>CM076608.1:41161362-42430792 GCA_038502775.1 Hippodamia convergens | reverse complement strand
AACGAACTATCTGTGGTTGGGGAGGGGATGAGTTTTTAAGGGTAAAAACTATTCGGCGCTTACAATGACATGATTTCAGATACAACATGATTTTTCGAAAATATTTCCGGTTATAGGGACCGCTCGATCGTTTTTTCAAGCCACCCTACCCTTTTTAATGCGATGAGATTTGATACTATACGGGACATACGCGTGCCGACATGCTTTTTAGTATAATCCAGATCCATGAAGAGATTATTGGTACTTTATGGACAAAATGACATCCATTGAAGCCATGTCTAAGTTGTACAATGGTGTAAAAAGCTATTATTTCAAGTCGAAAAAAAAACAAACGCAAACTAAAATTTCAGATTTTTTATCTAAAAAATGAAAAAGTTCTTTATATTTATTTTTTTTGTAAGAGAAGCTATTTTTATTTTTTCAATAAAGCAGAATCTGAATTCGTCGTTCTTTTCTTAAACTGAATCCAAGAAAAATACCATCAATTTTTTTGGTATTCTGCTTCATGTGACTTCAGGTTATTATGACGTATTTTGCTAAGGTAAATGCTCTCAGAATATGGAAAGTACTTTGCTGCAGCTGTGAAACGTGATATAACAGGTAAAAATCTTCTTAACAGAAAAAATTCGAGTTCAAAAAACGAAATTCCGAAAAAAAAAGTTGCACTAAAAAGGAAAAAATTAAGTGTGTTCTTACCATACAAAAAACTTGGTAGGTACCTAACAACTAAGAACTTCAAATCTAAATCAACACAGACCTATGGATAACAAACAATGAGCAAAATATCTTTCAGAGTTCCCCTTAGTAAAATGAAATGAAAAATAGGAAATAAAATTATGACGATAATATAATATAATGTACTTACAATTATTGTCGGTATCAGCAAAGGTAGGTTTATTTGTGGGTCTAAAAACCTACATACTTAGTTGGGTGACACCGTCTGCAAAAATAACAATAATTATGAGTACATTATGATATTATCGTCATAATTTGATTGACTTTTCAGTAGTCTAATATTTTTCATTTTATATTACTTAGAAAAACTCTATTTTGTCCATTGTTTGTGATTCATACGTATGTGTTTATTCAGATTTGAAGTTGCTTGGTTCCTACCTACCTAGTTTTTTGAAGCGTGAAGATGCAATAATTTTTTTCTTTTTCGGATTTTTTTTGGTCGATTTATTTTTCATTTACCTATCTCTTTTTATTTTTTTTACAACAAAATGACGTCCAGAAAAAAATAAGAAAAGTGTTATGTCCTGTTTGTCGTTTTGGAAATAGCACATTTCCAGAAAAATCGTTTGTAAGGATAATATACCCATGTTGAGAAAGAAATCATGATATAAATTCGAATTTAATTTTGTCGTGTATAAATGAAACCTCAATTATAGTTCTCAGACTGATTATATGAATTTTGAACCAACGATTAAAAAGAAAAAAATCAAAAAATCATCGAGAAATCACGAACCTGTGTGAGCCTTGAGTCTGTTGATATTCATCGTTTCTGGTATAGCACACACCTTGTTTTTTCTGTAATTTAATAACATAAAGACATAAGAACTTGATTGAACATAAGGAAATCTACTATATAATTTTTCACTGCTCAATCGCAGGAGCAGAATAATATGTTCTTCATCACTAGAATTTCGGCTCCAAATTCGTAAATTACATTGATAACGTTCTAGTTTAGAAACAAACATGTAGAAGAAAAGCCGAAAGCCTGTTGAGAAACCTTCGAATAATAATATATTCAAAAAAATTCAGAACGTTTCCTCTATTCGAAATTCGAATTATTTTCATACAAATCGAGTGAATGTAGCGGAATTACATTGTACTCAGGTAAAGTGAGAGCTCTTTATTTCATACTCTCTCTTCACTGGGCTGAACATTTATTGCTTCGGAATGTAAACATCGGAGGTTACGATGAAGATAAATTGATCCTCATTCACCTGTTGCCTTGTATAGGTCAGGTCGAAACGACGCTATCTGGGTCAGGTCTACATACCCGAATTCTTGGAGAGGTGGGCAGCAATGAAAACTGTTAACATCCACAACGTTCTCTTTGTATCACTTTGTCGTATGATAACAAATACTCGAGCAGACCTTATTTCGCAATGAAATCTTCAGATTACACATTGACAAATGTTTTCTATTCAAACGACTGGTTGAAAAAATACTTGGACCTATAAATACACTGCGCAAAAAAATTAACGCACATTCTGAAAATCTCAATTTTAATGAAAGTTAACTCTACATTGATTTTATAACTTATTTTTTATGTTCTCTCGGGGAAGTTTTGAACGAAACAAGACACATCAAATGAAAGAAAAATTCAGGATTTCACCGAATCTTATGTGAAAGAAGAGAAATGAACAATTTTCAAAATACTGAAATGCTGATAAGTGATTTAATACTTGGTATTTCCACCTCTTGCGTTAATTACAGCTCGGCAACGACGGTTCATACTCAAAATGAGTGATCTTAAAATGCTTTGATCTAATCCTTCCCAGATTGCTCCGAGTTGGATTCCTAAGTCATTAAGAGTAGCTGGATGATTTTCTAAACTTCTCACTACTATTGAGGTTGTCCCAAACCTGCTCAATCAGATTGAGATCTGGAGTTCTTGCTGGCCATTCCATTCGAGAGACTTCAACCTCTTCAAGGTACTCCTGAACGATGCGCCCACGATGGGGTCTGGCATTATCGTCCATAAAAATGAAATTTTAACCAATGTAAGGGGCAAATGGCACTACATGCTCTTCAAGAATGTTGCTTATATACTTATCAGCATTCATAGCTCCATTATCAACGACCACTAGGTCTGTGCGAGCAGTCAAAGATATTCCACCCCATACCATAATCGATCCTCCCCCGAAACCAGTAGTATTCAGGAAATTGTACTGAAAATATCTTTCATGTGGAAGTCTGAATACAAGGGAACGTCGATCACAATGGTAGAGGCAGAATCTAGACTCATCTGTGAAGAGAACTCTTTCCTAATCGGCCTCTTCCCAATGGATATGCTCTCTCGCAAAATCCAAACGCGCCCTTCGATGGGCTGGGGTAAGAGCTGGGCCTCTTGCCTTGACACGAGGCCTTAAATCATATCCTCTGAGGCGATTTCTTATTGTCTAAGTACTAATTGGCACCCCATGAGATTGCTCAAGCTGATTTTGAAGGAGGCGAGCGGTTGCAAACCGTTATCTCAACGAAGAAACTCTCAAGTAACGTTCTTGGATGGCAGTTGTTACCCGTGGTCTACCTTGTCCTGGTCTTCGGACATTCATACTTGTCTCGCTGAATCGCTGCAACATTCTGGACACACTTGTATGGGAAACTCCAAACCTTTCTGCAATTCTTCTGTTTGTCCATCCTTCTTCTCGCAAAACTACCGCTTGGGCACATTCCTCTTGGGTCAAATTGCGTGTTTCGCGTTGCATAGCGATCGAGTGTAGAAAATCAAACGAAAAAAAAACTATTGATCACTAGAATTGATCGAGAACAACTGATTTTAGAATGGAGCCGATACATTCAAAATCTGATAATATAATCTTTTTTTATTCCTGCTGGGAAAAAACATATGTATTGAAGAAAAACGTTGAAAGTGGATAACATATGCATACATAATTCTGATAAAAAAAATTACAACTGAGAACACCTTCAGTTGTAGAATAAATTTGAGATTTCCATAATGTGCGTTAATTTTTTGCGTAGTGTATTATAATCTCAAATAATGATGATGAAGAACCTTCACACATTTCAATTTTGAGATATTCCTATTCTACGTAGAACATCAAAATGTTATGTGAAAAATTACTAGGATATGTCAAATAGCGCCCAAATGGCGAAGGATCCTGGTGACGTCACATCACAACACTGGTTCAGTATGTAGCTCGCGCTCGTAGGGCTTACAAAAAACAAGAAATTTAATCGAGATGTCCAATCCAAGAGTGAGAATATCGTGCGTTATTTCAAAATGTGAAAACACCAATACCCTGAAGATTGTTTATTTCGGTTCATATGGATGCCCCAATGAGATAAAGTCCTTGAGTCCTTTCGAAGGAAAATCACAGTTCATTGTTGAGAAGATATTATGAGTATCATGAACATAAGTAGGCATACATAAAATGTAATATTCTAACTCTCTTTGTATTTAATTGGTACACGTAAATGATCAAATAATAGTATATTATAAAACAAGATGCAGAATGAGCTCCTATTCCAACACGAATGCGAAATTTGAATACGAGCGACGAAGGAGCGAGTTTTCGAAAGCATGAGTGTTGGAATTGCCTTTTGCAACGAGTATTAGACGATATTTTCTCTATTCCAGTCAAGTTTAGTGAAATACACTCGAAATTCGAATAAAAATTCAGAATAGTGACTTTTGTATTGTATCTTGGCAGTTGGTGTGACTTACGAAATTGGACAGATTACGGAATTTGAATTGATTTGATTTGAGAATTGAGAGGATCTGAGGTCAGTACTGACAACCATGAAACGAAAAATATAACTGAAAACAATACTGTAATGAGTTTCATTACAACATTACTTTTAGTACTGTAATGAACTCATTACGATACTGAAATAGAGAAAATAACTTTTCATTTTGCACTTTTCAAATGAGTTACGTTGCACGAAAACGAAAAGCATTCAGAATTGAAAAGTACAAAGTGAAAAGTTGCGAAGTAGTTTGGTTCAATAGGCTTCAGGATGCAAAAATTCATAATCTGATATTGATGTCCTCAAAAAATTTTCTCGGTGAATCGATTGAGCCCATCAGATTTTAAGTCCAAACGGGCCTCATACGAGATAAAAGGTCCAACTTTGAAATTTCGAAAGCAAACCTTCCTTCTTAATTTCAGTTTCCGATATAGCGGGAGATTTCACATCCGAATTTGTTGAAACCAAAAATTTTTCGTCCATTTTTTGGCCCTATGCAGCGTTTTTAAGCTATTGCATAGCTTTTATCTCAGGCTTTGAGCGCGGCGACCGAATGTAGAAATTCCGTAACGAAAAAACCTAACACAGCCGTGTATCGTCGGTTCAGTTCGGCAGACTTCGGCACGGTGTTTGGGTGCTTGCGACTAGACGGATGCGTGCAGCCACTCTAGCAGTGCAAAATAGAGTCGGCAATCTCGCTGTTCCCGTTGAATTATGAACGGCAAATATTTCATTAACATCGGATAGAAAATGTATAGCCAAACGCAAACATTTTCCATTAACTTCAGCTCTTGCTCTAACTGTACATAAGTCGCAAGGTGGAACTTTTAACGAAATAGTATATGAGTATAGTAAATCACATTCTCAGGAACTCGTCTATGTTGCACTCTCTCGGGTAACTAATATTGAAAAATTGTATATTTCGACAAAAAATGATAATTCTACATTTAAATTTTATCATAATCGAGGACAAACTGCATCGACTGCATCTTTGTTGCAAGAATTCAAAAGACTGTCTTTAAATGTGTTCAGACGATAGCTCCAAGTGTCTTAGATTTCATTAGTAATAGAAATGGCATTTCAATATTGACTTTCAATTGCCAAAGTTTACATAGTCACAAATACGATTTACAATATTCAGTTACGAAACAAACCAATATGTTACTTCTTACCGAAACATGCATGACGCGTGATAATCCGATTGAAATACCTAATTTCAATTGTATTGTTCAATTCTAGCGAGATACTGTTCCAAAAGGTGGGGTAGCTATTTACCAAAATAGTAATAATGTTACTAATATTATGACACCGAATATTGAAATAAATATTGAAGACGTTAGCGATGTTAATGTTAGACGCTCATTTGTTGGAGATATTTGTGCATGCTTATGCAAACTTAGAAATGGCCTACACATAGTCATGGTAGCAATTTACATTTTTCCGAATCCAAAATTTTATTTTATTCATCGCACTTTACTGAAGTACACTGAAGAAGGGTCGAAAATACTTAGTACAAATGGTAATAAATTTCCACTTATCTTGGCTGGCGATTTCAACATTAACTTCCCTGATAAAAAATCAGAGCGGTTGACAACTTTTCTTTCGGAATAATGATACATAAGAATCCACAACAAGATATGGGACCACTATTGACGTGGTATTTTCCAGATATTTAGGAGACATTAAGTCTCAAACTTATGTTTCTTATTTCAGTTACCATAAACCTATAGTTTCATTGGTAAACATTCCTGAATAACCTTCATGTATTGTTAGATAAATAAATAATTTAAATCAATAATATTATCTTCTTATTTTTGAATAGATGCAATGCAATAGCTTTACCGCGGCAGTCCTCGAGTCCCATAGGTCTCAAAAGCTGACTATAAGGACTTCAGTATGAGAATATGAATTTTCGCATCCTGGTCTGAATGCACTCGGCGGATTTTTGAACAAAAACCGCTGCAAAGGGTCGAAATAGGGCCGAAAAAATTCTTTGTGTCGAAAAATTCCTATTAAAAATTTTCCTGCCAAATCCGAGTCTGCAATAAAGAAGATGGATTTGCATTTGAAATTGCAAAGTTGGGTTTTATATCTTCAAGGCTTTATGGGGCCCAAAATCTGATGTGTCATTTCATTCGATTCCTCGAGCGAAATTACCGAAAACACCTGTATCAGAATTTCGATTTTGGATGTTCTGTGCGCAAAATAAATACACCGTTTTCAGAGTTTTGTACCACCCGATATATATGTACCTATACTACAGTAGTGTACTCTTCTGTTTCAGAGTGAAAATGATATGAAAAACTATATCAAATTTATGCTCGTTGGTGGAAAATGCAATTTGAAAAATGTGAAGTTGTATAGACTGAAATGATTTTACGCCAACTAAATGAATTATACTAACTGACATTTTGATGTTGAGCGTCATACATGGTGATCGTTTATTTTTTACTCAATAGCTATCTCAGTTAATATTGGTCGTACACAAAAGTTCAAATGGGCAAATTTGCAGTATTTTTTTATAGGCATTCAGAATCCATAAAAAATAAAAAATTCCATGGCAGAAATCGTCTAATTTCAAATATATCTGCTTTCTCTATTTCAGTATCGTAATGAGTTCATTACAGTACTGAAAGTAGTGCTGTAATGAAACTCATTACAGCATTGTTTCAGTTATATTTTTCGTTTTGTAGTTGTCAGTACTGACCTCCGATCGAATCAAGTTTCGAATCAAATCAATTCAAATTCCTTAATCTGTTAAATTTTGTAAGTCACACCAACTGCCAAGATGATATATAAAAGTCACTAACCTGAATTTTCATTTGAATTTCTAGAATATTTCACCTAACTTGACTGAAATAGAGAAAATATCGTCTAAAAATCATTGCAGAAGGCAATTCCGACACTCATGCTATCGAAAACTCGCTCCTTCGTCGCTCGTTTTCGAACCTCGCATTCGTGTTGGAATAGGAGCTCATTCTGCAACTTGTTTTAGAATATACTATTATTGAGGTGAGTTTGGCAGTTTTCTAAAAATATAGATACTTTTTTCTAAATCTGAGACAGCTGTGGAATGCCATACGAGAACGATGTGATTTTTTATATCAAAGGAACCGTGGATAATGAAACACCTGATATTTATATTATTCATTTATCAACTTAATGTTGAATTGGATATTCAAATGACCCCCATATACTTATAGAAATATTCGATATCTATTTTAAGTTTTTGTGGATTTTCCTTACCATTTATGGAATTTATGGAGGTTGTCAATTTCTTTCTCGATTCTGAAATTAATGTCTTCAATATTTTGCGGACAGGCCATATACACTTTATATTTCGAATATCCCCTTAAAAAATTGTCCAATGATGTTCAGTAGGGACTATCAGGTGGCCATAGAATGGAACTTCGGTACAATAAAATCACAGCATTCTCAACACGAACGTTCTACAACTGCCTTAGGTTTAGATTAAAAAAGCTATAATTTTCAGAAACTTCAAAAAAAATCTCGATAAAATATATATATTTGAAATCAGAAGAAAGAGCTCTACTGATAAGGAAAATAAAATACAGGGTGTGTCATTTGAAAAACACTTCTCATAGAATTTTTAGGTCAACAATGCCTTTATCCATTTCTTCGTACCTACTGAGTTCTAGATGCCCATAAAAAATACTACAAATTTGCCCATTTAAACGTTGTTGCACGACCAATAATAACTAAGATAGCTATTGAGTAAAATATAAATAACCGAACAGTAGGCTAGGCGTTATGGTATGGGATGCTATTGCACATGAAAGTAGGACACCTTTAGACACCTTTAAGAAATATTGTTCTATGAAATGTAGCAGAATCAACGGATTTGACACATAATTAGAGAAAATCGAGGAGAAAATGAATTATTATGGTCCCAAAAATAGTTCCTGAGGTTTCCTTGAAAATTACAAAACTCTATCTTTTTCCTCGATATAATGGGTTAACGGAGGCGTAGAATCTAATTTGACCTTCAATTCATTATTAGTGAGAATAACCTATTAATTAGAGATCATTTTCAGTTTCGAATTAGAAAAATACACATATAAAATCAAATTACTCCTTTCTCATTTATTGCTCAGCTAAAAATAGTACTTTTATTAATCGATTCGTAATTTAGACAAGGATTGAATCGCGGCAAACAGTCCCTCGTTCAATTGAATTCATCTCGGTAATAACAATAACGAAACAATGGCGCTATTTCCAATCAGCTGAATAAAGACCAATTGAACACCCATCATCTATTTCAGAAACGAATGAAGTCATCCATAAATAGGTCAAGAGCGAGATGTGTCCCGCAGTCAGGGTTCCGTAGTTCATCCTCCATTATTCCCAATAAAAACCGATTTGAATGTTCAAATGAAATATCTTTTCGAATTTACTTCGTGAAAATTCTTCTATGATTTCAAGAGTTCTTATTGGACGTGGTCCACTAGGAATTATTACACTTAACGTTTCGTCTACATCTGCGGTAGGCATCTTCAGAGGATTCTTGGTCTGAGAGAATTTCTGGGGGATGAACTTGAACATCTACAGAATGCATTCATCGCCAATGGTTATAATGCCAAAGAAATTTAGAGGGCAACAAAAATTTTCCACGAGTGCTGACAACACAATGGAAGAGCTATCTTACATCTTATTGACTTCTCATTCTGGACTATTTTAATTGAGAAATTAATAATTCTCATGGTTTTCCACAACAGAGAGTAGTAGATATCAATAATGAGGGAAAAATAAAAAGATCTGACCTATTATATGTAAGACAAGAACCACTCCTATACAATATTATCTATACTGGTGATATAGTGCAAACTCTTACGAATGAGACATTTATGTTTGCAGATGACATAACACTAATATCTAAAGCTTCAGATGAAGACCCATGTGGGGAAATGATAAGAAAGGAATTAAGTAGCATAAGTGGGTAGTTAACAGAAAATGATATGCTTTTGAATATCTCAAAAACTAAAATAATGATATTCAGAGAAAATGATGACTAGAGATTTATAATAAAAACACAGAATACAGAAATCAAAACAGTAAATGAAATACCATTCTTAGGGATAATATTGATCAGAACTTGAATTTGAAATCACAAATAGAAAAAGTAATAACAGATATCTCAAGATATTGTTATGCCCTTCGAGTATTAAGAGAGTATTAGGAGAGAAGCTCTGTCAGCGTTCCATGCCTACATTCAATCCAAGATAAGGTACTTATATTTTTTTAGCCAGAAGTTGTGAAGCTGACTGATAATTCGAGTTACAAAAAAGAAGTTTGGGAGTTATATTCAAAATAAAATCAACTGAAAGTTGCAGAAAATTTTTTATTGGATAAAAAATTTAAACACTTTATAGTCAATGTATCTATGTGACAAATAATTACAGTGATATCCAACAACACTGGACCATAATTATGACACAAGAAATTAAAAAAACTTATTCAGGATATAACCACCTTATTTCACATACAAAAAAATGTGACCTATAGTATATTTTCAATAAGGAATAAACTACCAAATAAATTAATTGTAAATGTAACAATAAGTATAAAATTTTGTTAAAAAGTTTTCTATAGGTCAAATGTCATTATCCGCTGGAGGAATATTGCCTATAGGAAGATTTTAGGGGGTTATAGAGGGAAATTAGCGTTGAATTTTATATGGTGTATTTTCATTTTATGTATTTTGTTTCATTTGTGACACAATCTACACCTTTTGGTATTTGCAAGAAGAAATCAAATTAACTATCTTTCTACTTTTGAACTGGAAGATTCAGAATATGGAGTGTTTTTGGATAAAAAAAACATGTACGTTATTGGCACAATGTTTTATCTAGGGCTCCTTGGTTCATTTAAACAATGAAAAATTACCCATTTAACGGAACTAAAGGACAATGCGACAACTTCCTGCTACGAAACCACCTCAGTTTGTAAGCGAACAAAATGTTCAAAGTGAGAAATCATACAGATATAGGTGAACAACTTGGAACTCAATTAAAACGTTATTCGGAAAAGTCAACGCGAAGACGTGAGAGTACTCTCTTCGCCCAATTAAATTAACTGTGAACTGTTTTCTTTTCGGATCATTTAATCCCTTGTCCTCGGCGCAAGAAAGCGCGATGAACGAATTAGCATCTACCAAGAAAGCAGAAAGGAGCCATGTGTGTTCGTGGGAATTTTTCGAATTCTTCTCGTATCACGCTGAATATTCATACTGACAATTCGATTTCATTTTCACGTTTCAGGGAAATCGGTATTGAGGATTTGTTTCCATTTAATGGAATACTGAATATCGAGGATATTACAAAACAGAAAATCTGTGTGCACAGTAGGTTAACCCTTTCCAGCCCAGTGATGCCATTTGGCATCATCATAAATAAGTGCTTCTAATAATCCCCAGATGTAACTGAAAACCTTCTAGTTGATATTTCTTATTCCTAGAAAGGGCATTAGTTGTATGGACATCAAAAATTTCTAGTATAGAGTTCTCTATTTATTTTTATGCACATTTGAAAGTTTGCATTTCCTACTGCTAACATAAACTAGTGACCAGTGAACTTTCTAGTATAATTACTTTCAAATTGCGCTATATACAGACTTGAGAAAATTCGAGGTGAGTAATCAAGCTTTAGTTTATTCAATAATAGTTTTTGTTTATAGAAATGAGTATCATAATTCACCACCCCCAAAAAGTTATGATTCCATTTGGAATCATTGGGCTTCATACTATACAGATATTGTCTTTCATATTGAATATATATTTGAATGAAATATTCATAGAAATAAAATCATATTTGTAGAAATAATATTGTATTTGTAGAAATATTTTTTTTATGTATTCAGGTTGAATTGACGTATGTAGGGTTGACGGAAAAAGAAGAAAAGCATCTACTTCTAATTCGGAAAGGAGATATTTCAGACACTCAGTTAGAAAACTCTGATGAAGATGTAGAGGATGATGTAGAAGACAAAGAAGACATTTCTCTTCAAGAAGACAGTCAAAAACAGATAGGAGAAGCTGATGCTTCTATTGATTGTGAAGTGGGAGGGAATGTTGGGGACTCGGAAGATTATAGTTCGTCGGATGATATTCCACTTGCCCGATTACCTAATCTCCTGAAAAAAACAAGATCCAAACTATCGATGGCGAATGAAAGATATGCGACAACTAGATACAATTAGCAATAATTCTTTTTCCGAACCCCATTCTACTGAAATGACTCCTCTACAATATTTCAAATTATTTTTTACAAATGATATAATTGCAAATGTTGCTTATCAAACCGAAGGTGTCGGGCTCTCCAAAAATGAAAATGAACTCATGCAGTTTTTAGACAACACGCTGTCATGCAAAATTATCGGTTATTTTGATGCACTTGTGCAATTACTCCCGATAATTTCCAAATGAAGCCTAGGGATAGTCCAGATTATGACAAATTGTTCAAGATTAGGCCGGTGAAAGATGGAATAAGGTCTAACTTGGCGAAGCTGGAACCAGAAGAGTTCAGTTCAATTAAAAAAATTATGATCCCCTTCAATGGGCGATCATCTTTGAAACAATTCATGAAAAATTAACCTCAATAATGGGGAATAAGAAGTTTGCCAGAGTAGGCAAAATTAAAATGTATTTTTTTTGTCAAATGAATGTTTATACTGTTAGAATAGAAAAAAATTTAAATTTCTTCGATGTTTGTGTAACTCCCAATGATGCCATATGGCATCACGAGTCCTGCAAGGATCAGGACACTTCTTAATATAAATTACTCATATATTTGTGTTTTTGGAGCTTATCTGAACTTATTTCAGTGGGTAATTATTTTTTTTTTCTTTAATAATTGATAATTCGGGCTGGAAAGGGTTAAGAGGATATTGTTGAAAATTAGCTAAACATGAATCCAACCAAAAACATTTTCATGTAAAATATTGCCAAGACGAGGCCGTATTTCCCACATTGTCAAAAAGTCATCAGATCTCATATTGAGCCAAGCTGCTAACTCTACACTCTTCATAATTATGAAATATATCCGTGTTCCGAATTTTGTAGAAACTAGTTGAAAGCATACAAATAATGAGATTGACGGAAGGAGACTGCTCTTGTTTTAGGAAACTCCATTTTCCTGTGCTCATCAACAGTTAAAACCATAGAAAGTATTGAGACTCACATGAAAATAGGTTTTTGACCAATTTTTATACTCATACCTAACGATGTTATATACACTCAGGTGCAAAAAAATTCGATCCATACGATTTTTTCAATAAAAAATTAAGATCTTTGGATATTAAACTTTAAAATAAGTTATAGATTGAAAAATACGTATTGAATATCAATAAAATCCATAGTTTACAGAAAATAAATCTTGTAACAAACCATTCCTCACGCCGGCCCTGGAGACTCTTATGGATATTGATACTTGAAACATCTAAGTGCGGGACAGAGAGAAACCAAATGCCCCAATTTCTTCAGTGGAAAAAAGTCATCCGGAGAGTCAACCCGCCTACGCGTAACTTATTTATTTATTCATAAATCTAAACATTTTCATTTTTACGTGTAACCTGAATCTCAGGAAATAAACGAATCTCACAGTGAACGTGTTTTAGAGTTATTTCTGAGAACCTAAATTTTCTATAAGAAAAAAAACCCTCTTATAGTGGCGCTCCAACTAGTGGCCAGAAAACTCTAAAATTCGCGTGTTTTATGGGATTTTAACGTTTATTCGAGTGTTGACACAACGGCAAAATTGTTTCTTTCGCTCCCGGTTAGTGACCGATTTTAGGACGTGAAATAATTTGTGAACTTTCGGAAACTGAAACTTTTAACGTGCTTGTCTGTGCTTTTGATGACTCGTTAATTGTGGAATTATTCCTTCCACTCAAACTCTTGATTTGGACATTGTTGTGTGTGATTCTCCAAAAGGAACAAAAAGAGGAAGTATAGCAAAGTTTATCGTTGTTGCTGCAAACTGTAAGTACAACTTATCCTTTTACGTACCAGAATTAGTGGAAATCAAAGACAATCACGGAAGGACAAGGCGGCCACCGATACTTTCTACGTTCGAGTGAACAACTTCAAGTGGTAGAACCAGAAAGTAACCAAATGGCTAACGTGGTTTTAACAAATGAACAATTCGCAGAGCTTATGGCTCGCATATCAGTGACAGGTAGCAGTACACAGGGTGTTGCTGCTGCTGGGAACTTTTCGAAGTGTTCGTCGCGTTTCAACGGCTCCAAAGATTCGGACGTGAATGCTTTCATTGACGCGATTAGCATATACAAGGATTGTGTTCAGATATCTGACTCGAATGCCCTCAAAGGACTTCCTATGTTATTCGACGATTTCGCCGCGAAGTGGTATCAAGGCGTAAAGACTACAGTGCACACATGGGATGAGGCAGTAGCTCTCTTGAGAACCACATTCGGACCACAAAAACCTCCTTATAGAGTTTAGCGCGAACTATTTGAAAACGAACAAGATTCCGATACTCCTACCGATATTTTCATTTGTAGAATGCGTTCAATTTTAGCACAACTTCCGACGGGTACTTTGAATGAAACAGTGCAATTAGATATGGTTTACGGATTGCTCAATCGGAGAATCAGAGAAAAACTTCCACGTGACAAAGTAAAATCTTTCAATGAACTTTTAAAGAATTCAAGATTGATTGAAGAAACTTTCGAACACGAAACTGTGTCAAAAGACACTAAAGAAGCTCAAAAACGTGCTCGCTGTCAAAATTGCAAGAATGTGGGACATACCAAGGATGACTGCAGGAAACTCGTGAATAGGAATTCGAGAAGCAATGAAAAGCCAAAGTCAAATCCACAGACGCGGGAATACACACGGAATTCAATCGGTCCTCGATTGAACTCGTCTAATTCAACGTCGTCAGCTAACACGGCCAAACCTGGTGGTTCTCCATTGTCGTGCTATGGATGCGGAAAACCAGGATACATACGTTCCAATTGCCCAACTTGTAGCGGCACGGAAACGGCCTCAATAGATTTTTTCAGTTTAGATACGCTTATTGCTCCTCGTTCAAGACCAATCATTCAAGTCAATATTTTAGGACATCAAGGCCAAGGTTTGATAGACACCGCAGCGACGCAGAGCGTTGCCAGTAAATCATTATATAATATTTTGAAACTTGAGGGTCAAACTTTCCTAAAGGAGCATATTATGGTAAAGTTTGCCGATGGTCAAGGTAGAATGGAAGATGTTCTTGTTACAAACGTCGATGTCAAGATAAAGAACAAAACAGTACCTACTAAATTCATAATTTTCCCGGACGCTCCCAATAGAACACTTTTTGGAATAGATTTCATACATGATGCTAAACTCATCTTGGATGTTCATCATAGAGAATGGCTCTTCTCCGATGAACAATCATATCGATATGAATTATCATTTGAAAGTGTAACCAGCGTTCCCGAAATCGCTTCGTGTTCAACTGCCAGAATAGAAAATTGTGATAATTTGAGAACGGATGAAGGAACTATGCTCACAGATGATCAACGTTATCGCCTCAACGTGTTCTCGAATAAGTACGAGAATATATTCAGTCTGGGGGGAGAACCAACTCCCCATGCAGAGCATCACATTAACAAAGATGATCATCATCCAATTGCATTGCCTCCATATCGAATGTCGCCAGCTAAGAAGTCAATGCAAAAGGCTCAAGATCGACAGAAGCTATACGCAGATGCCAGAAGAAGTGATGTGGACCCCTTCAACGTTGGTGATTTAGTATGGGTTCATACACATGCCTTGAGCAACGCTGCGAAAGGGCTAACTGCCAAATTCAATCCAAAACGGGATGGACCGTACAAGATACTGAGACAGGTATCTCCCGTTAGCTATGAGGTTGCAAACCCCGGAGATCCCAAGGTACCCCTAGGAGTTTACCATATCTCATCCCTAAGCCCTGCCCGAGCCAGCGAAGAGCAGAAACCGGCAATTGGGTTAAGAAGAAGAGGACGACCATCGAAGAAGAAAGCGTCAAGGTAACTGGTCCCTCCTCGAGGCGAGTTCGAGACCAGGGGGGGAGACTGTAACAAACCATTCCTCACGCCGGCCCTGGAGACTCTTATGGATATTGATACTTGAAACATCTAAGTGCGGGACAGAGAGAAACCAAATGCCCCAATTTCTTCAGTGGAAAAAAGTCATCCGGAGAGTCAACCCGCCTACGCGTAACTTATTTATTTATTCATAAATCTAAACATTTTCATTTTTACGTGTAACCTGAATCTCAGGAAATAAACGAATCTCACAGTGAACGTGTTTTAGAGTTATTTCTGAGAACCTAAATTTTCTATAAGAAAAAAAAACCCTCTTATAATCTTTATTTTATAGAGCCATTCACCATAATACAGAAAATTGAAAAATGAATGAAAACTTCTTGAATAAAAAATGGCAATACAAAAATGTGGTGTATGCAGTGATAATTAATACCTAGTATTTCCTCCTCGGGCCCTTATAACAGCTTGCATACGCCGTGGCATCGAGCTAATCAACCTATGGATGTCGGTTTGGTCCAATTCTCTCCATATTTCCTGAAGAGCCACACCGAGCTCAGCCAGGTTGTTTGGACGAGGTATTCGTACTCGATATTGCCTTCCCATTATGTCCCACAGATGCTCAATTGGATTGAGATCAGGACTGGCAGCTGGCCAATTCATACGGACAATTCCCACCTCTTCTAAATAGTCATTGACGATCCTAGCACGGTGCAGACGCGCATTATCGTCCATGAAAAGAAAATTGGGTCCGATGAACGGGGCAAAAGATATCACATGCTCATCAAGAATGGTCGTTATGTATCTTGCACCCGTCATAGAACCGCCATCCACGATAGCTAGGTCGTTACAAGCTTCGTAACTTATACCACCCCAAATTATCACTGAGCCTCCTCGATAGCTTATTCTTTCTGCAATATTGCACTGAGCAAATCGCTCTCCTTGCCTCCGCCAAACTCTTTCGCGGCCGTCTGGTGACCTCAAGCTAAACCTGGACTCGTCTGAGAACAATACACTTCGCCAGTCTGCGTCATTCCAGTTTTCGTGTTCTCTTGCAAAGGCAAGTCTAGCTCTGCGATGCTCTACGGTTAATAGTGGACATAGGGCTGGCCTTCTGGATACTAAATGAGCTTCAGCAAGTCGACGTCGAACTGTCCACCTGCTTACATCCACATTTATCACTTCATTCAGACGATTGGCCAGTTGAACTGATGTGTTATGCCGATTTCTCAAACATGAAGTTACCAAAAATCGGTCATCTCGTTCGGATGTTGCCCTTCTACGACCGGAACCTGGCCTCCTTGTGAAGTTGCCGGTTTCATTGAATCGCTGAACTGCTCTTTGAACTGCCGAACGTCTAACACCTAACACATCAGCTGCATAATACTGGCTACGGCCATCTTGAACTAAAGCCACCGCTCTAGCTGCATCCGTCGGAGTTAAGAACATTTTATTGCAATTAGAATTAAGAATGCAACGCGGTTTGACACTACAGGATCACTAAGCAGGTAACACGGGTTGAAATAAATGCAATAAACAATGATTTATCTTTTCGCTTATCGGAATATTTTTTTCAAATAAAAACATAAATGCCTTTGTGATAAAAAATGCAGAACTAACATAAACATTTGAGTTTATTTCGGATATACGAGGGTATACGTAAAAATACATATGCCATACAATAACTTGAGAGTCGCAAGACTTAAAATAAATGAGAAAAAAGAAATGGATCGAATTTTTTGCACCTGAGTGTATTTTTGACATCAGAAAAAAATAAGCTTTCAGAAAATGGCACAGAAATATAGTGTTTCCATTTAAAAAAACATAACTTTGGGTCCAGCTTCGTAATTAAAAATGGTGCAAAAAAGACGAGCATGCCACTGGATTTTACGTTAAAAAGTGCCTGTATAATGTTTTAATTTCAGAGCTCTATCATCAGTATTAGCGGAGATATAAATTTTTTCCGATATCGCAATTTTTCCAATTTTCGCTTATAACTCGAAAACAAAAGAAGGAAGCCAGAAATCAATACAACTCTTGTTAGTTTTTCCGAAAAAAAAGATCGAGAATGGGGAATCAGATTTGATCTATCTCCTCTGTTTCAAAAGTTGTAGTGCTAAAACATCGAAATATGCCCACCCTGTACTGAGTTGTGCCGTTTTTGAAATAATGTCGAATTTCCCTGAAAATCCAAATTGGCCCAGCATTTTCGTTTTTACTTCTCACAAATGAATTGAAAATTTTTAGCTTTATTTGTGATGTCTTTTGCCGCAAATATTTCTATGAAAATTCTTCAGATTTTCCGACAAATAACGGAAATAAAAAAAATCAGTCCAGCCCTTTTTTTCTAAAGAAAATTGTTTTATATGATTGTGCCAAAATTGTGCCAACTTGTACAGGTCAGATTTTCAGAAAAAATTAACAGGTTTTTCTTCATTTGGAGAATATAAGAAAATCAGCATACCTGGCAACAGTGTAAGTGAAGTTGGCCCAGCACTTCTGGATGAGATTTTTCTCCATTCGTAGCGAATGAAGAAAAATTCTCTAGAAAATCCAGAAGTGCTGTGCCAACTTCACACACACTGTTGCCAGGTATACTGATTTTCCTACAATGTATTGATTTTTTGTATTCTCTCCATATAAGTAAAAACCAGTTCATTTCTCTAGAAATCTTACAGGCACAATTTCGGTACAATAACGATTTTCGTCGAAAAAAAAGGAAAAGTGCTGGGTTATTTTTTTTTCAATTTTGATTTTCCGTGAAATTAGACAAACTTTCGGAAAAATTCAAACTGAACAACTCAGTATATGTGTATGTGTAGCACAAATTTTTCTGTCATTGGAATCCAAATAGTCGAAAAGTGGTAGGCCAGACCATGTTTTCGGATTTTGAAATGTCTTGAGAACCACATGGAATTAAGAAAAAATTCAACGGCACAAAACAACAAAAACCCAGCATAATTCAGCTCATAAAATTTTTTTCGAAAATCCAAAAGTGCATCCATTCGCCTCTTTTGTTGTTGCGTTTTTGACTTCAATGAACTAGTTCACTTTTTGACAAAAAAATAATTCGAAAGTTTGTGATGAAATTTCGAGGACTGTACAATCCCAATTTTCGATGTCGCGGACCATGTACTATTTCCACAAATCAGCGTTCAATTTTTCGCTTACAAATTCTGAAAAAATCATTCAACTTCAAATTAAAAATTTCTAGAACATTGAATTTCCTCACTGGGACAAACGTAATTATTTTACTACGTACTTGTCCATTATATATGTTTTTTTCATCAAGCACAGATTAACAAGAGTGCAATTTCAAAAATTTAGTGCAGTGAAGACATTGATTAACTAATTACAAAACTTCCCGTGTTTGAGCTAGTTTAATATAAAGTGCAGATTTAGTTTCAACGAACAACGGCCTTAAGGCACCAAATCATGTAACATTCTGTTTTCTTGCGGACATCAACGGAATGCAGACTGTCCGGAAAGCGAAAATTCGTTCTGACCCAAAAACGGACCCAAGAGGTCGATGCGTCCAAAAATTGAGAATAAACGGCAACTTCGAACGTACACAGACATCAGATCAGACTGGCGCAGGATACTTCGGATTTACGCATGGTTCAATAAGTTTATGCGCAAGTTTGTGGATGTTCACACGAACACGATGTTTCATTGTGCAATTTCTTTGCATGAGACTGAAAATGCGATGGGGATCTGATTTTCATTCTTGGATTTGAGCTTTTTACGTTTCAAATTAATCAAAATGAAATGAAGTGAAATTTTAATCTGAATCTGAGAATTTGCGTAATTGCGTCAATTCCTAAGATATAGGGTGTGAAAAAATAAATATCGACATTAGTTGCAATTATGTCGAAACTGCTGGCAACATTGTGATGAAATTCTGCATTCATATGTTTTGGAAGCTGAATATCTGGCTCCAAAGCTCTTACATCGTTTGTATTCTTTCATTCTAGTATGGATATTTCGTTTTGTAGTACCAATGTGGACTTTGCTGCTGTTGCAAGGTATTCTGTAACCAGCTTGTGAAAGGGGGTCTACTTCGTCTGTGGTAGTTCTGATCATTTGGCCATGTTTTCGTGTGGGTATCGCTCAACTACGTGTCTAAGTGTTGAGATTTGTGGATCAGGTTGTGAGTTGATTAAAACTCAATAGTACTTCTTTCTTCTCATTTATTCCCAACCAAATTCTTACATTACAATTTCATAATGGCTAACGGTTAACTCTAAACTTATCTAACCTAACTTATCTATGACTTTATTAAAGGAACACAGAACATTGTTGAAAGGTGGGCATTGTCTTTCAACACTAAGATATTCCCAAATGACATGGCACAGCTCTTCGAACTTTGCTCAATTTCCAGCTATGATTTTATAAGCAAATAGATGTTGTCGCCATTGGGAACCCTTTGAGTCCTGCAAATTCACATTTCTTCATGAATAAATTTGAATAAAGTGCTATTCAAACGGCATCGAAGAAACCACTATTCTAGGATGAACATGGAACCCATTGTGATTTATGAAAATTAGAAAAAAAATATTACTAAATAGTCTTTGATTCTATTAATAAAAGTAAACTCAACGACTGATAATAATTGAACAATTATCTAATTTAATAAAAACGATATTTCCGGAAAATCCACATTCTCCAGAAATATTGATTATCATATTTTACAGATGATTTTCCTTTATAATAATGGATGAACAATCCACAATGGGGTGGTATTGGATGTCGTAAATTTTTATGTTCTTAATAGAAAGCCAAGAGGGACACTTCGCTTTTTTAAGAAACAATAGATGTACGTCTTTTCTTCGTTTTTCTAACTAGAATATCAACATGTGTTCATGATCATCAAGGTCTTTCACTTCCATTTCACTAATTAGTCGCATTTGCAAGCTCCATAAATGCCAAATGATAATGCTATCTGAAAGGAAAACAATCACAATTTTCAATTAGTACAAATTTCTCATTTGAATCGTTTTATGAGTGCTTCCGAAGAAACTAATAAATACTGAAATAAAAATTACCTACTTTCATATGAAAATGATCTCTATTAGGAGCCTCTGCTAAAAATCTTGAAATTTCTCCTCTTTCTGAAGTTAATGACTTTTGGAACAGCCGCTTGCTTCCCTTTTGAGGAAGGCCACTTATTCCGGAGACTTGATACCAGGGATGTTGCGGATGCCGATTTTTTCACATCCGCGGATGCGGATGCGGATGCGGATTTTCGAAAACTCACATCCGCGGATGCGGATGCGATGCGGATGCGGATGTTTAAGATCTCATTTAAAAATAGTATACGAGTAAAGAATTAAAACAACGATAAAGCAGTTATTAACATTTTTGAAGTAAATTAGTATTAAGTATATCGAGTGTAAGTATTTACACTGTATTAAGTGTGTAAGTATTACACACTGTTTTTTTTAACTTCACTTACTTATTTTTATATTAGTAAGAGAAGTTGAAAATTGGAGCATTATACTTTATAAAAAGTAATTTTGCCGCCTTTTCTGCTTCAAGGCGGTGACGCAGAGGTTCGTAAATTAAACCCGCGCTACTGAATAATTGCTCGACAAAATTCTTCGTGCTGTTGGTGATAATATCGTAAACAATGAAACGTACTACCCGAGAAATATAATGGCATTTACCTTAATATTTCCCAATAAACAATAATTCGAGTACACGTACACTCCGCACTATGATCAACTGTATCATAATAGTCACAATATTATCGTCGGCGACACCGCAAAACCAAGTAACTGCAAAAACTGAAATTTTCAGGAGGCACTAAAAACTTAATAATTGTGGATTGATGAATTCGATTGGATTCGTTATACTTATCCAATCACTTGGATAATTAAATTATCTAAGTGATTGGATAATTATAACGTATTCAATCGAATTCATCAATCCACAACTATTAAGTTTTTAGTGCCTCCTGAAAATTTCAGTTTTTGCAGTTACTTGGTTTTGCGGTGTCGCCGACGTTATTCAAAATCTCACAAAAATTTACTATTCAACAAGTAATCCACAAGGCCAAAAAACACGTTATGGTTCATTTACAATAAATAAGTATTGCACCATAACAAACGCATCGGAACTTTTTCACCAATTTCTTCGTTCCCATTATTCAAATTCTCGTGCGAAGAGCACACGCCCATTTTTTTCTTATCGCAACTCTCACGTTTTCCAATATGCCATATTCCGAAAGTAAAAATGAATTTTTTTCAATCTTTATCATCAACAGATGCCCAAAAATCGTTAAACTAGGCGAATTTTATAGCCCCTATAAACGTTTTATGAGCTTGCAACAACCCGGGTTGTTTAGGTTAACAAACGTAGACAATTCTCACTGATCGGACGAACATCTGGCTCTTTTTCTTGGGAAGATCTCTGTCAAATCAAAAAAAAAACCGCAACAACCAAAAAATACGCAATTCAGATGAAAATGTTTCCCCCGATTCGCGAATCATAATTCATGTTCAAAGACGCTTGGTCGCTGAACTTTCCTTCAACATTTCAAATGCTTCTGAAACAACGGGTATCGCAAAAATATAACATTTCAATATCACGGGCGATAAGAAATCTTGGGACTGGGACGACAGGCGGTCGTTAGAAAGGAGACGGATTGGAATTTCGGACTTACCGGAAAAAAAACAGATGATATAATAAAATATGTATTTAGAAAGTGTTTCGAAAAGAGAATAACCAGTATGAATATAAACAGAATAGAGGGGTGCGTCGGAAATTCCACCCTCTTGGATGCAGATGTTTCGGTTTCAGAAATAGCTACAGAAAGAAGTAACAGTGAAAAACTAGCATCTTTCTGACACTTTCAAAATTGAAAAAGTATATATTTAGCATTTTCTAAACGAAACACTAACATATTTTGTTGGCCCTGAGATGGCGACACTGCACAATTCACAAATTATATTACATCCGCATCCGCATGAAAATCCGCATTGGTTTTTGCGGATTCGGATGCGGATGCGGAAGTAGAAATCTATGCGGAAGCTCCGCATTTGCGGATGCGGATGCGAATATCCGCAACATCCCTGCTTGATACCTAACTACCGGATCCTGCAATAGTGCGTTAGGCTTCCATAGGTGCCAAACCAGACGGTTTAGGAATTTAGTTAAAAAACATTCCCTTTGTACTTTCAATTCTGCATCTCAGGAAATTGTTTTCTGATATACAGGATGTTCCCAAATAAAATGATTCTCCAAATGAGTGATTTTATAAATGGATCACCCCTTATAATTTTGCATATTTTCAATGCTCTTCAATACCTCCATCATGATGCGAAATATTAGGGATATTTTCCCAACGGTATGGATCTTATTCAGAAAAAACTGCAACATTTCGACGAAACAGTAGTTCGGTAAAACCCCTTTACCGATTTCCAGAAGCGATACAAGCATGAGTCATCGTTCCTAAATGATCAACCTCTTTTATACAGGGTATGCGTTATTAATAACCAAATATGAAGAATTTCATATTGTTTTTTCTCGATTTTTTCAAATGTAATACCCTGTATTCTTTTCCATTATTATGTACAAAGTTTAAAACCTTATATTTTTCAGAAGTAACCAGAGGGCTATTTTCAGTCCTGCGCCCAGCATACACGAAAAATGAAATCAGAACGGAAAATTTTATTCAAATATTGGATATAAAAACAAACAGACGTTGAGAACGACAAAGAAAAATTGTGTTAATGATCCAAGAGATATTGTTGGAACTTCAGCATTTTCTATCTATCCATAGCAATTTCGGGAAATATTCCCCCGAATTACACTCGTGCATCAAAATGACCTGATAATTCTGCATTCCAACGTGTTGTCTTTGAAAAACTGCATTCGGTCATTTTCATTTTTGGAGAAAGAGCCCTCCACCTTTGGTGTCGGGCTCTTTCTCCAAAAATGAAAATTAACTCATGCAGTTTTTAGACAACACGCTGTCATGCAAAATTATCGGTAATTTTGATGCAGATGTGAACCAGAACAGATTTATTCATTTAATTTCATGAAAAAAAAAATTATCCTCTCTATTCGAATTATATTTGTTGATTATTTGATGTGTACACGACCAATTTAGTTATATTATTTTATTTTGTAATTGAATCTAATAGGACTGGTCCTCGATTCTAAACTTCTGATAACAACACGCTGTCATGCAAAATTATCGGTGATTTTGATGCACTTGTGCAATTACTTCCCATAATTGCATTGTAGAGAGCGAAAGATCCCTGCGATAATTGCACTGCTCGTATCCATAGCAATTTCGGGAAATATTCCCCCGAAAGTCACTCGTGCATCAAAATGACCTGATAATGCTGCATTCCAGCGTGTTGTCTTTGAAAAACTGCATTCGGTCATTTTCATTTTTGGAGAAAGAGCCCGACACCGAAGGTGGAGTGAGTGAAAATGAACTCATGCAGTTTTTAGATAACACGCTGTCATGCAAAATTATCGGTAATTTTGATGCACTTGTGCAATCACTTCCGATAATTATTTGTATCAGAATTATGCATGCATATGTTATCCACTTTCAACGTTTTTCTTCAGCACTGATGTTTTTTCCCAGCAGGAATAAAAAAAGATGATATTATCAGATTTTGAATGTATTGGCTCCATTCTAAAATCAGTTGTTCTCGATCAGTTCTAGTAATCAATAGTGATCAATTGATTTTCTACACTCGATCGCTATGCAAGGCGAAACATGCAATTTGACTCAAGAGGAATGTGCCCAAGCGGTAGTTTTGCGAGAAGAAGGGTGGACATACACAAGAATTGCAGAAAGGTTTGGAGTTTCCCATACAAGTGTGTCCAGAATGTTGCAGTGATTCAGGGAGACAGGTATGAATGTCTGAAGACCAGGACAGGGTAGACCACGGGTAACAACTGCCATTCAAGAACGTTACTTGAGAGTTTCTTCGTTGAGACAACGGTTTGCAACCACTCGCCTCCTTCAAAATCAGCATGAGCAAACTCATGGGGTGCAAATTAGCACTCAGACAATAAGAAATCGCCTCACAGAATTTGATTTAAGGCCTCGTGTCGCGGCAAGAGGCCCAGCTCTTACCCCAGCCCATCGAAGGGCGCGTTTGGATTTTGCGTGAGAGCATATCCATTGGGAAGAGGCCGATTGGGAAAGAGTTTTCTTCACAGATGAGTCTAGATTCTGCCTCTACCATTGTGATCGATGTTCCCTTGTATACAGACGTCCACATGAAAGATATGCTCAGTGCAATTTCCTGAATACTACTGGTGTCGGGGGAGGATCGATTATGGTATGGGGTGGAATATCTTTGACTACTCGCACAGACCTAGTGGTCGTTAATAATGGAGCTATGAATGCTGATAAGTATAAAAGGAACATACCTGAAGAGAATGTATTGCCATTTGCCCCATACATTGGTGAAAATTTCATTTTTATGGACGATAATGCCAGACCCCATCGTGTGCGCATCGTTCAGGAGTACCTTGAAAAGGTTGAAATCTCTCTAATGGAATGGCCAGCAAGAAGTCCAGATCTCAATCCGATTGAGCAGATTTTGGATAACCTCAATAGGAGGCTGAGAAGTTCAGAAAATCATCCAGCTACTCTTAAAGACTTAGGAATCCAACTCGAAGAAATCTGGGAAGTATTAGATCAGAACATTTTAAGATCATTCATTTTGAGTACGAACCGTCGTTGCCGAACTGTAATTAACGCAAGGGGTGGGAATACCAAGTATTGAATCACTTATCAGCATTTCAGTATTTTGAAAATTGTTCATTTCTCTTCTTTCACATAAGATTCGGTGAAATCCTGAATTTTTCTTCCATTTAATGTGTCTTGTTTCGTTCAAAACCTTCCCGAGAGAACATAAAAAATAAGTTATGAATTCAATGTAGAGTAAACTTTCATTAAAATTGAGATTTTCAGAATGTGCGTTATATACATAAATATACCTTAAGAGGAAAATGAATTTCCTTCCTTGATATTGCACTATTTTCCTCCCTTGGTATGTGAATAGCTATTCTAGAAATCGGTTGAATTCCGCAAAACTACAATATTCGAGAAAGAAAAATGAAAAATCCTGTCCTGAGATGAATAACTGAAAGAGTGAGCGTAAACGGGGCGCCTGCGGTTATCAGACTAGCGCAGGGCCGACCGAGCGACCGCGACCTAGCATCATTCTGCCGGTCGGCTGCCATCAGTAGCGCAACGCTCCGGCTCAGCCTTTTCCTACAAGACTCCCACCGACGACACTACCGCGTACCGAGTGCGTGCTACCTGCGAACAGTGCGGTATCGCCGCAGAAATACCTGTCTCTACCTACCATTACTCCGAATACCTACCTGCTACACACTTGTCACGGCTGCGTCGAGATATACGCTATTGCGTGCGGTTGTTTACGTCCAGAGGAAAAAGTGTTTTCCCCGCTCGGTACTGACCTAAGGTTACTAGATTGTGCGAGTGTGACACTTTTTTCCGCCGATTTGTGGATCGATCCAGGGTCACCTGGAAGTCTTAGTGCGGTTCTTTCGTCTTCTTTTCGAGATTTACACCGAGGGACATGGATCCTTTAGGATTTACGTAACATTGTCATCTTCAAACACGGTGGGTGTCCGCTCTTTTTTTCCAGATGTGTATCATGTTTCTTTACGTAGGAGTGTTTACTAGAAAAAGTTCTTTTTTTCTGATACCACAAAAAGTTGATGTGAATTTATATTTAAATTGTACATCGTGGAACACTTCCGGATGTATCTTTGCTATATAAATCTCGATATAAATATCTGCTTGGACATCATCCTGATTGCTTCAGGTGTTATTTTTGAATTCTGATTCTGCAAAATTCGATTTCATGGATTCGAAATTCAAAATCTTCAAACTTCAAACTCATGTATAATTTGAAGAAATATGATAGTGGTTTTCCAAAAGAAGCACAAGACGATGGACAGGACTTTTCCCATCAAATAGCTACTGAAATTCTACATCCTGAATAGAAAAATTTCGAATGGAATAAGAAATTATTTTGTACGGCATTTTTCGATTCCGAAAAATTGAACAATGTAAACAGAAAAATAACAGTTATATTTTTAATTTTGGCCAAATGGTCCACACGAAAACCTTTCGTAAAAAATAATTTTTTTTCTGTATTATGAAGGAATTATTTTCTGATTTCTCTGGAAGAGAATTCAAATTTTTCAATTGTATCAATTGACACTGTGTCCCCTTTTTGGCATGCATTTTGGTTGAGATTGCATTGTATCTCAGCTATCACATGCGGTTTTCGCGACCCTGTATCACATTTTTGTAAAATCTTCAAAGTCACAAACAGAAATGTTATATTCCAACTATTTTTATTCCTGAAATACTCGGCGAAAACGAAAATATTTACTTTTGGAGATGTTCTTATTTCTCAAATCCTGTGCGAGATAGAAAAAAAAATGAGAATTGCTTATAATAGATATTTTCTCGGATATTTCTACATAAAAGTCAGTGGCGTATGTAAAAAGTTTTTCCAGAGCACTCTTTTAATGATTCGACACAAACTCGGTAATTTTCAAATGAAACATCCTTTTTATTTTACCTAACGTAAGATTCTTGCAATCATTTTTCTGATCACATTGATGTATCACAACCATCGTCACAACCCGAGTCACAACCTAATCTTCAATAAATTTTAGAAAAAAAATTAGAAAAATCCATATTTATGTTTGTTTATTTAATAGTAAGCCATTAATTGTTTCACATATGCATACAAATTGAACATGCATGAAAAAATGCTAGTATTTACCTATGTCTTATATTTATATATTTTTTCAAAATTTTCAAGTTTATGTTGAAAAGTGATCGTTGAAGTTTATGTTTAAAATATAATTGAATAATTAGGTTCAAACGAGGGTTCAAATTACAGTTCTGAAAATGTAATAATTAAAAGAATGTGTGAGAGAATTCATGTCCTACTATTAACTAAACAAACGTAGTTAAGAATTTTTCTGACTTTTGAAGATGAAATTTATTAAAGATTAGGTGTTTTGCAAAAATTTGACGTTAAAAAATACAGGGTTAACCATTTGAAAAATATCAAGGTTGTGCCAACCCTTGAGAAAAATTTGAAATACGCCACTGACTTCTGTGTAAAAATATCCGAGAAAATATCTCATACAGGGCCTCAGTAATAAGAACATCTATGGAAGTGAACATTTTCGTCCCTTATGTAAAGAATTGAAGTAGTTGGAATACTTCTGTTTGTGGCTTTGAAAGCAAAATTAAGTAAAGTAAAATTAATAATAGCTGAGATACAGTGCAGTCCCAACCAAAATGGGACAAAGTGTATGTACTGTTGAGTCCTCGGTTGAGGCTCATGAGTTGAAAAAACCATCACCATCTTTTTGTTGACTATCTTCGAATATTCCATGTGAAATTCATCATTAAGAAGAATAAAAAAGGACATGATTTACATCGAAAAACATTACATAATAACTTTGCGGTGAGTATTACAGGAAAGCCTAAATTCCACGCTGTTTCTTTTATTTCTTGAAAATAATGTCGATTACGATACTAGCAAAGTTTCGTTATTTCACTAGTAATTGGCAAGATAATTTCCTGATTTATTACTATTAATCTAGATAAAATATATTATTAATGTTCCAAGTATGTGAACGTATTTTTAAATATTTGATTGCTATATTTTTATGATCTTTCCCATTTACTAATGACTATAGAGGAATGTCACTCTTGTGACGATTATGGGTTTCAAGTTCAAGAAATATGCAAGAAACACTGTCGTACTGAACATACCTGTATGTCGACCTACTTTCCTCGAATGGTCACATCGAAAAATATGCATACATTATGGATAATCTTTCTTTTCTTTCAAGGTCGGGTTTGAAAATGTATTGGTCAAGAAATGTTCATTTTATATATAGGGTGATTCTTTCAGCTCATCCGGAATTTCACGAAGAATAAGAGTTGTTTTCATGAAAATTCTTTTCAGGTTAGCAATGATGAGAAAATATGAAATGGTTATTTCAAATGACAATGCCCAGAAAGAATCAAATCCTTAGATTTCATTTGATTCATTAATCATTTATTACCATAACGTCACGAACATTCTAAGGAATATTCTGGACAGGAATATTTCAGTTTTCATGTATAAGAATTAACCTTCAATTTTAGAAGGATGAAATTTCCACTATTATTGAAGTAATGTGATGCAGTTTCATTTCTAATCTTGATGGAAAAATTCTACAGAGAATTCTAAAAGGAGAATTCGCAAAAAATTTCGATTCGAATTTTCTCCAAAATTTTCTACGCATATTCCTATATCATTGATCATTTCTCGGATATTCTAGATATTCCACATTTAACACGTTTTTAAGATAAAGCTAGCTCTCAGCAGGTCTCATAACATTTTAATTTTAATAATAATGATAATAATTGACTTTGTTCAGTAGGCAATATAACACCATTAGAAAGACAAAAAAATTTATTGTCAAATTTTTCGTTATTGAAGAAAGCAACATTCTTCAGTTCAATCATTGTTTAATTGCGTCTCATTTAGATCTATGAATGCAAGAAAAATCTCCCTATAAGGAGTCTTATTTTCCTCTCAACAACCAACAACTCTATTTCTCTACCTAATCGTCATCCATGAAATTTGTATTTTTGTGAGAATTTTTGTAAACAATAAACACAAATCAAAGAACAGGTGATTGAAAATGCGGCTAATATTTTTCTTTGCGATTTCTCTCAGGTGAAAGTTCGGTTCAAAGGGATATCAGTCCACAATATCCGAATTTCTAGCTGGAAAATGAACTAGGAATTGAAATGAAAAATTCCGATTGTATTCTGTCTAGCACTATCTTTCAACAGAAAACTCATAGATTTCTGAAAATTTTAGATAACCTTCGTTTGCGGTCAAAAACCAATTGGAGCGTTCGTAACTAGAGTAAATACCACTCGAGGTTTTGTAGAAAAAGCCATCTGAATTTTTTTCATTCGAAAATTTTGAAAGGTATAGCGATCCAATCGAATTTTACTTAAGAGGAAAGCCTCATGATAGAGCTTCATGAAAACCAATTGTGAATATTTATTACGACGTTAGTTATTACCGAGGATATTACGAGTTTGATTAGACTGTAAGTTGAATAGCTTCGGTGCACGCACAAGCATCTGAGTCACATGAGTACTTTTTTCATTACATTTCAAAATTCGGAAGGTGACAGTTGTGTTGGAATTTTTCTTGCTATAAGCATTCTGAAGGTACCAAAGAAATAATTAACCGTAAAGCCAAATGGAATCCTTTTCCCCTTAGAGAAATACTTACAACGTGACTAGCGTGAAAGTTATTTGGCTTTGGTCCAATAGGAAGATGTTCCAACATTCAGAACATGAATGAATATAAATGGAGGTATTCAATTTGTTTCATATTTTTATCAATGAAAAGAGTTTATTTATGTCGTTATGTGTATGAACTTTGAAACTGAAACTTGCTTTGTCGAATATCGGATATTTTGCAAAGGGAAGTATGTGGTTGAGAAATTAATCAACACTCTTAATCCCGAGAAGAAAATTAGTCAGAAATCTATTAACGTTAGATAAGATTGGGGATTTCAGAAACATTGCGAAAAATCCAAGTGCTCTACTATCACGCAAAATTGAATTATAGGGTGACTCAATAACTGAACGTGAGATAATATACCATTGGTTGAATGCAATCCTATGATGAATGCAGCTGTGAAAATTTCTCATTGTTAAATTTGCGATCTAAGAATTTAATTATGATGAGGAGCGAAAAGAGTTACATCTCTAGTTGACTATGACGTAGTTCAGAATTACACTCGGAATTACACCTATTATTATTTGAAATGGTCATCGAGAATGTGTTGCTCAAAACAATAAACAGTAAATAGTGGAATAAACATTGTGATTAAATAAACATCTTTTGTTGTTTGTGCTTTTGCATTTAGGAATCTGTCAGATTTTGGTGTGGTTTCTCACGAATTTTTTTCTGCAGTTACAGTTATCAACGTTCCGTAGTTTCATTTATGTATGAAACGTGTTTTAATTGTATTTTTCAATATTTTTGTTCAAGGATGTCATCTTGAAATGAGGAGTTGAGTCAAATTTGAGGGTTTCCAAGAGATATTTTTTCAGAAACAATCATTCAATAAAGTTCATACCGAGTCATACCTTTGTTTGTGATAGATTTGTCATAGTCGAATTAACTTTTTTAGGTGTAAAGAGCATTGAGATGCAACCAGGAAACTGCTTTATTGAATGTTTCAAGCGAGGTTTTAAGGAAAACGCATTGCGAAGTCAATTTTAGTTCTGAATTAACCACCTTATGAAATTTTTTTTACATAGTCACTCCTTTTATTTTCAAATGACTGTCCCACGAGCTGCCCCAATTTTTTTGTTAAGTTCTCAAATGGTAGGATGAACCCGGATAAACCTGAACGATAGTGTAAAGAATTTGTACTGTGAATAACAATTCATCAGAAAAATAACACATTCAGTGTATGAAATAAGAATGAAATTTTCCTGAGGGCTTCAAATTGTCAAAGTTATTTGGCCACCAGGGAAAAATTAAGGTTGTCAAGTCTGGGGAACGCAATGGCCACTCAATAGTTTCTCGACGTCTTGTTCATCTTCAAGGAAATATGGCATTTTCTTCAGTGAAAATTTAATTTCTAACAACCAATGTGTTATCTGCGACTCTAATTTTTCACATCAAAATTTAGGCAATAAAACAAAAAAATTGGTGCAGCTCTCGGTGTAGTTATTTCAAAAGAATTATGATGTCACTCTGAAAAAATAAGGGACATCACGGTGAGAATTTCAAGCGATGACGTTGTTAATTAAAAACTAAAATTGACCTTTTCTAGCGTTCTTTTAAGAAAAGTCAATAATGCAGTATTCTCTTACTGAAGCTGCACACTCATCGAGACCTGTAATATTTCGAGAAAGTTATTCTCTTCTGCAGGCTTTAAAACGAAATAAAGTCATGAGTACTCGGAATATTGAATATCTAATTGAATGGACACAGAATAATGAAATGACTATTCCGCTCATTCCATTTTTAGTGGGGAAGTTCTCATAGCTACGCTCGTTTCTGAGCGATAAAACCTGCAAGCCAGTGAAACTATCAAGTTAGTTTTACAGCGATAAAATTTTGACATTTCTCAAATTCAACATAGCTGAGATGTCTAAAAACAGGATGTGATCATTGATGAGATTTGGTTTCGCTAATTTCGAGAATATGGTTGATGTTTCGTTTAATCAACTGAAGGTGGCGCTATTCTCAAATTATGACTGATTCTTGATAATTTATTCAAATATATTAATATATTCTGGTCGAGATTCTGGTGCTCGTTCTAGTGTACGAATGGTGTTGATAGCTTTTCAAACAGTAATTAATGGTATTTTCTGATGTACGCCTATGAATTCTATACTTGAAAATATTTATGACAGACAGTTTTCTTCTTGAAAATATTATAAGAGGTTATCGAGATACAAATTTAACTCCCAAAGTTTGACATAATATATAAAAAAACAGAAAGCACTTTTGAGTTTGTCATAGAAAAGTAGCCCATGAATTTCTAATAAATTTTGTATCCCTAACGATTGCAGAAATTTTTTTGGGGTATCGAATTTGGGATGCCCTGTACATATTCATATTCAGCAAACAAGATAACTTAAAGACTAATTAAATCCGAAATATCAAATGTTTTATGACAACAAATCCAAGGTCCAAATTAACCATTATAATTGGAAGTATGATACAGGCTACAAAACGAATGAATCCGATTTTTTTTACAAAACTGTGCCAATGTTTTTCTAATTTATTTATATTTCATGCATTCATAATCTCATAATTTCGAACATATGCCCCATGTTGCCAATCTATAAATATCTGTATTTCTGGCAGTGGCGCACCTAGGATTTTGTTTTGAGGGCGAACGATTGATTAATGATTTAGCGAAGAATTTTTTAATCTTGGGTTGGGGAGAAATCGTAGCTCCAACGCTCCTAAATTTCATCTGAATAGTTCTCATTATTCTCGAGTGAAAAAAGGATTTTACAGACCTTATTTTCAATATGATATTTCTCATTTGTTAATAGATATCATTTTGTGCGAGAACCCTTGATGTTCCTAAACTATGATTTAAAAATCTAATATATTTATCTCGATGAAATAGTGTCAATGTTTATCTTTCAGGTCACAGTGAATTAATAACCTTGAGAAAGAATCTATTGATTCCAAATTGAGTAATAATCTTGTAATTGGAAGTTTCAGTTCATTGGGTTGATCATTAAATAGTTAAAGAAGCTAGAGTTATCTTTCTATTTTAATATTGACATAAATTGTATGAGAATAAAAATCACAATAGAAAATATTGTTGCTTTTGTAGCTAATTTGTCAGGAGAAAACGAGGGAGAAAATCAATTGCTAAAAATGTTTGCTTAACAATGAATGAAGAATATCATTTCGGACGTAGAACATAGAATCATTCTATATTCTGAGTTTCGAACTATTGAAACAACTCTTAACCGTTTTAGGAAATATTGGAAAAAACACAGAAACAAAACAGGATGATGGTTGAAAACATTGAGACACCTTATAAGGGTGAAACTCGGGGTGGAATAATTCAGTTTGCTTTTCTGCAAACGAAATCCTCAACTGCTTTCAGCTCCTTAGGTATCACAATAAAAGGACATTTTTTGGCATCCTCCACACTCGCAATCTCAGTCGTCGTGAAATCATGTAGCTTAAATAAACGTAGGTAGTTCAGATTCAGAAGGAACATAATATAAATATCACATGGTATATGTTCGATATCATAGGACGAATACTTGATTTTAAGATATCAGAGTTTCTACCACTTCCTGATACTTTTTGTTTTGCCTTTCAGCAAGCTTTTCTGCAGTGAAAACAAACAGGAGTTGGCATATGGTTGTGGCCAACGTCTTTTTATATGCGACAACCTTAATCTGTTCTAGTTGTGAAAACTTGAAATAATGAGAATAGGGCCAACCAACTGCTTTTTTATTAAAGCTATTTGACATTCTAAAGCCAGTATTTACGAAAATTTTATATTCAACATTTCTGTTATACACTTCGCGCAACAATTAAAGGACCAGAAAAATTTTCAAATTTTTTGGTGATTTTCAACAGGCTGTACACCAGTGAAAAATGGTCGTATAAGAAAAAAAAACCAACTTTTGAAGCTTAAAGACTCTTGGTTTTGAATTTGATGGTTGACAATTTTCCGGAGTACCGGTAGCCATGCCATTCTCGTATAAAGCACGAAGAGAAAATTTCCAAATTTTTCAAATTTTTTTTTTGCTCTACGCGCATGGAATTTTTTTTAGAGCTATGCAAAGGTCGCATAGCCTGTTCATTCAGCTCTAATTTGCTTTTAACGATCCCCGGTTATGATCATTTGTCTTCGAAATATCCAATTCTGAATGCAAAAGGATCGTTTTTCACTCAACTGCCGATATCTCCGGAACTACTGCTCGTCTAGCAAGCCGACAGGCGGTTTTTTTTTCTGCAGAAAATTTCCTACAGAAATCTGTTATGCTTAATAAAAAAAAATGTTTCACCTGTAACTTTAACGTAGGAAAAAAACATCAAAAATGGAGCAAAAAATGCTATTTTGCTATTTTTTTATTAATGAACTGCTCGATGAACTGTATCTTCGTGAATATTGGGGGAGGGGGGGTAAAGCTTAGGTTATAAGGAAATTTTATTAAGCATGACAGGTTTTTTTTTAGGAAATTTCCTGCAGAAAAAGAAACCTGTCAGCTCGCTAGGCGATAGGTAGTTCCGGAGATATCGGCAGTTGAGTAAAAAATGATCCTTTTGCATTCAAAATTGGATATCTCGAAGACAAATGATCATATCCGAGGATGGTGAAAAGCAAATTAGAGCTGAATAAACAGGCTATGCTACCTTTGCATCGGTCTGGTTCAGAAAAATTTTCCGTGCGTGGAGAGCAAAAAAAAATTTGAAAAATTTGAAAAAAATTTTCTTCGTGCTTCATCCAAGGATTGCATGACTACCGATACTGTGTTTTATTTCCTATACGACCATTTTTCACTGAGATACAGCTTGTTGAAAATCACCAGAAAATTTATGTTTCCTCAATTGTTGCGCGAAGTATACATAAGATACGGAGTTCGATTGACGTCAGTCAAATGAGAATCGCCATAATGCATAAATAAGTTCGTCTTCTGTTTGATAATAAATTGAACTATACAGAATATTTTATTGGACATTCATTTTCTCCACAAATTGGATTCAAGCTCACTGCCGCTACGAATGTATGAATATTATGTCAGAATGACAATTCTCGTAATATGTCTCAGTTTTTGTTCCTGAAAAATATTCTGTTTTCTTGTGTTATAACATGTTTGGTTTATCTATGGGAGATGATTGCCTTTCATTGGGGTCCCGTAGCGGTCTTCAAACATCTGAAGTGCCGAAAAATCATCACCTGGAAGGTCGTATCTGGTTTGAAAAAACCCTCACGACCAGAGAGCAACAATTTGTGTATTTTGAATTTGAATATCGAAGGAATTTCGAAAGACAAGTGTGATTACGTCTCCAAATTAGCTGATGAACATGGTATCAAAGAGTTTCTTCTGCAAGAAACCCACACGGCAATAGAATCGTCGTGAAAAAGGACAGTTGAAAGGTTATGTATTAATTGATTTTTTACAAGTTCAGCTTGTTAGGTTGAAAAATTATCAGTTACGTAACTTTCAACAGATTCGGAAAGGGGAAATTGATGGAATTTTTTTTTCATTTCTTTCAAATTTTGTGACATTTCTGTCATAAATATTTATAAATCTCCGAACATTATTTGGCCAAGAAATCTTAATGTTGATGTTTTTTAAAGTAGCAAATGTATTTCCAAAATGCCTTTGATTTATTCTGAATAATCGGTTTCTTTTCTGCTTTTGTCTTTTTTCATTTCAGATTAAGAATTACGAGTCGTTTTGGGAAGAATCTGTGTATCCGAGACCATCGACGGATATCATGAAGATGATCACACTGATGTCTTTCAAGATTTTCCTGATATTTTATGTTATTTTGTTTACGGGTAGGCAGGTTTTTTCGGCTGAGGTTTTTTCCCCTGGCTGTATAGTATCGTATGATACAAGTGTTGATAGTATCGTATGATTCTATAGGATCATACAAAGAATGTTATGATACCCCGTTCTTTTTTTACCTCAGCTTAGGTACTTTTTGTTTCAACATTTATTGTATTATTTTAGCTCTCTTTTTCATAAGAATATAATAATATATATATATGTGAAAATTATTACGGAAGCCTTGCTACCATCTATCAACAAACAAATATAAACATATTACGGCCGGCCCCCACCTGAATTGTGCAGCCATTGAGTAATCCTTATAAATATCAGTTTTACCATTACTAACAGGCCGATTCATCGTGAATAATCAGTAATCGTTAATGCATCATTCAAATTCGAAATTCGAATAATTATTTCCGATTAATTCCTTGAATTGATATGTCCTGTGAATACTTAATGTGAACCGTTCGCGAATAAGGAATTATGCGATAAGTAGCTATTTATTGATACTGCCCCGATTGTCAGTTAAATTGTGCTAAGTTTTATCTGAATTGTTGCCGATTTCAGACAATGGTTCATTAATTCAACTCGAATAATTTTTCTTCAACTTTTCAATGGCAAGACAATTTATACCATGCATCATCATTCGACTGAAGCATTATGGAATTTAAATGAATATAAAGTATGTGCCTCCCAAAAATTTGGCAATACTTGAATTTGCGCCATTTCAGAACAATTCAATTTTTTTTATTGGCAGATCTAAGACAGAAAGTTGATTATCTGTTCTTATTCCACTATGGAATTTCATCGTAGTAATGTAGTTTTATTCAAAAAATTCTTCGAACATGTTACTCATTACTACTGATAAAGAATAACCCATAACCATAACAATTGTTTTTTTGAAAAGCATCGTATACTCGAAAATATATTAAATTTATACTAACATCTCCATTATGTCATCAATAGTTAATTTCGAATTTTCATATATGTATCGTTGTTCTATGAATTTTGTTCTGAAATTTAATGATCGTTCATTATTGTTGGATAACAATTTTTCCAAGAGTTTAAGTACACTTAACTAAGAAATTTTTTTTACTGATCTCCAGATGCTGGAAAAACCGAAAAAAGTTACCCAGAATGCGGAATCCTATCAAAATGAATTTTAATCGATATAAAGTGTGGAAAAGCCGAACGGCATAATTTCATTATCTGCTACTGTAAATATTCATGAAATATCCTAAAACACGTCGAACTTATATTTTGATTACTCCCGACCTTCAACCCCCTTCGAAAGACAAGTACAATACCCAATTTATTGAAGAGGAAGTTTGAGTTTTTGATACATCTTTCAAAATGTATCGTCATTTCTCATTCAAAAATTGAAATAGAACAAAAAATAATATATTGCCTCTAATCTTCTAAATTTTGTTCCGATGGTACTAAACTCATGTCTTTCAAGATGTGATAGAAAGAAAATGAAGAAACCATAACATTATTTCTTCCAGATGGTACCATTTGGCGAAGACTTAACTTTTTATATGTCCACACACGTTTATTTTCTTATGCTAAGCTGTTCAGTAATTATTTTTTCACCTCAATTTGATGTTATATCGAAAAAGCAGCCTGTTTTTCAATCGAAATATTTTATGTCAAAATATCTACTTAAAAAAAGTGTGCGGCCTTTGTTCGTTTCTACTAAATGATGGTATAACAAAAAACGTCACTTAATTAAAATAATTTAAGAAAATGCAAAAACTTTGATGCAGCTGTGAAACTGAATGCCACAATTTAATAGATAAGTGTGAATTTCGATTGCATAAATCTTGGCATAAATGCAATTAGAATAATATATCCAGAAGTCAGAACAACTATTTTGGCATTTTCTGCAATCTTGATGTTTTATGGATTTGAAATTTTTCATTTTATCAATTTAACATGGAATATCAAGTTTGTCTAGTTATTAAAGTATGAACCATGATCTAGGAAGCCAAAATTAAAACTGTCACATCCAGTTTAACAGCTGTAATGTATACAGAAAGAGACGTAACTCGTCAATAATTTTCGTACAAAAAATTATTAAGGAAAATCCTGCCACTCGTCGATTTTTAATTTCGAAAGCAATTTATCTTCGAATTTATCGTCAGCTTTTTCGAATGTGATATTTTTCGAACATTTGCGGAAGTTCAAAATTGGAGTGAATGAACCGAAATGAAAATAAAAGGTGAACTCCTACAGGTGCTCTCGATATTTACGATAAAAACAAAACGTTGCCTCACGAGACCAGATTGCCGTAAAATCGGAAAAGTACCGGCTTCTATTATGTTTCCCCAGTGTTTACAAGTGTAGAACCGTTAGTCTGCAACTCTCTCAAGCCGATTACTTCCAATAATTAAGTTAAGACATTATATAATAAATTTCCAATAGGGATAACAAATTAATTTGATTATGCAATATCAAAAATGCGCAACGAGAAGCCATTTCCTGTCCTATCGTGAGCGGAATGTCAGTTCTTTTGCCATCGAGAGCCGTTCTTGCAACGACCTTGTTTTCCACGTCGCGTAAACACCGACTTAGTTAATTGTGTAAAAATGCGACAAACGAAACTGGTGATATAACTGTTCCAATGGTAAAAGAAGTTGAAAGGAATTCAATCAGTGTCCAACTAGAATAATCAATGTTGTTTCAATAACCATAAATTCATCTCGAATAAAATTTCCAGTCCTACATTTGCTCCCAGCAATAATAATATCCTTATCCTAAAGGCACAGCTAAGGATCGAGCCTTGCTTAGTATTCTGCAGAATAAATTTCGAATTCTTGAAAACTCTACTTGAAGAATAACTCATGCGATTGTTCCTTTCAATACTAATTGTACTTGCATAATAAGTTTTTTGGCTTTGTTAAAAAAAATTCAGAGCTGTCGAGCATCCAGAAGTTGTTATTTTATTTTATCAAAAATACCGTAGCTCGCATATTTCAGGGTTTAATGACACAATATTGTTTCTTCAATGTGACGTCTGCACCAACTCCTATAACAATAGATTGGCAGTATGATATTGAGAAAAATACATACCAATATGTCAACCGTCTTATTTACAGTTTTTGATTTATCAAACCTCGACTCCTTCAGAATATATTGTATATATTCAAGCTGAGAAAGTTGAAATTTCTCAAATAAAAAAATATGAAAATGACAACTTTATGGTTGACTCCTGAATTCTATCAATGACATAATCAAAACATTTATGTAATCAGTTACGAGATGCCTAGTTTTGTCTAACAAGTTATACGAAATTGCTTTTAATTTTGAGATAATAGTAGATAAAGAATTTTATTGATGAATATTGTGAAAACATAAATTAAGTCTCTTGACATTCAGTTTGACATTTTATAAATAAATAAGACAGAACCCACGGTTTTTATTTACTTTCACAAAATGAGTGATTCAAGTTAAAAAGCTTCCAAGCAATTCCCAAAAAGTCAAAGACAGTTTTCAATTTGGCTCACGAAAAATTTATAATCTGGTGTGATGAAACATATTAATGAGAAAGTATTTCTGCGTATTTTGAGGGTAAGAAATTTCCTCGGAAATTTCTAGAAGTATCCACATTATAGTCATTTTACTCAATGTTAAAATCTAAACAAGAATATTGGCACAAATTATTAAAAGGCAATCGGACATCTACACTGCTAAGAATCAAAAGTTGTTAGAGAAGATTTTCCAACATTGTGTTAGAAGCTAATAAGAAGGAATTGGTAACTAAGGTGTAATGATTTTTAGAATATCAGGAGCTTCCGGAAACATTTCTTCGATTTCAAAATTTCATAGGTGAAGGAAGCCATTTCCATGTTATCATCCCTCCGTCAAAAACAGTTATACGAATTAAGTTAAACAATTGCAATATGTAATTGTGTTATCAATATTCATAAAAATTAATTTATAATTCATGTTCTGTGTCATAACAGTTGAATGAATGGAATTTTTTGTCACTAATAGTGAAATCTATTTTCTGTAACCATTTGCATAATATTTTACTTCGTTACTTTATATGTCAAAATTTGGAAAATTATTTTTTATTCATTTGATGAATAATGATTCGACGTTTGATGAATGACCTACAGCATCATTAAATGGGGTGCATCCGAGTTCGTAGGTGATTACATGAAATAGCTATTTTTATTCAAACTCTGTTACCATCAAGAGAGTGAATCGGAATGTATGTATTTTATACAAACGTACAAAAGCCTCTTCAGTTTTAAAAAAAAACTCCGACAAAATCAAAAAAGTCGTACCGTAAATCAACAGCAATACTCCAATAGCAACTGCCATAATTTCAAGACGTTCTTTCTGGTGAAACTCCTCCCGATCTGCCAATTCAATTCGAAAAAACGGCCACTTTGCTTCATCAGACTTCCGAAACGGATTATTAAGGTAATTGCTGAATTATCTCCGCTATTTTTCGAGTAATTGCCCGTCGAAATTCTTCGAAAATAACCGAAACAATTCATACCTCGAAGATTTTCATATCCTTCGTCCAATTGATTCCCGTCCACGTTCGTAATGAGAGAGCTCGAATTCTCTCGAAAAAAAAATGAATAGACATCTTTTTGGTTTCCGTAACGGCATCGTCCAGTCTTCCGACCAGAAAACACGTAACAGGTGATTTAACGAAAAAGCGAAGCTAATCATCGATGTCTGTTTCAGAAGTGATAGGTTGTTTTTCAATTCGTAATAAACAATCGGTGAATAGCTCTAACAGAATTGGTTGATTGAAAAAAACTTAATCATACATGAATGAGGTGGCTCATTAAATAAGGCTACTTAAATCTCATTGGGTGAAGGAGGATGTACAGGGTATACCAATTTGTTTGATTTTGGCTGTTTCTGGTACTTCTAGACTAGATAGGTAAAAAGGTTGAGAGGATTCCTGGGCTCGATTCCCGTGAAAACACCAGTAGTGAAAACCGTTTCACGATATCTTCATTTGTTTTCAAGATATAATAAAATTTTGAAAATTTTTCGATTTAGAAGATGTGCTATAACTTTTTCACTCGCTTTTTCACTTTTGAAAATATCTGAAAACGATAAAAACTTTCAACAAGCACTTTTTCACTGGAAATAAGACATTATTTAAAAATTTTTATCGTTAAATTTTATTAATGATATAAGATGAAAAACAATGCGTTCGTATTTAAAATAAAAAAGTGTTTTTTTTTTCACAAGAAAAAATTGAATATAGTTTCTTATTTCCGCCAAAAAGCGATTCTAGAAAGGGAAATATGGTGTTAAAAACTGAACGTTTCAGTCTTCTTAAAAGGATCTCTTCTTTACGATATGGCTTTACCTTCAGGCAGAGCCTCAATCTACTTCGAGTAACAACAACTTTTATTTCCAAAATTACAGAAGTGACGATTCTCAAAAAACTACAATCTGTCAACTTGACTTTTCCAATAATTTCAAAAAACAAAGTAGTCGAATTCCAACACACTCCCACCTTGTGTCATTGAAACAATAAAAATTAATGACACAATCAAATTTAATATTACGCTAGGGACCTTTACAGGTCTTCTTATTCTCTGTGAGAATACTCATCAAAACTTCTACTCCAACATGACAAATCTTGATATGCTCTTCGAAAATCAAATGTGTCCTTAATTCGTAGTTTGTGTGCAATACAAATGTCATACTAAAATCCTTTGCATCATATCTATCAAATATTTTAGTTTGCAATCTGTTCAGTCCTTCAACCTTCATTCTTTCGGAGTTTATTTCCTCTTCGTCAATGCCAAAATTCTGCCTAGACCATTGGGACATTGAATCGCATAACCACCTAGGAAGATCCTCCCACCATCTTCCATCTACTTCTTGAGTATAACAATCTCGTGATGGAAGATCCGTTCGATTCATTTCAACAGAAATATAATACCTGTGTATAGGTTTGGAAAAGCGTTGCATTTCTTCACTGTTCCAAATCAATGTTTCGCAATTTTCTTTCTCAATTGAGGAGTCGGAGTCGGAATTGGTTGATGAAGGGAGATGACCTTCGATCAAAGGTATGCACACTTCATTTCTCTCATCATCTCCTCGTTTAACTGTCGTTGAAAAATCTTCAATAACTAGCTCTTCTCGCTCCAGTAGAGATTCAGTTCCTTCACGAATTTGAATACCATCAATAAACTGTCTAAGTTCAAGTTTGGGGACCTTCAAATTCTTTTTCGATTCTGGTTTCATGGAGCCGCTTCCTTGACATATTAACTTGTCAAATCTAAATTTCATCTTATGATATTTATATCTCATTGTATCCATCAATTCCACTTCTGCATTCATAGTTGCTTCATCAACATCTGAATCCAACATTAGATCAATCATGAGATGATTCAGTTCGGATAATTGAAGCATTCTATCTTCCAAAACTTTGATGTTACCATGTATTTCTGAGATATCACATTTTTCTCTGGAGAATTCTTCCGTCAACTTTTCATACATCCTTATGAAAGCTGTTCTGTGTAGAGCTAAGGCTTTCTTGGTTTTTTCCATACTTGTAATAGAAGGGTCCTGTCACGGTCGCCAAATGTTAAAAACTGAACGTTTCAGTCTTCTAAAAAGTTCCCTTCTTTAAAGTATGGTTGTACCTTTTAGGCAGTGCCACAATCTACTTCGAGTAACAACAACTTTTATTTCCAAAATTACAGAAGTGACGATTCTCAAAAAACTACAATCTGTCAACTTGACTTTTCCAATAATTTCAAAAAACAAAGTAGTCGAATTCCAACACAGAAGGCGACCGTGTCATTAATTATTTTTGTTTTAATGACACAAGGTGGGAGTGTGTTGGAATTGGACTACTTTGTTTTTTGAGATATTGGAAAAGTCAAGTTGACAGATTGTAGTTTTTGAGAATCGTCACTTCTGTAATTTTGGAAATAAAAGTTGATGATACTTTAAGTAGATTGTGGCTCTGCTTGAAGGTAAAGCCATATCGTAAAGAAGAGGAACTTTTTAGACGAACTGAAGACAATCAGTTTTAACATATGGCGAAAATAAGAAAACTTTGTAGATTGTGGGAAAATTAACCTTCCTGTCAACAGTTTGTGTGACGTTGGCCCACTGCTGAATTTTCAAAAAAATTTTTGTTGAATTGTGCTAGACTTTTGCCGTCGAAATTTTGTTTTTATTCCATAGATATTTTACAAAATGTGTTGAACGAACACGTCTTTTGTGCAACACATTTTTGATATGTATATCTTGAAAAACGTATGTTATAAAAGACAAATTCCAATGGCACAAAGCAGTAAAATTCACACAATTTTTTTCCAGAAGTACTTGGACAACTTCTATGGTGATTTTCCTGCAATTTACTAAATTTTTTTATCTTCTCATGTTAAGAGATACCTATTTTTTTCTGGAAATCTGACCGGCACAATTTGGCACAATCATATGGAGCAATTTTCGTCGGAAAATGTGCTGTGCTGACTTTTTTCATTTTCGTAATTTGCCGGAGAATCTAGAGAATTTTCGAGAAAATATTTTCTCTTTTTTTTTTTCAATTTCGATTTTTTGGGAATCCAGACAGACTTTCGGAAAAATTCGAACAGCACAACTCAGTACATGTGTAGCTCAATTTTTTTCAGTCATTGGAATCCATTTTTTCCTGGGGCTGCAAATTTTATCGGTTTTTTCAACTTTCTCGAAAACCACATGGAATTAATGAAAAGCAGCACGAACCCAGAACAATTCAAGAAAACAAAACAAAATTTCGAAAACCCAAAAGTGCTGGGCCAATTTCACATACATGTCGAAGCATACCCCATTTCCGAAAAAAAAAACATTTATCTCGAGAATGGTAGGTTTTTGAAAAAATTTGTTAAATTTGTTGAGGAAGTCATTTATCACAACTTTTATCATTGAGTCGACTTTAGAAGTACAAAAAGTAGAAGCTCTAAAATACCCAAAATAAGTGTATTTTCGTTTTTTGAGCTAGAATACATTTTTTTATCATAAAAATGTCAAGGTTGTTTGTCTCAGAAAAACCTACAAAATTTATTAGAAAACTTCTCGACCTCTCAATCCTGTTTCCTAAGGAACTGTTTCCCGCAGAAGAAAAGTTTTCAGATAAACTTTGTAGGTATTGTTAAGACGAACAACCTCCTCATCAATTTTGTTACGATAAAAAAAGGTTCTTACCGGAAGAAGAACTTTCTTGGGTACTTTGAGGCCATCCACTTCTTCTACTTTTTATTGCAATAAGTTGACCCAATCCTGAAAGTTGTAGAAATGATATCCCGAAAAATTTTTGTCGACCCCATTTTCAGGTTGCGCTTTTTGAATGCTGTTCTAACAATTTATTAAAAAAATGTTGGGAGGTAATTTTTTCAACATACGGCATATTATCGTGACAGATTAGTGTACTACTGCACCAATTGACAGTTGAATCTAAATTTCCCCACGAAACACTTTGTGTACGTTAGTGTACAGGTGGTCAGATTTCGATTAATTAGTAATACATCTACTGAATTGAAAGAAATAGAAAAAACGAATTCACATGTCATGTTCTTTTTTTCGACAAATATGAATTGCTGAATTCTGCAAGTCGCTACGGTGTCTACATTCCGTGCTACAGGGTGATTTTTGAATTTGGCCAATTGTTATAATTCGCTATAACTTCCCCATTATTATGACAACTCTCCCGAAATAAAAAACATCGTTAGGACAGTTTTTTCGGTACTATTCACCGGTGCTATCGAAATTTCAGCGCCGCTTCAAATTTTAGAGAATTTAAAAAATAATTATTTTCAGATGGAAACCATAGTGTGCTTTGATTTTTTCAATAGACTTCTCCCAGACAATTTTTAAAATATATATCATGAACTATTTCCGAGTTTATATATCGAAAATTGCGAAAAATACATTTTTGGATCAACAACAGAGATTTTTAATCTTTAATCAGTTTCCACGGAAGTTGAATGATGTTGACTGAAAAGTATTTAATCGAAATTTTTGATAAATAATATATCACAATATATATTTTTGAGATTGTTGAAGAAATGTTTATTGGAAAATATCATAGCACACAATCGGTTCCTTTTGAAAAAAATTTTTTTTAATTTGAAGCTGAACTGAAATTTCAATAGCCCTTGTAAAAAGTACTGAAAAAACTGCCCTGAAGATATTTTTATTTCGAAAGCGTAGTTGAAGTTCTGCGGAAGTTAAAGCCAATTCTAATGAATGTTGATGAGACCTATGAATGCGAATTCGGGTGATTTTGACAGGTTTTTAGGTCAATTTTAAATTCACAAAACCAACGTTTTGGAAGAAAGGCCGACTAGTTTTGATTTTATTTTAAAATCTTCATCAGGGCTTTGAAATGGAACATAATTACATAATTTCAGAAATTCGAAGCTTACAATTCAAAACTTATAACTTTTTAAAAAAAAAAAACATATAAACACACATTATATGTACGAGTGAAGAAAAATGCTCGGAAATGGTCAGAATCATCAACTTACATCTTCACCTTTTGTGGTTCCATTGTCAATATAATAATATTGCATTTATGACAATAGTCATAAATTTAAAATATTGGAGAGAACAACTACTGCTCGCATCTAGATCTTTGAGAAGACTGATGTCATGTTATTAAATTATTAAGCATGATGTTTTAGGTGTATGCGCGGATTATTGTGGCTATTTACACATTTGTGGTGGACAACAAACCTTTATTTATTTTTGATTTTTCCAATTAAATGATAATAGGCGATATTTAACTTCTCTTTATCAGTTCTTTTGTTAATTGAATAACTTATGTTGAAAATCTAGGAGAACAAATCAAAAATATATTCACCAAACTGAACATCAATATTGCCTTCAAATCTGATAATACCATTAAAAGACTAAAAGTGCAACCCCCAAAGAACTACTCAGTAATATCGTATATAAAATATCTTGTAATGACTGTCCAGCATATATTGGTCAAATTGGTCGCTACCTTAAAGACCGCATTTCTGAGCACAATAGACTCCCCCAACATCCTCAATCCTTTGAAGAACAAAAAGGAAAATAATACAGGACTAGCAGAACATGTATGAGTTCTTCTTCACTTTTTTAATTTCGATCCTGGCTCTGTAGAAATATTACGTAGGCAAGTGGATTTGAAAAAACGGTTATTAGATGAGATGATATTCATAAAACAGGACGAAAAAACTGATATAGAGAAGTTAAATACCGCCTATTATTATTTCATTGGAAAAATCAAAAATAAATAAAAGTTTGTTGTCCACCACAAATGTGTAAATAGCCACAATAATCCACGCATACACCAAAAACATCATGCTTAATAATTTAATAACATCACATCAGTCTTATCGAAGATCTAGTTGCGAGAAGTAGTTGTTCTCTCCAATATTTTAAATTTATGACAATAATATTGACAACGGAACCACAAGAGGTGAAGATGTAAGTTGATGATTCTGACCATTTCCGAGCATTTTTCTTCACTCATATAATGTGTGTTTATATGTTTAAAAAAAAAAATAAGTTATAAGTTTTTAATTGTAAGTTTCGAATTTTTGAAATTATGTAGTTATGGCTCATTTCAGAGCCATGATGAAGACTTCAAAATAAAATAAACTAGTCGGCCTTTCTTCCAAAACGTTTTGTGAATTTAAAATTGACCTAAAAACCTGTCAAATTCACCCGAAGCCAATTCTAATGATTGTCCAGATTCCAAAATTACACCGTAGCGACTTGCGGTATTCAGCAATTTATGTTTATCGAAAAAAAAACATTACATTTATCTTACTTTGTTTCTATCCCTATTAATTTGGGAGATGTGGTACTGAATCATCTAAATCTGATCACCCTGTACACTCATTCGATCGGTTTCCTAGCCATCCGAACCACCGCCAACGCTAGAATATAGAACTTCAATTACCTACTCCTTGCATAATAAATAACAAGTGTTAATGATCGTGCCGTTGTACGGAACCCAACTCGACCTGCACGCGGTCGACTTTCGCCAACCTTTCGGCAGAGATTCACGTCTCCGCGTGTTCCTGTGAGAAACTCTGGCCGTTCTTGTGAGAAAGTAATTTTGAAATTGCATGCGGAACGGGGCACCGATGGGATTACACCTGCCCTTGGTTCTACGAGGTGGAACCCATTTACCTGCCGCGATGCGTCGAATGAGGGTAAAACGAGTTCCTTTCGAATGTGAGGGGAAGAAGTTACGACCGTTACGGATGTTTAAAGGGGAAACAGCTTGTGGACGCGGAATTGGGGGCATCTGTGCGTAACCGTCGAAAAGGAACCAAAAAACGAGCTCAAGTCGACGTCTTCATCTGTACTATGTAGCAGGCCTGGTGTGCCTGGAAATAATTGGTGGAGTTTGGAAAACTGTTTTAATCACTCCTTTAGGCCTCTAATAAGAGTAGTTTGAGCTTTGCCCCAATTTCCCAGTGGAGCGTATGTCGTAACTTTCAAAAAACCTCGACAATTTCAGGTTTTTCTCGCATAACTCCCGAACTGAGCACTTTATCAAAAACATTATGATATTCAAAAGTGTTAAGCATTAAATTCTGCTTCTAGAAAGTATAACGACATTATATTTTGAACAAGTAGTTTGAAAGAAATCATACGTCCAAATATGGCAAATTTTCAGACTTTTAAAAAAAAAACATTTTTTCACACGTATAATACCTATGAAACTACGAACTTTAGAACGAAATGTCATACAATTAGAGTTGTAGACCATCATATTGTGATAAAAACGTAACCCTTTTCCTCCAAACCACAATGTTAAATCGCGCAATAGCTCAACCTGCTGAGGATGCTGATCATTTCAACCTAGCTAGTGTTATTGAATTTGCTCAGCAGTCTCATGGGTTCGTGGATAATGTTGAGGAGGACACTGAACTTATAATTCTGATTGTTCTAGCCTCTATGTGTACCAATTATTTTTTTCTAGGGCCTGACACAGTCAAGCAAGACGATTTTGTCTTTTCTCCCTTGCACAACAAGTTTTGATCTGTTTCGAAAAACAACATATTATTCCGTCATGGTTTTAATGGCTACGACACTATGTCATCTCTTTCGGTAAAGGAAAAATCAAATTCCTAAAGACGTCTGAAATCAACACAAACCTGCAGAAAGCAGCAGAATTGTTTAGCAAATCTTATGCTTCTGCCGATAAGGTCGACGCGGCAGGGAAGAAATGCCCGGCAGCCCTTCATGAAAATTATTTCAAGCAATTAAATGTATTGTGTTACGAGATGTTTGAAAAATTGTTAACCAAAACCTCATTTTCTTATCTCTGTGCGTCCAACTGAAGCAGCACCTTGACAACACTCGCTAAGGACGTATGTAACATGTAATATATTGTTCTTAGCAGAGTTGTATTGTTAGTTATTAGTTTATGAGTCACACATTTGTTATTATAATTGATTCAGTTGATTTACAACGTCTTTAGGGATTTCAGTTGCCCTTCACGGAGACACTCAAAACATAAGGGAAATAATAAATAAATAAATAAATAAGGTATGTTGGTTTTCGAAACAGAGAATAACTTGTAGTGCAAGGAAGAAGAGACAAGTTATCGTCCTGCTTGCCTTTGCCAGGCCTTAGTAAAAAAATTTTGGTGCACATAGGGGCTAGAGCAGTCAGAATTACAAGAAGGTCAGTGTACTCCTCAATAATAACCACACACTCATGGGACAACTTCAACAGCACTAGCTATGATTAAATGATCAGCATCCTCAATAGGATGATCTACTGTGAAATTCAACATTGTGGATAGGATGGGGCGATTTACGTATTTATCACAATTTGATGGTCTACAACTCTCATTCAGTAACAGTTTGTTCTAACTTTCTTCCTTTTAAAGATATTATATGTTTTATGATGAAAAAATTTGCCATATTTCGATGTATAATTTCCAGAAAACTTCTCGTTCAAAATATAATATTGTAATGATTTTTAGAAGCAGAAATTAATGCGGAACACTTTTGAATTTCACAATGTTTTTGATTAAGTGCTTAGTTTAGGAGCTATTTGAGAAAAACCTGAAATAGTCCAAACATTTCCAGGTTTTTCGAACGTCACGACAAACGCTCCACTAGGAAATTGGGGCAAAACTCAAACTACTCTTATTAGAGACTAAGATATTTGATTGAAACAGTTTCCTAAACTCTACCAATTATTTCCAGGCAAAAGTTTAATTTGCTTGGTCTAATATCCTGTTCAAGAATTATTGTCATCTAAGCAGGCCTATTTCTAGTTACAAAAAATAACTTGAAATGTCTATGGAACCATCTCAGAAAATATATGTAAATATAATGGAGCAGCAGAGGGCTCCGGTACTAAAGGGGCCCCTAAGCCGAACGAAAAGCTTTGAATGGGGCTTCAATACCTATTAAATTGCAGATTCGTGATATTTTTTTGATGATATACCTAATGAACAAAACAATAAAGGTTCAATTATTATTCCCGAAAAATAGAGAAATATTTCTGAATTTTATCGAACATATATTATGGTTTCCACTAATTTCATCCGACATATCACTCAATCATAATGACGAATTATTTAAACATCTTGAACAACAAGTTTCGTTGAATAATTTCTCAAGTTGCTATACACATTTATTTCTGCCTAGTTATTTTTATATCGGAATCTATATTAGTTTATTTGGATTTTTTTTGTTATTTTATATATGTACATATTATTTGTAACACTTTTTCTTGAGTATTTTTCTTTTGAAAAACTTCATCATAAATAACAAAAACCCAAACAGGGGACCCCCGACTGAAACCTTGCGGAGGAGGGGCTAAATTCTTCGCAACACCACTGAATATAAGCTAGAAAAACATTTTTTCATAGGATTTTCTATAGAATATTTTCATAGGAGTTTTTAGTTATGATTTTTTTGTTATCGAAATAAAAGTTTTTATCACTGTGACAAAATACAATTTCAATAATTTTTATGGGTTAAAGATAACTTAGCTACAGCATATAAGATCCATATACAGCATGCCTAAAAAGTAACGTAACTCGTCAAAAATTCTTGTATGAAGATTTATTGAGGAAAATCCTTACACCCAACGATTTTTAATTTCAAAAGAAAAGTATGCTTTTTTGAATTTGACACACCCCCTACTTAATTTATTCAAATAGAAATATGTGAATTGTGATACATCAAATGAAAGGAAATTTGATAACCTATGATCGAGCCTATGATTCAGCAAGGCGGCTAAAAGTGGAATTGATTGTGCCGTTTTTTATTAAAAAATTATGAATTACTTCACAATTTGTGATTGGAGAGACATGCAATCAGACCATTATTCTTCTCGTAATCATTCATTAAGGGAAATCCATGAATTTTTCAATAAAAAACCTTCACAACCAATTTTACTTTTGGCTATATCGCCAAATAGGTAATCAAATTTCTTTTCATTGAATGTATCACAATCCATATACATTACCATTTCAAAAAATAAAGTAGGGGGGTGCGGGGTGTGGGGAATATCAAATTGAGTAACGCATCGATAAATTGCTTTTCAAAAATCTAATTTCCATCTAACTCAGAGGTCAATAGCGGTGAAACAACTATGTGGCGCCTCCCGTGGCAATATAAAACAAAATCGTCACTGAAACAAAACGCTCCTATGTCTTACTTGCTGAAGAAGTGTTAAATTTTCGCGATTTCGACAAGACCAAGTGCATTTGAGTGAATTTTTTTTTAATACCTAATTTGAAATATTGAAAATGTATTTCCAAGGTACCATTCACTGCAAGATTTATCATAATGAATATTACAAGAAACACAACTCTATACTATTTCTTAAATGCCCGAAAAGTGGGTCCAGAATGGAGGGAGGCAGATATAGATTAAAAGTTAGAGGTGTATATTTGTGCAATTGACACATTTTGGCATTTTCCGCCTTTTCCTTTAGATGAATGATTGGAGTTGCTTCTCAAAAATCCGGATGATGTTATAGTTTCCATCATTCTTAAAAAAAATTACTACAAATCGAAACTCTATTTCAGGAAGCTGAAATATCACCAAAACACGAAAAATATCATGAACACCTCGACGAACGCTAACTTTTATTCAATGCCTTACTAATAAAAATGCCAAAAGTCATCACCAAACTCATTTCAAAAATATGTACAGCGCCTACAACCTGATGAATTTGACCTGCAGACAATTCTGTTGCAATGGTAGAATGCACAGCGGCTTAGCCACACATCTAACTTATGATTCGCGGCCTGGTAAGGAATTAGACAACCCTAGAAATATCGCAGAGACTTGATTTTTTTAATTGAAGTGAAAATATGTATTGACGTTTTCCGACCATGCAAGATTATTTTCTGTAATTTCAGATTGTACACTGCGGAGTTTGCCGGTTTGCAAAATTGTATTTCCTTTTCCTCAGGTACTATAATTCCCGAATTCATCCTATTGTGAGTTTTCAGCATTGTTATCTTTTATTTCCTCTGTTATCTGTTCGGTGAAAATAATGTTCCAATACGAGCAGAATGGATTAATTTTGGAAGGGTTTCCGTGGGAAGACAACGTGGTGGCACGATACGATACTTATGCTGAGAATAATCAATATTGCCTTTGGAAATATTAGCATCCAGAATACCATTCTTGAAATACTGAATTATTAACTAGGTCGTCCCATGTAGGTCATGACAATTTCCTTTTTGCATTTAAAACACATGCTGGCGTTCCTTTTCTCAGGGGTTCTCCGATGGATTGATTGACATTCCCTGAATGTCTGAGACCTACCAAAATGCTGCAGCTAGAACAATTCAACAACACCTTCAACAACACTTCAACTCAGTTGAAAACACTTATGGGCTAAAATTTTTTGTGTTCTTATATACATATTATAATTACCAGAAACTCTGCGAGCGGCAAGTAAAATTTAAATTAAATGGTGCTCGCTTTCTAAGTGTAAACTTCAATAAATCTATACAAGGTTATTCTTGCATATCGAGTACATTCCACCCTCTTCACTTCACAATGGAACACCCTTAGTATTTCCAAATAATTTAAAATCTCGTGAAATGGGGATTTTTCGAGTAAAAAAATCTTAATCAAATAAATTAAACAAATTCATTACTTTGGCTGAATGCAACTCTCTTAAGAAGATTCACAGAATTTAATTTCTCCTACATTTTGTCGACGGTTTAAGCGGTGGATCTAATTATCAGATGAACTGTAGTGGCATGTTTCCAGGGGTGGCATAGGTCATTATTAAGCTTCAAAATGACTATTTTTTTATTTATGCTCAATTCTCTTTTTTTGACCTGAAGAATCTATTGTTAGAATATATGTATGTATCTACAAGTCGGAGACTCACCCTGTATAGGAAAGAAAACTGTTATCTTGTAAGAAGTTGGTCACCTCGTTGGTCACCAAATCATTCCACCTGGTGTTCTAGAATTCAGGTAATGTGACACATTCGAATTGAATTATTCTATAACGTGAACATGAAAACCTGAAAATAATGCTTCAAAATAGCATAGTAATGGTGCATTACTGAAGCATATATTCATGTAGGTACATAATAAAGCCACAGAATATTTTCATTTCGTTATCACGTATCCAATTAATGAACCTGTTCAGAATACAGGGTCCTCCAAACTCGAATGACTATTGTATATTAGACGGTTCTGCAGAACAAGATACAGATAAAAGATACATTCAGATCGGGAAAACACAATTGAAAACATCACAGTTTCTATAGATAATTCGAACAGGGCTATATTCTAGTGGAATAGTGGCAGAATCAAAACCTCAGAGGGAAGTGATATCGAATAAATGGCTGGGCCGACAGATTCGGTTGGGTGGGGATGTATCACAACGTATGGTATTCGAAGTGTCGAATCGAATCAGTAACATTCCAAACGCGGTATGAGTGATGTCATATCTGTTGTATATGAATACGACAATTTGATTCCACTATGACGAGAGGAATTTATTTGCCTCGATGAATGACAATGAATGAATTTCTTGTGGAAATGAGTATTCAGGTTCTTTTTCGCCAAAACTAGTTTGAAAATAAAATAAATTCTCGAAAAAAAATGAATGTGCATTGCAATTCGCGGCAGCCGAGACTTGCCATTCCAACAGTCCAGTCCCTTATTTGTTATCGAATCGCAATGAGATTTCGATTCTCCCACTGTTCTATTAGACTCGGAGCTTATTCAAATTTAACATTCACATTCATATGTTTCCATGAGGATTTTCTTTATCTGTACATTATAAGAACGAGAGAGAAAACACAGTATTTGTTCAAGTCAACTTTTTCGGATCTACAAGCAGTGATTCTGTGAAGATATTCTCACAGTATATTTGATATTTGTATACAGGGTGTACCAAGTTCGACGGCCTATTAGGCGTTTCTGGAGAACTGGAAATATTTGAAATCTGAAAGTTGGGATCATGTTATTGTTTGACATTATCTACCGAGCTAAAATGATCTTGGAGCCAGACATTTTTCAGTTCTACAGGGAGTGAAAAAAATGTTTTCAAAATTTTTTTTCTGTTTTATTGTTTTCGAATTTGATAGAGTATACAATTCTGAATACATTCGTACTCAAATCGTTGCATTCGTCGAAATAGTTTACAAAATATCGAGAAAAAACTGGAAGAAAAAGGGAAATAATAGTATTCGGTATCATGTTTGTTATTCCTATTCGAAATATCAAGCACAAACCGTTTTCACATTTTTGAAAACGAAGATTGTAGAAATATTGTACATTAATTGAATTTTGACAAATTTGTCACAGGGTGTTCCAAATGTTGGGTCTGAAATTGGGATCAAGACTCATAACTTTCGTTTTTCAAATTAAAACCCTATTTTTTATGATTGCGTTGGATTCTGCGAAGAAAAATAATAATAATGTTCTATCATGTTGATATTCCTTAAATAAATAATTCTTGAGTTATTTAGGATTTTCTGGTTTTATGTCGTACATAGCGTCAAAATAATGAAATCTATCCCATATCAACAATGATGAATGAATTCAGAAAAGAGGTGTGTCACTAGTGAGTTATTGGAATAATTTATCTTCTATGACCAAGATCATTGTTGATATGAAACAGATTCTATGAATTTGACGCTACGTATACGAAATCAAATCAGGAAATCCTGAATAACTCAAGAATTATTAATTTTAAGAGTATTAACATGTTGGAACATTATCATCATTTTTCTTCGCACAATTTAACGCAGTCATAAGAAAATAGGGTTCTAATTTGAAAAACGAAAGTTACGGGCCAATCTTGATCCCAATTTTTGATCCAACATTTGGAACACCCTGTGACGAGTTTTTCAAAATTCTGAAAATGGACAATATTACCACAGTCTTCGACTTCAAAAATGTGGAAACGGTTCAAGCTTAAGATATTTAGATTAGGAATAACAAACAAAATACCGGATTCTTTTATCTCCCTTTTTTCTTCAGTTTTTTCTCGATAGTTCGGAAAGAATCATGACAAAGGCAACGATTTGAAGACGAATATATTCACAATTGAATACTTTATCGAATTCGAAAACAAAAAAAAATAGAAAAAATTTTTTGAAATGCTTTTTTCATCTCCTTTATAACTGGGAGTTGTCAGGCTTCAAAAATATTTTAGCTCGGTTGATAATGTCGAACAATATCATAATCCCAATTTTTAGATTTCAAATAGGTCCATTTTCCAGAAACGCCTGATAAGCCATCGAACTTGGTACACCCTGTATATGATACAATGGGTTATCTAAGTTTTATTGACTAGCTATTATTTCGAAAACCTGACTATTCATGAATTGTAAATTTGAAAGAACTTCAATGGTCTTTCAGAATATTCTATGATTCAGAGGCTGACCTGAACGAATCAGTTCAATAGAGAACAAATTTTCCAGAAACTACTACCAAAATTGAAGATCTTTACGAATACAATTCGAGTAATACCGATACAACTGATAACAAAACCAATCCATTTCAGCTTTAATAATCGTTATACCCGTTCCTAAGAAAACTCTTGGAGCCTATCGAGTGCGGGACAAGCTGAATAAGTCCATTTGCAGATCCATGGTGCTAGACATTCTGTTCCTCGAAAAAAAAAACCGACAGTCTCATTTTGCAACACATGTTTCGCACCACTCGTATTACCTTGTTCCGAGCTCGGAGCGTTGTCATCTGAGGATCTCTAATGGAGTAATTGGAAATACGTCTTTCCCGCTGATTAATCGAACGTTATAAATAATGTTGCGATAGAGTTCCAGAAAAATTGTCAAATAGATTACCAATAATTACTCACGAAAATGAATGTGTACTTAGTCCAGGACCGAATCCTGCCCATTATGAGGCTGTCAATTCCATTTCTTGGTTTTAGCGACAACTTTGAACCTCTTTCATAAGTACGCAGTTTTGGTTAATGGTATTGCGTGGAACTGAAGAATTTTGAAGAGTTCCTTCCTTTTTTCACAAGTCTCTTGAAAACTCAGATATCTTCAATGGAGAGATTCTGATCCTTGTTTCATTTGCTCTCTCCAACTCAGTTTTACACCCGAAATACCCATGACTATAAGGTTCACACTAATTGGGATACCAGTTTTGTGTATACACTTTTACTTATAGGTATATATGATCTTCAGGTATGCAGTGGCATACAACATAATATGAAGAAATGTAAGCTCACAGAGTCACAATTTTAACATGCCCTTAACCAGCATACAAAATACTCTTAAGTTTAATAGGTGTGCAGTGTGCATATGTTCAAATTCATAACAATTCTCATGGTAAAAATTTTTTATTAATTAATTTCCGCCTAAAATACTAGTTTTGTTACATACTTGTTGACGAAATAGTTATTTATGACATAAGTGCAGGAGTCTTTGATATTTTTTCAGTAATTCAAAAAGGAGCCTGGAGTTTTTGAATGAACGAGTGTTAGAATGAGTCTTCGGTACGAGTATCATACATTTTTATCCCTAATTCACTGAATTGTCATTGAAATTAATGGAACATTTCCATAAATGAAGAGTGGAAATTCAAAAGGGTCTAAGTGCCACTTTCACGAAATTTTAGATTTCATTTGTTATGGGGTCTATGTGCCAAGGCCAATAGCCTACGAAACGGTTCATGTGCCATCCGCTTCAGGCAGTCATCATTTCTGATGAAAAAAACATTTTTTTTTCACTTCTTTCATTAGTTTGAGGGCGGGTTTCACAAAGCTTCAACTGTACATTAAAAAAACCTTACCTAAATTCGAATCAATCGAATCACCCATTTTGAAATTTCAACGAATCGGTATGGCTCCAATAAATTTGACGGTACAATCAAGGTTTTGTGAAACCGACCCTGAGACATGTTTTATGTAATATCTCAGTTCGATTTTTTTGGCACTTAGACCCTTTTGAATTTCCACTCTTCAAATATCGTTTAGAGATTTTTGTATTGAAAATTGTTGGTTGGCCCAACTGTTTTCTTCATCTCAAATTTAACAGATAATATATAAATCCGTGGCAGGAGGCTTACATAAAATGAATAAACATATATTTTCACACGATTTTATTTTACAAGATATGACAGAATGAACGGATTACTGATTCATTAATATGGCAACTTTTTCAATTGAATTAGTTATTCAATTTCCATTAGAAAAGTAAATATATATTCGACCTCGGTGTACCACAAGGTTTTTCAATTAATAAATTCTTCTGAGTAATGTTTTAGAACGCATAGTTTATTTCAGTTATAAATGATTTACCGCGATATTGAAAAAATAATAAGTCTGTTATTGATTCTTCATTACTCTTAACAGTAAAAGAATTGTGTGAACTCAAAATAATTTCGATGTATCGATGATGGTGTAATATACACCATCAAAAACGAAACTGTACTATATTTAAATAAAGGAGAAGTACCACTCATGCAACTCAACTGAATTTCTAGTTATGTTTGTTGGCAAAAGCTCTGGATGGAGTTTTCGAATTTCAAGAAAATGGGAAAAAACCTCGGGAAAGACCTGACGAATTCTCTATTAGAAATGACAAAATGCTGTCAGTACAAAGGCAGTACCGTTCATGTTAAAAGATCACCTTCATATCATATCAATTCTTTATAATAATCTACTGTATACATACCTTGAATTCTTGAACAATAGCCATTTTCGATAACATTATATCTGGTTATGTTTATTATGATAGATCTGTAGATGAATATGTGTTAGTTAAACTCAGAATTTGCTCAAAGATTTGGTGTGTTTGTTTTCTTGTTCATCTATTGTTCTCATACAATTTGGAAATGTCTTATTCGTTTTAGAATATCTGATAGGATGGATGAAGATCAATGATCTACTAATAAAAGTGAACTATTGTCAAACAAATTTTCGTAACCTTCGTTGAAATGAGATTCCATTGAAATCTTCAATCTGACTGTAAACTAACTCTAAATTATTTGCCGTACACATAAAATATATCGAATTTGTAATCGAGAACATAGGGGAGTCAATACTTGGGTTTTGATTGAATTCATGATACCTGTACATTGTGTCCTAAATTGGATGAATCTGCACTGTATCTTAGCTATTATTGAAGATAGAGACATGCCCGTTACAGGGTGTTCCATCTGAAAAATTCCAAGTTTGTGCTCAATCTAAAAAACAGTGCTTTGAAAATTTTTTTTTTATTACGCCACTGATATATATCTATTAAAAGCAGTTTTCATTTTTTTTCTATCCTATACAGTGCCTGAGAAATAAGTACATCTCGAAAAAGTTATCGTTTTCGCCCTGTATTTTAGAAACAAAAGAAGTTAGAATATTTCTGTTTGTGGATTTAAAAGTTTTACAAAAAACTGACACAGGGACGCGAAAACCGCATGTCTTTATCTTCAATAATAGCTGAGTGCAGTCCCACCCAATTTGGGACACAGTGTACATAGTTTTACTTAAATTTTTTTTACATCATTTTGAATCTTTCACAGAATCAACGGTTCTTCGAAACGAGGTACAACGTGGTATGGCTCGATCATAAAATTACGAAAAATGTTCATCAATGAAAATAGAAATAGTTGATAACTAAATGGAGATGATAGGTTCCTCTACTCCTTTTTTACCAACTTCCAATTTATTTTCTATTCAATCCAGTCCTGTTGCTCAGGTCTTTTTATCATCTCATTTATCGTACACGGGTTGATTCAGATGTTATGAACGACTTCGAACCCATCAGTAAGACCTGTTTGTTTTGCTTCGCTTTATCGCGTTGTTCTTACACTTAAACTTTTTCTTTGAATCGAAGAACTAGTTTTTCTCGGAAAGTACAATCAATCCAACTTATAATTACTTCATCTACGGTTGGTACACCTCGTACTTAAACAGGTGTGATAATGTGCTGATAGTCTGAATGCTATTACCATGTTCAGTTTTCTTCTTTTTGTTTGATAGTTTCGGAATAGACAATCTCGGTATTCTCACATACCGTCCACTCGTTTTGGATTAGCAACCTAAGTATATTGGATAGAAATACTGCGAAGAAATTATGAAAATATGGTGCTCTTAAATGCCAATCTTACTCCACTGATCTTTCGGGTCAATATTCCTAATAATTAAATTTTGGAATCGCCAACACGATTCGAATAGTTCACTTATATACCGGTAGTCCCACGACTAGCGTTAGTTAGAATATTTTTGGGAAGGAATCGAAATTCAAGTTTGCAGTTTCGGAGTTTGACTAGAGAGAAGAATACCTTCAATTTTTTGAGAATCGAGGGACAAAATTCATTTTTCAGAAGGAAAGAGAAATTTTCGACAGAAATTCCACAATTTATTTGACTTTAACCATGAAGTATAGGGCTTATATTTCATGGTTAAAGTCAAATAAGTTGTCGAATTTCTGTCGAAAATTTCTCTTTTGATGTGAAATTCCAAAAATAGAAAAGCTGTGCTAAAATGGAACATATTCAATATTTTTCATGGGAAAAATGTCGTTTTTAGTCTTCCACTGGAAGATTAATGCTTCCGTCACAATAGACGGAATCAAAATCATGTTACAGAAGGTCACAAAAGCGTTGGCAATTTCGAAAAAATAGAGAATAAATTTTTCAAATAGAACCCCATATTTATATGTCAATTTCCATTATGGAATCAACTTTGTAAAGTAATGCAACTGTGGAAATAACACCATGCGCTAAAACGCATATTTTCTGCGATATTCGAAAAATAACAATTTATGCGATCACATTTCGAACTATAGTCTTGTCTGAACGAAAACTAGAAATATCAGTGATTCAATGTTATTCGTAGAAGTCTCGGTAGAAGTGAATAATTTGAATGGTCAAAATTTTTTATGTGATCGCATAAATGTTTTTCTTCGAAAATCTCAGAAAGGATTGATTTTAGGACATTGGTATTATTCCACACCTACAATATTTTTCAACGTTGATTCCATTATAACGATAAAAAAATGAGGTTTCCATTTGCAACAAAATTGGATTCTATGTTTCTGAAATTGCTAACTTTGATAACGCTGTTGTGACCTCATATTTCAGGATTTTAATTCAGATTATTGTGAACGAAGCATTATTCTTATTTCTTGCCTTGAAATGAAATTTTTCTACTGAAAAATACAGGCTGTTGAAAATCCATAAAAAAGTGATTTTGTCCTCCAGTCACATGCTAAAAAAAATTAAGTCAATGTACATGCTCTTTCAGTCTTTGAGTTTTCAGCAGTGGCTTCAAATCAGGGCTCCCGTGAAAGTTTCTGCAAAGTTTCGCGAATGTGAAGCCAAGTTTTTTAAACTCGATAAAAGATATGTGAGACTTAAAATTTGAAATGATATTCATTTCGACAATTACTACTTTGAGTTTATTCATGTTTAAATAGGTTGATGATTTGATGCGTTAGGTAAATGTTACCAACAAAATTCTTTTACATATACGGGGTGATCCACGGTCGATGGTACGTTAGACGTTTACAGAAAACAGAAAACAGGAATTCATTGAAAATTTGGTTTCTTAGACAAGAACAGATGCTCTATCGATCTGAAATATTTTCAGTGCTGCGGTGTTTCCGCTTATGTTAAATAGTAGTAACTACTTTGTTATTTCCCGTGGATCACATTGTATATGGTGTGTACTCGGTATCATTCGTGTTCAAAAGCATAATTTTTTCGATGAAGATTTCGCACGAAGTGAGCGATAAGGAAAAAAATCTGGCCATTCCTAAAGACCACACTGACACGTTTCATAATCTATTCAGGCACGTTCTGAAGTTTGACATGGTTTAATTTTCGCTCGTACTTACACCAAATGCATGCATGTACAATTAGGCCCTGCTCAGGACATAAAGTTAGGGATCGCCCATGCTGGTTGGTAACTTATTCCTAATACTCAAACTTTTTTCATTTTCTTCTACAACATTTCCAAATGTAATTCAGAAACCGTCAGTTGTATTTCAAAATAGTCACTTCAATTTCAGAAAGCGCCAATTGAATTTCAGATTAGTCAATTGAATATCAGAAAACGTCAAATGTCATTCAGATTAGTCAATTGAATTTCAGAATATGTCATATGAAATTCAGATTAGTCAATTGTATTCCAGAAATCTTAATTTGTAATTCAGAAAGTTCGAAGATCATTTCAATTTAAGTCGGATTTTGAGTAATATCTTACCCATTGTTATAATGGTTGATATCGTCAATCATAATCATATTCGATCAGGTATGAATAAAACCAATGAAATCTCTTGGTGTTGTCTCTTTCTTTCCTTCAATACTGGATTTTAGTAAAAATATGCTAAACCTTCTCAATCGATTCCTCACCTAACACGGTAGCTTCAGGAAGCACATAACACCTAATGAAAATCAGTCAAATTGGGTACATATTCAATTGGAGATGCAATTGACAACATTGTCTGCAGCTGGTGTATTAGCCATGTAGAGACTATGAGGCTCATTCACAGCGCTTTCAGCAAATGAATGAGTTGAAGGGTTTGTTGCAATAGTGGCAAGATATGAGGAACCAGTTATCAGATTGAGTGATCGTCTGTGATAATGCAGCATGCCATTTGAGATTGAAGACCGTAATCACCCAAACAGTAGCAGTACTGCTGCGGATGAGCCCTTATTCTCCCATGCTCAATCCAATTGAAGTTTCATAGTCCAAAATAAGAACTTACTTGAAAACAAACCTCAGAATTCCAAACAATGTGCCACCGGGGGCTATTGAATAAAGACTAACATACCTGGAAAATATTATTGACCGAGCTATGATGAAATTGCGATGGCACGCCTGTATGGTTTCAAATTTTTTTAGTTTTGTGTTAAAGATTAAATGTTTCACATGAAAATTAAATTTCATTTATTATCATTGTTTTATTTCTGAATCACTCACAATTGATATTTTCTGAAATGCAATCTGGTATCGTATGAAATGAATTTCAAATTACCATTCCTGAAATATGAGTGTGTTATCTGAATAACATTTGATGTTTTCTGAAATACAATTGATTATTTTAGAAATTCAAATTACTCATCTGAAATACATTCGATGTTTTCTGAAATTCATTTGACTAATCTGAATTTCAAATGGCATATTCTGAGATTCGAATGACTAATCTGAATTAGATTAGCTGTAATCTGAAAGACAATTGACTAATCTGAAAAACAAGTAATGTTTTCTGAATGTCAATTGACAATTTCTGAATTACACTGCGCAAAAAAATTAACGCACATTATGGAAATCTCAAATTTATTCTACAACTGAAGGTGTTTTCAATGATAATTTTTTTTATCAGAATTATGCATGTATATGTTATCCACTTTCAAAGTTTTTCCTCAATACAGATGTTTTTTCCCAGCAGGAATAAAAAAAATGATATTATCAGATTTTGAATGTATTGGCTCCATTCTAAAATCAATTCTAGTGATCAATCGTTTTTCTCTCGTTTGAGTTTTTACACTCGATCGCTATGCAACGCGAAACACGCAATTTGACTCAAGAGGAATGTGCCGAAGCGGTAGTTTTGCGAGAAGAAGGGTGGACATACACAAGAATTGCAGAAAGGTTTGGAGTTTCCCATACAAGTGTGTCCAGAATGTTGCAGATATTCAGGGAGACAGGTATAAATGTCCGAAGACCAGGACAGGGTAGACCACGAGTAACAACTGCCATTCAAGAACGTTATTTGAGAGTTTCTTCGTTGAGACAACGGTTTGCAATCGCTCTTACCCCAGTCCATTGAAGGGCGCGTTTGTATTTTGCGAGAGCATATCCATTGGGAAGAGGCCGATTGGGAAAGAGTTCTCTTCACAGATGAGTCTAGATTCTGCCTCTACCATTGTGATCAACGTTCTCTTGTATACAGACGTCCACATGAAAGATATGCTCAGTGCAATTTCCTGAATACTACTGGTTTCGGGGGAGGATCGATTATGGTATGGGGTGGAATATCTTTAACTTCTCGCACAGACCTAGTAGTCGTTGATAATGGAGCTATGAATGCTGATAAGTATATAAGGAACATTCTTGAAGAGCATGAAGTGCCATTTGCCCCATACATTGGTGAAAATTTCATTTTTATGGACGATAATGCCAGACCTCATCGTGCGCGCATCGTTCCGGAGTACCTTGAAGAGGTTGAAGTCTCTCGAATGGAATGGCCAGCAAGAAGTCCAGATTTCAATCCGATTGTGCAGGTTTGGGACAACCTCAATAGAAGGCTGAGGATTTCAGAAAATCATCCAGCTACTCTTAATGACTTAGGAATCCAACTCGGAGAAATCTGGGAAGGATTAGATCAGAACATTTTAAGATCACTAATTTTGAGTATGAACCGTCGTTGCCGAGCTGTAATTAACGCAAGGGGTGGAAATACCATGTATTAAATCACTTATCAGCATTTCAGTATTTTGAAAATTGTTCATTTCTCTTCTTTCACATAAGAATTAGTGAAATCCTGAATTTTTCTTCCATTTAATGTGTCTTGTTAGGTTCAAAACCTTTCCGAGAAAACATAAAAAATAAGTTATAAAGTCATTAAAATTGAGATTTTCAGAATGTGCGTTAATTTTTTTCGCAGTGTATAATTGGAAATGGTGTAAATCTAGAAGAATATTTTTAAATTTTAGTAGGAACCATAGCATTAGATTTGTATGTTTCAATACTTCGGTTAAGGGATAAGTTGAAGTTACCGGCCAGCATAATCTCGGCCTCACATTTCATGCCTCCAGTCGATCGCATCTCACCTAGTCAGACTAGCGCGAATTCTGAAAAAAAAACATAACCGTTAACACCGTTAGACATTAATTAGTCAACTATCGAATGAAATCGAAATCTGGGTGACCTTGTTTGCGTAAGATCTGTGGCGCAATGTCGCTAGACTCTTATCAACCGAATCTTAACAGGATCGGATCAACAAACTCCGCGATCTGGTTTTCAATTAACTGCGCAAATTGAGCTCGTCGCCTGCTGGAAGGGTTTTCCACCCAGATTCGACGAGTTTACTCGTTATCGTCCAACGACAAATTCCGCCTCGAAATTGATTATGCGAATAATGACCAGACTCCGATGAAGAGGTTGGAGTATGCAAATTGAGGGCATTTTGGGCTCTCAGGACTTCACGTTTCGTTTTGATGGCACTTGAATCCCGTGATTTTGTTCCTTTCTGCAGATTCGAGAATAGAGATGAACATGAATGGTAACTTACCGACGTCTTAGCGCGGTTTCACACGGTCCGGGTGTATGTCCGTCCGGGTTTTCGCCCGTCAACCGGACAAGTAGAAATACGCAGTTTAGCATAGGTTCTTTCACACTTTCCGGACACGGGTGAATCGCCGTTCGGGCATACAAAACGCCCGGATGTTCCCGCTAGAACTCACGGAGCCCGGACGGGCAATCGCCCGGACCATGCCCTAGCGGACTACAGTGTGCCATGAGTGCGTTCACACGATCCGGATGTTTAGTCGTCTGATTGTTCTGGACTAGAAGAAATATATTCCGAAATCCTGATAACTCTAGTACAGGAGAAACCCGAAATCTCGGATAAAGGAGCGGAGGATTACAACAATCGAATAAAAAAAACTGAAGCGTAGAGAAATATTTGTGCCAAGTTGAGGGAAAATTTCGTATGAATTTGAGTGCAAAGGGTGAACCCAAATTTGCCTATTTCGTTGTTTTTTTCGCCGATGTTTTAATAAAGCGATCAAAATATGTTTGCTTCTACTGTCCATCGAAATCAGAGGCAAACAGAAGTTTTTCCTGAAAACTTAATATGTTTTCTCTCCCAGTCTCAAATTTTTACGCAGGGGGCCTTTCTCATATTATAAAAAATTTTTTTCTAATTGTTTCTTCTTTCAGTGACTGGGAGAGAAAACCCATATTAAGTTTTCAGGAAAATGCAGAGACCTCCCAGAAAATATTTCAATAGATATCTGCAAACTGAAGTACCTACTCGTACCTAGCACCTAGAAATCCGGATTTTCGCAGTTGCCCGTGTGAAGAGAGCTTCCGGGTGCCGCCCGGACGGGCGATTACCCGGACGGACAAATACCCGGACCGTGTGAAACCGCGCTTAGCGCGGTTTCACACGGTCCGGGTGTATGTCCGTCCGGGTTTTCGCCCGTCAACCGGACAAGTAGAAATACGCAGTTTAGCATAGGTTCTTTCACACTTTCCGGACACGGGTGAATCTCCGTCCGGGCATACAAAACGCCCGGATGTTCCCGCTAGAACTCACGGAGCTCGGACGGGCAATCGCCCGGACCATGCCCTAGCGGACTACAGTGTGCCATGAGTGCGTTCACACGATCCGGATGTTTAGTCGTCTGATTGTTCTAGACTAGAAGAAATAGATTCCGAAATCCTGATAACTCTAGTTCGGGAGAAACCCGAAATCTGGGACAAAGGAGAGGAGGATTACAAAAATCGAATTAAAAAAACTGAAGCGTGGAGAAATATTTGTGCCCAGTTGAGGGAAAATTTTGTATATTTGAGTGCAATGAGTGGACCCAAATTAGCCTATTTCGTTGTTTTTTTCGCCGATGTTTTAATAAAGCGATCAAAATATGTTTGCGTCTACTATCCATCGAAATCAGAGGCAAACTGAAGTACCTACTCGTACCTAGCACCTAGTAATCCGGATTTTCGCAGTTCCCGTGTGAAGAGAACTTCCGGGTGCCGCCCGGACGGGCAATTACCCGGACGGACAAATACCCGGACCGTGTGAAACCGCGCTTAGGGTTATACAAAAGGTCCTCATGGAATTATTGAAATTTCTGCAGCATAATACTTTTGTTGTGAAACATACTGAAATAACAATGTCAACTGTGCCTCCTTATACAAAAGTCTACCCTGGTATGGATTGAAATTTATTCTGGAAGAATCTGCCTCCAATAGGAGCCAAGCGAAGCGTGTCGAAGTACTTCGTTGTTTTTTTGAACCCTCATAACCAGTGGCGTAGCGCAAATTTCGGGGGCCCCCCCGCAAGGTATTATCGGGTCAGTTTTTTTCTGATAAGTTTCCCCTGACGTTTTTCAAAGAAAACTATTTAAGAAAATGTGATAGAAATTTATATATAGGTATGTATACAATATATTCAATAACAAAAATTTGTAAATGAAATAACATAGATTCTGATATAATAATAATTGGAAGGAAATCAATGTTATAAAAAAGTTGAAAAATTATTTAACAAAAATGCATTAATCTTTGCTAATTTTTTTGTTCAAACACATCTATCAACTTGTCGATGGCCAAGCTTCTGGCTACTTCTTGTTCAAAGCTGTAGTAGGCTCAAAAGTCTGATAGACGTGTTTGCATTCCTGTATTCCTAATAAAACGATCATTTGACGATGTCCAAAGAGAGTCCCGGAAAGCTTGACGGTATATCAAAAAACTAATTGAGTGATAAATTGAATTTCGAATGGAGTTATTGACAACCTTATATGTTTCTTAAACTATTTAGGAACATTTCTCTATTTTTCGGGAGTAATAATAATGGTATATCCATTGTTTCAGTTTTGTTCATTACATCCCAGAAAAATGTAGCGAATCCGCAAGTTCAATAGAATGAAACTATTGGGGCTCCATTTGAAGCTTTTCGTTTGACTTGGGGGCCCTTTTAGTGCCGGGGACCTCTGATACGCCACTGTGCTGAATAATTGATTGTGACTCAGGCATTGGCTTATTAAAATATCAAAAAAACCTTTCGTCTCGTAGAAAATGCATTTTTTTCCTCTGGAGTTTTCTTTTGCAAGCTGCACTCAAATTTTTTCTTCTCCGATCTTTCTTATTTCTGAAAAATTTTAAGACATTCGAACTGCCGTTTCTAATTGGCGCATTCAATCCCTTTTTTTTTAATATTGAAAATGAAAAAATACGAGAGACGTTTCTTAACGGATAAATAAGCTACGCAATTAATTCTAGAACTAACCTTGAATGAAATTGTAATCCTGAAACCAAAAGCACTTAAAGAGTCAAAACAACTTTTTCGTTGATTATAAACAAACTCACAACGTGGTTTCGTATTCAAACACTTGTTTCTCTCACTACTAGAATGGAAATGGAAATGAAAAGATTTCATAATATTTTCCCCTTCTTCATAAAAATATCCTGATTGGAGAATTGACAATAATTTCTGCAATAACAGATAAGACGCAAGCCGCCTGAAGAACAACATGTCAAATAAGCCGCCGAGCCTCCAATAAAAGGATCATGTGGCGACCTTCAAAGTGAAATACCGAGAAGCTTGACGCTATAAAAAACTCTTCAAAATAGAGTAGCACAGGGTGTCACTGAGGGATATGTCGAATCGAATTACTGTTTACCTTCTATGTGTTTTGAATATAATTCAGGAATAGTTCTCTATTTTTCTATAATATATAACTGTACCATCATTGTTTAGGTTTTGTTCGTTATATCATCAGAAAAATATCGCGACTCGGCAAGTTCAATAGTTACTGGGGCCCCATTCAAACCTTTTCGTTTGGCTCGGGGGCCCCCTTAGTGCCGGGGCCCCCCCGCACTGCGGGGTCTGCGGGGCCCTCTGCTACGCCACTGCTCATAACTTGAGAAACAATATTCTCTGGATATGATACGAATAGTGGACTCATCAAACTGTTTTTTCGGAATTTTCGATATTTAAGCTCGGAAGTATATCATGATATATTTTTGAAATTTTATAAGAAAAGTCTATTGAATATCATCATAGCACACTATGGTTTCTATTTGAAAAAAATTAATTTTTTTAATTTCTCTAAAATTTGAAGGGGCACTAAAATTTTGATTGCACTAGTAAAAAGTACTGAAAAAACTCCACCAAAGATGTTTTTATTTCGAGAGTGTAGCAGCAATACCGGGGAAGTTATACCCAATTATAATAATTAGCCCAAATTTCAAAATCATCCTGTGGCATGGAAACTAGGCACCTTAGGTACCTGCGGTTCTCAGCAATTTGAGTTTCTCGAAAAAAGAGGAAATGACATGTATATTACTTTTTTTCTATCTCGCTTTATTTAGGAGATGTAGTACTTTAACATCGAAATCTGACCACCCTGTAGATACTTCCTGGAGTAATATAAAGCTGAAATTTCGTTTGTGAGGTAGTCTTCGACTGAATATACAGAATGTCTCACCGGAAGTACTGATGGGAATCGTAGATTTCAGTATATTGAAAATTTTCACTTCTCCAATCTTCCTCTCAACATGAATTCTCAGACCTACAAGAATAAAAATTGTTCCTCTTCTGCATAAAAAAGGATTGTTTGCGCCAAGGATTTGTATGAATATAATAAAAGTTGAATTCGAGGAGCAAAAATTAAATTGTAAGTACTGTTTTTCAAGTTAGGCGTATACTCACTAGTAATGTCTTTGGTGACTTGTTCCCCCAGATCATCTAGTTGATTATTCTTGATAACAAATGATCAATGGATCCTAAAAAATGAAAATTATGATATTCATGGGTATATTGGCGTTCAGATGTTTTTTTTTAAGATTCACATCGGCCATCGCGAAAACATTTATCTTCAAAATGTCTTTCTGTTTGACCTCCTAATAAACCTAATGTTAATGAGTGGACAGATGTAAATGAATATTAAATGCTCACAAAAAATTAAGGTTTCCTCAGGAATAATGTAGGAACTTTAGTTCTCTTCATTTCTTTCTGAAATGTAAACCACAAATTCTCTTCCTCTGGAAATTAATGAATGAGCATCTTGCTCTATTCCTAGAGAATGTTACCATTTCTTAGCAAGTATTTTATTCTTAGTGAACCTATGTAACTCAAACAGACCAATGAAATTTTGATTTGGAATCTTCGGTAGAGCTACGACTTTGACATGGTTCTACACATATTCAGCCACCTCCAACATTGTGGTTACTAAAATAGAAAAATCATTAACCTAATATTGTACTCTTGGACATGTTGAATATACACAAGATACACGTACAGCCTTCTAGCATTCACCTTATTTGAAATTGTATGTATGTATTTGTTTTATCAATAAAAATTATTGATATCTCTTTTAAATAATTGTAGTAAATTTAGGCAGAAACCTAACTAGATTGAGAAATATTTTGGAAAATGTCCGTTTACTATAGATGATTGGAAAAATTTCAAAATTCAAAATTTGAAAGAAGTAAATAAATAATAACAACTGATAACTACGATGAATGTCATTCACACATTGTCGCCAACCCAATGAACACTTAAAAAGCTGCAACTGATAGCTGACGAATATGGTCGATTTAATTCCCTTGAAGTTCATTTTTTGATATAATAATAATAATAATAACATCCTTTATTCTGAAAAATCATTCTCTCACTCATATACAAACATATAAATGCATGCACAAAGGATTGAATGAAATACAAAACAAGTCAAAGAAGTACATGCAACATTGCCTGCAACCAAAAAAAAAACAAAAATCAATTTCTAAAGGAAATAAATTCATTGACATTCAAATCTATTTTTCTCCAAACTGGTGAAACTGGGCGATGTCACAACACCTTTTCCCACGAAAAAATATGGAAGTTTATGAATTCGATGTAAAATTTGTAAAATAATGAGAGGTAAAAAAGTTGTCAGTAAAAATACCCCTCGCCCCCCAGAATGATACGGTTATAATTGAGATGAAAAAAATTCACTCGAACTAATTCGATGCGCTTGATAGTAGCCAATGTGTGAAATTTCAACACTCTGGATGACGCCGCTTTGGAGATATGTGATAAAAAGTGTTTCGTAGAAGTCATCTTTAGAGGGCCCTAGTACCTGAACGAAACATTCTTGTACTATATGATTCTCGTCGAAAGTGTCTCAAATAATGTCTAGAACATCCACTAGAAGTTTGTCGGTCTAATTATTTGATACCCTGTATAAGCCAAGTAGACCTTCATTTATACCCAATATTTTTTTTAATATGAATTTCACCGGAAATGGTAACAACTTTCTTATTTCAAATGGAACAACCTGTATATTTTGACTTCTTCAGATATATCTTCGAAAGCCACATTCATTTTATTTATCACTGGTTCTTGAAAAAAAATTACAATTTGAGTCTTGCAGAACACTGAGAATTCAATGAAAGCGCAACGCACAATCTCAGATTTTTTTTAAGTGGGTTAATAAAAAAGATATTCGACGTCACTCTGTAGAGAAAATAATGTTTTGATATACTGGGAGGTAAAATGAAAGTGTCAAAGTTGGAATTCAAAAAAGACAAAAATTCTATATTTTTGTATGGAATTCGTATTTTTTCATTCACATATCAATTTGTGAGGTAAAAATGAGTGGTACATTTTAGATATAGGGATCGCTGGAAGACTCCACATATTTTTACCTCACAAAGTGACATGTGAGTGAAAAAAACAGTGTTTCCATTTGAAAAAATCTAGTTTTTAGCTTTTTTTGAATTCCGACCTTGACACTCTCATTTTACCTCAACTGTTGCTAAGTTAATCCAAGTCGAAAGTTGTGGAAAATAATCGCACGAAAATGTTCATGATTCAATTCCAATCTTGAGAGGAATAATCTATTTTTGAAACATAGATGAATTCAAAATAGTAATCATCGAAATGAATACCATTTTCAATTCCCAGGCTCAGAGATCTTTTATCATCAGGTTGGAGAAATGATATTAGATTTTGTCACTGAGATGAGAGATATACCGGTTTCGGCCTTGTTGAGCCTCATCAGTATCCCGCACATCTCAGGACAAAATCTTCATAAAAAACTTCAGAATTTATAGCAATTGGTTGTGAAGTAATGAGTAAAATATTACAAAGTACTAAGGTGGTGACATCCAATTGCGTCAAAATGAAGTTTCACATCTCCAATCAAACGCAAAAAAAAAGAAATCTGTACTTCCTCTTTCACTGAATGAGATTTTAGCAGTGGCTCTATTCAGGGCCCGCTTGCTAGTTTCTCAAAGTGATGGAAACGCCCAATTCTTTTTGTGACTGGTGAGCCTGATGTTTTTAAGAAAAAGAAAATTCTTTGCCTTTACGAAGGCACATCGAGAACATTTTTGAAACATAGATGAATTCAAAATAGTAATCATCGAAATGAATACCATTTTCAATTCCCAGGCTCAGAGATCTTTTATCATGAGGTTGGAGAAATGATATTAGATTTTGTCACTGAGATGAGAGATATACCGGTTTCGGCCTTGTTGAGCTTCATCAGTGACAAAATCTAATATCATTTCTCCAACCTCATGATAAAAGATCTCTGAGCCTGGGAATTGAAAATGGTATTCATTTCGATGATTACTATTTTGAATTCATCTATGTTTCAAAAATGTTCTCGATGTGCCTTCGTAAAGGCAAAGAATTTTCTTTTTCTTAGGAATAATCTAGTTACTGTAAACAACACAAATAACGCTCGTATTTCAAAACGTTCTGAGCGTGCATGACCTCAAAAAGTCTAACATCACGAATTTTTTGTACTTATGTATATATTTCACTTTTTAGTTTTCTTGAAAGCTTCGATGTTTCTGCAAAGACTTACCACATTCCTACTCATTCAGAGTGCAAATAACATTCATAGAAACGCTTAAGAATAATATCGAGCATAACTATCTCGAAAACATTCATAACTCGAAAACAGGTGAACGTGAACCTTGAGATGATACTAAATTCGACATTTAATGAAGAACGGGCCATTTAAACTGAACAAAGCATACTGTTTTCATTCAGATTCATAATGACCTAAAATTATATTGCTCATTACCCGTATAACAATTCGTTATCGATTAGGTATGAGTGGAATATCTGAATCTTCGGACCTCTAAAGAAAAATCGTTGTTTTAACGAGCAACAGAACTTTATCAAAAAATTGTACTCCTCAGATACAGGTCAAATAACGAAAAAGTATAATTCTGCCCTGACCACTTAATAACAAATAACGATAACGAATGTTTATACAAAAAATCGATATGTGATATAAATACAAATAATCATGAAAATTTTCAGTAAATAATATGTATTATTAAAATTCTTGTTTATTCTTGCGTTTGATTCTCTGAAACAGTTTATGAAAGAGTTTGTTTGATTCAACCTCATGGTACTTGTATGACTTATGAGAAATTTTCGAAAATCTATCTGTCAAGTATTTTCGTTATGTAGATAAAAAAATTGAAACTGAAAAATCTAGCCATTTTTACAGGGGTTATAACCCAAGAAAGGGTGAGAATTCTAGAAAGATTTATATAACAAACTAGTTCCATTTTGGGTCAAGAAATCTTCTCCTGAAATATTTCGCTGTTTTTCTTTTACATCCTCTATAAAAAGACATCTCATTTTTCCAGAAACTTGAAAAATCTTGAAAGAAACGGTGATGCTTCTTCTTTAGAATTCAAATTTCATTACATGAACATTTTGATCATTTTGTGTAAAAGTGCTTCAGTTGGTCTTATCCAACAAAGCCGAAAAATTTACGAAACTAGACATTATTCAATTTGTAATGAACCAGAAAGGTATGCAAAATCGATTGAAACTTTGTCACAATATAGTCTTATGTAGAGGAAGCACTAATTTTTTTTTAGTCGAAAAGACCAAGTATTTCGGCTTTTACACACTCAGGAATATTCAATCCTAAGGGGTTAGTTAATAGTTAATAGTTTAAAAGGGGTTACAGTCAACTGCGACCCTATGGTCTATTGTGCCCCCTGACAAAACTGTTCCTAAGGGGTTAGGGATGTGTGACGTCACACCACAACACTGGAGCTCTTACTACTGGACCTGGGGTTCCGTTTGACTAAATACAAATCGCGTTTGTGGGTTTGTTATCGGATTTCATATCTTATTTTGTTTCGTATTTGCCTTTCCCTGTTTCTACTCTTATATTTTATATTAAAAACGTTCGATGAAGGATTTGAAGAAGGACAATCAAATATCCTACTGATTTCTGAGTTATGAGAAACTTTTTTTTGTTCTTATGTGCACTTTTTTTCGAAATATTCATTTGTTTCCCAAAACTCAATGACCATTCTTTTACTACTTTTTATTCACATCCAGCAACCAATTCTTGTTGATTTCAACTGCATCTGACGTCGAAGGAATGCTGTGTTCATCTATGCTTAGCAGTTTTCCCAAATACATATTTCATTTGAGTTTTTTTACTGCTGACTTATGCAGTTTATTATTATTATTATCATCTTATTTACATTGGAACTCGTGAGGAGCTGTTTTACTTACTTTGACCTGAGGGAGTGTGGGACTGGTTTTCATTATGGGCTACTTGGTACTTCAAAGACAGAACTTGCTGAATTACAAAAAAAAGCAAGTGATAGAGAAGCACACACAGTTTTCAAACATGATATTGGAGCATAAAAAAATTCAAACTTTGGGACAGAAATGGCAATTGAAGGAGACTCTTTTGGCAATCACCAAAATTTAATTACAAATTAAAGCAAGAGTATTGTTTTTTCCTCGAAAATTCACAGTTTTATAAGTAGGAACAATAAATCAAAAAGTCTGCGAAGTGTAGCCTCTTATTCTGATTTGAAATTAGTTGTCAGAAGCTATTAAACGGGAGCTAAAAAAAGAATGCTTCGTTCGGATATCTGTTGGTCGAATTCTCTTTGTTCCTAACTGAATACCTGATTTTGAGTGAGCTCAATTGAATAGTCCGTGCCATCGGATCTGGTTGTTATTAATTTGTATTCACAAACGTGTTGATTATCATCTATTCTTGAGGTTAATGAAAGACTTCCTGTAAAGGCCAGGGCCCGTCGTTTGTTCTGTTGCTGCACGACTTAGAGAGGAAGACACTGGAGACTACCGGTTACCTGTTAAAAAAACGAATGACTCATATTAAAATTCTTCAAGCGAGTCTGAAGGAGGAAAACATAAAGTTTGTCATCTTGTCCGAATCGTTAGAGCGACTTTAATTAATAATTGATGGCATGCTTGGTTGTATTGCCTGCCATGTTTCAATGCCCAGGTTTCATTATAATTTCACATTTTCGTATTCGTTGAATTCGTCTCGCGAAGTAAAAGCATAAGTATAAACATTTCTAATTCACATTCATTATAACAAGCGTAATTATGAATTATCCTTTATTCGATCTCCCATGGAATAGTATATTCTGAAACAAGTTGCAGAATGAGCTCCTATTGGAATTGCCTTCTGCAACGAGTATTAGATTAGAGTATTAGTAGATTTTCTCTATTTCAGTCAAGTTTTGTGAAATAATCTCGAAATTTGAATAAAAATTCAGATTAGTGACTTTTGTATTGTATCTTGGCAGTTGGTGTGACTTACGAAATTTGACAGATTACTGAATTTGAATTGATTTAATTTGAAAATTGAGAGGATCTGAGATCAGTACTGACAACTACAAAACGAAAAATATAACTGAAAACAATGCTGTAATGAGTTTCATTACAGCACTACTTTTAGTACTGTAATGAACTCGTTACGATACTGAAATAAAGAAAAAGTTATTAAATGTCAGAGAGATTCTATTATAAAATAGATAGAGGGGTGCTCAATTTTGGTATGAAGATTGATGTATCCTTTATTGACAGGCCATGTAAATATTTGATGGTGAATATTTGTACATGAATTTTATTATGTATTTCAAACAAGTGCAAATAAATAATAAATGATAAATTTTGACAGTATATTAAGTGAATAGTTTGAGGCTTTCACGACCGGATATACTGACATTTCAAGAGTCTTCTGGGCTCATTGGCCGTGGTCCATTAGGAATTATTTCACCTAACGTTTCGCCTACGACTGCGGTAGGCATCTTCAGAGGATTCTACCTCGAACGCTGAATTTGTGACACTGGCGTGTTCGAACCGAAAGTGTTATCTACACCCCGGTTAATGTGCCTGTTAGAACTTTTAGACGTCATGATCTCTTTTATCTTTCTTTGCGGAGTACAAATAGTGTACAGAATTCTCCTATGTATAGAATCAGTGGCGTAACGTACACCCCCGCAGACCCCGCGGTGCGGGGGGGCCCAGGCGTTGTGGGGGGGCCCGGGCGTTATGGGGGCCTGGTCTTCGAGAGAAAATTCAAATCATTTTATAGAATATGAACATGACCTCAGTTCTGACCTTAACTTCTGAATAAACTCTTTTAGAATTGCATTGAAATCAGAGATTCAGAAAAGATCATCAATACGACAGTTAGCTGATCTCCTGTTTTTACAAAATTTTTCGATTGCAACTAGTTTCCCAGATCTCTGAACTGCTTTAATGTTATTTTCAATATCACCTGTAACTGTAGCAAGGGCAGAGCGATCCTTCTAAAAGTTAAAGTTAATAAAGAATTATTTGAGAAGTTCAATGACCCAAAAAAGACTTAGCGGGCCCAGTTTGTTGAGAATTAAGAATAAACGAACCAGGAATATGGACCTTCACGAAGTAATAAATGTATTTGCAACCAGTAGCGCACCCAGGGGGTGAGCCACGGGGCTGCAGTCCCCCCTGAGATTTATTTTTGTCGAAGAAAAATTGAGACTTTCTATCATACGTCGAAGATGCATGTTGATGGAGACCCCCCCACCCCCCCCCGGAAAGCAATCCTGGGTGCGCCCTTGTTTGCAACAAAGAAATCAACCACGCAAGTTATTTACCCATTTACTTCAAGTAACACAGTTTTTTCTGGGATTGATAACTATATTTGAAGTAGAGATGCAATTATGTATATTATTTACTACAAATTTTGAATAATATTTCAATAAATAAAGTATAGAAAGTATTACTTCAAGTAATATTTCGGAGTAATTTCGATAGTGTTACACCTAAACCACATACTTTTCTTAAATAAAGTTTTTTTTTCAATAAATACGCAGGCCCGTACGAGGGGCCCGAAAACTAATTCTGCGGGGGGGCCCGGTCGAAATTCGTTACGCTACTGTATAGAATGTTGAAGTATTCGAACTTATTTGCTGAAGATGTTGATATATTTCAGGACCAGGTGAATACAATCAAGAGGAAACTTATAACTAAATTTCTGAGTAATTTATAAATCTTATTTCATATATGTTCTTGGGTTGAAAACAAAGAAACAAAATTAATTATATTTTCTGTGTTTATGCGGAATTGATAGTTCAATTTTTCCCTGTATTGTTAGTTCAAGATTACTATGTGAATACTATTATGAGTGTGAAATTCACCTGTTGTACTTCTTATGTTCAAAATAAAAAAAATGGCGAGAAAAGGTACTGAGTTTACGCGAGCGATGTTAATTGGCCCATCGCTCCCGCTTCGTATCGGATTGATCTTTGTTTTTTCTGAGATCAGCAACCAGGCGCTATGTAACAAAGGGGTTTCTTCTTTTCTGTTCATGTTGTTCTTATGTTTATAAATTTCAATGGCTTCCATGTTCAGCCTAGGATAGTAACCTTTGATATTGGAAATAATCTACGTCTTTGAGAAATCTATATTGTGTCTATCTGTTTGTGCATGTTCTGCCGTTGTGGATTTTTCTGTCTGATTCAGTCGACAGCATCGTTCGTGCTCCTTAATTCTCGTTCTGATCATTTGCCCAAGTTTTTGTGTCGGCGTATAAACGGTCTCGATGTTGTACCTCTTCAGTATTCTACGAATTCTATCTATGACCTTAGGGATGTATGGTAAGAAAGCTCTCCCTTTGGTGGTTGGATTCCTTGTGTGGAAATCTGTCATCTGTCTAAACACTCGAAGAGAGAGCACGACGTTTATGAGAGCCGGAATTTCTTGTCCTTATCTTAACACAAAATTTGGAAGTGATCGCATTGTTCTTTTTTTGATAAACTTATAATGGACACTTCAGGTGGGACACCTGTATATTTACATAATTTATAATATATATTATTTCATAGAAAATACAGATCTGGCTGGCATTGATAATCAAGGAGGAGAAGGGAAATAAATATTTTTTTTATCGCCGAGACAGCAAAAATTAAAAAAAAAATTCTGTTTCATTCCGAACTCTAGACCAATCCTGTATATTATTTCCGTCAGAAAACGTCAAAATTATGTAATTTCCCAATGTCATAAATGCAGACTCAATTTGGCCCATTACGATCCCATCGAAAATCAATCTCAATTTAATTCCATCAGAATATCAATTTCAGTGTCTATTTCGTCAGATGTCCAATTTCATTAAATTGGCACTTTAATGTTGCTTGTTTCAAATGAAACGTTTGCGATACTGTCCTTAATTAATCGTATTTCCTTATGCGGAATATGCTACTATCCAATATAATGAATTATCGATATATTCTCTAATAGAATTTGGGTTGTTTTAACTATCCATTCATTTCTCGAATGGACTATGAAAGTACCGTACTCCATTCCGATTTTGAAACCATGATTGATGCGACTGAAACTAAATAGTTATCTTGTGGTCATATTGGGAAATTATTATGAATAGTTTGTAGAAATGAGAAATGATAATAACATTTTCATTTCATCTGAATGGTACATTCAATATCAAAGAATTTAGTTGAGGAAATAAATACTTAAGATTCGTCATAACATAAAAACATATAAAGAGGTACAGGAATATTAAATGCGAGATTAGATGCTACATTCCAGAAATTCATTCAGATTATGGAATAATTAATGCTGCAGGAGAAAGGTACTTACCATTTCAGAGTTGGTTGGAAATTACAGATGTTCACCATTATAAGATATATTCTCTTCATAAGAAGTTTTCCTGATGGGGCGGTGTTCGAAGAAGCTTAATATGCCTGTCATATGACTGTCAGAAATTTTAATTAAGTCGTTTAGATTATTTCTAACGGATAGAATAATTATATAAATATAAATACAGGCAAGAGTTAAAATTTTGTTTTTTTTAGAGTAGGTAAGTTTGCTTCCTTATGCCGAATATGAGGAGTCTTCCTTTTTTCTGTAAAATACTTTTGAGAATCTACAGTTCCTCCCTTTTTATAAGATTATAGAGAAAGGAGAGTATGTCATCAGTTGTTGCGAAAATACATTTAATTCAGTTGTAAAATTGCACATAGTAGTGCTCAATATATTTTTATAATCGTGGCCAGTACGTGTCTGAGAAGAAAGTGATGACTCTGGAAAAGTTTGGAGAAACCTTGTCGTCTTAAGAGAGTGGATACAGCATGCAAAACCCTGTGCAACACTTATCAATTTGCCCCATTTGACTGAGACTTTCAGTCAACACGTCCCACAAAATCCCATATTATAGTTTTTTCTTTGACAACTAATTCAAGTTATATAAGGTTTTACAAAGATCAAAAAACAGTGCTCAAACAGTACTTCCATTATCAAGTTGCTTTATTTTTTATTTCTGTGTTGTTTTCTGATCTCATTGTTTTCTTATCTTATGTTAATTTGCAAAATTGATTAATGTGTGTATCGTATTGAGGATAAATTGAATCTTCTGGGGTCTAGATATTATCAATTTTTCACAGTGTTCTTTGTCTTTTTTTATCTCTAGTATTTTAGCTCAATTTCATTTTGTTATGCTGGGTTAATTATTTCTTGTAACTGGGTATGTAGCTGTTGAAAGTGAAGAACTTATCAATATTATTAATTTTTCATTGTTTATTCTTGATAGACCTTGATCAGAACTAAATATTTCAATTTCGAAAATTGGAATGTTCTATTCTACTTTAAGTCGTGTTTATAGCTGAAATCAATAATTATAGGAGCAGTGTTATATTAAAAATATATATATCTGGGAAAAACATATATGAATAGTTGCATAATATAGATAAAATGTGGATATAAAATATAATTTATGGTCATTCCATGGCATTCGAGTGATTAATTCGTTAGATCAGTTCCTGCTGGTCACAAATTGAATAAATTATATGATGAAAACGAAATAACTTTCTTGAGGTGTATTTTGTGTTTCCTTCCGAAATGTCTGGTGGATTTTGATCATTATTGTGCTCACGTCTACCCTCATTTGAATTTCTCCTTCAAAGAAAATTTTTTCCGAATGTTTTTCACACTAAAAACGCAGTAATTTAGGTTTAGGATTTAATTCATGAGGCATGACTCGTAGGTGGGCACTAGGTATTTGATGTTGATGAAGGCATCTTCGCCGCCAGTTCTCTCCATTAGCTCCAGAGTTTCGTTGATTAGGTCCGAAACATTCTCGCCCCTCATCTGACTGTAGTCGATGTGATCGCCGCAGTTGACGTTGCAGTTCTTGAACATGTTGAGCACTGGAAGAAGTTGTCGGTAGTAAGGGACTAAAGCTTCTCCAACCTGAAAACCAGGAAGATAATGAAGCTTGATATCGGTTTCTGAGTGTGTTACACTCTAAGTTCGAATTTCTAGTTTAAAAATGTACTACCATACATGGAAGCATGTATTCCTGGGACCAGATTGAACCATCCACATGAAAATTTTAAAACTCCATAAATTATCCGATCCTATTGAAGCTTAAATGAAGCAGCGAATAGTTATTGTTTTGTCTTTGAAAAGCAGAAGTGTGAATTAATTCAACTTCAAGTTTGACGTTATACGGGGTTTTCAAGAAAAAGCTTAATTTTTTTCCAAAAATTTTAGCGAGCGCGTTTTGGGAAAAATTATCAAACTCAATTTTGAATTCCATGACCTTGAAGTAAAATTTCCCGAATGAAATGTCAGATGTGGAGATAAAGTATCTTTTATTATTAAAAAGAAAGACACGATTTCGCGAAACTCTATATTTCTCACGATAGGCATAACACATCAATATTAGAGAATGAAAGTATTGTGATTAAGTCAGATAAAGCCTGCAAGTGTAAAGAGTGAAATGAACTAAAAAAAGCATACAGGGTATCAGTTGATTCGTATACAAAGTAAGAAAAAAAGATGGTCAGGAAAAAAATTATTCTGATAAAGACGACGAAAGAACTGTTACCCTGTATGTTTGCTTCAGTTAATTTTATTCTTCATCCTTGTAGGCTTTGCCTGGTTTAATCACAATGATTCCATCATTCAATAATCATTCCCAAAATCGACTCTCTCCCTTTTTGATTGTTATAATAAAAAGTTGCAATGTGTCACCATTTGGATCATGTTTTGGATCTGAAGATTTACTTCATCGAAGTAAATGGAATGAAATTCAAAATTTGGTGATAACGCTCTCGATCTATTTTTAGTAATCTTTTTCCTTCGAAAACCCCGTATAAAGTCACAAATAAAGTTGAATTAATTTCAATAATTGTCCGATTACATTTTTAAAACCACTACAAAAATTTCGGAATGTCAACTATACGATTGAAAAAGAATTATTAAATCGATATGTGAAGTACTTCTTTTTTATTGCCCTTTCAAATCAGCAAATTTCCCTGTCGCACCCTGTATCACCTGCAAGTTGTGTGTTAGTTTTCATTCGATACAAGTTTGACACCGTCGTTAGAAGAATTCTTTTTTCTACATAATTTATATTACTTTGAATGAATGAATGAATCTTGAAAAATCATACCAATTTTTTTTCAAACAATTTCAGAAACTTCCCCACTTTTTGGGGATTCAAATTTGGTAAGTTACATTAACAATATTTCTCTATTTCAGTATAATAATGAGTTCATTACAGTACTAAAAGTAGTGCTGTAACGAAATTACATCATTGTTTCAGTTATATTTTTCGTTTTATAGTTGACCTCCGATAGAATCAAGTTTCGATTCAAATCAATTAAAATTCCGTAATCTGTCAAATTTCGTAAGTCACACCAACTGCCAAGATGAAATATAAAAGTCACTAACCTGAATTTTTATTTGAATTTCGAGAGTATTTCACAAAAATTGGCTGAAATAGAGAAAATATCGTCTAATACTCGTTGAAGAAGGCAATTCCAACACTCATGCTATCGAAAACTCGCTCCTTCGTCGCTCGTCTTCGAACTTTGCATTCGTGTTGGAATAGGAGCTCATTCTGCAACTTGTTTCAGAATATACTATTCTATCTAGGATCCTAGAGAGCTTTTTGTAGCTATCTTTCCGGCACGAAGATTGGTTACTCCATAATAAGGTGTTAGAAAAATTGGGATTTTGTTGTGTTTGTTGGTTTTGGATATTTTCGAATATGAAAAAGGTATGGCACATCTTCGAAATCGTTAAAATTTATACATTTTGTCATTTCGTCGATTACACGAAAAATCGAGCCCAGGACTCCGTTCAACGTTTTTACCTATCTATTATAGAAGTACCAGAAACAGCCAAAATCAAGTAATCTGGGTTACCCTTTGATATTTTCTGCCATTTCTTCGCTTCTCCAAATACTTGTTACAATTCCGTTGCGACAGCTGAAGCAGAAAGAAGTTTTTCGAGAATTAAAGCCCTTTTAAGAAATTCGATGAATGAAAATGACTTACGATGCTATCTATAGAAATGAAATTTAGTGAAAATTTACCAAATTTTAACGAAAAGTTATCGATCAGTTTGTTGCAAAGAAAGAAAGAAAGAAGAATGGATTCCAAAAGGAGCAGGTTCTCGAGAGCACGAGTGTTTGAATTGCCTTCTACCACGAGCATTAGACGATATTTTTTCTATTTCAGTCAAGTTTTGTGAAATTCATATTGAATCTTGCTAGTTGGTGTGAATTTCTTTTGTATCTGTCACTTCGGGAAGATTTCCGAATGTCCTGAAGATCGCCAGGGTCATTCCAGTTCCCAAGAAGAATTCTTTTGATGATGTTTCTAATTTTCGACCGATATCTCTCTTGGGCACATTATCGAAAGTCATGGAGAAGTTGATATTTGATAGAATGATGGACTTTTTAGACAAATTTTCACTAATTGCAGGTAGTCAGCATGGCTTTCGACTCAACAGATCGACCGCTACAGCAACTTGTGACTTGATCAATTACATTTATGATTGTCTGGATGAAGGATCTCATGTAGCCGGGATATTCTTCGATGAGTCGAGAGCATTCGATTGTCTTAATTCCGATTTCCTTCTGGCTAAATTATATAGTATCGGCTTGAGGGGTGTTTTTCTAGAGTGGGTTGGGGATTTCTTGAGAAACAGATATTTCTTTGCCTGCATTGGCCATCGGGAAAGTTTGAGGTATCCGGTTGAGATGGGGATCCCCCAGGGCTCTGTCTTAGGACCTCTGTTATTTAGCTTGTTCGTGAATGACCTACCCCTCTATGTCATCACCAATTCGGATATATTATCGTCTAAAAAGGTGGTCTTATTTGCTGACGATACTTCTTTTGTGATATCTGCACCCAGTCTTGTGGAACTCACAGATAGGTGTGAACTTGTGGTGCGCTGTTTCACAGATTGGTGTTTTCGGAACTCTATAATTCTGAATGTAGATAAGACTGATTTGATGTACTTTAGGACGCGGGATACTGGTCGTCGGTTCAGCTTACAACTGCCGACAGGTGAGTTGGAGTGCTCTGAATGCGTGAGGTTCCTTGGACTGCAGGTTGATGCTATTTTAGGTTGGAGAGAACATATTGATTCCGTGTGTGCGAGGTTGAGTAGTGCATTCTTTGCAATCAGACGCCTTAAGCAAATACTATCAACGGAATCTTTGATTTGCGTTTATCATTCGGTTGCCTTCTCTCATCTCAACTACAACGTGGTATTATAGAGAGGTGCTTCAACCAGTTCTCGTGCATTTATTGCCCAGAAAAAGATTATTCGTTTAATTTTCAACCTCTCACCCATGGAGTCCTGTAGACCGTATTTCATCGAGAACAAGTTGTTAAGTTTTCCGTGTATTTTCATCTTGAATTGTTTATTGTTCATAAAGAAGAACATTAATTCAATTAAAAAGTGCTCTGACCACCATGAGTACAATACAAGGCATAAAGATATTCTCTGTGTTCCAAAACATAGGACGACTAAATTTGAGCACTCGCCCACTTATTGTGGTATCAAGTTATTTAATAATCTTCCGGAAAGACTAAGAATTTTGGAATGCAGAGAATTCAAAAGAGAGATTAAAGTGTTGTTACTCTCAAACTGCTATTACAGTGTTGGCGAATACTTAAGAAGTAAAATAGTTTGAGATTGTTCATTTATTTTTATCTTGTTTTGTGTTGTTTTTATATTGTTTTTCACCTTTTTCTTTCTGACATGTTCTATACAAATTAATTTTGTCTCAAAGAATGAATAAATATTATTATTATTATTATTATTTTCTTGGCAGTTGGTGTGACTTACGAAATTTGACAGATTACAGCATTTGAATTAATTTGATTTGAAAATTGATAGGATCGGAGGTGGGCAACCACAAAACGAAAAATATAACTGAAAACAAAGCTGTAACGAGTTCATTACAGCATTCTTCTAGTACATACTGTAATGAACTCAATACGATACTAAAATAGAGAGGTATATTCACATTTCTTGTTAAATGAAATAAATAGTTTTCTTTCATTTTTGTGAACCCCCGCCTCTAAGGCCCACGAGCAGCCACTGCTATAGTTATACCTTTATTTTATTCTCGGCCTCTGATTGGGAACTCACGAGTCGTCCTTGCCCCACATTCTAGTAAAATGATATTTATCTTTGTCATTTTAAGCCAAACAGGAGTGTGCCTTTTGTACCCAGTTTGCCCCCGAATTAATTTGGAAAAGCGTTCAAAGTTCAAGAGATATTTATTCACCCTCGAATTGAAGCCAAATGAATGCACTAGATTAATTGGACCACTTTCTACTTCATTTGCCGAAATAGTTCTTAAAAAAGGTTTTTTTCTTACTGAAGATATGATGGTTGAAAATCAGGAACAAGTTCGTTGCCCCACAACATATGCCACAAGAGGTTTCCCAAAGCATACGCTTTCAAGTTCTCCGAATGATCGGTAAAGGGCCCATTACGCATACAGGACTTCCTCTCCACTCGACTCAGAGTCAGTCTATAAGGAAATTGCCTATCCACAACTCACCTTATCGCTGGTCCGGAGCAGATGCTGCAATACCTTCAACGTGACGCAGATCACCTCCCTGTTCCTCGTGTTGAAGGCGTTCTTGATGGGGATGATGAGCTGAGGTATGCAGGGAAAGATTTTATTTCCCCCGTAGGTAAGCATATCGTGGACCGCCTGCCTCGCGAACATCTTGTAGGGATGAGTGGTCTCGATAAGGCCCTCGAAAAACATGGGAAGGTAGAAGTGGAAATCGAGTTTGGGGATGTCGGTCTTCCACAAAATGCCCTTCGTTTCTAGGGCGATTGGGAAGTCACCCCTCTTGTAGCGATAGCGGAAAAGGGTTTTCGGCGGAGGGCGCTCGCAGAGGGCGTAACATCTGGAAGAGATCGTGAAATTAAGATGTCAGGATAGCGAAAAGTCGAATCCCGCCTGAGATTGAAGATTGAATTCTTGCTAAACTAAGCATTTCATATACATATTCGGAAAGTATTCAGTGTTTCCACCCCCAGTCCCTGAAACAAAGTCAATGGTATTGTTTTAAATAATCCTTTATCCGAAGCAGATTTGTTTTAAAAAATTGTTGCAAGAATTTTCGTAGGAGCATTTCCATCATTTGAAATTTTTTATTGATTGTGTTTCGAAGACTGGTAGTGAAAACCTTAAGAAATTTTAAATTTCTTGCAGACTTGTTTATGATGTTAACCTTATGGACATCTAAGTTGTTGCGTTGATCGCAACTTTGTCGAAAAACGAGAAAACCGCTGAAAAATTGTTTTTTTTCAAATTTTGCCGATTATCACCCTGAGGGAATAGTTTTCGAAAAAACGTCTTCAGGGCGTTTTCAAAGAAGACTAAATTTTCTACAACATGATTCCAGAACTGTCTCTGTAGACACATTATTTTATTATATGCAGTCTATCAAAGTTTATGATTTTTTCAGAATGTCGGGCCTCTTGTGATGATGAACCTGATGTTGCAGTAGAAGACGACGATCTGTCCGATGTTGAAACGGAAGACTTGTGGACACAAGAGGTCCAACATCGATGTGTACTGTTTGGAGATGTTTTTATTTCTCAGGCCCTTTATAAGATAGAGAAAAAGTTAAAGCTGCCTTTGATAGATATTTTTACGTTGAAGTCAGTGTCATAGTTTTTTTCCAAACAGTGTTTTTGAGATTGAGGATACACTTTATAATTTTCAAACTCTGAATATTTCAACGTAAAATGTTTGCAATTATTTTTCTGAAAACATTAATATATCACAAACTATGTTAAAAAAAATTCAGGCTTCAAAAAATCCATATTATTTTTATTTTTTAATAGGTTTGAATGAATTATTTCACACATGAATGTAATCACTTTTTTAAAACGCCATATGACTTAAACCTAGTTATTTTATTGTATTTACATTCAAACATAAACTCAAAATATCACTCTTCAACATGAACTTGAAAATGTTGAGAACTAAACAAATTTTAATATTAATATTGGAATTTGTTCATGCATGTCAACTTTTATGCATCTGTTGAAGGATTCATGTCTTACTATTGAAAAAAAAACAATTATAAATATGGATTTTTCTGATTTTTGAAATTCATTGAAGTTTTGGTTGTGCTACACCAATGCATTCAAGAAAATAATTGCAAAAACTTGACGTTGAAATATACAGGCTGTTCCATTTAAAAATTCAAATAGTTGGTTTTCAATCTCAAAAACAGTGCTCTGCAAAAATTTTTTTTAACACTAAAAACTATTTATTTTTTAACACTAAAAATATCTATTGAAAGCAGTTTTCATTTTATTTTCTCTTAAACAGGCTCGAGAAATAATATCATTTCTCTATTTCAGTGTCGTAATGTCATTACAGTTCTAAAAGTAGTGCTGTAATGAAATTCATTACAGCATTGTTCTCAGTTATATTTTTCGTTTTATGATTGTCAGTACTGACCTCCGATCGAATCAAGTTTCGAATCAAATCAATTTAAATTCCGTGATCTGTCAAATTTCGTATGTCACACCAACTGCCAAGCTACAAAACAAAAGTCACTAATCTGAATTTTCATTTGAATTTCGAGAGGTTTTCACAAAAATTGACTGAAATAGAGAAAATACCGTCTAATACTCGTTGCAGAAGGCAATTCCAACACTCATGCTATCGAAAACTACCGGTGTGAAGTTAACGGCCACTTTTCACGGAGATAGCGGCCGTTTCACCAGTGGCGTCGGGTGAAATAAAATGTATCACAACTTTTTACTGGAACCAAGTAGCGATCTGAAATTTATAAGATATCTTTTTCGAGTAATTTCCAATATTATACCAAAAAATTAGATTTTTTTTTCACTCGGAACAATAAAAAAAAAAACCCTCAAAAAAACCAAAAATTATGATTAATTAGAAATAACCGAAGAAAATGGCCTCTACAGATGAAACTCACAGAATAGGTTCTTTATGATCTGAAGAACCAGTGTTATTAATTTCATTTCCTTCGGAAGGGGCTGAGGGGTGGAAATCGACACCGCCTCCAACAATCCTATTGTCATCAGGGAAATACCGAAGAAAATATCCTCTACAAATGAAACTTTCAGGAAACGTTTATTATGATCTAAGGAACGAGTGATATCAATTTCATTTCCTTCGGAAGGGGCTGAGGGGTGGAAATCGACACCGCCGCCTCCAACAATCCTATTATCATCAGAGAAATACCGAAGAAAATGGCCTCTACAGATGAAACTCACAGAATATGTTCTTCATGATCTGAAGAACCAGTGTTATTAATTTCATTTCCTTCGAAAGGGGCTGAGGGGTGGAAATCGACACCGCCGCCTCCAACAATCCTATTGTCATCAGGGAGATACCGAAGGAAATATCCTCTACAAATGAAACTTTCAGGAAACGTTTATTATGATCTAAGGAACGAGTGATATCAATTTCATTTCCTTCGGAAGGGGCTGAGGGGTGGAAATCGACACCGCCTCCAACAATCCTATTGTCATCAGGGAAATACCGAGGAAAATGGCCTCTACAAATGAAACTTTCAGGAAACGTTTATTATGATCTAAGGAACGAGTGATATTAATTTCATTTTCTTCGGAAGGGGCTGAGGGGTGGAAATCGACACCACCGCCTCCAACAATCCTATTATCATCAGAGAAATACCGAAGAAAGTGGCCTCTACAAATGAAACTTTCAGAAAACGTTCATTATGATCTAAGGAACGAGTGATATCAATTTCATTTCCTTCGGAAGGGGCTGAGGGGTGGAAATCGACACCGCCTCCAACAATCCTATTGTCATCAGGGAAATACCGAAGAAAATGGCCTCTACAAATGAAACTTTCAGGAAACGTTTATTATGATCTAAGGAACGAGTGATTTCAATTTCATTTCCTTCGGAAGGGGCTGAGGGGTGGAAATCGACACCGCCGCCTCCAACAATCCTATTATCATCAGAGAAATACCGGAGAAAATGGCCTCTACAGATGAAACTCACAGAATAGGTTCTTTATGATCTGAAGAACCAGTGTTATTAATTTCATTTCCCTCGGAAGGGGCTGAGGGGTGGAAATCGACACCGCCGCCTCCAACAATCCTATTGTCATCAGGGAAATACCGAAGGAAATATCCTCTACAAATGAAACTTTCAGGAAACGTTTATTATGATCTAAGGAACGAGTGATATCAATTTCATTTCCTTCGGAAGGGGCTGAGGGGTGGAAATCGACACCGCCTCCAACAATCCTATTATCATCAGAGAAATACCGAAGAAAATGGCCTCTACAGATGAAACTCACAGAATATGTTCTTTATGATCTGAAGAACCAGTGTTATTAATTTCATTTCCTTCGGAAGGGGCTGAGGGGTGGAAATCGACACCGCCGCCTCCAACAATCCTATTATCATCAGAGAAATACCGAAGAAAATGGCCTCTACAAATGAAACTTTCAGAAAACGTTCATTATGATCTAAGGAACGAGTGATATCAATTTCATTTCCTTCGGAAGGGGCTGAGGGGTGGAAATCGACACCGCCTCCAACAATCCTATTGTCATCAGGGAAATACCGAAGAAAATGGCCTCTACAAATGAAACTTTCAGGAAACGTTTATTATGATCTAAGAAACGAGTGATTTCAATTTCATCTCCTTCGGAAGGGGCTGAGGGGTGGAAATCGACACCGCCGCCTCCAACAATCCTATTATCATCAGAGAAATACCGAAGAAAATGGCCTCTACAGATGAAACTCACAGAATATGTTCTTTATGATCTGAAGAACCAGTGTTATTAATTTCATTTCCTTCGGAAGGGGCTGAGGGGTGGAAATCGACACCGCCGCCTCCAACAATCCTATTATCATCAGAGAAATACCGAAGAAAATGGCCTCTACAAATGAAACTTTCAGGAAACGTTTATTATGATCTAAGGAACGAGTGATTTCAATTTCATTTCCTTCGGAAGGGGCTGAGGGGTGGAAATCGACACCGCCTCCAACAATCCTATTGTCATCAGGGAAATACCGAAGAAAATGGCCTCTACAAATGAAACTTTCAGGAAACGTTTATTATGATCTAAGGAACGAGTGATATCAATTTCATTTCCTTCGGAAGGGGCTGAGGGGTGGAAATCGACACCGCCTCCAACAATCCTATTGTCATCAGGGAAATACCGAAGAAAATGGCCTCTACAAATGAAACTTTCAGGAAACGTTTATTATGATCTAAGGAACGAGTGATATCAATTTCATTTCCTTCGGAAGGGGCTGAGGGGTGGAAATCGACACCGCCTCCAACAATCCTATTGTCATCAGGGAAATACCAAAGAAAATGGCCTCTACAAATGAAACTTTCAGGAAACGTTTATTATGATCTAAGGAACGAGTGATATCAATTTCATTTCCTTCGGAAGGGGCTGAGGGGTGGAAATCGACACCGCCTCCAACAATCCTATTGTCATCAGGGAAATACCAAAGAAAATGGCCTCTACAAATGAAACTTTCAGGAAACGTTTATTATGATCTAAGGAACGAGTGATTTCAATTTCATTTCCTTCGGAAGGGGCTGAGGGGTGGAAATCGACACCGATTCCAACAATCCTATTGTCATCAGGGAAATACCGAAGAAAATGGCCTCTACAAATGAAACTTTCAGGAAACGTTTATTATGATCTAAGGAACGAGTGATATCAATTTCATTTCCTTCGGAAGGGGCTGAGGGGTGGAAATCGACACCGCCTCCAACAATCCTATTGTCATCAGGGAAATACCGAAGAAAATGGCCTCTACAAATGAAACTTTCAGGAAACGTTCATTATGATCTAAGGAACGAGTGATATCAATTTCATTTCCTTCGGAAGGGGCTGAGGGGTGGAAATCGACACCGCCTCCAACAATCCTATTGTCATCAGGGAAATACCAAAGAAAATGGCCTCTACAAATGAAACTTTCAGGAAACGTTTATTATGATCTAAGGAACGAGTGATATCAATTTCATTTCCTTCGGAAGGGGCTGAGGGGTGGAAATCGACACCGCCTCCAACAATCCTATTGTCATCAGGGAAATACCAAAGAAAATGGCCTCTACAAATGAAACTTTCAGGAAACGTTTATTATGATCTAAGGAACGAGTGATATCAATTTCATTTCCTTCGGAAAGGGCTGAGGGGTGGAAATCGACACCGCCTCCAACAATCCTATTGTCATCAGGGAAATACCAAAGAAAATGGCCTCTACAAATGAAACTTTCAGGAAACGTTTATTATGATCTAAGGAACGAGTGATATCAATTTCATTTCCTTCGGAAAGGGCTGAGGGGTGGAAATCGACACCGCCTCCAACAATCCTATTGTCGTCAGGGAAATACCGAAGAAAATGGCCTCTACAAATGAAACTTTCAGGAAACGTTTATTATGATCTAAAGAACGAGTGATATCAATTTCATTTCCTTCGGAAGGGGCTGAGGGGTGGAAATCGACACCGCCGCCTCCAACAATCGTATTTTTCATCAGAGAAATACCGAAGGAAAAGGCCTCTACAGATGAAACTTTCAGGAAACGTTTATTATGATCTAAGGAACGAGTGATATCAATTTCATTTCCTTCGGAAGGGGCTGAGGGGTGGAAATCGACACCGCCTCCAACAATCCTATTGTCATCAGGGAAATACCGAAGAAAATGGCCTCTACAAATGAAACTTTCAGGAAACGTTTATTATGATCTAAGGAACGAGTGATATCAATTTCATTTCCTTCGGAAGGGGCTGAGGGGTGGATATCGACACCGCCGCCTCCAACAATCGTTGTGAGCACTCATTATAATATATATAATTTGGGTTTTGTTTTTTTAAGTCTGCCCATTGCCAACCCCATATTCTACCTAACAAATTCATCCTGCTAATTCTATTTTCGTTGGTGATTTCAAAATGACAATAAGACTCTTGGAGGCGGTGTCGGTATCCACCCCTCAGCCCCTCTCGAAGGAAATGAAATTGATAACACTGGTTCTTCAGATTATAAAGAACCTATTCTGTGAGTTTCATTTGTAGAGGCCATTTTCTTCGGTATTTCCCTGATGACAATAGGATTGTTGGAGGCGGTGTCGATTTCCACCCCTCAGCCCCTTCCGAAGGAAATGAAATTGATATCACTCGTTCCTTAGATCATAATAAACGTTTCCTGAAAGTTTCATTTGTAGAGGCCATTTTCTTCGGTATTTCTCTGATGATAATAGGATTGTTGGAGGCGGCGGTGTCGATTTCCACCCCTCAGCCCCTTCCGAAGGAAATGAAATTAATAACACTGATTCTTCAGATCATAAAGAACATATTCTGTGAGTTTCATCTGTATAGGCCATTTTCTTCGGTATTTCTCTGATGATAATAGGATTGTTGGGGGCGGCGGTGTCGATTTCCACCCCTCAGCCCCTTCCGAAGGAAATGAAATTGATAACACTCGTTCCTTAGATCATAATAAACGTTTCCTGAAAGTTTCATCTGTAGAGGCCATTTTCTTCGGTATTTCCCTGATGACAATAGGATTGTTGGAGGCGGTGTCAATTTCCACCCCTCAGCCCCTTCCGAAGGAAATGAAATTGATAACACTCGTTCCTTAGATCATAATAAACGTTTCCTGAAAGTTTCATCTGTAGAGGCCATTTTCTTCGGTATTTCCCTGATGACAATAGGATTGTTGGAGGCGGTGTCAATTTCCACCCCTCAGCCCCTTCCGAAGGAAATGAAATTGATATCACTCGTTCTTTAGATCATAATGAACGTTTCCTGAAAGTTTCATTTGTAGAGGCCATTTTCTTCGGTATTTCCCTGATGACAATAGGATTGTTGGAGGCGGTGTCGATTTCCACCCCTCAGCCCCTTCCGAAGGAAATGAAATTGATATCACTCGTTCCTTAGATCATAATGGACGTTTTCTGAAAGTTTCATTTGTAGAGGCCATTTTCTTCGGTATTTTTCTGATGATAATAGGATTGTTGGAGGCGGCGGTGTCGATTTCCACCCCTCAGCCCCTTCCGAAGGAAATGAAATTAATAACACTGGTTCTTCAGATCATAAAGAACATATTCTGTGAGTTTCATCTGTAGAGGCCATTTTCTTCGGTATTTCTCTGATGATAATAGGATTGTTGGAGGCGGCGGTGTCGATTTCCACCCCTCAGCCCCTTCCGAAGGAAATGAAATTGATATCACTCGTTCCTTAGATCATAATAAACGTTTCCTGAAAGTTTCATTTGTAGAGGCCATTTTCTTCGGTATTTCCCTGATGACAATAGGATTGTTGGAGGCGGTGTCGATTTCCACCCCTCAGCCCCTTCCGAAGGAAATGAAATTGATATCACTCGTTCCTTAGATCATAACAAACGTTTTCTAAAAGTTTCATTTGTAGAGGCCTTTTTCTTCGGTATTTCTCTGATGATAATAGGATTGTTGGAGGCGGCGGTGTCGATTTCCACCCCTCAGCCCCTTCCGAAGGAGATGAAATTGAAATCACTCGTTCCTTAGATCATAATAAACGTTTCCTGAAAGTTTCATTTGTAGAGGCCATTTTCTTCGGTATTTCCCTGATGACAATAGGATTGTTGGAGGCGGTGTCGATTTCCACCCCTCAGCCCCTTCCGAAGGAAATGAAATTGATATCACTCGTTCCTCAGATCATAATAAACGTTTTCTGAAAGTTTCATTTGTAGAGGCCATTTTCTTCGGTATTTCCCTGATGACAATAGGATTGTTGGAGGCGGTGTCGATTTCCACCCCTCAGCCCCTTCCGAAGGAAATGAAATTGATATCACTCGTTCCTTAGATCATAATAAACGTTTCGTGAAAGTTTCATCTGTAGAGGCCTTTTTCTTCGGTATTTCTCTGATGAAAATACGATTGTTGGAGGCGGCGGTGTCGATTTCCACCCCTCAGCCCTTTCCGAAGGAAATGAAATTGATATCACTCGTTCCTTAGATCATAATAAACGTTTCCTGAAAGTTTCATTTTTAGAGGCCATTTTCTTCGGTATTTCCCTGATGACAATAGGATTGTTGGAGGCGGTGTCGATTTCCACCCCTCAGCCCTTTCCGAAGGAAATGAAATTAATAACTCTGGTTCTTCAGATCATAAAGAACCTATTCTGTGAGTTTCATCTGTAGAGGCCATTTTCTTCGGTATTTCTCTGATGATAATAGGATTGTTGGAGGCGGCGGTGTCGATATCCACCCCTCAGCCCCTTCCGAAGGAAATGAAATTAATAACACTGGTTCTTCAGATCATAAAGAACCTATTCTGTGAGTTTCATCTGTAGAGGCCTTTTTCTTCGGTATTTCCCTGATGATAATAGGATTGTTGGAGGCGGCGGTGTCGATTTCCACCCCTCAGCCCCTTCTGAAGGAAATGAAATTTATATCACTCGTTTCTTAGATCATAATAAACGTTTCCTGAAAGTTTCATTTGTAGAGGCCATTTTCTTCGGTATTTCCCTGATGACAATAGGATTGTTGGAGGCGGTGTCGATTTCCACCCCTCAGCCCCTTCCGAAGGGGATGAAATTGATAACACTAGTTCTTCACATCATAAAGAACCTATTCTGTGAGTTTCATCTGTAGAGGCCATTTTCTTCGGTTATTTCTAATTAATCATAATTTTTGGTTTTTTTGAGGGTTTTTTTTTTATTGTTCCGAGTGAAAAAAAAATTTAATTTTTTGGTATAATATTGGAAATTACTCGAAAAAGATATCTCATAAATTTCAGATCGCTACTTGGTTCCAGTAAAAAGTTGTGATACATTTTATTTCACCCGACGCCACTGGTGAAACGGCCGCTATCTCCGGGAGAAGTGGCCGCTAACTTCACACCGGTTCGAAAACTCGCTCCTTCGTCGCTCGTTTTCAAACTTCGCATTCGTGTTAGAATAGAAGCTCATTCTGCAACTTGTTTTAGAATAAACTATTACAAAATGCACATTTTTCGTTTTCGTTCTGCATTCCAGAAACGAAAGTAGAATATTTTTGTCTGTGGATTTAATAGTTTTATAAAAAAGTGACAAAATGTGGCGAAAACTGCATGTCTCTATCTTCAATAATAACTGAGATACAGTGCGGTCTCACCCAATTTGAGACACAGTGTACGTAGCTTCGAAAGTATAATCGGAGTAAAAGCGACAAAATTGCAAAAAATTGCGAAATCCGAGAAGAAATGATTAATTTTAGGAGACTGTATATGGAAAAGTATTGTGTCGAAAGAGACAATTCTGGTTTCATATTGATGGAATTTAGTCTACTTTGAAAACTGCCTAAGAAAATTTTTCCAAAAACTAGTCCCTTAGAGTGATAATCGCCACAATTTGAAAAGAAACATGTTTTTTCTCAGTTTTTTCGATTTTTGACAAAGTTGCATGCAGCAATTGAAGTCACAAACTTGTGTTATTCATTAGATAATATCATAAACAAGTCTGCAAAAAATTATAACTATCGGATTTGACGCATGCTGTGATGTAAAAGTTACTGAACTATGAACAGAAAATAACTTGTAAATAGTTAACTCTTTTTGAAGAATCAGATCCTACTTGATTAATACCCTCTATGATCAGACCTATAATGTTGTATATTGTAAAATTATGTGGAAAAGTAAATTTTCTCTCTCGATCTCCTACTTGGATAACTGTAGTGTCCATTTGATATAAAGTAAGTAAGTAAGCCAAATATTGCCACCCTAAGGATTTTTGATTTTTTGCATCAACAGTTTTAGCTGGATCAACCTGTAACTAAGGAAAAGTATTCTACTACATGTTTTCTACACAGACAGGTATACCGAATATTTTTAATTTCAGTATAATTTTTTGTAGAAGGGTTTTTAAAGAAGATTGTAAAATGGCAATATTAGGAACATACGTCCCAAATATTGTCATGTAGTGCCAATATTGGGACCGCGGTTATAAGCACTGTAATAATACATGATGAATAACGAAGCTATAATTTCATTATAAAACTTCAATTTCAAATCAATTCTTCTGTTCGTACTGCATGAGAAGCACAACAATACTCAGTCGACACACAAGCGACGATTTCCTAGTTTCAGATTCTTCTTCCAAAAATTTTTTGTGTGAATAAGATATTATCAATTTGAGTGTGCTGATCACATATTAATTCATAAGCATAAGTTTATTCACATAAATATGTCGAAAAAAAATTATGTTCCAGATATTGCCATGGCAATATTTGGTCCATATATGGATGGCAATAATAGGCAGCCGACACTGAAGAACTGTCGATTTCAAGAAACACCTTTGTATTAAACATAAAATCCCTTCAACAACAAAACATGTCATTTGTAACTTTTACCTTATATAATGTTTTCCACAAGAGGTTAAAAACAAACAGCCATTCTCAGTCTGGCGATTCGGGCAGAGTGCGCATTTCTATATTGCGTTCGATTGGTTGATCTCAACATCTTGAATGATTTAGTATGGATATCGGCCGCCAGAGTACTGACGTTAGGATTTTGGAACGGATGGCAGTATTAGGAACATGGCAATATTTGGCTTAGGTACCTTATGTGAATGAAACTTACACTGGCGTCGCTACGGGGGGGGGGTAATGGGGGTAATTACCCCCCCCAGAAAAATATTTTGTTCGGAAAATAAGTCATACAATCATTACATAGGAACATATCGTGACAAAATACTATATCCTAAATTTTTTTTACCCCCCCAGAAAAAATTTCTAGCGACGCCCTTGGAAACTTATAACATAAAATGAAACTTATTTCGACTACCTGGGTGGTGGTGCTACACAAGTATTCTTCTGATTCGCTTGTATGGTAAAAGCGGGTACAATTCTGCAAGCCGGTCTAGCTTTGGCGGCATTGGGCATAGGCCTCCGTAGAGAACTCCTGAATTCTCGTCCACAAACCATTTTTACGAAGGGAAATCAAGAAAAACTGACACAAAAGCCTGTATATGTATGACACTCACAAATGACAGATTTGGTGAACGGCGATCTGATGTTATGTAATTTTTTGATGTTTTTCCGTTGCATAGTGAGCAGCAGAGATGTCGAATAGGTATACCGACCGGACCACGTGGTTTTGGGAACAGTTGAGCCGGGTTTTCATGTGATCGTGAAAGTAGGACTTCGAAAAAAGACGGGAGTGATTGTTAGGCAAAATTTTTTTTAAGGATTTGACCTCTGACAAATTAGTGCACGCTGAGGCTCCTCTTCTATCATTTAATAAATTTTTCCAATTGGGACTGGGAGATAAAACCCTAAAAGAATTCCAGTAAAATGCAGAGACCTCTCAAAGAAATAATGAATCTTTTCCTAGGTTATTTATTATTTAGTTATTATTTTGCTTCTGTGATTGACCTATAGAAATTTTCAATTTCTTTTCGTAACTAGAAATAAAGCGGCGACTGAACTTTCAAGGCATGCTGAGATGACTTTATTTCTTTTTGTATCGAGTATATACCGGGTGGTTCCGGAATCTGGAAACGGTTAATTAATTCAGCGCACAGGTGGAAAATCGGAATTTGAATAATTTAAATTATGTACAATCTTTTCATTTATACTCCTGATTTTTCTCCTTGAACCAATTCTGATTGTGAACACACCACTCGAATTTCTGTATCATATAATTCATTTGATATAAATGTGAGGTGGATCTCCTCGGATTGCAGCATGGTAGTCTAACCATTCGTGATATTGTCCAATTATAAGGACAGCTGAACAAATTGGCTGTTGGTGGCCTTTAGCCGCCCACCTGTGTAGCAGTCTCGATCCGCCTCAGATATACGCCATTTATTATAGCCCTAGCCGAAGATAACCATTCAATTAACTGGAAGAACTCGCAGCTCCATTTGAAATCGTAGCTGCCATCAATTCCTACTTCTATCAAAGAATGTTGATAAGAGTTTATTTCTTGTTATTCTAGAGCAGAACTGTACGAGGTTGAACTTATTTTGCGCGATAGTTCATTTTTTTACTCGATTATATATTATTCAACTTGATTTTGGGGCAGCAGACTATTATGCTAGTTGACAGTAATTCCCATAGAATATAGTATCTGAAAGAAGGAGAAATTGTATTATTTTCTCATATTCTTGCAAATCAACTATAAAAACTGAAATTATCTACCAAACACGAATACAACACAACAAAAATTGTTCAAAACAATAAATACATCCTCAATTCCAAACACTAATGAAAATTAAGGCTGCAAAAAGTAGCGAATCACAAACTCAAATTTGAAAATTATGATCGAATGAATCAATATTGACATTAAAAGTCTTCCAGGCTTATTCGCCGTGGTATATTAAGAATAATTTCACCTAACGTTTCGCCTACAACTGCGGTAGGCATCTTCAGAGGATTCTTGGTCTAAGATTGTACCTCGAACGCTGAATTTCTGACACTGACGTGTTCGAACCGGAACTGTTATCTACAAGATCGGCAACCATGCGCTATGTAAGAAAGTGGTTTCCTCTTTTCTGTTCATGTTGTTTTCATGTTCAGCCTAGGATAGTAACTTTTGATACTGGAAATAATCTATGCCTTTGAGAAAACTATATTGTGTCCATCTGTTACAGCATGTTCTGCTAGTGCGAATTTTTATGTCTGATTCAGTAGACAGCATCGTTCACGCTCCAGAATTCTCGTATTGATACTTCGCTTTGTTGTACCAATGTAGACTTTGTCGCAGTCACAAGGTGTCCTGTAAATACCGGTTTGTAAAAGTGGGTGGACTTTGTCTTTGGTTGTTCTGATCATTTGGCCACGTTTTTATTTCTGCTTATTGGTATTGATGTTGTGCCTCTTCAGTATTCTACCAATTCTGTCTGTGACCTTACAGTTGTATGGTAAGGGTGATTTGTGATGTGTTATCATCACGTGTGGAAATTTTTGGTCTTATTGCCCTTTGAATTTCTTTGGCATTGTATCCATTGGCGATGAATGCATGTTGTAGATGTTCAAGTTCATCCCCCGGAAATTTTGGCTCGAATAAACGTCGGTCACTCTCTACGTGTTTTTCATTAGGCTTTCTAGTTATTAAGACATCTAGAAAGGGTTGGAGCACCATCCTTTTCAATTTCCATAGTGAATTGAATATTTGGGTGTCTACTGTTAAGATGGGTTAAGAATGCTTGCAATTCTTCATCTCCGTGACTCTAAACGACAAAAGTATCATCCACTTGGATGGTTTCTTTGATTCCGATTGGATAGCACTTTGTTCGCATTTTTACATTAAGAAATTCGCACTCAAGGGGTTTCCCATGGCGACGCAATCTCAGTGGCGGATTTACAGATTTGCCGCCCGTGGGCTATTCAATTTGTGCCGCCTCTAAATTTTTATATCTTAGCCCTTAGCCCCCAATCATATCAATTTTTTATCAATAAAATTCTAACTTTATGATTTGTCCTCCATCAACCTTGTAACATCAACTTTTAATTTTTACAGCAAAGAATTATCAAAAAACATCATTTTAAAAAAAAATATCTCAATCATGTACTACTTCTGAGGATAATCTAACATGACAAATATACATTTGGCGAAAGTTGATAAATATTTTTTTATTACACTCGCATTTCGAAAACAATACAATAAATATATCTTTTTTTGATTGTTCATTAGTATTATATTAGTTTCATCATGAAAACATTACAATACTTTTTTGCGAGACTTCGTATACGCAAAATCAGTTATAATATTGTCGTTCGAAATTTTGTACATTAGCTGACTCTCTGCACCTCAGAGCGAAAGCTCTTAGTTTTTCTTGAGCTAAAGTGGTTCGTAGGTAATTCTTCACTCTTTTCAAGCAAGAGAAGCTTTCCTCACCTGAACAATTGGTCGCTGGTGTACAAAGAGCCAAACGTAGTACTATATCCTAGTGTAGATGAATATTTCCTAGATTCTGTTCTCGTAGGAATGACGACAAACTTTTTAATGATCCAGAAATTGATTTAATTGAAATTCTTTCAGACGAAAGATTGCTTTCGCCTCTTTATAAAAAAACATGAAGATCTGTTTTTTTATAATCAGGATGTTTAATGGGCAACGGTTGTTGTGAGACATCATAGTTTATATCGGTCTCACCTTCTTCAGATTGTGTTGTGTCAGGACATATGTTTGAAGCTTCAGAGCTCAAATCACTGCTTTTATTTTAACTTTAAAAAAAACTGTCAATATTGACTTTCTTTCGGATCATCTTCTCTTCTAATTTTTGCCAGGAATTTATTTCGGGGGGGGTTTTGAAATTTTTGGCATTTAACTTTAAAAGTGACGAGGAGTGTGAGAGTCGCTTTCTGTAGCAAGTATTTGTTGTTTTTAAAAATTAACCCTTTGCTGCTGAACCGATTTTGATAGACGAATATTTGAAATAGGCGTGAATAAGAGGTTATGAAGGAGCAAAAAGAGCCCAATGAATACCCTCTTGAAATGTTTCCTATATTCACCAAGGAAAAAAAATGCGGGGCATTCTTTGTGCACTGTCGATCGAAGTGAGAACGAAGATTTATCTCTAATTTCTGAAATTCGTATTTTGTGAATGCATAATAATTTTTTTCAATGTTTAGTCGAAATGAGAAATTAATGAACCAAATTTGCCGCCCCTTGAAATTTGCCGCCCTAGGCTCCAGCCTACTCAGCCTGCTGGTAAATCCAACACTGCACCATCTATTTGCTCATAAAACTCGCCTTTCAACTGAAAATATTTCACGTAAGGTGAAATAATTCCTAATAGACCACGGGCAATAAACCCGGAAGACTCTCTCAATATCAGTATATCCGGTCGGGAAAGCCTTAAACTATTGAAAAAAATCTTAATGTGTTTCAGAGACTGGATTAAAACCCAGAAAAGTTCAAGGAAACGCAATATGCTTCTAGAATTACTATCAATCGTGCATCTTTTCAATAAAACAAACACGGAAAGTTCGTATCGCACAGTGGCGTAGCAGAGGGCTCCGCAGACCCCGCAGCTGGGGGGCCCCGTAACTAAGAGGGCCCCCGAGCCAAACGAAAAGCTTTGAATGGGGCCCAATAACTATTGAACTTTCCAATTCGCGTTATTTTCTCAAAATATAATGAACAAAACATGCACAATGAAGGTTCAATTATTATTCGCGAAAAATAGAGAAATATTCCTAAATCATATTCAAAACACATTATAATGTTTACAGTAAGTCGATTCGACATATTACTCAATCACACCCTGTGCTACCCTATTTTCAAGAGTTTTTTGTATAGCGTCAAGCTTTTCGGTATTTTTCTTTAAATGTCGTCACATGATGGTTTTATTGGGGGCTCGGCGGCTTATTTGACGTGTTGTTCTTCAGGCAGCTTGCGGCTCATTTGTTATTGCAGAAATTATTGTCAATTCTCTAATCAGGATATTTTTATGAAGAAGGGGAAAATATTAGGAACCTTTTCATTTCCATTTCCATTATAGCAGTGATAGAAACAAGTGTAACAAGTGTTTGAATACGAAACCACGTTGTGAGTTTGTTTACAATCAAAGACAAAGTTATCAATAATCTGGCTCTTTTAGTGCCTTGTGTTTCAGAATTACAATTTCATTAATGGCGTAGTTTATTTATCCGTTAAGAAATGCTCTCGTATTTTTTCATTTTCAATAAAAAAGAAAAGTTATTAAATGCGCAAATTAGAAAGGGCAGTTTCACTATCTTATATTTTTTTAAATATTAAAAAAAAAGTCGGTGCAGAAATTAACACATTTGAGTGGAGCTTGCAAAAGAAAACTCCAGAGAAAAAAAAGCATTTTCTAAGCAACAAAAGATTTTTTCATATTTTAGTAAGCCAATGCCGGAGTCACAATCAGTTATTCAGCACAGTGGCGTATCAGAGGGCCACGGCAATAAATGGGCCCCCAAGCCAAACGAAAAGCTTCAAATGGGTCCCGAATAATCTCATTCTATTGAACTTGCCGATTTGCTTTATTTTTCTGATGATATAATGAACAAGACTCGAACAATGGAGATACAATTATTACTCCCGAGAAATAGAGAAATATTCCTAAATGGTAAAAGAAAAATATTCGAATTATCACTCAATTACTGTCTGTGATACCCTGTTTTCAACAGTATTTTAATATACCGTCAAGATTTTCGGGACTTCCTTTAAACATCGCCAAATGATCGTTTTATTGGGCTTAAGATAATCAAGAATTATTTTAGGAATTCAATGTCACAAACATGTCTATCAGACTTTGAGCCTATTCTAGGTTTGAACAAGAAGTTGCCTGAAGCTTATACATCGACAAATTGATAGATATGTTTAAACAAAAACATTTAAAAAGATGAAATACTTTCGATTTTCAAATGAAAATTTAGATTAGTGAGAATTGATAGGATCGGAGGTCAGTACTGACAACCAGAAAACGAAAAATATAACTGAACACAATGCTGTAGTATTGTATTATTATAGTATTTTAGTACTGTAATCACGATACTGAAGTAGAGAAACTAAATTTTGAATCGTCTCTTCCTTTCTTCGCTCTGTTCCATCTCTGAAGTTCTCGTCTATCGCCATCGATTAACTCTCACAATTCCAAACGGTAGGGAAATGCGCTTAGCACTTTCCGTGATCGACTCTCGCTTACCTACCGCACCCTATAATCGGCTCCGATTGGCATTAAGGAAAAGTGGCGAGGTGTGTGGGTACGAACAGCGCGCGAGCGTGATCGTTTTTCCCATCGCTGCCTCCTTTTTTTCCTCTCGGCACCATCAATACGCCCATGTTTCCATGTTACGCAATCCACCTGTTGGCCACATTATGTAATGGGAAGAATTGCCCGGGCATTTCTCGAGAACCCTCGTTCCGTCGCTAAATACCGACATTCCGTTCTAATGGTTCGTTTAATTCTCATTGGCGTAACCGAGCTCGGTTCTGGAACGAGGTGGAAGAAAAATCGGCGATGCGGAGTGAAATTTATTCGCGGGAGGTTCGGAGAGCAGGCTTGGTACGCTCAGACGCAACCATAAATTTTTGACAATGAAGAATGTAACTTGAACATCTGCAGCGTGCATTCATCGCCAATAGATATAATGCCGAAGAAATTCAGAGGCAATAGGACCAAAAATTTCCACACTGAGAGAAAAAAATACTGTTTTCACTTTAGGCCAAGCAAATTAGCTTCAAATAATGGTGTGCCTGGAAATAATTGGTGGAGTTCGAGAAACTGTTTTAATAATTTATGATTGAAGAGTGGAAATTCAAAAGGGTCCAAGTGCCAAAAAAATCGAACTGAAATATTACATAAAACATGTCTCAAACTCATGGAAAAAGTTTGAAAAAAATTGTTTTTTCATCAGAAATGATGACTGCCTGAAGCGGATGACACATGAACTGTTTCGTAGGCTATGGGCCTTGGCACAAAGACCCCATAACAAATGAAATCTAAAATTTCGTGAAAATGGCACTCAGACCCTTTTGAATTTCCACTCTTCAATTAGTCTTTCAAAATTTCAATCGATTGGTCCAGGAAAACCGCTTCACCGATCGATCTACTGATTTAGGGTGGCCTTCGGGGTACATTAGGCTGTAAAATTTTCTTATAACCTTAGGTTTCCCCCCAATGTTGATGAAGATACAGTCCGTTAACCAACAAATGGCAAAATGCCATTTTCTTGCTCTATTTTCACATCACCATTACAGGTGAAAAGAAATTTTTTCTCAATTAAACTTGAACGGTTTTTGTAGGAAACCTTCTGCAGAAAAAGAAACCGGCTGTCGGTTTGATAGGCCTCCAGTAGTTCCGGAGATATCGGCAGTTGAGTGAAAAAGGGTCCTTCTGCATTCGAAATGGGATATCTTGAAGACAAATGGTCATTTCAGAGCCAAATTAGACCTGAATAAACAGGCTATGCAGGCTTTTGCATCAGTCCAGCTGAAAAAAATTTTTCTATGCGCGTAGAGCAAAAATAAAAATTTGAAAAATAAAAAAAAAATTCTTCTTGCTTTATCCGAGGATTGCATGGCTGAGGGTACTCTGAAAAATTGTTAACCAATGAATTCAGAAACTAAAGTCTTCAAGCTTCAAAAGTCAATTTTTGTATTTCTCATACGACCATTTTTCACTGAAGTTCAGCCTGTTGAAAAACACCAAAAAAATTCGGAAGATTTTTCTGTTGCTTTAATTGTTGCGCGAAGTGTATAGAACTACTGCGTTAGAAAATTATTTGAATAAATCAAATAGTGTCCGAGATATCGAGTTATAAATATAAGGGCACGGTTTAATTTCCCAACCGGCAGTCTCAAGTCAACAACTCTAACCGCTGATCTACGCTACGCGTTTATTACTCATCATTATTTCGCATATCAGTATCTGGCATATTCAGATATGAACTCGGGATAATAGATGGCGCTGTCGAAAGTGTATTCGCTTCATTTCCAATCTTTCCTCTCTATAATCTTTGAATCATTTTCTAATGTTCACTTCATCCATAATTGGTACTATTACATGTCGATGATCGGTTGTTCGTATTTTCCAAGTCGATCATTGGGAAATCTGATTTGTCTTCTTCATTCAATTTAAATTTTTTTCAAATTGTCCGAATTACTTTTTCATTGAAATATAACATAGTGAAATTGGAAATATTCATCGCTCATAATAGTAGGGGAGCCCACAATGCTAAATTTGGATTTATTCGACCGTCATAGAGACCTATTGGGTTGCAAAGCTTAGATGATAAAAAGGAAAAAAATGTTATATAATGTATACCTTTTCATCGGTGGGGGGAGAAACTAATGGCTTTCAAAAATGTAAAAAAAACTGTTATATGGACATACTCGAGCGCAGCATTTTTAGGGGGATGTTAATTGGACCTAAAAATGTCTCTCATTCAATGATCTGACGCATGGATGTGACGCAAACCAGCGGCGATGTTTTGAAGTTGCAAAAAAAAATCGTCATGTTGACATACTCTGGCGCGTCATATTAAGATATGTATGGTTCATCTCCATGTCCTAGATGTGCTGTATCTTAATCTGATTTCCTTGAGGAATTCGCTTAATCTGACGAATTTAAATCATTAGACTTTGATTTTTTTGAAATATAAAACATTTTCGGGTCTTCTATGGTGTCGACAACTGGGCTGACCCATTTTTTTGGTTTCTGGAATATCTAAAGAAACTTATGGAATTAAAAAAAAGATCAACGGCACAAAACAGCACAAACTTTGAACAAATCAGCTTGAGAAAACTTTATTTTTAAAATTCATAAAATAGTTAATTTTTTACTCACAATTTTTTAAAATTTTTTCTAATCAATCGCCAACAACCCCTCAATGAATCATCTGTCATTTTGAAATTCGAATATACATATTGATTTCTATATCCAAGGACTTTCAGAAAGAAAAAACGCCGATGTGTTCCATAAGAAAAACTTTGAGAAAGAAGAAGTTAAGAAGATATATTTGTTGTCATGTGGACAATGTCTAAAAAAGAAGTTCTTTTGTGATCTCTGGATTATTTGTAAGGAAGATCTCGTACCGACTAGATTAAAGTATCCAAAAATTTATATCTTGAACAACCGTAAAGCTATGTTATGAGAAACATGCAATTGTGAATACAACAAAGAGCAGGATAATGATAGTTCTTCATGACTTTCAATTTCTTTTCAGAATTTTGAAGTCGAAAAACTGGTGAAAAGTGCATTATTATGGTAATCTAGCGATCGCACAATGTCCAAGCAATTAACTTGTAATAGGGGAAAGCGAAAGTGACATACACAAACTTCATTATTTCTTATATCATAACATCTCCTCCAATTCACTTTCTTCAAACAATGACACTTGGTTTATCGGGAACTCATATCGATAGATAATCGAATTGTTGGTGCTTCGACCAACACAGCAATCATTCTCGGCAACATGAAAGCGTGAACAATTTACTATTTCCTCGTTTGTGCAGTATTTGTTGCACATTTTTACTTTAATAGTAGATCATTTGAATCGTCTCTCAGCTGTGGATTCCAGAGGAAGTTGCATTCTCCCAGCGATTTCATCTGAAGCAGCCGGTACGAAAAAATCTACACTTTAATGACCGTTTCTAGTGTATAAATCCACGTTTACTCATATCCGATTCGTCTAATGGATTGGATTCTCTGTTATTATTTTTTCGTACTATTTCCTTTGTGTAATTGCTTCGCCACGGTGGATGATGATGATTGTTCGTACGTAGATCGACGCGAAAATATCAAACTATTAGCTCAATCCTAAGTTTTACTTCCATGAGGAATAATTGTGATTTAGTACATTCAGTGTCTTTCCTCTATTTCACTTATTATATAGAGTAAATGAGCCCAAGCGAGGATTTCGGGATTTATCCAGGCGAGGTAGATTAATATATAGACATTAGGCAGATTAGAAAAATAAATTGATCATTGGACATTCTCGAGCGCCACAGATTAAGATCAGGTGGGTTGATTGCATGCTGAAAAGTGTATAAACCACTAATCTGACAATTTGAGAGTGAAGAAAAGACAAGAGAGGTCTCCAAAGTTGTAAAAAACAATCGTCGTTTGGGCATTCTCAAGCGTGGCTAATTTTTTTTTTATTTTGAAGGATATAATTCAAGGTTACGAAAAACATCTAATCTGACGATTTCTTCAAGCCGAAGTATCAAAAATTCGTCGAGAAAAAGCAACGCGTGCAACTGCATAATGTCATTTTGACAATTTTCGGAATTTCTCGTAATTTTTGGTTCCGCCAAATATTCCGATTTTTTTTGTGTTATAAGATGTTTGGTTTATCGTTAAGAAATGATTTCATTTAATTAGTGTCTTGTAGCGGTCTCCAAAAATCTGAAGTTCAAAAAACTCAAGTTTGGGGTTTGAAACATCCTCACAATCATAGAGTCAACATTCAGGAATTTTTAATTTGAATATTGATTAATTCTGAAGGAAAACAGTGATAACCTTTCGAAATTAACCAATGAACATAGTGTTGGGGTGTTTCTTCTCCAAGAGAACCACACGGCAAAAGAGAAAAATCTTCTTGAAAGTGGACAATTGAGATGTTATGCAGTTTTTTTCGAAAATTTCTCTTCCGGAGCAATACTAGTGTTTTTTGATGATTATTATCCTAGTGGTATAAAGTACCAAAGCACCAGGGAAGTGGAACGTTACTGGCGTTACTTGCTGCTGAAACCCTTTATCAAGTTTGAATTTTCCAAGACAACCTCAGTCAGCACCATCACGTAGGCAAAATTCCTCTCCAACTACAAAAAAAGTGAAGCAGGCAGTGAAGTGCTACTGGCATTTTTAGAAAGAAAATCATCCAATTTTGATCGACTGTATCTCGGTGATATCAGGTTGAGGAAAAAGTTAATTAATAAAAAATGGGAGCAAATTCAAGGCTGTACAACATTGAACATAAACGTTATTAGTAAAAATCCGAAAAAAAAACAGGAAAATGTTAAGGCTTTTCGGTTCTCCTGAAGTTTGCACAGTGTCCTTCTGTAAGGAAACTTGACAGAGTCATCCCAGAGCAACCAGGAATAACCTGTTAAAGTTTCATAATGTTTGGAAGTTTTTCGAGATAAAACCTAAGTATCTACCGGATTATAACAGTGACCAAAATGATGGAATTCTCGAATGCATCACTATGAACCAGAAGGCGGTTCTACTATTATTAATAACTACGAGAATTGCTGAAGCATCGATGGGCGATAAATCCGTCGGTGTTAAAGCCACTCGGGGTACACCTCAGGGTGGGGTGCTATCCCCCCTATCATGGAGCCTTGTAGTGGATGAACTACTACACAGGCTCAAGCAGTTAGGCTTCGACTGTGTGGGCTATGCTGATGACATAGTCCATAAGGACTATGTCAGGCAAATTCGAAGGCGCCCTCTGCGATTTACTGCAGAATGGCCTTGGAATCATTGAGCAATGGGGCTTGTCAGTGGGGCTGAATATTAACCCAACCAAGACCACAGTATTTTCGTTCACTCGGAAAAGAAAACTTCCAGCCATGAAATCGTTATCATTGAACGGAAATATCCTGGAGTGGAAGTCTGAAGTTAAATATCTGGGAATTACCCTGGACAGTAAGCTTCTGTGGAATAGGCATATATGTAATGCTACTAGTAGAGCTATTAAGGCTCTTATGGCGTGCAGGCGTCTATGCGGCAGGAATTGGGGTTGTAACCCAAAAATACTGCGATGGATGAACGTCATGATTGTGAGACCTGTAATCACATATGGGGCAGTAGTTTGGTTTGCTAAAGCAAGTCAGACAAGTACGAGGAAAATGCTCGATAAAGCACAGCGGCTTGCCTGTGTGTGCATCACGGGGGCCATGAGAACGTGCCCAACCAGAGCACTTGAGATTATAACAGATCTCACACCCCTACATCTGGTGATTGACAGGATGGCCCATGAGGCCATCCTCAGAATATCTAGAGAAGGCGCAGGTAATGAGAGAATTAGGTGTCAGAGAGTCTAGAGCTCTCTGAGTAACTACATCTCATCTGCGAACCTTCGTAGTGATGTAATGGTCAAGAAAGTAAGTACTGAGAAAAACTTCAGTACGATGCTATTCAAAAAAGAGGAATGGGAGCTAGAATACACCGACCGAAATTTCAAACAAAATACTGTTAAATGGTATACAGATGGTTCTAAAACCAACACAGGAGCTGGCGCTGGGGTTCACGGGGCCAAAGCCAAGTGTGCAAGCAGAAATATTAGCAATCGAAAGATGTCTAGACATTAATCTAGAGAGAAACTGTCAGAATTGCGACATAGCTATTCACTCAGATAGTCAAGCTGCTATCAAAGCACTGAACTCCTATGTCATCGACTCAAAGTCGACATGGGAATGCCGGATCAAACCCAATGAGGTAGGCAAGAAAAAAAAGGTCTTTTTGATCTGGGTTCCTGGTCATTCGGGAATCACAGGTAACGAAGAGGCCAATAAACTTGCCAGAGAGGGTGCTCGGAAAGCACTCACTGGCCCAGAACCTTTCTGTGGTATAGCAAAATGTAAGAAGGAGTTTCTGGAGAAGGAGAAAACTGAAAGAAAAACATTCTGGCAGAATCTCCCAGGGTTGGATCACTCCAAAAAGTTCCTTCGGAATTTTGAAACTACAAGATCCAAAAAATATTTGGATCTCAGTAAGAACCAACTACACCTCCTCACTGGCTTTCTTACAGGGCATTTTCGCCTCAGAAAGCACTTGCTGAGAATGGGCGTATCGGACACTGACGAGTGTAGATTCTGTGGGGGGGAGGAAGAAACTCCTATTCGCCTAGTCACAGAATGCTTTGGCATTGTAAGCCAAAGGAAACAATGCTTTGGTCAAGAGACCTGTAGGAGTGAGGAATTAGCCTCACTGAAGCCTTTCGAGATATTGGATTTCATAAGATCTCTGGGACTGGAAGGCGAGCTGTAAAGCTTTACAGCTTCGTCAGGGGGCACAATAGACCATCACTGCTGTGTTAAATGAAAAGGGCGTATCTGCAAAAAAGCACTTTTGAGATATTTGACTTTAAAGACTTTCATTTATGCCATCAACACTTTTAATTGAATTAAAATGAAAAAGCAATGCATGATATGCCATATCATGCATTGCTTTTTCATTTTAAGTCAATTAAAATTGTCTTTAAAGTCAAATATCTCGAAGGTGCTTTTTTGCAGATACGCACTTTTCAATTAACACGGTAGATCAGATCGCAGTGGACTGTAACCCCTTTTAAACTATTAACTATTTCTATTATTAAAAATGTAAAAAAGCTTATATTCAGAGGTTATTGTTGTACCCGGTAGTATTCAGACGAACACCTGTAGCACACCATTGAACATTCGTACGGATGTATATTCAAGACCGTTTTCCAACGCCCACGCGTTGAATGACCTTAGATGTGACCAAATTAAATCACGTCGGTCGAATTCCACATCACCGTACAAACTTTCGGTATCGAAATTATTGATGTTCGCGACTGACATTACAAAGCAGAAATCGTAACATCGCGTACGTAACAGTAATCTCTTGCATGGCATGAGAATCGTAATGAGGCGATCTTCAGCCGGTAAAGGAACACGAGGAACATGTGAAGTGGGTCAAGGTTCACGTTCGAAAAACGCGGAATAGAATCTCTTTCGCATATCGACCGAGCGATCAACAATGGAAGATTCAATGAAAAGAAATATAAGGAAGAGAATTATCTCACCGTTTTGATTTTACATTGTAGGAAGGAGAATCTTCTCAGGATTTTATCGAGGAATCATGTGTGTGAAGTTGGCACAGCACTTTTGGGTTTTCAAGAAGATTTTTGTTGTGGAATAGTAGCGCTAGATTTGTGCTGCTTTGTGCGTTGATATTTTTTCATTCTATGTGGTCTCGAGATATTTCTGAAACCGAAAAAACGGGCCAACAAAACACTTGGATTCGAATGACTTGAATCAATTGTGCTTTACATGTTCCTACTGAGTTGTGCCTTTCGAATTTTTCGGAAAGTCTCCTTAATTTCGAGGAAAATTGAAATTGAAAAAAAAGTCCAGCATTTTCGTTTTTTCTTAACACAAATGAATGAAAAAATTTGTACTGTCTTGTGCAGTAAATATTTCTACGAAGATTTTCCGGCAAATTACAAAAATGAAAAAGAAGTCAGCCCAGCACTTTTCCCAGAAGATGCCGTCCACATGGTTGTGGTAGACCAAATGGCATGTTGCGATGGGAAAGAATGCAGCGTTGATTTATTGCACATGAGCATTCCTCCTTCTGCTCGTTCTTCTGTGAAAAGAGATATAGAAATTGAACACGTTTTCAGTTTTATCATTTCTTCAGCTCAGATTCAGGTTATTTTGTGATGTATAACGGTTGAAATAAATATTGAAATACTTTCTGGGAGATCTTAACATTCATGTTAAAGTTTCATTAGGGTTTTCTCTCCCAGTCTGAAACAAGAAACAATTAGAAAAATCTAAAAATTCTAACAATTCTGCAAAGTTGAATGAAATATAGAAATTGTCTGACGAAAGAATCTGATTGACATTATTTGGGCTATTTCCATTATCTTTACTGTTGGTGAATACCAATTTTTGGGAAATATTTGGCGCCTGACAAATTAGTGCTGAAGTTTTACGCAAGGACCTTTCTTCTATTATTAAAAAAATATCTAATTCTATCTTGTTTCAGAGACTCGGAGAGAAAATCCTGATGAAACTTTAACGTTCGAATAAATTCAGCGGGTCTACTGTGATCTGTTGTTCTCGACTTTCAGTTAGGATAATAGGAGATAGAAGACAATGTATACCACTTATCCTCAGTTTTTAACTTCAAAGCTTCAAATTTTTGTTTACGAAATTTGGTAAAAAATTACTTCTAAGTGTTAAAGTTATAGTTTAAAAGGGGTTACAGTCCACTGCGACCCTATGGTCTATTACCGAGTTCGCACAGGGGATAAATAACAACTACAACACTAGGAGTATGGCTGACAAAAAAGTGAATATTCCTTTTACGCGCTTAACTCGGGTACAGAAAAGTTTTCGAATTATTAGTTTGAGAATATTCAATCACTTACCCAGTGGTACTCGCAATATTGAGGGATTGAAAAAGTTTAAAATGTCTGTTAAAACGCTGTTAATGCAAGGTGTGTTTTACTCACTGAACGAATATTTCGATTTCAATTTTTCCTTGTAGTGGAATGGTAGTTCAGTCCATTGTCATGATGTTTGTATGTTGTATTTGTATTTTACATTTTTTACATTTTATATTTGTGACTATTTTGATGACACTTTCCCATACTGTACATTTTCAGTCAGTGGAAATTAAATTATTATTATTATTATTATTATTATTATTATTATTATGCCCTATGACAAAGCTGCTCACACCACACCCTTTACATTTAGTCTTTTAGTTCTAGAGATCTAATGAAATCCACTATCTGACAAGGCTTCAGCGAGGCTGATTGATTCCTCACTTTTATAAGTTTCTTGGTCAAGACATTGTTTCATTTGGCTCACAATGGCAAAGCATTCCGTAACATGATGAATAGGAGTTTCTTCCTCATCCCCACAGAATCAACACTCGACAGTGTCCGATAAGCCCATTCAGAACAGATGATTCCTGAGGCGACATATCCAGCAAGAAAGCCAGTGGGGAAGTTTAGTTGGTTCTTTCTAACATCCAGATACCATTTGGATCTTGTACTTTTAAAGTTCCGAAGAAACTTTCTCAGTGATCCATCCCATGGAAATTCCACCAAAGTGTTTTCCTTTCGGCTTTCTCTTTCTCCAGAAACTCCTCCTTTTAGGTACAATTTCTCACCACTACAAGGTAAAATGAGGTGTAGGTACAATTTTCTTACCATAGAAAGGTTTTGTGTCAGTGAGCGATCGTGCACTCTCACGAACGAGTATATTGATCTCTTCGTTTCCCTTGATTCTTTAATAACTGAGAACCCAGATTAAAGACTACTGATTTTTCTTGTCCACCTCATTGAGTTTCATCTGGCACTCCCAAGTCGACTTTGAGTCAATGGGCGCATTCACCGAACGGAGATTTCGCTACCACTCCGCTACCGCTACCTAGCAAAAATGCCCACTGCTCCAGGACGTGTTGAGTTTGTAGCGTATGCACAACTGTTACGTTCGGTGAATGCGCCCAATGACATAGGAGATCAATGCTTTGATGGCAGCTTGACTATCTGAGTGAAGAGGTATATCGCATTTTTGTGTGTTTCTTTTTAGGTTTATGTCATCTTTCGATTGCTAATAGTTCCGCTTCAAGGACGCTCATAAAGGAGTCTAACTTGGAACTTGGCTTTGCATTGGTTTTAGAACCATCTGTATACCATTTTACGGTGTTTTTTTGAGAGTGTGTTCGGTGTATTTCCGTTCCCATTCCTCTTTTGCGTAGCATTGTACTGCACTGTTTCTCAGTGTCCACTTTCTTGTTCACTATGAAGGTTCGCAGATGAGATGGAGTTGTTCAGAGAAGACCAAGCTCTCTGACACTTAACTCGCTCATTATCTGTGCCTTTCTGAGGTTAGCATTTCGATGGGTTTCAATCTACAAATTTTTTTTCACTTTATAACATTCTCAAAGGCTTCATCCGACAGTGGTCACTCATAGTGATAACTGCGTGAAGAATTTCTCATTAGCAACAATGAAACATGCTGCCTGATTTTTCATCCGAATAAAATTCAAAGGTTTTTACTGCAGATGGAGGATGAAATGATCTCAAATCATTGATTGTAATATTGTATTATTAATAGTTGGTACTCGAGTTGGTACCTATTACTACTAATACTCCTATCAACGGTTGAATGATTTTATAAATCGAGTTTTCAGTGTTCTGTTGAACTGAGTTCATCAGGTTCAGAGTTGAAGTCAAAGAAATAATTATTTACAACACAGAGGGAAGTGGAAAAAGTACCATCTTCCTATTTTTATGTGGGCCTTGTATACAGAGTGTCCCGAAAAGACCACGTCAAACGAAAACGGAATGTAGATCAGAATATGCTCTACCTGATGTGAAAAAATCGTTCATATGAAAGTCCCACAGTTTTTGAGGTTTTTTATGTTTCTTCTCTCATGCCATAGGTACAATTTTATACTCTTCGAGTCAGCTTTTTGCCTAAATATAGTTGAATGATTGCTTCAATCAATGCACTGAAAAAGAGCACAAAATCTCATGCAGGGATTCCGAAAAAAAAATTTAAGTTTCACGTTTTGAAAAAAGTATTTTTTGTACTGGATTCGATCTGAGGTGGAAAAAAAGCATTGGACTTTTTCTGCAAATAACATTGACAAGTTGCCTCATCGTTGGAGATCTTGTAAGGGTAAATTCTTCAAAACAGAAGATATGTTTAGCGAATGTTTAGCGAACATGGACCATTTTTGTGAAAAACTGATTTCGCCATGTTCTCCACGGAATCTTTCAATTTGTACAACCTGCTGAAAATAATCAACCAATTCATTAATAAAATGTTATTTACGTGCCCATTAATCAACTGAGTTGATATTAATGACTACTTGTGAGTTGTGCATACGAGCTTAAAAAGCTAGCTAAATACCGCAATGGAAAAAAAGAAATACACATTTTTTTATACCTATTGTTTTTCACCATGATAATATTAATCTTCACACATGGCGAATCGAGAACCCGTACAATAAAGGGAAATCCTAATATCCATTTACGATGAATTTATGGACTGGAATAGTTAATGGAAAAATACTCTGACCGACAGAATTTCCGCTATTACGAAACAGCATCAACAATTTGGATTTTTTGAGGAACAATGTACCCTAACTCGAGGAAGTTGCACCACTGGAAATGCGACGTAATCTGTGGTTTCAACAAGTCGGGTGCCCAGCACACTACAGTCGTCATTTTAAGGAACATTTGAACCACACATATCCTCACCTGTGTATCGGAAGGGGCGGTTAAATTTTGTGGCCTTCCTGTACACCAGACCTAAATCCTTTGGAATGTTTCTTATAGAGGTTGTCTGAAAAATTAAGGTCATTTCAATACCATAAGAGATGAAGCGAAACTAAGGGATCGCATTTCAATTTCTGCAGATGAAATAGCGGAAAGAAATTTGGATACTTTAAAAACATCATTTCTCAATAGATACAGGACATGTATTCGAGAAATGGGGGTCATTTTGACATTTTGAACATTTGCTTGTTAATTATCTTTATCACCACATTGTTTTGATTTTTATTAAATGACTTTACAATAGACTTGTTGATATTGAAGTTTTTGTGTTTATATCAGTCAAAATTTTTCAATAGATTCATTCAATAAGTTACAGCAGAATGTGCAAAATGAAAGGTTTCTTGAAAATGGTGACAAAATCATTTTCATAGAAATGGTCCATTTTCGTTAAGCATTCGAATATCTTTATTTCTGTTTCTGAAGAGGCTTATTACCTGTATTTTACCTTTTCGAAATCCGCACTACGATAAAACCACATTAAATTATGTATGGTTTATATTTCAATATCAAATTTGCAATTTTAACAATTCCCGAAATACATTAATCGAATACCTAATTAAGACTGAATAAGAAAATAGAACATGTGTACAAAGCCAATCATTTTTACATTTTCAACTCAAATATAATGCGCTCAAGTCATAATCAAATATATCACACTTACAGAATAGGAAACTTTTCAACGTAATTTGCAGAAAAGGTACAGTGCTTTTTTTCACACCACCTCAGTTCGAATTCAGTACGAAACGTGAATTTTAAACTTTTTTTTTCAGAATCCCTGAATGAGATTTTGTGCTTTTTTTGAGTGCATAAACTGGAGCAATCATTCAATTATATTCACGAAAAAAAGTGATTTGAAAAGTATTAAATTGTACCTATTGCATCAGAGAAAGTATTTGAAGTGAAAACATTCAACATTTTCATAAAACATCAAATAACTCGAGTACTGTGAGACTTTTATATGAAGGTTTGTTTTACATCAGGTAGAGCACATTCCAATCTACGTTTTTCGTGGTCTCTGTATAACAGAACACATAAAAAAACGAACATAAATTGAACATGGAACACTTTCAGTAAAGTGTCAGATTTTGTTATGTACATTTTTTTCTTATTTCTTGTCAAACTATACAGGGTGTCCTGGGAGGAATGCGACAAACGGATACTATGAACTAATGTCATCAGGCTGGACCCATATCAAGAGGTTTTAATCGCCTGCGAGTTTAAAATTTTCGAAGTCCGGATCTGATTTATTCAGTTACAGAAATATTGGAGGAAGGCGATAGTAAAGGGTGACAAAACTTCAAAATTTGAAATAATTCGATGGATTAGTTCAAGAGTTATTGAACAGTGTAATTTCACTCATAAGATTAACACCACCCTGTATAACCCAAACGAAGGCAATTAAAACCTCTTGATACGAGCCCATCATGATGACATTAATTATTCATGGTATCCGTTTGTCGCATTCCTTCCGGGACACCCTGTAATAATTACATTTTGATTTTTTTCGTTTTCATGAATAAATATGGAATATTTCTCATGTGTATATTTTTTCATTCCAGATCTAAACGGAAACATGTAAACTGAAGATAGAATCCATTTACTCGGTGAGTAGATACTTTGTTGCTTTCCTAATGATCAACATTCAAAATCGTCTCCCTGCAGAAGACCCCACTAATCACCTGCTATCATAGTTACAACCGACTCATCATTGTACAGCGTTATGACTACATCCGCCTCTTAATAGTGATTACTATTTGAATATTATTGCAAGAAGTACGTATCTATACAATGAGAGCTTTTCTTGCGTAACCTCAAGAAGCGTAAGTATCAGGTGGAAAATTGATAACGGTATTCGAGTGGTCGATAAATTGCGGAAACAAGTTGAATGAAATTTAATAAAAAAAATTCATATCGTCGAAATAAATTCGACTGGAAATTAGCTTCCACACAAAGCAATTTGAATCGATGCAAATCTTTTGTGCTACTGCAACAAACAAAAACATTTCCTTACAACCAAATTCGAAAAAAGATTCCGGGAAATCCTCATGAATTTAAAAAAAACAAGAATTATTTGTACCTTGTGCAGATCCTTCTGGACTGATTACTTATTGTTAGTGAGAGCCAGAGGCAATTTATATTTGGGCCAAGACTTTTGCTTTTTCATGAGAAATGCATTATCAAAAGTCCGATATCCAATCCAGTCCAGTACCGTTATTACAGGGTGTTTCTAAATTCATGCGACCAAATTCAAGAGGTATCAAAATTTCCTCAGCTGACCCTTGAGAGGTGGTGACTAAACTTCAGTTTTTATTTTTTTTATAAAAATCCACTAAAACTTCTAGATGCTCTGTAATTTTCCAGCAATGGCAAAGGAATCACCACTCGTATTTTTTCAATATTCCTGAGACATTATACGAAGGTGAAATGAGCAACCTTTACTTTATTTCATATCAAAACTTTTTTGATGAGGTCAAATATCAAATCGAAAACAGTAAAAAAATCTACATGTAATCCAGGTAGCATTGTCTTGAATTTTTCTTACATGCGAGAGCTGTGTTGCCTTGAAAGCAGAAATTGGTAATAATGAAAATCCAGGACGCGCTAATAGTCTTCGAAATGAAATTAATTCATTTAACTTTTCTACTCAGAGCCGGGGTGGCGAAATTTTATTTTGCCGGGGCGGCGAAATGTCTGGCAGCGGCCCTGTTAGCCGGTACCTATCTATAAAATTCCAGGTTTTATATTTCAACGTTGATATACTCGGCGCTTGTCAAGTTTAATATACATACATGAAATCTTCATTTTTCGTGTTGCTCATCGAAAAATCTGCAAATATCAGGTGAATACCTCGCGTGTTGGGATTCCGAAGAATATAATTACATGTAAATACAAACATAATCTCCTTTGTGACGGATAATACATCGAAATTGTAGGAAGTACCATCTTCAACTCGTCAAAGCTGGGATTTGCCACTTATTCCGTCGAAGTTGTTGAGGTAATAATCAGGCAAGTGGAGCAATTGACCTCTCACGAAATGAACAATGAGTTCCTGACCTGCCAGTTCCAACTTCCAAGTTAATTGGTTTGAATCTGCCCATTAACGTTGCCTCCATCATCAAAAGACGTGTTTGTATTACTCACACAATTTCCTACTTCTTATGAATCATGAAGGCTTACACGAATTGCAATTTCAATACCGATAATGATGTTATTTTAGATCATCAACAATGTGGAAAATTTGCTGGAATCGAACCACGAAAATTCTGCTAGATATCATCTCTATAACAGGAATTCTGTTTTTTTTTCTACTAATGCAATATTTCAGTGAACGTTTTTCCTATTAGAAAGTACTCTGAAGAATCGCTGTCGAATATTATAAGTTATCTCTCATTAATTAATCAACCATACCATTGAGAATTAAGAGTATGGATAAGCCATGGTCATTTTAAGAATCATGAGAGCATTTTATTTTATTTTCTCAAACATTGTACCTCTCTATATTCGCAGAGAAACAATAACAAATTATTTTTAAAGTTGCGTTTGTGCCCGAATGATACTAAAATCGAGGTTTCATGTTTTCATTTAAATAATCATCAGAAATGAAACATGAATCCCGGTTTTATTATAATTCAGGCACAAACGCCACTCCAGAAAATAATTTTCATGATTTCGAAATGAGCGGAAAGGGTCTTGTTTGAAAATTAGAATGATAGAAAGCCAGGGCAATATCATCAGCACAAATGAATTTTTCGAAAGAAGTAGTTGGAATATCACACAAATATAAATTGAATAGAAGAGGTGCTAAAACTAAACCTTAGGGGTTGTGAAACTTGATATTTGTTGAGGTATGTTTTCATATAATACTTGTTTGATATACAGGAACGAGATTTTATCTGCAAATGAGCAGCTTCTGCTTCTTTTGAATTATTATTTCTCTTATACCTATTTGATGAAAACTGATGTGTTATTATTTAAAAATTTAGGAATATTGTTACAAAGGACGCAAAAAACATAACTTGCTACCATTGAGTATAAAACAGACCCTCACAGGACTGATAAAGCGTTCGGTGATTTTGAAAATCGTTGCCTTATTCGTAGCTCTCAATTTGACAATAAAAAATTATAGCAGTGGTTTATTCTGTTTGTAATCACAATTACTATTAGGTATAACTGTTCAACTGAGGTTTTCAGAAAGAGAGAGAAAAACATTTGAATCTTCTTTGAGATTATCATTCAGGGAATAAGAAAACATCAGATATCAATCAGATGGTTTATAGGCTAAGTCAAGATATTAAAGTGTGGCTACCATAGGAGTTGAAAGTCTTGTTCCAACTTTGAACCTTGTGAAAAATTTTCTGATATTTTTATCAATAATCATTTTGGAGATATCAGCCAATGATCACCAGAATTTTACTGGACAAATCGCCAATTTTTGCTTCGGCCACTTCATACATGCATACATTTTCTCGTTAAAATTGAACGTTCAGTGATTCATTTAATCGTGCACCATGTAAATTAAAATTTTATTCTCCTTTCTGTTCTTTATGCCGTTTGGAGCTGTTAAAAAGCAATAAAAAATGTTCAATTGGCCGGTTCAACTAATTTCGTCAGATATCTCATGTAGTATCAATTTGTCTGCAGACTTTTTAACATATAGTTCGGTTCAACTAAAGAGTAATGGGTACTTTCGGCTCAGCTAATAGGCATCTAGTGAATCAACGTGGTCAAAAAGTATGAGAAAATAATTATTGGTATCCATTCAATCGACATGCTTCGTAGTGTAACGCGTTTAAAACAGTAAATTATGTCAAGAACGAACTCGTTGAGGAATAAATTTTTTATTCTATGATTAATAGCCTCAGTTTTGCGGATGGAGTTTTTCATAAAGATTATTGTTCACGCTTGCTTTCACGAATAAAAAAGATATAATTTCTTCTTTCGACCAATTCAAGAGAAAAGCGGTATGAATCGACAATTTTTTTGTGGAACAGTTCTTTTCTCCAACAAGAGATTAAATATGGAAAATTTTCATCTACTAGGAGATGGAATACTCAGAAAAACTTTTCGTTCACTTTTTCTTGAAGAAATTAGTAGGTAATAATATCACTTGTTTTTTCGAACATTTCGGCCGTCGTCGTTTATTTATTCTCGATAGGGAATATTGAAAATGTATGGGTACTGTACCACCCTTACCATGTCGAGCAGATACAGAAAATAGAACCCCGGGATTCTGTCGCATCATGATAGCAAAAATTATCGAAAATCAAAACTTTCTGACACCGTAATATGGAATAACGAATCGCCGTACCAGAAAGTTGGCTAGATTAATATCTCTTATAACCCAAGACAGATAACATTATGTTAAGGAAATAGTACTGTTAATGTTATTCACCAATTTTCAATCTCCAGAAAATGGGGAAGTTATTAAAACTGTTTGCAAAAAAAGTTGGTATAATTTTTTGAAACTAGAGAGGGTTCATTGAGAGTAATAAAAATTATGTAGAAAAAAGAATTTTTCTAATTTACACTTATCGAGGTTTTCGATTAACTATTTAGAATAATTTCAATTTGGAGAGATAATACAATAAACTATGATTAATATGGGCTAAAATCGCCATCCTTAATCACATACTGGCCTTGCAATTGAAAAAAATTGTTCGAAAATCGGCAATATTGGGTATATTCATAAAACATTTTCGCTGAACTTATGTTAGTGTTATTCGATGGTATATGGTCTACTCTATCGTGGTATGTCATTTGATTCACAGGTTATGGGACAACCCGTATAATGTACAGGATGGACAAAATTGATGATACCTGAACTACATTTTTTTAAGAAAAATAATAAAACGGGAAATAAAAAATTCTTTGCCTTGACGGAGGCCACACCGAAAACCTTTTTGAAACATAGATGAATTCAAAATGAAAATCATCGAAATGAATACCATTTTCAATTCTGAGGTTCACAGCTCTTTTATCATGAGGTTGGAGAAATGATATTACATTTTGTCACTGAGATGAGAGACATATCGGTTTCAGCCTTATTTGGCATCATCAGTATCCCATACACTCCAGGGACAAAATCTTCATGAAAAACTTCGATATGATTCAGCCGAGTATCGTTAATCTGCTACTGAATTGAAGGGTTACGTTTTTTTTTGCCTCGAATGCTATAATCATAACCTAACAAAACTCTCATCAAACTACCCCTGATCGAGGTACATTCTTTCCAATAAGAAAAGAATCATCTAATTCGATTTTTCGTTCATTTCGCGCACATCTTTGATACAAAACTAGCACTTATCTGTTTTTCTCATAGATGCCTTTGTCAGAACTAAACGAAACTGACATGGGACCAAGCTGCAAATTCCTCAAATGAAAATAAAATCATCGAAATCGGTTCACCCAGTAAAAAGTTCTGAGGTAACATGCATAAAAAAGATAAGAAAACACCTCTTTTTTGAGTCGATCAAAAAAAAAAATCTTCTGTGGTATAATTTTTCTATTGATTCCAGCTGGTGGATACACAGAAGAGGGATCTAGGATATCAGATCATCTGGGAATTCGGGGAAACAAATAAATGTTCAGCGAAATCCGAGTGAAAATTTACAAGATCCGATTCTGAACCGTACACCTAAACCGGAACCTGGAACTTTTATAATTGAAATAATGAATATGATAATTTTTGCAGTTAAGAATGTTTTCGGAGATACTGAAACGATAAACATGTCATTGAGCAACTATCGAGGTATAACCATTGGCTATATATAGATGTTTGGTCAATGGTAAGACCAAACTCAGGATTCACCAGAGAAATAATGACCTCATTCAGGGTTTATTCAACACAAATCGGGCAACCACGCGGCAAACTAAACAAGTTATAAAGTAAAGATAAACATTCTGAATTGCCATGGGAACATTTTACGAGTTACCTCGCTAATTCGCATGAAAAATCTTCCTCACGACCTTGCTCTAACGTGTAGATCCGCAGATATGCTATTGCCTTTTTCTTAACTTTTCCAGCAGCCCTGTAATGGGAAAATGATAGCAATCGAACTTCAAGGTCGCCGCAATTAGCTCCTGTTGTAGAAAGAACGGAATGAGACTTGGTGAAAGGAAATTCTAATGATGATTCGACTGGACATGTTAATTAACGTTTTAAATGATTTGTATGAAAATACTGGTCCGTTAGACCAGGAAAATAGAAGGTAATCAGATGAAGAATGGGGAAAAACGAGGTGCATTCCAACATCCATGCGGGTCTTGGACTATTTTATTTTTTTGTAGTCCCCAAGGATGCAATGTTTGTTTTTATCCGGAAACTTGGTTAACATACCTCGCAGTTCTTATAGGTAGGTTCTTGAAGAAGGAGGGCTCATAAAAGTTCATTTCATCCAGGTTTGAATCAAATATACTAAGTGACATTGTAGTTTAAGAGCTAGTAAAGTTTTTGAGTGACCATTTTAGGTAGCCCAGTTTTTAGATAAGATATTTCTCTCACTCTTCTGGAAATCAATCGGGCTATCTGGCTGGCGGTAGAGGTCGCGTTAATCGGTGCGCATCGATTCTTTGCTGATGAAATTTTGAATCTTAGACATCAATCTCAATTGATATTATTGATATTTTAATTTTTAATGAAAGTTCAGAAAGCACTTGCATTTTACCACGAGTTTTTGAATGAACGATTGTTAGAATGGGCCGTCTGCTATCTATTTTTTACAGAAAAAAATTCTAAATTCAAACAGCTTCTTCTGGGTGTTGCAGTTTTGTGTCAGTTACAATATTTTGAAATGAATTTGGTGAACATTTTTTTCGTCCGTTTTTTTTTGTCTAGAAGTTTGGTAACAAATTATGGAACGAAAATATTCGAACGCAGTTTTAGCACGTGTCACTGCAGGTGCCAATGGAAAAGTTGAAACAGATTCGAAGATTCCTCACCTCCATCATCTACTTCAAAAGTATGTTGCATAAAATGCAATCTATATAGTTCTTTCAACAATATATTGAATAAACTGCTCAACATGAGTGGAAATATTTATTTAAATTCCGAAAAAACATAGTTTGAATGACATTTTGTGGATAAAATTCATATTTATATGATTTAAACTTACAGGGAATACAATTAATTTTACCTTGTAGGTCTGCAGCGTATACAGGTGGTTAAAAAAAATCGAGTAAAATAACGAAATTTTATTCCCAGAGAATTCAAGCATTTTAAGACTATCAATAGAATGTATGGCCTCCACGGGCATCAATAACAACTTGACATCTTCTTTGCATACTATACAAGAGGTTGTTGAACATTTCTTGAGGAATTTGGTTCCATAAACGGGGCAGATCATTTAAGGATTCTGGGTAGGTTGATGATTATCTAATCTTCTTTGGAGCATATCTCATGCATTTTCTATGCAATTCAAATCTGGTTAGTGCGGAGGTATTGGTCAATGTGGAATACTAAGCTCCTCGCGCGCATTCTCAACTATGGCTGCAGGGTGCGGTCTAGCGTTATCGTCTAGAAATTGAAAAATTTCACCAGAAGCAGCCTGAAAATTTGGCAAAACATTGTAAATGACATGCTCCCTATAGTGTGAGGTGGTATTCCCAGGACAAATGTGTAGATCTGTGCGTCCGTTGAAACATATCCCGGCCCATACCATTACACTACCCCCTCGGAATGGATGGATCTGAAAATCGTCCATATCTGGATTCATCAGTGAAAAGGACACTACATTGATCGTTCCAATTGATATGTTGCCTTGCCCATTTCAGTCTTTGACGCTTATGTTATGGTCACGTGAAAATGGAACTCCTCTTAATGGACGTCTGGAACATACATTCACCTCTCTCTAACGACGTCTGTTGGTTTTGATGGAAACTTGGACCACATCTGCATTTTGAAGAGTATTCCGTAGCATTCTCACGTAGATGTAGGCTTTCTTCCCGCCGAAACGGCAATGAAACGATCCTGAACAGGCGTTGTTTTTCGTTGCCTACCAAGCTTTGGTCTTTCCAATACGGAACCCGTCTGCCTGAACCTATTTCAAGTCTAGATATCATACTTTGACTGACTTGGAGCCTTTCCGCTACAACAATCTGAGTTAGGCCACTCGTTTCAAATCGAAGCCGTTGATGAACTGACTCCATTTCAAACTGAGAACATTCATGAAGCATATGCAAGGAAACAAACTTGAGAAAAAGGGGGACCAGATTGACGAAATGTCTCATACTGATTTTTATTGGATCGATTCAACTTGTTATTGAGTTTTAATTGATTTTACAGCGATTTTGTCGAAAATTACATACTTTTTAAAACGATTGAATACGATATCCCTAACTCTTGTGGGGCAGTATATTTACTTTATTCACATAGAATTTCTAATTGCCTTGCGGCCTCCTTCAACTGGCCTTGTTTGTACCTGTACTAATGAAACACTCTGTATATGATTCTCAGATTTTTTTAGAAGATTGATAAATCCAACTCATGAATGACATTAACTCTGCCTAATTGCACCATAAGCATTTCGCGACGTCGATTTGTGATTTATATGCGGACGCGCCTTTTGATCGGTTTAGCAATTTCCACTATTTCTCAAATTCATCTTTCATAATCTTTTGCATAAATCGAAAAGCGATCACGTAAACGGGCAAGAAATGCCGACAATCTAGCCTGCACCGCCGTACATGTTATTATTTATATCGGATTGCAGATACCTGTTGCATCTAAAATGGTAATTAATAATGAATTAGTATGTCCCTCATGGCGGTGTATTGATATTTGCTAAACATCCAACGTGTTACGTAAGTCGCATCGGTCAGCAAATATGAGTAGGTCGACGGAGTTTATTTGACTCTACAGGGTGTATAATTACTTGGAAAAAGAACAAGTGGAATAATAAAAACACCGGAAATATTTTTGTTCCTTTTCTTAAAAAAACTTGGCTTCAGAATTGGTCGTTTCCATCATTCGCAGAAACTTTCATGGGAGCCTTGATTTAGGGCCACAGCTAAAAATCTCATGGAGTTCTCTTCAGCATATGACTGGAGATGTGGAACTTCTCTTCTGACTTTAATAGATGTTGCCACTTGTAATTTTCACTCAGAAGGCTTATAATACCAATTAAAAGTTGTTCATGAAGATTTTGTCTCTGGATACTGACGATACCAAATAAGGCTGAAACCGGTATATCCATTTTCTCAGTGACAAAATTTGATTTGAATTCGTTGAGGCTTTCGCAGCCATCGTTCAATGTCACTTGTTTTCTCTAGATTTTCGGCAGTCGTCGCAGATTCAGTCTCGATGTTTCGCCTGTTCGAGTGTCTGCCATATTCAGGAGTTATACTTTCACAAGATGTTCTTTCTGAATTTAGCTGCCTGATGTAATCAGGATTTGGTCATTTGATACGATTGAATTGTGAACACACACATTGGTACATATATCGCGCAGTTCCTTTCGTTAAAATATTTTTGAAAAGAATCGAAATCCAAATGAACGATTCCGAGGTGGAATTCTGACCAGACATTTTACTTTCGTTTTTTTTAGAAATATAAAATTCGAAATGTGACCGAAAAAATTTGATTCAAAATGGTTTGAAATGAAGGAGATCCAATTGAAATACCTCGACAACGACTTTGAAACTACCTGTATCATGAATTTGAATTTTGAGAATTGGGAGAAAAACATCATTCTTATTCCTCTCGGAAGCCTAAAAACTAAAACATTCTTTGACCTGAAACTTTTCTTGTTTCAGCAGAATTGTTTAAGAATAATAAAGTAAACAAAAATATAGAATTTTACGTTATACAGGGTGTACCAAGTTCGACGGCCTATTAGACGTTTCTGGAGAAATGGACCTATTTAAAATCTGAATATCTACCGAGTTAAAATATTCTCGGAGCCTGACCACTTTCATTTATACAGGGCATGAAAAGAAAAATTCTGATTTTTCTTTTTTACTTTTGATAGAGAATCAAATTTTTGGATATATTCTTATTAAAATTGTTGCATTCGCCGAAATACTTTCTACAAGAAAAGATTGATGATGATAGTGTTTTTACATGTCAATGCATCTAAAATAAATAATTCTTGAGTTATTCAGGATTTTCTGATTTTATGTCGAACGTAGAGCCAAATTCATAAATCTGTTGCATATCAACAATGATCTATGGTCATAGATGATAAATCCTTCCAATATTTCGCTAGTGACAAACCATTTTCTGAATTCATTCATCATTGTTGATATGAATCAGATTTTATGAATCTGACTCTAGGTACAACATGAAAATCCTAAATTATCCATTTTAGGTGCATTAACATGTGAGAACACTATCATTATTTTTCTTCGCAGAATCTAACGCAATCATAAAAACATAGGGTTCTAATTCGAAAAACGAAAGTTATAAGCCAATTTTGATCCCAGTTGTTGGTCCCACATTTGGAACACCTTGTGACGAGTTCTTCAGAATTCTAGAGAGGTACAATATTTCTATAGTCTTCTACTTCAAATATTTGAAAACAGTTTGTGCTCAAGTTATTTAGAATAGGAATAACAAACATAATACCGAATGCTCTTATCTCCCTTTTTTCATCAGTTTTTTTCAGATATTTTGGAAATTATTTCGACGAATGCAACGATTTTAATAAAAATATATTCAAAATTTAATACTCTAACAAAATAAGAAAAAAAAACTGTATTAATGAAAGTGGTTAGACTTCAAGAATATTCCAACTCGGTAGATAATGTCGAACAATATTATAATCCCAATTTTCAGATTTCAAATAGATCCAGTTCTCTAGAAACGTCTAATAGGTCGTCGAACTTGGTACACCCTGTATAACAAATTGAACTCTACAGATGTAAGCTATACCCACTCAATGCAAATATTAGTATTCTTCAACGGTTTATAAGGTTCTTGCCAGGAGAAGGGACTCTTCCTGTTCGCAGAAACACCACAGTTTTAATTTCTTTTCACTTTCTGGAAGTTTGTTTTAGAGCTTAAGTAAGGTATTATTTTGGCCTTGTTAAAATTTTTTCAAACTGTTATTTGGAATGACAAAATTTTCCTTCTTTCTAGTTCCATAATTGGGGTACAAAAAATGTGTTGTGAATTTCTCGGAATTTTCGTGTACGTATTTCACACAAATATCAATGAATGAAGAGGTCACGGTAAGTATCTTCTCCCTTCTAGAAATCTCGCGACAGCTTGTTACTTTGACAATATTCTCCAATGTTGCGAAGAGATTGTTGAAGCATCTCCTGCAAGCAGCCTTCGCTTTTGTCTCTCACCTTTTGATCCCTAGGGTTATATTTTATTAATAAGGTTGAACTTCGTTTGTAAGAGCTCTAAAGATCTCAATTGGGCCAAGAATCTCTGCTGAATGACTGTTTCAGCTCTATGCATTGAGTAGGTAATCGAGGGAGTTCAGGATAAAATCTTCCAATTTACGAGACCTTCCTGAATGAGCCTTCGGACATCTGCACCATTGCACGTACATCGTACGTTCTTATTTTTCAACGATGAATGAAACTTTATAAGGGAAGCTTCCAACCCATCAATAATTAACTTTTAGATTCATAATTCTGATATCGCGTTACCAGAGGTTGCAGGTTCAAATCGAATTTTCTTCGGAACACCATGAAATTGAGTCACGTATGAACCAGCGCAACATACAACGTTTGAAAGTTGAAAAGAAGTGTCCCTTGTCCCACTTAACTATCGATTGATTTCTATCAATAAGGATATATTTCTTGGTGAATTTATGACATGCAATCGACCATCAACATGATGTATCAGAGAAGCTTTCGAAGTAAACTGATTTATATTCATTGGAATTGTTTCAATATAAACTTTTTGCAGTTAACCCATTCGATAGTCTCATTCCTTTCACCTTTTCGTTGGCATCTCCATTAAGCTGAAATGAGTGCAAAGTAAAGACACTTGATCCATTTTCGTTTATTCAGAAAGGCGTTGATTAAGCATTTACACAGGGTGTAACTAAATAAGTGTCGAACATTTAAGTGATTCTTCATCGAAAAAAGATTGGATCATTCATACGAAGAAACTGCATTGGAGCATCCCTTGTTAAGATACAGCCCCTTAAAGAGGGTTCATAAAACTTTTTTAATAGTTTTTTTCACTTACACTAACAAAGTTACAATATTAAAATTAACCTAACGTTTTCTATTACCAAAAAAACACTTAGGCAGTAATTCATTTGGTTTACCCCATGGTTATAAGGGGTGGAAAACGCAACCCCTAAAATCTATTTCCAACGTAACTTTTTGTCTTATTTTTTGTTTACCATTCAGAAATTCATTTTCGATAGCCTGTTTCATTCTTAACAAATAATGTATCCTGAGTTTTTGCCCAAAATAAACCAGTTCGCAGCAAAAAATTATTTTCCGATTAACTACAGAGATGGATCGTCATAAATTGTGAATTGGATTCATTGTTATTTTGTACTTAGTACCTGCATTAAACGATTAAAGGGTAAACAAAACTAATTTATCAATAACAAAACACACAACATGTAGAAATCATAGTAAATGTTCAATACAATGTATCTCTGTCGAGATTTCTGTAGTTGTTCGTAAAATAAATTTTTCCTGCGAACTGGTTTATTTTGGGCAAAAAACTCTAGAGACATTTTTTGTTCAGAAGGAAACAGGCTATCGGAAATAAATCTTCAAATGGTAAACATATATTAAGACAAAATCTTACATTAGAAATACATTTTTGGGGTTGCGTTTTCCACCCCACACAACCATGGGGTAAACCAAATAAATTACTGGCTAAGTGTATCGATGCACGCTATCACAAAATAAAAAAAAACACGTCAAAATTGAAGTTCGTTTTTGACGTTATGAAAACTTAGGAAGGGCTCGAGTGTTGCTAGAGTAGACACAACTGATCAGGAACTTAAACTGTGGTGCAAGAGAAACGGCGTCTCAAACCTAACATTTAATCTAAGTTGAACTCAAGACTGACTTACATTTGACGGTGCAAGTGGGCATAACACTTTGAAATTTAAGTTCGAAGTGTTTCATAATATTTCATGAATATTCATTATAGGAACCGAGATAATGAATTCTTTTCCATGTGGCTTTGCACATTTTATATCATTATTTGAGTGGATATTTTCGTGACATTCCGTACATATACATTAGTTTTCTTTTTCATGATAACTATGAACGGTGAAAGCAATTCATGTAATTATAGGAACACCAACAAAGTTTCTTTCTCTTTTGTTCAGAATAGCAAATCATATAAGTGAAAAGATTAAACTCTCGACGTTAGGAACAAGCATGCCAAAAAATTCGCCAAGTGTTTTGTCGTATTTATGAACCCTCCTAACTTGAGTTTGGAACACACAAAAAACACTGTTAGTAGAAACAATGGGATAACCATTGAATCAATGATATACTGTGTTCCCTATTCCTGAATGATTAGTATATTTAATTCAATGCTTATCTTGTTCTTCCATTGCCAAAGCTTCCTATTTTCGATTCAATTATAGGACTTATTGATTTTATTTAAACAGTGAAAGTATTCAATAAAATGCTATGATTGAGCCAAGATAAGCTTTACTTAGTTTCAATGAAAGATTATAATTGAAACAAACCCCTTTTTTTCTATCGAAAGGTAATTTATCATGACAAGAATAAATGCTTGATTTTGATTTAAATAAACTTCATATTGAAAAAAAAACAGCAACAGTTGATTGAATATGAAGCAGTTGTTAGGAATATTTCACTATACTATTGATTTAATTCTTTAATTTATTTATTGATTGAATGATAAGATGTATAAAATGAAACAACTTTAAATGTCTTAAATTTTTTTATTATTGTTCCAACAAAATCAAATATGCTATAAATTCAAGAACACAATGAGTATCAGCAATAAGTAAACGGAAACATACTGAGGTAAAAAACAAAACAAAAACTTATTTTCTCTAATTTGAACATATTGTGGCACTGTAATAAGCCACAATGATGAATACACTCCATATCTCAAGGGATATTTCTCTTCTCAATCCTCGATTTTTCTAAACCCCAAAAAACTACATAAGCAAAAGCTTCTTATTAGTATATGTCAATCGTTCATACTACTAAGATGGGTGTGTTTGAAAGTACAGTCCCTGGCCAAATTATTAGACGCACCATGGATTTGATGCAAAATCTGAAACATGAATGTCGATGGCTAAAAATAAAATATAATGGTGATCGATATATTCAGTCGAAGATTCAACAATTATTTATAAATTGAACCAAAAAAAAGAGGAGAAATTGAAATTATTCAGTGGGAGTACAAATAGCTTTTATTATATAGATTGTTATTCTAATACCCTTTCAATACGTATACCTAATAGGATTAAATAGAGAAATACCTAAAATACTAGTCTTCATCGGTAAAAAAAAGTATTATTATTAGATGTTTACATTCTTATATGAATCTGAAAGTACTTACCCTGAAAATGTTGAATTAGGGATTCCATTCCCCACCTAGTTAAGAAGTCTTCCATATTTTAACTATTTTTTTTCATTGACAGTAGTTCACTCACGCAAATCACATGCAACTGAATCAAAACCTGTTGGGACTCGAGGGCTGAGACAGCTGTCTCTCTTGTTCTTCGCTCGCAACGCTGGTTGCAAACTTTTACTACTATATTTGATTCAAAGATAGGCTTCATTGGATTAAATCTAGTTGTTATTCCGTTAAAATGTATAGCCATTGAATGAAATGAATCAATTCATTCAAATATAGGTTGTATTCAAAGCAAATATAGTTCTTTTTTATTTCAATATTATTCTGATCAATTCATTCAAATACAAGTCTCATCAAACGAATATGTAGTTCTTCCTTAATTCAATATTAGTCGGACTAGAATTCAAGGACTACCGTTTCATTCAATGAATTATCTGAATTTAATTACTTCAAAAATAATTTATTGAAATAAGAAGAAGTTTTATTGGGCCGATTGAAACGATATCAATTAAATAAGTACTATTGACGTTAGCATAGTATTTTTTGTGTGAATATCCCAGAAATCCATATCCACATATCCAAGGAAAATTTTCAGAATATGATGCCAAAAGTGCATATCTTCTACACTCCAAATTTCATGAATATCTAAAAACTGTTACGGTACTTCCTGAAGTCCTATGAAGTTGAAATTTGGTATGTGCGCCATTATCAGTACACAAACACCGGAAAATTTCTGAAAATTGAAACTTTCACCCCCAACCCTTTTAAACAGAGGATGTACAAGTTTATATGAGACTTTCACAAATTTTGATGCTAGTGGTCTGAAAATTGATATATGACAAGGACTGCTTGTTGAGTAGTAGTATATATCACAAATTTTCATCACCTAACCTTATAATTTTTTTTGTACTGTCAATTTATTTCTATTTATAAATAAAAAATATCTTGATTTGATCCAAACAATGATTTATTCGGTTTATTTCCTTCGTTGGTGAGAATGGCATATCTAGTACACTGGAGCTATTTGTTGTGTCTTCAACAAGCCATACCTTGATTTTATAATGATTCTCTGCTTGGAGTACTTATCCTCTGGTGAGAATCTTGTTATGGATGTTAAAAAAATATTTCTCTATTTCTGTATCGTTCATTACAGTACTAAAAGTAGTGTTGTAATGAATTCATTACAGCATTGTTTTTAGTAATATTTTTCGTTTTTTGGTTGTCAGTACTGACCTTCGATCCTATCAATTTTCAAATGAAATCAATTCAAATTCCGTAATCTGTCAAATTTCGTAAGTCACACCAACTGCGAAGATGAAATATAAAAGTCAGTAACCTGAATTTTTATTTGAATTTCGAGCGTATTTCACAAAACTTTACTGAAATAGAGAAAATATCGCTATATTTGCTATCGAAAACTTTTCCCTCCGTCGCTCGTTTTTGAACTTCGCATTCGTGCTGGAATAGGAGCTCATTCTGCAACTTGTTTTAGAATATACTATTAAAATTTTCCGGAAAATGACCCCCACATTTTGAATCAGGGAATAAAATTAAGCGCTCGTAAAACGCCTCATGTGTATTTATATCAAATACAATTTGGTCCCTTTTCAATTGCATTGTTGTTATGTTCGTATCTAAGGTTATGAATGGTTTCTAAGTAATAACCACAACCACAGTTTCCAATGTGTAATTACTCGTTGTGATGGCAAATCGCAAATACAGGGTGTCTCATTTAACTCAACAACGAATCAGAATTTGTAAAAACACTCGGACAGAACCCTGGACAGGGTTGCAACGCCATCAGGAATTTGAATAGGCAACTGGGTAGTTTTGTAAAACAAATGTAGGCATGGATTTAAATTTGTATGAACCTGCAGTTTGTCTTCTTATAAAGTGAATATTCACAAAGTTACAAGGTGTTTTTTCTAATACTGCCTGTTGAAAATATGTTTCTTTCAATAGAAATTATACGATCAATTAGATTATCTCTGTTTCATTTAGTTTCATCGGTACAATGATTCCATAAGAAACACACTGTATTTTCGTGAATCTCCACTTTATAAGAATAAAAACTGCAAGTTCATACAAATTTGAATCCATGCATACATTTGTGCTACAAAACTACCCAGTTCCCTATTCCTGATGGGGTTGCAACCTTTTTCAGGGGGTTGCTAGTAGAAACAAGCTTTGTATCCCAGATCATGTTCCTCTGTCATCAAAAATCTACCTGTCTGAGTGTTTTCACAAATTCTGATTCGTTGTTGAACTATGGAGGGTGGACACTTTTAAATGAGACACCCTGTACACCCTGTACATCGCGATCGCAGCTTGAACCTAGGTTGGTATAGGTATATTTGTCCACTTCGTACCTTGTTGATTTTGAATACGGATTGTGAATTAGTTTCACTTGAAGTAGATGTTGAAATACTAAGATTTTATTAAATTATCATTGAAGAAAAAATGAACAGAATAAAATGATTTTATCATAAGCAACGTACAAAAAAAAAAACATTTTCATGTCAAATGTTGCCAAGACGAGGCCGTATTTCTCACATTATCAAAAAGTTATCAGATCTCATGCTAACTCTACTCTCTTTCACTTTACAAGGCCTTATTTCACAAAGTCTACTCCTTGGTAAGAATAAGTGACTTGGCCGTTTCTCCACCGAGAACGTAAGGTGAAAAATTCATTCGTTTTCTGTTATACAATAGTTTTCATAGTAACGAAACGGTCAAGTCACTTATTTTGATCAAGGTGTAGAATTTGTGAAATTTGTAAGGACTTGTGAAGTTGAAGAGTGTAGAGTTAGCAGCTTGACTCTACATGAGATCTGATAACTTTTTGACAATGTGAGAAATGCGGTCTGGACTTGGCAACATCTTACATGAGAATGTTTTTGGTTGGATTTGATGTTACGCATGCAAAACGGTTTCTCGTAACGGCAAAAACAAAAGATTTTGAATAATATAGTAAAGTACATTTCCTGGATTGTTAGGTCAGGTCGTCTTTTCCAACAAGTTAACCTCGCTCTTAAGATGTGTGAAAAAGATGTCGGTCTAAAACAATACCAGCAGTGTACGCAATAATTACTTAATTACCTAGATAGATGCAAGGTCTCGATGCAAACGATCCAAATCTTCGGAATTCTTTCATCTCAACCATTTAATGATGGGAATCAGTTTGGTTGTTATTCTTCAAATTCGGGACGGATTACGTGTGTAATTATTTGTCGGACAATTTTTCCAGGAAAGTAATTTGACGGTAATCAGTATTCGGGCAATTTTATGTGCCGAATTATATCACCTCGAGGTGGTCGTAAACGTTGATGTTGAGAAACACGCCATGCTGGTTTTCATCTTCGAGATTCGCGATGGAATAATGGATTATGAAAAAAGATGAGTCCGGTTTGCGGGCGAGGTCTGATTCGTTATAACACAACAGGAAAAAATTTAGCTATCAAGAAAAAATCAAAATTTTTTTGGCATTTCCAACAGGCCGTAACTTCAATAGAGATGGTCGTACAAGAAATAACAAGAAGGAAATTGTAGCTCCAGATTTCTTCTTTTTGGTTTAAAACTTTGAAATTTTGTATAATCAGTTTTTGGGTAATAATAGAAAAACCAGCTAGAAGAAAATTTTTAATTTTTAATATTCGTTTTTGGTCCAAAGGCATAGAAAATTTTTTTTGCTTAACCGCTCTAATTATGGTATACTCCGTTCATTAAGCGTCAATTTCCTTCTTCATAGACCTTGATATACCTCTTTTCATGAAGATATCTGCCTCAAAATAAAAAAGGATCCTTTCGTTTTTGATTATCGATATCTCAGCAACCAATATTCACACAGAAAGTTTGAGGTGAGTTCACAGAACGTGAATGAATTCCCTTCAACAGCTATTCATTGCTTTCTCGAAATTTTTTTTTCTACTTGTCAAATGAATTTGAAAAGGGGGCTTTTATTACTATGACTGAATATAACATATTGAGGAAATCAATAATGTTGATGTGTGCCTTTTACGTTTCAATTTGTCCACAAAACCCTACAAAGAGCCAATTTAATGCATCATCCCTATTTTTTGTTTCACTCGATGGAATTTTTGGAAAAATTCAAGGATCACGATTCTTGCTCTGAAAAGCTCGCAATCTTCAAAATTTTCACACAATTTTATTGCAGATAGTCCATTCATTTAAAAAAAAAAATTTCAAAAGTTCAAGAAAATAATTACCGCCGGCATTAGCTTTTGTTTGGTCGGTCGGATTTACGCGTATTTGTTTGTGCGAGTGTTTTTTTTTGTTCACAGCGTTAAAGTTGTGAAAAAAAATTAATGAAGCGATTTGCCATGTATTCAGTAAAAGTTTAGAAAGAGAAATTTCGAACAGCATGTGAAAAAGGACGAAATTCTGTTGGGGGTATTAACTTTTCAGAGCAACAAACGTGATCCTTTGATTTATGTTCATCAGAATTCAATAACCTCAGAGCATGTACAGAGTTTCCTGGTTACACTACTAGATATAATGATACTTTATGTATTCCCAATTATAAAACAAGAAAATACGATTCATCACCTACCCTCACGGAAATGAAATTTTATTACCACTTACACTATAAGGGAATTGGTGAAAAACAATGAAAAATTATAATCAATGACAAATCCTTTAATAGCATTCAAAAGTGTTTTACTAATTCTATTATTTAGTTTGATTATTTTCTGTTCTATTTTTACAGTCGATTGTATTCTTGTGAAGATTTTGTTTCTCAGTTGAATTTTTGTTACTTCAAATTTTATTTTTCTCTTTTGCTGAAAATTCCTATACATTTGTGTGATGTCTGGAAGGATAAATAAATTATAATTATTGGTTTTCTCAATATATCCAGCACTTGATTGTCCAATAGAACACCAGAAGCCTTCTTTTTGTTGCATTTTTAATTTCATGTGACGAATAGAAAACATTTTTTTCTGAAATAGCAATGAAAAGCGGTTAAAAGAAAATTCATTCAGGTCCTCGAAACCCACCTGTTTTATTATTGGTAGCTGAGGTATCGATAATCTATGACAAAAAGATTACTTTTCATTTGAAAGCCGAACTCTCCATGAGAGGTGGACGTATTAAAATCTGTATGAAAAGGAAATTAAAGCTAAATTATCGGAGTATACGATTATATTCTTCTACGCTTGTTAATCCACAAGCCAAAATTTTGAAAATTTTTTGTTGCTGATTTTTCTAATATTACCCAAAAACTACTGACGCTACAAAATTTTGAAGTTCCAAACCAAAATGAGCTACAATTTCCTTTTTCGTTATTTCTTATGAGACCATTTCTCTCGAAGTTACGGCCTGTTGAAAATTGCATACAAAATTTTGATTTTTCATCCTACAATTTTTTTCAGTAGGTACTGTACATTGTTGCGAGTGGTCCATGGTCAATTCTCTGAGTTTGAGATGATTTACAGAGGAACTGTAAAAAATTTTCAATGAATCTGGAGGTTCCCATCATTACATTTGGTTCACTGAAAACAAAATTTCATTTTAAAAACATAAGATATTATGTGAACCGACTTGTGTTGTTCGAATTTTTCGGAAAATCTTCCTTACTTCCCGAAAAATCGAAATTGAAAAAAGGATAGTTCAGTACTTTCCTTTTTTGTTCTCACAATGAATGAAACTTTTTATGCTTCATTAGTGCTATCTTATGCCATATTTCCAGGAAAATTCTCTAGGTTTTCTGCCAAACTACGAAAATGAAAAAAAAATCCACTTTTTTTCGCGAAATGAAAACATGTTCAAAAAATTGTGCTACTTATGGACCTAGTTGTGCCTCTTTAATTTTCATGAATATATAAGATGATTTATTTTATTCCTTACAGTTCTCGAGATATGTCACATAATTTATTGACTGAACACATGCTTCATACAAAACATTTTGTGAAATATATAGAGAACCGTATGGAATAAAAAAAATTCAACGGTACAAATTAGCAAAAACCTAGCACAATGCAGCCAAAAGAGCTGGGCCAACTTCACATACAGTGTTGTCAAGCATGCTGTTTTTCCTACAATCTACTGATCTTTCGAATTTTCTCCATATGAGGAAAAAACTGTTGATTATTTCTGATAATCTGTTTGGCTGACTTTTTTCATTTTCGTAATTTGCCTGCTGAGCCAACTTCACACATATCAGTATTTACTAGAATACTTCATATATTCATTATTTTTCATTAGCTTTCCTGCACAATTTCGTCTGTTCAAATCGATTATTCCAATTATTATTATTATATTTTTATTTCCATTTTTAGTCACACACCTTGTGAGATATCACCAGCAATCGCCTTAAATTACTGACATAATTTAAGATACACCCTGTATGTACCTACTCTAACAGATTTTCCTATGCGATAACGAACACATATTCTCCAGTATTCTTTTTCATGCTATCTTACTCTTGATTTGTTCAAAGCGAGGTATAAGGATCTCATTGTTCTCAGAAATCTCACATCTAGATAGAGCTTGAAATATATCTATCTCGTGCAATTACATGCGACAAAGATCTTGTATTCATTCCATGATATAACTTGTTCAGCAAAATCATCAAAGAATTCGACCATAAACAAAACTGTCTGCTGGCTAACAATTTTTGACTCATCTTATTATATCTTACCCGACCTTGATTTTAAAATGATTTCCTCTCTGATTTACTTTGAATTATTTCGACGATTAATTTTTACTATCAATTTATAGTGTTTTTGGGTGAAAGAATCTTCCAATAATAACAGTTAGGTTCACAATAGTATATTCTAAAACAAGTTGCAGAATGAGCTCCTATTCCAACATGAATGCGAAAGCATGAGTGTTGGAATTGCCTTGTGCAACGAGTATTGGACGATATTTTCTCTGTTTCAGCCAAGTTTTGTGAAAAACTCTCGAAATTCAAATAGAAATTCAGATTAGTGACTTTTGTATTGTATCTTGGCAGTTGGTGTGACTTACGAATTTTAACAGATTACGGAATTTGAATTGATTTGATTTGAAAATTGAGAGGATCTGTGGTCAGTACTGACAACCATGAAACGAAAAATATAACTGAAAACAATGCTGTAATGAGTTTCATTATAGTACTACTTTTAGTACTGGAATGAACTCATTACGATACTGAAATAGAGTAAATGTATTTCTTAATATGTATTCCAATCAATGAACTTTTGGTTTCAACCAATTAGGATGTAAAATCTACCGCTGAATCTGAAATTAGAAAGTTTTCATTTAAAAATTTAATGTTGAACCTTCTGAAAAACTCAATCGATTCACAGAAAAAAATTACTAAGAACCTCAATATCACAGTATGAATTTTTTCATCCTGATCTCAATGAACTCCACCTGATTTTTGAACAAAAAACTATGCGCAGGCCCAAATATTGACGAAACATTTTTAGTTTAAACCAATTTGCCTGAAAAATTTCCACCTGAATCCGAATCTGCAATAAAAAATATTGGTTCGCATTTGAAATAATATCAAACTTGCACCTCATATCTAGTATAAGGCTCTTTCGGGCCCAGAATATGTAGGGCTCATTCTATTCCTCAGGCGAAATTATTCAAGACCTCATTATCAGAATTCCTATTTTCCACTTGTGCGTGAAATAAATTCACCGTTTCCAGAATTTTGAACCTCTTAGTATAATCAAAATGAAAAGTAATTTCTGCATAGTAGGAAGCCCAATGATTCCAAATGAAATAATGACTTTGTGGGGGGGGCGGGGTAATTTGTGCTCTTAATTTTTAAAAATAAAAATGATCCTCATATCTAGAATCTGTTTACTTATTAGGTAAGCATTAAGAAATGCAAACTCCTAAAAGAGCATGAACCTAAATATTCTACTTCTATCCATCTATCTACTAATCTACTTCTACTAATATTATAAATATGTGAAGATGTTTGTTACTCTTTCACGTGAGAACTACCGAGCGGATTCAGATGAAGCTTCACATCAATATAGTTTATCTATCCGAATAACATAATTTATAAAAATTTTGTGGTTTTTCAGCATAAAACAATGAGAAAATATCAAGCAAGTCGAAAAAATGCCTGCTTCTCAGAACAATAAGGGCCATTCGTCAAAGTACATACGTCGCGTAGTCTCGAATCACCCATGTTATTCTTACGGTGATATGCAAAAATGACCCTTAGCCTTGATCGATTCTAGTCTACTTATATTGTAAATGCGAAAGTTTGTGAGGATGTGAAAATGTTTGTTACTCTTTCACGTGAACGGATTCAGATGAAGCTTCACATCAATAAAGTTTATCTATCCGAATAACATAATTTATAAAAATTTTGTGGTATTTCAGCATAAAACAATGAGAAAATATCAAGCGAGTCGAAAAACGAATGCCTGCTTCTCAGAACTATAAGGGCCATTCGTCAAAGTACATAAGTCGCGTAGTCGCGAATCACCCATGATATTCTTACAATGATATGCAAAAATGACCCTTAGCCTCGATCGATTCTAGGCAACTAGGTGAAACTGTGAAATATCGAAGTACGTCAACCAAGCAATACTATTATCAGCTGTTGTAGAACTGATTTGTACGAATAATATCTTGCGTAACTTATCCCCTAAAAAACCGTTTCACGAGAGGGGCCCACACGTTGAGAGAATTGACTGATAATTTGATTATAGGATTGTAGTTTCAGGTATTTAGGTATAGGTTAGACGTATATAAACGAAAAGATAGGAAAAATTAATGGGTCTGGTAGGCTGTGTGGCAATTAGGATCTAGGCTTCTTCAAGATTTTTCGTTTTTGAGAATGATATTGGAATAATAATTAATAATAATAACAATAATTTCAATAGTCGATTTGGGCAAACGAAGTTGCGCGGGCCAGCAAGTTGAACTCTATAGGTACTTTGAATTATTGATGTACATACAACTAATGCTCTTTCTAGGAATGTGAATAAGCAACAAGAAGGGTTTAAGCACATCTAGAGATTGATAGGAGCACTTTTTCCTGATGATGGAAGGGTTACACGTTCAAAGTGGCAAAGACAGTATTTGTAATTGGGAGACGTTAATTTCTTTGATTACAAGTAGTACAAAGGGAAATAATGAGGAAAGAGGCGTACAGAAAAGAAACCAAACACCAAACACACTCTTAAAAACACCCTTTATTCATATTCCTCGAATAAGCATAACCACCTCGTTATATTAATCGTTCGCACATACCTAAAACCAATCGAAGGCAAAACAATGTTCGCCTCTTCTCTTTCATAGATAACACCGTGAAATTGCAACTTCTTGTGTAAGACACGTCCGCAACAGTCATCAGGGCCCATAATCACCTGTAGATATTAAGTTTTTCTCCAGCGGCGAGTTGACGGCAGTTCGTGTCAGTATTAAAGTGCCGTGAAGGTCACCTGAGAAATAATCTTCTAGACATTATTATTATTTACTCGCCGTTTTTTAGGCATCTAGCAGGATCATTTCGCTACTTCCAACAGCGGAATGTGTGTGCATTGTGGAGCAGAGAGCTGATTGCGTACTTACGAGTGTTCATGCATATTCATCACACGACGCTGATGAGAGGTTTGCATATTTGAATGATGCGCGCTGCCCAACGAAGATACACCGTAACTCTTCTCGCGTGAGAAATGGTGTTTTTTGCAGGGACGTCAGTGATGGTCATCCAGGAGCATGCAACTTTTTCATTCGACGGGTTAACATAGAGCTCGTAATTTTGTATAAAGTGCTGAAGTAACGGGGTCAAGTAGGCTACGATCATTTCGAAGTTTTTATAAAGTGCGTCCGAGGTTAAAACGTGATAACTTCGGACTTCGGGAACTGTAGAGAACGGTGAGGAAAATTTTTTTTCAGGTCTTCATCCCGAATCAGAATACAACATGCAACACTTGGAGGTGCAGTGGAACAACACAAAGAAGGGGCTGTTTAAATTTTTATTTGTTCTGTTGTTGAACGAAGTAAAGAAGGAGTAAATGATTAAAATTTGGAGAAAAAACGAAGTGCTCACAATTTATTTCATCAAATTTGTTAATATGTTTAACCACCGCGGTTATATATACACCCCCAACACGTCTTGGCATTGATGCAAGAATATGATCTATTTCTTCTTGAGGCATACTATGACAAGCTACATGTACAGGGTATCCCAAATTGCTTGATTTTGACTCTTTTAGGTACTTCTGGACTAGATAGGTAAAAACTTCGAATGGTGTCCTGGGCACGATTTTCGTGAAAACGGCATTAGTGAAAACCGTTTCAGGATATCTTAATTTTTTTTAAATTTTGATATATTATCCATTTCGAAAATGTACCATGAATTTTTTAATTACGAAAATACCTGAAAACGATTAAAACTTTCTAGGAGCGCTTTTTGACCGGAAATAAGAAACCATATTCAATTTTCATTTCTCGTGGGAAAAAAAACACTTTTTTATTTTAAATACGAACGAAATTTTTTTCATCTTATATCATGAAAAAAATTTGAAGTTAAGAAAAATCATGAATAATGTCTTATTCCCAGTGAAAGAGTGCTTGTTGAAAATTTTTATCTTATTCAAATATTTTCGAAAATTAAAAAGTTATGACGCATCTTCTAAATCGAAAAAATTTCAAAATTTTGTTATATCTTCTGAACAAATGGAGATATCGGGAAAGGGTTTTCACTGCTGGTGTTTTCGCGAAAATCGAGCCCTGGACTCTTTTGAACGTTTTTATTCATCTAGTCTAGAAGTACCAGAAACAGCCAAAATCGAGCAATTTGGGATACCCTGTACATGCTCTATATCCGAAAGATCGGGGGATCTTGATAGCTATGGCAAAAAATTCACGTGGGTCGCTTCAAAAAATTTTGAATGCTCGAGCCCGTTAAGGGCTTATTATTATAATTATTATATTTCGACGATAAGTACCTATTTCAAATTTTTTTCCCTCAAAAATTCCGTGTGAAGGCGAAGAATTTTCTGTTTTGGATTTTTTTCATCTACGAAATCAGAAAATGAGTTCATGAAATATTAATTAACCGAGATTCAATGTGAGCCAATTCTTTGGAAAATTTCTATTTTGTGCGTGAAAACGCTATCAAAAAAACTTCGAATAAGTTCTTTTCCTGACATCCCAAGGAAATTCTTTTTCTGACATTCCGAAGAGGTTCTTTTTGCGACATCCCAGATACATCCTGATAATAGCCGCCTGCGGCGGACATTTTAAATTCAAACAACTTCTTTTGGTTTTTGCAGTTTCTTTGTCAGTTAGTATGATAAACTAGAAACAAACTCAAGTTATCGAAAGATGCGCGTAACCTCCCTGAAAAAAAGAAACTTTACAATTTGTTATTCCTTATTCCTCGATTTGGCTACTCTCACGATCGTATTCCAAATCTAAATGATCGTAGGTCGATCGCGCCCCGCCTTCAATAACATCGTGGTAGCACATGACAAAGCATTCTCGCGTACGTGTAGATTTAACATTTTCTTGCTCGAATTCGTATTTCTTCAATTGTCATATTTCGGGAAGTATTCACTAGAAAACTATGCTATGAACAGCATTTTTCGTTAGGAATTAATTGCTTCGCTTGCACATTAAAATATCACAACCATTAATCGCTGTCGTTAATGAACTAGTTGTTGAAATAACTTTCATCGAATGATTTCGGAAAAGATTTAATCAGAAAATTGCACAAGCATTATGACCATAATTATGCTAGTAAGATAAATCACAGAATAAGAAATTTTTATTACATTCAAAATATGGATTCGCTGGCTGGAGAAGTTTGTTGATAATGTGACAATAAAACGAGAGTAGGTCGAAAGTATTGCCTTCTTTCACAACTGTCCCATTAAAAGAACCATTTGTGAAAATGTCATAATACACATTTGGAGGCTTTCCGGAAATTGCTCTTCAAAACTATAACTTCATCTCCTAGTTGAACATTTTAGTCCAACACCAAACAACCAAATACTTCATCAAATTACTAATCAATAAAATTCAATCGAAACAGTATTAACAGATCAATACTGTTCGATGAAAAATAAACTGATTAAAATCCTCCATAATTTTCTCGGATCTCAAGACTCACACTGTATATACCTTCTCTTTCACGCTGCATTTCAAGTCGATCTGACATCATATCATAAAAGAATGTGTGTCTGATTTACGACCGCATTATGTACAATATTCCTGGGAAAATCGGAAATCCTTGAATACCTAGAACTCCGCAACCACAAGTATAAGCACTCGAGATGTGTGGTAGCGTCATTGCATGACACAATCTTTGTTGCTTCAGGTCGTATGAACTCATTCCAGGTGATTAAAGTTTGAATCTCACGTTGATCACTGAGGTTCTTATGAGCTGGTCGAATTCCCTTTGCTCAAATATACTGCATCACAAAAGTTGGGGATTTTTGACGTAGCTGTTATAGATTTCTCTCCAGAGTTACAGAAAAAGCCGTCAAAGTTCTTTATCTGTATGTGAAGATAGTTTATGAGAATCTAAAGCTGTTTGTTGCTGATCCTGATACGAAAATATTTCTGTTGTGTTTCTGTCTGTTGTGCTGTTGTGCAACGGCACAAACCGTTGAATTATTTTTTTCAATTTGGGCATTAAAAAAAAGGTAGTCCAGCACTTGCTCTTATTTTTGACTAAAATCGTTTCATATAACTGTGCCTAAATTGTGCCAACGTGTGCCGTTCAGATTTTCAGAAAGACGCAAAGGTTTTCTCCTCATATGGAGAAAATAAGAAAAATCAGTAGATTGTAAGATAATCAGTATACCTAGCAACAGTGTGTATGAAGGTGGCTCAACACTTTCGTACAAAAATATATTTTTGTTGTGCTGAAATATGCTAGGTTTGTCCTGTTTTGTGCCGTTGAATCATTCTCTTAATTTCAGGTGGTTCTCAAGATATTCCAAAAACGAACAAATGGGCCAGTCCAGCACTTTTCGATCTACTAGCTGTGCCGTTCGAATTTTTTTGAAAGTCTCACTAATTTCCTGAAAAATATAAATTGAAAAAAATGGATGCCCCAGCACTTTCGTTTTGTTCTCAATGAATGGAAAATTTGTGCTATATTTGGGCTGTAAATATTTCCACGAAAGTTCTTGGGATTTTCCGGCAAATTAAGAAGAAGAAAACATGTTCAAAAAATGGTGCTACTCGTAGGCAAAGTTGTGGCATTTCACGACTAGCCGTCTTAGTCACTCAAAAAATGAAGACATTTAGACAATGATTTCATATGATTGTGCCAACTTGTGCCTGTCAGTTTTTCTCTCATAGGGAGTAAATATGAAAAATCAGTAGGTGGTAGGAAAATCGGTCTTCGTGGCAGCATTGTGAGTGAAGTTTGCCCCGCATTTTTGGATTTTCGAAAAATTCAAAATACTGAGAATCGCAAGCGGTAAGAAACTCCTGAAGCTATAACAGATTCAGGTATAAGAGAGAAAACATTTAATTTCTAATAAATTAAAATTTCGTGGACAAAAATCAATATTGGTCCCAGAACTTCCTTAGCTTTTGTGGAGTAGTATATATGTAGTTCAACAACGTTATCATCTATGTTTAATTATTCACAAGCTGTTCTCATATTGAATTAAATTTCATAATGTTTGCAGTTGACGATTATTTGGATCATAAAACTACCTATGTCGAAACTTTTTTATACGACTGGTGTAATTTAAAGTGTTTGCATGAACTGAAAAATTTTGAATTAACTTCTTTCTGAATCGTCTGTATATATTGTATGAAGAAATAATAGCCTTAAATTTCAAATTGCCACAGATTTCATCAAACCTGCATATGCAAAAGGAGTCATTGACTTCTACATACAGTGTGGAAAAGCCAAATGGGATAAATTGATTACCTCGATTGATTACCAAGTATCCTGAATCATGTCGAACTTAACTTTCAAGGTATCATTCTTCTATGTATAAATTCGAACCCTTCCCCTTCAAACCCTTTCGAAATTGAGGTGATAAAAATAGAAAAAAATTTTTAATCATGTAATTAACAAAATTCATTATGTTATTCCTTCAAATATTTCCAAATCTTATTACAAAATTATCTACAAATTTACCTTCAAGATGTGATATGAGGAAAACAAAGAAAATTAATGAAACTCATTACAGCATTGTTTTCAGTTATACTTTTCGTTTTGTGGTTGTCAGTACTGACCTCAGATCTTCTCAATTTTCGAATCAAATCAATTGAAACTCCGTAATCTGTCAAATTTCGTAAGTCACACCAACTGCCAAAATACAGTACAAAAGTCACTAATCTGAATTTTTATTTGAATTTCGCGAGTATTTCACTAAACTTGACTGAAATAGAGAAAATATCGTCTAATATCTAATATCGTTGTAGAAGGCAATTCCAACACGAATGCGAAATTCGAAAACGAGTGGTGAAGGAGCGAGTTTTCGAAAGCAGGAGCTCATTCTGCAACTTGTTTTAGAATATACTATTATAACACAAGTGCAGATAGCACTGATATTCTTCCACGAGTTCAAAATAAAAAAACTAGTCACGAAGTGAAGAGCTTTTGAAAAAACGAGTTTTAGAATTCCTTCTGTACGAGTCTCATACGTTATTTTATCAAATTCATTGAATCACATTGAGAGAGTCTTCCGAGCTTATTGGCCTTGGTCTATTAGGAATTATTTCAATTAAGATTTGGCCCACATCTGCGGTAGGCATCTTCACAGTATTCGGAATTCAAGCTACAACCTCAGACCAAGAATTCTCTGAAGATACCTACCGCAGATGAGGACGAAACGTTCCCTGATATACCACGGCCAATAAGACCGGAAGACTCTCTCAATGGCAGTATATCGGGTCGTGAAAGCCTTAAACTATTCAATTCATTGAATGTTTATTCAAATAAATGGAATATTCCCATAAATGCCGTTTAGTGATTTCTGCATTGGAAAATATAGATTGACAGAACTGTTTTCTTCCTTGACAGGAAGCTAACATGTAATCAATAAATGTTACCATGAAAACTGTGCGTGAATGAATCCGGCAAGATTTTGTTCTACAACATGTGCAGGATGAACGCATATGACGAAAAATTTGAGATATATCTACACTGCGCAAAAAAAATAACGCACATTATGGAAATCTCAAATTCATTCTACAACTGAAGGTGTTCTCAATGATAATTATTTTTATCAGAATTATGCATGCATATGTTATCCACTTTCAACGTTTTTCTTCAATACAGATGTTTTTTCCCAGCAGGAATAAAAAAAGATATTATCAGATTTTGAATGTATTGGCTCCATTCTGAAATCAGTTGTTCTCGATCAATTCTAGTTTTTCTTTCGTTTGATTTTCTACACTCGATCGCTATGCAACGCGAAACACGCAATTTGACCCAAGAGGAATGTGCCCAAGCGGTAGTTTTGCGAGAAGAGGGGTGGACATACACAAGAATTGCAGAAAGGTTTGGACTTTCCCATACAAGTGTGTCCAGAATGTTGCAGCGATTCAGGGAGACAGGTATGAATGAATGTCCGAAGACCAGGACAGGGTAGACCACGGGTAACAACTGCCATTCAAGAACGTTACTTGAAAGTTTCTTCGTGGAGACAACGGTTTGCAACCGCTCGCCTCCTTCAAAATCAGCTTGAGCAAACTCATGGGGTGATAAGTATATAAGGAACATTCTTGAAGAGCATGGTGAAAATTTCATTTTCATGGACGATAATGCCAGACCCCATCGTGCGCGCATCGTTCAGGAGTACCTTGAAGAGGTTGATGTCTCACGAATGGAATGGCCAGCAAGAAGTCCAGATCTCAATCCGATTGAGCAGGTTAAGGGACAACCCCAATAGAAGGCTGAGAAGTTCAGAAAATCATCCTGCTACTCTTAATGACTTAGGAATCCAACTCGGAGAAACCTGGGAAGGATTAGATCAGAACATTTTAAGATCACTCATTTTGAGTATGAACCGTCGTTACTGAGTTGTAATTAACGCAAGGGGTGGAAATAAGAAGTATTAAATCACTTATCAGCATTTTGAAAATTGTTCATTTCTCTTCTTTCACATAAGATTCGGTGAAATCGCCTCAGAGAATATGATTTAAGGCCTCGTGTCGCGGCAAGAGACAACGGTTTGCAACCGCTCGCCTCCTTCAAAATCAGCTTGAGCAAACTCATGGGGTGCAAATTTGCACTCAGACAATAAGAAATCGCCTCAGAGAATATGATTTAAGGCCTCGTGTCGCGGCAAGAGGCCCAGCTCTTACGCCAGCCCATCGAAGGGCGCGTTTGGATTTTGCGAGAGAGCATATCCATTGAGAAGAGCCCGATTGGGAAAGAGTTCTCTTCACAGATGAGTCTAGTTTCTGCCTCTACCATTGTGATCGACCTTCCCTTGTATACAGACGTCCACATGAAAGATATGCTCAGTGCAATTTCCTGAATACTACTGGTTTCGGGGGAGGATCGATTATGGTATGGGGTGGAATATCTTTGACTGTTCGCACAGATCTAGTGGTCGTTGATAATGGAGCTATGAATGCTGATAAGTATATAAGGAACAATCTTGAAGAGCATGTAGTGCCACTTGCCCCATACATTGGTGAAAATTTCATTTTTATGGTCGATAATGCCAGACCCCATCGTGCGCGCATAGTTCAGGAGTACCTTGAAGAGGTTGAAGTCTTTCGAATAGAATGGCCAGCAAGAAGTCCAGATCTCAATCCGATTGAGCAGGTTAGAGACAACCTCAATAGAAGGCTGAGGAGTTCAGAAAATCATCCAGCTACTCTTAATGACTTAGGAATCCAACTCGGAGAAATCTGGGAAGGATTAGATCAGAACATTTCAAGATCACTCATTTTGAGAATGAACCGTCGTTGCCGAGCTGTAATTAACGCAAGGGGTGGAAATACCAAGTATTAAATCACTTATCAGCATTTCAGTATTTTGAAAATTGTTCATTTCTCTTCTTTCACATAAGATTCGGTGAAATCCTGGATTTTTCTTCCATTTAATGTGTCTTGTTTCGTTCAAAACCTTTCCGAGAGAACATAAAAAATAAGTTTGAAGTCAATGTAGAGTTAACTTTCATTAAAATTGAGATTTTCAGAATGTGCGTTAATTTTTTTGCGCAGTGTATTTTAGTTATATTTCTTGAAATTATTAGAGTTTGACAAACCAAATGAAATTCACATTTCCTGGGCTGACCTGGTCTTCACCATGAGTAAATGAAGGATCTGTACTAGATGAATAAAATCTTCGATCGTGCAATCGTGTTGTGAGAGTGGGGAAATTCAATATTTTCCCTTTAAGTGGAGTAGAACGCAGACTGTTTAATGACCCATCGGCTGCATCGCTCAATGCTGGCAAAAACACTCGTACGAGTCATTAGAAATGATTAGGTGCCATAACGCTTCACCTGCGAAATGACTCACAAGATCCGTACTGAAATCTGATGCATAATTCATTATATCCACTTCTATTATCCCATCTGGCATCTATCAACATGACGTCTGGATTTCATCAACTGATGAATTGAATCTGTAGAAGGTCGCGGTGAAATTATATGCTGTTGCTGTAATTTCTCTTAGCAGGTGATTTTTATTAGAATAATTGGAATAAGGTGGCAGATCATTCAATTTTATTATACGGCCTTGTTGCTCACAATGTGAACCTAGGAATTTTGATAATAGTTCGCCAAGTTCATATTTGAGAGAGGAGCAAAACTTTCAGTTTCTTTTGATACTAAGTTGACCTTAGTTAGGTGAGAGCGCTTTCCTTAAAAAGGCTTTAGTGTCTTATCCAACAAAAATCAGTATAACATAATCATGTACAATTTTTTTATAAGTATTGTTGACAAATCAAAAGCTCTCACGATTCTGGAAACTTTTAGACCAACAATCCTACCACAGATGTATGAGAAACAGTAGGTGAAATGAACTGCTCCAAATTGCAAGAAAGTAGTAACAAATTATGGAACGAAAATATTCGAATGCAGTTTCAGCACGTGTCACTGCAGGTGCCAATGGAAAAGTTGAAACAGATTAGGAGATTCCTCACCTCCACCATCTGCTTCAAACGTGTGATGCATAAAATGCATATACTCCAAAATCTAGTTCTCTCAACATTATTGAATAAACTGCTCCACATAAAATGCGGATGTTGACTTAAATTGCAAAAAAATATAGTTTAAATGAGATTTTGTGATGAATATTCATATTAATATGATTTCAAGTTGCAGGAAATGAAATTAATTTTAGCCTGTAAGTCTGCAGCGTATACAGGGTGGTTGAGAAAAATCGAGTTAAATAACTAATAATTTTATTCCCAGAAAATTCAAGCATTTTAAAACTATCAATATACAATGTTTGACATCTTCTTTACATACTACACACGAGGTTGTTGAATATTTCTTGAGAAATTATTTATATAATCTGCACCCATTTTACTTTTCGGTGTTTGGGTCTTGAGGAATTTGGTTGCATAAACGGGGCAGAAGCCTTCTGAGATTATTTAAGGATTCTGGGGTAGGTTGATGATTATCTAATCTTCTTAGGAGCATATCCCATGAATGTTCTATGCAATTCAAATCTGCTGAGTGCGGTGGTATTGATTAATGTGGAATACCAAGCTCCTCGCGCATTCTCAACTATGTCTGCACGGTGCGGTCTAGCGTTATCGTCTAGAAATTGAAACGTTTCACTGATAGCAGCGTGAAAATTTGGCAAAACATTGTCAATGACATGCTTCCTATAGTGTAAGGCGGTCATATTCCCAGGACCCTTATTCTTCGAGAATCTGAAAATCGTCCATATCTGGATTCATCAGTGAAAAGGACACTACGCCGATGATCGTTCCAATTGATATGTTACCTTGCCCATTCCAGTCTTTCACGCTTATGGTCACGTGTTAATGAAACTTCTCTTAATGGACGTCTGAAACCTAGATGCACCTCTCTCAAACATCGTTTGATGGTTTCGATGGAAACTTGGACTGCATCTGCATTTTGAAGAGTATTCCGTAGCATTCTTCACGTAGATGTAGGCTTTCTTCTCGCCGAAACGGTGATGAAACGATCCTGAGCAGGTGTTGTTTTTCGTCGCTCACCAAGACGGAACCTGTCTCCGTGAACCTATTCCAAAGTCGAGATATCACACTTTGGGTGACTTGGTGCCTTTCCGCTACCACAATCTGAGATAGTCCACCTGTAGCATTCCGATATTAGCCTCAGCGTTTGTTAATTTACGTCTTGGCATTTTCAGAAACCTCGTTTCAAATCGAAGCCGTTGATAAACTGACTCCATCTCAAAATAACCCCATTCATGATGCATGCAAAAAACCAAACTCCAGAAAAAAGTCGACCAGATTGACGAAATGTCTCATTCTGATTTTTATTGGATCGATTCAAGTTGTTATTGAGTTTTAAATGATTTTACAGCGATTCTCTCGAAGATTACATACTTTTCAAAACGATTGAATACGATATTCCTCACTCATGTGGAGCAGTATAATTACAAATAGACCGAAAGACTATGGCTTATTCCCGGTCGTTCAAATTGTCAACATTTCGAATCCTTATTCATTCTTCATCGGGGCTACCAGGGAATATGAGAAACAGGACGCAACAACGAAACAAGTTCAGAAAATCATTTGCATATCGAAGAAATTAAATATGAATTATTCTCGAAAATGAAGTGATTCGAGATAGGTATAAACAACTCATTAAGCCAGATGAACTCTGTCTAAGAAGTCAAATAATGGGAGTAAAGTAGACATTAACATAACCGAGGAAAATCTAATACAGAATAAACTCTGACACACATAGACAGACTTCATCCAAATCGAATTACTGCATGACAAGAAAAATTCTTAACGGAAATGGTAATAAAGAACTGCGACAAAATGTGTAAATTAATACAAAACAGGTTCTCTGCATACGAATATATCAAAATAAAAAAAAATAACGACATGAGAACGTTATCCATCATGAATTATCGAATCGTCACATGGCATCGAAATGTTTACAAAGTACGTATTATTCAGAACTGCTTGACTGCATTCTGAGAAAAATTATCACTCCTAAATCTGATATACGGTTATGTCTGATTTTATTTTATTTAGGGCCAGTTTCATAATCAGTTTTAAAATCCCTTTAATTTTAAAGCTCCTTTAAGTTCAATATTTCGGTTTCATAACACATTTAACTTTCTTAAAGCCACTTTATATTTAGAGGCCCAATTTCGGGACTTTAGCAGCTAAAGTATCCTTCAGCCTTGAATTCCTAACCTCTCGTGTTCAAACTGTCAACTCATTTGAGGTTAGTTATGTTGTGTTTTATTTCGAAATTGGAAATCGACTTTCACAAGTGGAGTGAGAATACGAAAATGAGAGTATGTAAACGTATAGATTTCCAATTTCGAAATGAGACTACAATTAGACACCATACGGCTCATTGTGGTTGCAACTGCAGTGTTGCAATTGATTTCAATGACACGTTTCCTATCAATAATTTTGAAAAGGAATTAGGTGATAATTAAAAATTTTGTTGCTGATGCAGTCAATGGGAAACATGTTAAAATTCAATCATAACAGGTCATTTTGCTATTTACTTTCCTACGTTCCAGAAATTAGAATTCCAAATCTGAAATCCCATAAACCTATTTGGTCGAATAACTTTCTGAATTCGAACTTCAGCTACAAGAAAATCTGGAAATCCGAATGGGATGCATGTTCTTTATCTAATAAAGATCTAATATCTGATCCATCGAATAAAGTTCCTGGTTTTAACCTTCCCAGGAGAATATGGTCCCTTCTTAATCGAATAGGAACAGGTCATGGTCGCACCAATAGCATGCTTTTCAAGTGGAATTCAGTTGATAGTCCTAATTGTGAATGTGGTGAATCAGAGGAAACAGTTGAACACCTAATTAATAATTGTTCGATTTATAAATTCCAAGATGGTATTAGAGCCCTACACAATATATCAAACTCATTTTTGCAATGGGTTGAAAATTTTAGATCAATTTGATTCAGTATAAATTGAATTCTCTCGCTGTTCCGTCTTTTTTTATTTTCAGGTTGGAGTTTATGTTTGAAAATCGTTCCTCCGAAGAGCCCTTCCGATAGTCGTGATGTCCTTCTATATAGAATATTCAGATACAACAATTTTATTTTATTTTTTTTATGGGGAGACAGGTTTTTTCGGCTGAGGTTTTTTCCCCTGGCTCTATAGTATCGTATGATACTGGTGATGATAGTATTGTATGATACTAGTGATGATAGTATCGTATGATACTATAGTATCATACGAAGAATGTTATGGTATATATTTTGCTATATTAAGCTGATGCAATTGCTGAAAATAAATGCTTATTCAAAGATTATGTTTATTCAATTTTTTTTCCTATTTCGATTTCTAAATCTGAGGCAATGCTCCCTTTTGTCAGCCACAATCATCAATTCCATTTTTTTTTTGTAATATTCAGTTTGGGATTGGTATTTTCCTCCAAATTTCTAGTTGTATATTTCAAATTTGAACCTGAACGTCATATCCACATGACATGAAAATAACATAACCTCCTTCAATTTTAAGATGGCTGTGGTTAAATACAGATGCAACTGTCCATTTTAGGTCAAATGAAACGATTTCAGTTATGCCAACATACAACATTTCACATAAAGTCTCCTTTACGTAAAGTCCCATTTAATTTCTTTATAAAATGGGGTGGACTTTTACAGTGAGCTTTAGCTTTAAATGCACTTTAACTAAAGTGTACTTTAGGGGTTTATTATGAAACTGGCCCTTAAATTTTTGTTGTTTTCGTATCTCGTCATTGTTTGTGTTGAATGGTGATTTATCCTTTCTTATTTTATGAGTTAACTTATTTATTGTTGTAGAAACAAAAATTCAACTTCACATCCCCCCTTATTGAAAACTAAAAAAAGATTAGGTGTAAAATCTGATATGGTCTTAGGTTCTGAAGGATTAATTTTTATGCTTTTGATTCGTAACATATCACGCAAAAAGTGCTTTATAATCAAACGTGCCCCTTTTCAACCAATTCGGCCGTTTATACCTCTGAAATACAAACTATTCATAGCTGTCACATTCTTCTTATGAAGCATCCTCCAGTAGAAGACCTATAAATTAACCTGAGGGAAATTATTACATTTTTCTAATGTGTTTAATATGATTCCTTATAAATTTAGTAAGGTCAATTTTATGTTACAATATATAAATTAATTAATAAATGGCCAGAAAAGAATTGTTAAAATAGTAACAAATCGGTTTCGAGAGTGCAAATAAGTTCCTCAATATCCTAAAATATTACTTTCTACTAGTCCTACTAATATTAAAAATTCGAAAGTTCGTGGGGATGTATTTCACAGTAATAAAGCTTATCTATCAGAATAACCTATAGTCCTATAGGCTACAAATAATGAAAATTTTGTGTTATTTGATCTTATGGTCAAATTACCTACAACAACAAATTATCAAGCGAATCGGAAAAATTCCTGCCCTCTGAGAGCTCTCTAGGCATAGGCTGCTTAGTGCTTACACCTTTGAAGGGTATATTTGTCTCATTAAGTCCATTATATCCAAAATAGTGAGTCAAACACTTTAGTATACTAAGTATGTTACACGGCTAAATTGTGAGCCTTTCGTGATGAAATCTGATATTCTGAATCCCGGGCAATGGAAAAGGCCACTTCTCATCAACACACTACGCTGGCGAAGTAAATATTCCTATAATGTCTACAACTATTTTCCTATTTAACTAGTCAAAGTGCAACTCTACTCCCAGATTGATTGCATCGAGCATGAGAACAATTTTCTTTCTTCGACTAAGTGTTTTTTTTTTTGGAAATGCAAATTTATAAAAGGTCGATTAATTTTTGTGTTGAACACACCATTCGCTTCATTTCGCGAAATAAACATCCGCTTCATTTAGCGAAAACAACAAACAATATGTTATCGAAATAACAGTCATCTGTAATGATCCTCATTAATCGTAAATATAATAAAAGTTGAGAGTAACAAGTGAATGGTCAAAGTCTTCCTCCGCATGGGTTTCATGGTGCAAGGTCGCTCAAGGTAGTTTACTCCTCTCACCTAACGAGTGCCATTCATAAATTGCAGCTGAAGAATGGAATGATATTTCATTTGTTTGATATTTATCTGAACATGAATCATAAACCAATTTACAGCATTATCAGGGAAATGTATGCTCGGATTATAATCAATATGAAAAAATCAATTCTAATTATCTTTCCGGTTTGGGAATTTTAATTTTCCATTCGCTTTTCTTGGTGTAGAGTGAGGGAAAATGTGTCATCTTTTCCCAGAAATAATCTTCTGAGCCAAAGAACAAAATTTGCATAAAGTGAATTTTGAAAAATTCCACCATTAGTTTCTGTCATGAATAGGTTCCAGTAATCTCTGAATCGCTCAGAATCGATTTGATTGAGGAATTGGCTGAAAATATTTTAGAAATTTTCTTTCTCGTGAATATCACTGACATTGTATTTTTACGACTTCATAATCATTTTTTCCTTATTTTGTAGTGACCTAAACTTTCCCTACAACACTGCTTCTACCTCATATTCAACAATATTCTTATGACTCTTTTTTGATTAACAAAAATAGATTGTACAGATGAACTTATACCCCCAAAATATGATACCATATCTCATTAGTGACTCAAAGATCTGAAAGCATAACAGACCCTATTCAGCTTCACCAAAAAGAAAATCTACTTGAGAAGTCCACTTCAAAAGATTGTCAATTATTTTTCTCAGCAATTTGGTACTTTCTACTGTATCAACTTCCTGATCGCTGATATTCATTATGGATGGTTTTTTTTTTTGATGTACTAGCGCGGAATATAAATATAATGGCATTTGTCTTTGTCTTATTGACAACAAGGATATTTTTCAAAAACCATTTTTCAACAGATGTAAATAGTTTATTGCAAGTCTCCCCCAGACCTATTATATTATTTCCTGCTTCCTACAACTAAAACTACTGAAATTTCGTGTTCATTTTCAAAAATTGATTGATTGATTGGAAATTGAAAAAAAAAATCATTTGAATTTTCGAAATGAGGTGATTTGAACAAGTTCTTCTTCACAAGTTTCAGGTGGAATAAAATGCCATTTTTGTTTCAGAACGTGATGTGCCTAGGCAGTTTCTGGACGGCTTTGCAATTGCTATGGAGCTCCGTGTACATTTTTTGTGGTGCTACACAAATTGTATCTGGCATATTCTTCCTCGTGTCGATCCCAGCACTGAACTTCACATCTAATCTGGTGGCAGGATTCATAGTGAGTAAAGAAATTTCTATGCTTTACGATTAAACTGAACGCACTTTCTCAAACAAGTGAATATTTTTCATTGACTCAGATGAAATCGACGTTGCCACTTTTTCGTAACGCCGCCACAACTATTTTTACTTTTTGTGTCAAAAATGAATACATTTTAAACCTTGAACTCTTGTAAACTTCATGCACATAACTAGAGAAGGAATGCCTTTAATCATTTTGTATAAACGTTAATTATGTTTATCCATCACTTCTTTTCGAATTCATTCATAGAGTATATTATGTGGCCCTTTATTCTCATCAATTTTTCCTTAAGTACCTAAACAATTTGGATTATTCTTATGCTACAGGTTACAGGTTGAAGTTGATACCTATGTAACAGGAGAAGGAATGTCCTATATTTATTATTTCATTGTTATAGAGATAGAGATAAGGGGCAAAAACCAGATATGCTTTTAAAGTTTTTGAGGATATAAAAATCTTCATTCCAGGCTTAAAACTCATTCACACCCTCGTGGAAAAATAACTCAACCATTGGGTTGTTTAAAAGCTAGCTTTATTCAAGATGTGCGAAGTGCAACTTTTTGCTACTATGATTCAGATTTATGTGAACAAATTTGTGTCCTCCTTGATCCAATAAATCATTCAAAATCGATGTTATTTGAGGAATTCGAAGCTATCAGCTAATATAAACATACTTACTATAAATATTCCTTCCTACCTCAACTTGATCCAATTTTGATTGGGGATTTATGTAAATTAATTCGAAAACGATCACTTCAAATATTATTGTGAACCGGAAATGATAATCTATGGACATTTACGAATTATGAATATATTATGGAAATCAGTGTTCAGTTGGGTACGATAATATTTGAAAGCAGGCAACCCATAAAACACTGAAACGTATAAAGGAAAGTTTCATCTCAAGACATTGGAAACAGTCGTGTTTCTCACCATCTCACCTTGTAGGTAATGATGTCACGAGAAGTTAATCGATTCGAAATAAAATCGAGATTTATTTATTCTTTCAACCATGAAAGTTACAAAATCTTCTTTGGAGTGACGTTGTCCTCCCTAAACACCTCAAATGGTTTTCATCGTGTGGTTCATAGATCAAATGCAAACACATCTTGAATATTTTGGTAGAATTGACATTAAAAAAAGTAACATGTTAGGTATGAATTTTTTCCGCTCATTTGAGAGTTACACAATTTTTTTTTTTTTATCACATAGGTGGTCACTTTTAAAAAACATTGCAAACCATTAACAGTGAAATATTTTTTCTAATTCTGCAACACCTAGTAGAACTAAATCGTGCAAGAATATCCCATTGCCGTACAGTTTTCATGGAAATATTTATTGATTACATGTTGGCCTCGTGCCACCGATTTATTTAAATCTGTCAAATTTATGAGATAGAAAACAGTCCTGCCAATAAATATTCTTCAATGCTAAAATCACTAAATGATATTTATGGATATATTTCATTAACGTATTATATTCGTACAGAAGAGTTATCGTTCATTAAAAAAACTCGCCACTTTGTTGCTCGTTTTAGAATTTTGAACTCGTGGAAGAATACCTATGGTCAGGAAAGTTTGATGTCATTTTCACATTGTGATTTCATCTATACTTGATATTCTCTAACAAAATAAAATACAGTACTTTAATTCTTCAGCAAATGAAATGAAAAACTTTAATTTATATGTGTATAATTCATAAAATTTTGTAAAATGGAGAGTTTAATATAATTGAAGCATCAAACATTACTCTTGAACGAATACTCTCAATACAATGTATCGGTATGATAAGTTATATTAATGTATATCATTGCTTGATTTCGCATAAATTGATATGAAATATTCGAATACATTATTTTCGAATTGAAGAAATGCTTAGTAATATGAAAATATTAATGTACAAGGATGATATTCATTAAATTTCTCAGTACCCGTCATTTTATTCAAAACTCAGTCTTTTTAGTTCAAATAAATAACAAATAATAATGGATTCACGATATTCTGTCATTGTAACTAGTTTCACTATGATATCTGCATTCTCTGGTCGAACTTCGAATATCACCATTGAAGTTTGGCAACAGGGCTAGATTTGAGGCAAATTATGTGATTTTTCGGTTATATTGCTTTATTTTCCATGATTTCCCCTCCAGAATGCAGTACACTCATAGGCAGAAATTGAATTTTTTGTGGGGGGCCAAAACTTAGGGAATTCTGAGGTGGCCGTCTCATTTTTGAGGCGTTCTGAAATATATTGTAGTTGAACTATTTTTTTTTTTCATTAATAGCAAAATGACAATTCCTCTTCAATTTAACTTGTGAGAGAAAATCTGAAAACCTCGTTGCAAAAGTAAATAGGTATTTCGGGAATTTGAGACATTAGGTAGTACCTTCTTTTTAACTTGAGTTAAATATTGGAAATAGATATAAGAAACAAACTTTCAAATAACCAGATTGAATGGCAAAAGGCTTTTCCACCACTACTAACACGTAACATTCTTATACTGTGGCGAAAAAACAATATTTTTTTTCGGTAATAATTGTTTATTGTAAATTACATCCATCCTATTCGTATACCAGAAACACCATTAAAATTTTATTAATTTTGGTTGTGACACACTGTATTGTATAGAAATCCGAAACACTTTCCTGTTATTTGTAGAATCATTTATAACAGTACGAGATTAGGATTAATAATGAATCTATAACACACTTTGATTGAATATGAAAACTGATTTGATTCACTAATTCAATAGATTTAAAAACACAGTGTATACTATACTCATACAACACCAGTTTGCAGTATGCAAAATCTAGCTCAGTCGCTCGGTGCTCTCTTCTCTGTGAGTAAACTTTATCTGCCAAAAAGCAACCATTCTAGGCAATGAAAAATATTTTGATTTAAAAAATTCATAGCATCAAAGGAAATGTACTATCATCAGAGTAGCCCCCGTCCTATTATATTTAGTCCACTGAAATTAGACTTTTGCTTCGGACCAATTCATACAAAAGCAAATGAAGGCTTATGTCGATATGTAAATTATGCCATTTCAATTTTATAAATTAATACTTTTCGTTTTTTTCCTTTCTATAATTTTCCGTCTATCCATGTTTCCCATTATGATGAAAAAATTATGATTTATTCCGTCTAAATGTTTTTCAAAGTACCATTTTTCGCTTATAGGAGATATTTTACAAAAAACTGGACCACGCTGAATATTCAAGGTTATATTCTCAGCACCATTTCACTTCATCTATCCCTCTGTTTCCAAATAAAGTTTCGTTACTATAACAATAATCTTTCGATCGAATACGAGAAACTCGCAAAGCCGAAATAATATAGGTTCATAATAATTATCTGCACGCCTGGTCTGAACAGATTCGCGGTAAAGTGAACGGTTTATGTTTTTTCATCGTGCTTCCGTCTGATATCAATCAATATCTGGCTCTTAAAGTCGATAAATTAATGTAATGAGCATGAACTGGTTCGGAGCACGCTCGACAATCTCCATTACGTCACTACCAGTTCTTCATGTATTGGCCAATTTGGGAAATTCACGTGTCTCAAAAGGGTCTAGCTCGGATTATACAACCATCACAATAACTATAAGGTGGAACTTTCTGGAAGAAACTGTACTTTTTCACCAAAGAGGTATCCCCCTAAAGAAAAGACGTAGTTTGTTGAAATATTAAATGTTAATCAACTGAATTCATTACAAACAACTACAATTATAACAATTACATAATAAGATTCCCAATTTGATATCGCACAGATCATTTTCATCCAATGCTTGTCCTGAGTCAATTAAAAGCGACAAGAAGATTTGAATATGGTCGCATTCGGCGGACGAAACCGTTGTGCAACTGTTGCGGAATCGTCCGGCGGCACATGCGCTACAAACTCAACACGTTCTGCAGCGGTAGCCATCTTTGGGAGCGCTTTCAATGGACTGAAAAAGTGTGACGTAACAATATGGCGACTGGATCAAAACAAACTTTTGTTTACATCCATTCCTTTGTAATTCGCCATGAGAGCTGACAGGCTCTCAGTAAATTCCTTCCTTAAATATACCGATAAGAATATCAAATTTCGATTTTACTGAGAGCCTCTCATCTCTTATGTTAAATTACATAGGAATGGATGTAAACAAATATTTGTTTTGATCCAGTCGTCATATTGTGACGTCACGACTTTTTCAGTCCAGGTAGCGGTAGCGGAAACTGGGCAAAGTTGAAACATAAATACTAGACAGATAAGAGTTCTAACATTGAAGAAACATCAGCCGAGCCCAGTTTTAGTCAAATAAATTCAATAAAAAGAAATTTTTTGATATGCTCATTGAAAATTTATAAAGTGTAAATATCACAACAGAAGCGATAGATGATGCTCATGTTTTTATTCCCAAAACTGCTATTGAAGTATCCACACATGAGAGGACTGTCATCATCATAGGAGAAGAGATATATTTGCTCGTTTTTTCAATTGGACGCACTCAGCTATATCAAGAACAAATTTTTTTGAAAAACCTGGGGAAAGCAAGTCTATTCTTCGAAAAATTCAGACAAATAGAAAGCCAGAGGAACCAGGACCATACTAGATCAATGTTTGACGTCCGGATACGAAAACATAACTCTGTGAAAGTTCTTCTATTCCTATTATCTGGAAAACAAAAATAAAGTTTATTATAATTATATCGTTCCGAATGTCAAAAATTTTTATCTTGGGTAGAACAATCTGAATTACGAAATATCTCAATTTTTCCATTGAAAAACGCAGAAATTCCGACCGATTTTAATGTTCTTCCAAATTATGATTCGAATGTTTCTAAAAACTCATTTTCTTGAGCAGGTATCAAAAACATATATTATTTATTTCACTAACATATTCGGGAAAGAACAAATCATGTCTGGAACAATGTATACAAAAAGCAATATTTTTTTAGTTTTGACAAAATTCTCTCAGAAAATTATTTGCTCGGTTTTATTTTTAATAAATATACATACTTTGAATTGAACAAATTTTAAGTGAATAGAACTTCTTACAAGAAAAGAAGAAAACCCATAGATACTCCACCTACGAATATGGATGAATTCAGATGATTTTCATATAATTTCTGGGGTTTTTCCGATTATCAGCACATCAATTCTCTGAATTCCCAAATGATTTATTAAAATTTTATTGGGATAAGATCAGCACATCGTGCTGGCCATCTTACCAGACCTCTCCTACCTGTTCACTGTTCACCTGTTCGTGACTGATAAGCCTATTATTTTGAACACCCATCTGAACGTTGACATGAAAACGTCTCTGAAAACTTCTGTGTAATGTTTCGTGAGGATTCTCTCAAAGCGAATGAATATTCTGCTTATTGTGACTTTTATATAGAAGGAAGTTCTTAACATCTGATCATGAAGAAAAATACTCAGAAATAGTTTTTATTTCGAAATCATTTTTCAGCACCTCATCTTTATAATCATGGTTTTGAATGCCATTGAAACTACTCGATTATTTCTGGAATTATTCGAATGCTTTCGTTTTTCATTAATAAATCGACATAGGTTTGTATTCCAGATAGCTAGCTCTACTCAATACTCAAAACTTCCATTTAACTTTTTCACGAATGTTGAGCCCTGGCAAACAATTCTCTCATATTTGACATGCTCTCTGCTCTTTGGAACCATTGCAAGCTTGTTAGCAATTTTTAGAAACCAAAACCGTATTGGGCAGCAATCATTCATTGATAAATGAACTACTGGACAAAATTATTCATAGCGCTCTGATAAGAGTTCATGAGAAATCTTGATAAAAGAATGTGAAAATGAGCCACATTTTATGATGATTACGTTGAATAGTTTTCCCATGTTTAGATGCAAAAACATCATAATATACAAAATGGCGAAAGCGCCAATTTCCAACATCTTGACGTGATTTATAATTTGAGTACAGTTATTTTCTCCAGAGTCCTAGGACGGTCGCCATGAGGGGGAATGGGGGAGGAAGAATTTCCCCCCGCTTTTTCTTTTCGTCTGGGAAATGTTGTTGGTGAATTTCAGGTTGTCAAGATCGAAAAAAAATTATTGAAGAATAGATACACTGGAGTTTGATTTTTCTCAAGTAGGGAAACCGTTCTGCTTCAACTATTCCAACTTGAAATACATAATTCAGATTATGATGCGACAATTTTTCAAAATGCAAAACTTCTCTCTGCTTTTTCGATATGGAAAAATTCGGAAATTTCGAACCATAAAGGTTGAAAAAAGTACCTAATAGTAAACAAATAAATAGAAATGAAAATGAAGGAAAATAAAGGAAGAAGGAAAGAGGAGATGAAATAACCAGGAGAAGGTTGGGATTTCCCAACATATTTAACTCAAAATTTCCATACTCTGAAACACAGAGAAGTTCGAATTCCCCCGGGTAAGGATTCAGATAATTTTGATTTTTCTCAAGTGACCGAACAGTTCTGCTTGTATTATTCCAAACTGGATTAATTCAAATTATGAAGTGACAACTTTTCAAAATGCAGAACATTTCTCTTCATCACTAGTCCATATTATTAGACATTTTCGTTTCGTTAAACTATTTTCTTTTCTCTTCATTATCGACTCTGCTCGATGACAGCATGTTCTTCGTGATTTACCCTCTCTGGATCTCCGGAAATTAATTTTCCTGAATTGTGACAGTATGGGTGTCATTATTGATTGTATGATTTTCCATAAAGCGTGAGAATCTTTTCATTGACTTATAATACTAATCTAATTTATATTTTTTCTTATATCAGGGGTCGTATCTTTTTTTTCAAAAGCCAGCAGTGATCAACCAGAATGGTTGGATCTCATCGTTCTTGATAGCGACTTTTCATTGTCCTATTATCTTGGGGGTATCTTTCATCCTAATCGTTAGTGACAGTTCCTAAATTTTTAGGAAAAATGTCAGATGAGAATGGTGGAAATTTTTAATGACATCAGGGTACGAAGCGTAGGCATCTACAAGTTCAATAACTGTTCCATGCCTAGCAAAATTTATGTCGTCCAGCATTTTTCTGATTTGTGGCCCAATAAAAACACCTTCCTTCAATTTGGCATCACTTAACTTGGGAGAGACTTCTTTTAAATACACTTCTTGCAACAATTGAAGGAACAGAAAAATTTTTTGGTGATTTTCAACAGGACCATTTGGTCCTATGAGAAATGAAAAAACTTACTTTTGAAGTTTGAAGACTCTTGTTTCTTAATTTATTGGTTAAGTTTTCGGTGAACCGATAGCCATGCAATCTTGGAATAAATCAGGAAGAAAAAATTTTCAGAATATTTCGAATTTTTAATCTTGCTCTACGCGCATAGAAAAATTTTTTCGAGCTAGACCGATGCAAAGGTCGCATAGCCTGTTTATTCAGCTCTAATTTGCTCATTATCACCTTGGGATATGACCATCTGTCTTCGAGATATACAATTTTGATTGCAATACGATCCCTTTTTACTCAACTGCCGATATCTCCGGAACGACTGACCGCCTAGCGAGCCGACAGGCTCACTTTTCTAGCAGATATTCCCGAAAGTCCACTCCTGAATCGGTAGATTGATCGGTTCAGCGGTTTTCTTGGATCGTTTAATTGAAGTTTTTGAAAAACTAACCTTTTTAAAGTTGTGTTTTCACCAATTAACTGAATTCATTCAATGAATTTTTTTTCTGAGGAATATGAAGGTTAAAATGTGTCCATATCTTCAGTGGAGGTGAAGCAGCAAGGGTTTTTCTTTCAATTAATTTCTTTCGTACCGAAATTATCGATGTTTTTTTATGAATTTTCTTTTGTATAATTAATTTTTGAAATAAAAACAAATTTAAAGAAATTATGTAATTATTTATTGATTAAATAGAATAGGTCAAGTTTAAGGAACAAAAATATTGTTCCCTTAATTTTTTCAAAATTTCAATCTACCGGTTCAACAAAACCGCTTAACCGATCGATCCACCGATTTGAGGGGGACTTTGGGGAACATCAGGCTGTAAAATTTTCTTATAACCTAAGTTTTATTCCCCCCATAAACTGACGAAGATACAGTTCATCAACCAAAAATTGGCAAGATGGCATTTTTTTGCTCTTTATTCACGTTAACGTTACTGGCGAAAAAAATTTTTGGTTAATTATGCGTAACAGATTTTTGTATGAAATTTTCTGCAGAAAAAGAAACCGCCTTAAGGCTCGCTAGGCGACCAGTACTTCCGTAGATATCGGCAGTTGAGTGAAAAAGGATTTTTTGCATTCATAATTGGATATCTCGAAGACAAATGGTCATATTCGAGGGTCGTAAAAAGCAAATTAGAGCTGAATAAACAAGCTATTCGACCTTCGCATCGGTCTAGTTCGAAAAAAAATGTACATGCGCGTAGAGCAAAAATAATAATTTGAAAAAATTTTGAAAATTTTTTCTTCCTGGTTTATCCGAGGGTTGCATGGCTACTGATAAATTAAGAAACAAGAGTCTTCAAAATTCAAAAGTAGGTTTTTTTATTTCCCATACGATCAGTTTTCACTGAGATAAAGCTTTTTGAAAATCACCAAAAAATTTTGAAAATTTTCGTGTTCCTTCAATTGTTGCGCGAAGTACATTTGATTTCATCACCATCTTAATTCATAGCAATCAAAAAGTTCTCTTCTGAAGAGGAGGCAGGAGGACATTTTTAGGTTTTACAAGAGTACTAAAGCTCGGGCTAGAGGTGCAATCGGCACTAGTACATCTGCATTATGAGGAACAGGTCGCATTGCAGCCCGCAAATTTGGATAGTCGATCTTTTGCTTTTCCTCTCTGGAATTACCTTCAGTCTTTATCAAGCAAAAATAGTAAACGTTTGAATGATTGGTAAGTTCTCGTTATAGCATTCATCCACAGCACACATTGGGAGCCCTTTGCTTGTGTTGATCTCGAATCAACACCAATATATAGTTAGTCGGCTTTTATAACACTTTCAGAAGATATCCTGGCTTATGATTCCACCCTAAAGTTTCCACAAATATATTAAAATTTGCCAGTAGAGATCCGGCAACCGTGGCACGTTTGTCTCGACATTTCCGTCTTCAAAAAACGTTCTTATCTACACACAGAAAACCTATCCCTTCGAAACAGAACAGAAGACAGACTTCGCAGTTCAAGTACTCGTCCCCTCATTACATTGACTTCCTTCAAATATAAAGAGGTCTTATTGAGCTTTCGAAAAGTGTTTTTTTTTTTTTCACTTTTACATAATCTCCAATTATCAACTATGAAAAGTTTGTAAATACATATTCGTTGTTACTACAGGCTGAAGGACTTCGGTCGATGGCCTTTTGTGAGAATAAAGTACAGTGTTATTTATTTTATTAAGATCTATCTGCTTTGTTCTTCAAAAAACTTTTCGACTTGTGTAAGAATTTCTAAAACGATAAAATTTTTGGCACTAAAAATTGACCATTGTATGAAATGGACTGATCATATAGATTATATAAGTGGCAGGTTGAATAAAGTTTTGTATACATTACGAATATTGAGAGATAATGTAAGCCAAGAAATTCTCAAAGTTGTATATTTTGCAAATTTTCAATCGATTTTTAGTTACGAAATTATTTTTGGGGGTGGTAGTAACAATGCACAAAAAATTTTCATTTTGCAAAAATTAGCGTTAAGGATCATTCATAAAATGGGATATAGAGAGTCGTGTAGAGGTATGTTCAAACAAAATAATATATTAACATTATATGGCTTGTATATTTACAGAATACTGTTATTCTTCCAAAATCACCGATCTTATTTTAGAGCCTATAAGAACATAAATAATACAAGGCACATGTCTCCGTATTTCTATCCGTCTCACCATCTGAGCATGATGGAAAAAAATTGTCTATACATGGCTCTTAAAATATTGAATATGCTGCCAAAGTATGTGCAGATACTTATCGATGATAAAACTTTCAAGGGGGAAATTTTTAAGATAATCATAGGAGCTGAGCCATATTCCATTAAAGAATTTGAATTAGTTTGTAGAACCTTGGGAACTGTTAGAGTTTAAGTATTGATATGTATTTTGACCTGTTTTCTCTTTTTTGTTGTATTGCTTATGTAATATTTCAATAATTTGGAAAATAAAAATTATTCTATTGTATTCTATTCTATTCTAATCAGTGAGAATTTACAGCACCCTATCGCCGGTGCTGTCGTATCCTCAAACCTATAACCGATATTCTGACATCACCAGATCGATAATGACCGAGGGCCGAGAGAAAGATAAATAATAACTTCACTTTTTCATTGTTGCAGAATGTGATGATGGGGGTTGCTGGGGGAGCACTCGTTTGTTTCGGGAAGCTGTCACCCCGCCGTCAGGAGGCGCTGCTCTATATTGCATGCTCGGTGCTCGCTGTCAACCTAGCTGCCGCCATTTTGAGGGAATGGGGTCTGTATTTTCAGGACCTCACGGAATTATTGAAGGACCATCCACATCACTTGCTTATTTTGTACGGTGAGTATGAGAGCTTTGCTAAATTTTCAATTCTCTTCCAGAAATATTCGAAACAAGAACACTCACCTGACACTTTTATTTAAATCAATGTTCATGCTGAAAAAAATCCAAGCGATTTTACTGTCGGAATGAAAATATAGGTGTACTGAAAAAATGATTCACAGAGAACTTTTATTTCAAGTTTTAGACTTATGAATGTCACAAGTATTTCCGGTTGGACCGGAAATGAAAAATTTTGTTGATTTTTAAATGGCACACTCAGTATATCTTCTAAAATTCCCATTGTATAACGTTAATTACAGTACTAAAAGTAGTGCTGTAATGAAACTCAATACAACATTGTTTTCAGTTATATTTTTCGTTTAATGGTTGTCAGTATTGACCTCCGATCGAATCAAGTTTCGAATCAAATCAATTCAAATTCCTTTATCTGTCAAATTTCGTATGTCACACCAACTGTCAAGATACAACACAAAAGTCACTAATCTGAATTTTCATTTGAATTTCGAGAGTATTTCACAAAAATTGACTGGAATGGAGAAACATATTTACATTCGAAAAATTTATCGTTCAACGGATGAACATTCCGAAAATATTAAAGGCTCAAAAAACTAGGCAATTTTGAACTTTTAGGAGAGAAATGTGTTTCCCTCTCATGTTGGAATGGAAATCAAACGATTGAATACCCTTTCAGTCGTCTAGGTATAAAAATGAAATATTAGAAATATACTGCTCTAAAAGAGGGATATCGTATTCAATCGTTTTGAAAAGTATGTAATCTTCGAGAAAATCGCTGTAAAATCATTTAAAACTTAATAACAACTTGAATCGATCCAATACAAATCAGTATGAGACATTTCGTCAATCTGGTCGCCTTTTTTCTGAAGTTTGGTTCTTTGCATATGCTTCATGAATGTTCTTATTTTGAAATGGAGTCAGTTTATCAATGCTTCGATTTAAATCGAGTTTTCTGAAAATGCCAAGACGTAAATTAAGTTGAGAATGCGCGCTAGGAGCTTGGTATTCCACATTTACCAATATCTCCGAACTCACCAGATTTGAATCGCATAAAACATGCATGGGATATGCTCCAAAGAAGATTAGATAATCATTAACCTACCCCAGAATCCTTAAATGATCTGAGGGAGCTTCTGCTCCGTTTATGGAACCAGATTCCTCAAGAAATGTTCAACAACCTCGTGTGTAGTATGCAAAGAAGATGTCAAGCTGTTATTGATGCAGTGGGGGCAATACATTGTACTGATAGTCCTAAAATGCTTGAATTCTCAGGGAATAAAATTTAATTATTTTACTCGATTTTTCTCAACCACTCTGTATTCGCTGCAGACCTAGAGGCTAAAATTAATTTTATTTCCTGCAACTTGAAATCATATCAGTATGAATTTTCTTTACAAAATCTCATTTAAACTATATATTTTTGCAACTTAAGTCAATATCCCTAACTCATGTGGAGCAGCTTGATTCACATGATAGGTACAGGGTGCGGCACGGAGGATGGATGGTTTTAAAAAAATAATAAAAGCGTTAATTTTTACTCAAAAACACATTTATTGACGGAATCAGATTCTCAAGGAAAAAGCATTTGAGACAGTCAAGTGTGGAAAATCACATCAGGCATGTGGTGGCCGAAATCGGTGATGCAGTGCTGGAGGCGCTCTTGGAAGTTCGCGTAGACACTCTCCAACATCGCTCTCTCAACTTGGGCAACTTCCACGCGAATAGCCCTTTTCAATTCGTTATGGGGACACCTCAAGGCTAGAGTATACGAGACCAAGCCCCGAACTCTGGACGAATTGAAAAGGGCTATTCGCGTGGAAGTTGCCCAAGTTGAGAGAGCGATGTTGGAGAGTGTCTACGCGAACTTCCAAGAGCGCCTCCAGCACTGCATCACCGATTTCGGCCACCACATGCCTGATGTGATTTTCCACACTTGACTGTCTCAAATGCTATTTCCTTGAGAATCTGATTCCGTCAATAAATGTGTTTTTGAGTAAAAATTAACGCTTTTATTATTTTTTTAAAACCATCCATCCTCCGTGCCGCACCCTGTGTATCATAAATTTACAAATGAATATACTCGTAGATTGGAAACTCCCTCAAAATTTTGGAACCGCTTTCACACCGACTGTGGTAGCTGGAAGATAGTGCGGATCGTGTTAGATCTCAATATATCGCAGAAAATTTGAATTTAATGAATCTATTTATTGATCTAGATTGGTTTCTTAATAGATCTATTGAGAAACCAATCAAGAATTATCAAATGTAACTTCCTTTTAATCCAATAGATGTCGTTGTAAAAATAGTCCCAAAATGAACAAATTTCGTCCCTTAGGCCTCTGTCTGTCTTATCGGTGCCTTGATTGAGCGATTTTAATTTTTTCATAAATCAGGTTAAATTTATCTTAGCGTTAAATTTTTTTTACACATGATTTGTACCTAGGAAGTTCGATCACACATAAACGAAAGTTCAAGTGACGAATTCAAGTAACTTTTTTCAATTAGTTTGTTCTAGTGTACAGAAAATTTTCATTCCGGTTCAAATAAAAATGAAATGTATAAATTGTTTATTTTTTGTTTTTGTTTCAAGAAACATTCTGTTGATAACCTGTATACTTCATAAAGAGTGTCTTCCTTTTTCTTGTGAAAGTTGTTTGTTTCTTCACAAAAAAAAAAAAAACACAAAAAAACGGTAACGCTCGAATTGAAAAATGAGGTTGTGCATATTATATTGCCGAAACAAAAACAAATTGTTTTGAAATTCTCATTCATAAACATTCTTCAAACTTTCGGTTTGAAGAATCCTTGGAAGTAGTGGGTACCTAGATGAATTAAATGGCAGCGAACTTCATGAATTGTTCAACATTTTTCATTGTAGTCAATGAATTCCGATATGCCATATAACAATTTGTTCCTTCTCTTTCGAGACAGAATAGAATTTAACTTCAAATTCGAGAATTGAACAGACATTTGTGTGAGACGATAATTGAAAATGCTCTTCTTCAAAGAAATAAGCTCGCTGAAAGATCGGTTTCTTATCGAGAATATTCCATCGAAATATGTGCGCGAGCCAAAGATTCTAATTGCTTTTCGCAGTCTGTCGAAAATTTTTCCCAAGGGTCCATTCAGGCACGATTTCACCTCGTATCATCGTTTTGGAAGGGATAATCGACCGTGAATGCTGTGAGAACGATATATTTGTCTCTATTCCGAACCCATACGTAATTCTCATACCTACCTGTCGTAATACTCGTAATCAATTGCAAATTAGTGTTCAGTTCGCCGATGCCGGTGGAACATGGATTATCTTATTTTTTCTTCGTGAACAGCTCGCAGGTGTTTGTGCGGTGCCCGATCTAAATCCGAGGATCGGAAATCCCTGTTCAGTTTGGTGTCAAGTGCCCGGTGAGTGTTCGATTCGATTCACATCTATTTATGTTAAAAAAAAGTTTTATTCTCGAATAATTTTAGACCTTATCACAGTGACTTAAGCTAACGGACCTCAAAAAACGAGGTTTTACTCTATCAACATTCATTATATTATATATCAAATGAATGACTAATACATACAGGGTGATCCACGAGTAACTGCGGATAGTACCGAGGATAGCCAGATAAATCAAATCTGGGCTAAAGCTCTTCGTTTCTCAGATACAACAAGGTTATTTATTAATTTTATCATAACTTTTGGTTAGCTTCAACTTTCGAAATGTTCAACAAATTCTTTTTAAATTTCGCAGTTTTGTCATCCCAAGACATCAAACCTGAATCACAACAAAACAGTTCAGTTCAGGACATTTTAATTTTTGTTTTGGAGTCTAATACAAAAAAATTGATGAAATATCAATTAGAAGTTCAGAATAGTATTTTCAGGACACATAAATTGTTTAAACTCCTTTAATATTCTGATTATTGTCCTAATGAAGAATAATGAAGAAGGTTCTTTATTGTCCTATCTCTCTCTATCTAATCAATTGAATTTTCACTTGATAGGAAATCAAACAACAACAAAGTGCAATTTTCTTCCAAAATTTTTTTTTATATATCCAACGACTAGGAAAATTAAGGAAACAGAAATGAAATATTGAAAAAATACCAGTTAGTTTTGAAATATTACCTGCCCAATCAATAGTGTAAGTCCACATGTACCTATTCCTCATAATTTCAAACTACTCAGTTAATTTAATTCCAGGAAGGTCCTATCACAATACTCAAGGCCATAATGGCTTTGAAAAATTTGAGGTATAAAGTTTTAAGTTTCCCATTCAATGGGTATTCAATTATTGATTTAAGTGTGAATATTTATATATTGAGAACGAATTTGAAATCAGAAAAAAATATATTTTTGATTAATTTTCTTTCAAGAATAATTTATGACAATATTCGGTAAGTCATTATGTTCCGAAATATTATTCTTTCATTGACTTTCAAGAAAAAAATAAATGATTTGTATGTCCTTCTGGTCGAAATCATAAACCGAAAGATGAATCTATAAAAAATCAGATTTTATTAACTACTGATTCACATTTCATGTCGAGGTTGTTTATTAGACCCGAAAGCAAAAGAAAAAATCTGAGTCCAAGTACACAATTTCACGCTTCACGGTGTGGTTATACAGGGTGAGTCAATCAAAGATTAGCCAAATCAGAGAAATCATCAAACTATTTGGAAACATTCATTTTTTCGAAATAAAATGGAGACCACGTGAAAAAACAAAAACATATTCTGAATTTTCTTGAGGAAGTCAAAATACAGCTGAAAACTACAGAATGAAATAATATCCTTGTTGGATATATCAAATAGAACAGCATTTCATTTGAATTATATTGAAATTATTCAAAAAAGTTTGCAGAAATCTGAGAGATAAATATTGATGTGAGTTTTTTAGCTGAAAATATGCAGTCACTTCGAACTGAAAGAATCCAGAATTGACATTTTTAGTAGATTAAGCAGAGTTAAGTAATCTTATTCCTTTGAAACTGTATACGTGGAAAGTACTTATTACCGAGTCTCCACAAAACATAAAATGCGACGCATTTTGAAAACTATTCATTGAAGCCACAAATGAAGAATACCCAGTAGAGTATTCAGGGCATGCTATTGTGATAAAGAGATATATTCACATTTTTTAAAGGTTATTTAAAAAAAAATTGAAGTGTCTTTCCGACTACTAGGGTGATCCGTAAATCTGCAGAAGACTTGAAAACTTTTCGGGAATTCGTTAAAAAAAATCATAAATTCATTTCGAACAGTTTTCACGATATGATATCTAGCTCAAACCATTATAATCATGAAATTTGTCAAAAAAAGTGGACTACGTTAAAAAGAAAAAGTGCCATAGATGAATGATGAGTGTGGGGTAGGTACATATTTCGATATCGGAGTTTGATTGAGATTATCGGTAGGTATTATTTAAAAATTGAACATTCTCGTTTGAAGAACAGGGTGGTGTCTTTTTTCGCCATTTTGGGGTCAAAAATAATTCAAGCTTATAAACATAAGCATAAACATAAATATTATTTAATTTTCATGATCATTGTATAAAAAGAAACAAAGAAAACGTCGAAAAAACAAAAAAAAAAGAACAACAAATTCAACTAGATCTGGAAGGATTTTCCATATTTGTTATTAGCAGATATAATGATGAAATCTTTGGGTAATATGTTGAATAACTTTATGCACATGTATTTTGCATTTTTTTCAGCGAGAGCCAATGAATGTCTACGAGAGTGGTATGGAATTGTGCGTCTCGTAGTATTTTTATGCGCTGAGTACCTACTGCCGATTTCGTGAAAACTTTAATCATTCTCCTAGCACAAAATTATAAAAAGCAATCAAACGATGAAGCACTATTGACTCGCACTGTATATGCACTGTATATGTTAAAAAAGAGCATATTTGAGAGTTTTTATCCAGCTTTCCTGGATGCCATCTATGTTTCTTCGTTGGACATTTGAAAATTTCCAATATTAAGGACAATTAAAACGAAAATCATACTATGAAATTGTTTGACGTTTCGATTGTATTCAAAATATTCTAAAAATTCTAAAAAGATGAACCATTTAAACTTCAATTTCATATCTTCTTATTCTTCCGAATGAGAAACCAAAAAGTGAATGCATTTAAATTCAATTGTAAAAAAGTACTCTGAATACTACCAGTATTCTCTAAACGAATCAAAATATTCAAGGATATTATGAGTTGAATGGTTAATTTCATTGATGCAATCATATATGTTGCGAAGCCCGGGTACACCGAATTAAAAACAGGTACTTGGAAAATACCTACTATTGATCGAGTGAGGCCACAAAAAAGGATCGTTAGGAATTACAGCACAAGACCTTGAAGGAAATTCATGATCAATTCCCAAACTTGTTGGTCGATCCCAAAAAACATTTTTCAAACAGCCTTGTGTGATATAACTCATTATTTTATTAATTCGAACTTTCAAATTGTCAAAAAAGGAGATCGGTGAAATTTCAAGAAAATAAATTCTGATGATCTGTAGGAATATATCTGACGATTCTAACTCACTTCTTTTATTTTTTTTTCTCTAATTCTGTGTCAAGTCCGTTCATTCTGCCACATCTCGTGGAACAAAACGATGCTAGAATATTTCATTCTAGCACTGTTTTCATGGTGATATTTATTGATTACATGTTGACGTCCCGTCACGAATTTATTTATCATCTGTCAAATTTACGGGAGAGAAAACAGTTCTGCCAATTAATATTTTTCAATGCAAAAATCACTAAACGTTATTCATGGAAATATTTCATTCAATTCCGATAAAAATTCAACGAATTAGAGAAAATATATTGTATGATACTCGTACAGAGGGCCCATTTTAACACTCGTTCATTAAAAAACTCGACATTTGGTGGCTCGTTTTTGAATTTTGAACTAGTGTAAAAATATCAATGAGTTCTGCACTTGTATCATAATAGTGTATTCTAAAACAAGATGCAGAATGAGCTCCTATTCGAACACGAACGCGAAATTCGAAAACGAGCGACAAAGGAACGAGTTTTCGAAAGCATGATTGTTGGAATTGCCTTCTGCAACGAGTTTTAGACGATATTTTCCCTATTTCAATCAAGTTTCGTGAAATACTCTCGAAATTCAAATAAAAATTCAGATTAGTGACTTTTGTATTGTATCTTGGCAGTTGGTGTCACTTCGCTGTCCTTGTAAGAGTATTTCTGTAAACGTTGGGGAAACTTTTAAGTTAAAAATTCATGTGTTGCTTTTTCATGACGAATTCAAAGGTGCCATTTTTGAAATATGTTAAACTTTGAAGTTACAGGGTGGTTTTGAAATTATTGCGTTTCTGAGGATACTTTGTATTTCGATAAAATCTAATGATATTTTCAAAATTTATTCATTTAGCGTATGGCATTACGACACAAAAACAATTATTTATAATCATATAAATATGATATCGAACATTCCATCAGAAAATCTTGATTAATGATCCTGCATAGGCTGTTTTTGGACAATTTCCTATAATGTATCCAAATATCCTGAACCTGTCTCACAGCTGTTCCTCACTACTGGAATTTGCTTCCTTAATTGCAACCAAATCAGTAGTGTCTCTTCATTTTGACCAGTACCTACTAGTTCAACTTTTGACTTAAATTCGTTCGTCCACGCGCCATAGATATAACACTCGGTTTCCACTTCTTTGATTTAAGGGTTATTGAGACTTGGTGCTCAAGATGATTTTCATCAGCCTTGAGCTTCTGGGAAATGAGTTTTTTCTGAATCTGAGCACATAGTCAGATCCGAGTGAACATGAACTTCATGAAGCCCAATGCTGGTTGAAAGTTATACAACTGCAGCTCTGCCTAGAGACTAAACTGTCATTTAAGCTTAAATTCTCAGTGAGTCTCTCCCTCGGTAACGTTTAAAAAATATTTTCAGCTCAGAATTCGAAGAATGAGAGATATTTATTATGGTCAAGTTGTTCTTAAATATGCACTTAAGTAAGTCACCCACAGTTAGTAACTAACCAGATAAATCCCCCAAACGATGTTCGACCCAACCATGTCATCATACGCCAAATTACTGATGTCATTCTATCATTATTATTATTACGGCAATAGATAGAAACAAAAAATCACTTGGAATATAATCAATTTGTTATCCAGAAATTATTTTGTGTTTATTCTTCTTCATTATTGGGATAGCAAAAATTAGGATGGTCTTAGGTATAAACAACAACTCACGTAGAATAATGTAACTCTCATACAAGCACATCAAACATCCCCTAAAAAACTAAATCCGAAAATAAAATCAGCCTTTTTTAATTTTTTTTTTCATTCTTCAGCGAAAATATCTAGAGTTATGCCAGTCACTTAAGGGGGTCAATACTCGTACTGCGGGACTTTGCTCCCGTATAGTGCAGAATAGGAAATTGTCAAATTATCATGCTTTTCGAATAACACTAGGTATCACTACCGTAATATATGGTGGATAATTACCGTGTTCAAGCTTGAAATGGAATTTTCATCCAATCTTGAACGCTAGTGAAAGTACTGGCATATCTGGAATACTTGCTTTCTTTCCTGATGACGAAACCGATGACATTAATATTTGGGATAGTTTCGATGCAGTTACTTCATAACATGTCTTTGATTTGTTGGGTTCCTATATGCGATAACAGTTAAACTGTTTTCTATTGGTCTGTTGATGAGAACATACACACAAGTTCGCAGATTGCACCTTATTTCCTCAGCCGCATCCATAATTTTTGACTTTTTTTTATTTGCCTTGCGCTTTAGGACCCCAATATTCTGCACAATTCATATCGTGAAAAGTAATTTAAGAGAAGAAAGAGAATTTATGTAAGAAATAGCGGCAACGACATGTCGAACATGCATTATAAAAATATTGTTCTAATTTTTTATTGTTTCATTTATTCACCTCGAACTAAAAATGTACTTTTTACTACCGTAGCTCATATTTGGCCAAACTTCAATTCAGTTTTTGTTAATCATTTACATGAATCGCCCCCCACCTAGATAGGAGGAACATACTCTATGAGCTCCGATTCGGGAAAAATTGATGAAGAATCCAAAGAATTTAGGATTTTATGATAGTATATTCTAAAACAAGTTGCAGAATGAGCTCCTATTCCAACACGAATACGAAGTTCAAAAACGAGCGACGAAGGAGCGAGTTTTCGATAGCATGAGTGTTGGAATTGCCATCTGCAACGAGTAATAGACGATATTTTTCCTATTTCTGTCAAGTTTTTTTAAATACTTTCGAAATTCAAATAAAAATTCAGGTGGTGTGATTTACGAAATTTGACAGATTACTGAATTTGTATTGATTTGATCCGAAACTTGATTCGATCGGAGGTCAGTACTGACAACTACAAAACCAAAAATATAATTGAAACAATGCTGTAATGAGTTTCATTACAGCACTACTTTTAGTACTGTAATGAACTCATTACGATACTGAAAGAGAGAGAATATCTTCAAAGTTCAATCAATGCTCTCGTAAATGCTTTCTTCCTCTGTGCTCTATCTGAGTATTTCACGGCATATAAATGTTTCTCACCTGAATTAATAAGTTTGTGACACCTAGAAGTATCCCACTCATTTTTTCGAAGAACTATGATTCGGTTTTGTATTTTTGAATACCCAGAAATTTTGTGCCCTATAATGTTACTTTAATTTTCCTTTTGTAATTTCGTATGAAAAATTGATATATAAGTAATTTTGTTGTTTTAGTTGCAATCATTTTTGATGTCAAGTTAGTTAGTTCGACTTTTACATTCTGCTTTTCAGAACCAATTTTGTTAACATTGTTTTCGAAGTATGGACCTACTATTATGCAGTTTTTTTGTTTTAGTTTGTTTGATCTGAACTCCTTAAGAAGAGCTGATTGAGCTCGAAACAAATAAAGATAAATAAAATCGTATGAAGAGTTTCTGGTCACCCCCTCCTGTGATTATGAATTTCCTTAGTTATGAAATATTTTCAGATAGTTTTCTTCTCAAACTTAGAACTGTTACACTAACCTCATCATCCTTCGTTATTCAGTATAACTTTCCCTGTAACCTCTGTATACCAATTTTTGTGTTGTTGAGGCTATAACCTAATTCGGCGATTTATCCTTTTTCGAAGATTGAGCTCCCCAAGACTTCTGAAATTTCTCATCTTTCGTGGAGAGTTTAAATAATAATAATAATATTTATTCATTTAATCAAAGTTATTGATTATGTACAATAAAAGGGAAATACGTCATACAAAAAAGGGACAAAACACATTTTTCAGTTATTAAAAGAGCAGCAGTAGTCAAAAAATTCTTGAATATTATAGGGTTCGCATTGCTAAATCAGTTTTCGAGTTCTATTTTTGAAGATTTTCTCATTCTGGGCCTGTGATAAGATGATGGTAGGCTGTTATAAAGCTTAAGAGACATAAACTCTACTTGATGCTGCGATAAAGTGAGACGACACTTGGGCAATAAATATCTATCCATTCTTCTTGTTTTGTTGCGATTATCAAAATCTATGAAAAGTTCTTCATGCTGACGAACAAACATTTATAAATATACAATCCAGTCATCGTCATTAAACTGTGCTCCTTGAAAACACCACGGCAAGTCTCTGTTTCCTTAATTCCATAGATTGTTCGAATTATCCATTTTTGATCTAGTCACCCCAGAAAATGATACCATATGATAACATAAATTAACCTCTGGACCTAGAGGAGGCCTATGTTCAGCAGTGGATTTTGAATGGCTGAGTGATGATGTTGATTTTTAGATTTTTGTCAGGTGTGCAATGAGATAAGAAGAAAGAGATCATAAATATACGCTTCCGAAATTTATCAGACGAATACCTTGATCTGACCTCTAGACGAGGATGTTGTTCTTAAAACTAGTTGAAGAAACACATTAGTCAAATTCCCATCATTACGAAATATGTTTGTGCGATCTTGAAAGATAAACAGGTCACTGTTTATCTGGGTCGAAGATCACCAACTCCTCTGGTAGATGATATACTCGTAGAGAGCACAGCATCGCAAATTCTTTACCCCTAAGGGTATTTCTGCAACCGTTGGAGACGAAAAAATTCAAGTAAGGAATCCACAGACTACTATTTCATGAAAAATTTAGAGGTGCTTTCAGTTTTTTTATATATGTTGAACTTACAGGATAATTTTGAAATTGTTCCGTTTTCGAGGATAGAACTGTGTATCTCGATAACGTATTTGATAGATATTTTCACGTAGAATTCATTGGCGTTCATTAAAAATTTGTCTGGGTAATTGTTTTCGTGTTGCATATTTTTTTTTTGATTGAAATAATTGCTTTGTTTGGAATTTGAAAGTTATATTCGCCATATATAAGAATGAGGTCTGAATGCTCCAAGATATTAAGATTTCAACACAGAAGCGGTATATTTTCAGCAGGATGGAGCACCTGCTGTTATTGGGCGTGAGCCTTTGAAGAAGCCTTATGGCCCGAGATATACAGATGGTCCGGTTCGTTTGCCAGCTCGTCCTCCTGACTTGACAGTATTAGACTTTTTCGGAAGTAATTGCACAAGTGCATCAAAATTACCGAAAACTGCATGAGTTTTCATTTTTGGAGAAAGAGCCCGAGGTGGAGGGCTCTTTCTCCAAAAATTAAAACGACCGAATGCAGTTTTTCAAAGACAACACGCTGGAATGCAGAATTATCATGTCATTTTGATGCACGAGTGTAATTCGGATGAATATTTCCCGAAATTGCTATGGATACGAGCAGTGCAATTATCGCAGGGATCTTTCGCTCTCTACAATGCTGTAATTTTCGATAATTGCATTCTATCAACATGAAGTTTTTGACAGGAGGGTCAACACACGGTGAATGAATTACGGCAAGTTATAGCTGAAGCATTTCGGTAAAATAGAGTTCCACATATTCTTAATGCCATTCATTATTTAAGAATAAGGTGCGAATTTTGTTAAAGACATAATGGACAAATTTTCGAGTTATTTTCTTGACATATTCAGGTAATAATATATGTTGTTAAGAATTGTTTCAATTATCATGGCTGCTATTTTTTTAATTCATTTTGAAGTTGAAATAAAGTGAATTCTAGTACATGAAATGAAATATAGGGTGTCTGTCTTATCATAGAAACTGTCAGTTCGAGTAAGAATTCAAAAACGATAAGTATACGTGAAAATATCTATCAAAGGCAGTGTTCTGCTTGGAACTATCACAAGATTTTATCGAGATACACATTATCCGCAAAAACGAAACAATTCCAAAACACAAAGCACCTCTGAATTTGTCATTGAGAAGTTAGCTATACTTTTCTAATTCAAAGTTTTATATCTCCGAAGGTTGCAGAAATACAGCGCATTTGGAATGCACTGTACACTATATTCTCAAACACGTTTCAGGAATGCTAGCAGGTATACCTTTTTGAGTCTGGTTTTTCTTACTGAAAGTTGATCGTTATGAACGTTTGGCAATGATAATGATTCCATATTTGCTGCAGGCTATCTCACACTAATGAGATCTTTTCAGGATTGCCATTTTAGTACAATTTCAGAAGTAAAAAGAATTCATAATTCGTATAATTTTGTCGGTGGTTTTCATCAAATAGAAATAAAAAAAATTTTCTCCCCTTTACCATCCACAAGGGTCATGAATCATTTATATTATTCCCAAGAGTATAATGTCTCCAATGATGACATTGGTAACTAAGTCATCAAATCAAAATAATACAGTAGCATGACATGAAATGATATTCGGTAGTTTTCCAAGTCTAAAAATCGTAATCGACATTTTTCAGGTTGTTTCGCTGCAAGAATAGTGGCCATCGCAGTTATTGTGGCATCGTTCTTGGACAGTCAGTTTGCTTTCTGTTCGATGCAGATTCGTTCCAAAGATCACAGGAGTGTTCGAAAAATCAAAGGGGATAAGCGGTCACGTGACAACCTGCCCGATATCGAGTACATAATTCCCAAGGTGAGTAATTCGATTCTTACTCTCAATGATTATTTGTCCACTCCAGTTTATTATTTCAGTAATCGATTCTTGAAAATATTCTTTTCATGATATTCGGCTAAATAAGCAACGCACAATAAAACTAAATATTTCTTGTTTACCCATTGCTAGGTAAATGTGATACGAACTTCATCTATCTAGATTTTATTCTTCTTTAATATTCAATCAAAACTTAGGCATGCTGTTCCAGAAAGCACGTTCCGGTTGAAAATTTGCTCTAGAAAAATGATTCGTAATATTTTCAAGATCGTTGTTTTTCAATAGATTCTGCAATCTATTATTCAATAAATTTAAAATTGAGTTTTTTATGAAACATTTTCGAACGAGGGATGACTGAGAATATAACAAAACTCGAAACAATTCCTTTTATGTTATAAACTAAATCAATGTATTTTTCCATATTTTTGGTTATCAGGTCGTAGGATGGATAAACTTTTCTCACTCTAACTGACGTATGCGTGAACTGATTTACAAGAATTTAGGTTCTGTTTGAAGCCCATCAATAGCTGATTTCATAAACATAATAAAACAGTTACAGAGTTTCAATCGAAAATTTGAGGCAATTGTGCGAGCTTTTGTTGTATTCAAGTTTTTCAAGTGGAATTTAAAAAACAATGCTGTTAGTCTGACCCACCTGGAAAAAAACTGAACGATGGCATACAATGAAAATGAGTAATATTATTTTTGAAAAGCTGGTAATGTTGCTGCTTCTCCTGTGAAGTTTTTATTTCTTGAGTAACGTGGTTTTCATTCTATGCCATCGTAAAGTGGCATAATCTATTGACCTGTTGAAACCTGACGGTTATCTTTTATCGTTGCGTAAAAATATATTTAAGAAAAAGAATAAAACGGTAAAGAAAAAAAAACAAAAAAAGTGAATATACACTGCGCAAAAAAATTAACGCACATTATGGAAATCTCAAATTTATTCTACAACTGAAGGTGTTCTCAATGATAATTATTTTTATCAGAATTATGCATGCATATGTTATCCACTTTCAACGTTTTTCGTCAATACAGATGATTTTTCCCAGCAGGAATAAAAATAGATTATATCACCAGATTTTGAATCTACCATCACAAAAATCGTGTTCACCTTTTTAATTTACACTGCGCAAAGAAATTAACGCACATTCTGAAAATCTCAATTTTAATGAAAGTTAACTCTACATTGACTTTAAAACTTATTTTTTATGTTCTCTCGGGAAAGTTTTGGACGAAACAAGACACATTAAATGGAAGAAAAATTCAGGATTTCACCGAATCTTATGTGAAAGAAGAGAAATGAACAATTTTCAAAATACTGAAATGCTGATAAGGGATTTAATACTTGGTATTTCCACACCTTTCGTTAATTACAGCTCGGCAACGACGGTTCATACTCAAAATGAGTGATCTTAAAATGTTCTGATCTAATCCTTCTCAGATTTCTCCGAGTTGGATTCCTGAGTCATTAAGAGTAGCTAGATGATTTTCTGAACTTCTCAGCCTTCTATTGAGGTTGTCCCAAACCTGCTCAATCGGATTGAGTTCTGGACTTCTTGCTGGCCATTCCATTCGAGAGACTTCAACCTCTTCAAGGTACTCCTGAACGATGCGCGCACGATGGGGTCTGGCATTATCGTCCATAAAAATGAAATTTTCACCAATGTATGGGGCAAATGGCACTACATGCTCTTCAAGAATGTTCCTTATACACTTACCAGCATTCATAGCTCCATTATCAACGACCACTAGGTATGTGCGAGCAGTCAAAGATATTCCACCCCATACCATAATCGATCCTATCCCGAAACCAGTAGTATTCAGGAAATTGCACTGAGCATATCTTTCATATGGACGTCTGTATAAAAGGGAACGTCGATCACAATGGTATCTACACTCATCTGTGAAGAGAACTCTTTCCCAATCGGCCTCTTCCCAATGGATATGCTCTCTCGCAAAATCCAAACGCGCCCTTCGATGGGCTGGGGTAAGAGCTGGGCCTCTTGGCGTGACACGAGGCCTTAAATCATATTATCTGAGGCGATTTTTTATTGTCTGAGTGCTAATTTTCACTCCATGAGTTTGCTCGAGCTGATTTTGAAGGAGGCGAGCGGTTGCACACCGTTGTCTCAACGAAGAAACTCTCAAGTAACGTTCTTGAATGGCAGTTGTTACCCGTGGTCTACCCTGTCCTGGTCTTCGGACATTCATACCTGTCTCCCTGAATCGCTGCAAAATTCTGGACACACTTGTATGGGAAACTCCAAACCTTTCTGCAATCCTTGTGTATGTCCCCTTCTTCTCGTAAAACTACCGCTTGGTCACATTCCTCTTGGGTCAAATTGCGTGTTTCGCGTTGCATAGCGATCGAGTGTAGAAGATCAAACGAAAGAAAAACTATTGATCACTAGAATTGATCGAGAACAACTGATTTTAGAATGGAGCCAATACATTCAAAATCTGATAATATCATCTTTTTTATTCCTGCTGGGAAAAAACATCTGTATTGAGGAAAAACCTTGAAAGTGGATAACATACGCATGCATAATTCTGATAAAAATAATTATCATTGAGAACACCTTCAGGTGTAGAATGAATTTGAGATTTCCATAATGTGCGTTATTTTTTTTTTGGCAATGTCACCCTCTGACATTTTGGAGCTTACTCAATAGAAACATTGAAATTTAATATTGAGTTTTCTCAGACGTGCTGAATCTTCTTTCTTCCCCGTATAACGTCACAAATGAAATTGGAATAATTCAAAGTTCTATTTTTGAAAGCCAATACAACAACCTTTCACATGATTCATGGCTCGTTCAGATCAGATCATTTTTGAGGAAGTTATTGGAGTTTCAAATTCTCAAATTTTTTTCCCATTTCCTTTTGTGTATTTCCAATTTACGTTCAGAATCGGTTTTTTTTATTTTACAGAATAGTCGCGAAATGATTTGGGAAACTTCACAGCTAATAGACTCCAATTTTCCACTAAAATTTCATCGACACACCTCATTAGGACGATGGTAGCTCTACCTTGTAGTTTTATATTTTTGCGATAGCCTGTCAGCAAACTCACCTTCTATTAACTCCTCGTGTCTCTCCAACCAACGTGTGCGACCATCATTAATCGGCATTTTCACTCAACTTCGTCAGGCGTTACCTTGCCCTAGGCTCAGGCATCAGCCCATCTCCGCTAGCTAATGACGACCGCTAAGTGGCAGTCACTTTCCCTGGCATCAAAGCCCCGTTCCCACCTTGCATGCCCGAAGACCACAAGATAATGTTATCATAGAGCTGGGCGATTCTCATGGGCGCGATATCTTCTTGCACAAGTCTAGTTGCGCAACAGTACGTGAAGTGGCACGTCGACAATGCCCGATGGTTTCAATGGAACGAGATGTAATTGCCACATTCCGCTGGAAGCGGTCTCAAGACTGCCATTCAACACCTTTGATTCTGTTCCGGATGATGGGCTCTGATCTTTTGTTGTTTGTTTCTTGCCGCATTCTTATGTCATCGGGAATTTCGAGCCGGCTGATTGATTTTCGGCCGAGGGTATTCGAATTTATAAGAAAATTCTAAAATCGTTGATTCTTTTCGTTGATGAGTTCATTGCAGTACTTAAAATACAGGGAGGGTTGTAGGTACAACTTCTTGTTTTTATTATTTTTTTATTTTTTTTCAAATCATTCTATGTTTTGAAAACAGTTCCCAGATTTTAAACGAATCCTTCTTTTTTTTTCTGAGAGGCAGTGAACATCACGATTTTACTTCATGATGCAATAAATTGTATTCGGTGTCAATAAAAGTGAATGTTCGGTCATGCTTATTCAAAACATTCCATCTAATTGAGATTAAACTTTTTGGAATGGTTGAAAACATTCCACTGATGATTCTTGGGTTGGTTAAACTATTTTTTAAATTATCTCCGAACAGCGATGTTCGTTGGAAGCTCAAAAAGAAAAAATATTTAATCGATTTGTTTCAAATTTTGTATGATTATATGAGGCAGGAAACTCTCTTCATGAAATGACATGACTTCCACTTCACTGCGGATTTGACATCAATTTCTTTTCTTCAAGTGGAAGATGCTAGAAAAACATCGAAAAATTTCGAGAACTTGTCCAAAAAGAAAACTATATGTTATACAGGATGTCCCGGAAGGAATGCTACAAACGGATACCATGAATTAATGTCATCATGATGGACGCGTATCAAAAAGTTCCAATCGCCTGAGTGCCTTCGTTTGGGGTATACAAGGTGATGTTCATCCTATAAGTGAAATTTCACGGTTTAATAACTCTTGAAATAATCGATCGAATGCTTTCAAATTTTTAAGTTTTGTCACCCTTTATTATCACCTTCCTTCAATATAGAACAGAAAAACAGCAAATAAATTTAATACATTTGAATCGCAATTTACTAGCGATGCAATCAACAATTCTTGAGCTATGGGATGTGAAAAATGAAAATAAAATTATTTTTTTTCTCAATCTGAGGAAATTTTTGCGGGGGGCAGACAAAATTGCAAAATTTGAAAAAATTCTACCGACAAGTTCAAGATTTTTTGTACTATAAAGTTTCACCCATAAGTGAATGTTCATTGATCACCCTGTATGACGGTGCCATATTGAGCCAAGCAGAGATTTATAATGTTTATTATGAATAATCTTTTTGTGGTTACGAAAACGACAAAAAACATTCTGTTCACGTACAGGGTGTTCCAATATTCACGAAAATAGTCCGGATCTGATTTATACGGTTCCAGAAATATTGAAGGAAGGTGATAATAAAGGGTAACAAAACTTGAAAATTTGAACGCATTCGATCGATTAGTTCAAGAGTTATTGAATTGTGAAATTTCACCCTGCATACCCCGAACGAAGGCATGCAGGCGATTAAAACCTCTCGATATGAGTACAGCCTGATGACATTAATTCATGGTATTCGTTGGTCGCATTCCTCCCCGTATGAAACTTTTTCGACCCATTTGCTGACTTATAATCCTTGAAAAGATGGATAGATTTTTCAGTTATATACTATGGGTCGGTTTTACAAAACTTTGATTGTACCGTTAAATTGATTGGAGCCACTTCGATTCGATGAAATTTCAAAACGAGTATTTCCATTGGTTCGAATTTACGTAAGGTTTTTTAATCGCACAATCAAAATTTTGTGAAACCGACTCTGTAAGTACTACATTTGTCCGTATTTTTTCAACCCCAGCTATTATTTTCATTCCAAACTAACTTCAATGGTGTTTTACATTTCATTGGTTGAATAACTACTTCAACCTCGAATGAAAACTTCAACTGATATTATAATTTTTTTCAGCAAAAACCTTCGAAATCGCCTTCGAAACCACACGCTATCTACAACGCCTATGCACAAAGTTGGGTCTTCGACGTTGACCAAGCGGACGGTTCCAACAACCTCGCATCCTGCACCAAATCTCTACAGAATGGTAGTCCGAAAAAACAAGAATCTCAGCAGAATGGACTTCAGAAGACCCATCTTTCAACGGTGACCACCGAGAAGCAACAGCACGTCGATAATCCAATTGTGTATATTGAAGAAGCGTCAGATGACAGCACCAGCAATAGCGGTAGAAAAATTGAAAATATGAAGAGTTTCTCTAGAACAGCTTCTCCCGTTCTACTCTCAGCCAGTTCCTCGCAGTCTAGCCTGAATCTCAGCAGATCCAGCAAGCCCCCAATATACGGATACTTGGAGAAATTGACGGAACCAGAGGTGTACAGATCCAGGCTGAACTCAGCCCTGAGTGACAGGGAGGAGAACGAATCAGTTGGTCAAAACAGTACCTCAACTGTGACTATGCACCTAAGAGAGAGTGTCAGCCCACGATCCGAAAAGGTACAGTACGCATCTTTCATGCAAGAACTGCAGAAAGCGATAGTCGGTAAGAAAGAAACGATATCGCCCCAAAGCACGAGCGAAAGTGTCTCAGTTTCTGAGAAGACGCAGACGAATTCGAAGAGCAGCAGCAGACAAGAATCTTCCAAATCTGAGGCGAAAAGCAGCGATGGTGAATTCTCAAGAAAGCTGGAGGCCGCTCTCCAACTGATACAGGATCTGGAAAGTCCGAACACGATAGAAACTCCCTCGGAGGCGAAATCTCTAGGGGAGTTCAAGGAACGGGAGAGGCCCACAGCTCTCTGGAGGAACAGCAACGCTAGTAGTGAGGACAGTGATAAAACTCAGACTGGTATAGGTTCGATAGGAGAGCTGACGTCGCCTCTTAACGATCGTCAGCCAGAACTGCGAACTTTCAAGCCTTCGCCGACGGGTAAGGGTGCTAGTATCATTGTTCATCATCCGAATTCCCAAAGTACTTCCGGGTATAGCTCACCAACCCATCCCGCGAGCTCTGCGAGTACTCCCACGCAAAACTGGTCCACCACCTCTTCAATAAACGGTAGCAATACCGAAATCATCAACCCTGTTTCATATTCGATTCACAATTCCAAATGTACCACTGTCATTTCCTTGTTCACACCTAATGGTACAAACCAAAAGGGGAAATCTGTTACCTTAGTTTCAATCACTGGAGATAACGACCCTGTCATGACTCCGGTGCCTTCAGAAATGACACGAAGGCCAGCCAGTTTCGAAACAGATCCTTCGTTAGTTAAATCCAACGGATTGGCTAGGACAGAATCTACGGCAACCACTAGAAATTACGGCTCGAATGGTTGGAAGAGCCTCCTGAGAAAAAAGAAACAAACTCCAAAATTGTGTCCTGAATTGGAAGGTGCCATTATTAAGTCCGAAAGCTTAGCCTACCTATCTGAAATGGAACTGCTAGCTAGGCACCAAAGAAATAACGAAATGCATAGGGTAAGAAATTATGCCAATGGTGATGGGATTTAAGGGATTGGGTTGTACATATGAAGAATGCAAGAATCTTCGAAAGGATGTGACTAACAATCTCTTTATCTTCTCTTCTGCAGTCAAATCTGCGAAGCTATAGCACGAAAAAATAAAAAAGGGCCTAGAACTAGAATGGAATTAACTTACTCTCTCCTTTCACCTCATTCTTCTTCTCACTTCTTCATATGTTCATTCTCTCATTTCATTTTCATAGAAATCGTTCATATCTTCACCTCTTTGTTATGATTCTTTGAATAACTTGCATGTAGATAGAAATTGTATTCAATTTCCCCCTGAATACTTCACTTACAAAATCTTTTGCTCAAAATCTAGGGATGTCGTAATAATAAATGCTCTGAATAATCATTTTATTTTTTTCGTGGATGGATCAACATAATATCCTTGTTGTAAAATGCATGGGATATAATCCATAATCCATAAATCTGGATCGAAATCTATTATCTTATTCTATAATTTTTGATACTAAAGTTCACTCCACCCGAAATAAATTTAAGAATTCGATGTACTGAATATTCTGCTCATTAGTAGCTCTTCTCAGCTACTTAGTAATTTGGAAAATTTTTCCTTTCTCAGTTTGCACACTATATGTACCTAGATTTTGAGTGCGTATGTACAGGTTAGATCTAATTGGACACTGATGAGAAAAATTTGTTTATGTTGGTATCAATTTTTATGAGGAACTCGTTAGCGAAAACCGTATAAATATACTGGGTGGCTCTGTGAATTGGACATGTATTTTAACTAAAGTATCTATTGAAGTTGAACGAACTCTACTACTTTTTTCATGATTTTTTTTTATTCAGCCTAGAGTAGAAGATATAGAGATTATATACTTTCATAATGAGCCATCCCTGGAACTATGGCACTGAACTCTTTTCAAGCATATGGCAGATATTTAATTTTGTGAATCTTCTGAAAAAAATAATGAAAAAATTAAACCAATGAGTGGAACTCACCAATTAATGAAAGCCTATATTCAACATCATTTCATTCGATTGCATCATTTACGAAATTAATAAGAAAATTTGATTTTCCATGTATGTATTTTCATCACCCTGTATCTGAAAAAATGGTGAAGATAAAATATGTTTTCTCTACCTCGAGATATCAATCAGCCTTGAATAGTTATCAGATATTTTTCAAAAATTTAGTTTCGAAACATTGATGTTACTTTTTTGTTGGAAATTTTGCATTGCTGTAATGATATTCTCAAATAACTTCATAAAGTAGATTAAATTTCTTGCGAAGTGGGTTTGGATCACATATCAGTTTGAGATTAATTTTTAGATAGGACACCTCACAAATTTTGCATGCTTCGATAAAGGTTGAAATTTCCGATTAAAAAAATTGCATTCCTACTTGATCAATTTTGAAAAATATTCTGAAGAATAATGAAAGACGCTATAACAATCACTACAATGAAAAGATATGATGATTGCGAGATTGCAATGAGGAAAGTGGACAACAATTAAAAAACACACAGTAGGTACTCCTTCACAAGAAGTGTTCCAAACATCGACCAGTTTCGTTGACAATATTTCTGGATATTTTTCGCTGAATTGGTGTGATATATTATTTGTAGAAGTAGAAAAAGAAACACCTTGTTACAGATTCTTTTTGATGTGTACGTTGTGTCATCACTTTTCGATTCAAGTGTTTTTATGCTGAATTTTTCTAAGTTTGTGCTGTAAATTTCTTTTCTTATTTCTCACGAGCCTCAAGGCATACCACAAAATGTATGTACTGACGATTACAATGGCTGAGATATATTGTGATATACTATGCTTCATTTTGAGCTGATTTGTGATGTTTATATTTTCTCGAAAAGTTTTCAGATTTTTCGTAAAATCCCAACATTAGTTGATCATTTGCTCAGTTGATCATTCATAAATATTTAGATAAGGCTTATATGTACTAAATCCACTTCCGTTGTTGCAAAGTATTTCAATTATATAAAATCTGATTATTTGGGGGAAAATTTGTTTATTTTGTCCAGAAAATGTGAACGGCACAAGTAAGTAAACGTATAGCACAATACTTATCGTATGTTTGTATTACCAGAAAACGAAATTTGATTCATTTTATGCAATATCTTGAGAACTCTGTGAAATGAAAAAAATGGAACGACGAGAAGCGGCACAAACCTTGCAAAATTCGGTACAAAAAGATTATTCACAAAATTAGAAAGTGCTGGGCCTAGTACATGCAAATTTCTTTCAATCAATAAAAGGAGCTGCTTCAGAAAACACTCGATTATTATGTACATAAGGTGATCGAAATCGACATGGATTTTTCGCCAATGAGTTTCTCATGAAAATTGGTTGTGAGGAAAAAGGACTTTCTCTTCAAATGGTCCTACTTGATCCACCCTGAATACTTTAATAACTCCTTCGGATTTTTCTTGGGATATCACATTCACATTGTGATTCTACTTCTTTGATTTGCAAAATGTTTATTCTTTCTTTATGTTACATATAAACAGAAAAGTTTATCCTAAGCCTTCTCCTAATGCAATCATTTCAGAATAATTCAAGTTCATCAAGTTCAAGTCACTAACTCTATACATTTTGAAATCAAGTCAAATAGAATCACAATATATAGCGTGTATATAACAGGATGGCAACAGTCATGAGAAAACTTTGTACCTGAAGAGTATGGGAAATATCAGAGGCCATGTCGAGACCACTGGATTCAGTCTTTGCCTTATCAATGTGAAATTTGTCTTCTCATAACTGCTTCACAATAGTTTTATCGATACCGTCACTTTTTTTATCAGTTACTGAGTTATCTCATAACATCGAGACTTGACCACCCTGTGATGAAAAATTCTCACTGCTACAATACTTTCGTTTCTAACCAAATATCTCATGTAAAAACATTTTTCATTTCTTCAGAAAATAGAAGAGCGAGTGATACAACAATTGGGAGTACCAAGGACTGATTCTAAGTGTTGAAGATGCCAATTAGAAAAATGTTCCAGCCTCAAATCTCAATTAAGGAACCCTATTCCCAAGCTGCTGGTCAGCGCTGTCCATTTTCTAGTACTGAAACACATTTGTAATAATATTTATATTTTCGAAACTGTAACATTATACTCTGTATATATTGTTGTTTTAGTTATATAGTTTATACGATTTATTCTATTTAAATAAATCCCTTTTCAATAATTGCGTTTTGTTACATGATCATCCAAATAATTGGATCCTAATCCTGTTGTTCTGAAATTGTATCTCTTGACTCCATGTTGATCCATGATCATCCAAATAATTGAGGACGATTCTAATCCTATTGTTCTGAAATTGTATCTCTTGACTCCATGTTGATAGTGGGCATATCAAGATACTATACTCCTTCGATATTTTACTCAAATTAGAGCAACATTCTTTTTTCAAAGAAATTTGGTAAACAACTATTAACTGTATTAATTATTTGTAATGAAATATTCAGGCTAGGTCATTTAGTATATTTACATGAATGTTCAATTGTGTTTGCTCTTATTGTGTTAATGTGGACTTTAATAAAAAGACAATAATTTTAATGAAAAGAGCGAAATGATACCTGTGAAACTCAATTTTCAGGAATACATGTTTCTAGTGGATAGGTTGTTAATAGTTCATCTAATACAACTTCAACAATTAGTAGTTAAATATTCGAAAATACAATTATCTTATTGACCAAATGAGGTACAAGGACCTCCGCTACTTCCTGAAGTAGCTGAAATTTTGTTGCGATCTGATAAAGGTAAGTGCATAAACAAGAAAAATTCTGAAGCTTGGAACTGTTACCCTCCAAAACTTCAAACCAAGGAATGTATATATTTGTATGATATTGAAAAGTTTGATGCTATGGATCTGAAAATTGATCTGTAGGGACTGTTCATCATTATTACTGAAATCATCATAAGCAACAACTCAAAAGAAATTAAATTCAATCCGAATCATTTTCATGTGATTACATTTCAAAAAGTTGCCAAGGCGAAATATTATGGCTCTTATTGTCAAAAAGTTATCAGATGTCATGTAGAGCCAAGCTGCTAACTCTACTCGCTTTAAGTTTACAAGTACTGACTCCACAAACTATTCTTCTTAGATTTAGATAATGGTATATGCTGAAACAACAAGTTGCAGAATGGGCTCCTAATCCAACACAAATGCGAAATTCGAAAACGAGCGACGAAGGAGCGAATTTTCGAAAGCATGAGTGTTGGAATTGGCTTCTGCCAAGAGTATTAGACGATATTTTCTCTATTTCAGTCACTCTCGAAATGAAAATTCAGATTTCACATCCTGGTGACTTTAGTATTGATCTTGGCAGTTGGTGTGACGAAATTTGTCAGATTACGTAATTTGGATTGATTTGATTCGAAAATTGATAGGATCGGAGGTCAGTATACCTACTAACAACCACAGAACGAAAAATATAACTGAAAACAATTCTGTTATACAGAAAATACTTTTGAACCTTTGAACCCATCATTCGAAACTTTTTGTGGTTTTCTTGTGTTCAAAATGAATAATATGAAAATATTATTGATCAACTTTATTGAATCTGTAAAGTAAAAACGTTTAACTCTTAATAAAAGGACACCTCGTGTTTCAAATTCTCGAAGAACTCTTCACATATCTACTTCTCTTTTCAAATTTTGAGCTCGGGAGTTTCTCCCAGCAATTGGTGCAAAAACTTCATCTGGAGCTTTAACTGGTTGTATGATTCTTTCCGGGTCTATTTCAAACAGCAATTGTTCGAGTTCTCGTTTCTGAACATCAAGGAAATGTGTGATTTCCAGAATTTTCTCCCGATTTCTTCTGATTTCATTCCTGAAAACAAACACAAAGTTGATTCGACTGGCTTGAATGTAACTTATTCTTGAAGGCTTAGTAAAACAGTTATTTTTGTTATTGAGTGCGTACAATGAATTCGAGCTGCGATCTCTGGCAAAAATTTCTTCGAATGTGACATGAAACATGAATTTCATACACGAGATAAATTGCTTCACATCAGTTAAGGATATTGACCTAAATTGCAAAAAAATATAGTTCAAATGAGATTTTGTGATGAAAATTAATTTAAGCCTGTAGGTCTGCAGCGTATACAGGGTGGGTAAGAAAAATCGAGTAAAATAACGAAATTTTATTCCTAGAGAATTCAAGCATTTTAAGACTATCAATACAATGTATGGCCTCCACGGGCATAAATAATAGCTTGACATCTTCTTTGCATACTACACACGAGGTTGTTGAGAAATTTGGTTCCATAAACGGGGCAGAAGCTCTCTCAGATCATTCAAGGATTCTGGGGTCGGTTGATGATTATCTAATCTTCTTTGGAGCATATCCCATGTATGTTCTATGCAATTCAAATCTGGTGAGTGCGGAGATATGCGTGGGATTGTCTATACCCTTATTTTCCGAGAATCTGAAAATCGCCCATATCTGGATTCCTGAGTGAAAAGGACACTACGCCATTGATTGTTCCAGTTTATATGTTGCCTTGCCCATTCCAGTCTTTGACGCTTACGGTCACGTGTCACGTGTTAATGGAACTCCTATCAATGGACGTCTAGAACGTAGATTCACCTCTCTCAAATGTCGTCTGATGGTTTCGGTGGCAACTTGAACCCCATCTGCATTTTGAAGACTATTCAGTACCATTCTACACGTAGATGTAGATATTCTTCTCGCCGAAACGGTGATGAAACGAACCTGAGCAGGTGTTGTTTCTTGTCGCCCACCTTGGTCTTTCCAACACTGAACTCCCTCTGAACCTATTCCAAAGTCGAGATATCACACTTGCAGCCTTTCCGCTACAACAACCTGAGTTAGGCCTCCCTGTAGCACTCCGATAGCCCTATTAGCCTCAGCGTTTGTTAATTTGAGTTTTGGCATATTCAGAAAACTCGTTTCAAAACGAAGCCATTGATAAACTGACTCCATTTCAAAATAAGAACATTCATGAAGCATATGCAAAGAACCAGACTTCAGAAAAAAGACGACCAGATTGACGAAATGTCTGATCTAATTTTTATTGGATCGATTAAAGTTCCTATTGAGTTTTGAACGATTCTACAGCGATTTTCTCCAAGATTACATACTTTCCGAAACGATTGAATAAGATATCCCTAACTTTTGTGAAGCAGTACACAAACATCTTTTCGTACAACTGTGAATATGAATTAACAAAATATTGAATTGTCCATGGTCAAAATTATCAATGTTAAGATCAATGGATCCCAAGGGAAATCTGGAATGACATTTTATTTTTCCCTTGGAAAATATAGGTGTGTCATGACATATGCTCAATATCCTTTCAATCAGAAAAAAAAAAGTGCAAGCGCCTAAAATTTTCGAATTTTGCGTCTGCCTTGAAGGACTGTGGAAATGTTATGTTCATAGAAATGCATTGGTTGTTGTGAATTCTGCTATTCATTATTATTCAGAAATATTGTTGAAAAATTAATTATTTAATCCAGTAATAATACATATCAAAACATGATTAATCCGTTTTTGCTGTGTTCCATATTTGCAACAGGGAAATTGTTCATCAATGAAACAATAATCATTTCATTTATAAAATCAAAAGAATGAAAAAGAGAATAATTATTACGTACTCATCAAGAACTTTTATGGCCCTTTCTTGCCACTCTCTCACTCTTGATACTAGTAGATCCTCTCTATTGTCAACCATCAGTAAGTGCACGTCTCTAGATGCAGCCAACGCATTCATCAGAGTTTCTCTATCTTTTACGTACTGTAAATTTGAAGGTGTTCATCCGAGAAATTCATTAAAGTTTTGCATATTACGAATAAATACTAGCTAAGGATTTACTAATAAGCTGACACAAATAACCATACAAAAGATACGATAAATGAGTATCAGTGAAACAGTTCAACAATATGTTTTTTACAACAATATTTTATCGTGGAAAAACCTGTCACGTATGATACTCACTTGTCTCAATTCAGCAGGTATCTTCTCTCTTGGCATTTCTACTGGCTTTATTTCATATGGTTTTTCCTCCAAAACCTGATTGTCCTCAACAGGTAGGTTAGATTGTACTACCTTCTTCTTTCCAGATTTGGCGGCCTTCATCTCTTCCTGTCTCTGCCTTTCTTCATCTTCCTTTCTCTTCCTCTCAGCCTCGATCCTGTCTTTCTCAGCTTCCTCTTCTTCGAAAACTACCGTAGCATAGTATGTCTGGGCAATTTCCTGTCAGTATGAACGTGACTCTTAGCAATAATCAGAGTAATCGATATTTCTGAATGGCTAGTGAATAATAGTGATCGAAAACATCACATAATCGATACAAAACTTTTCATATAGGAACAATAATTACTTCGTCTTGTAAACGAAGTACCTATTAGGAAATTTTCGACGTTTCAGATTCCCTCAGGGAGTGTTGCCAGTGGGCATCCAGTTGGGTATAAGACTGGACACCAGTGGTGGATAAAATTGAGATTTACTCACCTGAAGACTATTATTAAACTCCGCAACAACATCCCTCATCGTAACAAACATCCCCTGAGCCTGTTCTATAAAATTATTAATCAAATCTATGAAAATGTGTTCGTAAGTTTCATTCAATTCCATCATTTGTTCATTGAGTACGGTCTCTAGCTTCATTAGAGCTTTCCAAGTTGAATTCGACAGTTCTTCAAACTTTTCCCTCAGTCCCTTCTCTTTCTTCATAATTTTCCTTGCCAATCTGCGATCAACGTTGTTGTTCAACTGCTCACGAAAACTCTTTATTTCTTCAAAAATGGTGAGTTTTTCTTGCATAAAACGCTCCATGCAGCTCTGAAAATTAAATTTTTTGTTGAAAATTCCGATTTTATGAGAAAAAAATAATAAATAAGTTGAACAATTATTAGTCTTTCAAATTCGGAAAATATAGCTAGCGATAGGACAACGGATAACTGAAAAATGCGGAGGCTTAAGTAAATATGAGGAATTAATTTTTTAGAGAAAGGCAGAATTTTATGTGAAGATTCTACCTACTAAAGTTGGCCTGGTGAAAATCTAAATCCTGAAGTAAACTGAGATGTCATCGACCCAGCGTAGTAGGTAGAACGGTTTCTGAGTTTGTTAACTTCATCACTACCGCTTAACGCATTCGTCGATGCCGAACAAAATTAACTGAAGAACCTTCAACCTATTTCAGCTGACCTGATGATGGCCTAGAGCCGCAATCGATCGTCACAGAATATAATTATTTCAATAAGTGTGTCCTTTTTTTTCTCTCTTCTGGTTGATATGAGAAACACGCTCATGGAGTCTCTCTTAAACAAAATTGAAGAACCTTTATTCAGATTCAAAAATAAATGAGATTTCATGTAGGTAAAATATTGCCAAAGCGGCAATATTTTACATGAAAATGTTTTTTGTTGGATTTCAGTTCTTTTGGTACGTTGCTTATGACATAATCTTTTTATTTTTTTCTTTTTTTCCTCAATAATAATTCAATAAAATATAATTCTTTCGAGATCTATTTCAATTCAAACTAATTCACAATTCATGTTCAAAATCAACAATATACAAAGTGGAGAAATGTACCTTTACCTACTTTCTACCTAGGTCCAAACTGCGATCGCGATGTATCTGCGAGCTGCCATCACAACCATTGTATAATATAAAGAATCCTAGCTTCAAACAATGATCACAACGGGAAATTGCACAATGGAAACTGTGGTTGATGTTATCAGTGGCGGCCATAGGGGGTGGCGAACGGGGCAATCGCCCGGGGTCCCGCTCTTGGTGGGGCCTCGCGTGTGATTTAGTAGATCCAAATTATTTATGAAGGTTTAAACATAAGGGTGTGTTCGAAAAAAGTTCGTAAACAAATACATTCATTCAAAACAATATTGAAAAAAGCATGATGTAGTTTTTTAATATTGCGCCTTGTCGGAACGACCAAATATGTAATTGAGGTACCAGATGTCTGACCAACCAGATCAGTAGGAAGAATAGAATGTAGAATCACACAACACAACTAGGGTAAAAAATTATCTAAGTATTTAGCTGCAATGCTTACTTATCCCAGATGTTAGAACCTCATAAAATATTTATAGCCTTGTTGACCGTTCTTTGGCGGTCCCTTTGAAATATTCGTTCAATTATCGTCTTATGCACGATAAGAATTCATTTCATTGTAGAGAATTATGGAATTAGGAGCACACAGTCTGACTTTTTTTTGGTGAAAAAAGTGCTGTCCAAAACCGTTATTCTTGAAATGAATCCACTTGCTTTTTACCTTGTGGGAGTCATAGCTGGAATCTTATCCTAGGAGATGCAGCACCGTCTTGTGTCCAAGCAAAATTTTTTTTTTTTGGTTTGATACAAAGGTTGTATACTTTGTTTGCCGGCTCAACTCAGAGATGGGCGATTTTAAAGGATCATGTAAAAGCCTTATCACTAACACCTCTTTGTGAACCTAGATTCACGGAGGAAAAAGGGCCTCACGAAAACCTCCCGCCGAGGGCCTCGCAATGGGTAAGGCCGCCCCTGGATGTTATTACACACATGAGGCGTTTTACGAGCGCATTTTTGTATCCTATTATTCAAAATGTGGGTGTGATTTTCAATGAGAATTCTTGAATATTTTTTTTTAACATTCATAACCAGCAGCCCTCCGTTTCTATCAATTATCAGACCACTAGCATCAAAATTGGGGGAAGTCTCATACAAACTTACACATGTATACATCCCCTGGTTCTAAGGGTTGGGGGTGAAAGTTTCAAGTTTAAGAATTTTTCATTTGTTTGTGTACTGATAATATCTCAGATACCAAATTTCAACTTCAAAGGACATCGGGAAGTTCCCTAACAGTTTTTATGATCATCAGTGGGTGAGTGACGAAATCGGGGGTTTTTACACATCTATGAAATCTGAAGTGTACGAGCTATGCACTTGAAACTTTGCACGTTTGATGAGTTCACTGCTGGCATTATATCCTGGAAATTTTGTTCATCTACTATATTAAAATTTCAAGTTATGAAGGTTCAAAAATACGACGAAACACTTCGAGAAAAGATAGGTAGTGCCCCGGCGCGGCGCTTCGCTTGGCTCGTCTTGGCCCCAGATTTAAAGGCTGCATTTGGTTTTATCAACCTCAAAATGAAATACGAAACACGATGAAAAATAATGAATAGGAATGAAATGTAGAAATTGAAAAAGTTATTCACATAGAAAAACGTTATACATTTACTCCAGGTTTTTCGCAAAAATTTTATAAAACAATTTTATACATGGACATATCTCCAAAATTTTACCACCAATATTTCTACTATGTTAAGGTAGGTACTCACGATAGAATCCTCCTGATTCTGTTTCTGGATAAGTTTCACGCTGGCGTTAAACTCGTCAAAATTTTCCTGTCTTATTGCATGCTGCACCTGTCCCATCTTGAAAATATCTCGGCATAAACCAACCACATTCTCTTCGTAGGTGATGTACAGTTGTGTTACTTCTCCTTGTATAAGTAGAAAGGCTGAGCCTTCGGGATCGTTCTCAAAAAACGAATCGAAAAGTCGGCGAGTGTCAAGATATTCGACAAAGCTTTTTGCGTTCAACTGGGCATCGATTTCTTCTCTCTCTATTCTATACTGATTTCCAAGTTCGACTTTCTCGTTTTCTAACATACGAAGATATTCATCACTGAAGAAAATTAGCGATGTGAGACCAGAAAGTAGGATTTATAGGAAGCATAGATGAATTCAAAATAGTAATCATTGAAATGAATACCATTTTCAATTCCCAGGCTCAGAGCTCTTTCATCATGAGGTTGGAGAAATGATATTAGATTTTGTCACTGAGATGAGCGATATACCGGTTTCGGCCTTGTTTGGCCTCATCAGTATCGCATACATCTCAGAGACAAAATCTTCATAAAAAACTTCAATATTTAAGGCAATCGGGTGCGATATACTGAGCAGAAATTACACAGCAGTGACATCCAATTGCGTCAAACTGAAGTTTCATATCTCCAACGACATGCGAAAAAAGAACTCTGTACATCCTCCTTCACTCAATGAGATTTTAGCAATGGCCCTAAATCAGGACCCTCATGCAGGTTTCTCCGAGTGATGGAAACGCCCAATTCTTTTCGAGACCGTGAAGCCAAGTGTTTTTTAAGAAAAAGAATAAAACGGTAAACAAAAAAAATCTAATATCATTTCTCCAACCTCATGATAAAAGTTCTCTGAGCCTGGGAATATTTTGAATTCATCTATGTTTCAAAAATGTTTTCGGTGTTGGCCTCCGTAAAGGCAAAGAATTTTTTTTGTTTAGGATTTATAGGGTTTGCATATTATTTCAAGGGGTTTTTTTATTTATTCAAGAAAATAGGGATACAAACATTCATTTTTGACCCATAAACAGTATTCGAAACATAAAATGAAAACTTTTACTACTGAAATACACTTTACAATAATTTCGAACTAACCACAGTGCAAAATTAAGAATTATTACATAATAAAAGACTCATGAAACAACATCATGCAATATCTTAAGTTTCAGACATTTTTTTATATTGACGAAGGGGTGTATTAAAAGGATCAGTATTATTGAAGTGTTTGCTATTCCTATTGCTGAATTGAATTGAAAATGTTATAAATGGTTATCGTGGATTGTCCTCAGCAGTTAGACATATGCCGTTGCGGACTTTTTCTTAACACTTTTTGAGCACTACAAAATTGTTGACTCTGTTTCTCTCTCTCTTATAGCCTGAAAAAACCGGGTTAAGTACCGACATAGTCATGAAATCTCGATATTTTTTCTTATTTCTTCGTGACATAGGAATAAACCCTACATGAAAACCTCCCAAAATTAATTCTCTACATTATAGTGAAAATTTCATCAAAATCGACATCTGGTTCCTAAAGTTCATAAAGGACAAACAAACACACGGACATTTACATTTATAATATTAGTATAGAAGTGTAGATATTAGTATAGATTTGTGATATTCGGCTACATGATAGCTATTTCTTGAGATTTTCACGTTTTCAAGCCCCGTTCGAAGCAGAAAATATGGCTTGAACGACTGTTTTTTTAGTATTTCAATTTGAAAGTTGATTTAAACGTGCATATGTCATACGGGGTAGACGCTTTGACTTTAGTACAACACCAGCCGGACCATATATGATTTTTTTAAATTTTAACCCATTATAATGGAGCATTTATTGAATAGATGAGCTAGAACTGAACTCTACAGGGCGCACCTTTGATTTGTACACATATTTTAATGATAATGAAAAATATTTAGCTATTCTAAACTTCCAATCTAACCCTGGAAATATGCCACTAAATTTTTTCGAGCATGACATCTACCGCCTAAACCTAAACGAAAAAATGAAGCAGAAATTTAATTTTGTTAATCTTTTGAACAGAGTTGCATTCTGCCAAAGAAACCAATTTTTAATTTCGCTGATATAAATATTTGAAATTTATATCTCGAATAATGCACATTTCACGAGATTTCACGAAGAATATTTTCATTTTTCGAAATTCATCAAATAGTGTGACATGTTCTTTCGAGCATTTAGGCCGTCGTCGTAGATTAGTTCTCGACGTTTCGCCAGTTCGAGTGTCTGCTCGAAAGAACATGTCACATTGAACGATGGCCGCGAAAGCCTCAACCAATTCATCATCAAATAGTATTCAACTTACTTTTGAACGGTAATAAAGGAATATGTCAGGTATGGTATGTGAAGGTTATACAGCATATAAATCAAACAAGTGAGTGGAAGTTTGTGTTCCTAGAAAAGCATCTCATAAATGGAAACCTGTTTTCGAAAATTAGGTTTTCTCATGGATTTTATGCAGCCTGCATCTTTTCAACCGAGCCGAATCGGAAAAAAAACGATAAAACAAAAAGTGTTCTTTTTGATCTCAGTAATATCCAGTGGAAAAATATGAATAAGTCAAAGACTCACCATGTAGATACGAGAAATTGGCATTTGAAAATTTAGCCGATTTTTCAAAATGAAATTTGTGGAAAACCTCTGAATTCGTGCATTCGAAAAAAGACTGCTTTTTTGCTACAGTGAGAGGTACCTTTTTTCAAAGTTATTTTTATAAATTGAAGTTATACTTTGTGATTTCGTGACAGCTGTAATCACTTCTCAAACAACTAAACCAAATCTACTCATTGAGTATTAGAGTAGAATTAGAACTATCGAGTGTCTTTTTCCAGAAAATAGCGGATGTTCAAACAAAAGTAAAATATTTCATTCCATTCTACTAAAGACACCCACCTAGAGTGTAATTCTGCCTAACATACTACTCTAAGATACTCAACTGATAAATTTCGTCTCCAATTTTTCTCTGTATTGCAGTTATATATCGGTATTCGTGGTATTCCAAGTTTGGCAGGTAGGTTGCTACAAAATATATGAAGTCTTTCATTCTACAACAAGGATTCTCGGCCATATTGAGAGATTTGAGCTTAGGCAATCTTCTTAAATACACAATCTGTGAAAAGAGAAATTCATTCTTTTGAAACAGAATACTGAGAATAGATTGTCTGTAAGAAGCAGAAACATGAGATTATGAGACATCGCGCATGTCAATACACTTCACTTCTCGTGAAAATCGAAATAACAGGATATCGTTTCCTCATATAGATATAGACAATAGACAAAATAACAATTTTTGCTAATTAAGACAACGGTACATGAGGTAAAACAAAACTAGAATGCACAAGTTTTCAAGATAAAAAAAATATTTCGCAAATACTTTCATACTTCACAGAAAGTGGCAGTGTTGACATGTGTTATTTCTGATAGTTTTTTTTATCTGAGTAGGGTGAATGGTCTCTCGCTCGATTGGTCATGACCTCATCGTGGTGTGCGAGAGCTTAAGTAGTTTTGATGAATTCTGAGAACTGAGAATTATGTTCTTTGGACGGACTGCGAAACCAAGTATGACCAAACCCAATTTTGCCTATGTCCCCCTAACAACATAGTTTAAGTGTGTTTTGAAAATCCCAAGGCACCAAGGAGCAATGTAGGTAGAATGAACCAAGAAAGTCTTCAAACCTGAGTATCAATCAAATAATTTGATTTATATTTTTCAATTCATGAAGTGAACTAGAAGTCAAAGTTAACGGCCAGCATACATAAACTTGGCCTAACCGTTTAACAGATACGAAAGGGTATCTTATTTTTGACTAGTACCTACTGTTTGGACATCGAGAGAAAGTGAGAAGAATACTCACATTTTTCCAGTCAGAAATGAAGTTCCTACCGATGCTGAATATCGTGAGATTCTTGAGATTGTCTAGATTTTCTATCTCAGTAATTGAATTGTCGAACAGAGACAGTTTTTTCAGTCTAACCAATTTATTGAGATTCTCTATTCTTGTAATCTTATTGAATGACAAATCTAGATCGATCAGTTCGGTGAGTTTCTCTAGATTTTCGATTTTTTCGATATAGTTGTTATCCATTTTAAGTATTCTCAAATTTGTCATCATCCACAAATGATCTATGCGGAGTATATCTGGAAAGAAAGAACACGTCATTATAAAACTGGAAGTTATCGGAGTTTGAGGATAATGTTATTCATGAAAGTGAAACTAATGAATATATAAATTATGAACTTGAAACGCCCGCTCCTTCGTCGATCGTTTTCGAATTTCGCATTAGTGGTGGAATAGGAGCCCATTTTGCAACTTGTTTTATAATATACAGTAGAATCTGCTTATAATGACATCGAGGGGAAATGAAAAATACGTCATAATAACCGCGGAAGTCACATAAAGCAGAATTTCAGAATTTAATAAAATACAGAAACACTATAAAAATATTGCATTTTATTCACACTTAAAATAAACGAAATTACTTTCCGAACAACCTAATAGAATAAACTATTATTTAATACCAACGCATTCGCCATTTTGTACCATCAGTCAGACTATCAAGTGTTGGTGCTACTTTAAGAAAAATCTTCCTAGGCAAGGCTGTTCACAATTAGTTTACGTTTCTTTGGTTTTCTACAATCAGGATGTAAGTATATGTAAACCTTATTCTTTTCAACATTCAATATGAATCCATGCCAGACAACCATGCCTGACAACCCACTTTTTTGTAGCATAAAACTGTGTTCCTGAGAGCGACAACATTGCCAATGATAGATAATTTAATGTTGAATCACATGAATTATGAACGGTAACCGAGAAATACATATAGGGTGTTCGATTTTATCCTTAGGAAAAACTGGAATTTCCGAGTCAGGACCTGGAATTTTAAACTGATTCTCAGTAGCGTAGCAGAGGGCCCCGCAGACCCCGCAGCGCGGGAGGGGGGGGAGGCACTAAGGGGGCCCCCTAGCAAAACGAAAAGCTTTGAATGAGGCCCCAATAACTATTGAACTTGCCAATTCGCGATATTCTTCTGTTGATATAACGAACAAAACCTAAACAATGAAGGTACTGTTATTATTTTCGAAAAATAGAGAAATATTCCTGCATTATATTCAAATAATATATAAGGTTTACAGAAATTCGATTCGACATATCAGCACCCTGTGATACCTAATTTTTAGGAGTTTTTTATATAGCGTCAAGATTTCGGCATTTCTCTTTGAACATGGCCACATGATCTTTTATTGGGAGCTCGGCGACTAATTTGACGTGTTGTTCTTCAGGCGGCTTGTGGCATATCTGTTATTGCAGAAATTATTGTCTATTCTCCAATCAGGATATTTTTATGAAGGAGGAGAAAATATTATGAAATCTTTTTATTTCCATCTCCATTCTAGTAGTGAGAAAAACAAGTGTAACAAATGTTTGAATACGAAACCACGTTGTGAGTTTGTTTGCAATCAAAGACAAACTTTTGAATATTCTGACTTTTTTAGTACCTTTGGTTTCATTTTCTATATTAAAAAAAAAAAAATATTGAATGCGCGAATTAGAAACGGCAGTTTGAATATCTTATGATTTTTCAGATAAGAATCAGAACAAAGGTCAGAGCGGAAAAGAAAATATTTGAGTGAAGCTTGCAAAAGAAAACTCGAGACTGAAAAAAAAATGCATTTTCTGAGCAAAGAAAAGTTTTTTAATATTTTGATAAGCCAATGCCTGAGTCACAATCAATTATTCAGCACAGTGGCTTATCAGGCTTCGAATGGGGCCCAAATAATTTCATTCTATTGAACTTGCCGATTCGCTATATTTTTCAGATGATATAATAAACAAAACTGAAACAATGGAGATACAATTATTACTCCCGAAAAATAGAGAAATATTCCTAAATGGTTTAAAAAAAAACATATAATTTTCCCAATAATTCCAATTAAAATTCGAATTATCACTCAATTACTCTCAGTGCTACCCTGTTTTCAGCAGTCTCATGATATACCGTCAAGCTTTTCGGGCCTCTTTCTAAACATCGCCAAATGATCGTTTTATTGGGCTTAAGATAATCAAGAATTATCTTAAGAATTCAATGTCACAAACACGTCTGTCAGACATTGAGTCTACTCCTGCTTCGAACAAGAAGTAGCCTGAAGCTTGGACATCGACAAGTTGATAGATATGTTTGAACAAGGAAAATTGAGAAGATTAATGCATTTTTGTTAAATGATTCATCAATTTTACGCTACGCCACTGCTGATTCTAATGGAATTGAGTTATCTGAGAACAATTATTAATAATTCGTGGTGGTCAAGGTGAAAATTACAGAATAATGGTCAGACCATTCGAAGCTTAATACAAGGCTTTTCTTGATATAGCACTAAATCGAAGACAAATTGTATTCTACGCCAAGAGTGCAACTTTTTCGGAATCGTCCGGTGGCAGATGCCCTACAAACTCAACACGTTCTGGAACGGTTGCCATTTTTAGGAGCGCTTTTAATTTGTGTTAGGTAGCGGTAGCGGAACTGAGAGGAAAGTTAAGGTATAAATACCAGACAGATAGCCGTTTGAACTTTGAAGGAAAATAGTTCTGTTGGATCTCGAGGATGGGAATGATTTTTCTTTCTCAGCAAACTAATAATTGACAGAAAATAAAAAGGGGTTGACAGCGAACGATCAACATGTTCCTGACCGCTACCGATACTGGTAGGTAGCAGTAGCACTTTGTGCTTCGTCCGCTGATTGCGACCAATAATTAAACTTATGGGAATCCGGAAAATATGGGGTACCTAACTTCAAGATCCTGATTTTTGTATAAAACCATTGTATAAAGAAGGATCTATATGAGCACTTCAGAGGTAAAGTGTGTTAAGTCACATTTTTTCAGACACGAACTATCTACAGTATTGGATTCACATTAGTGAATTCTAGCTAGTGGAAAACATTTTTGACTACCTAGATATATCAAGTCGCCAATAAATGGCAGTGAACATTCTTTGAAACAATAATAGAACTGAAAAATCGTCATTTTGTCCAATTTTGAAATGGTGACTTAACACACTTCACCTCTGGCCTCTGGGGTGCTGATATAAAATAATAAGACATAGTAACTCAACTTAGCCTTTTTTGAATTTAGCTAGCTAATTGAGTTTTCTTTTGACTTTAGCCAGTAACGAACTAAAAATGTTTACGTAGTTTTTTTATGTATTTTGCAGAAAACAGGCCTTTCCCCCGTTTTGCCCCGGATTCCCCTACAACCGTGATATAATATTTTTCCTAAAAATTGGACAAATGTTGAACACTCCAGAGGTATTTTTCAGAAATTTAGGTTTTAAACAGGGACTTACCTGGTGAAGAAAATATTGTCGTCTTTTCAAGTATAATATAAAAATAGGATAAATAAAATTTTCGCAACGGATTGTACGATGATGAAATGAAAATTGCACCTAGAAAACAGAAGCAGAAATTTGTTCGTTATACATCACAAAAAACAATTACTTATTGATAAATCTTGTTCGAACTTGAAGGAACATTTTCGTAGAAATCCAGAATTTAACAAAATCATTATGACTGGGTATTCTTTGAACCTTGTAACTTATTCTAGTCACAGTCGAGAAGACGAAGAAATTTATGGGACAAACTATATTATTACTAGCTGTGGCCCTCGCAACTTCGTCTGGCAAATCGGCTATTGAAATAATTGTTATTATTATTCCAATATCATATTCAAACACGAAAAATCTTGAAGAAATCTAGATCCTAATTGCCACACCACCTACCAAATCCAATTGTTTTTCCCTAACTTTTCGTTTATACACGTCTAACCTATATCAAAATAACTGAAACTACAATCCTATAATCAAATAATCAGTCCATTCTGTCAACGTATGGGCCTTCCCGTGACGCGGATATTATTCGTACATATCAATTCTACAACAACTGAAAATAGTATTGCTTGGTTGACGTACTTCGATATTTCACAGTTTCACCTAGTTGCCTAGAATCGATCGAGGCTAAGGGTCATTTTTGCATATCACCGTAAGAATAACATGGATGATTCGCGACGTATGTACTTTGACGAATGACCCTTATAGCTCTGAGGACCAGGCATTTTTCCGATTCGCTTCCTGTTTTCTCATTGTTTTATGCTGAAATACCACAAAATTTTCATAAATTATATTATTCGGATAGATTAACTATATTGATGTGAAGCTTCATCTGAATCCGTTCGGTAGTTCTCACGTGAAAGAGTAACAAACATCTTCACATCCTCACAAACTTTCGCATTTATAAAATTAGTAGGTTATAAAAAACTCGGATTCTAAGTTCACAATTTTATGCCTTCACTGATTTAATTTCTTTTGAATAACTAAACTTAGGACTCACTACAAAATTCAATTCTCAACTCAGTAACTTTATCGAAACTGATACCATCCTCGAGGAGTAACTTTCCAACCTCACTCCCCTCCATTTGTTTCCGTAGAAGATCTTCTAGGAGTTTATCATTAATTATCCCTGGTATTTCTTTATAACACACTCGGTTTTTGAGGAACTTGCCCCAATCTCTATAAACTTCATCTTCAGTTTCATTCGAGGAGAAACTTGACATTTCAGCTCAACAATATTCCGTTTCAATTGACGTCTTTGCTCAAACGTCAAGATTCATGATATTTGTGCGATACTCCTGAAAATGTGACCGACTATTTGACGAATATTTTCATTTTTTTCCAAGAACATAGTAATGGGAAATTAATTCAAAAAAGGAGAACTTGAAATCAATCAGGGGACACCTCAGGAATTCCACTGCGTTTTTTTTTTTGTAAATAGACACTTAACTATACCTATTTTATTTGATACATTATATCATTACAGATGTAGATCACGTTACAAGAAAAAGTATATATAGTTCCTACAACCACTTACTATGCCCTCAATACCACACCAAAAAACTCAAACTGAGCCTTTACTTAACTCCATCCATTACCTACCGTAAATTGGGGTGAAGACGGACACTCGGTTCTTGTCTAGATCAAAGATCAAGTTACAATATTTTGACTATATTGGGTCAATTCAAGTTTCTAAAATTAATTTAATGTAACCATTTTACAAACTTCAGAAAGAAACTTTAGCAAACAAGAAATAGTGAGGACTGATTACATGAAACATATTCTTAATTGTTGAGAAATTGATCGAAAAGAGATAACTATAAAAATTATTTCTTTAAATAATTCTTTTCTGATACTGAATGAAAAAATCAAAAAAATTTCGTTTTATAGGGGTGAAGGCGGACATAATTGACCGGGAATATAAGGCTAGAACTGGCATTCAATTGATCAATAACACCTATGAAAATTTACTTGAGGCTGTGTATGATGTTAAAAGTTACCGAAAAACTCTAAGAAAAGCTACCGAGTGTTGCGGTATACCCAAATCAATGTAAAAGAAATAAACACAAAAAAATATGGGAAACGAAAATTAATCTGAGTTTAATGAAAAAAATTTGTCGGCGGAATAATCATATTATTCGACATTCGTCTTTTACTGATGAACTTTCTTGATAGAATAGGGGTGAAGATTATTGATCAATTCAAGTATAACTAACCTGGAATTGATTGGTTTTATAATTTCATGAAACAGTATGATAAAATCTCAAGAGAAACACTAAAAATATAAAAAGAGCACTGGCAGGCATAGCAAAAGGTTTTTGTTGTCTATAAAAATTTCAGACATGATGGGAGCTTTTTAAAAAAACAGTAGACAAGACAATGAGGACTTCCACATTGTCAAACGAATAGATGAAATCGATTCATTTCTGAATTGATAATTTTTTATATTAAAATTGATTATAATTATTGTTTTACATAAAATTTTATTGTATAGTTCTCTGCTATCAACAAGTGATTTGCTCAGTATTGATGTTATTCTGAAAAAGGTTCATCTGAAAATATTTACCGTTCATGATGGAAAATATGTATAATTACCTGGAAATGATTGGTTTTATAATTTCATGAAACAGTATGATAAAATCTCAAGAGAAAGACTAAAAATATAAAAAGAGCACTGGCAGGCATAGCAAAAGGTTTTTGTTATCTATAAAAATTTCAGACATGATGGGAGCTTTTTAAAAAAACAGTAGACCGCATCACCTAAAATCAATAACATTGGCCTATGGTGACCACTGGGAAAATCACCAAGAATATTCTGAATTCTGGCGAAATAAATGTGTGCATGAGCGCCCTTCAAATAATTACAAAGAATCGTTCATAATTTGTGAAAAGCGCCACCTACAGTTATTTGAAATGAATAATCTCGCTAAAATGGTAATTTGTATTATATGATATTATTCTCGTCAAATTTTGTCTTTGAATAATGTAAGAACTAGGGTGATCGAAAATTTGGAAGCATAGTCATTCATTTCTATGATGATCAGCTGATTGGGTTTGATTGACGTCAACTATTGACATTTCCAATAACAAAAAGTAGTTCCAGATTCCAGAGAATTCCTTTCTTTGTTGTGTATGTTACATTGTAACCTATCTACAAGTTACAAGGTTTTTGGTGTTCTGGGTTTTAAGTTGATTGAGTGGATATTATTTCAACACCAGGTATGTCACATTTTTTCAATTCTTTTATCATTTTGATTACCAAATCAAATTTTGTTTTATAGTCTGTTTGATACTCTAGAAATGATGGATCCAGTCGTTGAACGTCGTAACAGCGATGAATATGTTCAGACAGACAGGTGTACCCATTCTTCATCTGAATATTGTATGGTACCAGAGGAACGGTTGAGGAAAAAACTGCAATTCCACTTTATGAATCCAATTGAGAAGTGGAAAGCTAAAAGAAGATTCCCTTATAAATTTATCGTACAACTGATCAAGATTGTTCTAGTGACACTGCAACTATCTTTATATTCCTACTCAAGGTATCATTATGTTAATTATACATTTGACAACCGCGTCACATTCTCACATTTATTTCTCAAAGGCTGGGATGCCACAAGGGAAATTAATACATATCCGCCTACTGCTGGGCCTTTAGCTGTTTATGAAAAAGAAGATTTTTATTCTACAATAGATTTTGCAGTAAAAGGCTACGCAAATATGAGCAAAGCAATTGGAGCTTATTCCTATACCAATGAAGATAATTCCATGCCAGATTTGGTTTTCTGTTCATATAGTTATAAACAAGGAGACATTTTTGGTTTTAATGAATCTTACGTTTTCAATTCAGAGATTGTAGAAACTTGCAGCAACATATCATATGATATGAAGGATTACTTTGAGGCAAAGTCATATTTAAAAGGCCAAGACATCAAATTCTCGGCTTTAGTCAAAGCGACATTGAAATTTTCACTGAAAACTGTTAACTTCAAATCTGCCGGTAGGATTTCACCTCCTAATTGTTACCAGTTTGATATAACTATCTTATTTGACAATGAAGACCACGATGGCCAGTTGGTACTCAGTCTCGATGCAGAACCATTCAGGCTGAAATGTAAAGGTGATGTTGAATACGTAATAGGAAATGAAATCAACTCCATATTACGCAGCTTATTAAATTATTTAGTCATCTTTGTATGTCTTACGTCTCTATTACTTTGTGCTAGAGCGCTCTGGAGAGCCAAACAATTAAAAGAAATTACAGAAAAATTTTTCCTCTCCACCTTCAATAAGCCATTGAGTACTAGCGATAAATATAAGTTTGTGAATTGGTGGTATGTTATGATTATTGTTAATGATGTTTTAATAATTGTCGGCTCATCTATCCAACAACAAATTGAAAAAGATGAGTTCAGCTCTGATCAGTGGAATGTCTGTAGTGTCTTTTTAGGATCAGGAAATTTACTAGTTTGGTTTGGAGTTCTGAGATACTTAGGGTTCTTCAAAACATACAATGTTGTCATTTTAACATTACAAAAGGCCGCTCCTCAAGTAGCTAGATTTTTAATATGTGCTATTTTAATTTACTCTGGATTCTTATTTTGCGGGTGGTTAGTATTAGGTCCCTATCATCTAAAATTCAGATCACTCTCAACAACTTCCGAATGTTTATTTTCTCTGATTAATGGAGATGATATGTTTGCCACTTTTTCTATAATGGGAACGAAATCAAACCTATTGTGGTGGTTTTGCCGAATTTATCTTTATACATTTATTTGTTTGTATATTTACATAATCCTTAGTTTATTTATTTCTGTTATCATGGATGCCTATGAGACAATCAAACAATATTATGAAGAAGGTTTTCCTAAGAGTGATTTACAGGTTTTTATTGGAGAAACCAATTTGGATGATGTTTCAAGTGGTTTATACAGAACAGGATCCACTGAAAGCTTGGGGGGTTTAGTGAAAGATTTCTTCTGCTGTTTTAATTGCAAAAAAAAATATTCATCAATTCCAACTCCCGCAAATACTCAATCCACCTAGTACGCTAAGAATACATAAGTAATAATACTGCTAAGAATATTACCAAAGAAACATTTTAAAGACCAATATCTGTACCTATTTCAATATTTGTTCTACTCAATATGAAATGATTTAGTCTAAAAAATTTTTTGTCTCGGGTAGTCATATCGGAAATTATTAACTGATAAGTGTATAATCTGAAATTTTCCATCATAGCATGTGTTTATTTCTATTTCCAATCATAATGAGGACTTCCACTTTGTCAAACGAATAGATGAAATCGATTCATTTTTGAATTGATAATTTTTTTATATTAAAATTGATTATAATTATTGTTTTACATGAAATTTTATTGTATAGTTCTCTGCTATCAACAAGTGATTTTCTCAATATTGATGTTATTCTGAAAAATGTTCATCTGAAAATATTTACAATTCATGATGGAAAATATGTATAATTCTAGAATTTTTGGAAATAACTGCAGGAATGTATTTGACATGGAGGAACAATGCTTTTTTATCATCGAACTTGGCTTCCTAATTTGATGAGTCTGAAAATGTACAAAGTATACTGTGATTTTATTGATATTTTGAAGCTAGTGAAGAGTATAGGAATTAAAGAAAAACTTTCCATCCATATCTCCCAAGGTGCTTTCTCTTGTTTCCCCTTTAGCCTGTTCTTTCAATCTATAGATTTCTAATTATCAATAGACTATGCTGAAATTTTTATTTTTTGTACATGAACAAGATCGAGAAATGCATAGTGGTTGATATACAGAGTGTTATAGAAAATATAAGTGGTCTTCATGGTATCGATAGGTACAATGAAATGTGTAAGTCTTATACCAGAGTTACTTGATAAACAGTAATAATTTCTCATATTATATTGATTCCTTTGTTTGATATAAGCATGTGTAAAAATACAAGCGAATTTCTGAGCATAAATAGAATTTGCTTTGATATAGATATACCTTAGATTCATAAGAGTAATGAAGTATTAGTTGATACTCAAGTTGCCATGGGAACATTTCATTTTCTCTCCATGTATTGAGAGGTTGCAATGATTAATAGTCCAAGAGAGTTATCTAATCAATCAATTGCAACAGTTTCATCAATTTCAGTCGGATTGAATATATTATCACCTTGGTGTGCCATCATATTTTTTCTTATTCTATATATAACCAAAACTTTGGAATTTCCTACAATTTTTGATGTTAATGAATATGAATATTCGTCTGCTATAGTGATCTCAGAGAACTTATATTCAATGTGAAAATATTTTATGAAATTTTATTCTAGAATTATCCATTTTTTATTACACCCCATAACGTTGTTTTTACTATATTTGATTTTACATAACAAACATATAGTCGGTTCATTACCAAAGTCACGAATATGCATAATTGATGTTTGAGAAAAACGCGTTTTAAAAATTCAAGGCTGAAAACGAAATGTTTATTTTTAGCAATGTCTCTAATTTTTAAACGTTTTTGTGAAACCCGAATTATACACATTCGTAACTTTGGCATTGGACTGACGATATATCAAATAATGTAAATGAATCAGTTAGTTGAAGAACAGTAAAAAAAAGGCGTGACAGTTAACGCACTTAAAAATTATGCAATTTTTAGTGAATATATCCTTTGCATTATTCTTCAGCAAATTCTATCAATGTTTTGCAATTCTCTTTCACCTATATACATCACCTCTTCCAATTAGTGTAAGGCTATTGCGGTTGCATAGCTTTCTATTATTTATGTAATATACTTTAACTTAGATATAACATTTCAGTACGTTATATTGTTACAACCCTTCTATGTGTGGTGCTAGTCCCTTCATAGAGACCTGAGAAATACTTGGTCAAGCTCGACAAACATTTGATATCTTTGTTTTTATTGAATCTCTTACAGTCAGTTTTACAGACTTCCATGAAAAAATCGAGGATTGAAATTGTATTGGACATTTATGAAACTTACTATTCGTTGGATCTATCATTTCGTTGTATGAATGCAAAATACACTTATTTGTTTTTAATTCGTCAGTTTTGGAATATCACTAGTTGCCATTATTTAATATAGGTCAATTCACTCACTTGTTGAGCTCATATTGGAACTGATACAACTATTTTGTTTCATTGTACATAAAATTTAGGTAAATAAATGTACATATTATCTTATAAAAATAATGTACACATGGCGTTTGTAAATATTCATATTGAAATAAATAATTTTAAAAATGTTCTGCTTTTCATTACTTAAAAATGAATCTGTAACATTTTATTGAGTGGTTCACTTTTGTATAGGAAAGGCAATTTGTACAATCTGGAAAAATTTTGTGAAAGATGGCGAACATGTCAATGATAGATAATTTCCTTAGAAGTTGGTTATTATGTTATTCATATAATTTATTCCTAATGAGCAAATCACATTGAAACATGAACGAACAAGAAAACTTCGAATCAGAAAAAAAATGAAAATGTGAATTACTGAAACAATATTTTTCGAGTTGGTCGTGCATTATATAGTATCTGGACCACAAAAACCGCGACGTTGAAACTTGTTTTCAGAGTGACCCATCTATTTTCCTACGGTTAGTCTGTTATTAAATTTATCCAAGATTTTTTTTCTTATCCACTATTTCCCCATAAAAAATGCATACTTCTAACGAAATCTTTTATATTTCAATTGAAGCTTCCTGTGACCTCCCATTGAAAATGTAACATTTCCATATTCTGATATTCCTAAATTGATATTGATTCAATCCGCAAAGTTTCGTATTGCACGCAATATTTTTATCGGTACCTATTGATAACTTACCTATTAATATGAACATAAAATGTAAAGAAAATGTTCTAGTGTGGTATGTCGTGTGACAGTTTGAAAGTTTCAGTTTTCAAATTTGTATCTTATAGTATTCTTATTGCATTTCTAACTCCACATTCAACATGAGACACCCTTTGTTACAGGAAATTCGAAAAACATTACAAAATATTTCGAAAAATCCGATCCTTGCGTCATAGATTTGAGGTAATCCATAATATTAATATGCAAACAATGAATGAATGGGTCCATTTTCTAACATATGAGGTGATCTTGATGTGCTTGCTTACATTGACTTTATTCAAATAATAATAATAATGAAGTCACTGTATGCTTGCTCCGAATCGAATTCAAAATAATTAATTTGACCATTTGAGGATTCTGGGGTAGGTTGATGATTATCTAATCTTCTTTGGAGCATATCCCATGCATGTTCTATGCAATTCAAATCTGGTGAGTGCGGTATTGGTAAATGTGGAATACCAAGCTCATCGCGCGCATTCTCAACTATGGCTGCACGGTGCGGTCTAGCGTTATCGTCTAGAAATTGAAAAGTTTCACCAATAGCAGCGTGAAAATTTGGCAAAATATTGTCAATGACATGCTCCTTATAGTGTAGGGCGGTCATATTCCCAGGACAAATGTGTATATCTGTGAGTCCGTTGAAACATATCCCGGCCCATACCCTAACACTATCACCTCGAGAATCTGAAAATCGTCCATATCTGGATTCATCAGTGAAAAGGGCACTACGCCATTGATCGTTCCCATTGATATGTTGCCTTGCCCATTCCAGTCTTTGACGCTTATAGTCACGTGTTAATGGAACTCCTCTTAATGAATGTCTAGAACCTAGATTAACCTCTCTGAAACGTCGTCTGATGGTTTCGATGAAAACTTGGATCCCATCTGCACTTTGAGGAGTATTCCGTAGCATTCTACACGTAGATGTAGGCTTTCTTCTCGCTGAAACGGTGATGAAACGATTCTGAGCCGGTGTTGTTTTTCGTCGCCCACCAAGCCTTGGTCTTTCCAACACGGAACTTGTCTTCCTGAATCAATTCCATAGTCGAGATATCACATTTTGGCTGACTTGGAGCCTTTCCGCTACAACAACCTCAGTTAGGCCAACCTATAGCATTCCGATAGCCCTCTGCGTTTGTTAATTTACGTCTTGGCAATTTCAGAAAACTCGTTTCAAATGGAAGTCGTTTAATAACTTACTCCATTTCAAAATAAGAACATTCATGAAGCATTTTCAAAGAACCAAACTTCAGAAACAAAGGCGACCAGATTGACTAAATGTCTCATACTGATTTTGATTGGATCGCTTCAAGTCGCTATTGAGTTTTAAATGATTTTACAGCGATTTTCTCAAAGATTACATACTTTTCAAATCGATATCCCTAACTATTGTGGAGCAGTATATTTAAAATCTTTAATGAGCTATGACAACCTTGGAAGCATGCCACTAAAATTTTTCCCAGCATTAGATCTACCGCCTAAACCCTTGAAAATATTGAAAAAAATATTTGAATCTGTGAATCTTCTGGAGGGAGTAGCATTCAGCCAAAGTAACTTTTTTTTAAATTTCGCTCATACATATTGTATATTCGAATATTACATTTTTATGGGTTTTCATAGGCCTTATCTTTCAAACCGAGCTAAATCGAAAAAAAGGGATTCTTCTGACCTCAGCAATCTACAGTTGCAATATATGTATACTTCAGAGACTCACCCTGTATAGATGACGAGTGATTTTATTTCTTGGTTGCGGCAAATAGTTCTCCAACCTTTCGAAAAATCATGCGAGGGGAAGTGTTTATTTGCCTTTCGGACTTATTCAATCATAACCAGTGACAAAATTATTCTTAGGAGAAAACGTTTTGTAGTACCTACCTAATGTTTCAAACTTTGCACCGTGAAATCATTGGAATCCTGCTTTAATTCCAGCTTGTCCTCACACTGACATCCATATTTTGAACCTAGTTTGAAATTTGATTACTAATGAATCTTGAATTTTCTGAACCATCAATTTGTTTTTCGATTTGTAGATTTCAGTTCTCTATTTAATCACATTAATAATCAAATTGATATTGAGGAAATTTAAATTTTCTTTTTCCAATTTTTTGGTATTTCGGATCTTGGTGTATGTAGGTTCTGTAATTTTTGATATGAATATACCTCACAGGTACTTAGAGGGAGACTCGGAGGGAGATGAAACAAGCATTTTCTTATAAACATTTATTTACAAAGTACAATGAAAACCTTTTCTACAACGTGGCACTACTAGGTACTTCTTTATTACAGTACAAAATACTAAGTCCTACTTCTTTATTTTTGTTGGGGATACAGTGGATGAATTCTAACTCGAATTATCCCAGATAAACTAACTTGCTTGAAGAAACCTAATGTGCTTTATAGCTTATAGTTTGGAATAATAAACTTAAAAAGGACTAGGAAAAATAGTTCTTGAAACAATATATTTGTGTTAACTGAAGATCGTGTTCTGAAGGCAAGTTTGTTTATGTTTTAGTATACACATTGATTGAACCACAGAATCGTAACGCCTCACACGCAGTGAACTAATAACACATGGAAGGAGCGTAGAGAGAGACTAACGGGTACGTTTGTGAGATAGAAGAAAATCAGCTGATTGGGGGCAAAACATTGGAATTGTCTATACGTGAATCGGTGAATTTTCTTGTTTAAATTGAGTTTATCTTGATTTTTGGGTGTGTTTCTTTCGTTATTGTGGTGAATTAATATTTATCTTTGATATTTTTCACTATGGTGAAGTCATGTTCGGCATATAATTGTACACAAAGGTACAAAAAAGGCAGTGGAATTTCATTTTTCTCGTGAGTTTCTCTACTTATGAATTATAATTCTAGAATTATCATAGTAATATTAAAAAACTCTGTAGGTTTCCCAGTGACTCACAACTGAGATCTCAATGGGTCTTGGCAATGAGAAGGGAAAATTTTTGTCCAACCACTTCTTCTACTTTATGTAGTAAACACTTTATTGAAAGTGATTTCATAAGGCAATTTGGTCAAATCAAACTGAGAGAAGGCTCGATTCCCTTAATTTTTGATTTTCCTGAACATTTGAAGAAGAAAAAAACCAAACCAAGGAAAATTAGAAAAAGATCAGCTGAGGGGGAGATTCAAGCAGAATCTACTTCTGAGGAGAAGAAGCTCAAGTTGGATCTTCCATCAACTAGGTTGTTACCTGTTTTCAATCCTTTTCTTTATATATTCATGTTTGAAATATTTTCAGTCCTGAAAACTACTTGGAGACTTTGGAGAGTGGGAACACCGATATCACAGATTTTCCCGAAAAACATTTGATGCGCAAGAAAAGAAGGTATTTTGCTCTATCCTATTCCGATTTATTCAGTCTATTAAATTAATCATTTTGCAGGAGGAGGCATTATTTTGGGGATATAAAGTATTCTGCTTTGAAAACTGCAGAAGCCAAAATGTTATGGCATATTGCCAATAGGAGTGTGCAGAAAATGAGAGCAGAAAATAATAAGCTTCGAACAAGAAAATCTAAGAAAAAGAAAATTCTTTGCCTTTACGAAGGCACATCGAGAACATTTTTGAAACATAGATGAATTCAAAATAGTAATCATCGAAATGAATACCATTTTCAATTCCCAGGCTCAGAGATCTTTTATCATGAGGTTGGAGAAATGATAAAAGATCTCTGAGCCTGGGAATTGAAAATGGTATTCATTTCGATGATTACTATTTTGAATTCATCTATGTTTCAAAAAAGAAAATCTAAATTAGAGAGCAAGGTTACTAAGTTGAAGGAACTCATAACACATCTAAAAACTTCTAAAAATGTCTCCCAAAATTGTTACGACATAATGCAGGTAAAATGCAAAGTATGAACTAAGGGCCTATAAACAATTATTGACGAATACAAATTAATGCATGTTGAAGAAGCGCATGTGTTTATAATTCTGTGTGGTAGTAGCCTTTTCAGAATTTTATTTTATTTTTGCTTAGTTCTCAAAAGGATGGTGCCTTCTTCTTCCAGAAACCAATTCAAAGGTATCATATATTCACTTCTACATATCTAGGGTAAGTAGGTAGGTGAGTAATCATTGAATCTTCAATCTTATTATGAAAAATATCAGAATAAAATTTTTGTTTTCAGATTTCTGGGTTAAATTTTTTTAATTAATTTGTGAGTCACAAAAAATATTTTATGTTACAGGAATGTATTCCTAAGGCTGAACAAGAGTTAGTTTCTTCAAAGTTTCTTCAAAAAAGGAATATCCTGAGCAGTTAAGAACATTTGCTCTCACTCTCAACTTCTATTCCACTTCTGCATACAATTATGTTAGAAGTATGTTCTCAAATTGTCTTCCACATCCTAAGACATTATCGAAGTGGTATAAAACTGTTGATGGATCACCAGGCTACACAACAGAGTCCTTAAGAGCCATTGAATTAGAGTCCAGGGAAATGAAGAAAGCGGAAAAGTCCCTCATATGCAACTTGGTAATGGACGAAATGTCCATTCGTAAACATATCCAGTGGAATGGCAGAAAACAAGTGGGATATATCAATTATGGTTATCCCATGGAAAGTGAATCTTTACCAGAGGCAAAGGAAGGCATTGGTGTTTTTGATCGTAGCTCTTAATAGCAGATGGAAATTACCTATAGCGTATTTTCTAATTAACGGATTAGGTGCTGATGAAAATGCAAATATGGTGAGGGGTTGTTTGTCAATGCCCGATCAAGTTGGTGTTAAAATTTCGTCGATTACTTTTGATGGAGCAGCTACTAACTTGTCAATGGCTAGCATTTTGGGAGCAAAACTATATGACATTAATAATATTCAGAGTAACTTTGCACATCCTATTACAAAAGAACCTGTATATATTATTTTAAATGCATGTCATATGGTTAAGTTGATACGCAATCTGTTGGGTGATTGGGGTATATTGTATGATAAGCATGGTAATGCAATCAACTGGAGTTTCATAAAAAATTTAGTGAAATTACAGGAAAAATATGGACTACATGCTGCAACTAAAATAAAAATGAGACATATTAACTATTCTCAAGAGATAATGAAGGTGAAGTTGGCAGTGCAAACGTTGAGTGAAAGTGTTGCAGATGCTCTATTATACTGTTCTGATGATTTAAAATTGAGACAATTTCAAGGTGCCCATGCTACTGCAGTTTTCTGTCGCATAATAAATAATATTTTCGATTCTATGAATACAAGGAACTCTTTAGGAAAAGGTTCATTCAAAAGGCCTTTAGCTATGTCTAATAAAGATTTCTACTTTGATTATTTCGATTATGCTAGAGATTATTTTATCAATTTGAAAGATTATAAAGGTCAACAAGTTGTAACGTCACGTAGGAAAATAGGACTTTTAGGATTACTTATAAATATGTCTAGTATTCAAGGAATTGTGAAAGACCAAATATTAGAAAAACAAAATCTCCAATATTTGTTGACTTACAAACTGAGTCAAGATCATCTGGAGCTGTTTTTCTCTAATATTCGGTCTCGAGGTGGATATAATAACAATCCGACAGCAATTCAATTTGAGGCAGCATATAAAAAACTTTTAATTAATGCCTTGCACAGGGCACAACTAGAATCTTGAGAATTTCTAGTAGTGGTGTGAGGGAAAATAATGAGTTAGATGCATTAAATCAGGGAGATGAATCTTCAGATGATGAATTACACTATTTAGTTCTCGATTAATATTCTAGTGATGTTGTGGCTTATATAGCGGGGTTTGTCTGCAAAAAATTGGCCAAAACATTCAGTTGTAGCATATGCTTTTCATCACTGACTAATAAAAATTCTCTATCCCTATTACTAGATAGAAAAAACAAGGGTGGTTTGATGATGCCATCTGCAGATGTGATTTCAATTTGTAGAAAAGCTGAAACTGTATTTAGAAGTTTTCCAGATCTTAAGACGGGTAATGTAAAGGAGCGATTCATATAAAAAACAATGCGTTCCATCAATTTTGATACTATTTTTTATAATTTGAATGAGCACATTTTTGATCAGGATCCATTAAATAATCACCTTCTTCAAATAGTTCACAGTATTTTAGAAGTTTATTTTCATATTAGAATATATCACAAAAATAAAACGACAATTGAAACAAAACAGAATATTCGACAAATGTTTACTAAACTAATTCATTTTAAAGGACAATAATCTAATTTTTTTTATTTTTATTCATGTTATTCAATTTTAATTATTCCTTCAGAATCCACAAATTCTCTCTTTAATTGGAAAATAAATTTATTTTAATAAGTTTGCAATTTTTTTTATCAACCTCCCATTTTTTCATCTGACTTTAATGTTATCAAAAAGTTTGGGAACATCTGCGGCTCAAAATTCGAAAATAAAACACATTTGGTCAAAAACATAACGCGCTGAGAAAAAGCGCGCAGAATCAATGCATTCTGATATTCAATTTGAATGTGTACATTTTAGATCAGCGGCCTTGAAATGATCACTCTCATGCCTTGTAGAATGCTCTAAAGTCTTTTTGATGTACAAATCTAAGAACACAAAAAAAAAATTAATAAACTATTGATAAGTAGGTAATAAACGCATCTTAGACAAATACGTACAAAATTAATTCTTTCAAAATGACAACAATAATCAGATAGGTACGTTTAATTTGTTGATAATTCGTTTCAATATCTCATCAAATTCAATTCCTACGCAACAGATTTAATCTAAAAAATCTCTCTTTCGTTCGAAAACAAATGCATTTAAAATACATTAATGCGTTTTTCTCATCAAAACCATTGGCTACCAATAAAATTTTACATGGAATTATAAGTTCGAGAACTGTCACTATAAAAATAATGAGTGGGTACGACAAAATCCGTACAAGTATTTTAAATTGAAGAAACAACAGGAAATCTCCACGAATTCAGTTCAAACGCTGCGTTTCTTGCCCCGAATCAGCTGATTCTTATCTTCGTACCCAGCATTACGCCGCATCTGTCAGTTAGACTCCTTCCATGTATTATTAGTTCACTGTCACAGGGTTATTTCATATTCTCAACCCCTAAAATCCGTTTTTATGTGAAAACAATATCGAGACATTCAATGTATGTACTATTAATTATCGAGTAAGTATGCGGTGATCATTTTTCACCATCGAAATATTGTTATTCAAGAGTGTCTACCCGTCTTAATCATAATGCTAACCCTAGATTCTAGTGTTACAGACAATGATAATCGTTGAAGCGAACACAAATCTTTTATTTTATATGAACACTACCTCAAGTTTTAATTCTTTTTTCTTCATGACCCTGCAAGGATGAAAGAGCCTGGCTGATGCTGACTTATCAAAAAACATACAATCCAAATTCTCTCTGATTATATATTTCGCAATGGTATGCATCTATCGTATCAAGATAGATTTTGACAATATAGATAATAGCAGAACACAAAGCCCTGAGAAACGAATTTGATCCTGAAATGATTATGTCCAAATTTCTGGTCTACAACGAAGACCATCCATATTCAATATTCTATAATACCATGCTGTAATGCCCAAAAGAAATAAGGACTATTGAGTATGTAAAGCAAAGGTTTCTAGACGTTGATCATAGCAATTGCCGCAAGTTTTCAAAATCTGTTAACGTTCATGACAACGAAAATCTATTTAAATCATAAAATGAGCTCAATGACCTAGATCAAGAACATGAAATATTTGAATATAATATAGTTTGTTTCGATGGTTGCCATTCGAAATCAAATATTTTCATGAATATGATTACAGGACAGAAACATGTAGAAAAACACCCCTTCGGAGAAAATCGACTCTAGAGTAAAAAGACCTAGAACAGAAGTGTTCAAAACCCGACTTGATTATGCCTCAAGAGCTGGTGACAAGAGAGTTAAAACTCCAACTGAACTTTTAGGAATGCAGAAAGTTGATCTGACTGATCTATATTCGAATGATGAAATTGCAAAACTTCGAAACATGTCGAAGGAATAAAAGATATGTAGAACAGGTTCGGGAAATGCGGAACTTACTTACTAAGTTCTGAGTGCGAATACAATAAAAAAATTTGCTATTACTGCCACTAATTTGGGCACATAGTGAAAGAGTTTTTTAGAAAGAAGAAGAATGGTAAGTCTTTCAACTTTACGAGTCCTCATAGGACTGGCAGTGCAAGGAAGCTTGAAAATATTAAATGTGAAAACATCTTCATCTCTAAAGATGACGTAAATGAAGTTTTCAAATTAAAGAGGGCTATTTATGGGTTGAACCAGTCAAGTCGTGCTTGGAATGAGAGAATAGATGAAGTGCTGTTGGATATTGGATATAAAAAATTCAAACATGAACCTTGTTTGTACATAAAACGTAAAGAAAACAACTTGTTAACCGCAACAACTTTGTATATGGAAGATTTTCTTGTCTTTTCTTCTGATTGTGATAAGTCATTTGAGAACCATATTATGTATAACGAATTTTTCAGAGAAATTTCTATAATTCCAGTTCAGCGATGAAGGAATAGAAATTCAGCACAAAAGAAGCATTTCATTTTTCTTTTAAAATATTCTGATCATTGTTTGTTATTCATAGGTAAGTGTTGATTTAGATTTGAAGTGGGTAGGTATCTATCTACGTTTTTGCGTAGGTGCTACAAAGTGGTTGGACAAAAATAAATGTTGGGAAAATATTGCCAAATCATTCAATAATCGAAGCAACAGAAGCATTTATAGGAATGCCGATCATTTGAAAGAAAAATATAAGAATTTGAAAAAGAATGCAAGAAGAGATTTTCGAAAAATAAGAAAACAATTGGTGGTTCTTTGGTGCATGAAATGATCATCAGGACAAAATTTTATATAATATCATAGGACCCCAAATTGATGGTCTTTCCAATGAATATGAGGGTGATGTTCCAATTGGTATACTTTGACACCAAGTCTCAAGAATTGATTGAAGAAAAACTGGAATTTGTATGTGTTCAAAAAGAGAAGTTTTTAGAAGAGCACGAGATGAAAATCAAAATGTTACGCCGAAAATTGGCATTGTTATATTAAAAATGTTCCTTACGAACAATTTGAATCAATGATTGAGATGTTCGAGTGTATTATAATTAACAATTATATTTTAGTTGAATAACTATTGCTTCAGTTTCTTTATTCTTCTGTAAGTATCTCACCCAAAATTTTGAAACTCTAATACAAAATTTCACAAGACGTACTATTAACTTATTGATCACGGACATGACGAAACAAATCAACATAATTGAAAAAGAACTAAATAATTTGATTGAATACATTAAAGACAATGAAACTGTTATGTAAGGTCATACAGTTTAGGAAGAGGAATTGTGGCGTGGATGGATGTGCTGGACAACATCATCCTTTGGTTCATCTAGGTGTTGATACCAGTCAAGAAACATCCATCCAGCAAAATTTAAATTTCTGTGGCCAACTCTCAACAGAGCGACAGTCTGTTTTACTGAAAATAGCGCCAGTTATTCTTCGGGGACCGGACAAGGAAGTTACCACTTTCGCCCTTTTTGATGAAGAACACCTCTTGTACTGATCTAAGTTCTTTGTGGAATTTACCCAAAGTTAGTAAGGTAAGCGTGGAAGTGTCAATTATCATCGATCATAATAATTTAAGTGAATGAAGAGAAATTAATTTTGGGAGAACATTCTCTGCAACAAGATCAGAAAAGATGATGAAATATCCAACCTCTGAAGAGAAAATAATAATAATAGAAATTCAGTTCGTATTAAATGTTCTTGAAAATATATACTGCTTTATTGAAGAGATTTATTCCCTTCATAAATAGGGTGCGTATGCACCCTAATCATTGGGAGCTTCTACTGAGTTTTCTGGAAAAGCACCGAGAAATGCTGACCGGAAAATTTGTTTGCGTGAATGCAAAACATAAATCCCAACAATTAAGGGAGAAAGTGACGACGAAATTAAATTCATTGGGGCTCGGTGAGAAAACATTGGAAAATGGAAAATTGCTTTGCAAGATTGGAAATACAAAGGTAGAATAAAAATAGCCGTCATGAGCACTTCTCAATCTGGAACTGGAAGGGGCCCATCCACAAGTATGAAGCTGACTCCACAGAAAGAAAGGTTCATGTCTTTTCAGGGTTCGAAAATATCATGATATTTATATAAATATCAAAATATCGGATATATATCCGATATATATCAACTTTCTGATATTTATTTTTATGAACAATTGTTCAAGTTTTCTTTTTTTTTAAGTTAATAAATCAAACGTATTTAGAATTTCATTCACCAAATTTATTGAAAAATCTAATCGAGATTCTGAAAAACAAAAAACAACAAAAATAAAAAGTTAGTTGATAAATTTATTAAAGGTTCGTTATCCGGATTATGAGATTCCCCGAAAATACGTTGCTTCGCTGAAGGTACTAACGCTTGGTATGTTGGTATGCATCGGTGACATTGGTGTGCTCTCAAATCGCGATTGATTATGAAATTTTTACACACAGTCGCAAATTTTAGTAAATTCAAAAATATCCTTGATATATATCAATCCTTATAAATATCGATATATATCATGATATATATCAGGATAAATATCGGCGATATATATCGGTCGAACCCTGTGTCTTTTTATGGTTGGAGTGCTATTGGAAATGAGAGAATTCCTAAATCTGGAGTCCAGATATTTAACTGAACATACCTTTATAAACCATTTAAACAAGTAGAAGTTTTTTGGAAATAATTTTCCATGTAAATAATTAGGTAGTTTTATTCGAGAGAATGATCAAATTATTGGTTTTCAGGTAGCCGAACGAAGGGGAAATATTATTGAGTTCAACTGCAAAAAGGAGAAAATATAGAGATACTGATGAAGTGTTGACAGAATATCAGGAACAAACTATGGGGACACTGGCTGAAATAGCTGAGAATGTGAAGAGTGTGGCTGATGAATTGAAATGTATTTTGAGTCTTTTCAAAACATTTGTGGCGGAAATTTAAAAAAAATTGAAATAAATGATTTCAAGTTGAAATCTTTTTCATTGTTTTTCAATTATTGAAAATCCCAGAGATGGATCATCTTGTTTGTCAATTCAAGATGGAAATTTTGTATGGAATGCGATATCGTATACCAAGAGAAAGTCATGCAGGAGAAGATGACATGTTCTGTTACTCACAATGTGATTCCTCCAGACTGGTTTGCTAATGTCAACCAGCAAAGTGTAATAAATGGGGAAATTGGTAATTTCCTCATTTAACAATTCAATACTGAAACTTCTGAATACGGCACTGTATCCGAGGTATACGTTATCGTATTTCCGAGCTACCCTTCAATCATCACGCATAAAAACCAATCCGGTCACAGCCCAGTTGTTTATTTAACTACAAGACGCATAGATATCAAACTGTGACAAAAATTAAAACGTTAACCCTGTCGGCATAAACATTCGAAAACGGTCGTTTTCGAATGGTTTATTATAAATAAAAATTGGCGATTTATTGGATTTCATGATCTTCAAGCTTAAGAAAAACATACGACGGTATTATTTATTATTATGGGTCAAAAAGGGTATTTAGAAGAGTGGGACTTGAAAAGGCCAACTGACATCTTTTTCGGATACTCCTACAAAGACGAAGAACCTTTAAAAAAGGAATCTTATTGGTCAATAGGAGGGTAAAAACAAAGATTTTCCCTGGAAGGTGGCAATCTTTGAATAAGGTACCTCCCAAAAAAGTGGAGAGAAAAATCACATTCGGTGTTACAATTATCGAAATAAGTCAGTAGTGTTCTGAGTCAGAGCAGAGAAGGTTCTTCGACGTGCTCGCGAGTAGTGACCGCGAAGTTCGGCTTGCTCGGTTTATTTTTGGGTGTGAAATAGGAAATTTCACAGTTAGTGTTTAAGTCTCAAGCGGAGACTTGTAGATTTCTTGAGAGTAATAGGTAAAGTGTTAGGTCTTAAACGAAGACGTGTTTTGTATTTAGCTATTCCGGGAATAGTAGTGAAAAGGGTTAATTAAAGTGGAATTTTGTACTCGTCGGAATATCGCGAAACCGAGACGGAAGTGCGTACGAGAAAACAGTGTAAGTTGAGCGAAGGAAAAGGATCGCTTTGAGGATTTAGTGGAGAAAAGCGGCAATAGAAAAAGTCAGAGTAAAATGGTCAGTTTTTTCCGCTTGAATGAGTAATTTTGAGATTCAAGTTGTGAGCAGTCCAGAGTCCTGAATCCTCCCAAGAATAAGTTTTTTGTTATTTTTAGGTATAATAGTAAAGTAATAAAATCAGTTGTTGTAAGTTATCGAATTAATCAATTTCAAGTGAATGATTGTGATTTGAATACAAAACTTCTGAAAACTTTAGTGTTGTACTCGTGTAAAGAATCGATGTTATTTTATTTTCTTTTTTTGTTATTATATTATCGAAAATTAGTCTGATTCGTTTTATTTTGATTACTAGAGAATCCCCTGGAAAAATTATCCAACACATAAAATCTCGTTCTTCGTGCAACGAGCCGATACCCACAAATTATATTTCTTTTTTGTAACATCTCTAAATTAATGATAATCCACCTTTTAATCGAAGGAGAGTCGCTCTTCCGAAGATTCCAATAAAAAGGTGCCAGATTATTAGAAAAGCTAGTTGCGTGCTCATAGATTGGACTTCAACAAACGATATGTGTTGATTTCAGGAAAAAAACATTGTATTGAATGAACAAAAAAGCTTCCAAAGCTTGAATAATTCATATCTATTCGAAAGTGATAGCAGACGGACTGGATAGGGTGAAATTTTGATAACATCACAATTCAAACCATTTGTCTCGATCTCTTGGCATTTGTTGTCAGCATTTTGTTGGTGTCAAGAGGTTTGACAGCGCTCCACATCTACTTTTGGGTTTTTTTCGACGCTTGGAGCGTGACCGATCGTGTTCATTTTGAAACAAAACGAGTACTTTGAGCGCGCTCGATGTGTCCCATGTTTCGAAGTGGTTGCACTGCGAGTTTTTGTCATCTGTCAAAAATATTTTTCAACCATATTGGCGATTCAAAATAAAATTTAAACGAATATCAGACAAATATGTTTTCAACAAATGGCATGAATGCAGAGAAATTTACGCGGGTTGAATAAGCGACCTGGTGGTGAGTATGGAATCGAAGGAGCCCTGGAATGGGTTCAAAAGCACATTCTGGAGCACTATGCGACAGGGCAAGAAGTTGATAAAAATGAAGTCCGTTTCAAAATGATTGGCATCTCGGGGGGCTGTGGAATCTCGAAAATATGTTGGTAATATCCCATCAGTAATTTTTGAGTTCTGGGATTCAGGTTGGTGTTGATTGAAAACACTAAGTGTTGACATTTCAGAGTTTGAATTAACCTCCTGAATATATTTCGAATTTATTGCTGTATGCTTATGTTCTTGATTAAATCGACAAATTAGTTTTGGATTTGAATATTTCTCAAGTATTACCGAATTGAAAATGGCTGGAATTCATCAAGATACCTCTCGCCTCGCCTAACAACAAGGGAACGTGAAGTAGTTTATCGTCGGGACTGAGAGTTTTTCAACAATTCATCAGGTATTTCTGCCACTATTAATCGCGTTTTGCTAGTTATTCAGGTAACAATCATTTACTAAATGAGTCTCAAAATTTCAGTTTTCACCTAGACCTGTCCTGTCAGGTGAATTTTGGAGAAATAAGAAGGCAAGACAAGTCATTACAATCAGGAGTGAGCAGTGGATGGAAACCTATTCCACATTATTATACCTTCAAAGAGACATTTTACGACTTAATTTTTCTAAAATCAAAAACAATGAATAAATCAGTTTGTATATCTTTTTTGAACTGCCTGAAGAGTAACTGAATTTTAATCAAAATCAACATTTGGTATATTATTTAATGAATCATGAAATGGACAGTACATATCAATAAATACAAATAATAAGTGATCTATATTATAGCATTTCACACTTCGAATGATTCACAATTTGTCAACAAATATTTTCTATCTGTTTCAACAACTTTGCTATGAAAGTGTAAAATCAGGTCAGCTTTATACTTTTTGTCCCACAATACTCAGAAAAAACAGGGCGAGAACTTGGCTGAATTTTCGATAGTCATCAAGAATGCAGAAGATTGCCAAAGGGTTTTCATAAAGAACGAACTTTTAGTTATCTTTGATGTAGTCTTAAGTATATTATGAATAAATAGGTTCAGGCTTTCACGACCGGATATATTGACATTAAGAGAGTCTTCCGGGCTTATTGGCCGTGGTCTATTAGGAATTATTTCACCTAACGTTTCGCCCACAACTGCGGTAGGCATCTTCAGAGGATTCTTGGTCTTAGATTGTAACTCGACCGCTGAATTTCCGAAAGTGATCACAGCAGTCGAGACAATCTAAGACCAAAAATCCTCTGAAGTTTATCTATTCGATAACTGTGACGGATGGATTAACAGGTGATTTCTGTTTCTGAACACCCCTCCTAAAGTTATCCATTCGATAAACTCAGTTTATTTGAACGGGACGATTTTGGAAGTTTATCTGTTCGATAACTAACTGGCGCATGGGCAAAGACGTAATGTTGGATTTCGACATATCCTCCTTCAATTAACAAGCCGCGAACAGCTGAAATGTGACAACGCAGCGGAAGGCCCAGAAGTTTCAAACGCCTTGTTATTTGTTTGTGAATTAATGGTGGCCATTCGTACTGATTTTACCATAGACTTATCATAAAGGTCTTTGGATTTTACCAATACAGTATAGAATTTCGGACAAAAGTCTTGGTTTGTCATCAGACAAAATTATTTGCATTTTCTATTGCAAAAGTGGAAAAAGCGACATTGAAACCCACATAAAAACAGTTGAACACAAACGAGCAGTTTCAGTAGCAATTGCAAGTTCGAATATTTTAAGAAAAAAAAATTTGGAGAATTGATGAAATTTGTCCTGGTAAGGGCCGGTTGTTCGATAGGAGATCATCTCGCGATTACTGGTAATCCGGGGTTACGAACGAGGTGCCGTTTTTCAATGAAGGATCAAGAGAAAACCCATGGAATTCGAGTTATTTGACAGTTCCACTTCTACAATCTCATACTTCTACAATCTGTTGTTTTGTTTTGATATGAGATCAACGAATTTTTGGTGAAAACTGAAAATGTCGAATGTGGAGAATGAAAATATCACGACGATGAAGATTTTTTGGAAGTGATTGATATACTTTGTCAATGCGAAAGAGTCCGGTATTCAAGCAGCGTCGTAACTATTGGGAAGAATTAACAGAAGAAGAATTTTTCAATCGACTCCGTTTACCTAAGGCAGTGTGCTATAGTATCGTTGATTTAATTTCCAATAGTATTAAGAGCCCAACAAACCGGTAAGATTCAATATTTCATTACTTCATTTCTCTTCTGAATAATAATATTAAATGAACACTGCTCTTTCTCCTTCAATGTTTACAGAAAACCCACACAAACAGACACAATAATCCCCTTTTATTCATATCACGCCCCCTCAATAAAAAGAACCGCTTTCAGATTTTTGTTTAACAGACTCCTCAATATCCCACTTTCCGAAGATAATTACAGAAAAGAACTCAGAATTATTTATCAAATCGGTGAACATAACGGATATCCTAGAGTTTTTATTAATGAAATACTAACATCAATAAAGAGAAAAATGATTATCAACAAGGTATATCCCCACTGCTCAGTTCAAAAACATTTTATATCCATCCCTTTTTATCAAAAACTCAACGAAAAATTCATTCATGAATAAATACGACTACGGCATTGTGAACAAACGACATAGGACCTTAGATAACATTTTACTGAATAGTAAATCCAAAATTGAAAAAGACCAACACAGTGGCATTTACAAGATAACATGCTCAGACTGTCCCCATTATTATATTGGTATGACGACACGAACTATGAAAAAACGATTTAATGAACATCAAAAAAACCGACCAAACTCAGCATTAGGAAACCATTTAACAGAACAAAACCATAAAACAACAATAGACAATCTAGAGATACTTCATAAGGGAAATGACTTCAAAAAGTTGACACTACTCGAACAATACGAGATTATAAAACACAAAAACTGCCAATATTTACTAAATGACCTCTCGGACTTCGATAACAACATGAACATATTCAAGATGATCGATACAACATCAGACATTTCAAATTTCCCGCCTCCTACATGACGCCGACAAATTTACCGATACCTTCCCCACTTCCATTTCCTTCTCCCAACATTCCTTCTAGAAAAATTCCAAAACCACACACGCCGATCCAAAAAAGATAAAAAATCAGAAAATAAATATAACATTAGAAAAAGTCGATTGCAGGTTCATCTATTGATCAAAGACAAGACAATTTTTAGAAAAAACAGCCATTTTACAAAGACGGTGAGCATACCTCATACCTAACCTCTAAAAAATTTTTATATATGAGAAGATATTTGTTTATAGAATTACTTGTATTTTCAGCTGGCCTGATGATGGTGTAACACACCGAAATCGATAGCTAATAGATTAAAGTTTGAAAAATAGTGAATTTTATTGCTTTTCGTTCAATTATGAAGAATGAATACACTCATAGAGAAATTCATCACTAATAATATGCTGATTGAAAAACATATTTTTTCAGCAACCATGCCGTGACACCAGCAGAAATGGTTCTACTGACCCTACGGTTTTATGCTACTGGAACCATGATGATAGTTGTTGGAGATTTCATAGGGATTGATAAATCTACAGCATGTAGGATTATTCATCGTGTGTCTGAAGCCATTGCAAGTCTATATAGAGCATACTTTATAATGCCTCAAAGTGAAGTTGAGAAGAGAGAAAAAACCATTGACTTTTATAAGATTAGTCGTTTTCCTCAGTGCATTGGTGCCATAGATTGCACACATGTTAAATTACAATCACCAGGAGGAGAAGATGCTGAAATTTTTAGAAACCGCAAAGGATATTTCTCCATGAATGTTCAAGCTGTATATGATGCTACTCTGAATTTTCAGAACATAGTATGTCTTTGGCCTGGTTCGAGCCAAGATTCCACTATTTTTAACCACTCAACTTTATCAGCTTCTTTAGAAAATGGAGAATTTGCCAATTATGTACTGGTTGGTGATAGTGGTAATCCTAAAAAGAAGTATCTAATAACACCATTGGTATAACCTAGTACTCCAGCTGAACATTTGTTCAATGAGTCACATATAAGAACACGAAACCCAATAGAAAGATGTTTTGGTGTATGGAAACGCCGTTTTCCCATCCTGTCATTAGGATTGCGTGTAAAACATGAGAGATGCGAAGCAATTGTTGTCGCCACAGGAATTCTCCACAACATAGCAAATAACTTGAGAATTCCTCTTCCTGATATTGATGAAGATTTACAACAATTGATTGAGAATAATCTGAGTACCATCAATGATGCAATTGCTCAGGTGCCAAATATCCCTGTGATGTTTGAACGTTAGATTCACAATATAGTCATGCGCAAAATAAAGTATTCATGTATTCGATATGCACATGTCTATTAGAAGTTAAGTTAGAGTAGCATGTAGTATGCGATTGAAGAGAGAATCTGTATTCGAATATCAAAGAAGAATTAAATTGTAAAAGCTCCTATATGTTTAATTACAAATACTCCACTCGGACACCACAGTCCCATCAGAATATATCGTGAATAATTCCACAAGATTGATGATAATACAAAATCATTTTTCTAGAATTTAGAATTGTTCATGTAGCATCAAATTGAAAGAATGGAACAATAATGGAGAAAAATACTGTTCTTCTTTCAAACAGAAAAGTATGTACTATACCTGAAATAAGTTTTCTCTTTTATTATGATGATATTTTATTGAATTGAATGATAGGTATGTGGAATTATAATTTTAACTTATACAGTCATATTGTTTCAGGTGAATATCATTCATTACTGAATCCTAATGACTTTTGTTTAGGATTTATGAATATTGTAATGGAAATAAAATTGAAAGATTTCTCAAAAATAATTTGCATGGATGGAACCCAGTAACCAGAAAGGAATGGACCTAACTGTGATGCTCGTGAAAGATGTGGCTTTTTTTTTAGCGATAGATTAGACCAGATAACTCAAAAAGTTTTCCTGGAAGAACTCCGAAAGAAACTTGTGGATATAGTACAGCCAAAAATTTTTATGAGTGACGATGACCCAAAGTACTACAACGCATGGGAAAAGAAAAACAATAAGGGAGGCCAAACTTAAAATAGTGAAAATCATGACCAGCTAAAGTAGTCCTACGAGATAAATAGAAAAAGTCATAAATGGTGGCATCGGATATTTTTTTACTTCATTGATGCATGTGTTGTCAATAGCTTCATTTTATACAAAAAATCGCAGAAAATGATCGTGCAGTTCCTCTTTTAACTCTCAAAGATTTTAGAAGGAAAGTTGTCTTTCATCTCGTGTCTGATACCGTCATATTGTAATAAATGGGGAAATTGGTAATTTCATCATTAAAAATGCAATATTGAAACCTCTCAATACGGCACTGTATCCGAGGAATGCATAACGATTCCACAGCTACGTATCATCAATCAATCAGCACGCATTAAAATAAATCCGTTCAGCGCAGTCTAACTACGAGACGCAAAGAAATCAATCTGTGACAAATATTAACTATTCACCCCATCACGATAAATATTCGAAAACGGTCGTTTTCGAATAGTTTATTATAAATAAAAGTTGTGGATTTATTAGAGTTCATGATCCTCAAACTCATGAAAACTAACACTTCCACACTTAAGAAAAACATAAGAAGAGTATCTAGAACCGTGGGACTTGAAAACGGCCAACTGGCATTTTTTTTATCCTCCCACAAAGAGGAAGAACCTTTAAAAAAGGAATCTTATTGGTAATGCTAACTTTTGAAGGGGGAAAGAAACACCCACAAGTAGAGGAATAGTTAATTTTTATCGTCAAGGGAAAATCGGTACCGTCTGGGATAAGGACCAAAGGGGTCATCGACGTGCTCGCGGAGTTCGGCTCGCGGTTTATTTTTGGGAGTGAAATAGAAAATTTCACATTCAGTTTTAAGTCTGAAGCGGAGACTTGTAGATTTTGTATTGTAAAGTCACGTACTCGTCGGTAAATCACGAAACCGAAACGGAAGTGCGTGTAGGGAAGACGGTGCACGGAAGTTGATCAAAGAGGAAGGATCGTTTCGTGGATAACAGTGGAGTAAAGCCGAATTATTAGAAAGAGATCAAGGTCAGAATTTTTCAATTTTATTTGATGAGAATAGTCAAGTCCAAAAGTCTTGTCATCTCTCATCTCCTATCTGCTCACAACTTACATTTCCTTAGTGTTAGGTTATTTTGGATTTTTTGTAATTAAGTTACCCAGGGAAACTTACATTTTCTTCATTAAATTTTCTTATACAATCTGAGGTACAGACGTAAGGATTACTTTGTTACCTCAGTATATTTTGTAGGTATTTTGGAAAATATATTTTTTTTGTTAAGTTATTTCAATAGTTTCAATTATCCCTAAAACTCAGAACTCTCTAAAAGAAAAATAACACTAAGACCTTCTCATTTCTGCAGAAGGCCGTACCCACTCAAATTTTGTTTATTGGGTTGACATGAAGCCGCTCTCATACGTCAGCCCCCTTAACATCTAGAAAATCCCTTATGAACAAAGTCACTTTTTATACGAAAAGGACAATGCTCATATAAAGGGCTCTATTATAATATCACGCAAGAGGCGAGACAGAAGTGGTTCACCTATTGAAATCAAGGGCCATAAACCATTCGTTTCCATGGCAATTCGATTGCAAGAGTCTTCACAACAACCCGAACGCACCAGCAGAAGAAGATGCGCTTTATGCAGTAGCAATAAACACCAAGTACGAACCGAATGGAAATGTAGCGTTTGCAGTGTTCTCTTGTGCCTATCAAAAGATAGAAATTGCTTCTCTCTGTATCACAAAAAATAAATCATCTTTGTAAATTAAATGAAGGATTCTTTTACTTATGTACTTACATTCACTTCAAGAATATACATGAAACTTCAAAATGTGCACGGTGGTACATACGGCGTACCTTTTTCAGTGATATGTCCAATTGCAATAACTCTTGTGTTTACATTCATCAATTAAATTATTTTTTAATTAAAAGACCATTATTTTCTTTTTCTAACTTCTCCCTCACAATTGATTTGGCGATTTTATGAATAACTTTCTTTTTTTCAGTTTGAGATATCTGCCTCTTGAAGCTGATTGGAATTGGGATAGGATAACCCGTACCCTCAGTTTGAGGCAGCTCACCCCCTTCAATTATGGTCACACACCAGGTTCACATTGCTGCCCTTCGTTATCTACATCTTCAATTATGGTTGCTTCCTCAATGCAACCAAGATTCAAAATCTTACTGTGTAAAACTGGTTTCTGTTTACTCCCTCTTCTTTTACATGTAACTTGAATTAGTTGAGATTTCCCACATTGAGCTTTTATATTATTATTAAATTTGAAAATTTCTTCAATGAGCTAGAAACAAACTTGTGATCCATTCCGATAATCATCAGTTATCTATTCGATAGTAAACGGAGAACAGAAAAATGCTTCAGAAACGCAGTTAGGTTTAACGAGAGGTTATCGGTTGGTTAGAGTTATCGAAACGTTTATTATAGGAAGGTTAACTCTAGACCTCGGAAACCGGCCACAGGACTAACAGATATTCAAGATGGCTCCAGCTCCTTATCTGCCTGCCTAGAGACCGATTCAGAGATGACGGATGCAAAATTATTGTCGGAAAGTTTCACAATTTTACTGATTCAGTTGGTCGAGAAATATCATTCATCATTCGAAGGAACTATGAAAAGAATCATATGGAAAAGGATTGCCACAGAATTGTCGAGCATCGCAAATGAAAACTTCACGGCAGCATTCTGCATATTCATATTATTAGGGGCTTTATTAAACAATATCAATTATATTTCACTCAAGCAAATTCAAAATTCAAATGTTGTGACGTGAAGTCATGACAACAAAGATGACTAACTCCACCGCGTTCGATTTGACAAATGTGCTCGGAGCTCCTCTGTCATACACCGTGCACTACTCCACTCACTCCGCCGATCGTCAACTCAAACGCAACTAAGGTTAGATACGGATGATAATTTCGTGAAAAACGATAGCAACAATTGCCAAAAGTCGATGCGGTTATGATTGGCCTGTATTTCAAAAACAACCAAAACTTCAATACTGCTGAGCTTAAAAAAGTAAAAACAGCAAAGTAAACTTCGAATGCTTCAGCATAATAATTATTTCCTTCAAACTAATTCGTATTTTAGATATAAAAATATATTTTGTGCTTTACAGGTCAGGAAAGCAATCCTATGAGGATGATGCTATTGGCTATGTTCAAGTACGACGAGAGTTTGGTATTTGTACAGTCAAATGCAAAGAATGCCCCGAATATTGAGTGAGAAAAGCTCTTTACGATGTTATAATGGTCATTAATGAACAGAAAAATGAAGTTATCAGCTGTGACTTCAGACTGTGCAGCTTCTACAGTATGTGTAAACCCACCCTTTCCATAGTTGGTACATCGTAGAAATTCATTACCATCTAAGAAATGTGCAAAATACAAGAAGAAAGGTAGTATAATCTAGTAGGAAACTTCCGGAAAAAGCAAAGAGAAGAAAACTTTTAAGGTATCAACCTGATTTTGAACAGACTGATATTCAGCAATTTTCATTACATAATTTCCTTATCCAGGGGAATGTTGATATGAAGATTGATGTTGTGAACTATTGAAAGCGTTAGTTCTACAGCTAAAAGCCCTTCATGGTACAAGTTGAGATTATGCTCGTATCACAACATCAAAGGCATTCGAAGTGCGTTGCTGCAATAAAGCAGATGGTGCAGTAGCGGCAGTAGAAGGCACCAGAAACATGCCATTCAAAAGGGTGAAAAGTAGAGACGTCGGTATTGAAAAGGTCCAGAGCAATTCCAACCCATACTGATAGCTACAGCAATAACCCGAGCTTGAACGAGATGGTGCAGTTCAAGTTATTCTCACAATGATAAGTGAGTGCAAATGAGTAGATTTTGTGGCGCAGAAAAGACGAAAACTTTTATTTATCTCCGTTCGCCTTCAATCAAGCAGCTTCGGAACATCTGCGCAAAGAAGAAAAGGCTCTTCCTCGTAAACGAGATTGTCCATTCAGTGACTGTTTCGCCATCTACCAGCCGCCATAGCAGTCAATCAATTTGTTCAAGCCCTGGGATAGCCACTCCGAGTAAGAAAATGAGGAAAGGTCTAGAAAAGCATCAAGACCTACCCCTTACCTCTGTGAGAACTGAATATTGGTCACTTGAGTGGCAGAAAAATCTTCAAATCTGTCAGGTTTGTTCAATGAAAACCTATACTAACAGCGGGTTTCATAAAGATCCGTTGGGTCCTCGATCAACAAATTGAGACGTAAAATTTGACAAGCAGATTAACTCAATTCGGGTTTCATAAAGCTTGATTGTAGAATCAAATTCACTGATCAGTTGATTGGAGAATACAACCTGGCAACCTCGCGTTTCCGCAGTCACAATCAACGAGAACATAGAAATGCATGTTATTTTGCACTTCGTTCTATGCGTCATTGTGTCATGCGTCAACTTCCAAACCGAGTCTCAGAATTTTCAGGTTCGATTAATATTATTATATTATTATGAATATCTATTGTTGAATTTTTGTAAGGAAATGGAATAAAAAAAAAAAATTTTCGAGAGGAATGAACTACACCACGGAGAACAAGAACCTACTTCTTTCCCTAGTAGAATCGTGAGTAAAATTCATTTTCACACTGATATTTCGTTTGAATTATTCCTTATGTATTATGAAGCATGTCCTGAGTACTCCTTTGTACTTTCCAGAAAAAAACACATAATTGAATGCAAAGAGACGAACAAAATAAACTCTGAAGCAAAGAAAACAGCCTGGGAGGGGCTCACAAGAATATTCAACGCGTCTTCAAATGTGCCCAGGTCCAGCCAACAACTGAAGACGTTGTATGAAAATTTGAAGAGAAGAGCAAAAAAAGATGTGGCTATGGAAAATGTAAGTGCTTCATATTCATTGAGAACATTGCATTTGATTAGTTTGCATTGCAGAAGGAGAGATATAAAAGAATTTTTGAAGAGGAAAATTGGAAGAACTCCAACAGAGAGCTCGACAGGAAAAAGTAAGCTTGTCAATAATGAAAAACACAAGAAATGTTTTCCTCAAACAAATTTTAAATTTGTTACAGAAAGAAATTAATGCTACTGGAGGTGGGACTTTCAGAAGCAATTTGATTTATCTCAGCAGAGGCTGTTATCCATTTTAGACCAAAATGTTAGGCCAATGGAAAATATATATGACGATGCCAATATTTATTTTGGTAAGTTAAAAGTTAGTCAGAGTCCACTACTGTGATTCACTACGGAATCAAAGGAACCAAACAGTATTCAAGGGAGTTTCGAGTAAGAATTTACTAATCTCTAGGTTAAGGCTTTCACGACTCGATATACTATCATTACAAGAGTCTTCCGGGCTTATTGGCTGTGGTCTACTAGGACTGCGCTAGGCATCTTTAGAGAATTGGTCTAAGATTGTACCTAGACCCGTCTGCTAATAGCTGCACTAATCTGATAAATTTGCGTATTGTACTAATTGGTTGTTTAGATTTTCTTCAAATTCCAGAGAAAATATATGATTTCTGTGAATGTTCAAAGAATTACTGCGAAAAGATTAATATCATCAGGTAATGAATAATTTTACGTGAAAGTTAGGCAGAATGGCATTCACCTACTCATCAAATCTGTCTGAAATTTATTTATTCATGATAAAGTATTTTTATTTCATTTTGAGTGTTCAAATGCTGATAATTTCTCAAACTACATGTAACAATCTTTCATGGAAATCAGGTATTTCACCTAAATATTGGTAGACAGTTGTTCGGAGATTGTAATTTTTTTCAGAATAATTGGATAGTTTGATTATCATATTTCTACCACTAATATGAGTTACTTTACAGAAATTCCCATTTCTGATGTTGCTGAAGCACTTCCTATTCCAACCCAAGAAGTAGATCCACTTGACACTCTCTTAACCACTCTGCACAAGGTTGGTTTTGTGATGTTGACGTGATCCCCTATCGTTAACTGAAATCCTCCTGTGGCATAAAATCTCAGTGCTAGTAATATTTGTAACCGTGCATCAATAGCACGATTCCTTCGAGTGCGAGGTTCGATATTTTTCCCAGTTTTGTGGAGGATTTCCATGACACTTGTTTTGTTGAATCTGAAGCGATTTTTGAATTCCGCATCGTCGAATGATTCAAAAGGATCGTTTCTATTTTTGAATGTTCTTGGACGTCTGCTGACATAATTATTTTCTTCATTCAATTCCTCTGAAGATGAACTTATATCAGAAAGCATTTTGAGATAAAAAAACTCACAATAAACAATAGCTAACTTTCTTGTTGATCGCTCGAATTCGGCGAATCAATTTGATTGCCAATCAAAACGCGCTCTCTGGCTTGATCAGCCATCAAAATAATTTATGAAACCCATTTCGTAGTTGATTGACGATCAAGAAGCGTTGATTGTGGATTTCTTGATCAGACCGTCAAATCGTTGATCGAGAATCAATTCGGAAAACGAAGCATGGAGGGGGTTGCTTGATTGACGATCAGGCGGTTGATCGGCCGATCAAGGCTTTATGAAACCCGCCGAAAATGTGAGGTATTTATATGTTATAATGACAAAAGAAATTGTTTAATCAAGAGCAGTGAATGCAGAGAGATTTGTTTGGGAGAATGCTGAGGATATAATATAATTTTTTCCGATTCAGCCTATATAAAAAGATATGGCCATTTTAAACTTTAATAATGAGCTATGAGCTATGCCTCCCCTGGAAACATGACACTAAAGTTTTTCTGAGCGTTAGATCTACTAGCTAAAACTTCTAGAAAATGTATCAGAAATTTAATCCTCTGAATCTTTTGATCAAAGTTGCATCCAGGCAAAGAAACCAATTTTTTCAATTCCATATAGCCATACCAATAGATGGAAGACAATTCAGAAAATCAAGCACGACTTCTGGAGAAAATGATCCAGCGAATATCTATCTCGCCTACAGCAACGTACAGAGTGGAAAAATATAGAAAATAACCTAGCAAATGGGGACATCGTGTTACTAAAACAAGATGAGATCAACCCCAATAGGTGGCCCTTGGCGAGAGTCACAGAATATCATCCCGGAAATGATGGACTGGTACGAGTAGTGACAATAACAACGGCGGACAAAAAGCAGTTCAAAAGACCCATCACCAAATTGTGCAAACTACCCGTTCGTGATGAAGAAAACTGCCAAAGAGCATCGCACAGGAAGGAAGAAAGCAGAGGCCCTACAAGAAATGCTAGTCTCCTCACGACACTAGTACTCTGCAGTAATCTAGCAGTGGCTCGAGCAAACTACACCATAGCGTCGCTTAAACCCGGATTATACGTCGAACACTTAGGCCATGGCTACACTAATGGCGGTAAATTCAGGATCGAGTTAACATTCCCACTCCCAACTGGTACTGGATCGGCAAAACGTGAACCACACCGTAGGAGAAGCAAGCAATTCTGCGCAGCGGCAAAAGACATTTCAGAAAACACGCATTGCTCTGAATTCACTCTTCTAGAGAGGCAAAGGGAAATTACAATGGCTATGGACAGCTTAGAAAACTTCTCCCGACAAAGACGAGGACTATTTGGGCAGTTCATGACGTCAGTGTTCGGGGTGTACGACGAAGTACACAGGGACATAGACACTTTGGACAAAAATCAACAAAGACTGATCTACACGACCAATCAGCAATCAAAGCTTATGATTTCGAGCGTGGCCACTATAGAGGAATCCGAAAAGAGAATAAATCTGAAACTCGAAAGTTTTCGGAAGAAACCCAACCAAGGGCTGTAAATAGTAAATGAAATGGGCGCGTGGTTCCGCTCCACTGATCACCACACTCTAAATATCCACACAATAACCATGTTACAGCTCGCCCAAAATGACTTACAAGAAGTCCGAATCAAATACAGCAAATTGATTGACGCCCAGTTTCACAGAGGCACCATCAAGCAATGTCGAAATACGAAAAGAAATACAAAAGGCAACGGCGAAGCTACCATCCCATCTGACCATTCTGGAACATCCACTGGCGGCTATGGAGATGTCCCACTCCGACGAGAATATCAAAATTCAAGCATTCTTCCATATTATCTACAACCAAAAATTTGACGTCATTCAGCCAACAGTCGTCCCCCGAAAAATCGCCAACAGTACGTTCATCGGGATCCACATAAGATACCCCTACCTAGCAATGGAGTATACTGTACAGAAGTACTGTTCGAAATTCGAACATTTTTTCAAATAATTCATATTCATATTCCTCGAATAATTCTCCATGGAAAATTCCTATAAACTCAAACGTTAATTTCTCGTGCAATCGAGCGGAAATCGCTGACTCCAAAGCAGTAAGTGGGTTACCTGTGACGAATGTTGGTATATTGTTTGATTAAGATTAGTATATAAACTCAGATTGTAATGAATAAAATCATCTTTCACCAAACGTTTGATCATTACACCTTACCGCAAACTGTGGAGTTAAGACTTCCCTTGAACTTCTGAGTCTGGTTGTTCAGTTTGCCCTTCTATCTTCAAGTGTTGTTTCAAGCACAAAGAAACCACATTTTTAGGTCCTTCGGGCCGGATGAACCAGCGTTAAAGGAGATTGCATCTAAACCACAACCACGCCAAAAAAAATTTCGATCTTGACCAACTTTATGCCGAAGCGAAAACAGAGATACAGGCAACCTAAGAAACAGTGAAATGGAGTTTCCAAAACACAACCTCAGCAGTCCCTGACCCGGCTCACATGGATTATATTGCCACTACAATTAGGAATCATGGACTCATAACAACATTGGATCACAGTCCACCCACGACGCTACAACAAAAATTCACAGCATTTGGCCCTTGGAGTAATGTTCGAAATTCGAACATTTTTTCAAATAATTCATATTCACATTCCTCGAATAATTCTCGATGGATAATTCCTATAAATGAAACGTTAATTTCTAGTGCAATCCAGGAAATCGCTGACTCCAAAGCAGTAAATGGGTTACCTATGACGAATGTTGGAAAATTGTTTGATTTAGATTAGTATATAAGCTTAGATTGTAATGAAAAAAATTATCATTCGCCAAACGTCTAATCATTACACCTCACGGCAAACTGTGGAGTTAAGAATTCCCTTTGAACTTCTGAGTCTGGTTGTTCAGTTTGCCCTTCTATCTTCAAGTGTTGTTTCAAGCACAAAGAAACAACAAGTACTTCGAATTAAGCAGTGAACAATTCAAAGAAGCCACTCAGATAAGCCAAAATAAGTATATCTACAACCTCTCCATGATTCGAGATATGGAACGGGACCCGAACTGCCTAATAGACGAAATATATAATCGCACGGAAAAGTCGCTGTGCAGACGAATCCGTCTCCACATAGAAGACATAGAATGGAGAGAACTGCGCAAAGATACGACTTGGCTTTTTGTAACCAATACTCCCCGACGAATTGCTGTAATCTGCAGTGGGAAACGGGAGGAAACAACATTGAATGGTACTGGGTGTCAATTCTCGAGATCACTTGTTCGATGAGCGTATACGTTCATTTCGACTGGATGATAAACTTGGCATCATGTCAAAATTAATCAAATGATGTGTGTTTTCATCACAGACCTTCCAATACTAATGACATTATGATATCAATCGGTCTATGCGTCTCATTATTCTGTGCAGTTTCATGGTTGATTTCGAATTTGGACAAAACGTCAAATATAATTCTACAGCAAAGATTATAGAGTAGGGGTTCCCAACTGGCGGACCGCGGTCCGGATCCAGACCGCGAAGCTATTTTGTGCGGACCCAGAAAAATTTGATAAAATCCATGGTATTTCAATATAGTCTGCACTTGGTCTTTACTCCGCTAATCAGATAGACATGCGAAACAGACGGACGACAACACTCAGTGTAGGACCTGAAGGAATGGGGTAGAATGAGTTGAAAGATAGTGTTCTTTTCTTCTATTCGTCTTTCCAACGCGTGTCGCGACATCGCTTGTCAGTTTTGATTCATATTCGGAACAACCACACGTATTTGCTCGTCTGTGTACTTTGCGTGCGATTAAATAAGATGGACTCGAAGAAAAGGAAGGTGGACATCGAAAATACCCAGTTTTCACCGGAATGGACCGATATGTACTGCTTCACTCTCCCAAATCGTGCTGGAGCAGTACCGGTGTGCTTGATTTGCCAACAAACGGTGGCCTTGATTAACAGCTCGAATTTAAAACGGCATTATGACACAAAACATAAGTCATTCGCCGAGAAATTTCCACTTGGTAGTAACATTCGTAAGTCCAAAATTGCAAGCTTAGTTTCCAGTTACACTCATTCAACTCAGATCATGAGTAGAACAACGACGGAACAAGAGAAGTGTTCGAAATTCGAACATTTTTTCAAATTATTGATATCTATATGAAATGCCTGAGCAAGAATCTCTGCTTAAAATGCAATAAACAGCATCATACACTGTTACATTGGGAAAATCATCAGAACCCTAAAAATGGACCACAAGCACAGCCTGAGACGAAGAACGATACTTTCAAAACTCAACGTTCAAGAGAGCAAGGAAATGATGTCGGATCCCATCTAGGAAAAACTGATGGACCAGCCATTCCCCTCTTGGCCACAGCGTTCGTCAACGTCAGAAACAATAAAGGGTACAATGAACTCATGAGGGTTCTCATTGACCCAGGCTCACAAGTTTCATTCATAACTGAAGGAGCAGCCAATACTCTAGGAATACCCAAGGAAAAGCAACATGCAAATATAACAGGATTAGGATCATGCAATGCTGGCACTTCGAAATGGAAATTTCACACCATAATGACGCCAAGATTTTCAAGCGACTTCGTATTACAATCCGAGTTATATATCCTACCAAAATTAACCAGCTCCATGCCTCAGCAGCCAATCAAAACTGACGAAAATTGGAGCAATGTAATCCTCGCAGATCCGACTTATAACAAACCCGGAAAAATCGATATTCTCCTTGGAATCGATTTATACACGGAAATACTACTGGAAGGTGTTAAGAAGTCAAGAAGAGGCCTGCTTGCACAAAACACGCAATTCGGATGGATTCTCTCTGGTAGCACATCAGCTGGTCCACAACTTCAAATATCCAGCATGATTGCCACTGCCGAAAAGGGAAAACAAATAACTAAATTCTGGGAAATAGAAAAGGCGAACTCCTCAAAAATAAATAATGGAAAGGACAACCCCTGTGAAGACTTCTTTGAGAAAACCTACGCAAGAAATCAAGATGGCACATATACCGTACGACTACCATTCAAGGAAAAAGGTCAAACCAAAAAGGAACGCCATCGCTCGACTTTTGCAGTTCGAAAAGGACGAACAATTGAGAACAATGTACAAATATTTCATGTGGGAGTGTATTCAACTAAATCATATGATACCAGCAGATCAAATGACCAAAACAAGAAACTATATTCCGCATCAAGCGGTGATGAAAGAGGACAGAAAGACAACAAAACTTCGTGTCATATTCGACGCGAAATCGGAAGCATTCGACGGAAATCCAGGCAATGACCCAACACATAGTCAACTCGAGTTTTGAAAACTCAACCTCAACAGTTCCTGACCAGGCTCACATGAATTATATTGCCACTACAATTAGGAATCATGAACTCATAACAACATTGGGTCACGGTCCCCCACGATGCTACAACAAAAATTCACAGCATTTGGCCCTTGGAGTAATGTTCGAAATTCGAACATTTTTTCAAATTATTCATATCTAGGTATATTCCTCGAATAATTCTCGATGGAAAATTCCAATAAATTCAACGCTAAATTCTCGTGCAATCGAGCGGAAAACGCTGACTCCAAGGTAGTAATGCCGAGGCCACACAGAGCGCTATGCTATAGACGCTATGGACGCGATGTTCGCTAAGTTACTGGCCACACGGAAAGCTACATACTTTAGTATATCTTTCACGTTTCGCAATCACCAGCCTCAGTTGTATTTGACGATGTTACCAAGCACGGTGCCATGGGATAGTGATAGCGATGACGATGAGTTGCTTTTATTGTTTTCGTTGTGCAAAAATGAAGGTAAAAGAAAATGGGTCCACGAAGTGAACAAAACGAGAAAGGATTTCGGTGAATTTCATCATCTCGTAGTTCTGTTGCTAGAAGATGAATCTAAGTTTAGAGAATATTTTCGAATGAGTCCGCAGCAGTTTGACCAATTGTTAAGCATTATTGAAAAGGATATTGAAAAGCGACATTATCCTTCGACAGATCACACTACACTGAAGCGAAAATCACCGCGGCAGCCCTCGCGATGTGTTGAATATAGCCGAGAATCAAACATAAGGCCACGTGGCTTAGATCGCGAACATAGCGAACATAGCGTACCAGTGTCGGTGTGGCCGCCTACGTTCAAAATAAAGATGGCTAATTTTTGAATGCATCGCGAACGAAGCGAACATAGCGTACGTAGCGCTCTGTGTGGCCTCGGCATAAGTGGGTTACCTGTGACGAATGTTGGAATATTGTTTAATTTAGATTAGTATATAAGCTTAGCTTGTAATGAATAAAATTATCATTCACCAAACGTTTGATCATTATACCTTACGGCAAACTGTGGAGTTAAGACTTCCCTTGAACTTCTGAGTCTGGTTATTCAGTTTGCCCTTCAATCTTCAAGTGTTGTTTCGAGCACAAAGAAACAACAAGAAGTGTACTGAGGCTGCATTACGCATTTTTTGGAGTCTTGCTAAACACATGAAACCATTCACCGATGCAGAAATAGTTAAAGAATGCATGGTAGAAGCAGGAAAGGTCTTGTTTGGACATAAAAAAGATGTTATCGAAACTATAGAACGCATTCCGATATCTGCGACTACTAACACGAGAAATATACATCTTTTGGCAGAAAAAAATCACTGTGGTTTGAAACAGGAGTTGATGAATGCAGATTATTATTCGTTTGCTATGGATGAACCATGCGACGTCACTGATGAAGCACAATTAGTGATTTTTGTGCGTTATCTGAATAAAATCAAAGAACTTTTTGTTGAAGACCTCCTGGTTATTTCGCCATTATTAGAAAGGACAAGAGGAGAGGACATATTTAAGGTGGTAATGGATTATTTCGAAAAAGAAGAATTAGACTTGAAAAAACTTATATCGATAACCACTGACGGGGCGCCAGCGATGATCGGAATCAATAAGGGACTGGTTCACCGGCTCAGTTCCAATGCAAAATGTAATGATAATTTGATCTCCTATCATTGCATTATACATCAAACTGTGCTCTGCTGCAAACTTAATCATAGTCTCGAGTCAATTATGCAAGAAGTGATGAAAATTATAAATTTCCTTCGTGCAAAATCGTCACTGAAACATCGTCAATTAAAATCATTTCTCGACGAAGTAAATGCTCAATATGACGATTTACTCTTGCATAATAATGTGAGGTGGTTGAGCAAGGGCTATGTATTACAGAGATTTTTCTCTATTTTAGAAGATTTGAAGACATTTCTTGCCCTTACAGATCAGTCCTCATCAAACAACTTTTTAAATTTCCTAAATGAAAAAGAAAATGTGGCGACGATCGCATTTTTATCTGACATTTTCAAATACATAAATGAGCTGAATCTTAAGCTTCAAGGAAAAGGAAGGCTTGTTTGTGAACTAATTTCAGAAGTGAGAAGCTTCTCACGGAAATTAGATCTCTTAAAGAACGATGTTGACAATGATCGCTTGCACTTTCCGAACTTAAAACTTGTCGACGGTGCCAACGATATTGAGGTTGGTCAATACAAGACTTTCATTGGTGATTTTAAATCAGAATTCACAAACAGATTTGCTGACTTCAGGAAGATCGAGAACGTCGTGGAAATTCTCAAAAATATTTATTCTCTACAGCCCGATGGTGAATGGAGCAATGAAGCAGTAAATATTTTCGGGAACAATAAAGCTGCATTACAAATGGAAATGATAGACTTCCAAGAAAATACTGTATTAAAGCTTAAATATTCGGAAGTTCCTTGTGAAGAATTTCGGATAAAATTTGTATGCGATAATAAATATCCAGAACTGAGAAAATTGGCATTGAAACTCTGTACGATGTTTGGATCTACTTACAACTGTGAAGCAGCATTTTCTAAGATGAATTTCATCAAGAATAAATTCAGAACTCGTTTAACAAATGACCATCTCCAGGATTTGATGGCAATAGCTTGCACCAATAAGACTCCAGATTTCAGACAGATTGTGCAGAGTAAGAAATGTCAATTTTCTCATTAATAAATTCATAATAAAAAAAAATGGTTGAACTATTTTTCATTGAAGACCCACATGCTCATTTACTAATATGTGACCTCTATTCCAGAGAAATTCCCTCCTATTATACATTCCCGTATAAAAGCGAAACACTCCGATCCGATTACCTCGCTAAATTGATGGAATGCTACGTCTCACCCCACCTTGAGCCGCTCCTCAACTCCCTTGCTCCAACTTACGACCCACAGAGAAAACTACAGTTATACGTACCTACTCTTGCAGGATTCGACTTCCTATTGGACTTTGGCAGAATTGTACCTCCCCAGCTGATGATAACACAATTCGAACAACAACTGAAGTCAACAAGAGAGCGAATGATGAGAAATAACAATCAATCGCTTCTCAATAAACGTCTCGACGAATTAACAAGTCTATGGAAAGAAATTTCGAAAACACACGTCGACATACAGTTGAAGGATGGCGGAGGCGTTGAAAATTATCTCCAGTCGGAAATATATGAGCAGGCATACGAGAATTACTTGGACGTAGAAGAATTACTGACCCAAAATCAAGAGGACGTTGCCACACCAAATCAAAACAGAACTGCAAACTTGCCGAAACTGCAAATTCCAACATTCAACGGACAATACGAAGAATGGCCTACTTTCCGTGACCTATTCAACCAGATCGTACATAAGCAAAACATCGCTGACGTCGAAAAAAGGCAATTCCTGAAAACACATGTACGAGGTGAAGCCGGTAAATTAATTCAACACCTGGAAACTTCAGAGACGAATTATAACACCGCATGGAATTTAATTGAAGAAAGATTCAATAATCAACGTCTTTTGTTCACCAAGCACCTGGATAACATCCTGAACATCCCAGCATCCAATAATGATTCCTCCTATGGAATGAAGAAGATCCACGACGTTACTGTTGAAAGTCTTTCGGCCATAAGAAATATGAATATCGATGTGGAAGCAGCAGGTCCCATTATAGGACATATCATTCTGAAGAAAATGGATCCTGAATCTAAGAAGCTGTACGAGATGGCACTCGAAGATCCCAAAAAAATTCAAGATCTGGACTCAATCCTAGCCTTCCTTGAGAAGAGGTTCCAGTCCCTTGAAACTTTGAGGGGACAATTCAAGAAAGCCGACACAAACAGCAGCTCTAAATCTTCAGATACGAAGAAACAGTGGTCATATCCATCTTACTACAGCCAAAGTCCAGCTCAGAAGAACACCCCATCGTGACCTGTCAAACATTCTTAGCCATGGATGTCAATGAACGCTGGTCAACTCCCTTGCTCCAACTTACGACCCACAGAGAAAACTACAGTTATACGTACCTACTCTTGCAGGATTCGACTTCCTATTGGACTTTGGCAGAATTGTACCTCCCCAGCTGATGATAACATGCCACAACTTACTCGCAAGCGTCCGTTCGAATGCTGATCCTGAGACGATACTCCGCCGCTTTTATGCCACGCCCATCATCTCAATCAACGAACAAAACTACACCGCTAGCAACTTCCTTGGTGGATATTTTGATATCAACCAACGACCGACGGCCCATTCAAACTGGTTAAACTCCAGGTTTGAAAAAGTCTTTAACCCCGTAATTGGCCGCGCTTTAATCCAACGCCCAACCCTTGCAAAGACTCGCCTCACCGTCCCCGAGCATGACAATTTCAACATAAATCCCTACGATTTCCTTCTTTGTTTTAGCGACGATAACATAGAATTACTTACTGATATACTCAGTGACGTATCCAGTTTCGTCCTAGAAGAGAACCCCAGTGCAAAGAAGCTAGGACAGGCTTCAGACAACTCCACCGGTATCACTGTTTTATACCACTCCATTTGGAGCACTAGTCTACCTACAGCTCACCTCCTTCCTCCCCCCACTGTTGAAAGCCAACATGACACAAATTTAACACGTTCGCTACCAAATGGCTCATATGTGAGCCAGGCCGTGTCTACAGATAGACCGAGGACTCATATATGAGTCGGAAATATTAGTGATTTTAAGGAACGTTTTCAGACGCACAGGTCTGTGGAAGGTCTGACTCACATACTAGTCGGCTGGTCTCCAGATAAGTTGTTTACATTCGACATAATGAGCGCGCAATATTCCTATCCTTCTCGTTGTGATTTGTTCAGCAGAGTGATTTGTTTCTTTTGATTATTCAGTGTTTTGAGTGCTGTGAAGTGAAGAAGGCTATTCTGCTTGTTCAATTTGGTCAGTATAAATTTTATTTCTGAAATAGTATCATTATTATGGTGTTTTCGGGTAGTCAGTTGTATTTTAATTTATTTACTTTTTTATTACAGATACTTAACAATATGTCTCGACGTCTAACGGATAGAGAATTACAAAGAGAAGCTGAAAAAATTATGGATGAAGTTTCCGATGCTGATAGTTCAGAGGATATTCCAGAACCGTATTCAGATTCAGGAAGCAGTTACAGACCATCTGAGTCTTCAAACTCAGATGTTAGTAATGAAGAGTCAGAAGTATCGGAGACAAATGAAATAGACAATAATCAAATTGAAGAGACTAATCAAAATGAAGAGACAATAGACGCAGAAACTGTTGAAGATGAGTGGGTGGATGTTGATTGTGACCCTGATATTTTCGATTTTATGGAACCCGAAGGATTGAAGAGAAACGTTTCTTCTACATCAACTCCGTTGGAAATATTTGAAATGCTTTTTGATGTTCCACTTCTTGAAAAAATTGTAGACTGGGTGAATCTTCGGGCGAAATCTATCAAAGACAAAAACGTATCCCTTCATTCAAATATGAAAAATTGGAAAGATACCGATTGCGACGAAATTCGTCGCTTTCTTGGATTATGCCTCATAATGGGCAACATATCAATGCCAACTATAAAAAATTATTGGGCTCAGAATAGCATATATAATCATCCAATTTTCAGCAAAACAATGCCAAGAAATAGATTTGAGGCCATTTTGAGATGTTTGTGTTTCTACAAAAATGAAGATGATAAATCTTCCCGTTTGTACAAAGTAGATCAAGTTGTCGAACATATCATGCAAAATATACGGGCTATTTATTATCCTGGACAAAACTTGTCTCTAGATGAGGCTTTATTGCTCTGGCGGCGTGGGCGTTTGCTCTTTCGCCAATATATACCAAACAAATTCGCAAAATATGGTATTAAAATTTATGAACTGTGTACTCCAGATGGATTTGTATTAGACATTTTTATTTATACAGGACGAGGTACTGTCAACAATGAACATTACATGCACAATCTGTTGTAACGCACCTAACGAAACGTATTCTTGGAAAAGGACATATACTTTATCTGGATAACTACTATAATAGCGTAAAGCTAGCAAATTTTTTATATGAAAATAAAACTCATGTTGTGGGTACTTTGAGAAAATCCCGAAAAGAAAATCCGAAAGTTGTAGTGAATGCCAAACTAAGAAAAGGTCAGACTATTTTCAGAAGAAAAGGCAAAGTTTTAGTTATGAAATGGAAAGACAAAAGGGAAGTCCTCATGATATCCACAGCGCACTCAGCTAAATGCACAACTCATGTAAGTAAGAGAGGCACACAATGTGAAAAGCCAGTCGCTGCAATTGATTATAATAAATTTATGTCTGGAGTGGATAGATGCGACCAGATGGTGTCATACTACACTACGCCAAGGAAAACAATTCGATGGTACCTGAAAGTATTTTTTCATATGCTTGATATTTGTCTTTGGAATAGCACATACATATACAATCTGAAACATCAAAAAAAAATCAGCTATCTTAAGTTTAGAGATATGGTCATATCTAGCTTGTTGTTGCCGATACCGGAAAATGTGCCTAGGAATAGATCAATTAATCGATCTGTAAGCCACTATCCAAAAAAGATTGAAAATAGGATCAGATGCCAAATTTGTTCCTCAAAAAAAATTAGGTCACAGACTTTTTATATTTGTGACGTATAAATTTGCATGGTGGTCTCTGTGGACGAAACATAAATATGGCCCTGGTAGCGAACGTGTTAATAAACGACTCGACCTACGCAGGCCACGTTAAATTTCTTGTTCCAGGCCCCTCTTTTGAATCAAGCCTCAGTCCCCCACCAGACGCTATCGACGCAGTTTTCTACCTAGTAGAAAAAGATCCGTACGATAAAGATCATCCCATCTTTACATACGAGATATTCGATAAGCATCTCCATGTCTATCCCGACGTTCTATGGTTCCAACCTTACGTCAAGAACCCCAGCGCTATCAATTACGCCTTAACCCTAGGCCTCTTAATTGAAAATGGCGACATAGACGGAGTTTCAATCCCGGTCCCCAACATTAGAATGAGTTTAACAGAAAACAACTCGCTCTATCTTCAAGGAACCCTCCCGCTTGATGCCCTCACCCGCTACATTCCACAAGTAGCCGATAACTATCGACCATAGATGAAAGAGAAGAAATAGAAATTAACAAAAATATTTATTTCAAGGATTCGCTGCAAAAACTCTGAAACATATGAAGATCAAGAAATCCCAACTCACACTTAGGGAAAAAATATTGTTTGGGAACCTTCGAAGATGCCTTAAGAAAATGAGCTCAATCCAGGCGAAGGAGAAAGTGTTCAAGGAAAGATTGGAAGATGCAGAAAGAGTACTTTCGTCTGGTGGTGTACAACACCTTTATAAGTTCCTCAACCCAGCTACGTTGAATTTCTTGAGGTGCCAATTGAGGAATCAAAATCTTCTCAAAAAGCAAAGGAGGTACACAGTAGAGGAGAAAATTCTGTCTCTGGCCCTTTTTAAGTCCAGTCCAAAGGGGTATAGATTGCTCAGTAAGATATTTGCCCTCCCCTCCAGCAGAACATTGCTGAGACTGCTACATAACATACCATTCGGCCCCGGTCTTAATGATCACATGTTTGAGCAATTGAGACTGGCTGTTGATAAAATGGATGTTAAGGATAGGCTGTGTGCTCTCATTTTTGATGAGATCTCTTTATCAACTGCTATCAGATATGATAAGTCTGAAGATCTCGTGGTTGGTTTAGAGGATCATGGATCAGAGAGGAGAGCACTCTTAGCAGACCACGCAAATGTTTTTTTTTTTAAAGGTGTTTATAGGCAATATAAACAGCCTGTTGCCTTCACCTTCAGCAAAGGTGCAATTAAGGCAGCAAAATTGAAAATTTTTATTAAAAATGTCATTGAAAAGTGTCAGCTTATTGGTCTTGAAGTCCTTGTCACGATCTGTGACCAGGGTTTTTCAAACCAATCTGCTATAAGAATGCTGATGGAAGAAAGAAAAGCGTGGTGTCTAAGGGAGGGCAAGGAAGATAGATATTTCGGTTTTCTTGTTAATGGTGAGGAGGTTATTCCTCTTTTTGATACTCCTCATTTATTAAAAGGAATCCGAAATAATCTCCTATCCAAGGATGCGCATTTTTGTCTTAAAGGTGTGGAAAAAGTTGCAAAATGGTCGCATATTGAGCAATTTTACTAATTGGACTCTTCTGATCCTACAACAAGATTGTGTTCTAAATTAACGGATGCACATGTTTTACCTTCCAAAATCAATAAAATGAAGGTAAAAATGTGCACCCAAGTATTTAGCTACACGGTAGGATCTTTAATGAAGAAAATTTCCGAGTGGGGTGAGCAACAATTTTTTTACATTTTCGTCATCCAATATCGAGATAAATATTTTCAAATTCATATTTAAATATATATTTATATAAACTGTACCCATTTTATCTTTTGGTATTTCGGGTTTATTATTTGTGTTATAATAATTTTCATTTTTCTAGGCATCCAGAGCGAGTTCAGCTTACCTCCTGAAGCCAGAGACACAGGGGAGTTAATTTTGCTTTTAGATAAAATTTTTGATTCCCTGAATGTCAGAAACACCAAGAGGACTGCAAAACCTATGAAGAGGCCAGTAAGTTTGAATTCAGAACATGAAACTTTTTGGTACGAAGCCATTCATGTTCTGAAAAGTATGAGATTCTACTGTCCTCTAAAAAAACGCTCTGTCATTGTTCCATCTATAAAAAATCTCATTCATACTCTGCAAGCATTTATTTATTTGAGAAATGAGTAATTGAATGAAAGGAGTTTTGCTTACATTTTAACTGGATCCTTAAATCAAGACTGTTTGGAAAATTTCTTCAGTTACATCAGGTCCCACGGAGTAAGGAACATCAATCCAGATGTTGGACACTTCATGACATCTTTCAAAACACTGATTACTAACAATTTTATGTCAGTACACTCAGTTGGTGCTAATTGTCAGCAAGATTTGAGTACTCAGTGTTTAGATAATCTCAGATCTTTTCTGACAGGAACAATGACTCGTGTTCAACGTTCTTTGTCTGATGATGAATTTCCTCTAGTTATTCCTTACAATTTAGCTTCACATAATAGAAACAGAATTGAAAGGTGCACTCTCGTTTATATGTGTGGTGCAATTTGCCGAATAATTCTGTAAGGATAACTTGTTGGGAAATAATGATTTAGTGAAAGATCTAGATTTCATCGAAAATATAAATTTGGTAAATTGACGAAACCGGGTCATTTCACAAATTTTTTATTTATACAATGCTTCAATTTACTTTTTTATTTAATACCTAGAACTTGTTCAAAAACTAAAATTTCTAAATTTCTTGAAAATTTTCTATTCAGCAAATTCAATTTTCAAATCCTGAAGTGTCCTTCACATGACCTGGGTATTGTTTTATGCAAAACAATTGTAAGATGTTGCTTATTCTGGTGGTGCAAGCAAGTCAATGGAGTTGCAAATAGTACCGACAGGAAATTTTCCAAATATCTTTTGACAAATCCCAAGAAGGATTATGTGGATCCAATAAAGGTGCAAGCAAAAACTCATTTTGAGTCGACAAGGAGGTTTCGCAAATAAATAAATGTTTGTTTTCACCCTAGGTTTCGGTCCTTTTGCTGTCAGGGTCATCATTAATTTTATCTAATTATATCTATGTAATCTCAATATTTTATTTTTATATCATTTTATTATTCAAAATGAGTTTATTTTTCTAACTAATAAAAAACATATGTTTTTTAAGTTCATTTCGTTTTGTATATTCATGTTATTCGTTTTTATATTGAAGATATGTATATCAATAAATTATGTATTTCAAAGATTTTACTCTTGTGTGATTGAACAAAAAAATAATAATATATATTAGTACTGTTGAATTGAAGTCTTATTCTGTAGTTTCCAAGAAGCATTGTAATTCATTTTCAATTCGATGTGAGTTCAATCAGTTCGATTGCATTCCCATTGTCTTAAAAATCAATTTCGACATCACTTCCAAATTAATACCAACAATACATTTAAAATTCAAAATTTCCCGCCTTGTTGCTATCAGCGCCGCCTAGTGAGCGGTATCACGAACTACAAAATTATTTCAAGTGGGAGTAGGGCCATGTCCAATCTATTTCTTCTCTTTTATCTATGCTATCGACTACGCGTTCCACACCGGACAATTCACAGTTCGGATGAACAACCCATTGGAATAGCCCTTCGTGACAGTTCGACCAACTTAGTCCCCAGATTTGCGTCCGAAAGCGTTCGCGCTAACATGGACAGCCTATACGGCGTAACCGTCAAATCTAACTGTAACGACAATGAAACAGATTTCACCTATGCTGCTTGGTCTTCAAACCAACAACATACTCTCCCGAAAAATTCAACCTATCTTTGGTCTTCGTACCGATACGTTGAAAAGGCACAGACCCACCGCCGCCGCATCTCCTTGTATTATACAATGCGACAATTTTATGAAGAAAGCATAACTCTTTCCTGGACCCGCAACCCTGTTCTACTCCTACCTTCCTAAGCACTACCAGTCCCTCTTTTGGCTTTGTAGTTTGTCTGATATTCATAAAAAATAATTATCAGACAGCTTCAATATTCCTTATTTAGGGCGAGCGAATACAACTGCAATTCGGCACTTTTGCTGAATTGCATTACTTCGTGAGGATATGGCCCACATTCCAGGGTTATCGAACAGACACCGCGCTCGCTAAATAATATTGTTAGGTAATTAGTTAGTTACGTGATTAGGATTGACTATAAATAGATGTAAGAATTTTAAATAAAGCATTCTTCAGTTTCTTCTTATTGCATTCACTACCGTGAATAGTCAAACTCAGAGAAGTGGGCCTTACAACCCCACTATCTCTTACATGGTCCTTCGAGTCAAAGAAGAAATCCGGCGCTGTGAAGATACACTTCCCTGCAATCAGCCAACGAAGAATCAGAGCTTCAACAACCCCAGACGAGGAGTAGAAAATCCACAAAGCGGAAGAAGATCCAACTTGGTGACACAGGATTGAATACCAGCATCCACAGTCAGCAGAGTCCAAGGAGTCCAACGCCTTGTGGTTTCCCGTCCAAGGAGAAATAAAGAAGCCAACACATCGTCCGTTTCGATAACCAGTAACATCGTACGGAAATCCGACGTCCACGTTCACAGACGTCACTAACAAAGGTGTCAAGATTCAACAGACCCAAACAGGGGATCATTCACGGCCCACCCGTTCAGCAAAAACAAACAGTATGGAGTCCAAAGTCACGGAACAAAAGAAAACCGCATGTGACATCCAAAATCTGTATAGGAACATGAAAAAGGACCCTACTGCAAGAAAAACGCTGGAGTACTTCGACGAAAGAAGAAAAAATCTACAGCATCTATATGGAACATTCACTGAAACAGATAAGGAGCTCCAAGAAAAGCTTCCAGTAGACCACCCATACAACGTGGAAAAATTCCGAACTCAAGTAGATGAACTTTACCAGGACGCAGAAAGCTACATAGCGAAGAAAGTCCACACCCTAAAAAATCCATCACCGACTGACACACAACCAATCCTCGAAGCCGTCAGGAAGCAACAGCTGCAAATAACACAATTCGAACAACAACTGAAGTCAACAAGAGAGCGAATGATGAGAAATAACAATCAATCGCTTCTCAATAAACGTCTCGACGAATTAACAAGTCTATGGAAAGAAATTTCGAAAACACACGTCGACATACAGTTGAAGGATGGCGGAGGCGTTGAAAATTATCTCCAGTCAGAAATATATGAGCAGGCATACGAGAATTACTTGGACGTAGAAGAATTACTGACCCAAAATCAAGAGGACGTTGCCACAAGAAATCAAAACAGAACTGCAAACTTGCCGAAACTGCAAATTCCAACATTCAACGGACAATACGAAGAATGGCCTACTTTCCCTGACCTATTCAACCAGATCGTACATCAGCAAAACATCGCTGACGTCGAAAAAATGCAATTCCTGAAAACACATGTACGAGGTGAAGCCGGTAAATTAATTCAACACCTGGAAACTTCAGAGACGAATTATAACACCGCATGGAATTTAATTGAAGAAAGATTCAATAATCAACGTCTTTTGTTCACCAAGCACCTGGATAACATCCTGAACATCCCAGCATCCAATAATGATTCCTCCTATGGAATGAAGAAGATCCACGACGTTACTGTTGAAAGTCTTTCGGCCATAAGAAATATGAATATCGATGTGGAAGCAGCAGGTCCCATTATAGGACATATCATTCTGAAGAAAATGGATCCTGAATCTAAGAAGCTGTACGAGATGGCACTCGAAGATCCCAAAAAAATTCAAGATCTGGACTCAATCCTAGCCTTCCTTGAGAAGAGGTTCCAGTCCCTTGAAACTTTGAGGGGACAATTCAAGAAAGCCGACACAAACAGCAGCTCTAAATCTTCAGATACGAAGAAACAGTGGTCATATCCATCTTACTACAGCCAAAGTCCAGCTCAGAAGAACACCCCATCGTGACCTGTCAAACATTCTTAGCCATGGATGTCAATGAACGCTGGTCAACTCCCTTGCTCCAACTTACGACCCACAGAGAAAACTACAGTTATACGTACCTACTCTTGCAGGATTCGACTTCCTATTGGACTTTGGCAGAATTGTACCTCCCCAGCTGATGATAACATGCCACAACTTACTCGCAAGCGTCCGTTCGAATGCTGATCCTGAGACGATACTCCGCCGCTTTTATGCCACGCCCATCATCTCAATCAACGAACAAAACTACACCGCTAGCAACTTCCTTGGTGGATATTTTGATATCAACCAACGACCGACGGCCCACTCAAACTGGTTAAACTCCAGGTTTGAAAAAGTCTTCAACCCCGTAATTGGCCGCGCTTTAATCCAACGCCCAACCCTTGCAAAGACTCGCCTCACTGTCCCCGAGCATGACAATTTCAACATGAATCCCTAAGATTTCCTTCTTTGTTTTAGCGACGATAACGTAGAATTACTTACTGATATATTCAGTGACGTATCCAGTTTCGTCCTAGAAGAGAACCCCAGTGCAAAGAAGCTAGGACAGGCTTTAGACAACTCCACCGGTATCACTATTTTATACCACTCCATTTGGAGCACTAGTCTACCTACAGCTCACCTTCTTCCTGCCCTCACTGTTGAAAGCCAACATGACACAAATTTAATAAACGACTCGACCTACGCAGGCCACGTTAAATTTCTTGTTCCAGGCCCCTCTTTTAAATCAAGCCTCACTCGCCCACCAGACGCTATCGACGCAGTTTTCTACCTAGTAGGAAAAGATCCGTACGATAAAGATCATCACATCTTTACATATGAGATATTCGATAAGCATCACCATGTCTATCCCGACGTTCTATGGTTCCAACCTTACGTCAAGAACCCCAGCGCTATCAATTACGCCTTAACCCTAGGCCTCTTAATTGAAAATGGCGACATAGACGGAGTTTCAATCCCGGTCCCAAAATTTGAATGAGTTTAACAGAAAACAACTCGCTCTATCTTCAAGGAACCCTCCCGCTTGATGCCCTCACCCGCTACATTCCACAAGTAGCCGATAACTATCGACTACGCGTTCCACACCGTACAATTCACAGTTCGGATGAACAACCCATTGGAATAGCCCTTCGTGACAGTTCGACCAACTTAGTCCCCAGATTTGCGTCCGAAAGCGTTCGCGCTAACATGGACCGCCTATACGGCGTAACCGTCAAATCTAACTGTAACGACAATGAAACAGATTTCACCTATGCTGCTTGGTCTTCAAACCAACAACATACTCTCCCGAAAAATTCAACCTATCTTTGGTCTTCGTATCGATACGTTGAAAAGGCACAGACCCACCGCCGCCGCATCTCCTTGTATTATACAATGCGACAATTTTATGAAGAAAGCATAACTCTTTCCCGGACCCGCAACCCTGTTCTACTCCTACCTTCCTAAGCACTACCAGTCCCTCTTTTGGCTTTGTAGTTTGTTTGAATATTTCATTTCAATAAAATATTCTAGCTTTTAATTATTCTTACAATTTAACTATCATGTTATATATTCATATGACCTGTAAATAAACTCTTAAAGAAATAAAAATTAAAAAAAAAACACCTATGTCGATAGAACAAAAAAATATCTTGATAGAATTTATACGTTCCAATCCCTAATTGAAAGAAAAATTTTCTTCCACTTTCACCCGGCAAGACTCAATATCTTTGTGGAAGGATGAGAAGAGTGGAGAAAGGTATATGAAATAAATCTATGCTGCATATATTTATATAATATTATATATAGTTCGTTTCAAAATGATTGGCATCTCGGGCGGCTGTGGAATCTCGAAAATATGTTGGTAATATCCCATCAGTAACTTTTGAGTTCTAGGATTTAGGTTGGTGTTGATTGAAAACACTAAGTTTTGACGTTTCAGAGTTTGAATTAACCTCCTGAATATATTTCGAATTTATTTCTGTATGCTCATGTTCTTGATTAAATCGACAAATTAGTTTTGGATTTGAATTATTATTACTGAATTGAAAATGGCTGGAATTCTTCAAGATACCTCTGGCCTCGCCCAACTATAAGGGAACGTGAAGTAGTTTATCGTCGGTACTGCGAGTTTTTCAACAATTCAGCAGGTATTTCTGCCAGTATTAATCGCGTTTTGCTAGTTATTCAGGTAACAAACATTTACTTTTTCGAGGTGTTCTCTGATAAATAAACGAGTCTCAAATTTTCAGTTTTCACCTAGACCTGTCAGATGAATTTGGGAGAAAAGAGAAGGCAGTCATGAGTGAGCAGTGGATGGAAATCTATTCCACATGATTCAAAAAGACATTATTCGACGTATTATTTCTAAAATAAAAAACAATGAATTAATCAGTTTGTTGTTTTTGAACTGCCTGAAAAGTAACTGAAATTTAATCAAAATCAATTTGGTATATTATTTAATGAATCATGAAATAGACAGAACATATTAATAAATACAAATAAGTGATCTATTTTATAGCATTTCACACTTCAAATGATTCACAATTTGTCAACAAATATTTTCTATTTCTTTCAACAACTTTGTTATGAAATTGTAAAGTCAGGTCAGCTTTATACTTTTTGTTCCACCATACTCAAAAAAAATAACACAAGGCTGAATTTTCGATAGTCATATCAAGAATGAAAAGATTGCTGAAGGGTTTTCATAGAGAACGAACTTTTATCGTTGATGAAGTCTTGATTATTTAATGAATAATATCTCTACATTGCAGTTCCTCGAAATCCTGCAAGATTTCATATTGAAGCATTCCACGCTATTTTCATCATCAATCCTGAATGTCCAATTCCCATGCTTGATCTACAGCGAAATTGTGTGGGTGTGTACATTTTAGTCATCATCTATCTCAGCCTGTTTCTCTTTTGCAATTGAAGCTAAGTTTGAAGATTTTTCAATACAACAATGATGAAAAGAATGTAATTTCACAAAAAATTCTTCAAATTTATTTACCCTGAAAAATGTATTCAATCATTTTATAGGTTATATTGATATATTTCAATCTATGATGAACATAGAGAAATTTTTAGTAACTTTTTGTAACTAGAAATAAAGCCCCAGCTGGAATTCCATGGCTTGCTCTGATGACAATCATTTTGAAACGGACTATAGTTTGAATGAAATTTTTCCAGAGTTGGCATGACATTCAAACTAGAATTAAAAAGGCACAAATTCATAGGTACAAAGTGAAAACAGGAGGTGGATCTGCTATTGCTGACCTTTCGGAATCGGACGCCAAAGTTTTAGAACTCATTGGAGATACTGCCATAAGGGGCTTATCAGAAGTGGTAAAACCACAGGTTCAAGGTATTGAGGTGGAAGAAGAAGCACTCGAAACGAAAGAGCCTGAACCCCTTTATGTGCCTTCTGAACGAAATGTATCAAGTGAAAAAAATCCTAATGCAGAGTGAAAAATCCATCGAGCTACTGAAAAAAAGAATACTACAGACAAAAATTGTATATAATGGAACGGAATATTCAAGTTAAATAAAATATAGTGTCAGAAGTTAGAGATCTGAAGAAGATACTACTTGAAAAATTAATAAATGAATAATTCTAAATATTATGAAAAATGATAATAAAAATGACCTCAAATTTTCAGGTTTGCTTAGTTTCGTTTCGTTTATTGCATTTTCATTATACAGGGTATATCTGAATAACATCGAAAAAATGTTAGGAGTGGATCTGTGATTAAAATTAAGGGGGTCTCTGGTATAAATTTTCGCGAAAACCACCCGGAAAAGTTTCATTTCCCTCCGAAAAAAAAATTGTTTTTCTTCTTAATTTTTTTTTTGTATACTAATCTGAAGACTCGAAACTTAATATTATTTATGAATAAAACTACACATTTTAGAATTTTCCTACCCTGAAATAGTCAATCCCTAGGATATGTTTTCTTGGGCCAATTCTTGCGTTTCCGAAAAAACTTGTATAGATAAAAAAGTACGTGAATGTTTCAGGCTTTCGATTCATGTTTTTTTTAAAGGGAAAATCTCATCCGAAAAAAAGTATTGAGAAAAAGTAACTTGGGATTTGACTATTTCAACCTCTTCTTAGCATACTCCAAGGGTTAAAATATTCCAAAATGTATAGTTTTATCGACAAAAATTATTTACCAAGTTTCGTGTCTTTAGCTCAATATACAGGGAAAATAAATAAGAAAACAAATTTTCATTCTCATCTTGGGAGGAGTGTATGTTTCCCAGGATGATGTATTTCGAACAATTTCATTCGAAACACCTTCCTTAAGTTTCAACAAAGAGTTTTGACTTAAATTTATCTGGTGTTATTCAGATACACCCTGTATATTAAAAGAATTTTACGTGGGATAAACAGACAACCCAATTCTTGGTTGAACGCTATAACAATCCTGAAGATGCATTCACAGATTCCAAAATGAAAAAAAGCTGTGGGATGAACCTAAAGATGCATTCAGACTCCAGGGACATAGTGTTACTCTGGAGGTATTAGACAGAAAATGGAGAAATATGAAAAAAACATATATGGAAATAAAAGACAATATTAGAAAAACCGGATTTTTCAGGCATATGTCAATCCTAGCTGCAATTTTTTATATAAAGGGATTCATTGAAAAGATCAAACAGACAAAAATATAATCCAACGTTGAAGTCGTTTGCATAAACTTCAGCTATTTTCAAAAAGATTGAATTGATACCAAATGATTGCAACTTGCAACACCCGAACTAACAAAAATCATATGGTTGATGTTATTAATTTTTTTGGTTCATCATTTTACGTGGGACAAACAGACAACCCAATTCTTGGTTGAACGCTATAAGAATCTTGAAGATGCATTCACAGATTCCAAAATGAAAAAAGCTGTGGGATGAAACTAAAGATGCATTCAGACTCAAGGGACATACTGTTACTCTGGAGATATTAGACAGAAAATGGAGAAATATGAAAAAAACATATATGGAAATAAAAGACAATATTAGAAAAACCGAATTTTTCAGGCATATGTCAATCCTAGCTGCAATTTTTTATATAAAGGGATTCATTGAAAAGATCAAACAGACAAAAATATAATCCAACGTTGAAGTCGTTTGCATAAACTTCAGCTATTTTCAAAAAGATTGAATTGATACAAAGTGATTGCAACTTGCAACAACCAAACTAACAAAAATCATATGGTTGATGTTATTGATTTTTTTGGTTCATCATTTTACGTGGGGCAAACAGACAACCCAATTCTTGGTTGAACGCTGTAAGAATCTTGAAGATGCATTCACAGATTCCAAAATGAAAAAAGCTGTGGGATAAACCTAAAGATGCATTCAGACTCCAGGGACATAGTGTTACTCAGGAGATATTAGACAGAAAATGGAGAAATATGAAAAAAACATATATGGAAATAAAAGACAATATTAGAAAATCCGGATTTTTCAGGCATATGTCAATCCTAGCTGCAATTTTTTATATAAAGGGATTCATTGAAAAGATCAAACAGACAAAAATATAATCCAACGTTGAAGTCGTTTGCATGAACTTCAGCTATTTTCAAAAAGATTGAATTGATATCAAATGATTGCAACTTGCAACACCCGAACTAACAAAAATCATATGGTTGATGTTATTAATTTTTTTGGTTCATCATTTTACGTGGGTGGGACAAACAGACAACCCAATTCTTGGTTGAACACTATAAGAATCTTGAAGATGCATTCACAGATTCCAAAATGAAAAAAGCTGTGGGATGAAACTAAAGATGCATTCAGACTCAAGGGACATATTGTTACTCTGGAGATATTAGACAGAAAATGGAGAAATATGAAAAAAACATATATGGAAATGAAAGACAATATTAGAAGAACCGGATTTTTCAGGCATATGTCAATCCTAGCTGCAATTTTTTTATATAAAGGGATTCATTGAAAAGATCAAACAGACAAAAATATAATCCAACGTTGAAGTCGTTTGCATAAACTTCAGCTATTTTCAAAAAGATTGAATTGATACAAAGTGATTGCAACTTGCAACAACCAAACTAACAAAAATCATATGGTTGATGTTATTGATTTTTTTGGTTCATCATTTTACGTGCGGCAAACAGACAACACAATTCTTGGTTGAACGCTGTAAGAATCTTGAAGATGCATTCACAGATTCCAAAATGAAAAATAGCTGTGGGATGAACCTAAAGATGCATTCAGACTCAACGGACATACTGTTACTCTGGAGATATTAGACAGAAAATGGAGAAATATGAAAAAAACATATATGGAAATAAAAGACAATATTAGAAAAACCGGATTTTTCAGGCATATGTCAATCCTAGCTGCAATTTTTTATATAAAGGGATTCATTGAAAAGATCAAACAGACAAAAATATAATCCAACGTTGAAGTCGTTTGCATAAACTTCAGCTATTTTCAAAAAGATTGAATTGATACAAAGTGATTGCAACTTGCAACAATCGAACTAACAAAAATCATATGGTTGATGTTATTAATTTTTTTGGTTCATCATTTTACGTGGGGCAAACAGACAACCCAATTCTTGGTTGAACGCTATAAGAATCTTGAAGATGCATTCACAGATTCCAAAATGAAAAAAGCTGTGGGATGAAACTAAAGATGCATTCAGACTCAAGGGACATACTGTTACTCTGGAGATATTAGACAGAAAATGGAGAAATATGAAAAAAACATATATGGAAATAAAAGACAATATTAGAAAAACCGAATTTTTCAGGCATATGTCAATCCTAGCTGCAATTTTTTATATAAAGGGATCCATTGACAAGATCAAACAGACAAAAATATAATCCAACGTTGAAGTCGTTTGCATAAACTTCAGCTATTTTCAAAAAGATTGAATTGATACAAAGTGATTGCAACTTGCAACAACCAAACTAACAAAAATCATATGGTTGATGTTATTAATTTTTTTGGTTCATCATTTTACGTGGGGCAGACAACCCAATTCTTGGTTGAGCGCTATAAGAATCTTGAAGATGCATTCACAGATTCCAAAATGAAAAAAAGCTGTGGGATGAAACTAAAGATGCATTCAGACACAAGGGACATACTGTTTCTCAGGAGATATTAGACAGAAAATGGAGAAATATGAAAAAAACATATATGGAAATAAAAGACAATATTAGAAAGACCGGATTTTTCAGGCATATGTCAATCCTAGCTGCAATTTGTTATATAAAGGGATTCATTGACAAGATCAAACAGACAAAAATATAATCCAACGTTGAAGTCGTTTGCATAAACTTCAGCTATTTTCAAAAAGATTGAATTGATACAAAGTGATTGCAACTTGCAACAACCAAACTAACAAAAATCATATGGTTGATGTTATTAATTTTTTTGGTTCATCATTTTACGTGGGGCAGACAACCCAATTCTTGGTTGAGCGCTATAAGAATCTTGAAGATGCATTCAGATTCCAAAATGAAAAAAGCTGTGGGATGAACCTAAAGATGCATTCAGACTCCAGGGACATACTGTTTCTCAGGAGATATTAGACAGAAAATGGAGAAATATGAAAAAAACATATATGGAAATAAAAGACAATATTAGAAAAACCGGATTTTTCAGGCATAAGTCAATCCTAGCTGCAATTTTTCATATTAAGGGATTCATTGAAAAGATCAAACAGACAAAAATATAATCCAACGTTGAAGTCGTTTGCATAAACTTCAGCTATTTTCAAAAAGATTGAATTGATACAAAGTGATTGCAACTTGCAACAACCGAACTAACAAAAATCATATGGTTGATGTTATTAATTTTTTGGTTCATCATTTAACGTGGGACAAACAGACAACCCAATTCTTGGTTGAACGCTATAAGAATCTTGAAGATGCATTCACAGATTCCAAAATGAAAAAAAACTGTGGGATGAAACTAAAGATGCATTCAGACTCAAGGGACATACTGTTACTTAGGAGATATTAGACAGAAAATGGAGAAATATGAAAAAAACATATATGGAAATAAATGACAATATTAGGAAAACCGGATTTTTAGGCATATGTCAATCCTAGCTGCAATTTTTTATATAAAGGGATTTATTGAGAAGATCAAACAGACAAAAATATAATCCAACGTTGAAGTCGTTTGCATAAACTTCAGCTATTTTCAAAAAGATTGAATTGATACAAAGTGATTGCAACATACAACAACCGAACTAACAAAAATAAAACAGCTTCATATTCTTATACACATTTGCAGGACACAAGTTCACTTGTGGTGATGTCAATATTTCTGATTAAAAAAAAAATAGGTAGGGTAAGTCCGGGATAGTTCGACCACCGGGAGAGACCGACCACTGCCGATAATTTGTAAATTAATACCCAGACGGCGCAGCCAGTACGCCTATGTGTGATGCTCAATCATCTGCGTCGTAGTTCCTTATGGCAGCGGTGTTGCGATCAGTTTTATGAAGTTATTCATTGTTTATTGTTTTCCAGGGTGTTCATAATTTTCTGACAATAGTAGTTTAAGTGACGTCACTTCTAAGCAGGTAAGTTTCTTGCCGTAAATATTGTTTTACCTACTAGGGAGCATGTTAGAGTGCAATTTAACGTAAGATTTCGAATCTTAACCTTACATTAACAAAGTATCAAAGTGGTCGGTCTCTCCCGATGTTTTGGGATAGTTCGACCACTTTGACTCGGGATAGACTGACCACTAAAATAAATCACAGATTCTGTTTCATAGTCCACAAAATAAATTTTTGTTGAGTACAGAGTACTGTATATAATAAAAGGTATTGTTTTAGATCAATATGCCCAACATATACCATAGGCTGGGTAGTTCAAATCGGGCCACTTGGACTTCCCAGCAGCTGCAAGATGCCTTGAATGCGGTTCGTGATGGAACACTGGGAGTTAACGAGGCCGCGAGACAATACAATATTCCAAAATCAACACTAAAAGACCGACTTAGGAAGAATGATAACAAGAAAACTTCCCGTCTTGGCCCACCATCATGTTTGGGAGACATTGCTGAACAGAAACTCGTCACTCATATAAAAAAGCTCCAATCATTTGGATTTGCACCGGATCGCGATTCTGTTAGAACATGGGCTTTCCAGTTAGCAGAAAAGCTAGGTGTAAGACACAGATTCAACAAGGAATCAGGTAAGGCTGGATACGACTGGCTGCAACTGTTTCTGCGTCGTCATCCTGATATTTCCATTAGGAAGGCCGAGGGTGTTTCTATTGCTCGAGTTACAGGGATGTCCAGGGAAAATGTGAAACATTATTTTGAATTCTTAGGCAAAATTCTCAGTGATAACGGACTACACAACAGACCTTCAAATGTTTTCAATGTGGACGAAACTGGTCTGCAGCTGAACAACAAACCAGCAAAAGTGTTGGCGGCCAAGGGTTCGAAAAATGTTTCAGCAATTACTTCGGGCGAAAAAGGCGAAACCATTTCCGTTATAGCATGCTGCAATGCTGAGGGAACGTTCTTACCACCCTATTCAATCTTCAAGTGCAAAAACAAAAGGTTTGAATGGTTAGATGGAATGCCGAATGGGTCAGATATGGCAATGGGCGAGAAATCGGCATACGTGAATGCATCAATTGTTCTGGATTGGTTGAAAAATCACTTTTTGCCTCGCAAACCAGCAGGAACAGTTTTACTTATTTTGGATGATCATACATCCCATATCAATTCTGTTGAAGCACTGGAGTTTTGTGATATTATCCTCCTCTGCCTCCCCAGCCACACAACCCACTATCTTCAGCCACTTGACAGAGCGTTTTTTAAGTCACTTAAAAGCAATTACTATGTGGCCTGTAACAATTATGTCAAAGCCAATCCCACCAGAAAGCTGAGTAGGCTTCAGTTTGGATAGTCAACCCGCCTACGCGTAACTCATTTATTTTTTTTCGTTAATCTTAACATTTTATTTTATGTGTGACCTGAATCTCAGGAAATAAACGAATCTTTCAGTAAAAGTGTTTCAGAGTTATTTCTGAGAACCTAAATTTTCCCTAAGAAAAAAACCCTCTTATACTATAACATTAATTAAGTGTAGTTATAGCATCAATATTAACAACACAAAATTCATATGTTAACAAGTAAACAAGTAATAATAAAGATGATAATAAGGCTTAAACTTGTTACTTAAGCTGTAAATTTGGCCGTGCCGGATAACAGAACCAGACTGACAGGGAAAAGGGTGCTTCTAATGTCCATACTGGATGAGTTCTGTATATATTCCGTAGAGACTTAGAGAATGTGGGATAATATTGTTGCAGATTAGTTCAGAAATATGGAAGAGTGGAATTCAACCTACTTTTGAGATGTCACAAACATAAAGATTTGATAAACTTTGTACTAACAGACAAGCACATCCATCTCAATAATAAATTTACCTCCATATATAAGACCAGAACAGCAGAATGCTGTAAAATAGGTGTTTTATTTTCGTGATGGCGAGTACTTCTGGAACTCTGTGTTACAGTGATACTAATTTTGAAGAACAGATATTGAAAAGGTTTTTCTGGTATCTATTGTATCATGAAACAAGGTGTTACGATTCTGTGAGCATATACAATAGGAATATTTCAATTTACAATCATGTTTAGAAGGGCCAGAAAACAAGCAATTAAAACCCTTTTTTATCAAGTACAGTCTGCATTCCTGTTCTGCACTCAATTCCTTGAATTTCCTGCAATGTTATGTATATTGACAACCACCACAAACTGATTTCTGTTGATTTGGATGATATTCAGTTTTCATTTGATTTTATGAATATCTTTTTCAAAGTTTCAAGTTTTTTAATATCTCTTCTTTGAAGAAATTCAAGGAATCAGGCTTGAGTTGGTCAATTTGTCATGTATCTTGTTTTAATACACTACAAGATCTATTAACTTTTCCAGCAGGTATATAATGAGAATTTCAAATCTTTTTTTGAGTGTTTTCAATAACTCCCAATATTTTCTGAGCAGAGTAGCAAAGTTCTCAAGCCCTTTCACTGAGCATTTATTGATATGCTTTCAAGCAAAGATGAGATGCATCCCCTCTGATAATCTGGTAGCTTTTATCCATACCTTTTTTTAAATAATGTTTATGCTATGACAAAATTCTCATTACATATTTGTGGATGTTCAATGATGAGGCATTTACGGCTAAAAAAATATTTGATAAACATTAATTTTTATGTGTCTTCAACAGAGTTCTCTGTGAGTATAAATGTTACATCTCGTCTTTGGTAATTTGATATTTAGATGAATATTACCAGACAAGCTTTCACTTATAATACAATTCGATAAGAGTTTGTGAAAATCTTACGTCTAGTTTGTCCATCATGTCCTCCATGGCATCACGTTCTTCGAAGCCAATAGTTTAGAAGCCTTGGATCTACTCAATGTGATCCTGGCTCCTCTTATATTCTTCCACATCTGATTTAAAACTTCCATCTTATTCAGTCAGCTTCACTTATTCGTGTTGCTGTAGATTTTAAGTCAACTAGTTTCACATCCTCGTGGTTAAAAGCTTCTTGGTGAAACACGTAGCTTAGCAGGAATTTTTGCACGGTTCAGTAAATTCACACACGTTGTTTCGTTTAGTTTCAACAGTTTTACCTCATCCAAAGGTCACAGTATATGCTGCTCAAAGAACAAAGAATCATTGATAATTGAGAGTAAATTAAGATGTTTCCTCACCACTCAGGCAGACCAAGCCCTGATATCTGAACAGTATTTTGTGGGATATGTACTTCAATCACAGGTACCGGTGAGTGGATAAGATAAACCAAACATGCGTTCAATTTGGACAAGGTTCTTCAATTTCTAACTAGAATAAATTCGAAGTAAACCAACTGAACTGAACCTTTCGATATTGAAAATCGGTCGATGTTTGGATGTTTGGCTTCTGGCTTGGTGACTTGATTTTCTTGTTTAGGTTAACCACTGAGTTAAGTGAAATCAACATTGGAACCATAGAGGCGCAGAATTTCTTCTTTTTCCTTTTTCTGCGTCCAAAGATTTAACTTGTAAACAATGCACTGCGTCCTCGCGTTTTTTTAGTTCACAAAAGACGGTTGTTTCGGGCTGGAAAATATCTCTTTTAGCACTTGTTAGGAAAATAACTAATTCCTTTTCCTTACATCAGATTGATATCCATTTTCTCCTAGAGTCAGGCAACCGGACATACTTTCAATGTTGCGAAGGTTGTAAACTGAAATGTTTCACGATTAATTTAACTTTTCCATTGAAATTTGTTCTATTCGATGAAAATAACTTTTTCAAATTAATTAAATGCCTGATATTTCACATAAGTCGAACACGTGTATAGACACGTGTTTCCTTATGACTGATAGTCATAGTCCTTTTTTTTTCAAATTGCTTTTATTAAGTATTCATGCTGGGTCAACTTCATGCACACTCTTGGCAGGATAGCCTATTTTCTTACTTCTTACAGTCACAATCGACTGATTTTTATCATTTGCTCCATATGGGAGAATAACTGTTGATTTTTTATAGGAATCTGACCAGAACAAGTTGACACAATTGCGGTACAATCATATAAAACAATTTTCGTCGGAAAAATATAATTTCTTAATTTTTTTGGATGACTTCTTTAAGTTTCTTTTTTTTTGTCCACGGGTGTGGGAAAAATTTTTTTGCTTAACCGCTATAATATTCATTCTGCTTTAATTTCTGTAACAGTTGTGGAACTGTTGCGGAATCGTTCGGTGGCACATGCGCCGCAAACTCAACTCGCTTTCAATTTATGCTAGGTAGCGGTAGCGCAATCTTCGTCCGATGAATGAGACCAATGATCACACAGGAAATTTTCGGTTGGTTTCTAGAACCAGGATGAACTCCATTCAACGGCTTTTTATTGTTTTTCCGAGAATATTTTTTTCTCTTTTTCACATGAATTTGAAAATGCAAAGAAAAGAAGGCTGGCTGAGAAACGTTACGCCACTGAGTGGACCCTAATATTTTGACCCAAGTAACTTATAATGAAATAGGGAAATGATATACTTTATGTATACCTAGAAAAAGTGTACCTAGTGGATTTTCCCCATTTTTACAAATCGAATTTATATCAACCTTAGAAACACTATATCAGATTTTCGCGAAATTTCCGCTTTGTTCTATAGGGCAACACAGAAAAAATTATGTATTAGAATAGAATTAACATGAAACACGCTGCAGATCGCAGCGGAAAAAAAGAGTATGCAGAAAAATAATTCAGAATAAAATCATCTTTCAAATGGCATCATAGCGCCGCGACGCCGGTCGTCTTTATTTTTTTCGCAGATTTTCACGCGAATCCTAAGACAACATTGACTTTTTCAAAACGTCATTCACAGAATGAAAAAATATTTGGAAGTTTTAGAGATAATTTGGGTTACAAGGATAAGTGAATCACCCTAGCGTAGCGAATTGAGGAGATAAGTGACACCCATTTATGTCCAACCTGTACATTCCTAAAAAAAAACCCTTTGGACCGACTGTCAATACCTATCCCAATATTTATACTGAACGAAAACCTATATTACTTATCAGCAATGCTAACAACAGATAAGTTTTGAAGAAAATTTGTATGAAATCCGAATTAAAACCCGAATCATTTTGCAACCGTTTTTTGTACATTGATGAAACTCTCCACACAGAATGATATACTTCTTGGTATCACATTTTAAAAAACTCAGGGTGGTCCAAAAGTCACTAAAAAAGTTACATTCAGTTACTTATACATCTTCATGAAACAGCCTGTATAACGAAACTTAATGAAGTGGGAGCTGTTTGGAAATCTGTGATCTCTTGTTATTTAGAACCCAAGGTATGATGATAAAAGTCTGAAAATTAGAAGAATTATCATAAGAATCTAAAAATTTTTTTTTTGTTGCTGCAATTTTGAAACGCCCTATAGAAGAAACCGGATGTAGGAATTTCGTGAAAATCTGATATATTGTTCCTTAGGTTGGTATAAATATAATATGTAAAAATGGGGAAATTCACTGGGTCCGCATTGCCTAAGTAAGTGTGCGGGTTCCTTTTTCCATTAATTTGTGAGAAGAAAAAACCAAAGTGCTGGGCTATATTTTTATTTCAATTCTGATTTTTCAGGATATTGGAGAGACTTTCGGAAAACTTCGAACGGTGCAACTCAGTACATGCAAGTGTAGCACAATTTTTTCAAGAAAAAGATAATTCTTTGCCTTCACGGAGGCCTCATCGAGAACATTTTTGAAACATAGATGAATTCAAAATAGTAATCATCGAAATGAATACCATTTTCAATTCCCAGGCTCAGAGATCTTTTATCATGAGGTTGGAGAAATGATATTAGATTTTGTCACTGAGATGAGAGATATACCGGTTTCGGCCTTGTTGGGCCTCATCAGTATCCCGCATGATAAAAGATCTCTGAGCCTGGGAATTGAAAATGGTATTCATTTCGATGATTACTATATTGAATTCATCTATGTTTCAACAATTTTTTCAGTCATTGGAATCCAAAGTGCTGGGCTGTCCTATTTTTTGGGATTTTAAAATATCTTGAGAACCACATAAACAGAATTTGGGAAAATATTCAAGTGTACAAAGCAGCACAAACCTAGCACAACACAGCACAACAATTTTTTTTTTCGAAAATCCGAAAGTGCTAGGCCAAATTAAAACACATTGGATTTTGTTCATCTTGAAACACCCATACAGTCGACTGCTGTTTTCCTTTTTGCTCATGTCACAGATTTGTATTTGAGCACTTCTTTCGACCATTCGAGACAAGACTTTTTTTAAACGATTGACAAACGTGAACAAACTTTTTTGACAGTCAAATATTCATGCAATATTGAATTTATATGTGCTGGTTCGACTGATGCCTGGGGTTGCCTCAATCTCACGATCGGTAACATGAAGATCTTTCAATATCAGTTCACGCACTGCATCAATGGAACAACTGCTTTTGGATGAGTTTCAGGAAATTCTTCTTGGAGCTAACTATAGTCCATCCAACGAGAAGCGATAGCGCCAGTAAACAACTAAAACTAAGCCTTTAGGGTTATGAAGATTTTCAATGGCTGCCGTCTTCTCCAGAACTGTATTAGAACAATTCATCTGAAATTTTTAGTTGCTTGCGTCGGCGTCGGTTGCTCAGTCAGTACACTGAATCCGGTCCTGTTGAATTTGGATACGCCTTGTTGTTTTGGCATGCTATCGCTTCTCGTTGGAGAAGCGAGAGGCGGGCGAGTGCCCTGTTGGAATTTTTTGTGATCTCAGCGTTCGACTGCGTCGACCATATGATCCTGCTGGCTAAGTTGTCGAGATACGGAATTGGTGATTCCGCTTTATGTTGGATAAAATCTTTCTTATAAAACAGAAAACAATAGGTTAGCATTTTTTATAGTGATGAAAAGACTGAACGACAAATAGACTCCAAATTGGTAAGTGTGAACATAGGTGTCCCTCAAGGCTCTATAGTGGGCCCGATCCTCTTCGTTCTTTATCTAAATGATATTGGCTGTATATCTGCAGATGCCATGGCTGCTTATGCTGACGATACCTCATTTTTAGTGTCTGACAAATTTGATGGTAGTTTGGAACTCAAATGTAATGAACTGTTGGAGGCAGCGAGCAGATGGTTTAGTAGCAATTCCTTATTTCTGAACAGCAGTAAGAAGGCACTTATTCGGTTTCATAATTTCCAGAAGAATGCTCTAAAATTAATGTCTATGTGGGAGAGAATCTGCTTGAACAAAGTGATAGCGTAAAATTTTTGGAAATCTTTTTGGATGAATGCCTCAGTTTTAAAAATCATTGTGAGTATGTTTCGGGAAAACTAAATAGTGTTATATATATGTTCAACAACTTGCGTACTGTTTTAGACGAAAAACAACTAGTGTCACTTTATTATACTCATGCTGAGTCCAGATTGAGATATGGCGTCGTTTTCTGGGGTCGGTCATCCCTTGCGTATAAGGTTTTTCTGTCGTAGAAGAGACTGATTAGATGTATGGCCCGTTTCTCTAGTACTCCTTCTTGTAGGGGTCTTTTTTAGAAAGTTTGGAATACTGACTCTTCCCAGCCTATTCATTTTTGAAATATGTGTTTCAGTGGCGTAGCAGAGGGTCCCGCAGACCCCGCAGTGCGGGGGGGCCCCGGCACTAAGGGGGCCCCCGAGACAAACGAAAAGCTCTAAATGGGGCCCTAATAACTATTGAACTTGCCAATTCGCGACATTTTTCTCATGAAATAATGAACAAAACCTAAACAATGAAGGTACAGTTATTATTCTCGAAAAATAGAGAAATATAAGTGAATTATATTCAAAGCACATGAAAGGTTTACAGTAATTCGATTCGATATATCATTCAATCACATTCTGTGGACCCTATTTTTAATAAATTTTATATAGCGTCAAGTTTTTCGTTATTTCTCTTTGAACGTAGCCACATGGACGTTTCATTGAGGGCTCGGCGGCTTTTTTGACGTGTTGTTCTTCAGGCGACTTGCGGCTTATTTGTTATTGCAGAAATTATTGTTAATTCTCCAATCAGGAAATTTTTATGGAGAAGAGGAAAATATTATGACATCTTTTGATTTCCATTTCTATTCTAGTAGTGAGAGAAGCAAGTATAACAAGTGTTTGAATACGAAACCACGTTGTGACAAAGTTTTCAGTATTCTGACTTTTTAAGTGCCTTCGGTTTCAGGATTAAAATTTCATTGTAGTTCATTATAGTTCTAGAATTAATTGCGTAGCTTATTTATCCGTTAGGAAACGTCTCTCGTTTTTCATTCTCATAAAAAAAAAGAATAGTTATTAAATGCGCAAATTAGAATTGGCAATTTGAATATCTTATTATTTTTCAGATATTAGAAAAAATGTCAGAGCGGAAAAGAAAATATTTGAGTGGAGCTTGCAAAAGAAAACTCCAGGAAATAAAGAAAATGCATTTTCTCTGCAACGAAAGGTTTTTTAATATTTTAATAAGTCAATGCCAGAGTCATAATCAACTATTCAGTACAGTGGCGTATCAGAGGGCCTCGGCACTAATGGGGCCCCCAAGCCAAACGAAAAGCTTCAAATGGGGCCCCGATGATTTCATTCTATTGAACTTGCCGATTCCCTATATTTTTCTGATGAACAAATCTCAAAAAATGAAGATAAAATTACTACTCCCGCGAAATAGAAAAATATTCCTAAATGGTATAAAAAAAACAATAATTCCATTCAAAATTCGAATTATCACTCAATTTCTCCCTGTACTACCCTGTTTTGAACAGTTTTTCAATATACCGTCAAGCTTTTCGGGACTCCCTCTAAATATCGGGAAATGATCGTTTTATTGAGCTTAAGGTAATCAGGAATTACCTCAGGAATTCACTGTGGCAAACACGTCTATCAGACTTTTGAGCCTACTTCAGCTTTGAACAAGAAGTAGCCTGAAGCTTGGAAATCGACAAGTTGATGAATATGTTTGACCAAAAGAATTAATGAAGATTAATGCATTTTTGTCAAATACTTTATCAAGTTTTTTATGACATTGATTTCTTTCTTAGTTATTTTGGGCCCCCGACTAAAATCTTGCGGGGGGGGCCACCGAATTTTGCGCTACGCCACTGATGTGTTTATGTTTTTACTAATAGGTATAGTTTTAGTTTAGTAAAGGACAAACATGTTGTAAATACACGTCAGCAAAATAATCTGTATGTTCCTTTCAAAAGATATGAGCTAGGATGTGAGTGGCCTGATACTTCAGGGCCGCAATTTTTTAATCAACTGCCAAAAAATGTCATCGAATCACGTAGTTTAAGAGAATTCAAATGTAAACTGAAAAAAATATTAGTGGAAAAGTTTATATTCTGTAGGCGCATTCTTTGAGGACATATAATTCTATAATTCTTTTTTTCTTTCTTTTTTGTTCGTTTGACTATTCCTATACAAATGTTAGTTCGTCAGAAAGGAAAATAAAGCATTATTATTATTATTGTTGGATAGACTGAGGCCCGGATCTTGGGGGGTGGGGGCAAGCGGGGCTCCAGCTTAAGGCTTTTATTTTTGATTTTTCGGAAAAAATTAATTTCCTAGTGCTAAAATCGAAACAGTAAAATCGAAACACGATAAACCATCATTATGTCAAAAATCCTTAAAATCAATGAGGGAACAATGAACTACATATTATTCTGTGAATTCAGTCATCTACGGGGAATTACCGACTCATCCACATCACATCTGGATCTGAGGGCTTTGGCAATAATTGCAATTTCATTCTAATGACGAGTAGAAAGTGACGATAATTCTTTGTATGTCTTTCTGGTTATTTTGAGATAAAGAATAAGTCGATAAACAAAAAATTCTTTGCCTTTACGGAGGCAACAGGCCACACCGAAAACATTTTTGAAACATAGATGGATTCAAAATAAGTAATCATCGAAATGAATACCATTTTCAATTCCTAGGCTCAGAGATCTTTTATCATGAAGTTGAAGAAATTATATTAGATATTTAGTCGGTTTCACAAAACTTTATTTGTACCGTTAAATTAATTGAAGCCACGGCTATTCGTTGAAATTTCAAAACGAGTGATTCGATTGGTACGAATTTACGTAAGGTTTTTTAATCGCACAATTAAAGTTTTGTGAAACCGACTCCTAGTCACTACTTTGTTATATTTTACTCAGTACGTCACAACTAATTTTGTTTAAAGCATTGAGGTTTCGAAAAAAAAGACAGTTTAAGCGATTTCCTATGTATGCACGGAAAGTATACAACAGCAATCTCCGAAAAGCGAGTGAAAAACACGAGATTCTGTTAGAGGTTTTAAAGTTTGTTTGAAATTTAATTGAATATTGAGATCAGTATACGAAATGTATGAATAAAAAATTATTGGGAGTTGGTTTTTTAAATTTTCTAAAAAATTTAAAAGATTTTTCGAAAAAAAAAATTTTAAATAAAGAAAAGTTCCTGATGTATAAATTTGTCGAAAAAATCGAAAAAACTTCAATTTCGAGATCAATATAGCATCTTAAGGCAATATTTTTGCTTAAGGAAAAGCATTCGTGAAGATCAAGAATAAAGGAGACGTTTCTTAAAACTTAAAAGTCTTGTCTCTAGAGCAGAATAAAGAATTCTAGAGAGAAGCTCCAAATGAAGTTTTTTTGATGTGGGTATAAGGTAAAAACCTGGTTTGATCGACCTTTGGTCGGTTTTATCTGTTAGAAAACATTTGAAAATTAAATTTACACTGCGCAAAAAAATTAACGCACATTATGGAAATCTCAAATTTATTCTACAACTGAAGGTGTTCTTGATGATAATTATTTTTATCAGAATTATGCATGCATATGTTATCCACTTTCAACGTTTTTCTTCAATACAGATTTTTTTTCCCAGCAGGAATAGAAAAAGATGATATTATCAGATGTTGAATGTATTGGCTCCATTCTAAAATCAGTTGTTCTCGATCAATTCTAGTGATCAATAGTTTTTTTTTTCGTTTGATTTTCTACACTCGATCGCTTTGTAACGCGAAACACGCAATTTGACACAAGAGGAATGTGTCCAAGCGGTAGTTTTGCGAAAAGAAGGGTGGACATACACAAGAATTGCAGAAAGGTTTGGAGTTTCCCAAACAAGTGTGTCCAGAATGTTGCAGCGATTCAGGGAGACAAGTATGAATGTCCGAAGACCAGGACAGGGTAGACCACGGGTAACAACTGCCATTCAGGAACGTTACTTGAGAGTTTCTTCGTTGAGACAACGGTTTGCAACCGCTCGCCTTCTTCAAAATCAGCTTGAGCAAACTCATGGGGTGCAAATTACCATTCAGACAATAAGAAATCGCCTCAGAGAATATGATTCAAGGCCTCGTGTCACTGCAAGAGGCCCAGCTCTTACCCCAGCCCATCGAAGGGCGCGTTTGGATTTTGCGAGAGAGCATATCCATTGGGAAGAGGCCGATTGGAAAAGAGTTCTCTCCGCAGATGACTCTAAATTCTGCCTCTACCATTGTGATCGACGTTCCCTTGTATACAGACGTCCACATGAAAGATATGCTCAGTGCAATTTCCTGAATACTACTGGTTTCGGGGGAGGATCGATTATGGTATGGGGTGGAATATCTTTGACTGCTCGCACAGACCTAGTGGTCGTTGATTATGAAGCTATGAATGCTGATAAATATATAAGCAACATTCTTGAAGAGCATGTAGTGCCATTTGCCCCATACATTGGTGAATATTTCATTTTTATGGACAATAATGCCAGACCCCATCGTGCGCGCATCGTTCAGGAGTACCTTGAAGAGGTTGAAGTCTCTCGAATGGAATGGCCAGCAAGAAGTCCAGATATCAATCAGATTGAGCCGGTTTGGGACAACCTCAATAGAAGGCTGAGAAGTTCAGAAAATCATCCAGCTACTCTTAATGACTTAGGAATCCAACTCGGAGAAATCTGGAAAGGATTAGATCAGAACATTTTGAGATCATTCATTTTGAGTATGAACCGTCGTTGCCGAGCTGTAATTAACGCAGGGGGTGGAAATACCAAGTATTAAATCACTTATCAGCATTTCAGTATTTTGAAAATTGTTCATTTCTCTTCTTCCACATAAGATTCGGTGAAACCCGGATTTTTTCTTTCATTTAATGTGTCTTGTTTCGTTCAAAACCTTCCTGAGAGAACATAAAAAATAAGTTATAAAGTCAATGTAGTATTAACTTTCATTAAAATTGAGATTTTCAGAATGTGCGTTAATTTATTTGCGCAGTGTATTATAATTTTGCACTCAAAATGTGATTGGTTTCATAATTTGTGCTCGTCTGACCAATGGCATAGCGCCTATTCGTGTAAGGTGCCAAATACGGGTTCAGAATGTCTAAATGCTTACGGTTTCTGGAGTGTCGATGATGGCAGCTGCAGGTACAGCTGAGCGGAATGTTCTAGAGGAAACGGTAGTACAGGGTGCGGCACGGAGGATGGATGGTTTTAAAAAAATAATAAAAGCGTTAATTTTTACTCAAAAACACATTCATTGACGGAATCAGATTCTCAAGGAAATAGCATTTGAGACAGTCAAGTGTGGAAAATCACATCAGGCATGTGGTGGCCGAAATCGGTGATGCAGTGCTGGAGGCGCTCTTGGAAGTTCGCGTAGACACTCCAACATCGCTCTCTCAACTTGGGCAACTTCCACGCGAATAGCCCTTTTCAATTCGTTATGGAGACACCTCAAGGCTAGAGTATACGAGACCAAGCCCCGAACTCTGGACGAATTGAAAAGGCTATTCGCTTGGAAGTTGCCCAAGTTGAGAGAGCGATGTTGGAGAGTGTCTACGCGAACTTCCAAGAGCGCCTCCAGCACTGCATCACCGATTTCGGCCACCACATGCCTGATGTGATTTTCCACACTTGACTGTCTCAAATGCTATTTCCTTGGGAATCTGATTCCGTCAATAAATGTGTTTTTGAGTAAAAATTAACGCTTTCATTATTTTTTTAAAACCATCCATCCTCCGTGCCGCGCCCTGTATTATCAAGGAATTGCGAACAAGATATTTCATTTTTTGTATGAAAATTCTGAGTGTCCCAAGGGAAATATAGGTGTTTTATGATATATCGTTTCTAAGACGATAATGCCCAATATAGTTTCAAATCGAAAATATACAGTATTGGACTCTAATCTACGCTACTGATAGATTTTAATTGTTTTCAGCTCTGAGGAAATTATGTCGGTTTGTCTTAAACGGGCATCTGGTCTTGTCCACGTTCACTACACATAGATGCAAGACCAATCAACTTTTATAAAACCTCGAAAAGAACCCTGTGCCGTCAAGGCGAAATAATCAGAGCTCGTGAAAATCCCGCATAAGCGGAGCGTCGAGTATAACTCGCACTTCTCCCTCTGAAAATCTCAGTTCTCCTACGGTGTTGAGCGCGTGCGAACTGAGTTAATACCGTGCTGCTTTAAATGCCAGTCACCAAGAAGCTGACACTCGCTCTGCAAGACGGAAACGAAGTTATGACATCTAATGGTGAAAATTGCAACAATAGAAGGCCTGCAGTGACGCGGACTCTTTCCGAAAATTATGAAGTGCAAGACGTAGAAGTGCCTGGAACCCCGAAGACACCAAGGACCTCCGCCACACCAGGTAATTTTTTTGAAATTTCATTAAAATTTGAATTAAAAAAAAATATTCTTTTTTTTCAATTCTGTATATAAATGTATTAACTTATCGTAACTATTGCCTAAAAAAAAAACATTCTGAATTCGAGGAACTTATTTGATTGAAACAAAAACCATTCTGGTTTGCAGAAACTTGTTGCGCTCAATTGGTTTTTTCATTCGTTTCGATGAAAATATTCGTGGACGGTAATGGAAATTAATTGGGAGATGGAGTATTCGAAAATATCGTTTTTTTGTTTCAAGGGAATCATGTAGGTTTTTATATCAATAATTATAGAGCAATCTTTGTGAGGAAAGAGCGATGTCGATAATTTTTTCAAAAATAGCACCAAATGTTTCATTAACTGTTTTGGAAACCATCTCAACAGAAGAATTTATTGATATATTAATTCATTAATTCATCTATTAATTATTCCTCAATATTCATTGATTTATTTATTAATTCATCGATTAATTTTTCTGTTGTAGCAGCATACAACTTCAATACTGATAGCTCAACTGCTATCATGAAAAATAATATTGCATCCATTCTTTTCAGGTAGCACATGTTGCGTAAACTCGTATAATTCAATTCAAATTGACTCAGTTCATTAATTTGTTTAGAGGAGTTATTAAAGGATATACAGTTTGTATGCGCCACTAAGAATTGATTATGGATATGATTCCCACGTCAACTGGTACTTTTATTATCACATTCCTTCAATAAATACTTTTAATTCAGGGTGTATCACTTTGGCATGTATCAGCAACAAGTATCAACATTCTCACAAGATATAATGGTTTTTCTGGAAACTTCAGAAAATTGAAGATTTATTCAATATCCCAAACTAATCTTCATCACCATCAATTTTGCATCCATAAAAATACTTTATAACTATAACAAAAATCTCTAAAATACAGCGAAAACCCTTAATTCATTCATCTGCACACCCAAAATAGTCAAACACGTAGAATTTCAGAAATTTTAATATACCTACCACTATTTTTCTTCCTATGATATTTACACGAGGTTGAAATGAACAACTCAAGTCATAAATCATTCCAACAATTTTTAGATATTCATGGAATTTTAAACTCAAACATGTTTTCTTCGAAACGAAATATAAATGAAAATTTGTTGTTTTGCATTTTTTTCGCAGATTCATAATAGTTTCAAAGAGAACAATCCTGAGTTATATTCAATTCTATTGATCACTTTATGAAAGGGTTTTTTTGTTTTAACACCATGTTAATAACGTTGGTGATGGATGAAAAAATGGTACTTGAACGACTTAATGAAAACTCAAATTTTTGAAAATACAAAATTCTAATTATTTTGTTTCAGTATATATAATTTTAATCATCTATCAATGATTTCAAGGGTAATCAACACGGTAATAACCTTGGTAATAACTCAGCAAGGGGTGTGAATACAAAACAGTTTTATATGGCAAACAAGTTTTGTTTTTGGCCAAGGAATCACCTTCTGAAATTTTTCGATGCTGTTTTTCTCAACCCTGTAGATGATAAAAAAATAATGTCAGTGTGCTGTCAGCGGTCAGTGCTGTGCAGTGAGATAAATGTATTAGAAGCAAGCACGCAAAAATGTGTATCAAAATCAAACCATTCGTAACAGATGTACAACTTAAGTAGTGATGAAAAATGTAATAACAATATCATGGAACTTTTTAGTAGCAATGATTTACGAATGTTTTGACATTTTCGATAACTCTCATCTATATATGGGATGAAGTTCGGCCTAGAATGATTATGTTGAAGTTGATGATTAGAAAATAACATGGCACGTCAAGAAACTATAGGTATACAAAAATAAAATTTAATTTGGCTTGCCTCATAGTGGCAACCGATTAAATTCAAAGATTTCTCCCAAAATGTAAAAAATGTACTCGAGAAAAGACTAAGTAATTCGACATTTTTATTATGTATTGAAAACTCTTATTAGATCTTAACTCGATCATGTTGTTAAGTGTTAGGTGTCATAATCATCTCTATTTATCATATTTCATTATAAACAATATACAAGTGACACAAAATTAATCACTCTGACGGGAGATGTTATAATTATTGCAAATGACATGATACGTCGATCATATTAGACAGTTGTGAACTGACAGCTGCAGAATATGGGCAAGCAATGTTTAGTACAGTATTTCTGAGTTGCAGCAACGTTAATTAAATTTAAAGCTCCCTTAAACCTCCTTTAAATGGAGTATCCATGGCTACCATCTATCGACACTCCGTTTAAAGGAGAATTAAGGAAGCATTAAATTTTAATGGGCGTTGCTGCAACTCAGGGTCAATCTATCAAATTTGTGAAAAAAAAATTCCTTAGCATTTTACCTCGGAAATCGGTAAAAAAGCCATCGAAAAGTTCAACTAATTTTATCGATTTTTCAACAGTCTCCTTTAGTACCAGGAATATTCTTTGAATATTGTGAAAAAAATTTATTTGAAACGTTAAATAAATTTTTTTTTACGTTTGATATATCTTTTGAGCAATGATATAAATATTCATCGAATATTTATTATATTTATTTAATATTTTTTATTTGCTTATTATCATTTATGATTTTGTTAATATCGATGAATTATCACAAGAGAGAATTTTAAGGAACTTACACATTTTACCGTACAAAATGCAAACAGTGTGAATTACTGTCAATCTATCCTCCATCCCACAAAAAAGAGGATGATTTCGAGTTTTGAGCGGTTACCCCAATGAACCAATCTTCGTTCCAAACTTCTTTGGGGTTACTTGAAGTGGCTGGTTTATGCCAACAAGCCTCATATCAGACAATAGCAGCCCTTAAGAAGAAGATTCGACAAGACTGCGGACAGTTATCGACGGAAAAGTCAATGAGAATGAGAATGTAATCAAAACGGGCAAAATTGTATATTAACACCTGCGACAGCTACTTGACGAATACCTATCATCTCTTTCTCTTGTAGAGGTTGTAGTTAAAATTTTCATCACTCAAAATAATTTTTTCTCATTCGGTAGAAAAGTTATGCGAAAACAAAATTGGATAATTATCTTTGAGCCACCTTGGGAAAACTAAAGGAGAAAAATAAAAAAGCTCACATTCTTAATTCCATTTTTCAGCTAAAATATGGAATGAGGTAGTATAATCGATCTCTTTACCCGAATAACTTCAGTTGAACAATCTCAAATTTTCTATATACATTTGGTTTCTTGTTAAAAACACGGGTTCGTATTTTTTTAAATTTTGATATCTTGTGTAGTTGTTATGTTCAAAATTAAATTACTTTTCTCTATTTCAGTATCGTAATGGGTTCATTACAGTACTAAAAGTAGTGCTGTAATGAAACTCATTACAGCATTGCTTTCAGTTATATGTTTCGTTTTATGGTTGTCAGTACTGACCTCCGATCGAATTAAGTTTCGAATCAGAAGAATTCAAATTCCGTGATCTGTCAAATTTCGTATGTCACACCAACTGCTAAGATACAAAACAAAAGTCACTAATCTGAATTTTCATTTGAATTTCGAGAATATTTCACAAAAATTGACTGAAATAGAGAAAATACCGTCTAATACTCGTTGCAGAAGGCAATTCCAACACTCATGCTATCGTGTTGGAATAGGAGCTCATTCTGCAACTTGTTTTAGAATATACTATTCTCTATTTCAGTATCGTATTGAGTTCATTACAGTACTGAAAGTAAGTGCTGTAATGAATTTACTACAGCATTGTTTTCAGTTATATTTCTCTTTTTTTGGTTGTCAGTACTGACTTCCGATCCTATCAATTCTCAAATCAAATTAATTCAAATTCCGTAATTTGTCAAATTTCGTAAGTCACACCAACTGCCAAGATACAATACAAAAATCACTAATCTGAATTTTTATTTGAAAATCGAGAGTATTTCACAAAACTTGACTAGAAAATGTAATCGATGGTTTTTCACTTATGTTGGATAAGTTGTCAGCGCTTAGGACATGTGCATTGGCGTAACTAGAGATGAGTCAATTTTTTTTTCAAATTTTCGCCTATTTTTTCAAAGTTTCTAATCAATAGGGGGGGCTTACTTCCCCAATAACCTTCCCCCTGGTTACTCTTATAGCCATGTGAAAGTATAAATCTTTAAATGACATGCCTATATGGGTATATATGACCCTACATTCCAAAATATGAAAACAAACACGATCGCCTTCAGTTATCGTATTATTAACGTTTCAATTGAGGAAAAAGTCATGACGTATTTTTAAAGCATATTGATTGTATTCAACAGATTTGGAGAGAGGTACTGCTCAATTTTGAGATAAGGGAGGTCAACTATTCAGTAATTCAGTGTCGGTGCCGTAGAATTTATTTTTTCTTCATTTATTTAAATATTAATGATGATCGTACTCGTTTCTTACTTACCTACTCTGCATACACGCAACATAAATTGGTTTAGCAGAACGTTTTTTCCAAGGTAATGTAGAAAAATCAACAGAAGTTGATGAACGTGCGTTAATTCCTCGTGTATTCAGATTTATACTAAACCCGGTATGTGAGCATTCGAAATCCCAAGCTCTATCAAGCTAAGATAAAGAGGCGTTCAATTATAAATTTAAAAAGTTGAGGGTATTTCCGATTCAACCGAAAGTACTTCCAAAATTAATTAATTTATTATTTGTAGAAAGTTCAAAAATTAAGATAACTCCTCGGATAACTCTCACCAATTTTCACTTTGAAGAAAAACCTTATATCATCAGTATTCAACATTTCTAAAAATTTTTATCTTTGGTTCTCAATATTAACATGTCAACAATTAACCTATTGACAATGATTAATAACAGAAACCCAATCCTAATTTTTGGTTTTAATGGATGTATTATCTTTTCTTTCATTCTTCAATTAATTATTGTAATAATATTGCTTCTTTGATGGTAGACTTTTTATTCAGGCTACTGAATTTTCTTTCATTTCTCATTGAAACTTGAGGAGTCCACACTAAAATCATGTATATTATTATTGTTATTTCTCACACTAATATCCTTTATTGCGAAATTGAAGTATTTCTACCTTTATACTGAAATTTTTTAAGATGAATAAATTGAATTAAATTGAATATTCCACAGTTTATGAAGTGCATGAAAACTCTGGATGAAAATTGACAATGTTAAAACGAAGGTGACTTAATTCAATTTGCAAGTATTTTATATCATTATATATTATATCACTTTTTTCTCATTTATCCCATATTTTCATTATTTTCCTTTTGGAAATAAGACCCTTTTTTAGGTATTGGGTTACCTGTTCGTGATCCTTGTGAATAAATAAAGACGTAAACATGATTATTAAATTATTGAGTTCTACATTTCAAAGATTTGAATCTGAAGATCATTTGAAAATATTGCTTACAGAAATAACGATGAAATGAACTTCTCAGAAAATTGAACTGAACGTAAACGAATGAATACATGGCAACAAATTAATAAGTATTATTTTGAAATTAAACGTTAATTTAACAAAGAAGTGTGAAATGATGAAATGAATAATGAGTGATTCTTCGAGCGTTAAATTAATATGGAATAATTGATATCAATCAATAAATAAAAAAGCACTCATCTTTTACATAAGATGTTAGCACCGAGGTGCGCATAATTTCTAAAACCTTGTTCTGATTGAATTAATTCCCCTAGCATTCTTTCGATTTCATGAGTCAACAAATAGCTATTTGGTGGTCGATGGTATTTTATTTTTATGAAATAAGGATTCATTTCTTGTTCGATTGTAAGATTAATGAATGAAGTTGAATAAAATATGAATCATTCCGAACGAAAATTCCAGAAAATCATTGACATGATATAGATTCAATAAATGAAAAACAACATATTATATACAGGGTGGGCCATCCATAACTTTCCACCCCGAATTTTGATCTTTGGGATGGAATAACGAAAAACCGCTCGGACAGGTCAAATTTTGTTTAAAGGTGGACAAATGAGGGTGTTCAAATGAGTTTGATATCACTACCCTTCTAGCTGCAACCCCCCTAACAGCTCTCATTTCTGAATAGGGAAAATTGTTCGGGCAGCACCTTGTTGGAAAGGCAATTCAATTTCCTGCATGGTTGTTTTTTTTTCATCGCGTAATTATTATACAAATAGACTCAGTATTCCATCCATAACTTTCTACCCCGAATTTAGAGCTCTGGGATGGAATACCCCTCTTTCCATTTCAAAGACCCAAAATTGCAAGACAGTAGAGTGATATTTGTAGGAATTATAATGTGTTATACATATGTATATTTATAAACGATTTAGCGAAATCATTGATTCTAATACTATGTGATACCTATACTTCTTTTGCACCATTTCCATCCCATAATATGTAGAGCCAGTTATATTTTAATTATGATCGTTATCGAATGACAATTATTTTTTCATGCCTCATACATACTGGCTCTTATATTAGCATTCGTAATGTACGTTTATGATAAACCGTACACAATCATTTCATCATGTTCAACTTACGAAGTAGTATACTGATTGTTTGCATCATCTTTAAGATATATTGTGAAATCTTCTGTGTAAATTAGAGACTGAAGTCAATGATACTGATTTTATCATTATTCAGATTTTCATCGACCATTAATACTAAAAGCTCTACTGCAACACACTGATACGTAGAGAATATACGATAAGAAAAATATAACTATGTTGTTAATCAAGAAATAAGTCGACTTGAATTCGTTTCTCAATATCTTCACTTCATCCTGTGGATCTACCTTGATTGATATTTATAATTGAATAATTCGAAGGCTTTTGTTATCGGCCAATAAGTTTTGTAATTGCATCTTTTAATTGAGTAGTGATGAGTAGCATTTTCCTGTAAATTCTGGAATGTCAATCTCAAATTAGATGATTCAGAGGTATCATATAAAAACAATAAATTTTCTTAAGAAAGTTACTGAAGGTGAGGAAGACTATAATAATTTGTTGATATACTGGGTGGCCACCCCAGTTGCGGACCTCATTGCGATGGGTTAAATAAAGGTAGCCCAGCACTTTTGTTTTTATTCAGAAGTGAATGGAAAAATTTGTGTTATCTTGTGCCGTAGATATTTTCACGAAAATTCTTCAGATTTCCCGGAAAATTAGGAAAATCAAAAAAAGTCAGCCCAGCACTTTGCTTTTGTTCCAACGAAAACATGTTCCAAAAATTGTGCCGTTGTTATTTTCATGAATTTTCTGCTAATTAATCCAAAAATTCGAGTAATTAGAAAAAAGTTAGTTCAGCATTTTTGTTTTTTTTCGACGAATATTGATTTATATGATTGTGTCGCAATTGTGCCAACTTGCGCCTGGCAGATTATCAGATAAACTTCACAGTTTTCTCCTTAAATGGAGAAAATGAGAAAAGTCAGTAGAATGTGGGAAAATTTGTAAACCTGGCAACAGTGTGTGTGAAGCACTTTTGGATTTTCGAAAAAAATGTTAATGAATCTAATTGTACTAGATTTGTGCTGATTTGTGCCGTCGAAATTTTTCTTTCATTACATACGTTTCTCAAGATATTTCACAAAATGTGTTATTCGAAACAGCCTAGAATTTTCCATGAAATAGATTTTTAACAGCTGAAATAGATTTTGGTATTCATGTACTGTATTATGTACTGAACTGTGCTGTTCGAATTTTCCCAAAAGTATCTCTCATTAGCAAGAAAATTGAAATTGAAAAAATCGTATTTCAGCAATTATGATTTTCCTCCTCCCGAATTTGTGAAAAAATTTGTTCTACATTCGTAGTGACTGGTGCCGGTGAAATTTTCAAATTTAAAATTTATTCTCTAAAAGGTGAAAATTGAATAAATCAATATATTGCAAGTTAAATCCGTACATATGGCAACAGACGGTTAAGAACTACGAAATCCGTACAAAAAGTCGCATCCCGATCGGTCGTCTGACTTTGCAGAAGGCAATGGTATTTTTCCACGTGTTTTTTAATGAACAAGTTTCAGAATAAGTCTTCTCTCTGTACGAGTATTTTATGTTATTTTCTCTGGTTCACTTAATTTTTATTGGGATTAATGAAATATTTCCATAAATATTGTTTATTGATAGTTGCATCGAAAACATTTTATTGGCAGGACCAATTTCTGTATCACTAATTTGACTGTTAATGGTTAAATCCACGGCAGGGGGTATAAATGGATTTGACACAGAAAGAGAGAAAGAAATGTTCAGCAGTACCTAACGTTTATTTTCGAAGATGCGTCTTTGTGAAAATTTAACATGTTCTTGTCTGTTATTTTACTTTTTAAAATTGAAGATTATCCCCAAGAATTGTTTGATTTTTTCCATGATCAATTGGAATTAATAATTTCATTCAACAAATGACATTCTTTGTCACTTGATCTTATTATCAAATGAAATTGATCAAATTTCATTCTTTTCTCTATTTCAGTATCGTAATGAGTTCATTACAGTACTAAAAATAGTGCTGTAATGAAACTCATTACAGCATTGTTTTCAGTTATATTTTTCGTTTTATGATTGTCAGTACTGACCTCCGATCGAATCAAGTTTCGAATCAAATCAATTCAAATTCCGTGATATGTCAAATTTCGTATGTCACACCAACTGCCAAGAACCAAAACAAAAGTCACTAATCTGAATTTTCATTTGAATTTCGAGAGGTTTTCACAAAAATTGACTGAAATAGAGAAAATACCGTCTAATACTCGTTGCAGAAGGCAATTCCAACACTCAAGCTATCGAAAACTCGCTCCTTCGTCGCTCGTTTTCGAACTTCGCATTCGTGTTGGAATAGGAGCTCATTCTGCAACTTGTTTTAGAATATACTATTCTCGAATACTATCTGTTATTAGATACCCTACTCTTTGTGGAGGATGAACGCACCTGAGTACTTCGCTTGTTTGGTGTTTTCCATCAATCAATAATTCAGTCAGGGTATGCAAAATTACAACTTACAAACACCAAAAGGTGAAAAACAGGCATGCATTTTTTCTCTCAAAATATTCTGCTGCCAGTGAAAAAAATATAAATGTTTGGTACTGCTGCCATTAGAAGTGACACTTTCATCGGCAGCCAGTGTTGAAACTGACAAAGAAACTGTAACACCTAGAAGGAGCTGTTAAAATTATAAATATCTTTTGATAAAACAAAGATTGTGTAGTAGGGAGTAAATGATTAGAATTTGTAGAAAAGAAACGAAGTGTTTAAAATTAAGAAAAAAAATTTTAATAAGGTGTTTGTACACCGCGGTTATCTATACACTACCTAACACATCTTGGCATTGATGCAAGAAGATGGTCTTTTTATTCTTGGGCTATACTATCCGAAGCTACCTGTACTTATATAACCACTCATAACCCAAAGATCGAGTTGTAGCATATTGGTCTCTAATGGCCATAAGTCTTCGAAATCGATCTTGAACTTCATTTGTGCCCTTTCGAGGTCCGGTGCCTATTCTTCTTCGATTTTGGACATTATCAAACCACGCTTGACAACATCTCATAACAGTTGTCCGATTTCTGTTCGTACGGTTAGCAATTTTTCGAAATGACAACCTCTTTCCAATTTACTTAGCTGGTGATAAATACGTGTTCTAGGCATTTCAACATCAACTAAACATCGACTTTGGATCTCCTCGAACAGCTAGTTTATTGTAAAATTTGCAGAAAACGACTACAATATTTGAGTTACAAAGAATGTTTACATGAAAAAACCTTCACGATTTTTTTCTCCAAATTTTAACCATTTACTCCTTGCTATATTATCTATGTTTTTCCAAAAAAAAAATGAAAATTTAGAAAGCTCCTCCTAGGTGTTGCAGTTTCTTTGTCAGATAGTATATGTTAGATACACTTGCTAAAGTTCTCTTTTGCTTACGCCCCTAGCCGAAACAGTGCACTGCATTGCACTGAGTGCGAGTATTCAAGAAAATATTGTATTGAAAAAAAAAGGTATTTTTGAATTCGTCACAAGAGAGCGCTGACAACTTTTTTCTAGGATCGGAGAAGATTTCAAAAAACGAAGAAGATATTCATTTTCACCTATTCTCCAAGCAAGATCCTGATGCACTCCAGAAAGAATTCCCTCAACAAAATGTTTCGAAGTTTGGATTACCACTTCTGAGAAAAAGCATACCATTATTTCGCAATACATAAATGAATGATCCAACTTCCCCTGGAAAGTCATCCGCCTACAAACTCCATCAATCTGCAATTTCCTCCGAAACCAAGGTTTTCCATTCCCGACGGAAATACAATTACTTGAAAACCATATTCTCAACCGTGGTCGACATCAATTAAAGCTATACTCCAAATACTCAGTACCATAATTCCAAATCAAATCAGTTGTCACGTGCTTGTCAATCCGGCTGTACAAGGCTGATTATAAGTACGGTTCCGATTTTTCCTCGCTTCTTTTGTAAAAGTGTGCCTTGACTTTTTATCCGGCCGACTGAGTCGCAGTTGAAAATTACAGAATGAAATACCGTCAATAATGATTTACGTTTCAATCATTAGTCTACTTCCTCATCTCAAGGTTTCTTTCCCTAGGTGAATGCTGAAGGAGCACAATCTAAGGTAGTCTCGTAAAGCAATTGCGATCAAACTTGCTGCTGGTAATAAGGAAGTGAGATAAATGATGAGCCAATCTCATCTAATATTGTATCAGCTCCAAAAGAAGTCAACATTATGTACAATTCTAACCAGAAAAATCGTTAGTTGTTCAAATGAAAGAGTGTAGCTGAGACGTTTTTATTTACGTACATGACGAAGGTATATATAGGGTGAGTCTTTGACTTGTACAGGGTGGACAAAATTGGTGATACTTGAAGTACTTTTTCATTGGGAGAGATAGAGAAAAATTAATGACACGCTACGGTGGTCTTTTATAGAGAAACTGATAGTACCACCAACTGTATTCCTCTACCTTCTTTTGTTTTCGATTTATAGGCTAAAATTGAAATTTGGGCGAATTCATTTTTCTGTTTCTGTTTGTGCTAGGATGTTAGAATGAAAACATTATAGGGACACTTTTTTATAGCAATCCAGTAACAGTAGTTCTGAACAGAGATCAAACCACGAAGAATTGAATCAAACATTCAATGGCAAAATAATAATGACACCATGCGTAGAGACATATTATTTTGTGCTTCAGCCTACTTAATACTCAATAATTCAAATTTCAAATACAAAATATATTTTTCATGATATCTGAATGAATTTGAGGGCGATGTATGATGTATGATATATTTCTGAAATCGGAAAATAATGGCGATTCTTTCTAAGCCATTTCAAACTTTTGTTTCAATAACTAAAAACACAACTCTACGTTATAGCTCAGCAAGGAAACCTCTTAGGAAAAAACAAAGTACGCTACTGGATTGCTATGAAAAAAGTGCCTGTATAATGTTTTCATTTCAACATCCCAGCACAAACAGAAACGGTGATAATGACCAAAGTTGAAATCGCCCAAATTTAAATTTTGGCCTATAACTCGAAAACAAAAGAAGATAGAGGAATGCAGTGATGGTATTATCAGTTCATCTTAAAATGACGACCGTAACGTGTCATTCATTTTCCTCTATTACTCACGGCTAAAAAGTTGTATTTCAGGTATCACCAATTTTGCCCACCCTGTAGACATAACTCAACAATTGATTGTTGAGTTGAAAAAAAACATATTTTGCCCACACCATTATTTTCGATTCAGTCTAAATGAAAAGATATAGCCATTTTAAGCTTTCATAATGGGCTATGCCATCCCTGGAAACATATGCCACTGAAGTTTTTCCGATCATTAAGTCCACTGTTTAAGCCTTCGACAAATTTCATTTTGTGAATCTTTCGAAAATAGTTGCATTCAGCCAAAGTAAGCATTTTTTTAATTCCCCTGATAAAATATTTTTTCAATGGATAGATTACTTGAGAAATGCGCATTTCACGAGAATTACGAATAATATTTATATTTTCCAAAATGACCAAATATTCATTAAATATCATTCATTATACTTTTAAGAGTTGGATCTCTTGAAGTTCTGGAATAATCGCGAAATACAGGGTGTCCCACCGGGAGTGCCCATTAGAAGTTTATGGGGAAATAATAATTGGATCAATTTCAAATTCCGTGTGAAGATTCAATCCAAGTAGTCCTTCCTTTATGTGTGGAATTTTATGTGGAAGATTCACCACATCCATGGAAACTTATATTCCAAAAATCATTTCATGCGATCAACTTATTTATTCGAAAATTACCATTTTTCATGGATTTTGCACAACCTGTACATTTTTAACCGAGCCGATTCGGAAAGAATGTTGCAGACAAAAAGTGTTTCTTTTGACCTCAGAAACCTTCCGGTAAACTCTGTGTACAAGTCTGTATCTTTTGATAACATCATTGCAGAAACTTGTTTTTCTGGATCGCCTTCTGATTTTCATATTTGCGAAAATTTAAATTTAACTCCTTGTGAAATTTTATTGACCTCGAAATTCAATGAACGATGTAAAAAAAAATCCGTCGATGTGCGAAATAGATCACATGGATTCGTGAAGAATCATTCAATACTAGATATGAAATAAGAATTAAGCCTAAAAATAATTAAATAGATTTGATGGAAAAACCCATAAAAATATGCCTCCAAAGCGACGTTTCATAATAGTTTCAGGAAATATTCTCGAAAAATGACAAATTTTTAAGAATGTTATCTACAATCTTGAAGTCTTTATTTCATGATGTAATTTTTGATAAGAATATTATTAACAAATCATTTTTCATGCTGAGCAATTGAACGACTGCAGTGCCATAGTTTTGAAACATTCATTTGGAAACACGTGTGCGCATATGAAAAACTTTAGAAAAAAGTTGGAGTGCAGCACTGACACGAAGTAGAAAGCTTTAACGAGACATAAATCTGTTTATAGAAATCACAAAAGTTTTTCCATGATATCGAGATTTCAATAAAACAAATCATATTAGTGATACACTTCGAGTGTCTGTTTTGTCCATTCAAATCCTTCTTATAACAAGGGATGGACAAGAACAGTGTAGATAAAATAATCCTTCACTGCTTGACTCATTTCAAACAGTAAAACTCACTATTGATATCACCAAAATCACTTAACAATACTGAGTTTAAATAAAAATTTTTTAGGAAATATCTCCCATCCCCAAGAGCTTCACGAACGCTGAGTTTCGGACTCAATGACGTATATTTTCGATATACCTAACTATAAACAGTTTAAATTATTTCGTTGAGAAGCAGACTCGATGATAAAGATTTCCTATGATCGATATAAGTGATTTCAAAATTTACTAACTCCTCTGGCCTACAGATGCCCATAACTCCCAACGGAACAATCATCTGCATTAGCAAGTAAACCTTCATATTGTAACGTTTTCAGAGTAATCAAGTTGTCTCTTTGTTAGAAGTCGAATTCATTTTCACAAGAACTATACTAGTTGATGTACACAGTCTAGTCTGATTTATTTACACAATTACTCATTTACTTTCATTACTATTCATTTCGATAATTCGAAACTATAGACGATTCTGTTCGGATATTAATTGATTCCTCCTCGGTGCCGGCTCTTTTTATATCCAGTACGCCAATGTTGGAAACTATTAGAATCGCCATCACTCGTATGGTCCCTTTCCAAGACTCGCGATCTTTCCAGTAAAAGACAAAGATGTACTCAGGGGCGGAGGCGCAAATCTCAGGGAATTCGGACTTTATAATATAAACATTTCCTATATCGTTCTGGTCGAATGACTCCCCTCAACATTTAGTTTGATAGTCATTCAAAATACTTTTTAAAATCCGAAGTCTGAAAAATTGACCAACTAGTGAATTGATTAAGAAGTTTCAAATTTTTCTATTTGCCCGATGAGTTTCACAAACGTCCTTAAGAATTTAATCGACCAGTACTTCTTTTCACACTTTTTTTTCCTGGACGTAGGTTGAAATTTTATATGAGACTGCATTAACTTCTTCCAAAATGTGGTAAACGTGTGCATCGTGATCAGAATCGGTCTTCTGCATTATTTGTAATAAAACACCCAGATACTTAAAATATTTAATTATGTATTTTAATTGATATGATGGAACAAAATAGTATACTTCACTTGGGTGATACTATACCGCCTCATTGTATGTCATTCTAAACTCGTCTTCCACTGCAATGTTTTCGACTAGAATTTTACCGATGATTCGATTCAATAAATAAAAAAGAAATAAATAAATTATCTTTTCATTTTCAGGGCACGAAAACTGCACATTCCATCACGATTTAGAACTTGACCATCGACCACCAACGAGAGAAGCCATGTTGCCTGAAATGTCCAGATCGTACAAACTATTATTAGCATCCCTTGGGGAGAATCCTGAAAGGCAAGGACTTCTTAAGACACCAGAAAGAGCAGCGAAGGCGATGCTCTTCTTCACTAAGGGATATGATCAGAGCGTTGAAGGTAAATAATATTTTTTTAATGAAAAACCTTTTGTTTACTGGCAATTGGAGTCATCCTAATATTACCCTGAGCCTTGAGGATATTTCAAAATTCGGATGCAATAGGTGAAGGTTTTGTATGCTTGTGTTCATATTGGGCTGACGTGACGTGGAAATGCGTAAGATAATGCAATCTGGGATGTGGTCCAAGTCCAGGTGATGTGCGTGAAGTTTGCCCAGCACTTTTGGATTTTCGAAAAAAAATTTGTTGTGCTTAATGGTGCTAGGTTTGTGCTGCTTTGTACCATTGAATTTTTTTCTTAATTCGAAAAAAATTGGATTTCGATGACTGAAAAAAATTATGCCACACATGTACTGAGTTGTGCCATTCGAATTTTTTCGAAAGGTCTCACGGATGGATGAAAAAAATTGTGCTACATTTGTGCAGTCGTGTGTCGTAAACATTTCTATGCAAATTCTTAAAATTTTCTAGTAAATGACGAAAATGAAAAAAAAATCAGCCCAGCACTTTTCTTTTTTTTCGACGGAAATTATTTTATTTTATATGATTGTGCCGCAATTGTGGCTATCAGATTTTCAGAAAAAATCAACAAGTTCTTTCTCATATAGAGAAAATGAGGAAAATTAGTGAGTTGTAGCAAAATCAGCACAACAGTGTGTGTGAAGTTGGCCACTAATTTCGTGAACATTCTTGTTGTGCTGAATTGTGCTAGGTTTGTGCTGCTTTTTGTCGTTGGAATTTTTTTTTTATAACATACGGTTTTCAAGATATTTCACGAAATTTGTTGTATGAAGCACATACATTTTGTACAATATCTTGTGAACCGTATGGAATAAAAGCAAAATTTCAACGGTCAATTTCTATGGTTTGCTCACCGTTTGTTTGTCCTTGTATCTGCATTTTTTTTTAAATCTATCCCTAAGTATGATATCAACTTCGGTCTATGAAATTTTGATCTTTCAAATGAAGATGACCTTTATTTAAATAAATATTCATGCAATCGAAATGGTTTATTAAGTTGATTTTTCACGTGTTTGAAACGAAACACTTTTAAATTGGTCATGTGCGTTCGTGTTATTAGAAATAAAATGTGTTGACATCAAATTTCATGCTTTAAGCATTGGGAGTAGGCGTTGACCATACCTCGATCAAGAAAAGGGGATTCTTTCTATCCATCACAAATTCATTATTGATGATATCAGCAGCATGATTATGATTATTATATGATTATTCTTTTCAATATTGTCGGAAAATTTCACCGCAAACACCCGTCCCTGTGTTTCGCACGATGTTCATTTGGAATTCCATGCTCCATTCCAGATCCTACGTGAATAATTAGGTTCATTATAATATGCATAGAAAAGTTATCTCATAATTATCCCAATTTTTTTCGAATCTAAAATTTTTGTAGTCATGCCAGTGTCTTGTATCAATATCATTGAATGCTGATAAGCAAATCAAAATTCTTTTATGAGAAACTTCAAATTACTTTTCCGGTTAGACTTCACCGAATATCCCAGGACATATGCATTTTATAACAATAGTATGTAGGTAATAATACTTTTATGAACTATTTTTCATAGATTCTTTTTGACAAATAAAAAATTAGTTCGTCGTTTCAAAAAGAAAATTTCAAGGTTTTTGTCAAGGCTGACTTTGGCATTGACTTTGAAGATACATTTCAGGATCAGATAGTACTCCATAAGATCTTCAAAATGAGGTATCGCAACAACCCTCATCCCTATTCAAAAACAAGGGTTTGTGCCCAACCCCGTTAGGGGGCAAAACATGAATATCAGGACTCAAGCACATGAAAACCTTTAAGCGAAAAAAAATTTAAAATGTTCGAAATATTGCATTTTGATAACTAACCTTTCTTGTTTTGTTTGGAACCTATCTAGTTGTCAAGAACTTCTCTACCAATTCCGAAAATATTTCTCAGTGTGGAAGTAAGCTTTTCTTGGACTTTTATCATAAAATATTTCTTATTTTCATGAATATCAATATTCAATATGGATATTTCGAAGAAGAAGGTCGAATACTCCGACAGTACCCTCTATTTGTAATTCACATCTGGTTTTTTGAATGTTTTCCGTTGAAACGTTTAATATTGAAAGTATGAATATCACATATCAGATCTAATTTATTTTAAGTACCTAGGTAATGCATGTAAATTTTTTCAGGCGAAGCGAAAAATATATATAAATATTGTTTAATTCTGATCAGATTTTTTTCACATTTTTGTGTTGGAAAATTTTATTTCTGTAGTAAGATTTCCAGATAGTATATTCGGTTTGTTTTGAAGTAATATATCAAAAGTCTTCTCTATAATACCAAAAAAAAAAAATTAACATCTGGAAGAGGGACTATACAGGGTGGGCCATCCATAACTTTCCACCTCGAATTTTGAGCTAAAGGATGGAATAACGAAAAAACGCTCGGACACTACCTCTAGCTGCAACCTCTAACAACTATATAACTACTATTTCAAAACAATCATCAATGCAAATAAACAGGTTAATTCTTCCATCATTCATAAAACTCGACAAAAACAAAGAACTACCTACCTGGGAAGCAGTTTTTTTTCGGAAACAAGGAAATATCCATAATTATTAACGATATAATGTAGAATATTCCAATTATTCCTATAATTAACATGATTAGGACACCCTTGGAAGATGAGAGAGCGCAGAGTGACAATGTCTGGTTGATGCAGACTCATGAATACTTTGATATACTCTCAAAAAACATAATTAAAATTTCTGTCTGATTATATATTTTTTAAAGATTGAATCTATTGTATTGAGAAATATTACTGAATTTGTTGGGAATAAATTGTGGAATAAAAAAAAAAATAATACAGAAAAGGGGTCGAGCAGCACCTTGTTGGAAAGGCAATTCAATTTCCTGCATGAGTGTATTTTTTTCATCGCTTCATTATTATACAGAGTGACTCAGTATTCCATCAATAACTTTCAGTAGCCGAATTTGGATCTTTGAGATGGAAAAAACGCTCGGACGGGTCAAAAATGGGTAGTGATATCGAAGATCTCAAAGATCCAAATTCGGCGTGTGAAAGGTATTGATGAAATACTGAGTCACTCTGTATAATAATAAAGCGATGAAAAAAAAATAGACTTATGCAGGAAATTGAATTGCCATTCCAACAAGGTGCTGCTTCACCCCTTTTCCGTATTAAAAATTAGAGCTGTTAGGGTTTGCGGCTAGAGGGGTAGTGATATCAAACTCATTTGATATTATTTGTCCCCCTTTCAACAAAATTTGATCGACCGAGCGTTTTTTCGTTATTCCATCCCAAAGCTCAAAATTCGGGTTGGAAAGTTATGGATGGAATACTGAGTTACTCTGTATAATAATAAAGCGATGAAAAAAAATACAGCCATGCAGGGAATTGAATTGCCGTTCCAACAAGGTGCTGCTCGACCCCTTTTCCCTATTCAAAAATGAAGAGGTTGTAGCTAGAGGGGTAGTGATACCAAACTCATTCGAACACCCTTATTTGTCCTCTTTTCAACAAAATTTGACCTGTCCGAGCGTTTTTTCATTATTCCATCCCAAAGCTCAAAATTCGGGGTGGAAAGTTATTGCCCACCCTGTATAATATAATATAACTTTCAAACAAGAGAGCATGTGTTTCTGATAGTATAACCGTGGTTAGTAACGAGATTTTAATCATTAAATGATATAAAAAAACGAAAACGGCCTCAACAAAAAATACCCAATCTTCCCGTCAAGTGCAGAGTATTTTGTCTGTTCTAAGGCCATTCAAAATTATTCAGCATTCAGAACATAAATTTCTACAATAGCTTGCTCAGAGTACACATCAAACCTTACAAAAAGAACAAATATTTAAGATTCAAATTTGAGTATTCAAAATTGTTGTGATTAATAAGTAAAAACTCTTCAAAGGGAGACTTTCAAAGTTATTCTTATTCTTACATCGAGCCCTTGAAATAGGCGAATGTATTTAAAAGACAGTAGGGCCTAGCCTGTATGTAAATGACGAAATTCAAAATTTCCATTTCTGTCGTTGTGCTACAGTCCATAAGTACAATTATATGACAATTTTATCTGCACACATGAAAGGAAAAAAGAAAAACTCATTATTTTGGAACCAATTGGGAATAAATTCATTCCTACTATTTTTTCTTTCAAAAATGCCGATATTTACTCTTCCTCAATATGAATGGGGTATTCAATTCACTGAGGCTGTCACGGGGTTCAAGCCAATTGGACCTCTTGTCCTCGAGTATCATTATAATCGGAAAATCAACGATTTATGAACCCCTGAAATCTGTCCATGTCATCGCCATGGCAACTGAAACTTGTCTCTTCTGTCGACTCTGCCTGCTTTGTCGTTAATGATATTTCCCGCCCGCGTCGATCTGGTAGCGACTCTTCGTCTTTCTTCCCTTTGAAAAAACCCGACAAATTGCTCTTCGGTAAATGCTAATTATAAGCTGATACATTGTTCTCGCCCTTCTACTACTCTTTCCTGTCAATTTAACTTCGTTTTGTACTTACCTACTATTTCACACTTCCAATTTCAAGTGAAAAGTTACCAAAGCGACACTCGTTTATATTTATTTATTTATTTATTTATTCATCTTCATTGGATCACTCCAATTGGCCAACGACCGAAGTCTTCCAGCCTGTTTCAAACAATGCTAATAATGATAACTAAATTCTATAATAAAAATGAACAAAAAATTTAGATGGTACAAGAGATCGTGATTTAAAATTATCGTAATCGACATTCATTCAGCAAGTAGTAAAGCGGTTTCTCAGGGATTCTTCTTTTGGTTGCATGGTTTTCTCTGAATTCGAGAAGTAGTGGCTGAATAATTTCTTTATTGTGGCTTTTTTCCATGAATTTCTTGTTGAGTCATTCGATTTTTTCTTCTAATGGTTCAACTTTTGTTTTTTGGTAGAGCATCTCATTTGTAGGGTTGCGAAGAGGGTTGTTCGGGAGTCTAATCTTAGTTATTCTTCTCAGGCTTATTCTTTCTCCAGTCATTATTCCTTTCCAGTTGGTATTTCTGCAGGTCTTATATAGTTGGTGGCCATATTCTAGGATAGGTCATTTTGTAGATATTGCTAGCTGTTTTGGTGCTTATTCCCTGGTCTTTGTTGGTTATGGAGCTAAAGTGATTTGATCTGGCTATGGTGTTTTTTTTAGCTGCCGTTATGTGCTGTTTGAAGTTAAGTTTAGAGTCCATAATCATTCCCAAGTATTTCACGGAGTTGGCTGGCTTGATAATGGTATTATGAAAACGTAGCGTAGGAGAGGTAGGTTTCAGTCTGTGATGGAAGAGTACAAGGATTGATTTCTGGGGATTTGGTTTGATTCTCCATTTTTTCATCCATCTTGATGTTTTGTCTGTCAACTCCTGAAGTGAATCTACTACTTCCAAAAGAGAGTTCGAATGGCAGATGCTCTCGTTTATATATTATGCAAGCCAGCAAATCCAACCAGTTCGTTTTTTATCGATAAAATGTAGGAATTCAAATATAAACTGAAAAATATTCTGGGAGAATTCTGCACTTCCTTAGGGTACCCGCGCACATGCAATTTTCTGTCTTTCGATCGTTCAGTCGCAAAAATAAAACCAATACATTTATTTGTTTCTCATTTGTAAAAGTCAGTTTCCAAGAACACAATATTAATCAAGTTTATTTTATTAAGTCACTAACTTGTAAAACTGACAGTTAATTTGCAAAATTTTTACAAGTTAGTAGTATTATTTACATTAGAAAATTTTGTTTTATCGTCATATATGTTGAAAATCATGGTACAATTGTTATTTCCAGTAACACAGATTTTTGATGATGAAAGAGTTGATACTGATGATGATGAACCATCTGTTGACTCAGAAACTGCTGAACTCGAGGACTGCAGAACATTTGTACTCTCCTTACTACCAAATAATTTCGATTTTTTTGTTGACCGAATCATCGACATAACTAATCGCAATTTCGGTGCTCTTCCACCCTTCTGCACGCTTTAGTGCTAAAATATCTCCACCCGAATCCGCAACCATAGTGGCTCCAGTTCTGCGAAAACAGTGGCCGGTGTATAACTCTGGGTCTTTTAAACCTAAATATTTCGCTATTTGGTTTGGGACAGCACCAATAGTGTGCTAGCCAGCATTAAGGGAAATGGACTTTCCATGTCGGTATGTCAAAAAAAATCTTAAACTTTCTGTTCCAGGGGGCCGAAGATTTACATATTTTCTGTATAACATGCAGGGCTTGAAGCTGCCGCCATCAACGGTTATGGTGAATCTGAATCTTCTTGTTGTTAAATTTTTCCATATCTTCTACATCATTCATGTTGAAGGAGAGAATTTCGTCACATCGACAACATTCAAAAATCCCAAATATTGTTACAATTTTCGACAGCAACCACTGGTCATCAGGAGCATGTAAAATAAATTGTTCAGCCTCTTCTCTACTTAATATCTTGGCCTTTTTTGGCGTATAACGCTCATTTTTTCGTTTCAGAAACGCTATTACCTTTTGAAATCTGCAAATGACAACTAAACGTCATATTTTTCAATAAATTTTTTAAGATCCGTTTGCACCATCGTTCCTTAAAGTTAAGGATCCCTTAAATATTGACAGTTGCACGACTGTCACTCAAATGGAATTCTTACGTAAGGGACCTTAGAATATAGAACAATATTTTATTATCCATGTAGGGACCCTTAAAAAGTAATATCTAGTGATATTTCAGTTTTTCATGTTGTTTAACTTCACCCTAGTTCAATAAAGCCTTTTCATTGGCTGGCCGGATACAGATGAAAGTTGTCATTTCCTTTAACCTAACTTTACTGTCATTTTGACGATTTCATGCTAGTTGAAATTTCAAATTTTCAGCTATAATTTCATAGAAAACAAGAAAAGTTTGACATAGTATTTTAGGTTAGAATCCCATTCTTAAATTTGAGGTTAGGTTTAAGGATCGAAACGTCACTTAAATATTTAAGGAACGATGGTGCAAACGGATCTAAGGAAAACAAACCTGCGAACAGGGGCATTTTCTTTCATTTCCAAGCAGCTTTTCAGCATAGACCATTTTGCCTATACAGTATCAGGGCTGAATCTAGCTGAAAGTTGATTCAAGTAGACCAACAAAACATCTTCAGTTACTCCAATCACACTATTTTTGTTTTGCCACTTTTTTAAGTCGTCGTATTCTCTCTCGTATCTTGAAGCTGATTTTGCAGGTAATAAACTTGATGCTTCACTGCTGGCTGCCTCAATAATTTCTTTTGGTACCTTCAGTTTTGCTTTCGCCAAAACAAATGTAAAGAAAAATAAACAGACATATTCGTGGCAACGCTTCCATAGCTTACGACATTTGCTACAAATTATTGAGATTTTTTTGGAATTTATCTAACCTTTTTACAAATGAGAAACAAATAAAATATAAAACAATACACGCAAGGTAACGGGTTTTACTGGTTCAAGGAGGTAACTGACTCGCCTGTGGCTCGTCAATTATATCCTCCATTCGCCAGTAAAAACCCTCTTACCTTGCTAGTAATGTTATATACTATTAAATAAGAATGCACGCACATGCGACTAAATAATCGCCGCGACTAAACAGTCGCATTTTTGAAGCCACGCGATTTTCCCAAATCAGAATGAGACAAACTTGCTACAATTCAATCGCAATTCGGTTGCTGCCGAAGTCCAAACTTCATTGTGTGAGTGTGAATTCTTTTTTTTTTGGGGAGATGATTTTATAAGGTCCTATTGTTAATATTATTTGGCACGAAATAGTAGAGCTACAACGCAAGCGGTTTTCAGAAAAATTCATGTTATTACCGAATGAAGTTACGACTTATTAGTCGCAAGTGCTCGCATGAAACATTTTCGAATTTCTTTCTTGAGGATTGCGATTATTCAGTCGCGATACAAGAAATCGCAAGTGCGCGCCTAGTCTTAAACTTTTCAGTGGTTTCAATGGTTATGGATCATTAATGACTATTAGTGTGATGCCTAGGCGTATTGGGCAGATGATTGAAAGAAGAGGTTGTAATACGGACTATTGAATTTGGATTCAGTTGTGGATTTTTTCTCATTTTTCCTATTTTGTTTCATTCATCATGAAGCAAAGAGTAACAATCAAAGATTTTCTATCCAATATATTGAAATAAAATAGAGAAAAATATTCATCTCATTGTCAGAATATAGATTATTTATTTCTTGAGATACCTAAGGTTACTATGCCTCCTGACGATGTGTGTATTACTCTATATTTTTAAAAATTTATTGAAAGGTAATGTTTTGTGAAAAAGTAAGTGAATTAAGATTGTTCAGTCTGCTTCTACCCTGAACTCATTGAGATAAATCCGAATGTAAAAACTGAGAAATAGTCAAATATGAACAGAGGAATTAGGTATAGGAAGAAGCATGTCTTCAGGAATGAAATCAATATCAGAATGGACACCATTATATTGGAATGAGCGCACCGTTCAGAATAACGAACCATCCCATAAATCATTGCAATTTCAGCGTTGGCCAAAAAGGGCGATACCTATAACTCGGTGTCGAGTATAATGTTACACAAGAAAGATGTTATTATCTTCTGTGGATCCTCCGATGACTACTGATACCTAATGAAAAATGCAAATTAAAATTCTCAGATAAAAAATTTCATTCCATTGAACCCATAGTATTTTAACAAATTTTGTCAGTCTGGCAAGGATGTTTTTCTTCCGATCTCTGACGTCATAAACGATATCGAGTATCATTCTTGTTTCCAGCCGAATCCCGAAAGTTTATAACGAAATCACAATCAAATCTGGAATAATAGTCAATTGAATGTCGAAAATTGTTATCTCCTCATGATTAATGCTTCAAGACATCCAATTCATAACAGCTGATAATTATTGTTAAAACCCTACATACACTGTCCAGCATAAACGAACAGGTTGTAACTTTCATGCTGAGCCAGAGAACTTGCTGGAACGATCCGGAGGTACTACATGCTTGTGGTAGTTATCTACAGGATGGGCAAATTGAAATTTGGGCGATTTCAACTTTGGCCATTATCTCCGTTTCTGTTTTTCTAGGAAGTTGAAATTAAAACATTATACAGGCACTTTTTTCATAGAAATCCAGTAGCGTACTTTTTTTTCCCCTATAGGCCACTCTATGAATTTTTTCTTACATGATTTTGAAATGCAAGTTACCTTAAAAAAAAAAGTGACGTTAGGTCGAGTGGCCAATTTCACAATTGAATCCTTCACTTTTACTTCGGCAGAAAATCGATTTAGATCGTTTTGGTACTCGGATGGCAAAAAATCACAATTCTTTCGAACATTTACTGTGGTTAAAACGAGTTTTGTTCTATACTCTAATTGGCCTCGGGATTTTGACACATTCCACCCTGTATCGAACAAACATGGCAGGTTATGAGTATTTTTCAGAATGTGAATTTATTTCGCAAGATGAATTCGAAAACATGCGCTGGGTGAACATATATTTAACGTTTTTAAATGATTAAAGGGTTACCTCATCCAGTTTTTTCATGAAAAGTACAAGAGATCAGTATTCATTCATTTTTACCATGGAAGAAAAGATATCTTTAATGACAATATATGTAGTTACAAAAACTCAAGAAAATAAAATCATGGCCAACCTTGTGATTTTATATAAGTGAATGGAGTATACATAATACATATTCGACTGATGATAACTGAAAAAACCTAAATATAGCGCGATATTGCACCATTTGATGACAGTCCTAAAAATGATCTTGAATTGCAGCGTGGACTTGTTAATTGAGAAAATACGAAGGTAGAAGATATAACTACTGCATAATCTTTTTCCGATTAATATTACTCTTCGTCTTTCAAGGTGATCAGCTGAGTCTATTCACGCAAGTTAAACGTGTATGGTGCAATATCTCATTATGGTATCACTCGGTCGTTGAAATGGATTTTATTGACCATTACGGCGTCGATAATCATATTTTACTGATTTGGTATCCATCGCTTTACACTGAATGGATCAGAGTTGTCCTTATTTTCAAAATGCAAATGTGTTAAAAAGTATGGAATTAAAAAAGCTGTGCAAATTTTATAGTTCTGCAGCTGTTTGCCTGCTTTTTTTCTAGGAGCAAGTCCAAAATCATTTTGCCTTTTGAACGATTTTTTTTCTACCAGATGTGACAGAATGAACAGATTTGATACAGAATTAGAGAAAAAATTATTCATTGATATCTACAGTAGCGTGTACGAACTGATACATAAATTTGAAACATTGGGCGGCAGGTTGTAAGAACCATTCAAATCCTTTTTCTCAACTCAATTGCACGGGATAGTTGGCGTGAATATCCCTCACATCTTCATTTTCTTCAATTTTCCATGTTTAAAAGTCCAGCAACCGCTTACTCTTGGCAGGAAAATGGTAGCAACCCATTGTTTTCGTACAGTAGAGGGCTTCATATTTTCGACTGGTATCTAATTCATTTGATCAACAGATGGGAAAATAACCTAAAGAAAAATGGGTTTGTTTCTCGAGTTTACTACACTTTTTGGCGGGATATTTTTAGTCAACCCTATCGCTGTATATTCTACTACATCCCAAATTAAAAAAATCCTTCATTAGATAGATGTACATTTCCTTTCCTATCCGGATCTGAGACTATTACTAAATTCAAATCGCTTTGTACATAAAAACGAATAAGATAACAATGATCTAATAAAAACCCCTTATTTCAAAGTTGTATGGTACCAGAAAATTCCATTGATATGAAAGTACAAAGAGAAAACGCCTCCATTCTAACTCAAGTGGAAAAAGAATAGCGCTCAATGTTGGATGAATTTCTTCGATCTCCCACGGGATTTCTACTCGAATGTTCTGAGGGACCAATTCAATCCTCTTTTTTTTTGTCATATCCACAGAACCCCCATATTTGAATTCTAAGGAAGATTCGCAAGTGATCAATAACTGAGTGGAAGTATTCAGAACCTAATTTCTTCTCGATAATATAGCTAATGGATATTTCAGGTTGTTCTTCACAAAAATAATAATAATGTCGGTATTTTCATTGTTACTTGTTGAATAAAATCTTTCTTGCGGGATTTTTTAAATTACAAATCAATTAGTGATCGGAATTTGTTACGTCATGAGTAGAATTTATTCGGATTCTCTGCTAGAACTTTTGTGCTGTTGTCACAATGAAATTTGCTTCGCTTCAATTGTCCCTAACTTAATTCAAAGAAAAATGCAATCAGGACTAGATGGGTGTGTGGGACACTTTTCCGGATAAAATAAAAATTGAAAATATTAAGGTTTCTTGTAGAAGTGAATAATTTAAATCATCAATAATTTTTTTCTGAGAAGAATATAATTTAAAATGTAATCTCGAAAAAGTAAGTTCGCGTGAGTTTAGTTTCGAGCGGTGTGACGGGAATGGCAAAGTATCGTTATGTTCTTCAATTTATTCTTAATCAAAGTTTCGGCTACAGGTCGAAATTGTAATTTTTGTAGAATTCTGAGGAAGGCCTGCGACCTGCGGCCGAAACGTTGATCAAGAATAAATTGAAGAAGATAACGATTCTTTGCCTTCATTCCTGTCACACTCCTCAAAACTAACCTTACAATAGTTATTTATATAACAAGTGCAGAAGGCATTGATATTCTTACACGAGTTCGAAATTCAAGAGTGAGCCACGAAGAGGCGGGTGTTTGAATGAACGAGTGTTAGAATGAGTCTTTTGTACGAGCATCATACCTTATTTTCTCTAATTCGTTGAATTTTTGACGGAATTAATTGAGTATTTTAGTAAATATCGTTTAGTGATTTTTGCATTGAGAAGTATTGTTTTTCAGAACTGTTTTCTCTCTAATCAATTTGCAGATAATAAATAAATCCCTGGCAGGAGGCCAACATGTAATCAATAAAAATTACCATGAAAACTGTGCTAGCATAAAATATTCTCACATGATTTTGTTCTAACAGCGTCTTCGAGAGACTCCTGATGTCAATATTATGATTTTTGATTCGTTTTCTTGCTTTCATAACAAAGAAAATCCGCATCAGTCATATTTATCTTCAGTTAATGATTCATCGCTAATTATCCTAGCAATAATGAAAAAAACATGATATCATTCATTTTTATGTTCATTTTACGAATCCTCGAATTCGATCTTGAAAATAATGAAAATTCAACCATCCGGAATGTCCGAGACATTCCTAATACCACCAATAATTTCGAACAAGACAGATTTTTATGGGTCAAGATCCCCAATTCACATGGTGATCATCAATCCGAATTTTTTTTCGGTTCATCTGATGTTGAGCGACCTTATAGAACCTTGAATTTTTCACAGCTTCTAATCATTTCGAATCTTATTCAAGACTAACGGTTACTTTCGATCTTCATATAGCGATTCTGATTTATTCAAGAACGAGGTCGATTAGTTCATGTTTTGTCTGCGTTTTTGTTATTATTAAAATGAAATGGGTCAATATAATTTCTATTTATTTTTAAATTCGCTCATGGTTATGTTTCATGTTGCGATTTGAAGAAATATTTTATAATGATCAACTTCACACCTGAAATCCATTGCGAGTCAAAGTTTGATTACTTGCTGGATTATTCACTTTTTTCATGGTTCTTCATGGGTAACTTTTAGAAGACGAAGTTTTTGAGATAAGGTGATTTTTCAGCTAATTTTCTTGAAGGAAAACTATAAAAATACAATGGCATGCGGAGTGCATGGCATAAAATTCAATATCTCGAAGGCAAATACTAGCAGAACCTGAAGAAATTTTCACACCTCCTTGTTTGGAATATTCATTCTCAAAATGATAATTACAACCTTCGTAGCTGTGGTGAAAAAATATTTTTTTTCGTATTAAAAATTTATTGGAAATGTTCATAGCAAATATTGAATGTAAGGAATAAATGTTCATTCTGAGACATTAAATATGAAGGTTTTCTGAACCTGTTAAAAATTGTCATTCCCAGTTTCTAAAAAACAAATCATTAATTTTTTTCCCAAATAACCAACGTCTTGCACTAATTTGTCAGGAAAATCAATTTTTGTCCATCAGTAAACAAAAAATATAATCATCGTACATTCAACAAAATTAACGTTTCGAATTTTATATCAGACTCCTTCGTCAGACAAAGTCAAAAAATCAAAGATTGTGTAATTCACACACAAACATGGACAGTTTTTTTTAATGATCAATTCAAATTACGTCTACTTCTGCTGATTAATTAGCCATATACCTATTATTATCTTCATCCAACAAAATACTAAGGAATTCTTCAATTTGTTTTTCATCAAGATCAGGTTTCGTCATCAGAAACTTTTTGTTGTTCAGTTCTGTGATATACGATATTTGAATTGGAACACACATGGTCAGCAACTTGTGTTTTCCTAATTTCTCTTTTTCCACTGTTGTTTGTATGTTCTTACTTTTCATCTGTGAAGATCTCGGTATCTATCCTGTATACGTTTCTTCACGAATACAAATATGTTTTAGACATACAATTTTAAAATTTTCTCATTCAGAGAATTACTTTAATAGAGATCCCAAAATATTTTCTTAGTTCTTTTATGTTGAATTTGCATTCTCTAATTTTTTCTCGTGTTGTTCCTGAATATCTTCATGAGATGTTATGTCCAAATGAACTTTACCACTTTTCTGAGGGCTGTATCCAACACTTGTTCTGGCTCTAAGAAATAGGAGTCAAGGAATCGCGTAGTGGAATCTACCTATCGTGATTCGAAAATTAGTACCCCAAGTTGATGTGAATTATATAATGTTATTGAACTTGATTATAGTTATCATCCTTGCGTAATGTTTTCTCCATGTCTTCACGGATCTATGGCTATCGAAAATTCTGATACATTGCAAATTTTCGATTATGTTTTGTGCATGGAGGAGATTTGTCGATTATCAATGTCCTGAATATAAATAAGAATGAAGATAAAAGAATTTTGTCCACGACCATTGAATAATACAGGCGTGGGACAAAGTCTGGAACCAATGAAGTATCTCAATAAAATAAAGGAGTAAAATCTAAACGAAATCTAATGGAAGTCTTGAGTTTTATCGTGAGCCTGACAATTTCCAGTATTCACAGAAAATTTTGACGATTCTGACATTATTGTAGGTTGAAGATGCAGAATTATTCCAATTTTACTAATGAAGTCGTGCACGAAGTAAAGTATTTAACCCGCATATATAATTGCTATTTTTCACCCTCATGAATAATACTAAACATCAAGCATATAATTTTTTCTCTATTTCAGTACCGTAAGGAGTTCATTACAGTACTAGAAGTAGTGCTGTAATGAAACTCATTACAGCATTGTTGTCAGTTATATTTTTCGTTTTGTGGTTGTCATTACCGGTTCAAATCCTCCCAATTTTCAAAATCAAATCAATTCAAATTCCGTAATCTGTCAAATTTCGTAAGTCTGACCAACTGCCAAAAGTCAAAATTTAGTGATAAAAGTCACAAATCTCAATTCTTATCTGAATTTCGAGAGTATTTCACAAAACTTGAGTGGAATAGAGAAAATTTCGTCTAATACTAGTTGCAGAAGGCAAATCCAAAACTCATGCTTTCGAAATTCGCATTTGTGTTGGAATGAGAGTTCATTCTGCAACTAGTTTTAGAATATACTTCTACTATTCTTTATCTCAGTATCGTAATGAGTTCATTACAGTACTGAAAGAAGTGCTGTGATGAAACTCATTACAGCATTGTTTTCAGTTAAATTTCGTAAGTCACACCAACTACCAAGATACAATACAAAAGTCACTAATCCGAATTTTTATTCGAATTTCGAGAGTATTTCACAAAACTTAAATAGAGAAAATATCGTCGAATACTTCAACAATCATGCTTTCGAATTTCAATTTTCTCATTCTTGTTGGAATAGGAGCTCATTCTATAACTTGTTTTTGAATATACTATTGACCTCCTTATTGACATATTCACCAATATGTTACTCAGATATTGTGCAGAGTGGTCAGATTCCGATGATTTAGAACTTTATCTCCTAAATTGGAAGAGAAAACATGTATATTACTTTTCTTCTATCTCTTTAAATTCAGGAGATGTAGTACTAAATCATCGAAAGCTGGCCACCCTGTATGTTATACTGCTACAATTTCCACTACTTATTCGGATAACAAATCAGAGTGTACTTATTGAAATACAACACGACCCGAGATACTGAAATTGAAAAAAAAACTTTGTGGGATTCTGATGACATAGACCACAAATGAAAGAATTAATTTGAGATTCACGTCAACTGCTTCTGAACGGAAATTACAAGGAAATCCAATTTGTCCAATTTCCAGGAGGAAACTGACAAGGAAATTCTTGAATAATGTGCGTATTTGAAGTTAATTAATTTCTTCGGAAGTCTTAGCATTCTTTCATTATCGATCAATTAGAAAAAATATCTCATCTCAAATGAAATTGAACTGATTCCTCCAACTAATCCATTGTTCTTTAATCAATTTGAGGGTGCCAAGAAGCTGGAAACCCTCCAGAGAAGCGAGTTTATATTCCACTCATAAATAATGCATTTCTTTGGGTATATTAATCGGCAACGATGGTTAAAACATGTGGATGTGCTTCAGATTATTGCCTTCGAAACCCTTAATACGCACTTGGGTGTTGTATAAGTTCCTGTTATTAGGTTCCTTAGAATATAAATTTTCCGTCATAACCATGTCGCATTATGTGTTTTTTTTTAATAAAACATGATTCGTATAGAACTATCAAATTGATCCATTTGGGACGAAAATTGTTTTTTTATGTTTTATTTATTGAAAATGTTTATGGAGAATTCAGGAGAACACTATTAAGCTCAGAAAAATTCCTGGAAAGTATGGTCGCTGATATTTGATTCCCTGTCTTGGTAATACTGCAAGAGTACTTGCAGAAGCAATGAAAATGATCTTGAATTATCTGATCTGGATTAAGTACCATTTATTGCCGGCTATACATATATTGTCAAGTACTGATTGCAAACTTGTTTTTTCTAATTCAGATCCCTTCATATTTTATAACTCTCTAGGAATTATGTATTTCAAGTGCTTTGAAATTTTGCCAAGTGCTTTGAAATTTTTTCAACCCTTTTGAAATTTTTTCCAACCGGTTTGAAATTTTTTCAACTGCTCTGAAATTTTTCCAACTTCGTTCAACATTGGGGGAAACACCCCTCCATCCCTCCCCTTGGGTTCGTCACTGGTTACGTTTTTCTTCGGTTTTTTGCTGTATATGAATAAATAAATTGTATTTAAATAGCAAAATTCCCTTTTATTTTCAACAAGAGTTCTTGGGAGAGAAGGATGTTCAGCAATATGGAATATTTCAGCTCGACCGCGTATAAAGGACACTCAAGTGATCCTTAAAACAATTCATAGTATCGTTATGTCAGACTTAGAAGTGTGTCAAAAAAACATCCTCATGCCAGCATTTTCGCAAAACATCCCAGCGATGTTTGTGCTCGCTTTGTATGATATAAATTTTTCTATGTAATTGTCCGGCCATAAGAAATCATAATTAGGACAGCATAGTGCATTTTTCTTCGGATCTGGTGACCTGGAGCTAAGTTGAGGAGGGTATAGCCAAAAAGGTGGCTTTTATCATCCCTCATTGAAATAGCGCCACAGAGCGGAAAAAGGTTCGTCGGCATGCAAGAAAATTGTTAGGTTTAACAAAAAAGAATTTTGATATGATTCGATGAAGTTGATGTTCATTGTTTTTTGCATTTTTTTTTCAGTCCAAATAATCGAGTTGCTTTGCTCTAACCTGCCTTAATATCTGTTTGTCTGTAGCTCACCCTCCAAATTTTTTCTCGCTGAAATTCATCAAGACGCTCACGATAATGTTTCGAGTGAACTTTCTCGTATTACATCCTCTCTGGGATGAACAAATTTCCTGAAGGACAGTTAGTAGAAATCAATAACGGGAATTTGCTAATTTTCATGAAATAGGATGTGTTGAGTTTTTCTTTAGTGGCAACCCAATGCTTTCGTTTCAGCTAAACAAGTATTTTATCTGTTTCACACCTATTAATTAATATCCTCATCATTGGGAATAACCAAATATTCTGAAAAATCCAACAATTCAAATAACTGACAAGTAGACGAAAGAATTTAATTGCATGAAGTTTCCCATTCACATTGTGGTTATTCTGAAAGATTGCTGGGAAAAATAAATTCACATGAACACTTCCGTTCAATTCCAGTTTAGAATTTTTGTGGTTGTTGTATTCAAAATATCATTATTCAAGAACTCCGAAGTACGGAGTCCATAATATTTGGAAGACAGTAATTCCTTCGAAGTGTGGGCATTCGAAATACATTCTTATTTGTAATACCGCAATTTACCAGCATTCATTTAAGGTTATTATAATATCCTGCAAGAGGTGTGAATAAAATTAATTAATCTTTGGTATTGGAATTCCAGAACTTTGAGGATAGGATATTTTTCATTTTATTTCTGGGATAGAATGATAATTGCATAAGAAATAGTGAAATTTTTCCCTCGATCTTTTGTGTAATCGTATAATCTGGCTTCAATTAAAGTTTCTCAACGTTTCATAATAACTGTAGATTCTGATGGACATGCCAAACTGTATATGAATCCGATTAATGAAAAACAGATGAATTGCTTTGTGTCATCGGCAAAATGAAGGAAAATAATAATAAAATCATAAAATAATAATATGTATAGTTATTCATGGTGAACAAGCCTTAAAGATTCCATCAGAACTGGCCTGATTCCAATAAAGCGAAGAATTATTCAATACTGTCTATTTCCAAACTCATTGAATAATATAACTACCTAATGTTGATTTCGATTGAAATTTAGTTTCTATTGCGGCAGTTCAAAAAAGATGTACAAACTGAGATATTCATTGTTTCTGATTTTAGGAAAACTAGGGTCGTTTAACGTCTCTTTGAAGGTATGTCCTTCCGCCTCTCATTCCTGTCTGTAATCACTCGCCTTGCTTTCTTTTTTCTCCAAAGTTCCCGACAGCTCTAAGTGAAAACCTAAATTTTGAAAATCATACATTCATCAGAAAACACCTTGAATCAACAAACTTTGACTGCCCATCAAGAATAACCCTGGTAACTCATGTTATCCATTTTTCAGGTTTTTCCTATTTTATACTTTCCCTGTCAGAATTCCGAACAGTTCTTTCCGAAATTAATTAGGATTTGCACAAGAAATCAACCGACAACCGACCCTTCCACCGTGTGCCCTACATGAAAAACGAATTACCGTACAATGTGCGAATAAGGACCATTCTCTCGAAAATCCGTCGTCTTGGAAACGACTGAAAGCTTTCAAACGGAGCAGAGGAAATGGAGGCCCTCAGATGTGATTCTCTCCTTATGAAAGTTTAATTTATTGTTCAGACCTTTCATTGATTCAATGCCCCGTCAGTTCCAGAAAATCTGTCGGACTAGGTTGTAGAGGCGAATGAAACAAGAAGAAGAACCCTGAGGGTTCGTTTATGCTGGCTTATTCCCTAATCCCTTAACTTTTGCCCCTATCTTGTGAACAAAGCAAATATTTAAGTTTGATTATCAACCGTATCATCAGATTTCAATATTTCAATTCTTAGATCAAAGGAAGTTACCGGCCAGTATAAACTCAACCTGAGACTCTATTTTCGAGAAATGTACATTAGTACTTTTCGCGACTTACCTACTGTCAGAAGATGCTTCAACATAGCGAAACTCGTATCATAATAGTTATACTAACTGATAAAGCAGCTGCCACACCCGGAATAAGCTGTTTAAATTTCAATTTTTTTTCGGTAAAACATAGATAATATAGCAAGGAGTAAATGATTCAAATTTGGAGAAAAAAATCGTGAAGATTTTTTCGTGTGAATATTTTTGTTACTTGAATGTTATGGCCGTTTTTTTCAAATTTTTAAATTTTTTGAACAAACCAGGTTTTTGCGGAGATCCAAAGTAGAAGTTTAGTTGTTGTTAGAATACTAAGATCAGGTGTACGCTCCATTTATCACCAGCTAAGTGAATTTGAAAGAGGTCGAATTATTGGGCTACCTGAGGCTGAGTTGTTATTTCGAGAAATTGCTAACCTTACGAACAGAAATCTAACTTCTGTTATGAGATGTTGTCAAGCGTGGTTTGATAATGTCAAAACTCGAAGGAGAGTAGGCACCGGACATCGAAGGGGCACAAATGAAGTTCACAATCGACGTCAAAGACTTAGAGAGCAAATTTGGAGACAAAAACGAGGGGTTTATTTTTCTCATTAAATTTGCTTATAATGTGTTTGTCCACTGCGGTTATCTATACACTCTCCAACACAACTTGGTATTGATACAAGAAAACAAATTAATTCAATTCAAACAGCTCCTTCTGGGTGTTGCAGTTTCTTTATCAGTCTTCTGAAAATCTTCTAAAATTCTAACTATTATACACGAAATCACATTGAGAGAAAATGCAAGTAAAACTTTTTAGTATATTTTCCTAACCTGTTTCGTCTTGCACTGGCGTCGCTACGGGGGGGGGGTAATGGGGGTAATTACCCCCCCCCAGGAAAATATTTAGTCATACAATCATTACATAGGAACATATCGTGACAAAATACTATATCCTAAATTTTTTTTACCTCCCCCAGAAAAAATTTCTAGCGACGCCTTTGTCGTCTTGGCTCTACATCATTTCCACTTGTAATTCTGAAATCGTCAATTTACATTCAGAAAACATTACTTGTATTTCATATTAGTCAATTGAAATTCAGAAAACATTAAATGTTATTCAGATTTGCCAATTGAATTAAAGAAAATAACAAATCAAATTCAATTGAGTGATTGGAAATACCTTTGATATTTTTTGGAATTCAATTGACTATTCTCAAATTCAATTGACGCTTTCTGAAATTAAAATAACTAATCTGAAATACACTTAACGGTTTCTGAATTACACTTGGAAATGATGTAGTACACTATTTGTAGATCGTTTTTAAAAATATTTTAATGAAAGAACTCTTGATAAACACTTGAAATTTTATATTCAAACTTTATTAGATGAATGACTGAAGAAAATTGATAATCGTCAATCTCGAAAAACACTTGAAATTTTCTCAAACAGGGATTCATACCAATGTTGATAACTTGTCGATTTTTACATGAAAATTCCTAATTTTTCAGCTTCTCTCAGAGAACATATCAACGCTTCTCCCTCTATTGAAAAACTCATTTTACATACAGAGTCTTTCACGAGGAACCTCACCCATATTTATACGGGAAACAACTGAACGAATTTTCATGAAATTCAGCACTTATAAGTATTTCACGATGCTGATGAAATCTAAAATATTTTCAAGGCATGAGCACCTCCGGTTTTTCCGGAAATGACGTCAACTTCCGTTTTTCAAATTAGAACACCATTTTTTTATTGCAGAAATAGATTCCTTAGAAAATTTCAAGTTATTTTGATGTAACATTTTTCAGTTTTGGTTGGAAAATTCTCTCTGAGCGGGAAAATTCGAAAAAAAAATCGAAAATAGAGCTCCGCTGAAACAAGAGAAACTTCGAGGTTTTTGGATGGAAAATTTTCATTTTTGGGATTTTTCAAGATGTAAGACTGATGTATCCACTTTAAAAATCGAAATCGCGATTCATGATACAGGGGGTGAAAAAATCGCTTTCAAAGTTAGGGATGACAAAATCGTGAAATATCAATTTTTTCAAATTAGAACCCCATTTTTTTATGGCAGATATTGAATCTACGTTAAAAAATAATGTGAGTGTATGCATCACACCCTTGTCCTAAAGTGGATATTTTCTGAGTTCTGACATGTTCTTTCGAGCATTTAGGCCGTCGTCGTAGATAAGTTCTCGACGTTTCGCCAGTTCTGGCATCTTCAGGAGTTATATTTCAGGAGATGTTCCCACTGGATTGCAGGCAGTTCAAAAGAGAAAAAAGTTACAGGTTGTTCCTAAATAGATGGCGAATTTTGATTCGAATTTGTATCGGAAACCTCTTTTTTTCAACTAATCGGCCATCGGTTTTCTCTCCAGTGATAAATAAATAATTCCTTATGAACCATATGAAAAAACTTACCATGTTTTACATTCTTTTTTTTTTAATGATAGATATCATTAATTACATCTGCCAAATTCCTTTTTATTCAGTAGCATTTTGTGTTTACTATTAATTTGGTGATAATTCGTATTAAGTTATAAAATCGATCACTATGCCTAATTTTACCAATGAAGATTATTTAAATCTCATTCTACTTCATGGAGAATGTAAAAAAGTTGTAGATATAACGATTCGACTGTTCATTGAGAGGTTTCCTGACCGACCCAGACCAACGAGAGATACCATTAACAGAACCATGACAAACTTGAGAAATGTCGGATCTTTCGTTATGAAAACTATACACAGAGAAAAAAGTGTAGTAGAAGATGAGAACAACGAAATTACAGTTCTTGCATATTTTCGTGTGAATCCTCAAAATTCACACGAAGAATATTAAAAAAACATAAAATGCACCCATATAAATTCAATAGGGTACAGCATTTGAAGGAAACTGATTTCGTCAGGAGAACAGAGTTTTGCGAAGCTATGATGATTCGATTTCAAGAGAATGAAAACTTTTTGGACTGTATAATTTGGACAGATGAATCTAAATTCACAAAGAATGGTTCTTTCAATAGGCATAACAGTCATTATTGGGATGAAGAGAACAACCACCACTTCAGACAATGGAACTTTCAAGAGACCTGGAGTTTCAATGTTTTTTGCGCCATCAATAATAATGCAATTCTCGATGTTCACATTTATGATGGGACTTTAACTGATAAGATAGAACACTACACATGTTTGCATTATTTAAAGAATGCTCTCCCTTAGGAGATAGATATTCTGACATATTGAGCCGCTAGTACAGAACCATAATGACTTATGGTATCAACAAGATGGCGCGCCTCCACAAAATTCACTCAATGTGTCAAATATCCTCTACAGGCTATTTGAAGATCGATGGTTGGCGAACAATGGTCCACATCTTTGGCTACCACGTTCTCCTGATTTAACTCCTTTAGACTATTATGTTTGGGGTAGGATAAAAAATATTGACTACTCAACTCCCCTGACTGATAAAGGGGACTGCATAGAACGTGTCAGAAATGCGTTCAGGTTTGTTTAGATTTTTAGATTCATAGTTTTGAAACTCAATTTGGTTTTTAAACACTTTTGCAGATCTCTTCCTCCCGATGAAATAAGAAGAGCAACGCACGAAGCATTCCTGAGACGTATAAATAAATGTCTAGAAATTAACGGTCAAAACTTTGAGCATCTTCTCTAGTTATAACTGCGAGAGTTTGCCATGGTTCTCCTAATAGTAACTTGAAGTCGGTTTCAAGAAGGGGTGAAAAATCTACAGCATGGTTCAAATAACAGTTCCTGAAAATTTCATCTTTTTGGCGTGAAGGGAAAAGAAATGGCTGAAAATTCAAGACGAAAAACAGTTTTTTGTGAATAACTCAGAAAATATCCACTTTAGGGCAAGGGTGTGATACATACACTCACATTATTTTTTAACGTAGATTCAATATCTGCCATAAAAAAATGGGGTTCTAATTTGAAAAAATTGATTTTTCACGATGTTGTCATCCCTAACTTTGAAAGCGATTTTTTCACCCCCTGTATCATGAATCGCGATTTCGATTTTTAAAGTGGATACATCAATCTTACATCTTGAAAAATCCCAAAAATGAAAATTTTCCATCCAAAAACCTCGAAGTTATTTTTGTTTCAGCGGAGCTCTATTTTCGATTTTTTTTTAGAATTTTCCCGCTCAGAGAGAATTTTCCAACCAGAACTGAAAAATGTTACATCAAAATAACTTGAAATTTTCTAAGGAATCTATTTCTGCAATAAAAAAAGGGTGTTCTAATTTGAAAAACGGAAGTTGACGTCATTTCCGGGAAAACCGGAGGTGCTCATGCCTTGAAAATATTTTAGATTTCATCAGCATCGTGAAATACTTATAAGTGCTGAATTTCACGAAAATACGTTCAGTAGTTTCCCGTATAAATATGGATGAGGTTCCTCGTGAAAGACCCTGTATAGAGTGTTTTTATTTCAATGTCAGAAACAGCCACAACAATCCATTTTTTTGATATTAAACTGGAAGCTACGTCAAAAAATATTGTAAAAGTGCAATACAAACGAATGCTGTTTTGAAAAAAAAATGTATAATGATAAGTTTTGATTAACAAAAGTGCTATAATGTTCACTGTTTTCATCAGGCATTTCAAAAGACGATCTCTGACGGATTGTGCTGCTCTAAGAATTTCGGCAGAGTCTAAACTCTCAAAAGATTCCACAATTTTAATTTTCAGTACCTGGAAATTCATAAGACAGTAATCAAGAGTTCATGGAATTGTTCTAACGAATAGTCCTCGTGCATCACCTTGTATAATATTCTGATCTCTTTATTTAATTGTCCTAATCAATGTCTACACTATCAAATAATACCTACAGGGTCAATTGGACTCAAATTATTGTCTCATCTACTTATCATTGTTTCCAGAGGTACTGAACGATGCCGTTTTTGACGAAGACCACGACGAGATGGTGGTTGTAAAAGACATCGAAATGTTCTCTATGTGCGAACACCACCTGGTGCCTTTCTATGGAAAAGTATCCATCGGCTACCTTCCTAGAGGAAAGATCTTGGGACTCAGTAAACTAGCCCGAATTGTGGAAATATACTCTAGACGACTTCAGGTGCAAGAGAGGCTAACCAAGCAGGTGGCTGTAGCCGTTACCAAGGCAGTGCAGCCTGCTGGGGTAGCAGTCGTAGTCGAGGGAATGTAAGTACTTTCATTGCTTTCATTAAATTAGCATAATTATCATTTCTCACTTCTATCGAAGTTGAATACACTAAAAATAAAGAAAACAAACAGGAACCAAAAAAGTTTTCAGAGTTAAATCAAATGAAACATATTAGGCTACTGAAAAGACAATCAAATTATGACGATAATATAGTGTGAGTACCATCAGAATTATTGTTATTTTTGGAGTCGGTGTCAGCCAACTAAGTATGTAGCACCTACTTCAAAAATATCAATAATTCTGAGTATATTTTGTTATCGTCATGATTTGATTGACTTTTTATTAATCTAATATTTTTTTTTCATTTCATTTTACTTCATTGTTTGTTATTTATCGGTATCTTTTGATTCAGATTTGAAGTTCATAGGTAGCAACCTAGCTTTTTGTGTAGTGAAACCATAGGCGAAAATCGAAATTTTTTGTGAGGGGCATAACTTAGGGAATTTCGAAGGTAGGTTCGGATAAATTTTTAAATTCAGTGATTTTTGGAGAAATTTATTTTAATTCTGAATTCTTCTACATTCATAGGAAAATGACAATTCCACGTTTGCAAACCTCTCAACAAAAATAAGTAACTTGTGGATTTGAGGCTTCAGTACCTTCTTCTTTACTTGAGTAACATACTCGAAATAGATATAAAAAATTCAAGTAATCAGATTGACTGAAACTATTTTGACAGTGAAGGGCTTTTGCATCACTACTAACACTTACAAAATATTCTCATACGGTGGCGAAAAACAAAAATTCTTTTTCTCTATTTCAGTATCGTAATGAGTTCATTACAGTACTAAAAGTAGTGCTGTAATGAAACTCATTACAGCATTGTTTTCAGTTATATTTTTCGTTTTGTGGTTGTCAGTACTGACCTGAGATCCTCTCAATTTTCAAATCAAATCAATTCCAAATCCGCAATCTGTCAAATTTCGTTAGTGACACCAACTGCCAAGATACAATACAAAAGTCACTGATCTGAATTTTTATTTGAATTTCGCGAGTTTTCCACAAAACTTTACTGAAATAGAGAAAATATCGTCTAATACTCGTTGCAGAAGGCAATTCCAACACTCATGCTTTCGAAAACTCGCTCCTTCGTCGCTCGTTTTCGAATTTCGCATTCGTGTTGGAATAGGAGCTCATTCTGCAACTTGTTTTAGAATATACTATTATTCTATTCGTTCACCAGAAAAACCGTTTAAATTGTATGAATTTTGGTTGTGATGCACTGTTTTGTATAGGAATTCAGAACAGGAACTGCAGCATAAATATTAAAAAAATTATATATTACCTTTCTGTAATTTGTAGAATCATTCATGACAGATGACACTACGATATTAGAAAAAAGAATCAATCTATTACCCAACTTTATTGAATATAAAAAATGATTTATTTCACTTCATGAATAGGTCTGAAAGCATATTATACTATGATCGTACAACAAGGTGTAGTATGTAAAATCTTATTGAGAAGCTCAGTCGCTCGGTGTACTCTTCTATGTGAGTAAACTATATCTGACAGAAACCAACTACTTGTGGCATTCTAGGCGACGAAAAAAATTCGGGTGCAAAATATTCATAGCATCAAAGGAAAATGCAATCGTATAAAAGAGAAATATCCAGAAATGTATTATCATCAAAGGCGTCGCCTTCACATTATACTGATAAATATTTCAGATGGCCCCTCACGATAGCGGATACTTTCTTTTTTATTAAAAATTAATTACAATATAAGCGTTATCCCATTACCTATCGTTGTTTGGTTTCGGGGCGGCTTCGGTGATATTTCAGGGGGACGCCAAACACAGCCCCCCCTTCCTCCCCCTTATTTCCGCCTATGAGTATAATGCATTTATTTATTTCCTTTTCAGTTTCTCACTGCATATTCGTTCATTTATTCCACTAGTATCGAAAAACGACCAGATTTGCAGATCGAAATATACTACGTTGTATTTTTATGTATGTATAATGAAGACTTGATATGAAAATATTCGACGTTTATTTCCTTACTCAAAATTTCGTTATTATCAAACCGAAACAAGAAGGCAATATCTAATCAGTACTCGAAAAGTTTATTCCAATTCCGCTAGCTCCAAAATAAATTGATTTTTTCATTTAGGAAAAGAAAAGAAATTCAATGCTGAAGAATGTGTCGCTAAGGCAACGCAAATTTAATCATTTATTGTATAAGACCGATCCACGAGGCTTATCAATCTATAAGAAGACTCTTTTTTTTGCGAATTCATCATTTTGCATATTGCATTTATCTGGCAACAGAAATAAAGGAAAATCAGCACAAACGAGAACCATAAATTAAGTGGTCTCTGAATCGCATACAAATTCATTACTGGAAAATTTGAGATATCATCACCGTATCATCAGTAAAGGTTAATGTCTCAATTAAAATCCTCGGAAAGATGCCAAATCAACTAAAAGTACGATTAAATTGACTTGGGCAACTTTATTGAAATGATTCTTAAATTTCAACAATGTGAGGGTTTTCTAATCCTAATACATCATTTTAAATATTCGATTTTGTAAGCATGACAGGATGATTTTTTTTGGACACTGTGTTTGAGATTCGGCACAAGCTTGGTATTTTCAACGTCAAATTATTGCAATTTTTCTGAAAACATTGATGTATCATACCCTAATCTTTGAAAAATTTAAGCTTCAAAAATCCATATACATATTTATATTTGTTCATTTAATAAGAGGCCATTAATTCCTTGTCACATGCATACAAGTTGAACATGCATAAAAAATATTAATGTTGTTGATTCTATTCGTTTTCAACATTTTTAAATTTATGTTTAAAACTGATAGTTTGCGTTTATGTTTGAAATATTATCAAATAAATAGGATTTAATCCGATGGCGTTTTAAAACAGTAAAAAATAAATTCATGTGTGAAAGAACCCATGGCCAAATATCAAATAAATTAACACAAAAATGGATTTTTCTGATTTTCGAAGCTAAAACTCATTGGGCATTAGGTTGTTATACATCAATGTATTCAGAAAAAAATTGCAAAAATTTGATGCTTTCTGGAAACTGCTGATGTATTTGTCCATTACTGTTGAAACTATATACTATATCAAATAAACTAACACAAAAATGGATTTTTCTGATTTTCGAAGCTAAAACTCATTGGGCATTAGGTTGTTATACATCAATGTATTCAGAAAAAAATTGCAAAAATTTGACGTTAAAATATAGATGCTGTTCCATTTAAAAAATACCAAGTTCGTGCCCAATCTTGACAGTGCTCTAAAACCACTGACTATGTTACCATGTAATATGTGACTATGTAAAAATATCTATTATGAGCAGTTTTATTTTTTTTTATCCTATACAGAACCTGAGAAATAATATCTACAAAGGTGAACATTTTCATTTTTGCCTTGTTTTTCAGGAACAAAAGTTGTTGAATTATTTCTGTTTGTGGCTTTAAAAGTTTTACAAAAAAGTGATACAGGGTCGCATATCTCTATCTTTACTAATAGCTGAGATAAAGAGCAGTCTAAACCAAAATGGGACACAAATTTACATAGTGGTCAAATTTCGATGAGTCATGTTCTCTTTTTTCGAGAATCATAAATTGCTGACACCGCCAGTCGCTACAGTGTCTAACTGGACAAAGAAACGCAGCATTGCAACTACTCTCTCGAAATAGGCAGATTTTTCAGTAATTTTCAACAGCGCAGTCCAAAATTCTGTGCCGCTTCAAATTTAATACAAATTTGAAAAAAAATTCAAATGTCATGGAGTGCTATGATAATTTTTCAATAGAGTTTTCTCAGACAATTTCGAAAATTTATTTTATGATACAACTATTTTTTTTTTTCAGACATATGTGTATGGTGATGAGAGGCGTCCAGAAGATAAATAGTAAGACGGTGACCTCCACAATGCTTGGAGTGTTCAGAGATGATTCGAAGACACGGGAGGAGTTCTTGAATCTGGTTCATAGCAAATAAGACAACGAGACAATCATTTACAAAAGTAATTAGGAGTTTTCAGAAATGTTTTACTTTTTTATTTATCTCGTTACAAGTCGAGTATGTTAATATCCCTACATATTTCGACCAAGAGTAATTTTTTCAAGGTCGAAACGAAACATCACAGATGAGTTGGATCTTACATTCCATCGATTACCTGTTTTATGCTTTCTGGAAACTGCTGATGTATTTGGCCATTACTGTTGAAACTATATACTATATTATATAAACGGAATTACCTTAATGTGGACCATCCTAAAGAAATGTTATTGCGAAATAAGATATTTATTATTACAATCACTGTTAATGTGGAAGTGTATTTATATTTTTGTGAAGAACTTTACATTATCAAGAAAAATATAGTTAATTGGTAAGAACTCATCGAAAATTTCTAATAATAATCTATGTAAATTTTTGAATATCAGTTCAATCTCAACTCAGAAGTATTTTTGCTTATATAAGTTCTGTGATAATGGTGATAATCTTAATTGGGCAAGGCCGTTATGATATTAACCTTAACGCGGTTTATGTTGTATAAATGTTTATACATAGTTTGCTTGTTCTTGTGAAAATAATAAACTAAGCTGCAAAATTCAATACTTTCTGATTAGACCTTAACACTTGTATCGTCAGTTCAATTGAAATTCTTATCTTGACTTCAGGCCAACAAGAAATGAGATAATTTTTTGCATGATGAGTGTTGAATAAAATATACAACAAAATTCGTTTGATAGCGAGAGGTGTAAACATTTTGTCGATTTCATTCGATTTGTTGTTGTGGCAACATCGTCATTATAAGTTTGAATTTTCCATATCCGTTGCTCATTATCGATAAAGAAAAGGTATGGACATCATTAAAATCCACCTTAATAACTTCTGAAAGTAAAGTAAACCATATAAAGTTTGTGGTTTGAAACCATGATTACAAATCACAGATAGGAATCCTCAAAATTGAAATTATGGCAACCACATATTGTAAAATCACTTTTTTCCTTAATACCTTTTCATGATGATCAGTTACAATGAAGAATTTCATTGAATTACTTTGGTAGTTAAAATCATTATGTCAAATAAACCTTGGTGGAAGAAAGTTCACATAACTTGAGAGAAAATCACAGAGTGATTTTTTTTTGTATTATATCAAATTCATAGTTCGATCATGACGAAATTAAATAGATAGAAGATAGGAATTGGAATTCAAATATGAAATTTCATAACTATCAAGGTAAGTAAGACTTAGCTTATCCTGTCCGTAAATGAGAAGGTAGCACAAAACATTTGGCTTGCTCACAAATAGGGTAGAATCTTTGAAATTGGCTCCCTAATAAGATGAATCAGAAAAAATAAATTTCTCTTGACAGTAGCCGTACAGATAAATACCACTACATCAGAAAACATAAAATTTTAAGTTTTGTAAGTTATAATGAAAATTAAGAAACTTTTACCAGCGAACAATTTCCATATTCAGTACAGAACACCAGGATGATCTGCAAGCCCTATATGACTCTAGCAGTTGATTAGTAAGGTTATTAGGAACATTTTTCTCGAAAAATATTGGTTTGATTGTTTTTAAGTAACAAGAAAGCACTTAGAGAATATATTTTTTCTCCCTACAATTAAAATTCCTGCATTCTATTGACTGGCCCTAATAATGAACCATAAAAATTGAGCAAATTATTGAGAGCACAGCCTCCCTGGTTCTTCCTAATCTCTTCATCTTCCAGGAAGTGCTCATTTAACCAAACTATTTGTCTTGGGATGTGATAACATACAGAGAATTTCAATGAAAACTACCACACCACATAATTCTAAATGCGTCGTCACTTTGATGGAGAAAAGGAAAAATATGTCATAAATCATACTAAAGGGGACTCATTTTTGCTGATATATAGATTTTTCAACTTTAACCTCTTCTCCCCGCCCTTCTCCAATTTTTTCAAAAGAGACATCTTCACATCCTTAAATTGTTGCATTCTCCCCTACAAGAGGATAACAAAAATATAGAATATTGTGAGGTAAATAAGGAGGGTTCATAATTAAGTAAAAATTCATAAATTGGTCTACAGAATTGACGATAACCTACAGAACGTTGAAAGGTCCAAGCTAACGAATTAAAGATCTTCATGACCATATTGAACATTCTTCTGAGAATTTCAGTGAGCACAATGCTTAGAAGTAGATGTTTGTTCTCCTGGTGTTGTTGGATTTTTAAGAGCAACGAACAAGCTCCCTGTGTTTACCCAACTATGAATATTAGACACTTGTAGTATATAAATAATCCGGTAACCCTTGGGATAGATACACTATATATTTAAAAGATTTCCTTTATGATTCTCTTAAATCCATCCCCGGAATTGTTTCACGTCCAAATTTTATGCAACTAAGATATGGTCCTCATGTGAACTGTTACCACATACAACTTGTATGCTGATATTGGCTGGAAGTATAACAGACTCTGTAGAGAACAGAGGTGTCAAGATACGATATTTTAGAGAGTAGTCTACCGAATTCAGTTTGCCATTTAGGGAAGTGATTTTTTTCTGCCACTTCATAGTGAAGCCAAAATGAACACCTAAAAATTTGATGTCATCTTCAACCTTGACGGAAGCGTTATTGAAAGGTGGAGTGGATGGCACATAAAGACAAGAGTGCTCTGTGTGCATCGTTATTCAGAAAAGTGTTATTTTCACGACATCATAAATTGATCAACCTGAAAGCATCCTGAGATCCTCATATAAGTTAGGAGCTGTTGTGATGGCATTGCCGTCATCTGCCCCAGTCAACACAATTCCATATCAACAATGTATCATGTATATTACAATGTTCCGTGTTACATAGCCAGGTACCATACATGATCCATCCTGTTATATTGAAATGAGCGCTCTATGTCCGCCTTTCGCTACATACATTGTAAAGTACCTGCAATATCACATATTTGGTATATGTACCTTACATGCTATGTCCAAATGTGTATAGCTCTGGTACAGAGCATCTGTCACGTAATTGTAATATAACATCTACAGCACATGTATCTTACAAGTTACATATCTTGAAATATATTTGCTATATATACATACTTATAACTGATACATTCTGAATTACTTAGGAAAGAGCTTTAAAATACTTCAGGATAAAAAAGGAAACGAATATTCAGACAAATTCTTTATTTCAGTAAATGAATATTTCATATGGGAAACTCATAAATGACAATATTTTACTCACAAAACTATAAATTCTATAATATGAGGAAATTACGGCTAATGACCAAGCAGTCGATGCCGTGAAAAAAAAAAAAAAAATATGAGGAAATTAGCCAAATCCAGAACCGTCAAACATTTACTGCTAGAGGTAACATTGCTGAAAAGATATATTTACAACTGTGTTAGCTCTTTCAATTGTGAAATAGTCTCAAATAAATATATAAAAGTCCACTAATGTACGCACGATGAAACCTACACATCGTGTACTGTGATTTTAGTGCAACTGCTAATAATTGCTAGGAAAACATGACAACTTACCGTAAATTCCGGATTCCTATTTTGTTTTCAATGAAAAAATATATAGGTTCTCAATAACAACCATATAAGCACTCTAATCTCTCGAATATGACAATGAAATGCAAATGGCTACTGGCTTTTATGATAATATAACGATAATATCAGTGAAAAGATATAAATGATACATAATTTTTTTATATGTGATCAGAGTTTAATGAAATATGTACCGTATACATCGCATAAATTACATAACAAAGTTATGTATATGATACATGTATATTGTATTATGTCTATTATGAAATGAGAATGATATATGCACGTTACATTTATTTTACATATATCAGTTATGGTTCTAGTATGTTATGTTAGTTAATGTTATGTAGCACGAAAGCGAATGTAACACCTTGGTTGGCTGGGGCATACAAACACAGTTCATGAGCATTATTCCCCAGAGCATGAGGCGGGTCATTCATATAAAGTAAGAGAAGCAGTGGCCTCAAAATACTTTCATTGGGAACCCCTGTCAAGATCACCTCCATCCCTAGATGTGAAGGAAGAGCCGTTGTTAAAAATTGAGCCCCTCAGACGTCATCCTCAACTACGCCTATGGTCCGAACGCACCGAAACGTCAACTCGATCTCTGCAACTCGATGAACAGCTGATTGACGTCAGAACTGACCTACCTCTATGGACTAACCTAGTGACAGATCAACTCATGCTCGTTATTAATTGTAACAATCAATCCCTTTTTTCCCTTTCTGTATCGACATTCTCTGAAGATCAGACCTCTCTTGTGAAATTTAGAATTCTCAAAAGTCACCTCGCAAATTAATTGTACATCTCGTTCATTTTTGGAAGTAATCATTTAGTTTCAGATGAATGAACGATCTCAAGCATAAGGGTGAATCATGGAATCAGTCTTCTCTCTCAATAAACTCAACTCAACTTCTCTGAAATAGTTGAACGATCAAGTAATTCACACATTGAACCTGATTGACAGTCTCAATCCCTGCTTCACCTTGAGCAGTCTCCTCAAGTACTGCCCACATGATTAGATTGGTATGAACTCCTCAGTATAATCAAGAAATTCTCAAGTTCATTCATCGGAAACATTTAGCAAGTGGCAACTCAAGCTTTCAGCTTCAAACAAATCAAAGGGTTGGTGATTTACACTCATACAATGTACTCTCATATTGTCATTCTCATAATTATCAATTGTAACTCTTATTTTTCTGATGAACACTAACCCTGCTTGCTAAAAGAAGTTTGTCACTGTAAATTTTGTCTCAATTGATTAATTAGCCTTCTCGTTACAGAACTACGTTATAGATCATAATTATTGATTTCTCAACTTTGATATTCTCATATTGTAATGCTCGCAATGAAGACCAGACTTAGACTATTAAGTTTTCAATACATGTACTCCTCTAAGGCCTAATCTCACTTTATTACAACTCGGACTACTCTAACAATTCACTATTGAACCTTTTGTTTTTCTGATGAGATAAAGAGGCTCTCGCAATAATTTTCATTTGCATCATCACTGTAAACTCTGTGTTTAATTTTGAATTAATGGAACTCTCTCAAAGTCTAAGTCTGACTTCATCTGACCTCTCATTTTGAACTTCTCTAGATTACCTCTGTTTTTAGTTGGATATTTCACTCTGAGTTTTAAAGATGACTTTAATATTGTATTTTTTACTGTATTAACTTCATGCGGGTGACTTATTCATTTTATGATTGTGAATGATGTCAATAAATGTTTTTACAATACCATCTCTAGCTCAATTATCTGGATACAGTCCTAAACTTTATTTTCCAAAATCAGAACATCCCCGATTTTGTACAGCCGTCTATAACTAGATGAACCCTCTGCTATCGGTCGCCTAGACAACTTTCGAAGGAAACAGAAGAATTTAAAATAGTTATCATCGAAATGAATACCATTTTCAATTCCTAGGCTCACACATCTTTTATCATGAAGTTGAAGAAATGATATCAGATGATGACTATTTCGAATTCATTTATGTTCCAAAAATGTCTTTGATAAAAGATCTGTAAGCCTACGAATTGAAAATGGTATCCATTTCGATTATAACTATTTCGAAATCATCTATGTTTAAAAAATTTTTCAGTGACAAAATCTGATATAATTTCTCCAACCTCATGATGAAAGCTCTGTGAGCCTAGGAATTGGAAATGATATTCATTTCGCTATTTTGCTATTTTGAATTCTTCTATGTTTCAAAAATGTTTTCGATGTATCGAAGATGTGCTTTGGGTAATGTAAGTCCATTTGTTGTGTGCTTATTATGAGCTGTCGTAAGCTGTAACATTGCAACCTTGATTTTGAAAAAAAATACAAGGGTGTCCGGGGAATAACTGTACATATTCTTACCAGAGATAGAGTTGGACTAGGTGATTACTGATTGACTATAAAAACTTAATTTCTGGACTTCTCTAGAAAGCTACAGGGTGATTTTCCAACTTCATGGAAATACTTAGACCATCATAAAATTCAAATTTATTGACGGATATTATTGAAACTTGGGAGGTTATTGGCTCATGCTAAGATCAAGTCAGAAAGATATCAATTATTTCATTATTCCAGGGCCGGACTCATTAATCTTCATTTAAACTGTTCAGGGTGAAACAAACACTTTGTATTTCAAATTATAAATAATTGATTCGCTTTTTAGAAAGAAGCTAAATTATGCTTCAATTTGTGATATCGTTTAAAGTTGTCACATTAACACTTATTTTTTTATGAAGTTTTGAATTTGGATTATGTTCGAAAAATTAAATTTTTCACCATGGAGAGAACTGAAAATCTTATGTTTGAATATAAAATGCGAAAGTATTAGTACGAAATTCTCGAAACAGTTCAGAGCTTAAATAAGCACATTCCATTACGAAACAATAACAAATGAAAAAAACTAAGACACAGTAAAAAGTACCTATAATAAGTATGAAAATAGGAACGAATGAATTGCTGAGTAAACGTTATTTCAGAAGTGGTTTGAAATGAAAATCATTAGCTTGTATACATTTCTCTTGCCGAATGTTCAAATTGGATACAGGCTTGCGAATCATATCGCCATTATTTCTTGAAATATCGCAACAGTTGATAATTCTGTTCATCAGCTGTTCTCTTGACTAGATTTCTTCAGAATATACCATATCCTTCATTTGGCCCCACAAAAAATAATCTAGCGGGCTGAAATCTGGAGATACTCCTAGATTTACTAATTCAGTTAGTTCACATTGGAAGAAGTATCACTTTGTTCCATATCTTTGTTGTCGAACACCCGGTATACATACAAACAATTTTGAAATATGCTTATGTATACCCTATACACTTCAATTTTTTTTTTCGAAATATACCTTCATTTACTCCATCGCAATGAGATCCGCGTCTTGGGTGGCCACCCAGTATATCAACAATTTATTATAGTCTTCCTGACCTTCAGTAACTCCACAAGATGATTAAGTCTTGTTCAGGTAAATAAATTCAATTTTTCGAACTTTATCCAAATTCAAAAATTCATAAAAAAATAATTGTTGATATGAAAACTTCATGCGATATCATAAATTGAAGCACAATTTAGCTTCTCTCTAAAAAGCGAATCAATTATTTGTTATTCGGTACACAAAGTGTTTGTTTCACCCTGAACATTTTAAATGAAGATTAATGAGTCCGGCCCTGGAATAATTAAATAATTGATATCTTTCTGACTTGACCTTAGCATGTGCCAATAACATCCGAAGTTTCAATAATATCCGTCAATAAGTTTGGATTTCATGATGGTTTAAGTATTTCCATGAAGTTGGGAAATCACCCTGTAGTTTTCTAGGGCAATCCAGAAATTAATTTTTTATAGTGAATCAGTAATCAACTAGTCCAACTCTATCTTTGGTGAGAGTATGTACAGTTATTCCCCGGACACCCTGTATAAAACATTCAAATACCACACACTGTTAAAAGTTCATATTTCTTGAATAGACCCTTCATGTTACCAACACATTCAACAGAAACATCAATGTAAAAATTCTTTTTTGTCCATTTCAAAACTTTAACTATGTAGATCCCCAAGAATTTGGTGGAGTCTTCTCTGTGGCGTACATCATAAACTTCAAGTTTAGAAAGCAGTTGAGTATTACTTGCACAGTCAAAAGCTTTAGAAAGATCAAGGGACAGGTCCCTTGCAACCTCACTAGATTCAAGGGCTCTGAAGACTTCAGAACATCGAAAATAGCAGGTCCAGTGCGCCTGTGCTCAATGCAACCATGTTGAAAACAGCTAAAAATATTGAATTAAGAAGAAGAAGAAGACCATTTTCGAGTATTTTCTCAAAGACCTTAGAGAAATATGTCAACAGACTCATTGGTCTGTTCAGCTACAGAGGCTTTCTTCAAGATAGGCTGACAACAGTCAGCTACAAAGCGCTAGGAACGGCTAGGAAATTAGTATAGATGTAGCTTTTAATAGTCCAGTCTATGAATGCAAAAATAAGGCATTATCTCCGAATTCTATCAAGATATGCTTCGATTTTGATGACACTTTGGGAATAAGCTCTACTTACCTCCTACTTCAAAGTCGACCCTATGCCGTTATATGCTTATCAGAGGTGAAAAAAGCCAAAATTGACTGAAACTTGTTGAATCGTTAATTAGGGTATTTTTGGGGTTTAATAGCGTTTTATGAAGTTGTAAAAAGGTCTTCTTATACTTATCATATAAACCACCCTCTCCTAGAATGAAAAGGGTAAAATTAGGTCTTTATTAAAAATTTCAATTAATCTAAATCAATTTCATCGGAGTTTTTTGGGTCAACGTTATTTTCTGTTGTTTTATTTTTCAATCCCTAAAAGCAACCCCTATCTGTATAGAATATCAAAATAAAAATTAAATTCAAATATTTCATTAATTTATCACTTTATTTACGCGAAATAGATATTTTTTTGGTCGATAACTTAATTTAATTCTGAGTCACTATGGCCACTGTCAATCATTTTTTCAAAATCTGTGCCAAATATTGGCCTAATTTTTTTGTGGTAGTTAAACCTGCATATTCCACAAAAAAAAAAATTTTCTGCAGGTGCATGACGCATGGCATCCTTTTTTGCAGTTGCAAAAAATTATTTTTGGCAATTCTTGTGGCGCAGGTAATTTTTGCATTTTTGTGGGCTGCAAATATTCATTCGTATTATTCCAACCCCAATCAATTAAATTGGGTGCTTTATTACCTAGCCAAATTTTAATTTGGTAATGAGTTCTTTTTATGTGCTCGTCCAAAACATCTGATGTAGTTACGAGTTTGGGTCGAAGAGGCTCGCTTGTATTTAATTTTTTTTTCAAAATTTACATGCAGAAAGAGAAAGAGATAAATTGATGATAAATCGCATTCACATCTGCGCCGAAATTCGTATTTGCTCCAATATTAAAAAGAAATTATTCGGTTTCTTTACAACAACTCTCTTCATTTTGAAGATATCGTATCCATTCAAACATGATTTTAAAGAAAATTTCAAGGACTAAACCATATTGACCGCTATCAACCTAACTTAAAGTTGTGATATCCGTGTCAATTTTAATGATACAGAAATGAAAACAATAAAATCTTTTTGAACAAAAAACTCTACGTTTTTGTTCTGAATAACTTTTTTCGTATCTCCCATCATTTTCGAGTTATACTGAGAAAAAGGCAGATTTTCAAGAAATTTGAAAAATGCGCTTTATGCTTTGAGCTCATTTTTTTTTTAAACTATGAATTTCAAACCCATCAAACTTTTTGAGTAAAAATAAAATAAAAGGTATTGTAGAAAAAAAACGATCCATTTCAATTATGGTGGATGTGGGGTTAGTTTTACTACCTCTTTTTTCGTAAAAAATATGAGTCGTTTGTTTTTCCGTTATTTCAAGTATCGATTCGAGCATTCATGAAAAAAAGTCTCCTTTTACTTACGATATCTTGTCTTGTGTTGAACCTGGAATAATTCTGAAAGAAATAATCTCTTCGTTTTTTTATAAGTTACAAATACATTTTATCTCGTCTGATGCATATTTTTCGTGTTATTCCTGAATAACCCTCCAAAAAAGTGTAATTTTCCTAAGAAAAAAGTATTAAGTTTTTTTGGGTTTTTTTGACCAAAAAAATGTCCACTCCTAATAAGATGAGAGCATACTTTGGCAAAGGGTAGACTTTGATTTTCGAACTATTTCCTACCTACTGTAAAAATTTCCAGTAATGAGGCACAATGATAGAATTTGTAACAAATGTCCTCGTTGACTGGACTATAACTATTTTCAGTTGTCTCTAAATGAATGAAGTGTCGTTTGGGAGTGAGTTATTTATATTAATGTTTATTATAAGCTTTCTAATCAAATCAGGATGCATTTACTGTGAAGTCTTCATCTCCTTATGACTTTCTTCATAACCCTAATCTCTGGAAGTAGATGAAATGAGACATCTCTTTTCTCGTTAGGAGAAAAACTATAACTGCAATTCATGGACATGTAGAAATCCCTAAGAATATGCGCTGACAAAATCTACAAAACGACATGTTTAATGAAGATGGAGATTCAACGCTAAAAAACTTAATTCAATTACATGGAAATTTAAAAAAATACTAGGTACTATGTTTCGATAACGTTGTTCAAAATATTCCACCTGAATTGGTAATTTTCTACCACTAATCGAGAATCGATGTATCGATAGCGATGTATATCTCAAGAAGCAGAAATACATTCTAAACCTAAAATTTTTCAGCCTTATTCATTCATTCATAAAAGGAAGCAGGCATTCACCTTTTTTCCCCAAACAGATGATTCTGAAATGAGTCTGTAATCCTTTTTGCATTTAAACTTCTTTCGCTATTAAGCTATGTTTTCAAACATCAGTTTTTTCATTATTGAATTGATCTATGATGACAAGAAGCTGTATTCGAAAAAACATTCTTACATTTGTAGAAATTATTATTACTATATTCTCGAAGTGTTGTTCCCCACTAACAACAAAAAAAGTATAAGTAAAATAGATTCGAGTTCCTTTGATTAAACTTTTGATTAACTAATATTCTTCTATGTGAACGCATGCGCGAATATCTTCCAACCAGATCAATAGATACAGAATAAACATCTGAAGGTTATTTCAAGTAAGTGCACTTTTTTTATTTTTGCTGCAAATAGCATGTTGCTTCTCTTCTGTTTCTGCAGATAAATGAATGTTTTCATTGTTTTTGTATGTAATCTGAGATTGTCCAATACAGTACAAATACTCTCCGCGATAAAAGCAGCCTTTGTTATGGAAAATTAAATTTTTTTCATACGACACGAATATATCTCCAGAAACATTTATTTCGACTGAAAACTGAATTAGTATAAGGATTTCATGCTTCAAAAGTGCAGGAAACAGCAGAATAAATAGTAGACTAGTTCTCTAAAACACCAGTAAAAAGCGAAATTTGTTCTTTAACGCATGAATAATAATTCTGATATCCACTATTCAGGATATTTTGCGTACTCTTATTCATCTTTACTTATTTTCAATGAAATTTGGGTAATTTCACATCGAAAATAAACAGAAATCTTCTTCTTCTCGCAGAAAACAATTCTTTTATAACGCGAGAATATGTCATGTGACACCTCAATTTGAACTTCTTTCAACTAACTATCCAATGGTGAAAATTGAAATGAGTATTATATATTCATAAAGGGTGAAGGTGAATATAAATATGTTCAGTTATTTTAATCTCCAATATTGAAATAATTCAATGTGAAAAAAAATCTTTTTATTTTATTTGTAACATGCAGCGATTCAGCTAACAACTCGTCTTTCCAATTATGCAATTTGTATAATTCCAAGAACCAGAACCCACAACAAATGATTTCTAGATCAACAGTGAGCAACATTCAGAAAAAAATTAGGAAAAACGGGTGGAGTAAACATCTTCCTAAAGGTGGCAGAAAAATTGGTTTTATTCTTGCATTAAAAAAAAATCGTCATACTACTTCAAGACAAGTAGCTGGGTAATGATTCACATTTAAATCATGCTACGACTTTTTCTCAAATCTTACATGGATCATAGCTTCATTCTTACAAAGTGCATCTGGTGTGAGAACTGATGACAGATGAATTTGACAGGATAATAGAATTCTGCGATACTTCGATGAATATGAACAACAGAAATGCCAGTTTTTTCAACAATGTCATTTTTTCTGATGACACCACTTTCCTCCTGGACAGTCTCACGCAAATCGCTAATATTATCGATAAAAGTGAAGGAAAAATCCGAATTGAATATAGAAGAATATAGTAGTATTCAGTATGTAGAAAAGTTAAATTTTCATTCTGGAACATAAAACCAACAATGAAGGAACCCTGATACTTACTACTAGATATTTACAATTTCCTCAGGAATTCCTGTTACCGGAGCTAAATAAATTTCCAGATAGAAATGATTTATAGTTTCATCAAGATGAGGCCATTTAAATATTATAAGGATTGAACGGCCCCCAAGGTACCAAGACTTGACTCCGTTGGACTTCTTACCATGAGAGTATTTGAAAAGCAAATGAGGTTGCACATCAAGAAGTCTTGGTAATTCTTTAAATTTGTTGATTGCCTGTCTTTCTCATTTCATTATTCTGAAAGATTGCAGTTTGAGCATTTATAGTAATTCCGAAAACCATGATGAATTGATAAATTTTAAATATAAGTATAAGACAAATAAACATGTTTGTATTCATCCTGATTGAGTATATTCCACAATAATCATCAATGTATCATTGAATATGTAGTTGAGAAGCTTTCAAATTGAGGAGTCACATGACATATAACTTTTCATTGAAAAAATTATCGATGATGTCCTCACTAATGATGTAATCCTCTTTGCGATGATGTCGAAAATTGGCTAAAACGAAATATAAATAGACCTGTTTCAACTTTTCCAACAAAAATTGTTGGTTTGAGAAAAAATAAAATTATTCAATACATTCGGACCATACTGTTACTTGATGTAACAATAGATCTTTACATTTCAGCAGCCAGTTTATCTTGTAGATACACTTGAATGTAACTTTTTATGAGACCTTATCTCGATAGTTCATGCATCCTCATTTCAAAAATGAGTCGGAATTCAGAAATGTTGTGCATTTGGAATTCTAATGTTATTCCAAAACATCCCAGATCCGAGAGATCCCACAGTTAATCGTTAATGAGGTATGGTTTCGAGAAATTCAAAGAATTGAATGTCAGCGGAGTGAGTCATCTTGTAATTCTCTCGAGCATGACATGATATCACGTTCAATGTTACGGTTTGCAATGTTCATCACGCGATCATACTGGTAGTTGGAGAGTTCTGTTAGTGTGTCACTATTTTCAGTTCGATTCACGAAATTGATAGACGAATAACTCCCTTCTTTTTGTGTTTTTGCAGATTGGCCCGTGAAAATGTGCACCAAATATTTTGGGGTGAGTAAAATCAGTTTCACGTTTCCAAACAAATAAAAAAATCATTTTCAAAATACCGATTTTTATTGTTTGACCTTTAGATAGCATAACACCTCAATATTTTATTGGGATGACATAAACATAACAAATCCATGAAAATGTTCATAAAGAGACGTGTCTGCAAATACCTTCATCATCATGATGATGAGACATTTCCTCTCAGGAAATATTTGTAAAATACCTGAAGAAATATTTTGAAATTCTTCTTGAGGTCTTCTGAAACTTAAAATTTTCGATATTTCTGAACTATTCCAAATTTTCTGTAGGTAGGTACCTCTACCTCTGCCATTTTTTTTCATTTTTCAGTTGTGACATTTTGTTGTTTTGATCTTTGCTTTCTTATAGTCCCACAATTCTGAAACTCTTTACTTTTCTGGATTTGCCCTCTTTTATGAAAATTTAAAAAATTTAGTCCTAAATTTTCAATAATATTAACTGAGTATTATGTATAATATACCAAGAGCAGATCTCGTATAGGATATTCTGCTTTGGAATCTGGAATCCTGTTTCTCCCTTCAATACTTTGAGGACAGTTAACATAGCCATGCTCAGTTAAAACATGCTTAGTTGAAACATACCAGCACAATCTGTCAAGTAAAAGTAAAACCAATCAATCTGAAAGGAGTTGACAAATTAACTCATTTTTTTGAGGGTAAAACGCGTGGTGCCCCCGAAAAACTCGAAAAAAAGAATCTCCCTAGGTAGTTCAGCACTGAGGAACAATCCTCATAATAACCACTCTAGAGAAATTCATGTGAAACATGTGTATCTGTATCGCACTCCCAACAAGTATCATTTTGATGATTCATTCAATTCTCAAATTTTCATTTTTGAATGACTCCATCAAAACATTATATGAATATTCCGGTGGATGGTTTTTTGTTGATACAGCCATTCAAAATGAAAAAGGTAGCCTTGGACCAGTCGGCTCACTTTGAAGACGACTTTTATTTTCTATGCTGTTGGAGAAGTGTGGGTTGGGTCACAATAGTGGCTATTCCTGGATAGGGGTGTGCTAACAGGCCAAATTCCCTTGGGTGTCAAGACGGGTACGGTCGACTCATAATTTTACATACAAAAGTTACATTATTTGAATTGATATTTTTCATTTGAGGACTACGTGGACAACTTTTCATATTTCAGCTTTACATTTCGGGATTCGGGATAAGAGAACAAAAAAAATATTTATCATGGAAAATCACTTTATTGTTTTCCAAAAGATTCTCCTGTACAGGGTCCCCCAAATTGCTTGATTTTGACTGTTTCAGGTACTTCTGGACTTAATAGGTAAAAACTTGGAGAGATGTCGTGGGCTCGATTTTCGTGAAAAAAACATTAGTGAAAACCGTTTCACGATATCTTCTTTTTTTTTTCAATTTTGATATATTATCGATTTCGAAAATGTGCCATAACTTCTTTATTTACGAAAATATCTGAAAACGATTAAAACTTTCTATAAGCGTTTTTTCACCAGAAATAAGAAACTAGATTAAATTTTTCTTCTCGTGGAAAAAACCACTTTTTTATTTCAAATACGGACGCATTTTTTTTCATCTTTTAAAAAAATGTCTTTTTCCCAGTGAAAAAATGCTTGTTGAAAGTTTTTATCTTCTTCAGATATTTTCGAAAATGAAAAAGTTATGGCACATCTTCGAAATCAAAAAATATAAAAATTTTGTTATATCTTCACTGGTGTTTTCACAGAAATCGAGCCCAGGACTCTTTTCAACATTTGTTCCTATCTAGTCTAGAGGTACCAGAAATCAAGCAATTTGGGATACCCTGTACCATTCTGCATACGTTTGAACTAATTGTCAGCACATATGTTACTCTCTTATATACCAGAAGCTCATTTCTGTTCTATTTTTCGAAAAAATGTGTTTGACATACTGGTTATTCTGAAATCTAAGTCTAATTTTTTGTAACATGTAATAATATGATGTTATGATTTATTGAGCCTGGGAAATTAATTTCCCATCGAAAATTCAAGGTCACTTTTTTGTTTATTTAATCAAAATTTATTTCATTTTTCGCTCATTTCTGTCAGAAAATATGCAGACAGAATAATGAAGAGGGATAACAACATTGTTATGAATAAATATCAACTACCTTGAAGTTGCGATATCAATCCCAATGAATATTGAATAGCCCTAATATACTGTCAAGCTTGTTGTAGACCTGGACGGAAATTTCAATCAACATTATGATTCACCATGGCAATCATTCATTTTATAGGATGATCACCTTCAAATCTTTGCCGTGGCATTCTTTTTATTTCTCTATTCGATAATTGGGTGAATCAGTCCGAGAGTAAAGAGATCATTCAAATATTTATAATGTGTCATATCGAATATAAGTTATCGAAGTTAGATTATCAATTTTGAAGTAAAAAAATATTGGCTTCTAGATCGAAGACAAAAAAAAAATAAAATAAGTTTTTCATAGTCTGCAAACATGCTCTAGTCAGCAAATCCAAATTAGTTTTGAACATGCATATTCGGAGCAGAAATAGTATATTCTTAAACAAGTTGCAGAATGAGCTCCTATTCCAACACGCATGCGAAATTCGAAAACGAGCGACGAAGGACCGAGTTTTCGAAAGCATGAGTGTTGGAATTGCCTCTTCTGCCACGAGTTTTACACGATATTTTCTCCATTTCACTCAAGTTTTATGAAGGACTCTCGAAATTCATATAAAAATTCTGATCAGTGACTTTTGTATTGTATCTTGACAGTGTGACTTACGAAATTTGACAGATTCAAAATTTGAATAGATTTCATTCGAGAATTGATTGGATCGGAGGTTAGTACTGTCAAACAAAAAACGAAAAATATAACTGAAAACAATGCTGTAATGAATTCATTACAGCACTCCTTTTAGTACTATAATGAACTCATTACGATACTGAAATAGAGAATTACATTTATTATTCTTGTCATCATTCTAGATGAAGAAGCAGCCCTCATATTTTGTTGAAGAATAAAGCACCCATAGTGAAACTGATCATTTTTTGATCCTTTCTGACATCCGAGTAAAGTGAAATTAATAATGAATTAATGTAAAACAGAGTGGATACCTAACAAGTTTAAACTCAATCATAAAAGAAAATGTGTTTCATTCACTAAAATTCTCTAAGATTAGTTATACCACTGCATGAAGGGCAGTTGAGTTGAGATCAAAACCTAACCAAAGGATTTACATTTTGTATTTCAACTGAGGTTTAACCGCATCTCTCTTTTTCTACTGCACCTACTCAACACAATATCTGACTGAGCTTGGGTGGAGTCAGCACTTCTTGAAGATGCCAGGGAGTATTAACTTATGGTAGTAGGAAGAAATAGGAAAAGAGGGTTTGGTAATTCTTGGTTTCGTTGCTCGTTCTGAGAACTCATCACAATTCTAGGGTGCTTGGGAAAAGGAGTATGAGACAAAATTGGTAGTTTTTGGTGATTCAAGTTTTTTTTTTTGGTTGTTCTTGTGGGACTGTTATAATATACAGGGTGCGGCACGGAGGATGGATGGTTTTAAAAAAATAATAAAAGCGTTAATTTTTACTCAAAAACACATTTATTGACGGAATCAGATTCTCAAGGAAATAGCATTTGAGACAGTCAAGTGTGGAAAATCACATCAGGCATGTGGTGGCCGAAATCGGTGATTCGGTGATGCAGTGCTGGAGGCGCTCTTGGAAGTTCGCGTAGACACTCTCCAACATCGCTCTCTCAACTTGGGCAACTTCCACGCGAATAGCCCTTTTCAATTCGTTATGGGGACACCTCAAGGCTAGAGTATACGAGACCAAGCCCCGAACTCTGGACGAATTGAAAAGGGCTATTCGCGTGGAAGTTGCCCAAGTTGAGAGAGCGATGTTGGAGAGTGTCTACGCGAACTTCCAAGAGCGCCTCCAGCACTGCATCACCGATTTCGGTCACCACATGCCTGATGTGATTTTCCACACTTGACTGTCTCAAATGCTATTTCCTTGAGAATCTGATTCCGTCAATAAATGTGTTTTTGAGTAAAAATTAACGCTTTTATTATTTTTTTAAAACCATCCATCCTCCGTGCCGCACCCTGTACTATTTTGAATTTAGTTACATTCTCTTTATAATATTACAAATGAGACTTATTTTCTCTTTACCAGAAGGTGGAGTTCATTATTAGGGTGAAGTATCTGGACATATCTCATTTTGACCATTTAATGACTTATACTTTTCCACGACTTCACTCAGCCTAGCTCTTCTCAACTAAACTTTCGGTGGCCTCCCAGTCGGAAGAAAAAAAAAGCCTCTTATATATCCCCCAAATACAACAACAAACGAGAATCTGCAAACCAGATTTTTAAAGATAATTCCACCCTCATAGCTTTGTCAACATTTTTGTTAATTTTAATTCGTTCATATGCTTGAAGACTTTAACTTATCTGTCGTTGTTTTCTTTCTAGGGAATTCCCACTGTGCACCCAGCACCAAATTTCAATGCAGCAGACGATGCTGAAATTCTCAGAGGAGCAATGGATGGTCTTGGTACCGATGAAGATATGATAATAGAGATCTTGACCCAAAGATCCAACCAACAACGTCAAGCCATCGCTGACCACTTCAAGAATGTTCTCGAACGAGTGAGTTTTTGTACAATTTATGAAGGCCTAGTAAAAAATAGTTTTTGCCTCGAAATAACTGATTTTATCAAAATAATATTCCACTCCATTCTCTTGAAACATTTCTAGCTGTGATGACAGGTGGATAAAAATTTCACAGATCACTACTTATGTTTGACCTATACTGTATTTTTCCAGGACCTAATCGAAGACGTCAAAGGAGAACTAGGAGGTGATTTCGAGAAAGTGATAGTGGCTCTATTAACCCCTCCTCATGAGTATTTATGCAAAGAACTGAAGAACGCTATGAACGGAGCTGGGACCAACGAAAGTACCTTAATAGAGATAATATGCTCTAAATCAAATGAAGAGATAGAGAAAATCGTTGAGTGTTATGAGAGATGTGAGTTTATCATCTTTTTATAGATATAAATTTAAAGTGATTCTGAATTGTTTGAATAATTTTTGAGTTTTCACTCCTAGTCTTTGGTACAAACTCAATTAAAAATTGTTGAACAATCGAAATACTTTGCACTAATTCATTAGGAGCATATCCATCTGAAAAAATCTGTTGGCTAACGATGAACGGACAGAAAACCTTCCAACCATTGAAATAAGTAATAACATTTTAATGCCGTACACTCATTTATCAGACCAAAACTTAAGAATTATAGACCAAGCAAATTAGACTTCAGCCTGGAAATAACTGGCGGAGTTCTGGACTCTGCTTTAATCAATTATTTAGGCCTCTAATAAGAGTAGTTTGAGTTTTGCCCCAATATTCCAGTGAGGCATATGTCATGACGTTCGAAAAGCTCCTAAACTAAGCGCTTAATCAAAAACATTGTTGTATTCAAAAGTGTTCCGCATTAAATTCTGCTTCTAAAAAGTATAACGATATTATATTTTGAACATACATCTAAATATGGCAAATTTTTACACTTTTCGAAAAAACACATTTCTTCATTATAAAACATATAATATCTTTGGAACGACGAGCATTAGAACAAACTGTTATTGAATGAGAGTTGTAGACCATCAAATTTTGATAAATACGTAACCCGCCCCCTCCCATCCACAATGTAAAATCGCACAGTAGATCATCCTATTGAGGATGCTGATCATTTAATCGTAGCTAGTGCTGTTGAAGTTGCTCAGCAGTCCTATAAGTGTGTGGTTATTGTTGAGGAGTACACTGACCTTCTTATAATTTCGACTGCTCCAGCCCCTATGTGCAGCCAAATTTTTTTACTAAAGCCTGGCAAAGGCAAGCAAGACGATAAATTCCCTCTTTTTCCTTGCACTACAAGTTTTGAAAACCAACATATTTTTCTCTCATGTTATTAGTGTCTTGGTGAAGGACAACTGAAATTCCTGAAGACGTAGACATGGGCGCCCGCAGAATTTTTTCTCAGGGGGGGGGGGGCAAAAAAAAACGTCGAAAAACGATAAGGCGCATGCGACATCAGTATTCCATTTCTTTCTATTTCGTTTTTTATATTCATGCATGAGCACCCGCAGAATTTGTTAAAAATGATTAAGTTTTCCACCTCAACATTTTTTTAACATCAACAATATAAGGCGATATGTATAAGATAATACGGTAACTGTTTTCTAAACAAATCACAATCCATGAAAGAATATTAACAGGAAAATGAAATATAAATAATATGAAGAAAGGAATGAAATAAATTGTATGATTGCTAATAACTACAGATACATCAACCAGTAATAACGAAATGAAAACAAATATACATATACGCTCGATAAAATGATATTCATAAAAACCATACATGAATAATAATGAAATATGAAATATAAATTAAATGAAACAAACCATAAATTCAAAACTAGAAACTCAGAGATTATTCGAAATAACACAAAATAAATATATTATCAAAATGAATTAATTATAAAAAAAAAATAAAAAAAAAACACACACAAAAATAATAATAATAATTCTGAAAATAAAATACCGGAATCGTAATACCACGCATATTTTATTCTGAACTAAAAACCAGCCTTCTGTTAGTCTCAAGAAATTCAATAGGAAGTTAATTCCTATATTTTTCTTAGATTGTTTCTTTATCAGTACACGAGGAACGAGTCTGCATTGATGTATAAAGGTTTATTTTTTGGGTGTCTTATAGCGATCGTCATCGGCATTCGATCTCCTTTGGAAAAATTTTAGAATATCCATATTTTCCAAAGGTTAATTCATCATATTATAAAAATATATGAAATATATATAGAAACATAAGTAAAATGACTCTCAAGAAACAAGAAAAAAACAGTCTTCTGGGACTGCCGATATAAGTGAAATCTGAGCTACTTGTAAACTGTATCGTCGAACTATTTGGTTATCATTTTTGAAGTAATTTTGGTTTACAAAGGAGTGTTTATGATCAGGGATCAAGGAAGTTCAAATTGATCATTAATACTTCCTTACAAATCAAAAATTATTCGCAAATAATAATCTTATTGGTCGACGCTCTACGATACAATTCACATTTTACTTTGTTTTCACTTCTATCCGCAGACCCCAAAGGCAGCCAAATTTCGAATTTTTTACAGTTCTTATCAATAATCTACAATTATAATAGTTGAAATTTCACATTGAGAGGCGCCGAACGAAAAAATCATCTACGTAAGAAGTTACCGTCGATAACACAATTTGGAGTCAAAGACACTAAAAACGAAGAATACTCTCTGAATAGGATTGTTTCGAATTCGAATACATCTTTCTCTAAAATGAAAATACTAATGAAAAGATTCTATATTTCCGCCTTCTCGGAAAAAAATATTCTGATTGGAGAATGGACAATAATTATTGAAATATGAGAGTAGTCCCACTAGTCGCATGAAGAATCCCCCATCAAAGAAGCCGCCTAAGAAAACCGGTCATAAAACGAACATCTGGCAGCGATTGAAGAGAATGCCGATAAGCATGGGGTAGTTTATGAATTTATTACTTCGTTTTAGGTAAACAAAAACATGAAATTCATCGTCTTCGAAAACTTTCCATGATTTTTTTCACCCAAAAAGGGCTCAACACGCCTCAGGGAGTTATGAATTCGATAGAGGATCAAAATCTCAGGGGGGGGCACGGCCCCCCCTGCGGGCGCCCATGGACGTAGAAAATCAACTAAATCAAATATAATAGCAAATGTGGGATTCATAAACTAATAACTAACAATACAATTCATTGCTAAATGCAATATATTACATACGTGCTTAGCGAGTGTTGTCGAAGTGCTGCTTCTGTTGGAGGCAAAGAGGCAAGATTAAATGAGGTTTTGGTTAACAATTTTTCGAACATCTCGTACTACAATACATTTAATTGCTTGAAATAATTTTTATAAAGGGCTGCCATGCATTTCTTTCCTGCCTCGTCGACCTTAACGGCAGAAGCATTAGATTTTCTAAACAATTCTGCTGCTTTCAGCAGGTTTGTGTTGATTTTAGACGTCTTTAGGAATTTCATTTTTCCTTTACCGAAAGAGATGACGTAGTGTCGCAGCCATTGAAAGCATGAAGAAATAATATGTTGTTTTTCGAAACAGATCAAAACTTGTGGGCAAGGGAGAAAAGACAACATCGTCTTGCTTACCTTTGCCAGGCCCTAGTAAAAAATAGTTGGTACACGAAGATGTTAGAACAATCAAAATTATAACGAGCTAAGTATCCTCCCCAACATCATCCACGAAACCATGAGACTGCTGAGCAAATTCAATAGTACTAGCTAGGATGAAATGATCAGCATCCTCAGCAGGATGAGCTATTGTGCGATTTAACATTGTGGTTTGGAGGAATGGGGTTACGTTTTTATCACAATATGAAGGTCTACAACTCTTATTCTATGACATTTAGTTCTAAAGTTCGCAGTTTCATAGGTATTTTACGTTTTATAGTGAAAAAATGTGTTTTTTTTTTAAAAGTGTTGAAATTTACCATATTTGGACGTATTATGTCTTCAAAAGTACTCATTCAAAATATAATGTAATACTTTCTAAAAGCAGAATTTAATGCTTAACAATTTTGAATCTCATGTTTGTTTTTGATAAGGTGTCAGTTTAGGAGCTATTCGAGAAAAACCTAAAATAGTCCGAAAATTTCGAGGTTTTTTGAACGTCATGACATACGCTCCACTGGGAAATTGGGGCAAAGCTCGAACTACTCTTATTAGAGGCCTAAAGGAATGATCAAATCAGTTTCCCGAACTCCACCAATTATTTTCAGGCACACCATTTTTTGAAGTTAATTTGCTTGGCCTATTATAAGAATCGAAGATTTTTACTCATTATGAGTGCTTTTCATTATTTCATCTGTCTTGCACACAACTGCTATCTCTGACATTTCAGTATATGAGAGACCACTGGTGGAGCATGTGTGCTCGGAAACATCTGGAAACCTTGGACGTTTCCTTACACTAATCCTAACAAAGACACGAAATGAGTGCAACGATATCGACGATGGGGAAGCTAGAGCAAAGGCTGAGGAACTTTACGCAGGGGGTGAAGGTCAACTCGGAACTGAAGAAAGCATCTTCTACAAAGTGTTGGCGCATGAAAGTTTCGCACAGCTTCGTAGAATATTCGAAGAATACAAGGAAATTTCTGGAAACACCATCGAGCAGGCATTGAAGCACGAACTTAGTGGAGATTATCTGGATGCGCTCTTAGCAGTAGGTGAGACAATGTTCATAATTAACAATCTCTCATATCCTCACATAAAACATCTTGTAGATTTTCAACTTATATCTTTTCAATCCCAATAGATCACTATCGGTACAGCTTTCATATCTTCGTGGTAACTTGTAAGGTTAAAGAGATAGATAATTTACGTTAATTTACAGCCCCACTCTAGGGGTGCCAATTGTGTAAATTTAAGATAGAGATATAAATTACGTCATGTAATATTTTAACGATAGATGTTCCAGCTAGTCAGGACATGAGACCACCTTACATTTATATGAGGTAAAAGGAGATAATATGCTTCTACTCAGGCTAATGATAATTAAAACTTGAACAGTCGAGATTTATTCCTCTCTGATGACAATAGCTATTTACAATATCTACTATCACAAATTGAAACAATTAAATATGAGGACAAGAATATGTACAATTCTGAACAATTCGTCGGAAACACCATTCACAAGCGTTTTCGTTCTTTGTTAACTTATCTTGTGGTAACAATGCTGGGCAAGGGAAGTGACTATCTTCCGATTCTCTCCCAACGTTCGAACTTCTGAATCTCCTGGAAGACGTTGCAGTAAGAGTTGAAGGTTGTACTCTTCCAAAGAGAAGCGTTGAGGGTCCAATTTCCTCCAAGGTGCAGGTACTGAAGGATTTGAAGACTTAGCTCCCTCCAAAGGGGTTTCAGAGGTCTAGATCCCTCCAAAAAAAAAGGCTATCCAAAAAACACTTGATCAGTTCTCTGTACCGTCAAACTTCCACAATTCCCCGAGATCTCTGATAATCTTAGTTTACATAAAGAAAATTCAGAAAAGGAAAAAATGGCACAGATAAATCGAGAAATTGAAAATCAGAGAGTCACGGAACCGTGAAATTCAATTATTCAACTATAACATATATAAACCAATCTAGAAGGAAGGTAGATTCATCGGATAGTTGAGGAAATCAGATGGAAAGTCGTAAGAACCTCAAAATGGCGGAACCCAAGCGTCTCTCACCTCATATGAAACATATGAATCGTTAGCAAAAATAGATATATGGTTGTCTGATCAACTTCGTACTCACCAATCTTAACAATTGCCTAAGTCAAACTGTTTCAATCCAGAATAGAAGAATAAATTATTGCCTTTTCCGGTGCAGCGTCAGAACAGCGGAATACCAGAGTCTCGCGTCTGAGGTGGCACGATCTCGACTAACTCGCGATCGTGTACCACTCGATGTCGCGTTTTCGATCCGAGACGATCCGGAAACTTCCGAGATTTGAACTCGATAAATTGAACCGTTACAAACTCATAGCTAGAAATAATGTGAAACAACCTTTGTTTATCTAGGAATTCATTCTTCAACATTCAGTCAAAACGTAGGCAACATGTTTCGGTCTTCAAGATCATTATCAAGCCTGAAAAAGTTCTGATCCTTAGTTTCTAAGTTCCTATGTAGTCTTTCGAATTGACTTCTGAGAACAGAAGAAAAGGAATGGGGCATATCAGTAAGATGACAGATAAAGACCCCACGGATCGAAGCACATTATTAGTAATTTAGGTAGAAGGAAAATATTAATTTATATTATATTTATATTGTACCGATTTCTCGCTACACAATTTGTTATTGCACCAATTTCTTTTTATAGAATGATTGCACCCGAGGTATCTGTGTTTTATTTCGAATTGTTTCAGTCGAGTGCGTGCAGAGTCCTGCTATTTTCTTCGCCAGAAAACTTCACGATGCTATGGATGGCATGGGGACTGATGATGATACATTGATAAGAATAATTGTGAGTCGCTCTGAGATCGATTTAGGAACCATAAAACAAGAATTCGAGAAGATGTACGACAAAACATTGGAAAGTTGTATAGAGGTAAGTTAACAACTATATTTTTAACGTTGAATTATTATTACTGGGTATATTCACACTTAGACGCAGGCTTTTTCTGCTTCGCAAAAATTTTTAGACTTTCTCCTGGTTTTTTCACTATTTGATCGTGGAACAAGGTCAAACCATTGTGTTTATTTTAAATGGAAGTGAATAACAGCAGACGAAAATTGCGAGATGAGGAGTTACATCTAAGGACATATATGTCCGAGCAAATCTGTCCTCACATTTCTATAATTTGCGATTGAAAATAACCGAATAACCGATCCAAAAGTAGTTCTTGAATAATTGATAATTTTTTACTGCAATAATTCATATCACAACAGTTACGAAAGTTAATTTTAATGTTATCTCTCGATGAAACCACTAACAAATGGAAAGGAATCCTCATCAAAATTATTATTCATTTTATTATTATTTATTTATTAATTATTATTTTGACATTGAGAGAGTCTTCCGGGTTTATTGGCCGTGGTCTATTAGGAATTATTTCACCTAACGTTTCGTTCACAACTGCGGTAGGCATCTTCAGAGGATTCTTGGTCTGAGGTTGTAACTCGACTGCTGAATTTCCGTAAGTGATGCTGAACTCGATCCGTTGGCCCAACTCATACCCTGATCATTGGCGGGAGAAGGTAGTGAGTTTACGCGCGCGATGTTGATTGGTCCATCGCTCCCACTTCGTCTTGGCTTGATCTTGGACTTTTCCAACAACGGCAACCATGTGCTATGTACCAAAGGAGTTTCTTCCCTTCTGTTCATGTTGTTCTTATGTGTATATATCTCAATGGCTCCCATGTTCATCCTAGGATAGAAACTTTTGATTTTCGAAATAGCCTCTGCCTTTGAGAAAAAAATATTGTGTCCATCTGTTAGAGCATGTTCCGTTGGTGCGGATTTTTCTGTCTGATTGAGTCGACAGCATCGTTCATGCTCCTTAATTCTCATATTGATACTTCGCTTCATTGTACCAATGTAGGCTTTGCCGCAGTCACAAGGTGGTATCCTGTAAATACCGGGTTGAGAGAGTGGGTCGACTTTGTCTTTCGTAGTTCTGATCATTTGGCCAATTTTTGAGTTGGCTTATAGACAGCTTATAGACCTTGGGGATATATGGTAAGATAGCTCTTTCATTGGGGATGAGTTATGATGTGTTATCATCACGTGTGGCAAGTTTTGGTCTTATTGCCCTATGAATTTCTTTAGCAATATATCCGATAGCGAGGAATGCATGCTGTAGATGTTCAAGTTCATCCTCCAGAAATTCCGGCTCGCACAATCGTCAGGCTCTATCTACGATTGTTTTTATAACTCCTCGTTTCTGTTGAGGGTGATGATTGGACTGCTTGTGTAGATACCGGTCAGTGTGGGTTGGTTTCCTATAAACGCTGTGTCCTAGCTTCCCATTAGGCTTTCTAGTAACCAAGACGTCTAGAAAAGGTAGAGCACGATCCTTCTCAATTTCCATAGTGAATTGTTAATGTTGTTTTTATGTTTATTAATTTCAATGGCTTCCATGTTCAGCCTAGGATAGTAATTTTTGATATTCGGGATAATCTCTATTGTATGCATCTGTTAGAGAATGTTCCGCTAGTGTGGAGCACGAACGATGCTGTCACATGAATCAGACAGAAAAATCCGCACAAGCTTGACATGCTCTAACACAATGTAGTTTTTTCAAAGGCAGAGATTATTTCCAATATCCGAAGTTACTATCCTACGAACAGGAAAGAAGAAACCCCTAACATAACAACTCGTTGCCGATTTAAAAAAAAAACAAAAGTCAAGCCGATCAACATCGCGCGCTTAAACTCACTACCTTTTCCCGTCATTAACCGGGATGTATATAACACTTCCGGTTCGAATACGTCAGTGTCAGAATTTCAGCTTTCGAGGTACAACCTCAGACCAAGAATCCTCTGAAGATGCCTACAGCAGTTGTGGGTGAAATGTTAGGTGAAATGATTCCTGGACCACGGGCAAAAGCCCGGAAGACTCTTTACATATCCGTCTATACAGTGAAGAGCTGCTTTCAGAGATAGCAGTGTATCAGGGTCGGTAGGTCAGGTTAACATCGCAATTTCACACTGAGAAATGTACCCACCTACAATCCGTAAAAGTGTCTGTAGACCATGAAGACAACTACGAGACTCCCTTACTATAACAGCAGCAGACATAGGCAATACCATATGGCTCCTCAGACTAACCATGATCTTTATCAATTATAATTTTTCTGAATGTGTTTCACTATGATAACTTTATTCATTTCTTCATCTTTGATGCATGATGTAAATAGCTTATTAACTTTGAGTTATAAGTGTGTTGTTTCTAAAAACAAGAAAGTATTAATTTTCTGATTTCAATAACTACTTTTCAGAATGATACTTCAGGAGACTATAAACGTGCTTTACTTGCATTGGTTCGCTAGGATACTACCCCTTCATATTTATGATTTTTAAGGAATGGAAGTGTATGTACCTATTCTTTTCAGTTTTGAAGTTTGTGTGTGAAATTTTTTATGTAATGACAGTTGGTTTTGATTGTTTAATTCAAGTTCAATGTTGAGCATTTTCGGGAATACTGCTTCAAATTTTCATTCGTTCAAATCTGCAGATATTATTAAAAGTAAACTTTTGTTTGGAATAATAGTTTACCACACCTGAATTGGAAACTTTAATTCTGGACTTAGAACTTTATGAATTCAGTACTGAAGTGTCGTTAAAATTATAAGGGCTACAAAAATGAGTTCATATTTCAGAATCTGCTAAATATAAAATTGTGAGTTGACATTCTCGCAGAGGTACCTAAACTTTTCCTGTATTCGTCAACCAGTTCATCTCGCTTTTTACATGTTGAATATATGTGTGGCTGTACATACGATTTACAAGGTGCCGGGGTCCATTTTGTATTTTCGGAATGGTTATAGAAAATGAAGACATATCTTCTTCATAAGTTTGTAAACCTGTCATTCACAACTTTATTGAGTTTTTACTTGACTGTCTATTAATTTCTTAATGAAAACTAAGAACTTCCTGGTTCGTAAAATGCTCACCGTTTTTGTTTAGACCACAGAGCAATGTCGTTTTTCCAACTTTTGTCAAATATAATGTTCCACGGCGACTGAAACGCTTTGGGCGAACACTTTCTATGTGATAATGCGATCAAAGCCTTTCTACAATAGCCGGATTGACTCCCGCACCTTGTAAAAGGTTTATATAACATCAACTTATTGGCTCAAACTGCTCTATTGAACGTTCGATGCAAAAAATTTTTCCTTATAGTCAATGAACATGTATGTTTTTTCTTTCAGAATGATACTCCGGGTGATTTCAAGAAGGTTTTACTCCAACTACTGGCTTGAAGTACCTAAATATATTCCCCAGTCGAACATTTCAATGGATTCGCTAGAAAATATAAGTAATTTGGAGATTTTGAATAGAGCTTGTATTTATTGATGTTTCATGCAATATAATTTTTATATTTATCTATATTTGTAAAATGTAATTAAATATTAGATGTTATCTATGCATATTCTTCCAAACTGTCAATCTAATATTAATGATGATATTATTATGTGTTGGGTTCCGGAAGTCGAGGGATCCTCAGAAGAAGTTTAATCAAAGAACAACCTCATGAGAAAAGTTTTTGGGAGAAGGTTGCTGAACAGTTTTCGTTGTGCTGATATTTCAGTTTGCCAAGTTATAGAAAGAAATGAACACATGGAAATGATCTAAGCTTATTGAAAATTTCGAGTAAATTTCAAACCTCAATAACATTCTTAAAAATGATCCGATCCTCAGGAGCCAATTAGCATCCGAGGTTGTTGAGTGGTCTTTCAAAAAGAGGTGTTCAAAATAATATGATATAGGAGATTTTTAAAAAAAGATTATATTTTTCTAGAAAGTTAATCGAACGTCTTTTGCGTCATTTTTCAATTCCTTTTTTTGATAGTGCAAGTCTTTAAGTCCGTAATTTCAAATGAAGACACTGCTTCTTCTTCTTTAAGTACCGTCTCCTCAGAAGAGGTTGGCGACTATCAATTGGAATTCCTCTCTGTCCTGTGCTGATCGGATAATCGGAGACACTGCTTTCTCAAATTAATTAATAAAGTAAAGACAGTGTTATGGATTAATTGTGACTGAGTCAGGTTATGCCTAAAAGAGTTGAAAATAAAATAAAGGATACAGGGTAGAGGTGCAGAGAATTTTTTTTACATCATATACCGTCAGCTGGGAAGATTTATTATAGTGTTGACATCTTTTGATATTGATTATAATAAAATTTTCAATTTATCTTAGTTCGTAAACAGACTTTATATCATCAAATTAAAACCATATTGAAACCCATTCTGATGTATTATACTGATATTTTTTCAAGTTTCGGCCTAAGTTTCTTGAATAGGGGGACCTTTGTCCAATATTTTAAATCATATAACACCTACGTTAAGTATTGATTGGACTAGAGTAACACGAGAGAGAATTATCACCGGATGTGAGTTTGCTGTTTTGCCTGCTTTTATTTCAAAAACATCCATGAAATAGTGAGAAATGAGATTGAATGAAAAATACTTTCACATTTATGTGAAACAATGATATTGAATAAAAAAAGTACATCGTACATACCACACATTTCCCTCAATTAAACAGTGTGTCCAGAAAAGGTAGGGGGTATTTGTACAAAAGTGTGGTGGATCACCAGGGATGGTATTGGTAGGGTTCTCGGTAGGGTTAAATCACATTGACAAGTCACTATTTATTCTTCCCTTTTCAGGAACTGCTCACCTTATATGAGTAGATAGTTGTTTACATGTTTATCAAAACGCCATATTCATTTATAAACATTGTTACGTATGATATACAATATAATATACAGGCTGTGAGTCATACCTAATATACAGGCTGTGAGTTATGCACTACAACAACTCAAAATTTACTTTTTTCGGTTTATGCTATGAATAAGATCAGAAAACGAGCCTAGATTAAATCATGGAAAATTTTTACCCACATCAGTGGGTCCTCCATATATCACATAGATACCCACATATCAAAATTGGTGTCAATTTTATGTTTCCAATTAATTAGAAAATATTTAACATTTGAATATTTTCGACTTTTGATTTTGAGTTGTGTCACTTTTGTAGCGAGGGTGCGATATGTTAAGAAAGTTTCTGGTTCCAGAGCTGCGAGAGTTTGAGGGTTTTAATGTGGAAACATGGTTTCAACAAGATTGTACCACCTGCCACAACTCTAACCAATCACTTGAGCTTGTCAATAATATTTTCCCGGAAAAAGTGATCTCTCGTCATGGCAGTATCAACTGACCCCCAAGGTGTCCAAAAACTTACACCTCTTCTTTTTTTTATGGGGAAACCTTAAACAGAAACTTTAACCGAAATAGCCGCTAACACCCCCGAGATGTGTAGACGCATGATGGCTGACATTTGGACATTCGTGACATTTGGTCATTTGTGACATTTGGAAAACATAATCTTTAATACGCAATTTTCCAAAACCTTCTCTAAATTTAAATAGAGATAAACTTTTCTTCTGATTTGTTGTTTTGTTTTTAATAGATATACAAATACCCCTCACCGTTTTGGACACCCTATACTTGACAACAACAAATTCATCAAAAGCGAAGTATCTAGGTTTAAACTCAACAGGTATTTCTTCATATATAGGAATGTTTACGGATATGCCTGCTCCTTCCTATTATATTTCTTCCAGATCGGAAAATATTTCGATTTGCTCATCATACTCTCATACCATCTCAATAATCTTTATCTGAAGAAGAGTCGTGCCTTTTTCTGCTTTTCTTCTTCGAAACTTTGATGTACTGGTAGAAAGAAAATTTATGAGCTACTTCTGAGAGGGCTGCTTCAACCTATTGAAATGTAATACTCTTCGCTTGTTTGAGGGATGAATTCTACTATTGGCAAATCGTGGAATAATATCTTTTGGGATTGTTGCAAAATTAGATCCCGAATCTGACTCCATGACTTACCATGCAAAGAAGGCAATTTTTAAGAGAGGCAACCGCCAACCTCACATGAGAAAGACACCAAAATAATTATCCATAAACGTGAAATCAGTTTTCGTCAAAGTGAGAAAAACTCATGTTTTCGTTCGAAGTTTTTATTGACTCTTTCGAAATAAAATGAAGAATATTACAGTCGAAAACACTTGAATTGTTTCAGGCACTATATTACTAGAATTTACATAAAAATACGAGTAATTTTCATAATAATACAAAATAAAATATTCTCGAATATATAAGATTTGAAGAAGTGAAAGTAATATCGAGTATATACAGAAACGAGAAATTTTCCTCAATCATCAATTACCTTTCACCTTGAATTTACAACCAAGACATCATTGAAACAACTTAGCACTTATCACAATATTTGGAATGTATATTATCGTCACTATTGGACAAGTTACGAACGTAATCGATTCGTGTTTGATATGTACAAAAGGTGTTTTATCTACAATGAATCAAATGATGATTTCTGATAGCAAGGTGTATGCATTGCATGTTAATTAAACAAAAAAAATGCTAATTCGTATTATTGCTTTCACTTAGAGACAATTTTCTGCATTGAAGGCGATAAAAAATCAGTACCGAAAATGAATTTCAGGAAAAATGTAAATAGAACAAAACTGAAAAAAGTATGATTTTAAAAATGATAAAATATAATGATTTCCCCTCATCGCTTATGGCAAAGGGCAGGAACTTCGAGAGACCATACTTATCACATTCTCGATTAATTTAAAATTTAGCAAAATGACGGTGATTTCATGAGCGTCTATTGAATAACACAGCATCGTTTCGACTTTGAGTATCCCACGTTTTCTTGGGTGGTCTCTCCTGTGAACCTCACCACTTCTGTTGTTTGAGTTATGGCAGAATCGTTATCTGGTATACTGTTGACTGGTGAAGATAAGTTGCTGACATCCCCACTGTTATTCCTTATTTGCATCCGCTGTTTCTTCAAGTCTGCCAGGGTACCATTACCATTTATGGTTACAACCACGTGCACGGTTACTTTTCCGTTCACATCGGTGGTGTAAGAGTTTTCGTTGGGTTCCGCAAGAGGACTTTCCAACAAAGAATCACTGTCCTTTCCTTCCGGAGTCCTCCGTTCCAGCTCTAAGCATTTTTCGTTGGTGGCTAGATCGTTGTTGTAAATATTACCTTCGTGTTTCGTTTGCTCGTTGGTAGTTTTTAGTTTTGGTTGTGGCGGGAGTGTGAGTACGTTGTTGCTAACTGGGACCTTTGGTAGTTTCGGCTGAATTTTGGGATCATCGGTACTGTCGAGAGCCTGGAAAAACGAAAATGTTCTTGTTGAAAAACCGTTAACTATCTGGAAAAGTTGGTGCTTGCTTTGCTCATCGCTTATTCCAAATACTTTGAAAAAGTTAAAGCAGCACCTATCAGACTTTTGAATCAACATCCAAGAAAGCATAATCATTAAAGTGTTCACAACGATTTTTTCATTTATAACAATTTTAAGTGGTTTCGAGTAGAAGAAACTTCTATATAATTCACAACGACCCTTTTTTTTTCAATTTTCCCCAACGTTGCTTGTGTTCTTATAATTCCGCTTAAGGAGTTTAATTCTTGTTGTTTTTATATCTCTAACAGTTTCTATTGAGTACAATAGACGGGTTCACAATTCAATGTTCCCTATTCTTCCAACAAGAAGTAAATTTCGAATCGAAATAGATCAATACCACCACCATAGTAGTTCTGATCTATGGTCACCATGGTTTGACGAATGTTATTCGATAAATAAAAGAATTTTCAAGATTCTGAAGATTTACATGAAATCAAGAATTTGTCTGATCAATGACTATGATATGACCTAAGATGAGTTTCACAAAACTTTCATTGTGGAATCAAAAAACTTTACGTAAATTCGAACCAATCGAATCACTTCATTTTAAAGTTCAACGAATCCCGGTGGCTTCAATCAATTTGAAAAGTTTCACAAAACTTTGATTGTGCGACCAAAAAACCTTACGTAAATTCTAACCAACAGAATCTCTTTATAAGTAATTTCAACTAATCTCGGTGACACTAATCAAACTGACAGTTCTTAATCCGGCAATCAAAGTTTTTAAAATTTTTTTGAAAGAATTAGCACCTGACAAGTCAGTGCACAAATTTTTCCCCTATTATTAAAAAAAATTATAATTGATTCCAGCTACTGGGGGAGAAAACTCTGAAAACTTTCTAAAAAAAAATTGTGTTTTGAGCGTTTTCAATAACAACAATTACGATTCAAATGTTGTTTTCATTGAAATTTCCTGATCAGGATACCGCACCGTTAGATGAAAAATGTAATATCAATTATTAAATTATTGTATTTTCTTTACCATAACTTCTGAAGAATGGATGAAACCAGACCATGATATTTTACCCTATATCTGCGAAAATGAGCATTTTGAAGCACTCACACTCATACTCAATTTTTTAACGTAGATTCGAGCTGATCAATGAAAAAAATGGATACCCATTTGAAAAACAAAAATTTGAGGTTTTCGTCGTAACTGGCTCTGACATTGAAATAGACATACCCTGTAAATTCAATGGAATTTTTAATTAACGAAGGAAAAAGCATTGGTATGTTTTCTGATGTACTCTCTGAGAAACTAGAAATTTATGAATTTTCATATTATCTACAAGTTATTAACATTGGAAAGAAGCCCTATTTGAGGAAATTTTAAGGGATTTTTTTAGATTTCGGACGAATTTTCTAATAATAATATACAAGAGATACATTAAAATAATGTAGAATTCAATGGGTTAACTGATTCTGAATGAAAAAACCGGGTATAACATTCGAAAAACGAAAGTTAGTATCATTTACTGTGAAAGCGAAAGTCGAATCTATAAATTGTTGTAAAAATTCATCTCCCCTAACAAAGCTTAACTATCAAATTTCAAGTGTTTATCTCGAATATTTCATTGAAATATTCTTACAAAGGCTATTCGTGCATCACCCTGTATAGTTCGTTGAAATCAGGTTGTTAAGGTGTTTCAAAAATATATAAATAATCAGGCTATTACATTTAAATTAAAAAGTATGGACTATACGGAACTTTCGCGATATGTGCGATTCAAAAGCGCACCATTCAATTTCAAAATCGACATATCCAAGTGTTTTTTTATAATTTCTCAACATAAGGACCAGAAGAATTTCATTCCATAAGTGGTTTTCACAGTGTATGTCCGCCTCGAAAACATAAACCAGACAAAAAGTTTTTTTTAGATGCTTTTTCAATTCTGGGGCCATGCTAACATATTCGCCGAATCAAATTCCTCTCTTTCCTATAGAGAATTTTGAGCATTCACCTCTAAACTCACTTTAAACTTGTACGATAAACACACGACTGTCTGTTTTTTTCTGAACTTCATTACGTTTAACTCCAATCACAGAAACGATAGTTCAAATGAGAACACTAACAACATTTGAATGCAATATCAGATACACCTATTGATGATCCGAATGGTACTGAACAGTTTCATTCTCTTATAACTTTCCTACAACAATGTCCTATTTGTTCGCTGATATGAAAAATGTTGATTTCTTTATTAATAAATTCTGCTGCATTTCTGGTTCATCCCATAAAATTCTAATACTTAATTCATTCCGTTGCGATTGAAATTATAATTTCAATTTGGTATTTCACATGTTTTTTTAATCGAAACGCTCGCTTTTCCTCGCTGATCGTTATGATGCAATATAATAAACTGAAGTATATTCGTAAATACCGTGCAAATATTTTCCTAGTGAAACTACAGAATTATGGAGGAATTATTATTCATTTGCGAGTTCGGTTGGGAAACAAACATGATATCATTAATTCGCAATGTGCAATTTTGTGTATGTGAATAGATTCTTATTGCTTAGTGGTTTCGAATTGAGATCCAGTTGGTTCTATAAAACAAAAGAGGCAGGCGTATTGTTTTCGAAACCAGAGGAGAAATCCAATTCAGCGGGCTAGGCCAATTGAATCCTCTAGTTTCAAAACCCGACAAATCCTTTTAGGACAAATGTTGGAAAATCTCAAAAACTGTTTCAATATGTTTGAATAGCTTTTTTCCTGAAAAAACGCCTCATTTGTTTGAACATTAGGTCTCTCAGTTGAAAAACAACCCTGTATTTAAAAAAAATCAGTGAATACCGCGATGAATCAGATGAATAAAATGGAATTGTCGGGTTTTGGTTTTGAATTTTAGATTTGTCGGGAATTGAAACTTAATTGCATGGGCAGAAGTTTGAAATTTCTCATTAGAGATCATGATGATGGTTACAATTATATTCAGTTATAGGTATCGCATTTTTATTGTTCCATTTCTGATATAAACAAGATATTTAAACAATTTAGACTATTAAAAAATCTGATAGTTCTTCGGCTGGCTCGTATAGGTTTGCCGGTTCTGAAGTACTGACATTTTCTGAGGCATTAGGGTATTTTTCCAGGACCTCAGAGAAATACCGTAAAACTACACTGGATAAACATTCAGTGTACGCCAATCTTCAATCCAATATTTTTGAATTAAGGCCTTCACGTTTTCTTGACTGGGACTCACACTGCCGTCTATTCGAGATGGAATGATACTATTTGCCGACATTCCTTTTTTGAATACCGACTTGTATTCCCCAAGATATGCTCTATAAGAATATTCACCTCGAACTGTTACTGAGTGTTAACACTTTTTCATGTGAAATCTCCTACTCTGATTGAATTTGAAGTGCCATTGTCCTGGTGCTTTGATGGCGAGTTTGATGGCTTTTGGGATGCGGCCTTCCAGTCGTAAACCTCTATTTTTTCACTACCCAAAATGAAAAGAGTTCCATGCTCCCTAAATATCTCGAAAAGTGTATCAGGAGAAACCATCGTATCTTTTTTTTTAATGGAAATGTCGTGTTTTGATTCGAAGATAGCTTGGATTTGTCGGGTTTTGAAATCAACCTCATATTTCAAAGCCAATTTCTGTCGGATTTATTGGGTTCTGAATTATAAGATTTTACTGGATTGTGCGCGAGGAAAAAACTAATCCATTTCCGTATCTAACTCATTTTTCACCAAAAATGGAGTTGTCGGGTTTTGAAACCAGAGGATTCAATTATCCTCTGCATGAATTGTGACATTAGCTCGCACATAGAATAAGACTCAACAATCTTCAGGTTCAAAGTTAAAATGAATAAACTGAAGTAGGAATGCCTGATAATGGCCTATAAGAAAAACTAGCTTCAACCAAACATGATTTCAATGATGCATACCTAAGTATATCTCTATGTATCCAGATTTAACGTTCATAAATTTTAGGGGGTTATTCTACACCATTTCCAATTGTACCTCAGAAATCATCAATTGACATTGAAACCATCACTTATATTTCAGATTAGTCAATTGTATTTCAGGAAACATCGAATTTCATTCAGATTATTTGATTGAGTTTCAGAAAACATCACATGAAATTAAATTGAGTGATCCGAGTTGCATTTGATGTTTTCTGAAATTCAATTGACTAATATGAAATTCGATTGACGCTTTCTGAAATTGAAGTGACTAATCTGCGAAATACACTTGAGGGTTGGAGAATTATAATTGGAAATGGTTTATAAATGAAAATTCGAAGTAAAGTTTTCATCAAGTTGGTTCCCAAAATGAAACTTAAGGACACAACGGATTTCATGACCCAATTTGAATGCATATACATATCGATTGTGATTGAGTGACAAATTTCATTCAATGAAGCTAGCATCTTTCACTCCAAGAGATTTTAGCAGTGGCAATAAATCAGGGCGTTCCCACCACTCGGAGAAACTTGCAAATCTCATAGAGTGGAAGAGGAGGTTAGCAGTTCTTGATTGGAGATGTGGAACGTTGAACTTTACTTTTGACGCTACTAGATGTCGCCACTTGCAATTTATTCATACTAGGCTATAACTTCAAAAGAAGAAGTTGATTTTGTCTCTGAGCGATATGGGATACTGATGATGCCAAATAAGGCAGAAACCTGTATATTTATTCTCTCAGTGACAAAATCATTACTCCAACCTCATAATGAAAGCCTAAGAATTGAAAATGAAATTCATTTAGATGATGACACTGGTCGAAAAAAAATTTTTTTTATACAACACAAAGCTGAATATATTATGATAGAATGGGCGTATCCGGATTCAAAAATGAGAAGAAATAAATTGAAACACGTAGGGTTTTCTGTTATTAGCATGAAGCCGCATTTGATGGTAGAATCTCGGATGTCTATGGAAAAAATTATTTAAGATTAGACTGATTTAAGAGAATTTTTCAACTCAACGCTCACCTAACTGCAACGGTGAAGGAGTTATTGAGAAATGGTACGTGTTGGGGTTTTCGAAATATTTTTTCTTATACTAGAAGGGTATTTTCATTTTGGAAATGAAGATCTGCTCCGTGTTACAAAAAATGCCCACCAGTTCACTATTTAGAATATATCTATGTTTCAAATATGTGTCAAAACTTCAATTTTCTCATAACCAAAATGAATATATTGGTATCTTTCACTTTACGTGCAGATATTTAGAAGAAGAATACTTTCCACATACCTTCATATTAATATACAGGGTGGCCATTTGAAAACGAAACAGACGAGATTACAGACGAAATAAATTTTTTCGATAGAAATGCTCGGACAGGTCGATTTCTGTTTCGAGGGGGACAACTTAAGATGTAGGTTACGGACGCATAGCGCTTCAACCCTTGCTACTACAACCCTCACCCCCAATTTTTGAATAGGGATGATGGGGTGAGTGTTAAGTTGGGTTAAGTTGTCCCCCTCGAAACAGAAATCGACCTGTCCGAGCATTTCTATCGAAAAAATTTATTTCGTCTGTGATCTCGTCTGTTTCGTTTTCAAATGGCCACCCTATATAAACGTTAACTATGTTGATCACATCTTTTCGAATTCATTCATTTTCCGAACCTGATTCACAATGTGACAAATACGTTATACCTAAATTTAAAACGAAGTGCTGAGTTAAAACCCAGTCATGATTTTGATATTTTCGTTCTATACAGGGTGGAATGTGTCAAATTTTCAAAGCTAGCCGACTATATTTTTAAAAGTGAATGGACTAAAAGTCACATGTGAATCAGGCCATTGTTCTGAGAATGATTCCTCAACTACATAATATAAACGTATTTCCTACATCTACTTGTACGATATTTCCGTCATGCACTTTTCCTGTCATTATTATTTCAAAGAGTGAGTGGAGAGCAAATACAGGCAATAAGCCTAGGTGCATTTCTCCGTCCGGGATGATGTAGAACATTTATCATTGTGAATAATTTTGTACTCAGAGGAAACAAAAAATAAATAAAACAATGAAAATTCGGTCCCAAATGTTGGTATGTTGTTGGAGAACACATTCAATTTTTTTGGGTGAGTGATATTACTGACCTTTTGACTTTCAGCTTCCAGTCTGAGTCTAGCTTCCTCGACAGCATCTTTTCTACTAGTCATCCCCTTATCTCGAAGCGATGTTCTTCGAACCGATTGAGTCCTTGTATTGCTCTGGGACCTTCTGACTTTCCGTTTGGCCTCAGCTTGCCTCTTGATTTCTTGTTCTGTTTTCAGCTCCAATATCCTTTCTTTCAGCTCCATATCTTCGCAAATATCTGGAAAAAAACTCAATAATAATAATAACTGAAGTCTGAAATTCTAAGAATGGTTTGTTCTCAATACAACAACATAGGTAGTAGGTATTAAACTTGAACACTACTAACCGAATGGTGTCTCATCGTGTTTATTCTTCGCATTCAAGTCTGCTCCAGCTTGGGCCAGCAGCTCTATCACCTCCAGCTAAAAAGAACATCCAGCTAATAAAAATCATAGAAATTTTCTACAGCCTCAAGTTCAACTTACATGGCCCCAACAAGCTGCAGCATGCGCTGGTTGCCAGTCATCTTTATCTTTGGCGTCTGTTCTCACGCCGTGTTCCAGAAGAAACTCGACCACTGAGATGTAGCCATTGGCAGCAGCAATATGGAGCTGTAAATGGAAGGATCTCATGAATAATGCTAACGATATTTTCTAATATACTTTGCTAATAAAGGCCACCATTGAAGTAAAGCAAAAGAATAGGCAAATTCAGATATACACTTCTTGCAACAATTAAAGGAACAGAAAAATTTTTGGTGTTTTTAACAGGCTGTATCTCAGTGAAAAATGGCCGTATGGGAAAAAGAAAAATCAACTTTTGAAGCTTGAAGACTTTAGTTATTGAATTTGTTGGTAAACAATTTTTCAGAGTAACGGCAGCCATGCAATCCTCGGATAAAGCACGAAAAAAAATTTTTTTTTATTTTTCAAATTTTTATTTTTGCTCTACGAGCATGGAAATTTTTTTATAGCCAGACCGATGCAGAGCCGGCGTAGCCTGTTTTTCACCACCTTCAGAAATGACCATTTTTAATGCAAAAGGACCCTTTTTCACTCAACTGCCGATATCCCCGGAACTACTGGGGGCCTAGCAAACCGAGAGCCGGTTTGCATTTCTGCGGAGAATTTCCTACAAAAATCGTTCATGTTAAATTAAGAACAAAATTTTTTTCAGTTCTAACGGTATATCAAAAAAAAGCAAGAGAATGCCATTTTGCCATTTGTTGGTTAACGGACTGTATCTTCGTCAATATTGGAGAGAAAGTTAAGGTTAAAAGAAAATTTTGCAGCCTAATGTACCCCAAAGGCCCCCCTCAATCAGTAGATCGATCGGTGAAGCGGTTTTCCTGGACCAATCGATTGAAATTCTGAAAGAATTAGGGGAACATGGTTTATGTTCCTTAAACTTGAGCTAATCTTTTTGAAAATCATTAATTTAAGTTATTAGTTGATTTTGTATTTTTTGAAGATCCAAAAAAAAATTTTTTTCATTCTGAAAAAAATTTTTGGAAAGTTTGAATGAAAAAATATTCTGTCGTTTTCTGACGACTAAAATTTTATTGATTGGTTTACCGCCGGCATCAGACTTACCGAAAGCATACCACGTGGAGGTTCCACGGTCGGATTTACGCTTCTTTTGTACTCAACCACGTGTGTTCATGATTCTTCAGAAATGAGACCCTGTGGTTCGTAAAATTCACAGTATTCGACGACCCAAAACATATTGTTTGAAGAGTGTGTTTGTCAGTGTTGTGTGAGTAATTTTTAGAAGAAATGAATGCCTGCGGCTCCACAGTATTTTATGCGAACGGAAAAATTCTATCGCTCATTTCTTTTTGCAAGAAAAATTTTTCAAAAATTTCTAAAATTTGTAGTGGCCACGATTGAAAAAAAAACAGTTAAATTTTGTTCTGAAAATATCGGAAGAAAAATTTTTTTTTCAGTGAGAATTTCTATTTTGTTCTCGATATTTTCAGAACATAATTCACCAGTTTTTTTTTCAATCGTAAAATATGGCATTTTCAAATATTCGGGATTTTTGAAAAAATTTTCTTCAATTTTTTTTTAATCTCCAAAACATTCAAAGTTGAGTTAAAATTGAAAAAAAAATCAATAATTGATTCTTGAAAAGAAGAAGTCAACTGGAACAAAAACATTGGACAATAGGTCCAGGAAAACCGCTGAATCGATCGATCTACCGATTTGTAAGGGTCTTTGGGGTACATTAGGCTGTAAAATTGTCTTATAACCTTTGCTTTCTCCCCAATATTGTCAAAGACACAGTCCAACAACCAACAAATGGCATTTACTTGTCTTTTTTTCACATTACCGTTACAGGTGAAAAATTTTTTTTTTTTTATCAAACATAAAAGATGGGGTGATCAATATGTAATTGATTTGGTATTGATATAAATGCCTGTTTGGTCAAATTCATGTCCAGAATGTTGAAGGATTTATAAGTTTCATTAAATTTTTTCTTGCTCTCGTATTTTTTCGGTTTTCATTTTTGAGTATTGGGCCTGGAAAAAAGAGACAGATGTTCTTGACGTTTGAAATGTTGCAGCTCATTTTTATGAATAGACTCAATATTATAACACTTCACGGGAATCAACTAGTTCTAACCAGACATTATCCACGACGACGGCCGAAATGCTCGAAAGAACAGGTGACATCTCTGTTAGTTTTCAACATTTTTGAATTCGCATTTTTGCATATGAAAGCAGAAAGCAGTAATCCAGCGAATTCAAATCGGGTGAGGACTGCGGCCACATTTGACTGTTGCTAAAAACTGTAACGTTCGATCTCAACCAATTTTGCAAGCCATTTGCTTTGTGCGAGGGAGTTGAGTCTTGTTGGAATGTCAAATGCTCTGAACCGAATGTCTTGCGATGTCTTGCGTGTCCATGGTATCCACTCAGGTATCAATAAGGTCATTTCGCGATAGATTTGTTTGTTTGTTTGTCTTGACATTGGAATGAAATTGAGCGGAGAACAGCCTTTTCGGAGATCGCCGTCCAAACCATGATTTGGTCGACACCTTAGCGTAGCGTGACCCTCAAACCTTCCGGATGATCGCTGGTACCTCCTTTCAACCAAACCCAATCACTTTGTTTGTTAAAATACTGCTCAATGCAGTAAGTTTTCTTGTCGGGGAAGACAATATTCGAAAGCATCGCACCATCGAGCAAGCAAAGTATGTAGCTCCTTGTATCGATCCAACCGCTTGCGACGTTGCAATGTTTTGAGTTATTGAGACTTATTTTTCTCTAATGCCTTGACATTATGCTTTTTCTTCAATATGCCACGAACGCTGCAATTTCTCTCTTTGAGATCATAAGCGAGCCCTTGTGCTGAGCGAGCTGAATTTTTTTCCAATCGGTGACGCATCCTTTCGACGACTACTGATGCCGTTGCAGTACTGCGTTTTCCAATATATCGTAAGATAGTGGGATTAACAAATTTCTCATCCAATTTTAGTTATGGGAGCGGTCGACGAATTTTCATATTGGATTTTCCTTCCAAATGAAAGCAATCACCGCATTACGTTTCAAATACAGAGTAAAAAATTCAGAATGTCTGTATATAATATAAAAATCAATCAGAGTGTCAGGCCATAACATGTTGAAGAATGCCCTGTCAAATTTTGACCTCATTTGGTTGAATGGTTCGGATTTTATAGCAGTTAGATGAAGACGGACAGTTCAATCGCTGGACCCGGTAGAGTTTTCTTGCTGATCCTTTTTGCCTATCTTTTATATCTCACGTATGGTACCGGATAACCTGAGCTAACACTATCTGAAACACATCTGGATTGCATGTGTTATTCCTCTACATTGAAAAAATATTTACATTGCTATCATTAAAAATAAAATATGCATGCTTTGGAATAATAAAATTCATTGTCATAACAGTTGCCTTGTGACGTCATGCTAGTCATGCAAAATCATGCTGTCACTTGTCACGATTCTCCTTCACTATAATGTTTAAACACTTCGTGATGACATTGAGGAAAATTGCAGCAGTACGTATATACATTACGTTCATGAGTTGAATAATCTTAAATTCTAAGCGTTGGAACCTACCGGTGTGGCACCTTGATTGTCGTAGGTTTCCAGATCTTCACCTTTCATGTCTTTCATTTCCAGATCGGCCAGCATCTGCCTTTCCGTGGACGCCCTTGTCTCATCTATGAGCTGCTGAGTGATCCCCCTTTTATCCATTTCGATCTCGATGCAATCCAATGCCTGGTTGTCCTCACATATGTCGTAAGGCATGTTGCCGTCAGCATTAACAGCCAAGAGGTTAGCCCCGTTGTCGATAAGAATCCTGAAATGAAAGAATAGAATAGTTATAGGAGTGCAAAAAAGTACACATCTTGATTCAATAATACTAGATGTGAAATGCTAACTAAATCATTCAAATCAGAACCGCCAAACTTTGGGCTCAGAAGGTGTTCAAACTAACATCAAAATGACGTTCACGTCTTTCTCCCCAATGTCTCCTAACCCTTCTTCGGCCATCATGTTCACCCAAGGAGAATATTGGTATCTCGAGCCGGCTAAGTTGAGGGGGAATATATGGCTCCACTGTCATGTCACCTCGAATAAAGACCGCCAATTACACAAAATATTGGCTAGGCGTATTGTAGCTACGGGAATCATTGATGAGAGGCAGAGGTGCCTGGAGGATAGCTGAGCCGAAAATATCTCGGTGTTGGCCGCAACCCTACATAACGCTAGAGAACATCTTAAAGAGCTACATCTAGTATCACTGGATGTAGCTAAGGCGTATGATTCTGTATGTCATCAGGCGATAACATCCGTCTTGACTGAGGCAGGAATACCTGAAATGCTTGTCAAGTAAGTTGCTGCAACGTACTCAAGAAGTACGTGGAATGTGGTGGCAAGAGGTCGCATAGGATCTCTGTAGGCAGGGGGGTTCGACAGGGACCCAATTTCAAGCATTTTGTTTGCATTGGTGGTGGACAGAGTTCTGAGGGCAGTACATCCTCAGGTGGGGTATAGTGTCGGAGGCGATCCAATTAACGCGATCGCATATGCAGACGGCATTTTCCCTCTTTCATCGTCGAAGGTTGGCATGAGAACCGCGCTCGAGGCAGTCGAGCGCGTCGCCTCACAACAAGGGTTAACATTCAACCCTAATACGTGTATAGCTACATCATTAGTGCCATCGGGAAGAGAAAGGAAGATCAGAGTTCTCACTCGGGCACAGCTCCAACTACAGCAGGGCGACCCCATCCGCCAACTCAGCCATACGGAAGAGTGGCATCATCTGGGAGTCAATATAAGCACACAGGGACTGAGAAAGGCCAGACTCACAATGGAGGTGGAACTCCTAAGTGTTTTACGAGATCCACTTAAGCTGCAGCAACGACTTAAGATCTTGCGTTGTTTCTTGGTGCCCAGATATTACCATTCGCTGGTTCTATCTGGATGCACTATGAAGGTCCTGAGGCAGCTGGACCTTCAGATAAGGGCGGCAGTAAGGCGTTAGGTGGATACGCCACTTGGGAATGTTCACGCTTCTGTGAAAAATGGTGAACACTATCCCAGGTTGTTTAAGGGACAGACTGACGCGCCTGAAGGACTCATCATCAAGGGCAGTCAGATCTGTCTCTGCTACAGCATGGGCTCACAGATCGGGTGGGCCGAAAAGGTGTTGACAATCGACTGTGACAGGATCTATTCTGCAGAACAGCTCAGAAAATACTGGGCAACGAGGCTTTATGCCTCAAACGACGGTTATGAGCTGAGGGAGAGTAAGAAGGTAACCGCTTCCACTCGGTGGATTAATGCTGGCAGCATGGGCATACCCAGAAGGGACTATCGCCAATATCATCACGGGCATGTCAACATTCTACCAACCTGAGTCCGCACGTCGAGAGGACGGAGAACAGCCCTCACAGCTGTGAGGTTTGTTTTCTAGAAATCAATTATAGGGCTGGGTGTACCAGCACGGAAACAGCGGCACACGTGATCCAGTGTTGCTTCCGTACTCATAGAGGAAGGATTCTGAGACACGATGCCGTGTGCAAGACACTGTCTGGCTTCTTCAAGAACAAGGGCCTGACGGTGTTTACCCAACCGCGCCTGCGAACAACTGTGAGCGTTCGCAAACCCGATCTGATCGTCGTAGAGGAGCGTGACGTATGGGTTATTGACACTCAGGTCGTGTCAGGCACTCCACCGCTTGGTCTCAACCACAGTTTGAAGGTCGTCAAATATAACATCGATCCGATTAAGGACGAAGTAGCCAGGTTTACTTGTAGACCGGATTCTACTGTGAGAGTAACGTCATGCGGCATCCTCTGGCGAGTTGTATGGTCACAACAGTCAGCTTACATCTTGACTGACGATCTAGGAGTACCAACCCCAACAAACTGGAACCGATGGAACCAAATAACAACTAGAGTTCCAAGGCTGAGGATTGGTGTCGGGTAGGGTGTATGCGGGGGCAAACTACCCCAGGGCAACCTGCGCCCATTCCATCTCAATTCGGTTGCAGGTAATTAAACCGTGCTCGCCCGCTAAGGGGGGCGTGAACAGAGGAGTTTTTAGTGGGTATGCCCCCCATGGACTTGGGGGGAGAGTCTTTCCAAACGCCACCCTTCGAGGCTGGGTGGTGTCCTTAAGATGGATTTTCTCCTCTCTAATAAAAAAAAATTGATCTACTTGCATGACGCCCAACATCAAAATGAGGCTCACGTCTTCTAACCCTTCTTCGGCCATTAGGTGCACTCAAGGAGAATCGAGATTCATCAGAAAAGACGACTGATGCCATTCCACATTCCAATGTTTTCGTTCTTTGCACCACTGTAATCGTTGCCGGCTATGCTCAACCGTAAGAAGTAACTCTTGGTCGATGATGTTGAAGTCCAAAATACTTCCTAATGCGTCAAACCGTTCAGACAGTTACAGGATAACCTTGTTCTTCTAACCATCCATCAGCCAAAGATCGAGTTGTCGCAAATCGGTATCTAATGGCCATAAGTCTTGGACTTCATTTGTGTCACTTCGCCGTCCGGTGGTTACTCTTCTTCGATTTTGGGCATTATCAGACCGCACTTGACAACATCACATAACAGTTGTTGGATTTCTGTTCGTATGGTTAGCGATTTCTCAAAATGACAACCCCGCTTCCTGTAGACCAATAATTCGACCTCTTTCAAATTCACTTAGCTGGCCATAAATTCCGCGCACATGTGCTCAAGGCATTTTAACAAAAACTGAACATCGACTTTGAAAAGTCAAAAAAATTGCAAAAAATGACTACAATATTTAAGTAACAAAAAATGTTACAATTTACCTTCACAATAATCGATTTCAAGCGAATAACCGGTTATCATTGGTAATTACCAACTGCATTCAAGCGCTTTTGGTCATTCAGACAGGTCATTCATTTGAGTAAGAGCTATAACCAAGGCAAAACCAACAATGACTGCGGTATTTACCAGTTATTCGCTTGAAATTGCTTTTTATTTTATCCAAATTGTTATCATTAACTCCTTGCTATACTATCTATGTTTTTCCAAAAAAAACTTTAAAATTCAAACAGCTCCTTCTGGGTGTTGCAGTTTCTTTGACAGTTAGTATACAAGGTGTAAAAAGTCCGACGGCCTATTAGTTGTTTCTGGAGATCAGGACCTATTTGAATAATTGGATAATGAATTTGGATAATGATATTGTTCGATATTATCTACCTAGCTAAAATATTCTTGAAGCATAACTACCTTCAGATAAACAAGGAATGAAAAAAAAATTTTTCGTTTCCAATTTCGATAGAGTATCCAATTCTGAATACATTCTCATTCAAATCGTTGCATTCGTCGAAATACTTTTCAAAATATCGAGAAAAAACTGAAGAAAAAAGGGAGATAAGTGTTTTCGGTATTATGTTTGTTATTCCTATACTAAATATCTTAACCCATTAGCGCCTACGGTTGCCATATGGCAACGCTTTCGGGGTGTTTTTCAAATGGTTCTCAGATGCGCAGATTTGTAGCTAGAAAGTTGGCGGTTGGTTCACTTGATACACAAATGTTCCTTATTTCACCAGTAACAAGAATTTTTTTTGTAAACTGACTCGTTCCGCCTCCAGAAGTTGTGAAACTTTGAGTTCTTCGTGATTCAGTAAAAACATGAAACCTAAGTTCGTGTAAGTGAAATATTTTCTATTTGCGCCCTGGTATTGTCATAATTTTTTTTTATATGAATCTTGAAACTTCAATTCATGATCCTAACAGGCTAAATATAATCACAAGAAAATATTAGTAGGAAAAATTTTCTGTTGATTTCGTGGGTTGCCATATGGCAACCCTAGGCGGTTATACTCAGTGATAATGCTGACCGGATAGGAGTAGTAAGAAATGTTATTGGCCGATTTTTTCATAGTTGCTAGACGTAGCTATGCATAATATCTGAATTCTGTACAATAAAACAGGACCACCAATAAATTCGCAACTCGAATTCAAACGAGAAGTGGTCAACAGCTATTTGAAAAAGTATGGGGTAACATTGGAAGGACAAGGAAACCGCTCATCCTCTTGTTCTTCTTCCAGGGATAGTCGAATTTCCAATTCTGTAAGATTCAATGAACTCAATAATCTTGTGAAATACACAGAAGACAAAAAGAGTGCGCTAGACGTGGATATAAGTCGATCATGAGAACAATGTGTTGAAAATGCGATGTTGGACTTTGCATAGATTGTTTTTTTCCGTTTCATACCGCATAATATTTGTTTCATGACATTGAAAATATTTTATAAATGGATAAAATGTTTTGAAACTATCGAAATTTCGAAAAATTTCATATATCTTATCAGTAAAATAGTATTTCCTCTAAAAATGAAAATATTACCGATGAGTGATCACAAGCGCCTAGGGTTGCCATATGGCAACCGTCAATTTTGAAAAAACTAGAGGGCTTATAAAATTTTTATATTATTTTTCGGTCTCTACAGAGCGTTTCGGACCAGCTTTTATCAAAAAAATTTCAAAAATCGAAAAAAAATTAATTCCGGCGCTAATGGGTTAAGCACAAACCGTTTTCACATTTTTGGAGTCGAAGAATATGAAATATTGTACATTTCTTAATGTGCTAAATGTGTGCTAAATGTTGGGTCAAAAATTGTGATCAAGATTGGCCCATAACTTTCGTTTTTCAAATCAGAACCCTATCTTTTTATGATTGCCTTGGATTCTGCGAAGAAAAATAATGATAGTTTTCTAACATGTTCATGCTCCTAAAATGAATAATTCTTGAGTTATTTAGGATTTTCTGATTTCATGTCGTTTGTAGAGTCAAAATCGTCAAATCTGTTTTTATCAACAATGATAAATAAATTTATAAAATTGATCTGTCACTAGTGAATTATTGGAATGATTAATCTTCTATGAAGATAGATCATTATTGATATGGAACAGATTATATGAATTTGACTCTACATACGACATAAAATCAGAAAATCATAAATAACTGAAGAATTATTCATTCTAGCAGCATTAATATGTTAGAACACTATCATTATTTTTCTTCACAGAATCAACGCAATCATAAAAAATAGGGTTCTAATTTGAAAAACGAAAGTTGTGGGCCAATCTTGATCCCAATTTTTGACGCAACATTTGGAACACCCTGTGACGAGTTTTTCAAAATTCTGAATATGTACAATATTTCCACAGTCTTCGGCTCCGAAAATGTGAAAACGTTTTGTGCTTCAGATATTTAGTATAGAAATAACGAACATAATATCGAATACTTTTCTCCCTTTTTTCCTCAGTTTTTTCTCGATATTTTGAAAAGTATTTCGACGAATGCAACGATTTGAATGAGAATGTATTCAGAATTGAATACTTTATCGAAATTGGAAACGAAAAAACAGAAAAAAAAGTTTTTCATAAATCTTTTCTTTCATTCCTTCATGTGAAGGTGGTCAATCTTCAAAAATATTTTAGCTAGGTAGATAATGTCGAACAATATCATGATCCCAATTCTAAAATTTCAAATAGGTCCAGTTTTCGAACTTGGTACACCCCCTGTATAATTCAACGTTCGGATAAACTGAGTCAGTGTTCGGATAATCGATGTTCTACTGTAAATCAAAAATTCCCACGATTCTGAAGAAATTTGTCTGATAGTCTGTTGAAGGAGTCTGATATGATTAGATGAAATTTTTTTTTAAGCATTTGCCCCTGACAAGTTAATACAAGAGTTCACGTCGAGACCTTTTCATTCATGAAAAATTTTCTCTGACAGATACAAGAAAGAAAACCCCTGAAAAAGATTCAGAAAAATGCAAACCCCCTCAACAATGAATTCCGATTAATTTCTTTAACATCACTGTGAAAAATGTTTCGTGAATTAGTCAATTTTCTCAAATCTTCAACTCACTTGATAAGCCTCAAGAAGCCACAAGTTGCTGCAGCGTGAAGAGGCGTCCATTTCTCACTATCTTCGGCATTCACGTTCGCTCCAAACTCCAAAAGAAGATTCAACATGGCTTCATTATTGTCTATACAGCATTGGTGTAGGGCTGTGAGACCATCCTCATTGCAAGAATCTGGACTGACCCCCTTAGTTAACAGCCGTCGCACTGTTAGAAAATCAGAGAATGAATATTTGGAACTATGAAATTGTCACTTCCTTGTTAACTTTTATCAATGAAAAAAGAAGGCATTAAAGTAAGAAAAGGAGCTCTTCAACAGTTGTTTTAGGAACTCATAGCCAGGTGGACTCTACCCTGTTTGGTCAAATCAAACTCAAAATGATGAATTCTTTTTAACGAAATCAACCCTTCAATGGACAGTTACGTGAAATTTGAACGATGAGTTCAAATTTTTTTTATGTATTATTTCTCGCGTTTGAAATACAAGAACTTCATTCGAGAACAGTTCTGCAAACAGTATAAAAATATGTAGTGCTTCCTTACTTTTTATCTGAAGCTGTTCATCTATTCTAAACCTTTCCAACTTCAAATCGAGACTTACCACATTCAAATTGGAATTAAACATTTTCAAAATGAGAATAAGCAACTTCAAATTGGGAAACACAATCGAATCGGGAATAAACACATTCAAAATGTGACTAAACAATGTCATATTGGGAATGACATGTCTTTTTTTATATATCAGAGAATATTCAAGATACTTTCATGAATAAAATTTGCTACAATCTTTGAAAGTTCGAAGTATTATTTCTTTTTTTATTGTAAGGCAACAAGTTTTTGAATGGATTGGCCTTTTGACCCATTCGAGCACAGTGGTCTTTCTTCTATTATGTATTTGAAAATTTTTCTGATTGATTTTTGATCCAGGGACTGGAAGAAAAAACCTTAAAAAAAATTCAGAAGATTGCAGAGATTGATTCTCACATTTTTCAACGAAATTGTTCATAAATTTATATATACCTCTGCATTTTTTCCTCATTTCGATTCCCACTTACTCCAGAACAATTCTCTCGAAATATGAAGTCATACACAAAACTAGTGACAATATGAAAGTGTTTAATTCCAATTTGATTGTGATAACAATTTTGAAATTGTTTAGTCCCATTTTTATTCAATATTCTTTGGTGTTTACCATTTTGAAGTTGCTTATTCTCATTTTGAATTTGTTTAATCCCAATTTGAATGAGATTAGTCTCAACTTGAAGTTGAAAAGGTATAGTCAGTTATAATAATAATAATAATAATAATAATATCCTTTATTTCCGTGAGACATTTTTACAATGTATGGAGTGCGTCATTAAATAGTACAGGCAAATAAGTAAATAGGTATATACAATAGTATATAAAAAGAAAACTGGACAACTAATACGAACACGAACTAAAGTTCCCTGGCAGACAATAGTCAATAAATAAATAACAAATATCAGTCAATAAATAAGAGTAAAAAATAAAATAACATTGAAGACGTTTATCATTGGTGTTTCAAAATTATCTACAATTACAATCAAAATATTCGTTTAAATTATATGGTTCTATATTCACCAAAAAGATTTTAAGTTGACTTTTAAAAATATTGAAATTATTAATGTTCTTTATGTGTAAAGGCAGTCTGTTGAAAATTTTCAGTCCTATGTATTGTGGAGAGTTTTTACATATGTTCAATCGATATCTCTCCGTTCGAAAATCATGTTGAAAACGGGTTTCATGATTATGTACATCAGCACTGCAGAGAAACTTCGACCTATTCGAATAAACGTATTTACAAATCTCATATACATATATTCCCACTAGGGTTAGAATGCCAACCCTTATAAACTGACCCCTGCACGATTGTAGTGGTTTTAGACATAATATAGTACGTAAAATTCTTTTTTGTGTGGTGAATATTTGACCACTATGAGATGAGTTCCCCCAAAAACATATACCGTAATGTAACCTTGAACCTATGTGTGCATTGTAGATGTGAATTAATTGCGCACGATCGAAAACCAATTTTAGATTTCTCATCATGAAGCAAAGGCTGTTCAATTTCGTCCTCAAAGCATCGCAATGAGCCCCCCATGTGAGATTCTCGTCTATGGTTAATCCCAGAAATTTTGTCGTAGCTGATCTACTGATAATTTCAGATCCTACTCTCAAATTTATGTTTAAATCTTGCTTGTTCTGTTTAGCATGAAATCTAATGTAAGTTGATTTAGTGCTGTTGAGAAATAAAGAATTATCACTAAACCATCGAAAAACATCATCCATGCCCGAATTACAGATTATTTCGATTTCTTCATTCTTGGCTGACACAATAAATGATGAGTCATCAGCAAAAAGTGAAACTAGCCAATTCGGATCAATTTTTTTTATAATGTCATTGATGTAGGAGATGAATAAAAAAGGGCCCAATACGGAGCCCTGAGGTACACCCACATCTACGCTTAGTACATCCGACTTAAAATCACCCCCACCGCAAGATGGGAGACATACATACTGCTGTCGCCCTGTCAAGTAACTTGACAACCAACTTAATGCAGGTCCTCTGACGCCATACAACTCCATCTTCGTTATAAGGAGTGTAACATTCACGCAATCGAATGCCCTACTGAGATCACAAAAAATCCCAGCAGGACACTTCCCCTCTTCCAGATGGCCAACAACCCTCTCATATAAATGCTGGACAGCCCCCATAGTCGAACAGCCTCTACGAAAGCCATATTGGCTTGGGGACAAAATGTTGTGCTTCTCGAAAAATATTTCGATTCGACTCAAAAAGGAATATTCCAGCACCTTGGAAAAAACCGAAATTAATGCAACTGGCCTATAGTTCTCCATATATCGGCCGTCCCCACCCTTCAAAATGGGTATAATTCTATTTGTTTTCAAGATGTTAGGAAAACGCCCTTCGGTGAGTGATAAATTAATTAAATGCGTCAAAATAGTTGCTATAGGGTCAATCACTTGCTTCAAAAGAAATCCCGAGATCTCATCATAACCGGATGATTTTTTGTTTTTTATTTTTTTGTTTACTATTCCAATTAATTCATCTCGATCAATAGGTCTAAGAAATAAGCTAGATGAATTCTTATCAATATTTGGTTGGTAATTTTGGTCACGGTTAATATTTTTTAGTATGTTTAACCAGAATATCTAATGATACTATCCATTAACGTTTGTGAATTTATTTTGAGTTGAAAATTATGTGAAAAAACAGCGAATACTTGGATAGGAATTAGACAAATGGATGGGCGTTCGGAATAAGCCCCTCTAACGACCACAAATTATTTCGAAGGGCAATTTGTAAGACTTAAAGGGGATTTATAAATCCAGGACGTAAATTGAACTCAACTGGTTCAGTGAACAAAAAACAATTAACGAAAATATGCGGGATTTTCCGAAACAGTGAAAAGTTTCGGGTTGCAATCAATAACTCATTACCCCCATACGACATTCAGGTTATGCAAACTGTAGGGGTAAACCGATGTAGGCAGCTTCGGGTAATCTGAAGCTGACGGACAAGGGATGAAAATGATTCTCAGTTACTAGGAGGAAATTAGACCAAAATGTCATTTTCATATGAATAATTCATATGAATTGCAAAGGGGATATTTGATTCAAAATGAGTCCAGTTAAAATCGAACTACTGGACATATCTATCTGAACAATTCCAAATTTCCCTTTTATTACAGTGTTGTTACAATCACTTATAAAGACTGTATAATCTAATCGATGCCCTGAAACGAGATAACCGAATCCGCAGATTTCTTGAACAATATCTCAAAAATTTTCTTGCTCTTCGAATGAAAATATGTTAACGAGCTAGACGGATACAAATTTCACATAGAATGTTTATTCAGGTTTAATTTTCGTTTTACAACCTTCGAATATGACCATTTGTTTTCGAGATATCACATTTTGAATGCAAAAGGATCCTTTCTCATTCAACTGGCGATATCTCCGAAACTACTGATCGCAGTGATCGGCTAGCGAGCCGACAGGCAGTTTTTTCTGCAGAAAATTTAGTACAAAATTCTGTTAGGTTTAATTGGAAATTAATTTCATTTCACCGTAACATTAACGAGAAAAAAAGAGCAAAAAATTCCATTTTTTGGTTAATGGACTGTATCTTAGTCAATATCGTGAGAAAAGCTTAGGTTATAGGAAAAATTCACAGCCTAATGTACCTCAATGGCCGCCCTAAATCGGTTGCTCAATCAGTTGAGCGGTTCTTGGATCGATTGTTTGAAATTTTGAAAAAATTAAGGGAACAAGGTTTTTGTTCCGTAAGTTTGACCTAACTTTTTTAAAAATCAATAATTAGATTATTTCTTCACTTTTTACTCAAATTTGTTTTTTTTTTGGGATAAACAATCAAAAAAATTTCACAAAAATCTCACAAATTTGAAAAAAAAAATACCATTTGAAAAATTTGGTTGGATTTCATTCTGGAAATTAAAAACAAATAGAAAAAATTATTTCTGACTAATTTCAACTTGAGTTATGAACACATTTAAGGCTTCATTTTCCTCAGAAAAAAATTCATTGAATGAATTCAAAGTTGATACCCCTAAGCTACCCACTTAACAAGTTGAGTGAAATTCTGAGCGACAGAATTTTTCCGTTTTCTGCAGTTTTATTGAAAACTTTTCGACTAATTCGTTAAAAAAAAAAACCGATTTGAAGAGACTAGATCAAGATTGAGTAAAAAGTGAAGAAATAATGTAATCATGGATTTTTAAAATAGATTAGGTCAAGTTTGAGGAAAAACAATCATGTTTCAAAATTTCAATCAATCGGTCCAAGAGAACCTCTCAACCGATCGATCTACCAATCAAGGAGGGCCTTTAGGGAACATGAAGCTATACAATTTTCTAATAACCTAAGCTTTCACCGCAATATTGACGAAGATACAGTCCATTAACCAAAAAATGGAAAAATGTCATTTTCTGCTATTTTTACACGTTAACGGTACAGGTGAAAAATTTCTTTTTCAATTAAACATAACAGAATCTAGTAGGAAATTTTCTGCGGAAAAAGAAACCGTCTGTCGAATCGCTAGTAGCGACCAGTTACGGAGATATCGGCAGTTGAGTGAAAAAGCATCCTTTTGCATTCAAAATTGGATATCTCGAAGGCAAATTGTCGTAACAGAGTCCAGTAAAAAGCAAATTAAAGCTAAATAAACAGGTCTTACTCGGAAAAATTGCTCCATACGCGTAAAGCAAAAAAATTTTCTTCGTATATATTTCACTGAGATACTGCCTATTGAAAATCTCCAAAAGATTGTGTAGTTTTTAATATACCTTTCACTCATATCTTTATATGTAGGTTATGAATTACCTTCATCTATGTCATTTCTGGAAGCTGCTTCAAGAAGTACAACACTTTCGCTAAAAAATATATTTCTCTTATTGGACGTTTTCGCCTTATGCGCTTTCTTACTGTACTCCTTCTCTTTCTGAGACCAAACCTTGAGTTGATGATTTCGTCTTTTCCTGGCTAATATCAGTCTTTCTTGAGTAGGCATTTGTTCGATGTGAGGCATCTCTTGAATCAAGTCGGCGTGCTCCATTTTCGCTTGATGTTTTCTCCTTCGCTTCTTCAATACTGCAAAAATAGAACAATGTTTCAAAATTTATTATCGAATGATACCAAACATTGAATAATATGTATACGTTATACAGTTTTTCTTGAATCGATATCCAAAGTAGGCATTTGCGCTCATATTTGCAAACGTGAATCTTTTTCGATGAATGTCACTTTATCACTTAGGTATAAGCAACTATTAAAAAACGCTTGCTCTCGCTATTATCAACTATGAATCAAATATATGCATTTCTCAGGGCATCCAATGACAACGAATTAATGACATCTCGAGTGAGAAAGCAATAGGAGAAGATTGTGGTGATTTTTTATGTACAGGCTGGACAAAATTGGTGATACACTACAACTTTAAAACCGAAAGAGAAAGAGGAAAATATATGGCAAATCATTTTCAGTGAAACTGAGAATGCCATCTACTGCATTCCGGTATCTTCATTTGTTTTCGAGTTATAGGCCAAAATTGAAATTTGGGCGATTTCAACTTTTGTCATTACCTCCGTTTCTGTTTGTGCTAGGATGTTGAAATAAAAACATTATACAGACCTTTTTTTAAAGTGATCCAGTAGCGTTTTTTTCCCAAAAAGTATTCTTGTTACGCTATAACATGAAGTTGTGTTTTTCCTTATGGAAAAAATAGTTTGAAATTAGAAATTATTTCAGTTCCGAAAATATATAACGTATTATATAGGGTTGGCGAAGTAAAATAGTTTAGCCCCATATTTTTGTAAGTATGTTCTAGAAAATGCTTCGACAGGTTAATTGACACCAATTAGAAATGGTTCGGTATTTTCATAAAGATAATAGCAAAACCGTCACAAGGATGTGTCACTCGATCCCAATAGAGATTTGAGAATCTTGAGGGGTTGCCATCCCTTAGAATTATAATAATAGACCTCGCAGTCAAAAGGCGTCTGAGGATTAAATTGTTTAATCATTTTCTAGAGCTTTCTTACGGAAATACTGGTCAGTAGGTACTGTATGATGTGTTGCATATTTTTGAAACGAAAAACAAATTTTGATTCTTTCTGAGTCATAATAAACCTCGTAATAAACTATTGCTTCTTAAAAAACAAACTAAACTTTATGTTATAGCTCAGCAACGAAACCTGTTGGGAAATTGTTTTCATTTCGATATCTTAGCAAAACAGAAACGGAGATAATGACCTAAGTTGAAATCGCTAAATTTTCAAAAAGACAACAAGAGAAAATAGAATAATGCAGTTGGCGTAAAGTTGCCACATTGGACCTATTGCAAGAAAAGTCGCCAGGGAAGTACAAAAAGCAGTATAAACTCTTCATCATAAATTGGAATATACACTGAAAACGTAATGATGATACTTTAATGAAAACACTAAAACTATAAACTCTGCTACACTTTGGTTGCTGTATTCAATGCTACGATCTGTATTATCTGTTAGAAACAATATTGACATCAGCCAACATAGGAATACAAAGTGGCATACCTTAAACGCCGATCTGTGACATACACTGAGAGAAGTATTCACTTGATATTATCGATCATGCGTTAAAGTTAATAAATCATTTATTGGCCAAATGGACAAATAAATATTTCTTTCATGGAAATAAAGAATTTATTTAAGTTTTCGCAAATCACCTTCACTCAATATTATATCACATTTATTTATGAATAATAACATTCAATAATACCGAATAAAGACGCATTACACTGAAATAAATATATTTAGTAATAATTAACAAACTGCATGAATTAGGAATGAATGTTAACGTCTGAGAGCAAAATTGAAAATTAATGGCTTTGCAGGCGGAATTGAATTCTGGAATAATGACCAGTCCGTGCAGGATTTGAACCTGCGACCCTCGAATTACTAGTCCAATGCGTAACGAACTGTGCCATTGGGAAGGTTGAAGGTTCCATCTGATCTTCGGTTGGCGACTCTCCCAGAATTCGATGTTAGTTTGTTAGTTTTAATTCTTCATGAACTATGACGCTCGTGAAGAATTCTTTGGGGAGTTAGGGTTGGAAGGGGAACTCATTCGCTATCGGTGGTCATCGATGATTCGATTTTTACCTTTCATCCGATTGCGTCATTCGCGATTTATCGGCAGGAGTCGGGTAGTTGAATCTACCGACCACCGAACAATGTTAACTAGCCAAGATGACTGAAACATGTCAAATGCGGTTTGTTCATTGTTAATAAATCCTGTATTTTGAGTAAACATATCGTGGAGTGGTGGAAGTTTAGAATCATTTAGTAATAGAAACCAAACGTTCGTTTATTACCAAATGAACATATGTTTTCAATTAATATATCTTATATTTGAAGAGAACTGCAGTTTAAATGAAATACATCATACCCAAATATATTAAATATTAACAAATACCGTGTAAATAAATATTTCGTTATATATGAATGAATTCTTTCAGAGGCAAGATCTGTTAGTTAATAAATAAATTAAAGATTAATAAGTGGATTTGTCTGTTAATGAATAATCTCGAAATAAATACTTTATTGATAAAAACAAATTTATTTCTCTCAGTGTAGGTACAATAAAAAAAAGGCGAGAACTTTCACCAAAAAAAAATTGTTCAAAATTCGTTCAAAAGATATTTCTTGGTTCCACACTTTATTCCAAGCCTGTTTGTCATTTTGAGCTCTTAATACCAAAATAGCTATTCTTACAATGAGTCAACTGAAAATAACTGCGAGAATAGATTTGCATATTTATAAGGTTGTAGGGTATAGGACTTCAATATTGAAATGGAAGGTGATTCAATAAGAAGTTACATTTTGAATGTGAAATAAAACGCATTGCTTGTCGATGTAGGTATTCATGCAGTTATAATCGTTAAAGCATCGACACTATTCATCTTCTTCGAATATCTGTCATCGGATGTTGGCATCGCCATAAATATCTATACTTTGTTTACAGCGGGTCAGAAGAGACCATGTTTATTATCTGTGAAAATCTTCATTACCGAGGTCCACCTATGAGTTGAATATCGAAAAAATGAATGAAAGGTATTAAAAAAAACGGAAAAATTAAGAAAAAACGAATGCTAAAAATACTCTGACAAACCAACATCAAACAACTTCGAAGGAATTATTTTAGTGACAAGAAAAATCCATAACGGAAATTATGATTATTAACAGCAAGAAAAGAATCGGAAATAAAATGGTAGGTATGTTTCTGAATAAGAATATATCAACATCAAACAAAATATGGAAATGAGATCATATCAGTAGTAAGTCATTGAGACGTTATATAATATAATAGGTAAACCTACTCTCTGAGAATATTGATATAATAAACGAAATCGATCATAGTGGACTATAGGATTTTTTCAATGATTCGTTTCTAATAAAATACCATTTTAAAAACTGAAATTATTTTCGAATTCTTTAGACAGTGTTTCTACTAGTCTCAAGGAAAATATAATTATTGAATACCAAAAGTGACATGTATGTTATTCTTATAAAGAGAGAATAATTTTGACGTGCTAGGTAGTTGAATTCAGATGTTTTGAATTTTTCATTCATATGATATAAACGGTAAATCCTGATAATATGATTGTTCACTGTGTTCCATTTTGGTTTAGACTGCACAAACAGAAATATTTAAACTAGTTTTATTCCTTAAATTCAAGGCGAAAACGAGAATATTCACTTTTGGAGATGTTCTCATTTCTCAGGTTTTGTATGAGAAAATGAAAACTGCTTATAACAGATATTTTTGCATGAATGTCAGTGACGCCTTTAAATTTTATCTGATAAAATTGTGGACTCAACTATTCAAAAAATATCTAACGTTCCTGATTAGCAGTTACATGAAACATCTTCGGCAATTCATAATGAAAGTAATTGTTTAAACTCTACTATCAATTTTTATTCCCATGAACGAAATTTCATGATGAATAATCAATTAATAATTTGAATAAAAGTTGGAGATGATCGTCTAAAAGGTGGAGTGAATCAGTAAATTGGAAATAAAATTTGTGAAACCATGTAATTTAATCTTTAATAGCGAATTCCTTCAGGTATAGAACGCTTTCGGCGTGAAATAGAAACATATAATATATTTTATTTGATAATGATATATGTTGTATGTATTTTTCAAGTTCCCTTGCTAATACATGTATTTTCACATATTTTATTTCCAATACACTAATCAATAAATAATCGACTCAATGTCAATTTCCTCTGAGGACCAAGCTGATACAGTTTACTTCACTACAGAAGTTCATTGGAAAATACTCTTTCAAGTAAAGGTTAAATGGTTAAACTAAAGATGCATGCTAATGAACACGAATATTCTACAATAAATTCCAATCACATCTACAGTGACTGTATATTTAGGACAACGAGAGGGTTGAAACTTCCATCCCTTTCAGCAATAAAATCATATAATGGGATACCTAACCACTTGAAAAATGAATAAAAATATACGGGGTTTAAAAAAGAATTGAACAAATTCATTGAAAAAAACAAATAGTTAGAGTTGAGAAATTGTACTCTGTGTTGACAAACTTTTTTTTTATATCATCTATGTCTCCCGAATGAAAACATCCATTTTCCTAACTGATTGGCTGTTTTCGATCAAAGTAGTCAAAACAATAATTTTTTTAGTGAACCTACGAGAAATCTCAATAAACGAATTGTTACCTGGATATGCATCATCAAAAATTGTAACATTTCCTTCACTAAACTGACCATTCCCATGAGAAATTGAAAATATTCCAGCGCACTCCGGGATAAACATCACTAGAGGAAACTGAATTCGCGACAACTACCTTCATTTGGTGAATGATATCGAACAAATAATCAAAAAACAAAAATCGGATTACCTTCCGTTTCACTTTTTCGAGACAATTCGATAACTCCAAGAACAAGAACACATGGGAAAATTCTTATCAATATCTAGTGAAGAGCAGATAATGATTTTACACATCATAATTGCACCAAACGGTGGCGATATTTTCAATCCTCCTTAATCGAAATAAGAATATGATCTAGATCAATAGATACACACTATCACTAACAGATTGAAACAGTTTTCTTACCACCATCTGTACCAATAGATTTTCTGCATTCAAAAAGGCTCTAAAACTGTTTCCAACTTGAGTAGGATTTTTTTCATCGTCACTCTGACGTGGAACAATCGAAATGAAGAAATCTATAGCGGTTAGGCAAACCCTTGTGTGACCATTAACTGGAATTCTTTGATTAATATGATATTGGAAGTCTTTTTCGAAATCAAAATTATTTTATTTCCCTTTTTTAATAATATCCAATACTGTAAATTAGAAAGTTCAAGTTTAAGACATTAGAGCCTTCCATGAAATCCGAGTATGTTCGATAAACTTTTGTCTATTGTTTCTGCCCGTGAAGAAGTTTCAGGAGTTTAGTGCATCAAGAAACATTGAAAACCTTCATTAATGTAGCTTATGAAGCTCAATTCTCTTGATTTCAATTTTCTCCACTCAACAATACTAAGAAGGATTAGAAAATGAACGGACCAAAACAAGTTCGGGTTATGATTGTTGTTGAAATAATTCATGTTTACATCAGACATAATCCCAACTTTAATGCAGTATGTAGTAATAAGTATAAAGGAATTTCAGCGATATGCTCAGATAAATAAAAAAACAATAGTTAGTTACCTCTCCTACTAAGTGGAAGTAACTCTGGCATAGACGATATACATAATTGCATAGACAATAAAGAAAACAAAACAAAAATCGCTCTACAATTCCTATCGTAGAAATATTTCCATTATCTGCAGATTTAAAAAAGTGCAGTTCATTGTTTAGTTTCACGGTTTAACGCTGATCTGAGTTGCTCATTGTATATTTTCGGATATCGTCAAAGCGATTATGAAACAGAACAATAACTTTATTTGAATGAATCAAATTATGTTATTGTGCAAGAGCAGGAACTAAGGGGTTACTTCTTGAAATGCGAATGGGAAACTACATATTATATGGCACCTTTTTTTTTATTTTTTTCTTTCAACCTCTCTTAGGCCGGCCACTCAATTTCAGTCTCAGTTCAGCTCGGTTTTTTCAACTATACAGTTCAACTGAGAAATATGAACAGTTGAAACTGACAGTTTAAAACTGTACGTAAGTGGCCGGCCTTAAATGTAAATTTTTCATTTTTAATTTTTTTTTATTGATAATGTAAATGAAAAACATCTGCGAACTTTAAGATTATACATCAACCTACCGCTATTCTTTCTGATGATAATTGCAGTAATAAATGCAAGTGTATCATATTCTTTTTAGGTGTGATTATCACTTGTGTGTATTCCTCATTCTGTAAATGAATAAATAAAATATAGTGCGATTTGTTGACTCGTTTCTGCAGTGGTGGATGTCAGGGTAACACACTTTCTTATTCATAGTGGGCAAAATTCGTTGTCTGCTGACGGACTCTTTCCTTGCAGCAAAAAAAACCAATGACACATTCTCGAGCTCTTTTAACTGACTAATCTTAATCTGAAATTAGAACCAGCGTATCATTTCTAGATTTTGAGGAACTACACGAAAATGATTGTTACATTCAACCGGCATTTTTCCATGAGAATTCGAATGTAGGATAAATTTTTTTATCCGGCCATTCTCAATATATGAGAGGAATTTCTAATATTTATTCAGCGTATGGCATTAACACACAATGAAAATTGATAATCATCATTAATATGATATCAAACATAAAAAAATTTATTGATCTTGCTACTACATAGGCTGTTTTTCTTTAAAGTATCCAGCTATCCTGAACCAGTTTTGCAGTAGTTTCTCATTACTGGAATGTGTTTCCTGAATTGCAACCAACTCAGTATTTAGTGTAAATTTTTTGGTGATTTCAAAAATATAACTATATTCAATGATGAAGCTTTCCACTATGCTTCCCTTTCCACTATGGAACCATTTGAATAATACGAAAAAAAAAAGATTCAATTTCCCTTTTTCCATGTATGAAATGAACTAGTGATTTCAGTATTATTTAACAAAAAGATTCAACAGCAATGTTTCACGCATAATAAAATTCAACAATCGCCTACCCACTCATTATTCAATAGTGAAAAGGAAATTAAATATTTCCGGGAATTGTTGAATAATGGCAATTTTTAAAATCGGCAAAAAAATTCGCAGAGAGATGAGAGAACTTGAAACTTTAGTTTGCAGTTAGAAATCACCGATCCTTATTATATTTTTTATTTAGCGCGAGTGTTAAGAACCAGGCAGGTCGGGGTTCGAGTCTCTGGCAAGGAAACAATTTTCAAGTATGGAGAACTCGATGAACCATTCACAGTGCTGTGCCGAAGGAAGTATTAGGAGCGAGATTAGGAGACAGTAACAAAACCAACCCATCCTTCCTCGCATCCTTCTTACCCTCACAAGCGTTAAGTAACTTTTGAAGGGTTTGTCAGAAACCAGAAACCCAGTAGTAATGGCATATACAACACAACAAATACAAAATCTTGAAAATGGATAGATCAAAAAATTCAATAATATCTTATTCGAATTACTCATAAATTTTGTGCCTGTAGAATGTAACAATCATTCTCGACAGTCGAAACAAGCAAAATTCATGAAATTGAAAAAATTTGATATTCAATCAAAAATCTGAAAATGATACTTCGGAGATGTTTCCCGATTTAGATTAGTCAAGAAAAAAGCTCGAGAATGTGTTATCTGCTTTTTTTCTAGCTACTACAGGTATCGAGATTCTCTCAGTATACAACATATTCTGCCGACAATAGAATTTAAAATGTTTTTTGGTTTATTGTTCAAAATTTCACCAGAACCAATTCAATTCGATCAGATGAATCCGTATGGAATTCATTGAGCTATTTCCAGCAGTATCTTCCAGTGGGAATAGTTGAATGGCCAGGAAAGATTTTAACTTCATAAGACGATTATTTATTATTGGCCATAATTAGAAGTCACATTGAATTTTGGGTTTATTCAAAGCTCGTCTTACCTTATGCGAATACATACATATTCATATCTTGCAAAATTATCTTCACTAGGTCATTCTGTTTCATTTTTATGTTTACCAAATATATTCTGCTGATGTTGATCATCTGATTAACAACAAGAAGAAAACATTCGTTTGACATTTGGAAGACTTTTGAAGTCATGACTGAATTTATAAACATAGATTTCGAAATATGATACGAAGCGACGTTGACAAAATTGAAATGATTTTTGAATTCAGAAGCAACATATTGGATTCGATTCAATTTTTCAAAGATTGCTCGCTGCACAATATTGATTTGAAAATTACATCAACATTACAGAAATTATCCTGAAATAATCTTAAGTAATTCAACTTCAACAATAAATAATTTTCATGGATCTGAATTAATAAATAACATATGTGCATTTTGACATCTTTGTGTTTTAAACTGGTCGTAGAAAATAGTATATTCCAAAATAAGTTGCAAAATGGGCTCCAATTCCAACACGAACGCGAAATCTCGAAATCATGGGTGTTAGAATTGCCTTCTGCCACATATATATTTTCTCTATCTCAGTCAAATTTTATGAAATACTGTCGAAATTCAGATAAAAATTCAGATAAGTAACTTTTGTATTGTATCTTGGCAGTTGGTACGACTTACGAAATTTGACAGATTACGGAATTTTAATGATTTGACTTGAAAATTGATAGAATCGGAAGTCTGTGCTGACAACCACAAAACGAAGAATATAACTGAAGACAATACTGTTATGAGTTTATCACAGCACTACTTTCAGTACCTTCTCTAATGAACTCATTAGGATGATACTGAAATCGCAATTTTGAACTCGTTTGAATAGAAATTTCAATCTTGTGCAAAATGTACATTATTTTTTGTTAGTTACATAATATGATATCATTGAAATATTTCATCTGTGGTTTCAGGTGGTGATATCATACAATTTAAACAATGAAAATATTGGAATTTCAGTATCCACTACAAAATTTCAAAAAGAAATTTTAGGGTCGAATACTACATTTCTTGTATTAGACAATTTTCACAGGGACCCCCCCAATGTTGAACGAAGTTGGCAAATTTTCAAAGTAGTTGGAAAAATTTCAAAGCGGTTGGAAAAACTTCGAATCAGTCGGAAAAAATTTCAAAGCAGTTAGCAAAATTTCAAAGCAGTTGGAAAAAATTCCAAAGCAGTTGGAAAAAGTTCAAAGCAGTTTGTAAAATTTCAAAGCAATTGAAATACATAATTCCGAGAGAGTTATGAAATACGAAGGAATCTGAATTAGAAAAAACAAGTTTGCAATCAGTAATTGGCAATATATGTATAGCCGGCAATAAATGGTATTTAATCCAATGTTTTTGCCATCAAGTGTTGGGAGAGATGCGGCCTCAAGAAGTGGACTGTGTCATAAAAAAAACCATCTGGTATCATAAATTCAAGCTGTTACTTTCAGATGTACCGAGTGTGACGGCCTAATAGGCGTTTCTGGAGAACTGGACCTATTTTAATCTGAAAATGGGGATTATGATATTGTTCGACATTATCTACCGAGCTAGAATATTCTTGCAGCCTGACAACTTTCAGTTATACAGGGGATGAAAAAAAAATTTTCAAAAGTTTTTTTTAATTTTTTTGTTTTCCATTTCGATAGAGTATTAAATGGTGAATACATTCGTATTCAAATCGTTGCATTTGTCATAATAATTTCCAAAATATCGAGAAAAAACTGAAGAAAAAAGGGAGATAGGAGTATTCGGTATTATGTTTGTTTTTCCTAATCTAGATATCTCAAGCACAAACCGTTTTCACATTTTCGAAGTCGAAAACTGTGGAAATATTGTCGATTTTTGAAATTTTGTAAAACTCGTCACAGAGTGTTCCAAATGTTGGGTCAAAAATCGGGATCAAGATTGGCCCATAACTTTCGTTTTTCAAATTAGAACCCTATTTTATTATGGTTGCTTTGGATTGTGCGAAGAAGAATTAAGATAATGTTCCAACATGTTAATGCTCCTAAAATTAATAATTCTCGAGATATTCAGGATTTTCTGATTTCATGTCGTACATTGCGTCAAATTCATAGAATCTGTTTCATATCAACAATGATCTTGGTCATAGAAGATAAATTATTCCAATAACTCACTAGTGACACACCTCTTTTCTGAATTCACTCATCATTGTTGATATGGAACAGATTTAATGAATTTGACGTTACGTACGACATAAAATCAAAATTCCTAAATAACTCAAGAAATATTGAATTAAGGAGCATCGACATGATAGCACATTATCATAATTTTTTTCGCACACTCCAACGCAATCATAAAAAAATAGGATTCTAATTTGAAAAAAGAAAGTTATGGGTCAATCTTGATCCCAATTTTTGACCCAACATTTGGAACACCCTTTGACGAATTTTTCGAAATTCAGCAAGTGTACAATATTTCTACAATCTTCGACTTCAAAAATGTGAAAACGGTTTGTCCTCAAGATATTTAGAATAGGAATAACAAATATGATATCGAATACTCTTATCTCTTTCTTTTCTTCAGTTTTATCTCGATATTTTGAAAACTATTTTGACGAATGCAACTACACGAGTACAAATGTACTCAGGATTGCATACTCTATCCAATTCGAAAACAAAAAAAACAGAAAATTTTTTTTTCACTCCCTGTAAAACTGAAAGTGGTCAGGCTCCAATAATATTTTAGCTCGGTAGATAATGTCAAACAATAACATAATCCCAACTTTCAGATTTCAAATAGGTCCAGTTCTTCAGAAACGCCTAATAGGCCGTATGTGTAAATAAATTTGAATAATAAACCAAAATAGATTCAAACTGAAGTTTGAGTTATGTGGTCCTTATAAAAATAAAATAAAACATTTCATGAACAGAAAATGCACGACATTTTTGTTGACGTGTCTAAGGTACTGAGACTCTTATTGTTCTACATTCTACAGGCGGATGAACAATGGGCTACCAGGCCTAGGTTCTGCCAGAAAAGGCACCGCAGATGAAGAGGAAGAAGAAGACCAGAATATCGGAAGTCACAACAAAAATTGTTCAAAACACTTAATACATCCTTATTCCAAACACTAATTGCAATAAACGCTGCGAAAAGATCGAAATCGCCAACTCAAATTAGGAAATTTTGTTCAAAATTGTTTCTTCAATATGACTGATTTAGGTCAAAACCGTTTCCCTACTAAATTGAGAATATGTTTTTTCTTAAGAAGTAAAAGTAAGGCTCATCTTTTATCAAACGAAATATATTTTCTGAAAATTTTGTTCCTTTTATTCTGTGAAATGGACCCATGTTAGAAATGAGCAGTTTCAATATTATAAATCTGATCAAAGTGGACAGTAATTAATTTTGATTTTTCATCTACCTAACATTCAATCATGTATAATTCTTTATTTTATGGAATCTGCTTTTTTCGTGAAAAATATCTTGTTTTATGATGCTTGAAATTTTGAGATATACCAAAGAATGAAACTGAACTAAATTAAAGAATGAAACAAAAAGTGTGTCTCAAAGTTTCAAACATACTTCAAGGTATTCCTCACAAAAAAAAATGATTCTATAAAATAAAGAAACTCACATTATTGAATATTGGGTAATTGGAAATTTAACTATAATTTCTCATAACTTTGATTCTCACTATTCACTCCTTTCACGGAATAAAAGGAATAGATTTTTCAGAAAAAGTATTTTCTCTGATGCCCTCGCTTCCAGATTCCATGAAATAAAGAAAAGCTACAAAACTGAAGAAACAAACAAGTAGTGTTTCTCAAAGTTTCAAGCAGCATCAATATACTTATCATGAAAAAAACAAACTCCATAAAATCTACTTAATTGAATTTTCGGTAGATGGAAAAAAAGTTAATTACTCCTCACTCTGTTGAAAGTCATCATTTTGAATTTTTTTTACCGAAACAAATATTATACCATAATATGTATAACGGTTTCCTGTTTATTCAATGTCCAGTTGGAAAATTTTCGATGGATTTCCCCCCCCCAAAAATTTTGCTTCGGCCCGTCCCTGAATTTTCATGAAATTATTTCTGGATGAATGCACGAATTAATATAAATGATTTCGACTCGTAACATATACCATGAAACATTTTTCGTCCTTTTCTTGTTCACAATATCAGACAATAGTATAGTCGTTGTGAAAGCTTAATGCTTCTATTGATATAACAGAAAATTTTCATGAAAAAAAGGTAGCACTCTTTAGGTATTAAGGCAGAACTGCATCACATTTCACCCAATTTATACTACGATTATTTGGGTAATAGCAAAAAACATATTTTATTGAAAACTGATTGTGTAATCGATTGTTCTGAACGTGCAGTTCGATTAATATCAATAATCATTTCGAATGCTCTTATCACTAGTCGTCAAACATAGTTTCAACGATTGTGATACCAGAAATATCAATGTTTCCAAGTAATCAGGTGGAGATAGTGATCAAATTATGTGTACTGATCAACACATGATTTTTGAGCAGAATTGTTCAATAACTAACTTATCTGGAAATAAGATTTTTTCAAGATTCATCACGACATTTTCACCTTGTCATTTTACACAACGGCGATATTTTTCACATATAAGAGCCCCAACTTGATGGAGTCAATGAGACGAGAACTTTTTCAGTGTGTTATCTATCTTATTATGATAATAATGTTTATTCAAATGAAGTACTATATTGAAATAAACAAAAACCAAAACTACAAGATAATAGTTTTCCGAAGAAAAAAATTATCTGTATGTAGTTTGAGAAAAAAAAATAATATAATATATATATATAATATATAATATTCGTTAGATATATTAATTGAATGGGAAAAAATGGATTTCCTTCCCTACCTCATCTTCCAGCATAGCAAATTGATCGTTTAAATTGAGGCTGTAAATATGACATAAGAAGAAAAGAATCATAAGAATTTGAAGTATATCACATTATTGAGAACTCTATGAAAAGTAAAAGTTTCGAAGTATGCACCAATGGCGACTAAAAGTTAAGGTATCTACAAATATACCTACATCACATAATTTTTTTAAATTGTAAGTCACTCATTATTAGGTTAGTTAATATTGTAGCTTTTAATTTTAACCTGCGGCACTGAACTCAAGTGAAGTACTACCCAGTGGGTTTATCAGACGGTTCGAGGCACTAGCCGCTAGACGCTAGATTTCTTGAGTGTTAGCAGGTGTCTATTCGAGTCGAGACTCATAAGAAAGTATTAACTTGAGGGTTGCTAGGTCTAGCGGGGAAAGGAGTTCAGGGGGTACTTCGGGAAAAATAGGGATAGTCGATTAAAGGATTTGTAGAGTAGATCAGAGAACGGGAAGAGGGTCGGTCAGAACGTAGATAATTAATTAGACGCGGTTCAGAAGACGAATTTTTCGATGAAGTGATTAGACGGAAACTAGTCGGAAAAGTTAGACGTTAGACGAAATCTTGGGACGCGATTCTCAGTCTTAGCGAAATAGATGGAAGCTAGTTCAGAGGTCGTTAAACAAGATTTATAATACGAAAATATTATAGACGTTCGTTCAGTGACTGAAATCCCGAGTTCTTGTTGTCAGTGTTTTTTACTTCTTTTCATTTTTTTTTACCTCAACTTAGGTGCTTTTTGTTTCAACATTTATTGTATTATTTTAGCTCTCCAATTCATAAGAATATACATACTTCTATTCATCTACTCATTAAACATTTTATTAAATTACCTGGTGCCTACTAATTTCTCTAGACACAGTTAAATTCCTACATATGTAAAAGTGAATCACTTCGACTGTAGTTCAGATGCACAATAGATCGTATTTTTATTTTTATGATCCATTCACGCTCTAACCTCAAAAACGTTATAAGGGGCATAGAGAATATTACATCTCTGATCTTCGTGAATGTAGAAAAACTGCGAGACCGAATATTTGTGTAAAATTATTGTTTTAGTATTGTTTAAGAAATTGACAATTCGAATCGATTTTTCTTTCGAGGTAAGATCAGATTTGAAGTTAATATCTTGTTTTGTAATTAATGTAAATGAATGTTTCTTTCAAGGATAAAAAAACGATTTATTGGTCACCCTAATTTATACCAGATTTGAACATCACATATATTATCAATTACATCAGGAGCGTAACATCCAGAAGATGATGAAGATCATTTGTATGTAATAATAAATAATTAAAGTATAGACAGATATTTTAATGAATAATAATAATTATAATTGAGATTGCTGATATACTATCAAGGGTTAACTTCAATGTTTCGGGTTATAACTTTAGATCTCTTCTTGTATTAAAGTCACCTGTCGCAGAACTTTGGTCAAGGTGGCAGTTTTCAGGGAAGAAATGAATGAATGTTCATTATTTTATTTCATGTATATCGGTTCATATATGTTGAACAACAGAGCTATTATGACTTCAGCCTGGCAGCTTCGAGAATTCATTCTAGAGGAGCATTCACTAATCCAAGATATCTTAGATATCAGAAGGATTAAGCTCCAATAGAGATTTTTGCGATATTTGGTTAAATATCGCATTTATTTCAACTTTTATTCGTGAAACGAATAGTTTTAAATATGCCAATCAGTTTTAATTACAACAGTTATAAGTGAGATTTCATTCTGAATGTGTAGGACAAAAAAAAGGCAAGAAATATTATGATAAATACGTAAGCTAATGCTTTCAGGACGGGATAATAATGACAGAAGAGTCTTCAGGGCTTATTGGCCGTGGTCTATTAGAATAAAGCTAGCTACGTTATATACTCTTATCATCCATCAATAGGCACCCAATACACTAAGAAAATTGAAAACGATTGTGCTCTAACCTTTCTGGACGTCTTAATAACTAGAAAATCTAATAAGAAACTCGAGGGTTTATTGTAGATTGCAAAAAATTTCCTCAAGAGTCTTGGTCCCCACATCAACTCTAAACTGGTTGAATGAAAGATAACAGTTTTTTTAAGTGTGGAATCTTCACGTTCGCATCCCTTAAATGAAAATAATAAACTAGCAAAAAAAGTTTCTTGTTCGGGAGAAATCAGGTTTATTCGGAGATTTCAGCGAATAACGAGAGTTGTAATATTGAGAATATTCCATTTTCTCACTCTGACAGACAAGTATAGTAGCCCTACATCCAGAAGCTTTGTCGAACCACTAGATTTACGCAACGTTTGAATATTCCATGGACTGTCTCAAACAGTACCATAAGAAGACGGTTGCTTTCCTCAAATTTAAGGGAAAGAAGTTCTTTCAGAGTAGCTCGACTATCACCTGAACATAGAGCTTCCTGTCGGAAATTGGCAGAACACACAAAGACTGGCTTTTACCACAATGTCGCAAAGTACTCTTTTCGGACTAGTCACGATTCGGTTTACGAACTGATAGTCGACAAGAAAGGGCAGACTGAAGCGACTCAAGTTCGCTAGGGAGGTTGTGCCCTTTGAAGGCGGATCTATATTGTGCTGTGGGGTATAATATTCGGTCACCATACCCCTCTTATTCTCGTTGAACCCACACTGGAAACATCATTGAAACAATCATTGTTTCTCTGCGCGGGAAAATTTCATTTATCAGGATGATAACACCCGCACAAAAGGTTTCAAAATATTGTTCAGGACAACAATGTCCAGAGAATGAACTGGCCAGCAAAGTCACTGGGCATGAAACAAATTGAGCACGTATGGGATTACTTAGGGAGAGCAATATTCAATCGCCAAAACTCACCTTCAACTCTTCAGGAATTGAGTTATTATGTACACCATAAAATGTACGAAAAGCACGATAAGTTTGACGAACAAAACCATTATTTGGATGGGAAATTTCAAAAATTTGCAGGAGTTTTTCTGGTGTAAGTCTATTCATAATGAAATTTCAAATCCTACTAAACAACAAGCAACAATCAAATGTTGAATAGGTTGTAAAATAAAGCAGTCTTGCCAATTTAAAGTTGTGCCACTCTAAAAGAAACACCCAATAGCAAGGCGTATTGGGCAGAGAAGAGGTGGGTGAAAGATCAAAAAAATTCGGAAAATCAAAACGTGCTATATTCATTGATCAAATCGGAAATGTCAGGAATGCGGGGAAATTTATTATATAAGAACGCTGAATTATCGGATCTTCTATTTGAAGAGGTTCTCAAATTGAACTAATCCGTCGATTTGACCGATTATCCAGACAGTTATTCGAATCGACTTCTTTCATTCAAAAAAATAGAAACTTTGAAAAGTTTTCAGCTTCAGGTTCAAGCTTTCCCAATAATAAGAGAATATTTTCGAAGAAGTTGCGTCCTCAGAACCTTAAACAAGTATGTATGTTAATGGAAAGTGAACTGGAAATCCTTCGGAAATCAACACCTTCAAGTCCTGCTCCATATACAGGCCACTGTTTCAGAAGTAGCACTATCTCGTTATGAGCTCGCAGTAGCGTTGATATTCCAAAATCAAGGAGACAGTGGCAAGCACTGTTGAAGAGAGATACGTTGAGAATTCCATAGAAAATAAAAAACCTATTGCACAACATAAACTTAGTCAAACATCTAATGCTCTGTGCCCCACTTTTCAAACAACAGCCAGTGCGAGACATAAAACAGTCGGGAATTAATTCTAACCTTATATTTTTCTTTGTACACTAAGGGTCAGTTACACAAAACTTTGTTTGTACCGTTAAATTAATTGGAACCATCGCGATTCGTTAGAATTTCAAAACGAGTGATTCGATGGGTTCGAATTAACGTAAGGTTTTTTAATCGCACAACAGGGCCGCCGCCAGGGCCGGCAAACCGGACAGTCTGCCGGGGCAGCAAATTCTAGGGGCGGCAAAATCAGTTTCGTCATACTAGATTTTTTTCCTTCGAAATCAAAAACCCGCCTGTTATTGAACGTGAAAGCGACAACACGATCAAACTCAGGGGCGGCTTTTTGAGCCTGGTCAACCAAATATATCACACGTGTACACAAATAACCAGATAAAAATGCAATTAAACCAATACAAGAGTAATACTGGCAGAATGAAAACGATGGAAGATGCAGCATTCTAATCATAAATAAAAATCCTCGTCAGGTTGTAAATTTCGCCAACGCCTCAGCAGCCTCTCATCCTAGTTAAACTTGCTTGTTTACGAGTTTATTATCAAGACGGTCGGTCCCTTTGATGAACATCTGGGACTGTAAAGTTTTTGGGAGGATTTCTAGGATAATTCAGTAATGATTCTTATTTTCAGTTAACCAATCGGAAATCTAAATTTTGATATTCGGGAGGGGTTCATAATACTCGAGAAATAAGGGTATGAACTGAACTCGTTAGTCCTCTCCTCAGTGTCGTGTGTCGTCACAAGATTCAATATTTTTGCAAAACTATATAGTGCTACATAATAGAAATCTGTTATCAATCTTCAGAGTTGTGATTTTCGAACTGAATTACTCCACAAGATTGAAGGCGAGTTCTATAATTCGGTATTTTTTTACCGTCGGATTTCACATTTAAACGATAATAGCTCTCTGCTTATTTACAGTGACGTAAATGATTTCTTTTGAGTTTTTCATCGATCACCTCAGATACGCATATTATTCATAAAGCCATACAGCGTCGTTTCAATAATTCGAAAAGGCGCCTTTAAATGAGTTGGAAATATGCCTCGCTGAAATTTGAGGGAGATAAGTATTCTCAATTTATTGGATAATGGTCATAGTAAAAGAATGTATCGATATTATTATAATAATCATTATTAGATACAGGTGAATACTTGAGATTTATATTGACCACTTCTCATTTACTTAATCAGATGTTAGAGTTTAAGAACATGGCAACAGGTAATAAATGTCATAAGGACAAATCGCAGAACGAAAACAGTGAGAATAACATGTACCTTATTCTGATCCGGATATCATCGTCTAGAATTTTCTTCACACATGAGATCTGTGTTGCCTTGGAATAAAGAATTAGTAAAATAATCAAAATCCAAGGCGCTCAAATTTTTTTTCTTTAACATCAGTTCATTTAGTTTCGTACACTAAAAGCAGAGAGCGTTTTCATTGTTTCTCGATATTTTGTATGTGAATGCATTTTAGAATTCCGCATTTTTATTTAACATATCTTATACAAATGCATTTGTACTTGAATCGATTAATTTATTTTATTATTATTATGATACCTTACCGCCTGATTGAAAGTTTTTACATACGCATTTATATTTATCGGTATCTTGTATCGTAGAAACTGTTGTATAATGATTTTATAGTAAATTCTTTTGGGATACTTCTGACGAGAGAAGCTTTTCAAAGTTGAAAATGAAAAATTTTCTACGATCAACAATGGCCCAAGATAGATTATCTGATCTAGCCATTTTACCCATTGAACATGAGATAGTCAATAATCTCGATATATCTCAAACAATTCATGACTTTTGCGATATGAAGGAGAGAAGGAAGAAATTTATTTGAGTTCCAACATTCTAGTCTGATGGTTCTAGTTCACTTTTATACATGCGATGGCCGGTATATATGTTTCTTTTTGTTATTTTTTATTTAATATATTTTTTGTATAATACATATTTATAGTTATATTTTTTTCGTTTCTGAATTTTTTTGGCCCTTGATCAAATTGTGAAAGAGTTTGTTATGAGTCCCAAACTCAATACATCACAGCAAGTTGGCAAAATATAATTTTCTCGGGGCGGCAAAATTTTATTTTGCCGGGGCGGCAAAATGTCTGGCGGCGGCCCTGTCGCACAATTGAAGTTTTATGAAACCGACACCTAGTTACACAAATTGAGACGTAACATAATGTCAATGACAAAGATTATAGAGTATAAAGATGGGAAACGAAGCGACTACAGTGATGTGAGCGACATCTGTTGTTTCGAAAGTAATCGGGTTATGGTTAAAATATTTAATTGGGGTTCATTTGGCATAGAATATATAAAGATTTAGTAGGCTGTTGTCATTTTTGAAAGAAATACTTGAATAAATATTTTTGCTGAATGATGATTGAATTTTCTCGCGTATTTTCCACTGAAATAACTCGAAATCTACAAGAGTACCACCTAGCTCACTCAATAATCTTGGTTTGTGTGTTTTTCTGTTATAAATTTTGTGTTAAAAACTGGCCGACATTGGAAATGCATGGTGATTAATTGCAGAAATCTTGAATGTGCATTCTTTTCATTACCAAAGAGAATAGAAATGTAAGTTTTGAAACTCGTATCATGTAATTGTCTTGTTCATTGCTTTTTATTTTCAGTGTTGTCAAATGGATAGAGGTTTCGGGGTAAAAATATATTGTTCTGGATAATTTGTTTGCAAACCGAATTTTCTTCGGTCTCATTCATTAGATCAAAAAGTTCCACTCATAGAGGCAATGGTGGTCAGAAGAACGACTTATAGAGGTGGTGGTTCTCTTGACGACCCTTCCAGCAGTTCGACTCATCTACTAGACCCTCTAGACTCATTGAGGTTAAAATACACTGGGTAAGATATGTATGATAATTCTCTAATATGTGAACAAATTTTTGAAATGTACTCAATTTCATAATTATTGTATTGTAGTTGATTTTACACAATCATTTCAAATAAAAATATAAAGAATCCAGAAGCGTATTTCATTTGATTCAAAGCAATATGCAGAAGAAAAATCATCCTGATCAAAAGGCGGAGCCCTGATTTTTTTTTGTCAATCAGGATATTTTTTTAAAAGCTCGACAAAGTATTTAATTAAATGAAAATTTATGAGAAATGTGTTTCGAATTTCGCGCCTATTGAAATAGTTTTCTGTACTGAATAATGTTTTCAGCGTCATCTATGTGTCACAAGTAAGAAACTAGCCAAAAATCGTAGTCGGATTTTAGTACTACAGATACAAGGGCGTTTCCTATCTTTCTAACTCTATAATCTTTGGTCAATGAGGTATGAAAAGTGTCACTTTATATGTCAAAATTTGAAAAATGAACTAAATACCAGAAATAGAGAAAAGTTTTTTTTTCTGTTGAATTCAATGCGATCATTTCTCTGAAAGGTTCATTTCATCCCAGATCATACTATAGATTCTTACTTCCTCTTCTGTGTCCAGATATATGATATTGTTATGTGACAAATTTCAGCACCAATTTCGTTTCCATTTCTTCACGCTCCTCTTAGCACACACACATACACAGTTAGAATAAAATCTCATTAACCGTTACACATATTTCGTTAACACAATCAAAAACAAATCCAACTCAATGTATTCCGACGAACTGAAACCATTGCAGAATAAATTGGTAGATTATCAGAAGATAAGTGAAAATTATTAATATTTCAATTATAAAATATCTTTGTTTTATTATCTCGATACGTCGATACGTTGAATCAGTTAGCAAGGACATACTGTAGAAAATTTTGATACTACTTAGATATGATTCAGTCTGATTGTGCTCAATATCTGATATACCTATCAATATGGTATGGTACGGGTACACGAATTTATAATTTTCTTTGTTCATAGTTGTTTTATTTGCGTATAAAGGATTAGAACGTATTATTCAAGTTCGCATAAAACATTATTATTATTAAAAATACAATTAGAGTTGAGATATATACTTGTGACTCAAATAACCCAAGAAAAAAAAGTTCAAGGGACATTTTCCCAAAACATGGCTAGAAAATAATTAAATGAACATACATACTTTTCAACACGATTGAATACGATATCCCTAACTCTTGTGGAGCAGTAGTATATATTATGCTCGTAGCTAACAATTCTTTCTGAATATCTCGATAATTATACATTTTAGATATATAGGAACCCCTAAAAGACTCCACACTTAGTTTTTTCTTAAAAATTGATATGGTAGTGGTGAAACTATGTCATCCATTTGAAAAAATCAAGTTTCTGGCTTTTTTTGAATTCCAACTTTGACAATCTGATTTTACCACCCAGTTTATCAAAACGTAATTTTTTATACATAGTGACGTCGAATATCTTTTCGGTAACACTTTTCAAAAAACAGATCTGAGATTTCATTGAATACTCAGTGTTAGACAAGCCTCAATTAGTAATTTTTTTTCAAAAAACAGTGAATAACTCGAAAACAACTATAAATGGCTATAGAGAACATAAAATGAATGTGACGTTCGAAGATCTATCCCAAAAAGTCATAATATGCAGGGTGTTCTATTAGAAATATGAAAGTTGATACCATTTCCGGTGAGAGCGGAAGTCAATGATATATAAGAATATATCATAAATAAAGGTCTTCTTGGCTTATATCCTCACATAAAATTTGAAATTGATCGAATTATTATTTCTTCATAAACTTCTAATGGGCTCTCCCGGTGAGACACCCAGTATGTTTGCAGAAAATTTTCAGGATTTGGTCTAATGAAGAAGTCTGATATTTGAAACATTGTATGTTTTATGAGTTCAATAGTTTTCTTGTTCGCTTATTTTTCGGCAAAAATTTTTTCAACTGATATGCATCATTTTAATTCGATATTTGCAGAAAGCTGCAATTTTTTCAATATCCCTAAACATTTAGCACGTCGTAATTATTCACTATTGTAAGAACGTGGGAATTCGGTTGGGTCAGAAAGATTTCACCTTTTGTTAGTGGACAATTGTTCCAGTTAACATCTCGCGATGAAAAGAAAGTCTTATATGCGCTACCAAAGCATCAGTCTTTGTTCGTATCTATATAATCCTAATGGAAACACCGTGCGATTGTTTCCCAAATGCCAAGGCTGAGGATGGTAACAATCAGATATTTCGCAATATTCATGAATTCATTCGCCGTATTCAGCTGGGGCTAGCATTGACCAGTGCAGTTTCATTCATAAATCTGAAGCATTTTGATCTTCGCGATCCCTTGTCAGATGTTTTATTATGATTGATTGTTCATTCTTGAAGTTGCTTATTACTGGATTGATTATTTCGATGGTAACCGAAAGAGAAGATACATTGCAAACCTTCTTTTACTCGATGGTAGAATAAAAAGAATATTCAACAAAATAAAACCGACTTAAGAAAAAGAAATTCCAAAACAAACTAAGATACTAGGAAGTAAAAAATTATTGCGTTTTCACTACACAAAAAGCTAGGTAGTTACCCACTAACTTCAATGTAAATCAACATATTACCAATAAACAAGAAAAAATAAGTCGAAAAATTTTACGAATATCAATCAGAGTACTTGAAGTCAATCAAATTATTTCGATGATATAATGTTACGTACTCATAATTATTGTTATTCTTGAAAGAGGTCTAACATATATTTATATACGTACACTTTGAAACGTTGGTTGCTGTAAAAAATCGAAGTTTTCTTGTTCGTACTTTGTTAGGTAATAATTTTTTCTCTATTTCAGTATCGTAATGAGTTCATTACAGTACTAAAAGTAGTGCTGTAATGAAACCCATTACAGCATCGTTTTCAGTTATATTTTTCGTTTTGTGGTTGTTAGTACTGACCTCCGATCCACTCAATTTTCGAATCAAATCAATTCAAATTCCGCAATCTGTCAAATTTTGTTAGTGACACCAACTGCCAAGATACAATACAAAAGTCACTAAGGACAATTTTTATTTGAATTTCGAGAGTTTTCCACAAAACTTGACTGAAATAGAGAAAATATCGTCTAATACTCGTTGCAGAAGGCAATTCCAACACTCATGCTTTCGACAACTCGCTCCTTCGTCGCTCGTTTTCGAATTTCGCATTCGTGTTGGAATAGGAGCTCATTCTGCAACTTGTTTTAGAATATACTATTATAACTGATTTGGTCCTTACCTACAATAATTTTCGTGAGATCATTTTCATTTTCCAATAGTATATTCTATCATTATCATTGCATTCTTTAAAAATATGGTCGGTCTGTTGCCAGAAATTGAAATTGGTAAAGTTGACCCTTCTGGATGTAGTGCTTCTTCTTCTTATGTAATGATTATCCACATAACTTCCCGTTGAATACCTATCATCGTTCGGCAAAAATGTGATAGGAGAAGTTATGAAAATTAAGGAAAGAAACGGATTTTGTGGTTCGACCCGATAAATTTTTCCTATAATGAATACAAATCGAAAATAACCTTATCGAAAATGATATTCGGTATTGTGAACAATCTCAGCATTATCGGAAGTGGTTGTTATTTACCACAAAAAACTTCCGTAGTAGTAGAGATTAAAACTATTCTTGTCATTGAATATGAGGACCAATGACCTACCCTGCTCCGGGACTCGAGAAAACGAATTTTACACAGTTAAAAACTGATTCTATACAGGGTGCTTCACGAGTCATTGGCCATAGCCTAATGGTGAGTGCAGGACATCTAGGCCTTTCAGAAAAATTGGTTGTTTTGTATCCTAAGATCATTGGGTTCGGAGATACGAGGTGTTTCATAAACATTGGCCTTAATTTGAGATAGATATAACTCTCTAACGAAACGTCCGATTTCAATCAAATTTCATGGGTTTGTTGACTTCAAGAAGCCCCTCCAAATAGTTCATGAACTATCCATAATTTCAGGGCATTACTCCGAAGATCTCGATTTTTTTTTCAAGCCCCAAAATCAAATATTTTACATTACTCACAGAAATTTCGTTATTTTCATGAGAAACTTCATAAGTTATTCTAAAGATTTCAATTTTCACAGTGCATGACACACTTGTCACAGAGAATAGGAACTGGACGAATTCATGCTTTCTGTAAGTTTTTCGAAATTTGGTCCGGTTTTTATAACTTTGGTGATAATTTTTATTGTCTTTTGCCGAGATTATGAATTATTTTGAATTCTGTTCAAGTCATTTTTATTTTGGAACCACAGTTTCCATTGAGTGTGCGTGACAAAGTGATTGAGAGTATGCAAAACCGAGCTCTCAAATCTTTTGAAAACCTCAATTCAAAATGTTATTCCAAAAAATTCTTAGCTTGATAATGCTTGCTTTAATCACTTTTTCAGGCACACTCAGTGCGAACTGAAAAAAACTTGAACAAAATTCAAAATAGTTCAATGCAGCGGCAAAAGACAATAAATATTATCACCTTAGGGATAAAAACAGGACCGCATTTTGAAAAACTCAAATAAAGTCCGGTTCTTATTCTCTTGAGGCAATTGTGCCATGCAAAGTAAAAATTGCATGTTATAGCTCAGCAAGGAAACCTCTTGGGAAAAATCAAAGTACGCTACTGGATTGCATTGAAAAAAGTGCCTGCATAATGTTTTCATTTCAACATCCTAGCACAAACAGAAACGGAAATAATGACCTAAGTTGAAATTGCCTAAATTTCAATTTTGGCCTATAACACGAAGACAAAAGAAGTTGGAGGAATGCAGTTGATGGCGTTATCAGTTTCTTTAAAAAAGACCACCGTAACGTGTCATTCATTTTCCTCTATCTCTCACGGTCAAAAAGCTGTAATTCAGGTACAAATTTTGCCCACCCTGTACAAGTCAATCTTGTTTTCAAATATAATAGAAATGACATCAAAGGTCGTGTATTCAGGAGATAGATTTCCGCATATTTCCTTGATCGGAATTATTACATTATCGTTTCCATGAATCATTATTTCATATTATCTTGAAAAACCGAACCTTCATGTGTTCTTTCGATGCGTATGAAAAATTGCTCGCAGAAGGGCTCAAAAAAATAGGTGTTCTCCTAGAAATCACACGTCGCCGAGGGTGGATATTATAGCGAAATATTTTTAACCTGTTTTACCTCTCTGGTGTTCACGCTCGAATGAGAAATAAGAATGGGGAATTACGAGAAACATGAATGGACATAAGGAAAAAATCGAGTAGACAATGAAGATTCTCAAGATATAAGAATTTACTGGGTAATGCACAACTATGAATGTAGATGAGGACTTTCGATAAACTCCTATTCCATTATCACTTCCACAAAACTTGTTCTCAAACGTTCGAAGAGTCAAAGTGGAAGTTGAGTATTCAATTTGAAATCTTTCACAATTCAAAATTTCGTGGAACAAGATTGGTGGATGAGCTGATAGTTGTCATGCATGTAGTGAACCATAGGGGCATTCGGAAAACTCTAATTTCTGATAAATCACTGCACTTCCTATTCCCTCATTAGAAGAAAACTTGAACCGATGTTTCTAATTATGTAATTATAAAATTGGTGGAATCGCTTCTGGTCCGCTTGCTACGGTGAATTATCTTCAGAAAATTGTAGATATTTTTGAATATATTCATGTCATATTTCTCCTAGATTTAGCCGAATTCGAAAATGACATTACCATTTGAGGCAATGTATTTGAACGAAATGTAGTAACTGGGACTATGAATTTGATTTGATCTTTTCATGTTTAGTTGGAACCGTATTTGTTGTTTTGAATTATCTTCGTAAGTCTCGTTTTCGAATAGGTACTATTATAGTCTCTGATTCTGCGAAATTTCGAAAAAAAAAGATAATAATATTCTTAAGCGCATAACAGTCGTTAAATCGAATCGATTCAGAAGTTTCATTGAGGTCATAATGAAAATAAATAGTTTCCTATATCTGTAAAACACACGATATTCACAAGGTTACCTTAGAAATTCGTCACTAATAATCGGCACTGCTCGAAACGGTTGAATGGTGTGGTTTTATCCTGAATTAAAATACGTTTGTAACAATGTATCCAATTCAGGACTTGAATGTATTCAATATTGTTTATTCAATAAATCGATGAATTTATGCAGAGAGAGTAGTTAGTATAAAGTTGTTGTGTAAAGTCATGGCAACATAACAAGTCCTAAAACTCGGTCAATTATGTTTACTTTTTGTCAACGAATAAACCCGAGTATTCTTTTAGGTATCATATAGATAGCATATGTATTTGCATACTTAGGAATGCATTGCAGTTGCACGTAAGATTATTGAGGAAAGTACTGGGCAGGTAACAAAACCCTTACCTTGATTAACAGGTTCTGTTACATATTTTTAACCTTTCACTGCACTTGGTGTTGCTCGTGTTCCTTTCGCAGTAGAAAAACTGGGAGTCATATGTTCCAGGCATTGTTTAATCGCCACGAACGAAGACACTATCAACTTTTAACATTCGGCTGCAGAACACTGCAGGGAAAAGACTTTCCGGAAAGGAAACGCGGATAAGCTCTACTGCATTTTCGTCCATGCAGCGTTGCCGGGCAACTCGTCTATTTGTCGGTAGTAGACGAGACGAACTGATACATGTGCTGAGTCGGGCTAACAAGTAGGTGATCGTTCATTACCTGTCCATTCACCAGAACCGGTACAACTGTACAAGTAGTTTGAGGAAAGAAGATGGAGAGATTGATCCCAATGCGGAGGACCATTTCAGCGGATTCATATTTCTCACCAACCGCTAAGACTTGGAGAGTGAGGCGAATTATTTTCCTGCAATGAAAAATGAGTTATGTTAGATAGACAATCTTCATTGTTTTGACGAATACTGATCAATCAAAATGAATTATTAATATTTCGTTTAACGCAAAAAATCAGATGAAACGTTGAGGTGTTTTCTTCAGCCCAATAGACGGCAAAGCTAACAAATTTGTTATGAAAATTTTGATAGATGAAAACAAATTATTCTTTCCCGTGTTCAAAATCCAAAAACGATCCACGAATTGGCGGGATTTTGAATCAGTGAGTTTTAGAATGAGCCTTCTGTACAAGTATAATACATAATTTTTATAGAAATTATTGAAATATTGCCGTAAATATCGTTAAGTGATTTTTTGCATTGAAAAACACTGATTTGCAGAACTGTTTTCTCTGTCGCAAATTTGAAACATATTGAATAAATCCGCTGCAGGAGGCAAACAAAAAATTAATTAATATTACCATGAAAACTGTGCGGAACTGAGATATGCTCGCACGATTTTGTTCTGCTAGATGTGGCGGAATGAACAGATTCAACACAGAATTCAATAAAAATCACCCAGTAATAACGAATCTGGGCTGTACTACACTTGTTTATTTCGAATTTTGTGCCATTTGTTCTTTCGGAATACTGAGAATTAAATACAATCCAATTTTCTTACATTAATAATGCATTTTTCTGAAATTTTTTTGGGATTCTCTGTCAATGTCTGAGACAAAAAACAATTGGAAGATTTTTTAAATAATAGAATAAATAAGGCCTATGCGTGAAACTTGAGCACTAATTTGTCAGGGGCCAATTCCTTTCAGAATATTGTTGCCTATCAATGAAAGTTGGGAAATAACACTTCGGTTTTCAAACAAATTCTCAAGTTCATGAAAATCTTAAGCTTAAAACAAATTCCACGATTCTGAAGATCTCCAGAGACTGGAAGAGAAAACCCCGAAAAATTTCAGAAAAATGTAGAGACTCTAAATAGGCAAATTCTTTATATTCCAAATATTTATCATTTTGTGAATTTCCAGTAAGTGCGGAGTTTCTGTTATTTTTGACAATACTGAAATATCAAATTTTCGATATTTCTGAAATTTAAGATTTCCGTAACTTCGTTCTCATAATTTTTCAAACTGAAAATAATTCGATCTTCGTTAACTCTCCTACACCTCTACCAAGAACTAACCCTCAATAACTTAAAACTGATATTCAAAATTTCACAAAATATTGTATTTTGAATAAATTATTGTTGCCTAGAAATACTCCATTTCTCTTTCTTTAAAGTCTTGATTTCACATTCGGCGGATCTATCATTAGTTCTTTCTTCATTGGTTTAAAGCAACTTTATCAATTTTTCGAATTCACTCAAAGAGCCATTTCCTTAAACAATCAAACTGATTAAAATTGATAACATTGACCTTGTTTCTTCTTTCCGGAATCTGTTACTCATTTGTGTATTTAATGAGTCCAAAAATGACAGGAAAATACCAGTTCTGTCATAATGCTATGCGCTACATGTGTTTTGATATTTATTCCATTCCTTTCCTATTTGTTATTCGTAAATTAAGAACAATGTTATACATTTCGCAGATGCATATCATTTAATTCGAAATTGATAGGCATTCATCATCAGCATTTTTCACCAAATCTTGAAGAGTTCTAGCATGTGGATGGGTGATGAGTTATAATACACAGGCCCAAAAATTGTATTTGTGAAATCCGCTTTATCTAAATTAGGTTTATGCGACTTGCGGTGAAATAATTGAATTTATTTTTCGTCTAGGATGCAGTGAGAGCATTGCATTGAAAGAGGCAAATTATAACTTCCTCCGAAGCATCACGAATAGAATCCAAAAGTTTCTCATGGATCAAAACAGATTAATAACGTTTCACCATTGAACGATTCAGGAGATTTTGTTTCATTTATTAATGATATTTATATGAGGAGTTGTTGCACCAAAGCCCATCCGAAATAGTTTATTTCGAATCAATCTCAACACTTTTCACTTCGATCGAAATTATATTCAGTAACAATGGTACTATTTATAAGCTATCAAAAAAATATCGATAAAATGGCTCATCAATATCATAATGAACAAATATATATTTAAGAAATTATATCGTCATTATATATTTGCTTCTTCGAATATATTGAATTTTCATTGGATCTTTGTCGTTCTTGTAGGGGAAATAAGTCGAGGAATTTTACATGGACACTGTCAAGAATTTTATGAGCGTGCTCTTTTGACAAACTAAGATTACCCGAAATCGTGTTGGAAAAAGTATTTGGCTGATGATCCAGAAGTAATATCATCATAAAATGAAAGATCTGAGCCGAAATCGCAAGATATTATTTCTATATAGGTACAATACCTAAGCATATGTATGAATGAGACATGGTTTTCATTTCGATTATAACTATTTTGAAGTAATCCATGATTCGAAAATGTTCGCGGTATAGACTCCGTGAAGGCAAAGAATATTCTGTTTCTTATATTAATTAACTAAATGAAGAAAATTCAAAGGAATAATTACTCGAAAAAATAGATTCATAAATGAAATTAATCCATAAAAAAATCCGATTTTGTTTTGAACGAACATGTCAAATTTCGCAAAAAAATTGAGACAGTGGCTAACACTTGATGTTTGTTTTTGTGTAAATTACACAACCCTCTTATTGTTGTAATTTTGCTCGAAGATATATCCCAGAGAACATACTGGGTGTATGAATGTGCTTCGAACTGTTTCTTCTGGTATCTTTCATTTTTTAATAACAAAACTAATAACGTCAATAATGATCGCAGACGCTCATGGGGCCCTACATATTTCAGTTCTTGTTGCCATTCCCTGTCGCTGTTTCTGCATTCAATATGGTGTTCCGAATTTTATTGAAAAATATCTATATGTTTCTTGTTTATTCTCATCATAATTGTTACAGAAAATTCGAACTAAAATCACAACAACGAAATTATCGAAAACGAATGAGTGGTTTGAGAAAGTTTTGAAAATATCTAAAATTTTTGATGGCCTTTTGTGGCGGTTCAATAATGAATTATCTATTATCCATATATCCATAAAAAGATAATATTCGAAACAAACTTTTGGCCATTTCTGCTGAAAAGGTCGAAGTCAGAATTGACTCAATTCATGCTAGATGCAACCTCTTCCCGATGAAAATGTATATGTGAATAATAAACAAAAAATATATGTAAGAAATGAGCGAAAGCAGTAGAAATCGCGAATGAAACAGTCAAAATTAGAATTTACTTAATTAGTATCCGAGACGCCTCTTCGCAATAATGATGATGTGAATTAAAACAAGAGATCAAACGGTACAAAGCGAAAGTGGTAGAAAATGAAAACGTCAACGGGAAGTGCATAAGCCTTCTATTTCTAATTTCAGGAGAGTGCCGGAGCAGTTGGCAAACATCGACGTTTTTTGCATACCTAACTTAGCACTCATTGCAGAAAGTTGTTGCCGAATGAATTAACTTTTGATGCAATTGTTGGTATCGTCATGAATCAACTTTCAATTTCTTCGTGATTACGAATGAAATATGAGCTTTTTGGGTATCTAAATCAATGAAAAATAATTTTCCTGGTAATCAGATATTTCAAGAAAATTGCTAACTTTGATAAACACTATTTGTTTCTAATACATTGAATATTTTCTTTTTGTCAAAAACTTCATGTGAATAGAGTGCAATTATCGAAAAGCGGTTATTGCATTGAAGAAAGCGAAATAGCCCTGCCATAATTGCACAGTAGCACAGTTCATTTCCATATCAGGTTCATTGTACGTCAGCTTGACGAGTAGGGTTAAAGTAATAATTCACTGAAAATGTCCCGTTTCGGTCGTGATTTATTACAAGATATTGAAGTTTTTCTTCAATATCTTGTGTTGGAAAACGAACCAAATGGTACAAAACAGAAAACAGAACAGAAGATCCGTGTTGGCTCAGCTTAGAATTTATAAAATAACAATTCCCCCAAATTACACACGTGTGCATCAAAATGAGCCGATATTTTTGCATTCCAGTCTTTGAAAAACTGCATTCGGTCAATTTCATTCTTGGAGAAAAAGCCACTCACTCTTCGCTGCCATGCAAAATTATCGGCAATTTTGATGCACTTGTACAAATACTTACGACAATTTCCCTCGTCTTAATTTGCATCAATCAGAAACGCGCAATTTTCAATTACAAAAAAGGTTTATACATGGAAAAACTGTATGGTGGCAGATGTCAGCAATTTTTCGAGTTTACCCGCGGAAAAACATGACACTTGTTGTCACCAGCAATTACAATTGCTTTCAGGACAAAAGAAGTGATTTGAAACATAGATGAATTCAAAATAGTAATCATCGAAATGAATACCATTTTCAATTCCCAGGCCGAAACCGGTATATCTCTCATCTCAGTGACAAAATCTAATATCATTTCTCCAACCTCATGATAAAAGATCTCTGAGCCTGGGAATTGAAAATGGTATTCATTTCGATGATTACTAGTTTGAATTCATCTATGTTTCAAAAATGTTCTCGATGTGCCTTCGTAAAGGCAAAGAATTTTCTTTTTCTTAAAAACATCAGGCTTCACAGTCACAAAAAGAATTGGGCGTTTCCATCACTTTGAGAAACTAGCAAGCGGGCCCTGAATAGAGCCACTGCTAAAATCTCATTCAGTGAAAGAGGAAGTACAGATTTCTTTTTTTGCATTTGATTGGAGATGTGAAACTTCATTTGGACGCAATTGGATGTCACCACCTTAGTACTTTGTAATATTTTACTCATTACTTCACAACCAATTGCTATAAATTCTGAAGTTTTTTATGAAGATTTTGTCCTGAGATGTGCGGGATAATGATGAGGCCCAACAAGGCCGAAACCGGTATATCTCTCATCTCAGTGACAAAATCTAATATCATTTCTCCAACGTCATGATAAAAGATCTCTGAGCCTGGGAATTGAAGATGGTATTCATTTCGATGATTACTATTTTGAATTCATCTATGTTTCAAAAATGTTCTCGATGTGCCTTCGTAAAGGCAAAGAATTTTCTTTTTCTTAAAAACATCAGGCTTCACAGTCACAAAAAGAATTGGGCGTTTCCATCACTTTGAGAAACTAGCAAGCGGGCCCTGAATAGAGCCACTGCTAAAATCTCATTCAGTAAAAGAGGAAGTACAGATTTCTTTTTTTGCATTTGATTGGAGATGTGAAACTTCGTTTGACGCAATTGGATGTCACCACCTTAGTACTTTGTAATATTTTACTCATTACTTCACAACCAATTGCTATAAATTCTGAAGTTTTTTATAAAGATTTTGTCCTGAGATGTGCGGGATACTGATGAGGCCCAACAAGGCCGAAACCGGTATATCTCTCATCTCAGTGACAAAATCTAATATCATTTCTCCAACCTCATGATAAAAGATCTCTGAGCCTGGGAATTGAAAATGGTATTCATTTCGATGATTACTAGTTTGAATTCATCTATGTTTCAAAAATGTTCTCGATGTGCCTTCGTAAAGGCAAAGAATTTTCTTTTTCTTAATAGTAGTTATAATCTCATAGGACACCAGATTTTATTGTAAATTTTTGTAATATTGTTATAAAACAGTGGTAGTCAGCTTATTAGTGAAAATGGGTCGGTTTAAGTGATTCTTTGACCAATATTGATCTGGCGATTGAGAAAAGTGTACACTACAATATCTTTGAAACCCAAACGTCAATATGGAAACAGTTTACGGTATTTTGCAACGCATTAGTGCAGGTGTGAGAATCCTTGTCTTCGACTAGGATGTATGTTGCCACCAGCACTCATGCTTGGCTGGATCTAGGGCAAAACAAGAATTTCTGACACTGACAGATATCTACACAAGGGTTGCGTTCATAAACTTACTCAGAGTAAGCTCTCCTTAGTCTGAAGCGTTCACAAACTTACTTTGTCTTCCTCGGAGTATGCTCAGCGAGCGTTCATAAACGTCCTCTGAGTGAGCTCTGCATACTCTGCTATTGGGGAGAGTAAACCGCTGTGACGTACGATTTTCATTCTGTCGTGCTCCCGCAGACTTCTTGAAACTTGAATATTATTCGAATAAGTATTTATTTATAGTTTTGTTTCATTTCAATAACGAAATACGAAACAGTTTTCCACGTGAAACAACTATTCTGTGAAATAAAGTAATATAGGAAAGAATTACTTTAATGATTAATAAATTTGATAAAATTGCTAGTAGTGAATTAACGAAGCTCGAAGTAAACTTTACCAGATAATGTATTTTCGAAAAGAGTTTCTCACTGTATTGCAGAACCTAGAGTTATCCGTTTTACCCTTTTTGAGCAAGTCAAAAATAACTTCAGCTCATGAAACAATAATTTATCAAATAGAAATTAACGAATAATTATATTTTTGATTCATGTAGTTGATGATTTACGATGGGGTTGTCAGGATATACTCATTCAACGGATATTATTACAAAAAGTTATTGTTCATACATAATTTTGGTTCAAGATATCCATTATAGTTAATGATTCATTAAAATTTTCATCCGCCAGACTGAATAAGGACGTTAGGTTGGTAGCCATTTGCTAGTTCGGCAGTAAATAACTGATACTACTACTACTTTTGTTCCACAACAGGGCATACACGTCAATGGCCCATGTCTGATTATTTCTAGGAAGATTCGATCTATCCGTTAAGATGAATTCCTGAAGAAAAAAGATATAGAAGTACATCTGGCAACGCTGCGAACACAATTATTCGGCCACCTGTTACTATATAATATTTGTTTTGTATGGGATCAATGGAATGCAGGATGCGTATTTTTGATTTGGGGATAAACGCGTGAAATATTAGTTTTTTCGAAATGACTTTTCTTTGTAGGATTATAGTGTTGTCTTGAAGGATTTCCCAGTAAGATAAAAACCAACTTCAAATCATTCCAAAATTGATTTCGGCGATAAGAAATAAAACCACAGTTGTAACCTTCATATCATGTTTATTGTAAACAATTGCTACCATACCTTGGTGACATAATAGATAGGTTTAATAATGTAGGTTGGGAAATGCTGTGTTTAAAATTTTACGAAGAAAGTTTTCGATAAACACCTAATTTAGGTGAACTTCTATCCTATTTCATATCACTCTCCGAATTTGAAAAAGAAATTTGCTTCATACTACAGTTCAAAATTAATAAATGTTCCTTGTTTGTTTATAAGAAAAAGAAACTTACATAGACTATTTTGAGGTTATTTTTGTTTACCATTCACCGAATACAAATCCACCATCGTAATCGTATACAATTTTCACGCGTTTAAACATTTCTTGGTTGATTTAGTTGATTGCGAGTTTTTGAACTGTGGGAACTTTGAGATGAAATGGAAAAAATTGGGCCCAGCCTACTTGGCCGGAATATGTGGAGCTGCTGGTAGTGTACTAGGGAAGCTTTCAGGGTTGCCTATCATAGAAGTAAGTAGCTCAGCAGTATGAATGAGCAAATTTACAACTCAAAACAAAGAATAACCAGCATTGATCGATTAAATTTTTTCAGCACTCTATTATCTTGCGAGTTCTATGCGTGATACTGATGATCACTGTGAATACTTACGTTCTGACTTTATTCATGAGAGCACTCCATCAAAGTGGATCCACATTGTTGGCTACCGTTGTCACAAACGCATCCAGTTTTATGTCTTCCGTAAGTTCTTTGCTGATTTTTTCATGTTCGTAGAGAATCTATCAAAAACAAATCAGTAACCTCAAGGTAGGAAGGAATCTGTTTTGTTAACACATTTTTCCGCTAGATGTCACCCATAGTTTCAAATTGAAGCATGAATTGAAACAGAATAATCCATCCTAACTCAGTTCTAAGATGTTTGAATACATGGTGTATTAGGTGCCCTGGTTAGATTTTGTTTCGACTATTTGAGAATATGAGGAATGCTTCAATTAATAACCTGTAGGTGGCGCTTGCATCAAATTATGACGAATATTTGAATATTCATATTCTTCTTTGCGAACAGGAATAAATGGAATTCTTGACATTTTCATTCTCACGAGCACGAGTGTGATGGAAAGTTATCACACATTCATGTTGCAAGAACATAGTATACAGGGCGATCCACGGTCGTAGTACGTTAGACGTTTAGGGAGAACGGAAAGCAGGAATTCATTGAAAATTTGCTTTCTTAGGCAAGAACAGATGCTCTATCGATCTAAAATATTTTCAGTGCTACGGTGTGGCCGCTTATGCCAAATGTAGTAACTACTTTGTTATTTCAAATGGCTCACCTCCTATATTATTGCACTTTTCTATTCATCGTATAGTACCACGATTATTTTGGTATAACTTTCTCATACTTACCTTCAGCGGTTGCTGAGTAATTAAATGGTTTCCTCTTTTTGCTTCGGTTAAACATCCATTTCTTTCATGCTATAAATCTTAGGAAGCTGAAATTTCGTATGCAGAATGCTAAGATTCGATACCTAGATATTAAGATTCTGCGTTGAACTGAAATTTTATAGTTGCGTACATGCGAATCCGTTCATCGGGAAACATTTCATTGAACCTTCTCCATGTTCTTGCTGATATTTGGTCACATTGCCCGTGGTGAATGAACAAATTCATCAAAATTCCATTTGAATAGGTATTTCTTTCCATTTCCCTTTTTATTTTTTTTATATGAGCGAATGTATTATTATCAATAAACTGATGATTATCGTCAAATCTGCATAATATCAATTTTCATCATGAAATAGTATTTCATTGCAACCTACGATGAATACCTGTTTGGACTATTTGAGAAGTACGTACGTGCATCAGAGATTAATTTATTTTTTCAGAACCGCCGAATCGTTGGAAGAATGAACATTATTAGAATTCATTTATTATTTGGTAGTTTTAAGCTCATAATCATTATCAGCGAATCATAGCAGCAATCCGCAGGAATTAGTATATATGAACCGCTCATTTTGAGCTTGTTTTGGTTTGCAGTTTCAAGAGGTTTGCAACAATAAAACGTGCGCGACTATAGAATTTCAGTTCAACGCAGAATTAGATATGATATATCATTTGAAAGGAAATTCAATTCTCTTTCAGTAATTCTCAAAATTTACATGGCAATCCATTTAAAAAATGCACTTTCAACAGCTTTTGTATGTCTCGAAAAACAATCGAATTTTGAATGGCTCTGTATAATAAGAAGCGTATTTTGTTAAACCTGCATGATGCACAGGATCTTGGCATTCAGCTTTCTAGCATTTATAGTATGAAAGTTATGGATGTTTAGCCAAAGCTATGTTTTGCACAAAAAACGGAAATCGTTCAACTACTCAGAAACCGCTGATGATAAGTATGAGAAAGTGAAACCAAAATAATCGTGTTACTACGATGAATAGAAGAATGCAATATTATACAGGATGTGCTATTTGAAATAAAAAAGTTGTTACTGCTTTTTGAAATGAGCGGCAATACCGCAGCACTGAAAATATTTTAGATCGATAGAGCATCTGTTCTTGTCTAACAAACCAAATGTTCAGTGAATTCTTGCTTTTCGTTCTCCGTGAAGGTCTAACGTACCATCGACGTTGGATCAGCCTGTATTGCACATACAAAGACTGAAGGTAAATTGTAGGTAATTCATGCACAGAGGAATGAATATATTGAGTATTCTAAATTTTTTGATAGTGAAACTGTAATGATATTCTAATTAAATTAGTTTCGATATCAAATGGACTGTGTCTGCTCCCTGCTCCTTGGAAATATATTTTTCAATCGGAATAATATGTATCTTATATCTTTCACTCAACATGTGTGGTCGGGTCATTCTTTTATAGTTTATATTATATTCGTTCCTAACTTTGGTGCACTTTCGTACAAAGAACGATAAATCAATAAAGTTTGGGAAGGTATTTTGACATCTGAAAAAAACTGTTCCTGGGCAGTTCATCTGTTTTACCAATAATAAAATTCACACAACACTGATCAAATTTATTAACGGAAAACAGATCCAAATGACATTGCGGCGCTGCGACGAACCAGTCCTCATATTTCCAACTTGTTCAAATGTCATTCCATTCAAAAAGTGCGTACACCATGTATTTAAACATCTAAGATCCGTTTGCACCATCGTTCTTCAAAGTTAAGGATCCCTTAAATATTGACAGTTGCACGACTGTCACTCAAATGGAATTCTTACGTAAGGGACCTTAGAATATAGAACAATATTTCATTATCTATGTAGGAACCCTTAAATAGTTCTATCTAGTGATATTTCAGTTTTTCATGTTGTTTAACTTCATCCTAGTTCATTGGCTGGCCGGATACAGATGATAGTTGTCAAAAACCTTATCTTAGCTTTACTGTCATTTTGACGATTTCATGCTAGTTGAGATTTCAAATTTTTTGCTATAATTTCATAGAAAACAACAAATGTTCAGTCAGTTTGACAAATTATTTTAGCTTATGATCCCATTCTTAAATTTGGGGTTAGGTTTGAGGATCGAAACGTCACTTCAATATTTAAGGAACGATGGTGCAAACGGATCTAACTCAGTTCAAGTCTGAACGATGTTTTTTCAAAAGGTCATTTTTTATTTCCTGATAATGAATGAAAAGTTTCTTGGAAGGACTGGAATCTAGGAGTTGAATATTGTTAAATAAATGAAGATTTATCACTGATCTTCATTCTGGGTATTTTCTTATATAAATTGATTTCAATTTAATTTGCAGGCAATTTTGGGATACTTATTCTTCGACGAAACCTCTTCTCTCCTATGGTGGTTAGGACTTCTGTTCATCATGAGTGGGTTACTTTTCATTGTTCAAGATGATAAGAAACAAAGTGTAAACGAGGATGTGAAAACTAAATCAGAAAAAGATAAAAGTGATTGATTCACCGAATTAACTGAAAAGTGTTTTGCATTTCGTTCTTTATAATTACATACAGAAATGTTATTTATAATAATACTTTTTATCAACTGTGTTCAATTAATTCCAGAATATTAGAGAATTTAGTTAGAGATATTTTCTATCAACTATAGAATTTTGAAATGACTGAGAAAAAATCGCCATTTTTTTTCAGTTTCAGAAGTACATCATACATCGCCCTCAGATCTGATCAAATATCGTCGGTACAATGCCAAAGACACGAATGAGCTTTTCGCCTATGTGCAGTATATCGCGATTATTTATAGTCAAGGTATCAATGCCAAAATCGCGACAGAGTTTGCTTATCCCCCACTTCTACTTCTAGCCTAGTACCTCAAAAGAAAAAATCTATGTTTATAGCACTGTCTTCAATTTTTAAAACACGTTTTCTTCGGAACATCGAAAAAGCACATTCGTGACTTTTCCATTGGACCGACGATATAATAAATACCAGCATTAGTCAACTTTTAAATTCAATTTCAAGAATACATTCAAACATACAAGGTTCTTCGTGAAATCAGGTTATTGTGGAGCATTGATAAAAATATACAAATGTTCCATTGAAAAAAAAAACCAAATAGGCCGCATTTGGACTGGGGTCAATTATCTCATATACGGTTCATAAATTCAAGCAAATGCACCATTGAATTAAGACTTCTACTCGGACCAGTGTTTTTTATAATTTCCTTAGCATAAGGAAATGAAGAATTTCATGAGTGGTTGATTAAACTTACTTTTATGGACATAATCAATAATAAAAATTCAAACACAAATTTACTGATCAAATTATAGAAATGAAATCGTACCTTATTATATTTCAGAACTTTTGAATTATTCAGATTTTTATCTGATTCCTTTTAGTTTTCTGGTTCTTATTGTCATTTAAACACAATGTTCATGATTCACCATCTGAGGGTTGCTCCAACAATGTAGGAAGGACCACCACTATTAGGCCCCGAGAACACTTTCGAAAAATTACCATAAAAAACTTCATCTCCAAATTCCTTCTGCAACCTTACAGATCCAGCAGTATTTCCGAAACTATCTCTATTGATTTTTGGTTCCACCTTCCATCCACCATCGGCCTCACGAACATGTCTGCTATAAATCGGGATGATGCGGTTGTTGTTGGGGAGAATTTTCATAATTCTGGGAGAATTTTGTTCTGGAAATGAGCCTGCTGGCCACGAAGAGGCGAAAACAATTGACAGGGCGAGACAAGACAAGAAAATCAGCTTGGGCGCCATCTGAAAAGCATGAGGATTATAAAGAACACGAGAAGAAAAGAAATTTCTAATACAGAAACTCCGAACTGGCCCAATATTCAGATCTTACATCAATTACTGAATCGATTAATCACAATGGATCCATGAGCGAATTTAATTGAATCTGTAATTACCTCCTGATTTCAACACCTTCCACTCAGGAATTAATTAAGAATGGATATTGAAGTTATCCTCTGAATTTATAACCTTAGATAAGAGTCATATACGGGAATTCACAGAATACGCTGGCATTTGTTATCAAATTAATAGTATAAGCAATGATTCTTTAATATCTTCACGTCAGATTAAAATTCCGAAAGAAAAATAATAATTTATGAACTTTTTTTTTTTTACTTTTTCTTGCATGATAAGACGCAACATGATGCAATGCTTCCTCTATTTTATTTGGAATAAAAATTACTTTTGTGATTCTCACTGATTACCTACTCCATTTCGATTTCATTTTGGGGCGAAAAGGTTTGCCGGAAAAAGATTGATGAGATAATTCAATCAAGAATTGACAATTTGTTCAACAATTATGAAACATCGAACTTTCCAACTATACCTGAAAACTGCAAAGTTTACCTACTTTTATTATACGGAATTACAAAGTTGCTGCAAGTGTATGGAGTAGATTTATTTTCTGACTATATAACTATTGAGAACGAATAACTTCTGGTTTTTTGAGCTTGAAAGGTATTTGCTTACCACATATTTAGGAAATTTTCATTGCTAATACACTTTGCGAAACAAAAACAGAAAAATTTTCAAATTTTTTTTTCAATAGGCTGTATCTCAGTGAAAAATATGGTCGTATAGAAAATAAAAAACCAACTTTTGAAGCTTGAAGACTCTAGTTTCTGAAATTATTGGTTTACCCTTAACTGGTATGCCAGGGTCAAAATTGCCCCTTCTCAAAACAAATTGTACCAGATACAGATTGATTCTAATTCCTCCCCTTTCCAGCTATTCTCCTAGTGTATTGATATGACCAATATACGCTAGTAATTTTCTTGTTAGCATCTGGCATAAAACCGTGAAAGCGGGCTTACCATTAACGTCATAAACTCGGTGGAATCAATCGAAGATTCTATTAGACTCCAAAACGTGTTTTTATGTCCATATAACGATAATAAATTTTTCAATTCATGTGCTGAATTTAAAAAAAATTGTTCGCAACAATCAATGTTCGGTCAGAACAGTGCGCCAAAATTGTGATCAATATGAACATATAAGGAAAAAGTACTATATTAGTTAGAATCGTTAGAATTTTTCTGGGTTCGTTTTTTCACATTTTACTGTCATATACTTTCGGGGAAACTCATCCCGAATCTAGACTCGAGTAATAGTATATTCTAAAACAAGTTGCAGAATGAGCTCCTATTCCAACACGAATGCGAAGTTCGAAAACGAGCGACGAAGGAGCGAGTTTTCTATAGCATGAGTGTTGGAATTGCCTTCTGCAACGAGTATTAGACGGTATTTTCTCTATTTCAGTCAATTTTTGTGAAATATTCTCGAAATTCAAATGAAAATTCAGATTAGTGACTTTTGTTTTGTATCTTGGCAGTTGGTGTGACATACGAAATTTGACAGATCACGGAATTTGAATTGTTTTGATTCGAAACTTAATTCGATCGGAGGTCAGTACTGACAACCATAAAACGAAACATATAACTGAAAACAATGCTGTAATGAGTTTCATTACAGCACTACTTTTAGTACTGTAATGAACCCATTACGATACTGAAATAGAGAAAAATGTATTATTTTTGCAGTTGTTTTTTCTCAGAGGTATATTGTAGTATTTTTTCAAATTTTCTGAAAAATATATTATTCGTTCAATCTACATGTTTGGAATAAAATAAATTCATTTTCACTGTAGTTTGAGAGAAATTATTTATGTAGGAAAGACTATATTTCTCTGAATTTGATAAAAAAATACACAGGGTCAAAATTGACCCTACCATACCCTGAAAGTAAATTTAAAGCACCATACCAGTTAAGGGTTAACAATTTTTCAGTGTATCGGTGGCCATGCAATCATCGGATGAGGCACGAAGAAAAAATTTTGAAAATTTTTCGAATTTTTATTTTCTGGTCTACGCTCACGGAGAATTTTTTCTAGCTAGACTGATGGAAATGTCGCATAACCTGTTCATCTATAATTTGCTTTTTACGACTTTCGAGATATTCAGTTTTGAATGCAAAAGGATCCTTTTTCACTGAACTGCGGATATCTCCGGAAATACTGGTCGCCTAGCGAGCCGAAAGGCGATTTGTTCAATTAAATAGAAATTTTTTTTTACCTGTCACATAAAAGTGATAAAAAAGCACAAAAATGTCATATCTTCAATATTGCGGGAAAGCTCAGGTTATGAAAAATTTGGCAGCCTGATGTTCCCCAAATTCCCCCCCAAATCAGTAGATCGATCGGTTGAAAAAATTAAGAGAACTTGACCTAATCTTTTTGAATCGGTTTTTTACCGAATGAGTCGAAAGGTTTTCAAAAAAACTGTTTTCTAAAACGGGGTGTTAGAAAACGAAAAAATTATGTCGCTCAGAATTTCGCTTAACGAGTCCCGTGGGAGTTAGGGGTATCAACTTTGAATTCATTCCATCATTTTTTTCAGAGGAAAATGAAGATTTGATTGTATCCAGTGTCCATAAGTTAGTCAGAAATGATCTTTTGTTTTTTTTTATATAATTTTTTTTTATTCTTATATCACATTTAGAACAACATTCAATGAAATTCTTCGAATTTCATTTAACCTTTTTTCGAAATTTCGGAAATTTTTCAAAATGATTTTTTTTTTTTGATTTATATAAAAAAAAAATTTTCAGTAAAAAGTGAAGAAATAATGTAATTTTTGATTAATCAGGAAAATTAGGTTTAAGGAACAAAAACATTGTTCCCTTGATTTTGTCAAAATTTCAATCAATCGGTTCAAAAAAACAGCTGAACCGATAGATCTACCGATTTAGGGGGGACTTCGGGGAACCTCAGGCTGTGAACATTTTTATAACCTAAGCTTTTCCACCAATATTGAGGGAGATACAGTACATCAAACAAAAAATGGTAAAATGGCATTTTTTTGCTATTTCTCCACGTTTATGTGACAGGTGAAAAAACATTTCTTTTAAATTGAACAAAACATCTTTTTGTAAAAAATTTTCTGTGAAAAAAAAATCGCATTTCGGCTCGGTAGGCGATCAGTAGTTCCGGAGATATCGGCAGTTGAGTGAAAAAGGGTCATTTTGTATTCTAAAAGTCATGAAAAGCAAATAAGAGCTGAATAAATAGGTTATGTGACATTTGCATCGGTCAAGCTCGAGGAAATTTTTCAATGCGCGTAAGGGAAAAAAATTTGAGGAATTTTGAAAATTTTCTGCTTGACTACCGGTACTCCGAAAAATTGTGATCCAATAAATTCAGCAACAAAAGTCTTCAAGCTTCGAAATTTAGTTTCTTTATTGTCTATGAGATCAATTGTCACTGAGATACATACTGTTAAAAATCACCAAAAAATTTGAATATTTTTCTGTTCCTTTAATTGTTGATCGAAGTACATATACAGGGTGTACCAAGTTCGACGGCCTATTAGGCGTTTCTGGAGAACTAGACTTATTTGAAATCTGAAAATTGGGATTATGATATTGTTTGACATTATCTACCGAGCTAAAATATTCTTGGAGCCTGACCACTTTTAGTTATACAGGGAGAGAAAAAAAAATTTTCAAAATTTTATTTTTCTGTTTTTTTTTTTTTTGAATTTGATAGAGTATGCAATTCTGAATACAATCGTACTCAAATCGTTGCATTCGTCGAAATACTATCAAAAATATCGAGAAAAACCTGAAGAAAAATAGAGAAAAGAGTATTCGGTATTATGTTTGTTATTCCTAATCTAGATATCTTAAGCATAAACCGTTTTCACATTTTTGAAGTCGAAGAATGTGGAAATATTGTACACTTCTAGAATTTTGAAAAACTCATCACAGGGTGTTCCAAATATTGGGTCAAAAATTGGGATCAAGATTGGCCCATAACTTTCGTTTTTCAAATTAGAACCCTATTTTTTTATGATTGCGTTGGATTGTACAAAGAAAAATGATGATAATGTTTTAAAATGTTCATGCTCCTAAAATTGATAATTCTTAAGTTATTTAGGATTTTCTGATTTCATGTCGTATGTAGCGTCAAATTCATTAAATATGTTTCATATCAACTATGACCTTGGTCATAGAATCATGGAATCAGAAAATATTAAATAACTCAAGAAATATTAATTTTAGAAGTATCAACATGATAAAACATTATCATCATCTTTCTTCGCAGATTCCAACGCAATCATAAAAAAATAGGGTTCTAATTTGTAAAACGAAAGTTATGGGCCAATCTTGATCCCAATTTTTGACCGAACATTCAGAACACCCTGTGACGAGTTTTTCAAAATTCTAAATATGTAAAATATTTCCATCGTCTTCGACTACAAAAACGTGAAAACGGTTTGTGGTCAAGATATCTAGATTAGAAATAGCAAACATTATACCGAATACTCTTATCTACCTTTTTTTGTTCAGTTTTTTTTTTTATAATTCGGAAAGTATTTTGACGAATGCAACGATTTCAGTACGGATGTATTCAAGTGTATATCATTAGTGGAATAATTCATCTTCTATGACCCAGGTCATAGTTGAAATGAAACAGATTAAATGAATTTGACGCTACGTACCACATAAATTCAGAAAATCCTAAGTAACTCAAGAATTATCAATTTTAGGAGCATTAACATGTTAGAACACTATCATCATTTTTCTTCATACAATCCAACGCAATCATAAAAGAATAGGGTTCTAATTTGAAAAACGAAAGTTATGGGCCAATCTTGATCCCAATTTTTGACCCAACATTTGGAACACCCTGTGATGAGTTTTTCAAAATTTTAAAAATGTACAATATTTCCACAGTCTTTGACTTCAAAAATGTGAAAACGGTTCGTGCTTAAGATATGTAGATTAGGAATAACAAACATAATACCGAATACCCTTTTCTCTCTTTTTCTTCAGATTTTTCTCGATATTTTTGAAAGTATTTCGACGAATGCAACGATTCGAGTACGAATGTATTCAGAATTGCATACTCTATCAAATTCAAAAAGAAAAAAACAGAAAAATAAAATTTTGAAAATTTTTTTTTCGCTCCCTGTATAACTGAAAGTGGTCAGGCTCCAAGAATATTTTAGCTCGGTAGATTATGTCAAACAATATCATAATCCCAATTTTCAGATTTCAAATAAGTCTAGTTTCCCAGAAACGCCTTATAGGCCGTCGAACTTGGTACACCCTGTATATTAAATAATTTCAGGTTTTCACGACCGGATAAACTGACATTAAGAGAGTCTTCCGGGCTTATTGGACGTAGTATATTAGGAAATATTTCACCTAACGTTTCGCCCACAACTGCGGTAGTCATCTTCAGAGGATTCTTGGTCTGAGGTTGTAACTCGACCGCTGAATTCCCGAAATTCGGAAACCAGTTAACAGCGAAATGCTTTCATTGAGATCAAAGACCATTTTATGATGAGTCTATGGTTGAAACCAAAAAACATGTGTATCTGAAAAAAATAGTATCGGAAATTCAGCGTTCGAGGTACAATCTTAGACCAAGAATCTTCTGAAGATGCCTACCGCAATTTTAGGCGAAACGTTAGGTGAAGCTTTTCCTCACAATTTAGGAAATGGAGTAGGTACTAAATCATCAAAATCTGACCACCCTGTACAGTGTTCAAATAATCAATTATTTCTTTGAAATCAGGCCTCTTTGAAAGATATCAGAACGAAAAGATCGTAGGGTAGTTGCGTAGTAGAGGAAGACGATATGGAAATTGACAAGAAATTAACATCAGTGATTCAAACCTAATGGTTCAAAACTACCTTCGGCTCAAAATTCAGACAGATCCTCCATTTCTGCAACATGTGATAGAAACAACACGCCAAAGTGAACTATCATTAATTTACACTTCGAATTGTTGTTTTTTTTCTTTGTTAGGCAAAAATTTTTTGATTTGGCTCCAGACAAATTAGTGCACAAGCAGCGGTCTTGCTTGTATTAAAACAAAATTCAAATTGCCTCTTGTTGCAGAAACTGCGAGAGGCAAACCCTGAGAAAATTTTCACAAAAATGCAAGACCTCCCATAAAATATTTCAATAGATATCTATTATCGTTCATAAATAAAGAATTACAAGATGATAAGAAATCCCAGAGTCCAACGTATTTTGTGAATTCCCGTCCGAGACTCATTTGAAATCGTATAAATATAAATCACAACTTCAATATTCATCATTGAAGTTTTTCTGAGTGAAACGTGCTGAAGCAATAGTTTGTATCCCTACAAAAAGGTGAGTAGGTTATCATTGAAATCTATTGATGCTTATTCGTTCATTAATGGTCCATTTCATTACCGTAGTAATCGATGCTAATACATATCGTTAAATAGAAACATGGAAATAATACAAGTGTTTTATAAATTTACTCTAATTCGTTGAATTTCTATTGAAATTAATGGAATATTTCCATATATATCGTTTAGTGATTTTAGCAATGCAAACTATTGATTGGTAGATATGTTTTCTCTCTCATGAATTCGACAGATAAAAGATAAATCCGTGGCAGCAGGCCAACATGTAATTAATAAATATTACCATGAGGACTGCTACATTGAAATATTCTAGCACGATTTTGTTCAACAACATGTGGCAGAATTAATGGATTTGACACAGAATTAGAGAATAGTATATTCTAAAACAAGTTGCAGAAGGAGCTACTATTCCAACACGAATGCGAAGTTCGAAAACTCGCTCCTTCGTAGCTCGTTTTCGATAGCATGCGTGTTGGAATTGCCTTCTGCAACGAGTATTAGACGGTATTTTCTCTATTTCAGTCAATTTTTGTGAAGTACTCTCAAAATTCAAATAAAAATTCAGATTAGTGACTTTTGTTTTGTATCTTGGCAGTTGGTGTGACATACGAAATTTGACAGATCACGGAATTTGAATTGATTTGATTCGATCAGAGGTCAGTACTGACAACCATAAAACGAAAAATATAACTGAAAACAATGCTGTAATGAGTTTCATTACAGCACTACTTTTAGTACTGTAATGAACTCATTACGATACTGAAATAGAGAATAGTATATTCTAAAACAAGTTGTAGAATGAGCTCCTATTCCAACACGAATGCGAAGTTCGAAAACGAGCGACGAAGGAGCGAGTTTTCGATAGCATGAGTGTTGGAATTGCCTTCTGCAACGAGTATTAGACGGTATTTTCTCTATTTCAGTCAATTTTTGTGAAATAATCTCGAAATTCAAATGAAAATTCAGATTGGTGACTTTTGTTTTGTATCTTGGCAGTTGGTGTGACATACGAAATTTGACAGATCACGGAATTTGAATTGATTTGATTCGAAATTTGATTCGATCAGAGGTCAGTACTGACAACCATAAAACGAAAAATATAACTGAAAACAATGCTGTAATGAGTTTCATTACAGCACTTCTTTTAGTACTGTAATGAACTCATTACGATACTGAAATAGAGAAAAGAACTTTATTGCTCGTATGACATAGTAAGCGACCTCAGTCTAAAAGCCAAAGTCATTAATCCATATTATACGAAAAAAATTATAAAGTTGATGTGACAGGTGTTGAACTAAAGGCATTTGACGAAAGGTAATGCTAGTAATTTGGTCTTACTTCCTTCGAGGTAATTTTATATAACTAGATGCACAAGATTCTGTTAGTCTGATTGGAGATGAACTTCATGAAAACGGTGTTTATTCTCTTCAGTCTCAGTTCTTTATTTGTGTTTCCAGATAAAAGGAGGTTCGAAAAATAAACGAGAGGGTACCTGTGATTCCTCAATTGAATGATTTTTCTCTATAAAATTCTTTATACCTCTTATATTCTTCAATGTTGTTTCTGTAGTGTACAGGAAGGCTGCGGAGCAATAATTCAATAAGTCTGAAATCATCTTATGAATTGTGCTTCCAGTTTTGCTTCTTATTTCCAAGTTCCTGAAAGTAGGCAATCTAAAGCATCCGCTAGCTAGATCATCTGAGAGTAAAAGTCTGACAAAACAGCAGAACAGAAAAATCATATACCTACTTGGAAGGAAGATCTTTTCCTATAAGTCCCTCGCCATTGCCGAGTAAGAAAAACTAGTGTGACGACTGAAGAGATGACTCGTTCAGATTTGTTTTTCATTCACAACTTCGACTTTAGTAGCTGTAGTTTTTTTTATTGACTCAACACTTTAGATTTACAATGATTCAAGAGATTTACTATTCAAACCCAGTATTGAGTTTAGTTGAGAACTTCAAATTTAAAAATATTTGCATCTGTATCAATTCAGCATCATTAGTGTCATTCTGACGATATTGTATGAAAATGTGGGAAGATGCCTCAAGTAACCAAAATGACTTTTTTCAGATGGCTTCGAAGCTGATATTCCTTTCTTGTCTTGCATTTTCGATAGTTCTCGCCAAATCTGCTCCTGCGAGCTCATACTCATCAGAACTAGAGAACCCTAATATGATAAAAATTATTCCTGACGACTTCATCAGTTCCGTTTATATCAGACATGTTCGTGAGGCCGACGGTGGATGGCAGGTAGAGCCTAATGTCGACAGAGATGCTGCTGGTAACACTGCTGGATCTGTGAGAGTGCAGAAAGATTTTGGGGATCACGAAGTCCATGCTGGAGCTTCGAGAGTGTTCTCGGGCCCTAATAGGGGTGGACCTTCGTACAATGTCGGAGCAACCTTCAGATGGTGAAATTGAAATATTTTGATAATTGATCGACGATGGTTCCTGGAGAAAAAGCCTGAAACGCGAATTTCTTCAACATTATATTTTACCTCATTTCACGAATGGATATATTTATGTATATTATAATGAAATTTTCAGGATTTTTGACTTTTATTTTTGGAACCATGAATTTCACCTAAAATGGAGGTACCCCGTTATGCCCTAGTAACCCGTTATGCCCCGGATTCCTCTATATTGAAGACTTTATTGTCAAGAGTAAAAATCACAAAAATGATTCCGCATATCATTTTGAAAATCTTGAATAGTATATTCTAAAACAAGTTGCCGAATGAGCTCCTATTTCAACACGAATGCGAAATTCGAAAAAGGACGAACGAGCGAGTTTTCGAAAGCATGAGTGTTGGAATTGCCTTTTGCAACGAGTATTAGACGATATTTTCTGTATTTCAGTCAAGTTTTGTGGAATACTCCCGAAATTCAAATAAAAATTCAGATTAGTGACTTTTGTATTGTATCTTGGCAGTTGGTGTGCCTTACGAAATTTGATAGATTACGGAATTGGAATTGATTTGATTTGAACATTGAGTGGATCTGAGGTCAGTACTGACAACCACAAAATGAAAAATATAACTGAAAACAATGCTGTAGGTAATAAGTTTCATTACAGCAATACTTTCAGAACTGTAATTAACTCATTATGATACTGAAATAAAGAAAATAAATTATTGAAGATTGCTCGAAATGATCAACAAATCACTACTGAACTCATCTTTCAAATTAATTAGCGAATATGATGAAAGACAAAATTATTTAGTACACTCTACATTCTAATCACTTAAAGAACGCCATGAATTTTGGTAATAATGTTTTCCTAAATACGGAGAATAAATGTAATTTATATTATTCTCAAACTCTCTATTGTAAACTGGATTTAACATTTATTCTCTCTAATTATGTGTCTAATCCGTTCATTCTGCCACATCTTGTTGAAAAAATCATGTGAGATTATTTCATTCCACCACATTTTTCATGGTAATATTTATTGATGACATGTTGGCCTCCTGCCACGGTTTTATTGATTATCTGTAAGATCTATGAGGGAGAAAACAGCTCTGCCAATCAATATTTTTGAATGCAAAAATCACTTAACGGTATTCACAGCAATATTTCAATAATTTCGATGAAAATTCAACGAATTTGAAAAAATAATGTATGATTCTCGTACAGAAGGCTCATTCTAACACTCGTTCATTCAAATTCATATTCATATCAATATTCCTCTAAGAATATCAATGCTTTCTGCACTTGTATCATCAATAACTATTCTATTAGATATATTCAATATTATATTAATCTATATTCATAATCAGAACCAATTAAGAAACAAAATATTTACCATTCATGTAAACTGTTTATTCTCGAAATAAACATTTCTTATTCTTATTCTTATTCAGGTAGGACTACCCCACATAGCCAGTTTTTGACGAAAAAGGCTAAATGGAAATACTTAACAGGCGGATAGGTGGCACCGAGGTGGTTCCGGAAATACCACATTTATGGGCTCTTACCATGATACAATTCCTCTCAGCCCGGTCGTCCACTGCAAGCGTATTCAGGCGGCAACGCGCTCACGCGAAACAAGCGTCCGTAGCTGCTACAACACAGGCGGCAATGGGCTGCAGGGTTCGTCCACTGGCAGCGGCGACGGTTGCGGCTTCTTGCGTTCCATTCAGTGATATAACCAACAAAGACCATAGTTTGTCTTCGAAAATGACATCGTTCATATTCTTTTAGCATTGACTGCAATATGCTTTGAATCCGGAGGACTTGTACATTCTAGAGTCAAGTTATTTAGTCAAAAGACGATGGAAACACAGAGGTCCTGCCGTTATTGGATACACCCAATTTTCAGAACCAAAAATCCTTGGGAGAATTCAAACATCTCCAAAATCAATAATTAGAAAAATATCCTGAGCTATTTTTCAATTCCTATGGGAAGAAGCAAAGAATATTTCTGAATGTATTTGAGAAACGATAAAACTTCATTGGGACAACACTTCGAACTCTCAAGCTTTGTAACGTTTCGGAGTTTATATCAGACTCCCTTTTCAGACAATTTCTCAACATGAGCTTTACGTAATATTGAGAATTATTGATTTCCCAATTGTCATTCACCAATCCATGATGATCCTAGATTAATATTAATAACTATGATGGTGAAATTATTGCTACTTCAGTTCAAAATTCCCTGAAATCAGTTCCATTTTCAACAAATCATTCCAAATACGATCCACACCCACCGAACAATTTAACAGATTATCATTCTGTTATAACTGTCAGGTTCCATCATTAGATTTTTCGTGTTATTCCAATCCATCATATGATCGCCTATTGGAAGTCACATGATCGCGATCTACCAATATCTCTACATTTTATGTTATTCTAATTTTCTAATTTCGAAAGGTTTGATGTTTCTCGTGTAGGTATAGGTTTTCCATAAATACAAGGAATATTGTAAATACAATTTCTTATTTGAAGGTTTAGTTTTTGTAAGTTTAGATCTTAAATCATTTCGCGTTTTGAAAACGGTTCTCATATTGAATTTAGAACCAATTCTTTGAATTTTTCCTGAAAGTCCATGAACATGAGAAATCAAATTAAATGACATATTTTTTCTTGACGGTTTCTTGTTGGTCCCTGATTATCAATATATTCTCTAAATTTGAATTAATTTTTCAGATGAAATTCGTTGGATATTTAATATCCTCAAGAATACTTTTAATGAAATTATTTCTTATTTCATTTGTAGATGAAATTAAATGAGCCCCACCGTTAAGTGTTTTTATAATACCACTCATTTGACTGATTTGAATATATATTTAGATATCGATTGTTGTGTGACTTTTTTCTGAAACCACTTGATTCTTCTTTGCCATGTTGTCAAATCACGAAAACATCATCGGCATACCGTCATCAAGTATTTAGGCATTGCACCACAGACTTTTCATCACACAAAATTTGACATCAAGATTTCCTTGAATTTCATTCATATGAGAGACAAGTGTGTTCAGAAAAAAAGACACTCCAATCGATATCAAATGAGTGTTAAAACAGCTTTTATGAAATATGATTGGGGTCATTTAATTCATCTACAACTGAAAAAAGAAAAATGAAATTAATTTCATTAAAGATAGTTTTGAGAAGGATCCATGTCCAACGAATTCTATACGAATTTCTCTACGCGGAAAGGATTTTACTTCGTAAATAGAGCCAGCGCTTCTAGCGTTCGAGCGTAGACGCGCTACAGATCCCATTTCAGGCGGATCAAGCGGCGAAGCTCGTAGCCGCTCGTGTACGCCCGCTCGAAGTCGCCTGTACTGGACGCAGCTGCATTCGAATACATTGCTTGGGATCTGCAGCAACTTGCCGCACGTATACGCTCGTTTCGCGAGAGCCATAAAACGCTCGAAAACGCTTGCAGTGGACGACCGGACTTACTGTCCTCATCACCGAGATACAGGCTGTTTTATGAATCTCGAGGCAATATCAGACGAACCACCCAATATTGGACAAAATATTTACCGATGGTGGCGCTGCATTCGCCGATCAGCGTTGTATGTGTTGTGTCTCTTTTATTTTATAGTTTGTTAATTTTGATAATATATTTGTTGATTTCATTGTCTGGAGCAGTTTAGTATTATTTCGGATAATATTTCAGTTTCTTGTTGCAAAAGTCAGTGCTTGATTCATTTAATGGTCCATTATTATTCATATATGATTTTTATGAATATCGTTTTATCGAGCGTATATGTATATTTGTTTTTATTTCGTTATTACTAGTCTTCATTCATTGGCAATTATAATATTTATTTTATTCCTTTCTCCATGTTATCTATGTTTTCCCTATTTCAGTATCGTATTGAGTTCATTACACTACTAAAAGTAGTGCTGTAATGAAACCCATCACAGCATTGTTTTCTGTTATATTTTTCATTTTGAGGTTGTACTGACCTCCGATCCTCTCAATTTTCAAATCGAATATCAATTCAAAATCCCGTAATCTGTCAAACTTCGTAAGTCACACCAACTGCCAAGATACAATACAAAAGTCACTAATCTGAATTTCGAGAGTATTTCACAAAGGCAAATCCAATATTCATGCATTTCGCATTCGTGTTAGAATGGGAGCTCATTCTGCAACTTGTTTTAGAATATACCATTATTTTCCTGTTAATATTTTTTGCTGGAATGTTATTTGTTTCGAAAACAGTTGCCGTTTTATTTTATATACATAACCCTATGTTTTTGACGTTGAAAAATGTGGAAGTAGAAAACTGTATCAATTTTTCTTTGATATAAAGAAAATTTGAAAGGAACGGAACACTGATGTCGCCTGAGCCTCATCATTTTTCGAAAATTTTTATTTTGCTCCCCTGAGAAAAAATCTTGCGGGCGCCCATGGCGGTATCGCATAGAGTTGTGTTTTGCTCTATATTTTCTTCATATTTGACACAAGTGTTTCGTATTGAAGGTTCAAGAGTATCATTTTAATAAACGCAAGGAAAATCCAGGTTCGGTTTGACAAAAAATTAAGAATTGTTCGACTCCTCGAAACAACACCCTGTATATCAAAATTCTAAAAATCTGTTTCCATATTGGAGAAGACCCTAAAAAACTGAAATGAGTCGTGTGTCTAGAATTTTCGCGTAGACATTTTTGCTGCACTAATTTTTATCGTCAAAACAAAAATGTATTGGAACATATGAAAAGACCCTTAAAATGGTAAGCGTTCCCGTTCGCTAATAAATCAGAAAGTTATTCAATAGTGATTATCCCATTCCTCTTTCATGTCTCCTCTCAAAGAAAAACAACGAAAAAATTATCTGATACTATTGTTATCCGGAGAGAGTCTGGAAGAATCCCGCCATTCATTTCGTTACAATCATTAAACTCATTAATTTATCTGAGAGAAGGACCATTCATTAATTGGAAGCGTTTGAGGAAAAAAAACGGTTGCTTGTTACGGGAGAAAATCAATCAGGCAATACAAAATCTCAGATTCTGGATCTGTAGTCGGGACACTTTATTGGTTATTTCAGTTCTAATGATTTCAACAGGAACTGGAGCACTTTCATTAAAGTATCGAATATCCATTTTTTTTCTCCTTCTTGATTGATCATTCTCGAACTTGAGGGGAAATGCATCCAGGTAGCTGATGGAAAGCTTGCAATTCGCAGGCACAAATAGATTTTTTGGAAATGCACACATAAACACAGCAATTGTTGTCTTCACGGTATTTTTCTCAGCTAGCATTGTGTTTTTCTCAATAATATGATGTTCACCCCTCCAGCTTTACTTGCAGAAGTATGGACCCTGCAAATCACAATATAATATTATAATAATTTATTGTAAACTGACTGACACTATGACACGACGCCCAGCTAATGAAATGGCTCCGTGTAACTAGGGTCGAGTTGCGAAAAAAGAAATATCTCTACATAAAGAAACTTAACAACAATAGTAATTCATTACACAAGGGAAAAAGTATGAGATTTCAGCTCGAGGTTGTCCCCCTGCTTCGACAAAAATGCGAGAGCTAAAATCTAATATCTTTCCCGCGTATAATACTCATCTTTTTTCTGTGACGGGGAAAACGACGATTAAATATTACAATATATTAAAGTAAAAAAATTTCCGATGTGACATTAAATTCTTCAATTGGAAACAACTGAGATCTGCATTGCTGAGGAAGGCTTTAAATCAACGAATATTTGTGTTAATCGAAATTTGTGATTTGATTTAAAAATTGCGAATTTTGTAGTTGTCCAGTAGATATCTTTAACAATATAATGTGAAAAAATGGCACAACAACAAAAGCCATCAACAGTGTGATGGAATTTTACAATGATTAATAGTAGGTTACAAACCATTAATAATATAGACATTTCAAAATATTCCAAACAACTTCATTTCTGAAACAAAATGGGAAAGGTTACATGCCCAAGAAAGCTGCGATTTTTACTAGAACACAAATTAGTGATTTTTTAAATAACGCCCGCGATGGAGTTTATTTAATGGCCAATGTTGTTGTTGTATTGTATTTGAAAAGAGCTTGTGGAATTTGTGGAATCAGCCAGGTAACATTAGATGATATTGAAGATTCGGGAACGTTATTAATTGTGAAACTGAATCGAACAAAGAATGATGTAAACATGAGATTTGTAGTTACCGAAGAATTTATTAAATTTTACCTAATGTACCTACATAGCATTTTGTCTTGCAGCAGCAGAAAATCGCTGCATGTTTTTTGCATATCGCAATGGAAACTGTATCGATCATGTTGTGGGTAAAAATCAGTTTTATAAGGTACCTGAAACAGTGGCCAATTTTCTTCAACTTGAAAATGGTAAATACAGGTTTACAGGCATGGCCCACTAAATCTAACAGGCCGGAAGGTTAGAAGTTGCCGTTGTTACCATCAGCGTGTCTAGTGGCACGCGCAGATATAGAAAGCATATGGTTTTCTTGTGCAATTCGCACTGTTTTCTAGATAAATTCGAGTTTATTTCAATTCATAATGAAATAAAGAACTGTAGGGAGGAAAGCAAAACAGCATTTCGTTTATCTGCGAATATATGCGAGGAGGTAGCTTTCGTATTGAGTTCCACAAGAGTACAATCAGAATGAAAATTATTTTACTTTCTGAAGCAAATAAATTAGGTGAATGAACATGAAAACAGGAAAAATAGTATTATGTCGCTGTCTAAAAAGATTACATTCTGACTGCTGATAGTCAAACTTGGAATAAATCCTATAAAACAGAAATTCAACAAGAATAAACTCTGAATGAATGAATTCTCTAAATTCAAACCTAAAATAGGTTTACAGGGTTAGTCTTCGAGTTGTACATATATTTTCACCGTAGATTCCTGAGGTCAAAAGAAACACCTTTTTCCCTTACCATTTTTTCCGATTCGGTCTAGATAAAATGATACAGCCATTTTAATTTTTTTAATGAGCTATGCCACCCCTGGAAAGCATAGATATCCTACCTACCATAACAAACCTTGGAATAAGCAACTGTATTGTAAGGACAAGCGTAATCACACTTTTTCAATCCCATTCGACGAAAGATAAAGCAATTTGGCGACAAATGTTGAATATTCTTCTCTTGATTTCTATTTCATTTTCTAAAATGAAGAATTCAGCTTTCTGTCATTCATATCAGATTTGAGAATTTTGAGATTCATCTTCGGTATGTTATCATTTATAACATTTTTTTTATGGATTTTTAACAGCCTGTATATTTTGACGCAAGACGAATTGGAAAAAATGGTAGAGGAAAAATGTGTTCTTTTCGACCTCAGGAATCTATGGTTAAAATATATGTACAAGTCAAAGACTCACCCTGTATAACATTAAAAATAAAGTCTGTATAAATAAAAACAGTTCTAATAATACACGGCTTAAAGTCAGTTATTTCCTATCTGAAAGAGCAGTTCTTGGGATTATATCACTAACCATTTCAGAATAATTATTAAGGAGGATATTCCTCAAAATTTGTGAAAATTTGCTTAAGATAATTTCGAAAGGGTACTGACATAGTGAACATTTGTCGTGATAAACATCCCAAGTATGCTGAAAAAACTTCACTTTATACTCGGCAGTAAGAATAGTGTTGAAAATTTGGTAACAATCTATTGCACATTTAAATAAAAATTGTCAGGGACTAGGGTCTCTTCAATGAACCGCGTGTTAAATAAGGACGATAATCACTTACAGAGTCGTCGTCATCTAGTAATTCAACTTGGAAATCTTCGTTTGAGTTCACCAACTCGTTTTAAAAGAAGTCGAAAAAGCCTTGTCTTTGAAATGACAACAAAATTCGGAAAATGAATCCATCTGATCTTGTTTGTCCCAATCGGTGTCAACATTGTCATAATGGAAACTAATTTATGTCTGGGTTCCTCAGTATCAGTTCTTTTCGGAGTAACTGAAGACGTCATGTAACTCGGTTGATTTGGAAAAATTTTAGCATATGCATTATCAGTTAATTTAGGAATTTTTCTGGGTCTATGAATAACTGAACCTTCGGCGGTTGGATAAGAGTTATTTCCCAAAATATGGGAATCTACAAAATGTTTTATACAAACTACACTGTCATCGTTGACTTTAAAACTACTTTCTCTATGAATTGCGTTAGGCTATTTTCTTCGTTCGGAAATCTGAATACCGACACCTTCTCATTAGTAGATTTATAGTTGCTTCTGCAACCAAGCACTGCACAAGTACGAGGCATAGTACTCAAACCGAAGATTTCTAAATGAAATTTCAATAAATATTAAAATGAAAAACCTTCTTGTTGATAATCCTTCCAGATATGAACACTGGAAGTCCAAAAATTCAACAACAAACCCGATACACACTGTTCTTGCAACTGCAATACTTATTTTCACTCTATTTATTGAAAAACCGATCACACGAACACGAAAAATACACAAACCTTTTCACACCTTTCCCGGTCGAATTTCTGATGCGAACTAAATCACATGTTACTCTTTAAAACAAAACTGGAATTGCAAAGTCGTAACACTCTGAGCCTGCTAAAACCCCCTGTGGGGGTTCCGGCAACGTCGTATTACAACGCAACATTCTGGCCTGTTAGATATCGTAGGCCGCGGTACAGGTCATTCATTTCGAAGATCATCTGCTACACTTTTAGTTGAATCTGGGGGAGACTTGATGACGCCAAAGAAACATGGCTGAAGGTCATGTTGATTAATGGGTAGCAGGCAGAAAAGAAATAGCTGATGAGGAACATTTCATATATGCATATTTAATAATTATACTTTTGATATAATGAAAAAGTAACTTTTGTATAATGAAATATTCACGAATAAGATATATCTACCTTTACTTATGTACCTATATATTCGGGTACAAACTTTTTTCCCGGGGAAAAACGTTTTTTCGAGTGATATAAAATGTCAAATCTTTTTTCCGTCACAGAAAAAAAAATTCTATGTTGTGAGGTTCCTAGTCATGCTCCGGTGAGGAAAACTGAAAATATCTACTACGGTTCTGATACACACGTGTAGCAATTCATCTATCTAGGTGTCACCTACTAGTAAATTCATTCATAACTTCCATTAGCTTCCACCACACATCATTATATTCAGTATACATATATATTTGTCCTGGCTGCGATATTTCCAGTTTCGACAGAAACAAATAGTTTCATTACGATGATGACGTCTAGATTTATATGATTTGGCTTTCTGTTTGATTTATGAATTCCGCACAGGGTGTTGAACATTTGGAAATATCGTTAATTTAGTCAATGAAACAGTTTCCAATTTTCCTGCAAGGTAACGAATGGAATGAATAAATAGGAGGAATATGTTGTACTCAACTATTACGCTGTTTTTATTAGATTCACTCTGGAACAATATCCCTATCACAATTGAACTTCTCATCCGAGTATGATCATTTATGCTAACTCAAAAAGAAGCTGAAACTCCCAGAAGGAGCTGTTCAAATTTTAAATTTTTATTTGGTGAAACATGAGTAGTACGTGAAGGTTTCAAAAATACCTGGGTTGTTTTCAGATGTTTCAAAAATAAAAGCATTAAGTTGTTCTTTTTAAATATATTATGCTTTTAAATGAAATTTCAAAGGCAAAAAAACTCTTTATTTGTTCTGATCCATGCCTTCTGTAGCATTTGTTTGTTTGCCTATTCCAATGTATCAGAAATTGAGAATTTGCCATTTGGAAATCGATGAATTTACCGATAGACAATATTTCTGAGTTCTAGTGGACGTCTGAGAGGGTAGATGGTGTTCACGTAACTGTAACTGTCGTTTCGTTTCCAATTTTCTTTCTCTATTATCCTTGGTTATGATTAATCATTTCATGAAAATTTAGATACTGCTCATTTAAAGGATGACCATCTCACTCTTCTTGCAATGAAATTCACTAGATGGTCTGAATTTTGAATGAAAAAGTTCACCTTCTGACATCATCGAACTAAAAACAGAGTTAATCTAGAGTTCACATGAGAGGTCAAATGAGTCAGACTTAGACGTTGAGACATTTCTTCACACGCAATATTAAGTACCTACAACGTTTCCAGTGACAGAGCAAACAATGGCCGAATTAATCGAACGAAGATTTCGCTACCGCTACCTAGCATAAATTGAAAGCTCTTCGAAAAATGCCCGCTGTTCCAGAAGGTGTTGAGTTTGTAGCGTATGTGCCACCGGACGAGCTACATTGTCCGAGTCTGTGTTCATCAATGAGATCAATACAGTAAAGTATGAGGAGAGCAATAATATTATAATTAATATCTATAATGTTGGTCTGTTATAGAGTGCAAAATTTATCAATCCATACCGTACAACATTTACAGAGACAAATTCCTTCGATGAAGCAAGATCAGTAAGTTCACCAGAAAAAGAGAGGATAAAATTTATAAATCACAGGAAAAACAAGACAAAGTACTTAAGTGAATAAAACTTCTAATCCTTTGGTTTTGAAAAGAGCAGAAAGGCTTGAGATTTTACTTGTAAGTTGAATCAGAAGAATGAACTTAAGAATGCAGGTTTAAAATGAGAATATTATACTAATTGATTGATTTCTCCATTATTAGAGGAGACCCAGAGTGAAACCCAGAAAAGAGTCTGTCAACCAATTTCATGTATATTACACTTGACCGTTGAACATTTTTAGAGGAGATCACATCGTGTTCTGTAGGAAAATAACTAATTTGAAGGTTCACCCTGGATGTTCGAGAATTCATTCACCTGAAACTCGGGAACAGTTATTAGCAATGAGTTATGACAGGTGAACATTAAAGAAATGAAATGAACTGATTAAAATAATGAGAGGAGAATGAGAATATAATGAATCTGTATTCATTACCAGAGAGAAAGACATGAGAATGGTGATTTTTGGTGCAACCTCACCATTTCCATGTGAGAAATCTAGAGATGTCTGAAAATCTATAGATATAACAATATAATAATATATGTAATAACGTCATAGAAACCCGTACTGTTTATACAGGGTGTAACTAAATGAGTTACACCACCTTAAAGGGGGTTAATAAAATTTGTTTCTCGAGTACTAAAAAAGTTAGAATATTGAAATCAACCTGACGTTGTCTACTACAAAAAAGACACTCAGCCGTTCAATGCGGGTACTACCTTCAGAATAACAATAAATCTAGTTCGCATTAGTTACGATGTATCACTGTAGTTGTTAATAAAATAATTGTTTGCTGCGAACTGGTTCATTTTGGGCAAAAAACCCAAGAGACATTTTTCGTTTAGAAAGAAACAGTCTATCTGAAATACATTTTTAAATAGTAGACAAATAATTAAAACAAAGAGTTACATTGGAATAAAATTTTAGGGGTTGCTTTTTCCACCCTTACAACTATGGGGTAAACCAAATCAATTACTGGCTTTTAGTGTCTTTTTGGTAGTAGAAAACGTCAGGTTAATTCCAATATTTTTACTTTTTTGTGCATATTTTATAAACCCACTTGAGGGGGCTGTATCTTAACCAGAGATGTGCAAGATAGGTTTTAAAGTATATTCAAATGCAAAATGCGAACCCTTTTCTTTTTCTGTATTTCAAATATAAAATTGTTTTCCGTTTCACATTTGAAATACAAAATGCAAAATAGCTATCTTCAATACTTTGTTCACTTGATAATAATTTTTTTTATTTGAAGAAGTGATCAAAGGTACATAACAGATTTTAATTGTTCTCAACAGAAACGGAAAGTTTCAGGATTAAATTCAGGTAGCTGTTTAATCCAATTTCATGAACGCCCGCAGAATTTTTTCTCAGAGGGGCCAAATAAAAATTTGATGAGGGGCAGGCAACACCATTATGCTAAATAACAATAGTGGAATCAAAAAATCAGGGAGGACCACTGCCCCCCTGGCCCCACCCCTGCGGGCACCCATGCGTTAAACTAATGAGGATTTCCAATATTTTCTGAGATGAACACATTTCATACCTTATGAAAAGCATGAATGAAGAATGACATGGAAATGGAATAATTAATAATTCTGAGCAAGCAGAGGCCACCTACCTTTTTGAGTTAAACGGGGGTTGAATCAAAAATGATAGATAAGAAGAGATTTACAATTATTCAATGAAATGCGGTGTACTTGAGGAGATAATAAATAATATAAGCGGGGGTCCTACAGCCTATGCCGCATCCCGCATTTCGTTCGCCATTTCTCTCTATCATTCCATTCATCTTCAACAATCGCTCTATCTCTCATACTCTTTCTAATTCCCTCTCTCCATTGGGTTGTTGGTCTTCCTCTCCTTCTTCTGCTTTGTGGTATGTACTCCAAAACCCTCCTCGGCCATCGTGTATCATCCATCCTCATAACGTGCCCATACCATATTAATTGTCTCGTTTCCACTCGTTCTGCTGTTGTAATAACTCGCCCAGTTTTCCTTCTTATCTTTTCGTTTCTAATATGTAGCATTCTGGAAATTCTACAAGATCTTCTCAAGAAGTCCATCTCCACTGTCTCTATGATCTTTTTCTCTTTTTCTGGAAGTTGCCAGCATTCACATCCGTAAGTTAAAATAGGTTCTACAACTGTCGTGAAGATTGTCATTTTTGTAAGTTTCATGCTGCTTGACCACGGTAACGAGTTCAACAAGCGAATAGCCCTCCTACCTTGCTGTGTTCTATTTCTAATATCCTTCTTTGTTGTTTCATCCTCCGAAATGATACTTCCCAAATATTTAAATTCCCTGCATCTTTTGAGTTTATGTATTTGTAAGTTAGGGTCTTCCTCATTTGTGTCTCCCATCCTCAAATATTCCGTTTTACTTTCGTACTCCTCTTTCAGTTTTCTGAACATATAATCGACATCGCTCTCGTCACCTGCTACAATTGCCTGGTCATCGGCAAAGAGAAGAGTTGTTAGGATTTCATCTTGAACTTGTATTCCCATTCCGTATGTTTTCCTTTTCCAGTCTTTGATGGCTTCTTGCATATATACTTTAAATAAGGTAGGTGACAGGCTGCATCCTTGTCTAAGCCCCTTTGTGGCAGGAAACCATTCAGATAAAACATTTCCCATCTTCACCGCACTTTTTGCTTCTTTATATAAGTTCATATAGCTTGAATATAGGTTTTACTGAGGCCCGACTTAGTCAACGTTTCGAAAAGTCTCTTTAAAGGCACCGTATCATAGGCGTTTTCCAGGTCGACAAACACTATGTGAGTAGACATATTATGGGATGTTCATTTTCCTAATATTATCGTCCTGTACGAAATCCTGACTGCTTTTCCATATCTGTTATGTTCATTTCGATTCTAGTCTTCAATATTCTGCCGTACAACCTACCCATTGCACTAGTCATACTTATGCCCCTATAGTTTTTGCATTGTTTTTTATCGCCTTTTTTGAAAATGGAGCTTGTATACGCTATATTCCAGTCTTCCGGGATACTGTCTCCGTCTGATAAGCATAAATTAAATAGTTGAGCCATCATTTCTAGTAGTATATCTGGCCCGTACTTGACTAACTCAATGGGGATGTTTCCAGGCCCTGCAGCCTTTCGGTTCTTCGATTTCCTCAGAGCTCTCTTTATTTCTTCTACTGTTATTTCTTCCACTTCCTGATCTTCAGTTGTTTTAATGTTTATAAAACTAAAAAATTAGCATAAAATAGGGTGTGAACACAGTCAAGTCTAGGAGTAGAGAACGATTAATTAATTTCAGTAACGTGAGATATCTGAAGGATGAAAGATAGAAATGAGATCGCAGGAGTGGATAGTTTTAAACAACCTTTCTTCATTCTACAATGGATTTGTAGAACCGACTAAAGCCTTCTCGAATAATAATGACCATACCTCTAAAAGTGATGTTGACTATGTAGCCACTAACGCAAGTAAAATTTCCACCAGGGTACAGATGATCGATCTGGGCGTGGGAGAACACAGGGGCATTATTGTCAACTCCCACTGTTCCGAGTTTCCTGTTCATGTTCAAAACTCGTAAGTTATTAGAACAATGTCATCAAATAATATGAATAACCTTTTCTCCCTCTTCTCTGATGAGAACTTTCACGTGGTTTATTGTTGCCCTCCACGTGAATCGAAGTTCTAGCAATTCATAAACTCCAACAGTGGTTGTTTCGAAATATTCCTGTTTATGTATTCATTCCCAATCCCAATAGAAGATGAGAAAACCTTTCGAAGGGCGTTGAAATAGTGGATTATTTGTTGGATTCCTGATCTTATGTAATTTGATGAAACGAATTCCTGTAATGGGAAAAAATATCTTTTCCACATGAATTTAGGATACATGAATCAGGGAAGAATATTTGAAAGTATTGACTTTTGTATCTTTCTGAATTCCGGAGGATTTTGAATTCAATTTTTTCACTGATGACACTTTCTGTAGGATATTAATTTTGATCCATGTTTCTTTTTACTTGGGTAAAGTTTCTTTTGAATTTTTCAGACCGTAACCATAAAATTTTTTCGAGGGAGTCTACCTGTCGAGGAGTTGCTAACTATTTATTACAGCTTGGTTTTTAGTCACTTAAGCTATAACGTAGTTCTATGGGGTTACTCTGTAGGGTCTTATCGAGTGTTCGTTTCTCAAAAACGGATTATACAACTTATATTCAAACTTCGGCCATGCGATTAGTGTCGTCCGACATTCAGTCAATTTCGTATTCTTCCCTTCCCTTGTATTTTCATTCTTAATTGCCTCATTCATATTCACGTGAATATCAATAAATACAAGAAATGTTCTGATTTCCATAAGTATGATACACGTCACACTGACACTATAGCCTTTCCCAGACATCATACAGCTAAATATGAGTCATCACCAAGCTATTTAGGTATTAAATTATACAACCATCTGCCGAGTAGACTCAAGTCAATGAATGGGAGGTCTTTCAAAAGGGAGGTAAAGATCCTATTAATCAGAGGATGTTACTACAGTGTAGAGGAGTTAATTGCGGACTCCATTAATTGAATTTGTGTATTTTTTTTCTCTCTTGTGTTTCTATTTAGATGACTTGTCCTATACATTTCTTAAATGTCTGAAAGGATCAATAAAGATTATTATTATTATTATTATTATTATTATTAATTTGGGTATGAACCTGTGGAAATGAAATAATTCAACACATGGTGATTGATATTTAAATTGTTTCGGGAGGGGGAGGCCTAGCTACGTGCCTGGAATTGTCAAATAACAGTATCAAAGCGAGCACAAAAACATCTCTGAATTCTAAGATCAATTTTTTTCCTTCACCTTCATTGTCTTTTTGTCAGACTTTAAAGTCACTTTATTTAAACTTGGTCGTAATCCGTGACGATTAAAATAACAAACACAGAGAGTGGTCTGATATTTAATGTAGATGTGAGAGGAAGATTCGAGAATCATTTAGATATTCTTGGATAACTCGTACTATTCATTGATATTCCGAATTTAAGCTTGCTGCAACTCAAATCAGTGGTCGCGGGCGTCTAAGTCTTCGTCATGTTTGGGATGTGTGCGTGTTAACGACTCTCATTAGAGTTATGTCTTGAAATTATGATGCTTGTCTCTGAATAGAACGTTACTGCGGAATGAGCATGGTTTCTCGATTATTTGAAATATCACGAATTTCTGATTGCACAGCGTACTACTTGAATCATTTCGATTGGCACCATCATTAACTCAACAGAATTGTTTTCTATCTCATAAATTTGATAGATGTTGAATGATTCCGAGGCAGGTGGCCTAAAAATCGTCAATAAACATTACCATGAAAACTGTACTATTGGCGAATCCGAAAAAACTCTCCCTCATGGACGGTCCTAAGGTATATTTTTAAGGGGGGTGGTAATTTTTCCCAACAAATACACAGAGTGTCGTACCGTGAGTGCTTATTAGAAGATTATGTAGGAATAATCATTCGATCACTTCAAATTTCGTGTGAATGAGTGCGTGTCATGATATTTTGAAATATCAATGACTGCTTTCATCAAAAATGAAATCAAATTTTTTATTTTTAATGGAGCACCCTGTATATTATGACTTTTTCGGATATATCTTCAAATGCCACATTCATTTAATATTTCATTACCTATGGCTATCTAGAACCGTTTTCGAGTTATCCACTATTTTTTGGAAAATTGTGGCTTGTAGAAGACTGAGTATTCAACGCGCAAAGCATTTTCTCAGATATGTTTTTGAAATGGGTTACCGTGAAAGGAGTCGTTCAAGTGTTCCCTTTGTCTGAAATGTATCCTTCTCGAGATATTCAGTACTAACTGTTAACTTCGAGCGTCATATTTTATGAGATATGGTATTAATCAATGTTCGCCCTTTCATAACAATCTAAGGAATTCTTGAAAACCCCCACCTATTTTTTTCCTACAAATTTATCTTTGAGTAAAAAAAAATCTGTTTTCATTTGAAAAAAATCGAGTTTTCGGCTATTTTCGAATCCCAACTTCGAGACTCTCATTTTACCTTCTAGTATACCTATCAAAAGTGTATGTTCTTTACAAAGTGATGTTGAATATCTTTTCGGTAATCCATTTTAAAAATCAGATCTGAGATAATGCATTTCGATTTCATTGGATCTTCAGTGATCTAATACAAGCCTCAATTCAAAATTAAAAAAAAAGTAAATAACTCGAAAACGTCTCTAGATGAACAACATAAAATGAATGAGGCATTCGGAGATATATCTAAAAAAGTCATAATATATTGGCTGCATATCTGTGGTGTCGGGTAAAAAGGAGATAAGTCTATTTCTGAGCTGAACGAGATACGTCTTGATTCTGAACAATTTGTAATTTGTAATCAAACTTCAAGTAATTTTTCTGAACATTCTCAATAATAGACTTATCCTCTTCTTCTCCGACACCACGGATATATGGAAATAAGAAATTTGATCACTTTCTGTAAGGCAGAAGTCTTTGATATTTGAAAATCTATACTAATATTATAAATGTGAATGTCAGTGTGTTTGTGTGTTTGTTTGTCCTCTATGGGCTCAGGAACCAAATGACCTATTTTGATGAAATTTCACGACAATGTAGAGATTTTATTTTCGATGGTTCTAATGTAGGTTCCATTCCTATATCACAAAGAAATGAAAAAAAAATTGAGTTTTCTTAAAAAAAGTCTGTATATAATTAACCCGGTTTTTCAGGCTTTAACGGCCTTGACGGAGACAAATTTGTAGTGCTCAATAAGTTCAATAAAAAAGTTCGCGACGGCAAATGTCTAACTGCCGAGAATAACCCACGATAACCATTTTTAACATTTTCAGTTCAATTCAAAATAATGCTCAATGTGAAGAGGGCTCACACCTGGCATGAAATGAATTCATATAAAAATTAATGTGATTGTTATCTGCGGCATTTATTCCTGATGAAAAATTCCTTTTTCAGTATAGTTTTCTTATAAATACTTTAAAAGTTACAGTAGGTTGAACGACTGCGAATTTGAGCGAGAAATTATTGAATTTACGCGAATTCCCTCTATCACATAATCACGTGCCTGTCTCACCTTCGATACGAGGTTAAGAATCTGGGGTTGCAGACTCTATCAGTACCATTTTAAATTGAAATATCACGCTAGCCGAACGGCGGGTTTGTGCTGGTATATCATGAGTGATTGTCAACTCAACTTATATCTTCACTCAAAATTTGGAAGTGATCGAGATATGTATTTTTTTTTCTCCATAAACTTCTAATGGACACTCTAGGTGGGACAGCCTTTATATTTCAATATAATCGCGCCAATTTGATATATGTCTTGGACCTAAGATTAAGAAAGGTAGAAAAATTGCAACTAAAAATACCCTTTGCTCCCAAAATGATATACTTGACATGAAAAAAATCACCCAAATCATTCGATAGGTTCGCTTGATATTAGCCAATGTGTAAAATTTTCAACCTTTTGGCGATATGTGACAAGAAGTCACTTGTTGAATATGTTTAATTTATTTCCTTGATTTTCATTGAATTTTTTGTTAATCTTTATGGCATTATATAATTGTCGAAAAATTCGAAATGGTTGAGGTGTTTTTGCGGGTATTCACCCCCTGTACCAACACCCCCCCCCTTAGGACCGCCCTTGCTCTCCCTAGCGGGAAAATATCGCCCTAAAAAACAAGTTTATATTTCACAGTAATCTCATGAGAAATTCGTATGGATGGTTTGGAAATTAGTGATATTGTCGTAATATACGATTTGTGAAATTATAAGATTTTTTAAATAGTAGAATTATGCTGATAAATTATCGAAATGTATTCATTTATTCATATAATTTTAGGTTAGAAACAATCTTGAATCTGAGTAGCAATAAATAGATTCATTGGAATAATATTTGATCTGTCATAAAAAATGTTTGGTTTTTGCCTTTATTTTCAAGAGAGTCATCATCTTGCCATAGGTCTGTTGTAGAGAATTTTATGAATCCATATTTTATAATCGTTTATCCATCTTTTCAGGTTCAAAATAACACCAAATGAAATCTTCTCAGCTTGTAGCTACAGTTGTTCGTTCCCAAACCTTGTCAAGTTCCAAAAGAAATGAATGGGGCTTGTAAATTGAGGATAGGATTCAGGCGATAAACATTTAATTTGTCAATCAACAACTTCTTTTTTTTTTCATTTACATGAAATGAAAGAAGTGTGAAAATTAAGGAAAAGATGTTGCTGTGATTGGGGAACAATCTGCTGTTCATGTGCTACTCAAAAGCAATATCTGACACTTGAGAATAGAGAAAAAGCATCTGAAGACAACGGGATTCGAGTGAACAGCGGTGATTTGATGTGGAATTTTGCTAGCACCATCAGAAATGAGAATGAATTTAATTCGTCCTGGTTTGGTCGATAAGAAGTTTTTGGTATCGACATTGCTGGATTATAGAAACTTCAGAAGTAGTAGTATAGTATATCAAATTTGCCAATGTGAACAGATTTTTATTTTCATATTTATTTATTATTCATTTCATAATCAGAAAAATACAATATAGGTAAATGTAACAGGAAATGAGAGGTCTGACGGCCTGAGCTATTGCTCTTGTGCTATAAGCCTCCTGGTATGATAAAACATTTCAAACCAAGACCAAATACAACAATTATAAGGTGAAACACCACCTAGCTGATTATGAACCCGCCCACTTTGACATAATTCTAATAAATCCCAGTTGTTATGAAACTCACTGCAACCCAAGCCCTCCATAATCATATACAGGGTCAACTGAATGTCAACACCCGCGGGGATGACCTCCTAAGATCAAAACTTCTATACGCCTTCCCTCTATATACAGGGTGAGTCGGGAGGAACGGACCAAACTTCAGGTGTGTATTCTGCAGGTCGAAATAATTCCAAAAAACTCATATGTTGTTATCCGATTCTCATTTGTTTTCAAACTATAGGGTAATTAGAATATTTAAATAAGGTCAACCAATATTCAGATCAAGAGTTTCTCAGACTATGGATTGGTCGCTGTGGTCCTATTAGTTGGCCTCCAAGATCTCCAAACCTCACACCATTGAACTATTGTTTGTGGGGCTGCTTCAAGAACGAGGTATACAAAGTTAAAGTTGACACTCGGGATGCTCTAATTCGACGCATTAGAAATACGGCATTTCTTTTTAAAGAAAATCACGAATCAATCAGAAAAGCATCGAGAGCCCTTCGCAGATGAATGTGTTTCGAGGTTAATAGCGGGATTTTCGTGCATTTATTAAAATAATGCTATAAATGAAACTATTTCAATATAGAAAATGTTGTTTTTTATAATGACGCTGTTTGAGAACAAATGAAAATCGGATAACAAATAATGAGTTTTTTTATATTATTTCGAGCTATAGAATACACACCTGAAGTTTGGTCCGTTCCTCCCGACTCACCCTGTATATTCGTTATCTTAATATTGGGTGATGAAAGATTTGTAGAATTTCCATTTCATAGGTTGAACACAAATAAAGAATAGAAAGAATTTCAGAATCGTTTATACATTTTCACAAATGGAGCATATGATTGGGATGATTAAATGAAATCTTCTCAATCAAATCATATTCGCCATCTCTATGGAACGGAACACTCACTTTCAGAAACGATTTGGAAAATCTTGAAGTCTTCGCATTCCAAATTCAACAGTTTCATCTATCGTTAAACCTGTCTGCAGCACGTATGATTTGCCTTCTACTGGATATCACTTGGAGTTCTTTGGAGGTAGTAGCATTCATTGATGAATTATGAAATTATGAATTTTGAAAATAATTCTGATTATATTCTTTTCTTCTACTTCATTCGAGTAAACCTAACAAGTGTTATACATATAAATTTGACCATAATAATTGTTTTTCCACGAATTTGAATATCTGTGCATACAAATTTCCCATCATTCATTTTGAGAACGGATATTTCTCCTGTCTCTATACTTAATGGTTGAATCAAAAATCCATTAACACACTCCACCACCTTCAATAACCCTTTAAATCACTCTAAAAATAAAATACTATTCATTCATCTCACAAAATAATATAAATATCCCGTGGTCATTCAAAAATTTAGAAACAAATCTCCAAGCGCCACTTGGGCTGACTGCTAATTTTCGAACCTAGTGAACAAATATTTGCTTGCAGTAATCAGCGCCCTCAACATTAGCTGAATTCGCTGATAAATTGATTTTGTTCTATGAGATGTGGTAATCAACAAATTTACACAGAATTCGAGATACGCTCTTTCGGATACATTCGATGGTAAAACCCTTGCGCCACCTATCCCGAGTTGATTGAACTATGCCTTGAACCTTCGTCCAAGTTGAGGACATAATAATGATTCAAGTTTCATTGCCGTAGAAAAGCTCTTTCAACTAGAATTACTGAAACGACAGCAACGCCAGTTATTGTGAGTTGTTTGCCTGGAACTTTCCCGGAAGTGCAAGTAATGAGTTGACAAAGTACAATTGCAATCGAATGGACGCTATGGCAGAAAATAGCGGACAAGCGAATACACATTCATTTTCATGCTAGGTGTTCCGTTGAAGAGGATTACCCTCTCATATTTCTCACATTCGAATAATCAGCTCATTTTAATGAGTTAAGGTCACGTATATGTTTGGAGTTAAGGTCACGAATGTTTGCAGGGCGACACCCTGCTAGAGGGCGCTCATCATCAAATCTCCAGGGTCAATTGTCTTGCAAGAGAACCAGTATTGTATTCCTTTATTAATTCGATTATCCTAAAAAAGATCCAGTTGGTACAGAAACACTTTTGCAGGCAATTAAACAGGGTGTCCCACGAGGAACTTCACATAGTCCTACCATATGTAGGGTCAATCATCAGCATCACGAAATAGCCACAGACATAATATGTCGTTAGACTTCGAAACGTTATTTGTTTTCTTCATACCTCTTTAACTATAAAATCCAATTTGGTCTATACTAAATTCGATTATATATCAGGTGGTTTGAAAGTCTACAAATGGTTTATTTATTTCGCTCACAAGTGAGGAAATCAATTTCTGATACTGAAGTCTTCAGTAATTTCGCCCAAGGAAAAGAAAGAGTCTATCGAATTTTTTTCCAGAAAAGCTTTATACGAGATATGAGACATAACTTGACCTGAATGAACGCCTCCGGGATTTTGAAGAAAAAAAGTTTCAAAGTGCCCAAACATGGAAAAAAAATTCTGGATTCAACCAATTCAGATGAAAAATTTCCGCTAAATCCGATTCTGCAATGAGAAAGATCAGAGAATTGTGCCCAACCCTAATCAACGATCTTCATTTTTCAACAAGATCTGAGAATTACCGTTTTCTTTTTATACAACAAGTTCAGTACCAGAAAATTTTTCACCAAGATGATCCTAATGATGCGGTTTTTTTTTTCTCTTTCATCGAGAATTTTTGTGCTCTGGTAGAAAGTGTAACTTCAAACAGAGCCATGACTTCCCTTCTTGAAGTACACGGAGAACTGAAAACCCTTTGAGGGTTTGTCTGAATGGGGCAAAATTGTGGAATAGTCTTTGAAATTCAAGGGATTTATCTATCTGACGTTTCCAATCGCACAGCAGAATAATTATGAATTCAGTCTACCTATATCATATTGGAATCATTGCCAGCGTTCCGCAGACTTAGAAAACTTAATTGTAAGTATAATAATACACCTACCGAAACATGAAAATTAACCTTTTTAATGTTATATTAGCATGTGAGACGTTTTGATATCTCTAGTATACAAATTTTAGGGTTTAAAAAAATGTGTTATTCATATTATCAATATAGATACACAAATTTTTGAAGACACCAGACATAGAAGTCAGTTCTAACTCACTTTAAAAAAATTTTTTTTCAATAATTTCTTCGATCTTGAAAAAAAGCAAAATCTACCAATAGCTGAAAAAATTTAATTGATAACTTTCAAAAAGTTCAGCTTGAGTGTGAATAACGAAAACCTTGTTCCCTCAATTCTTTCAAAATTTCAATCGATTGGTCCACGAATCCCGCTTAACTGATCGATCTACTGATTTGAATGAGCTTTTGGAGTACATTAGGCTATAAAATTTTTTTATTACCTCAGCTTTCCCTCCAATATTGACGAAGATACAGTCCGTTAACCAACTAATGGCAAAATGTCATTTTTTCACATTGAATTTTTCTTCGTGCTTCATCCGAGGAATGCATGGCTAGCGGTTGTCTGAAAAATTGTTCACCAATAAATTCAGAAACTAGAGTTTTTGCTTCAAAAGTTGGTTTTTTTATTTTTCATACGACCATTTTTCACTGAGAAAACAACAAAAAAGTTTGAAAAATTTTTCTGTTCCTTTAATTGTTGCGAGAAGTGTAGATCGGTTCTAACCTGCAGGCAGACCACATACTAGTTTCACTGTCGTGCTTATGAAAAGGTAATAGCTGCAATTCACATGGTATTTATGTTATCATATACATAAGGAAGAAATCAGTTATATAGATCGGTTCTAATATTACGTCAGATCACAAAATCCATATTTTCTCTACCTTATGACCCTCTACCGCCAAATCTCTCATTTCGTCAATCTGGTCGCCTTTATTCTGAAGTTGTTTTTTTTGCATATGCTTCATGAATGTTCTCATTTCGATATGGAGTCAGTTTATCAACGAATTCGATTTAAAACAAGTTTTCTGAAAATGCCAAGACGTAAATTAGGCTAATAGGGTTGTCGGAATGCTACAGGATGGCCTAACCCAGGTTGTTGTAGCGGAAAGGCTCCAAGTCAGCCGAAGTGTGATATCTCGACTTCACAATAGGTTCAGGAGGACGGGTTCCGTGTTGGGAGGACCAAGGCTTGGTGGGCGATGAGAAACAACACCTGTTCAGGCTCGTTTCATCACCGTTTTGGCGAGAAGCATGCAACGGAATACCCTTCAAAATGCAGATGGGGTCCAGGTTTCCATCTAAACCATCAGACGACGTATGAGACAGGAGAATCTAAGTTCTAGATGTCTATTAAGTGGCGTTCCATTAACACGTGACCATAAGCGTCAAAGACTGGGATGGGTAAGATATCAATTGGAACAATCAATGGCGTAGTGTCCTCTTCACTGATGAATCCAGATATGGAGGAGTTTCCGAATAAGGGTATGGACAATCCCACGCATACCCCGTAATCGTCGCTATGTCCAAGAAGTCCATCCATTCCGAGGGGTTAGTATTAATTATGGTATGGCGCAGGATATATTTCAATATATTTCTCGCCGAAACGGTGATGAAACGAGCCTAAGCAGGTGTTGTTTTTTCATCACACATCAAGCCTTGGTCTTCCCAACACGAAACCTGTCTTCCTAAACCTATTATGTAGTCGAGATATCACACTTCGGCTGACTTGGAGCCTTTCCGCTACAGCAACCTGAGTTAGGCCATCCTGTAGCATTCCGACAACCCTATTAACCTCAGCATTTGCTAATTTACGTCTTGGCATTTTCAGAAAACTTGTTTTAAATCGAAGTCGTTGATAAACTGACTCCATATCAAAATGAGAACATTCATGAAGCATACGCAAAAAAACGAGTTAATTTACGCCTCGGCATGGTTAGTCTAACCTCCATTATGTCATGGATTTTTGTACATTTTTCATTTCATTCATTTGATCATTTTTCAGTCTATTCATTATTATAATATGACAGCCTTACACTATAGGGACCATGTCATTGACAATGTTTTGCCAAATTTTCGCTCTGCTATTGGTAAAACTTTTCTTAGAAGATAACGCTAGACCGCACCGTGCAGCCATAGTTGAGAATGCGTGCTGGGAGCTTGGTATTCCACATTTACCAATACCTCCGCACTCACCAGATTTGAATTGCATAGAAACTGCATGGGATATGCTCCAAAGAAGATTAGATAATCATCAACCTACCCCAGAATCCTTGAATGATTTGAGCGAGTCTCGTTTATGGAACCAAAATTCCTCAAGAAATGTTGAACAACCTCGTGTGTATTATGCAAAGAAAATATCAAACTGTAATGATGCCCCTGTAGGTCAAACGTTTTCTTAACCACCCTATACGCTGTAGACCTACAGGCTGAAATTAATTTTATTTCCTGTAACTCGCAATCAAATTCATATGAATTTCCATCACAAAATCTCATTTAAATTATATATTTTTGCATTTTAAGTCAATATCCCTAACTCATGTAGAGTAGTTATTTCCCTCTTTGAAATAAGTTGCTTTTACAAATTCAAAACTCAAAAGAAATAACGACACATAATGATTGTATGCTTCAATCAGCTTCTTAGAATATCCTTTGATAGTAAGATTCCAAGATAATGAGAAATTCGACCATATTTTGAAATAGAAGAAGCTCCATATAAATAATCCTTCCAGCATTTTTGAAACAGCATTTCGAAATCTTGGATGAAAATTCTCATATTGAAATTTTAATGACTCTTGTCATTACATGCACACAGATGTTAACCTTGCGCTACATAATTAGATGGCTCAAATATGGGGTCAAAATGAAAGCAGGCTTCCGAATTTTTGAGTAATAAATGATTGAAGGTTCGATTTATCGATACACGCTATACAGCACAAATTGGCTTCTGTTAACAACAACCTGCAACATTATCCTGCAGTTTGAACATAATAGAAGCTGGTGCTTGATCAACAGGTCCCAAACAGAGCCACTTGCATCCCCACGTCCAATAATCAGGCTAAGGTCATCATGGTTCTGTTCATGACCCATTAACAGCATTCAGTTTTCCACTAACCTACTTCGGAGCGGGTAGCTTGATGAATTTGGGAATATATAAGGATATGGACATTCCCACGCATACCCCGTAATCGTAGCTATGTTCAAGAAGTCCGTCCATTCCGAGGGTGTAGTGTTATGATATGGGCTGGGATATGTTTCAACGGGCTCACAGATCTACACATTTGTCCTGGCAATATGACCGCCCTACACTGTAGGAAGCATGTCATTGACAATGATTGACCAAATTTTCACGCTGCTATTGGTGAAACTCTTCGATTCCTAGACGATAACGCTAGACCTCACCGTGCAGCCATGCATAGTTGAGAATGCGCACGAGTAGCTTGGTATTCCACATTTACCGATACCTTCGCACTCACCAGATTTGAATTGCATAGAACATGCATGAAATATGATCCAAAGAAGATTAGATAATCATCAATCTACCCCAGAAACCTTGAATGATCTAAAGAGCTTCTGCCCCGTTTATGGAACCAAATTTCTCAAAAAATGTTCAACAACCTTGTGTGTAGTATGAAAAGAAGATGTCAAGCTGTTATTGATGCCCGTGGAGGCCAAAAATTGTATTGATAGTCTAAAATGCTTGAATTCCCTGGGAATTAAATTTTGTTATTTAACTCGATTTTTCATAACCACCCTGTCTACGTTGCAGACCTACAGGCTAAAATTAATTTCATTTCCTGCAACTTGAAATCAAATTAATATGAATTTTCATCACAAAATCTCATTTAAACCATATATTTTCGCAATTTAAGTAAATATCCCTAACTCATGAGGAGCAGTTCATTTCCCTATTCGAAATAAATTGCTGTTACAAATTCCAACGAAATAACGGCAAATAATGATTATAAACTTCAATTAGGTTCTTGGAAACGCCCTTCGATTATAAGATTCTAAGATGATGAGAAATTCGACCATAGTTTGAAATGGAAGAAGCTCCCTATGAATAATCCTTCCATAGTTTAACCAGCATTTCGAGAACTTCGATGAAAATTCACATGAATTTTCATGACTGTTGTCTTAATTGTTACATGCACATAGATGGTAACCTTACGCTACATAATTAGATGGCGCAAATTTGGGGTCAAAATGAAAGCAGGCTTCCGAATTCTCGAGTAATAAATGATTGAAGGTTCGATTTATCGATACAAGCTATACAGCATAAATTGGCCTCTGTTAACAACAACCTGCAACATTATCCTGCAGTTTGAACATAATAGAAGCTGGTGCTTGATTAACAGGTCCCAAACAGAGCCACTTGCATCCCCACGTCCAATAATCAGGCTAAGGTCATCATGGTTCTGTTCATGACCCATTAACAGCATTCAGTTTTCCACTAACCTACTTCGGAGCGGATAGCTTGATGAATTTGGGAATGGATAAGGATATGGACAATCCCACGCATACCCCGTAATAGTTGCTATGTTCAGGAGGTCCGTCCATTCCGAGGGTGTAGTGTTATGATATGGGCTGGGATATGTTTCAACGGGCTCACAGATCTACACATTTTTCCTGGCAATCTGACCGCCCTACACTGTAGGAAGCATGTCATTGACAATGATTGACCAAATTTTTACGCGGCTATTGGTGAAACTTTTCGATTCCTACACGATAACGCTAGACCTCACCGTGCAGCCATGCATAGTTGAGAATACGCGCGAGTAGCTTGGTATTCCACATTTATCGATACCTCCGCACTCACCAGATTTGAAATGCATAGAACATGCATGGAATATGCTCCAAAGAAGATAAGATAATCATCAGCCTACCCCAGAATCCTTAAATGATCTGAGAGAGCTTCTGCGCCGTTTAGGGAATCAAATTCCTCAAGAAATGTTCAACAACTTCGTGTGTAGTATGAAAAGAAGATGTCAAGCTGTTATTGATGCCTGTGGAGGCCAAACATTGTGTATATAGTCTTAAAATGCTCGAATTCTCTGGGAATATTATTTTGTTATTTAACTCGATTTTTCATGACCACCTTGTCTACGTTGCAGACCTACAGGCTGAAATTAATTTCATTCCCTGCAGCTTGAAATCAAATTAATAATTGTTTTCATCACAAAATCTCATTTTAAGCATATATTTTAGAAATTTAAGTCAATATCCCTAACTCATGTGGAGCAGTTTATTTCCCTATTCGAAATAAATTGTTGTTATATATTCGAAAGAAATAACGGCAAATTATGATTATAAGCTTCAATTAGGTTCTTGGAAACGCACTTCTATTATGAGATTCTGAGATGATGAGAAATTCGACCATAGTTTGAAATGGAAGAAGCTCCTTATAAATAATCCTTCCATAGTTCAACCAGCATTTCGAAATCTTGGATGAAAATTCACATCCTGAAATTTTCATGACTGGTGTCTTAATTGTTACATGCACATAGATGGTAACCTCAAGCTACATAATTAGAGGGCTCAAATTTGTTGTCAAAATGGAAGCAGGCTTCCGAATTTTCGAGTAATAAATGATTGAAGGTTCGATTTATCGATACACGCTATACAGCACAAATTGGCTTCTGTTAACAACAACCTGCAACATTATCCTGCAGTTTGAACATAATAGAAGCTAGTGCTTGATCAACAGGTCCCAAACAGAGCCACTTGCATCCCCACGTCCAATAATCAGGCTAAGGTCATCATGGTTCTGTTCATGACCCATTAACAGCATTCAGTTTTCCACTAACCTACTTCGGAGCGGATAGCTTGATGAATTTGGGAATGGATAAGGATATGGACAATCCCACGCATACCCCGTAATAGTAGCTATGTTCAAGAAGTCCGTCCATTCCGAGGGTGTATTGTTATGATATGGGCTGGGATATGTTTCAACGGGCTCATAGATATACACATTTGTCCTGGCAATATGACCGCGCTACACTGTAGGAAGCATGTCATTGACAATGATTGACCAAATTTTTAACGCTGCTATTGGTGAAACTTTTCGATTTCTAGACGATAACGCTTGACCTCACCGTGCAGCCATGCATAGTTGAGAATGCGCACGAGTAGCTTGATATTCCACATTTACCCATACGTCCGCACTCACCAGATTTGAATTGCATAGAACATGCATGAAATATGATCCAAAGAAGATTAGATAATCATCAATCTACCCAGAATCCTTGAATGATCTGAGAGAGCTTCTGCCATGTTTATGGGACCAAATTCCTCACGAAATGTTCAACAACCTCGTGTGTAATATGAGAAGAAGATGTCAAGCTGTCATTGATGCCTGTGGAGGCCAAACATTGTGTTGATAGTCTCAAAATGCTTGAATTCTCTGGGAATATTATTTTGATATTTAACTCGATTTTTCATAACCACCCAGCCTACGCTGCAGACCTACAGGCTAAAATGTATTCATTTCCTGCAACTTGAAATCAAATTAATATGACTTTTCATCACAAAATCTCATTTGAACCATATATTTTCGGAATTCAAGACAATATCCCTTAATCATGTGGAGCAGTTTATTTTCCTATTCGAAATAAATTGTTGTTACAAATTCAAAAGAAATAACGTCACATCATGATTATAAGCTTCAATGAGATTCTTGGAAACGCCCTTCGATTTTAAGATAATGAGAAATTCGACCATAGTTCGAAATGGAAGAAGCTCCTTCCATAGTTCATCCACCACTCCGAAATCTTGAATGAAAATTCACATCCTAAATGTTCATGACTGGTGTCTTAATTGTTACATGCACATAGATGGTAACCTCAAGCTACATAATTAGATGGCTCAAATTTGAGGTCAAAATGAAAGCAGGTGTCCGAATTTTCGAGTAATAAATGATTGAAGGTTTGATTTATCGATACACGCTTTTCAGCATAAATTGGCTTCTGTTAACAACAACCTGCAACATTATCCTGCAGTTTGAACATAATAGAAGCTAGTGCTTGATCAACAGGTCCCAAACAGAGCCACTTGCATCCCCACGTCCAATAATCAGGCTAAGGTCATCATGGTTCTGTTCATGACCCATTTACAGCATTCAGTTTTCCACTAACCTACTTCGCAGCGGATAGCTTGATGAATTTGGGAATGGATAAGGATATGGACAATCCCACGCATACCCCGCAATCGTAGATATGTTCAAGAAGTCCGTCCATTCCGAGGGTGTAGTGTTATGATATGGGCTGGGATATGTTTCAACTTGCTCACAGATCTACACATTTGTCCTGGCAATATGACCGCCCTACACTGTAGGAAGCATGTCATTGACCAAATTTTTACGCGGCTATTGGTGAAACTTTTCGATTCCTACACGATAACGCTAGACCTCACCGTGCAGCCATGCATAGTTGAGAAGCGCGCGAGTAGCTTGGTATTCCACATTTACCGATACCTCCGCACTCACCAGATTTGAATTGCATAGAACATGCATGGAATATGCTCCTAAGAAGATAAGATAATCATCAACCTTCCCAGAATCCTTAAATGATCTGAGAGAGCTTCTGCACCGTTTAGGGAACCAAATTCCTCAAGAAATGTTCAACAACTTCGTGTGTAGTATGAAAAGAAGATGTCAAGCTGTTATTGATACCTGTGGAGGCCAAACATTGTGTTGATAGTCTTAAAATGCTCGAATTCTCTGGGAATATTATTTTGTTATTTAACTCGATTTTTCATGACCACCCTGTCTATGTTGCAGACCTACAGGCTGAAATCAATTTCATTCCCTGCAACTTGAAATCAAATTAATAATTGTTTTCATCACAAAATCTCATTTTAAGCATATATTTTAGAAATTTAAGTCAATATCCCTAACTCATGTGGAGCAGTTCATTTCCCTATTCGAAATAAATTGTTGTTACAAATTCAAAAGAAATAACGGCACATAATGATTATAAACTTCAATTAGGTTCTTGGAAACGCCCTTCGATTATAAGATCCTAAGATGATGATAAATTCGACCATAGTTTGAAATGGAAGAAGCTCCTTATGAGAATAATCCTTCCATAGTTTAACCAGCATTTGGAAATTTTCGATGAAAATTCACATGAATTTTCATGACTGCTGTCTTAATTGTTACATGCACATAGATGGTAACCTCAAGCTACATAATTAGATGACTCAAATTTGGGGTCAAAATGAAAGTAGGTTTCCGAATTTTCGAGTAATAAATGATTGAAGGTTTGATTTATCGATACACGGTATACAGCATTAATTGGCTTCTGTTAACAACAACCTGCAACATTATCCTGCAGTTTGAACATAATAGGAGCTAGTGCTTGATCAACAGGTCCCAAACAGAGCCACTTGCATCCCCACGTCCAATAATCAGGCTAAGGTCATCATGGTTCTGTTCATGACCCATTTACAGCATTCAGTTTTCCACTAACCTACTTCGGAGCGGATAGCTTGATGAATTTGGGAAAACTGTGACGTCGGCCCAGGCAGGTGAAAACGACGGTGGCTGCCACAGAGCCACGGGTTGGCTGGATAGGGTCTCGGAGAGCAAGCGCGTTGGCGTTCATCAGGTAGCGATCGGGGAATCGGCTGGTCTGGCCGGGCAACAGAATATTCGCGCAGTTCATCTAGTCGTCTGCGAAAACATCGCTACAGGTTCTTACTCGTTACGAGCGGTGTTCGCAACAGGTAGTCCGCTCGATCTCTTTCGTTACGCGTTGTCGCGTCCGCTTTAGATTGACGGTTTTAATACGGAATAATAGCGTTGTAGATTGTGCTTTGTCAGTCCCGCTGTTGGGCAGTTCAATTCGGACAAATAAATCGAGTTTTCGAACATTGTTTCGCGGACCAATTAGGTATTGAGTTTGAAGTGTCTATTCTGAGCGGTAAGTGGTAAACATTTTCACCCAATTCACCTTCGATTGAAACTGGTTAGATTTCTCACGATCGACATTTCTAAATAATTCTCAATGTTTTCTGGAAAACGATGCGCATATTAAAATAAACCTACATCTTTTCTGAATATAATGGTCCCAAGAATGCTTTTGAATTTCACCCTTATCAATTATTTCATTTAGGCAGGACCAATTCAGTGTCAGTAAAGAATTGTAAAATATTTGGTTTTCCGATTGGGATGAGCTATGAGGGATTCATAAAAAGGCGTCATTCTCCTTGCACTAGAATCACAAAATCACATAGCTAATTCCACGGATAACTCACTGTAAATGAAATCGAGGTAGACTTCCTGGAATTTAACAACTGCTTCCTGAAGCAAAAACATCCATTGGGTCGTGAACCAGATACGAATCATCATCTTCATGGTCCCTGTGATCAATGATAAAATTCTTTCAAAAACGAAAGAAATCCAAAAGATATCAAGCAGGGGAATAAAAAAATTTCAACTGGAGAGTGAAAAGGATCATCCTTCATAGGAACTGCATATCCAAATTTTTGTCAGGCCACTCTGGCTTCACTGGTGGACCTCGGCTAGATGCTGATTTGGGGCCCCCAGTAGGCAATAACATGAGAGCTCTGAGTTCTTTGACGGCAACTTACGTGATTCAAAAAATAATGATAATAATAATATAAATAATAATAGAGGGTATTCAATAAAATAGTTTAGCTTGCGCTATTCTACTTAACGCCTCAGATTAAATTTAAGAAAAAAAAAATACAGAAATTCATGATATGAAATTGAACAAATAAAAATAAACAAAATCATACAGTATATCATCACATATTATAATACTCGTAGTTATTTCTGAATATCTCGAAATTGTTATATTTTAGATGATCCTCAGAAGACGATTTGATATTTTCCCTTTTTGAATTTTCCAGCAGCTATCTGCATCAAGTACATCTTTAGTTCCAAAAGACGATGTTTCTTTGTTTTTTTCCAGAGATGCATCTATTATTCAACCATATTTTATTTCTTATTCACATTTCCTATGCACAAATACTGGCATTTGGTACAACTCATAGAAATTAAAATTTAAAGGGACGAAAAATGTAATTTTTCAGAATGCCATACCAGAATTTCGTAATTGCTAATGGTTCCGATGAATGAAAAAAATTTCTACGTTTATCCGTGTTAATTCATATGTATACAAGGTGTTCCTGATAGAGTTTATCAACAGTCAACCTTGTCATGAAAAAATGACTATGTTATTCTCCAGTTTTTCTCTTCAGACATAGGGGAAGTTTAAAATTTATATTATCTGCAGATTCCTCCTACTATCTCAGGAAAAGTTTAAATTACTTAATAAAGTTTTCGTGCACTCATTGACACTAATAATATCTACTTTCTCGCACCTAACCAGGTTTCATTAGAAGTGCCAGTGGCGGAGATAATGAATTTCCACGAATGTTTGAGCCCCAATTATTACACCACTGGACAAATATGCATTTGCAGAGCCAATTCTGATGCGCCTATGTATTCATTGCTGTGAAGTGAACCGATTTCGAGAAAACTGACATTTTCAGATCAGAAAAAATTTGCAAATGGATTGGAGATTTCGAGTAATTGAAGAAATGAGTACTGATAATCAAACAATTTGATTGATTTCAACGAAATTCAACAACTGAGAAATTTCCACTTAATATATTTCTTGATTGTGTTTGTTCTTGTGATGATGTTGGATTGTTATTTTGTTTGTTTTCACTGTGCTTCTCATACGGAATATACAACACATTTCTTGGAAATGAATAGACTTGTTTGTTTTTTAAGTTATTCATGAAATCTACAGTTGACCTGATTCAGGAACACCTTATAAATTGATGAAAAATGTTCGGGTAACTAAATGGCGAATGCGCCGGAGCATCGTTTGGAATTTCTAATTTTCATAAAAAAAATTTTGTGAAACTTTTTGATTACCATACCAACAGCGACTACACCCGACACTGCTCTCAAGTTTTATCATCGTTTTAATCTACAGGTTGACAAAATTCAGATGGTGCATCCTCCTATGAAATTGAGATGGGTCTTTCCGAAAACAAAATTTTCTCAGTCTCACCCTCAAATTGTAAATCGTATTCAAATAGCTTGTGACACCATAAGACATACATCCTCGAATAAACCTCAAATCTTTGAACGTGTTCAGCAATCCATGACACGTAGGTTACGTAAGTGTATTTTAGCTGAAGATGGTATTTTCCAGCATTCATTATGAATCCGTCAACATGTTACATCTTCACTGTTTTCCTTTTGATTTATTTGAATCATAATGAAATACGGTTTTTCCCTTCAGCTGATGGTATAAGGAAAAAAATTCAGGAATAAAAAAATATAAACAAAACAAGGACTTTAATTCATAATTTTATTTCATGAAACTTAATCTCGAAATAAAATTTCAATATGAAATGAAGGAAGGGCGGCTAATTTCACCCCTGTATAATGTAGCAGGAATATTGAGAAGCATCCTGTATTTAGCTTTTTGCGAGTATACGAGAATATCAGAATTTCAAGTTTTCAGCTTTATCGAAATTTCAGACAAAAACAACAGATTGAATTTAAATCTCGATTTAAATCATCATCCTTATTTATATTCGAGTATTAATTCACCTCCTGAATTTTGTTGCATGAATTTAGAATCATTTCGCATAACATTACAGAATACTTGACACAATACGACCCAGGAAAAGAGAACGAAAATGGTGCATCAGATTTCTATCCTCACTCGCCTTGAAGGGATAAGGCTGAAATATCGAAATTTGCTCACCCTGTGCCATACAAAAAGATTGGACATCTGACTGAAAGATTTTTATATAACCATTCTAACTGCCAAACGGAGGTATGGAAATGATTACAATACAAAAATAGAGTATCAACCAATATTAACAGCAATGGATTCTATTGATTACAAATTCAATGTTCGCTTTCGAACACCCTCAATTCGGTGAAAATTATTATGGGTTTCATATGTCCAATTCAATGATGAACTGGTTCCAGGAAGAGTCGAATTCAATAAACAGATACCAATGCTCATCATGATTCATGATTAGGAAATTCCAGAGGCTCAACGCTTCCATAGTATCGATATAATAATAAATGAAGTATATACTACGAAGCACAATCATTCCAATGGAGCATTTAATTAGATTATGATAATATAATATTCAGTGAACACATCATAATAATTAATAACTAACTAAACGAATGGGTATATTGGATACTGATTCAGAGTCAGTAGCTTAGCGCAAAATTTGTCGACGACGGACAAGATTCTAGTCGGGAATTGGATGAAAAGGTATACATTACAATACTTGGAATTGCACCGCAACTTCATTTTTGTTCTATCCACTATGTTTCATTTCAATCACCATGAATGATCATAAAATCGATTCAAATTATCACAGAAATCTGAAAGAACAATGAGAACAAACGAGTTACAAATAATAGTCCGGTCATTTATGCATAATTATAGTGGCCGCATAAAAAAACCACGGGAAAGCCAAATTTTGATAGGAACCTAGAATTTACCATTACGAATGAAGTTTCAAAAGTTCTCATCGATCCTTATTTGTGGTCGTCAAGAGTAATTCAGGTTATATGTCGGAATTTGAGGACTTTTTACATTATGAATATGATTAAAATATCTTAATAAATGAAAATATTAGTTAACCCGATAATCAATAGCAGTATCAATTATAAGGTAAAATCTATCACTTTACGGGTATTCTTTCCTTGAATTTTCCTGAAAGTGTCATGACAGTTACTTAAGTAGGCCTACAAAAGAAACCACAGTAGAAAACCGTGTGCACATCATATATGTCACTCGTATAATCGCGATATCTCAGGAATGGTTACTCTAGAAAAAAGCCATAGATAATTTTCTCGTAGAAAATGTGAGGGTCTACATCTTATAATTAGGGATTTTTTTTGATAAAACTCATCGTTTTCTAGTAAAATCTAAATAACCTAAAAGATTGACACTTCACCCCGATTAACTTTTGTCACACTGTAGAACACATACGATCGGTGGGGAGTTTTAAATGTCATTTTAAATGTTTATATTGACCGAATTTTACAGGGTGAATCTTTGACTTTTACAAAAATTTCAACCGTAGATTCCTGAGGTCGAATTAAACACTTTTTTCATCTTTTATTTTTTCCGATTCGTCTTCGTTAAAAGGTCATGAAAATGTCGAATGAAGGTATTTTCGGAATATTGTGTTCCACAAATGTGATTATTCTAACTCCAACAAAAATTCCAACATCCGCCAGTTTCTCAATTATGACAATGATATTACGTAAATTCATTATTATCGTGAATAATAAATTCAATATGGCAGGATGAATATTCTTTCTTAGCCATTTCAAACAATCGTTCCCATGAGAAAAAACACAAATTTATGTTAAAGCTCAGCATAGAAATCTCTTGGGAAAAAGCAAAGTACGCTACTGGATTGCTATGAAAAAAGTGCCTGTATGCTAATTTCATTTCAACATCCTAGCGCAAACCGAAACGGAGATAATGGCCAAAGTTGAAATCGCCCAAATTTCAATTTGGGCCTATAACTCGAAACCAAAAGAAAAGGAATGCAGTTGATGGCATTATCAGTTTCCCTAAAAAAGACCACCGTTGTGTAATTCATTTTCCTCTACCTCTCACGGTTAAAAAGTTGTAGTTCAGGTATCATCAATTTTGTCCACCCTTTACACTGTAAAGCAGGTCTATGATCTATGATGGGTTCTATCTGGCAATGTTTATGAATTGAAATGAAAGCTTGAGTTTGTGTAAAAGAACTTCAGGAAGTGATATAAAACACGATAAAACATGATTATATATTGAAGATGATTTTCTGAACGGATATAGGTAATATCAATTCTCAATTATCAACAATGAAAAAGAAATCAAGAGAAAAATATTCAACATTTGACGCCAACGAACTTGGTATGAAGTATGAGTGAGAGTATAAATATTCATTGTAGGTTAATATTAAAAATTGGGTAATCTTAATATATAAAACTCAGTCGGCCATATTGTTGGTTACACCATTCACAACTCGAGATTGGATGAACTGTTTTTTATGAAAGTTTTTTTTGTTGGATTCTTCTACGGCAAGGTTAACATAAAATACCATAAAACCCTGAGAAATTTGATGAATAAGAAAAAATATAGGAAATAATTTTCTTTCTTGCGAATAACGCCAATAAATGTCGCCCCGGTTAAGAGCGGTAGAGTTCTTTCTTCTGATTTCAAATATACTTCATTGAGAGTATCTCTGGCAGTTTTCTATAAATATAGATATTTTCTTCTAAATCAAAGGCAGTTGTGGAATGCCACACGAGACCGATGCGATTTTTTCATATCAAAGGAACCGTGGATATTTATATTATTTATTTATTAACTGAAAGATCAACTAGGAATTCAAATGACCCCCTGTCTAGAAAGACAGAGTCGATATCTTTTTTTAAAATTTTTGAACATTTTCCTCAACATTTATGGAATATATTGAGGTTCTCAATCTCTTCTTCTATTCTGAATTTAATTTCTTCAATATTTTGCGGACGTGCATTTTATATTTCAAATATCCCCATGAAAAAGTGTCCAATGATGTTGGGAAGGGACTATCAGGAGGCAATAGAATGGAACTTCGATATAAATAAATCACAGCATTCTCTAGTGGCATTCTACAGCTGCCTTAGATTTAGACTAAAAAAAACAATAATTTTCAGAAACTGTCGAATAAACCTCAATAAAGTATGTATTAATATTTGAAATCAGAAGAAAGAGCTCTACCGATTAGGAAAATAAAATACAGGGTGTGCCATTTGAAAAACAACAATTCACATGGAATTTTTAGGTTAACGGTTCCTTAATGCAATTCTTAGTACTGAATTCTGAATGCCCATAAAATATACTGCAAATTTGCCCATTTGAACTTTTGTGTACTGCCAATATTAACTGAGATAGCTACTGAGTAATATATAAACAATCACCCTGTACATACCTATTTCATTGCAATATAATTTTTTGTATATTTTGTATTTTTTGTATTTTTTGTATTTCACCTAATACATTTCCTTTGAAAAAAAAACTTTATTCATCTCTAAGGCCAAACAATGTTTGCCAGGCCAGCAAGCTCATCCAATTGCCAATTGCCACAATTCGTTCCACCACCAGATCTCTTTCGGTCTTTAGTTTCTGGAATAGTAAATGATTCTAAACAGTTCTTGGCCAACATTCAAAAGCTGTTTCCAGACGACAACGTTTGGCGCAACACATACTGTATATACAGGACAATTTTATATCTACTTTCAAGGTATTATACCATAATAGTTAATTATAATATTAAATTTACTTTTTTTGAGTCTGCCGGGTCAGCTAGTTATTCAAAACAAACAAAATCGTACTTCATCTATGTAAAAATAAATCTACGCTTGGTTTCATTGTACAGTTGATTATGATTTTCAAGTGTTGAATGGTTGGTATATATCTATGATTTCCAGGAGTGTCATAGCCCATCATGAATGTTTAGAATTGCCAGGGACGGGCCAAAGACAAATTTCTGGGGCTGGGGGGGGGTCTATCCATCGAAAATTTTCCAACTGGACAATGAATTAACAAAGCATATTATGCTATAATATTTGTCGGTAAACAAAAATTCAGAATGATGAATTAGAACAGAGTGAGGAGTAATTAACTTTTTTCCATCTACCGAACATTCAATTAAGTAGATTTTGTTTTTTTCATAAAGAGTGTCATGATGTTGCTTGAAACTTTGAAAAACACTACTAGTTTGTTTCTTCAGTTTTGTAGCGTTTCTTCATTTCGTGGAAACTGGAAGCGAAGGCATGGATAATTTTCATCAGAGAAAATATTTTTTCTTAAAAAATATATTCTTTTTATTCCGTGATGGGAGTAAATATTCGGAATCAAGCGTATATTCAATAATATGAGTTTATTAATTTTAAGGAATCGTTTTTTTCAGGAATACCTTGAGTAGGTATGTTTGAAACTTTGAGACACACTCTTTATTTCATTCTTCAATTTAGTTCAGTTTCAATCTTTGGTGTATGTATCTCAAAATTTCAAGCATCATAAAACAAGATATTTTTCACGAAAAAATGCAGATTCCATAAATATACATGATTGAATATTCGGTAGATAAAAAATCAAAGTTGATTACTGACCACTTGGATGAGATTCATAATATTGAAACTGCTTACCTCTAACATGAGTCCATTTCACAGAATAATAGGAATACAATTTTCAGATGATATATTGCGTGATAAGAAATTTACCTTTACTTTTGCTAACAGATTCCATGAAATAACGGAAAGCAACATTCAAATTCATTTACACATATTGTTTATTGGCAAAACTATATTCTGCTTATGGAAGGTTTGTTTTATGACACAGTTCATGCGACGTAACTGAAAAATTTATAACTATACTTCTTGAGGCCGCATCTCCCCCAACACTTGATTTCAAAAATTTTCAGTTAAATACCATATATTGCCGGCTATAAATGTTGCCAATGTTCTGAACATCAATTCTGTAGCAGATTCAACAGCGGTTGTAGCTAGCTCCGCTTTTTGTAACCCTAAATCTTATTATTCATTCGAGGTAACGGCAGAGGAGGTGGTGAATACTGTCAGAAAGATGAAAAATAAAGCTTCATTCGGCCATGATGAAATACCAATAACGGTTATTAAAAGATCTATATCTATTATTGCAGAACCTTTAGCCCGCATCATAAATAAATCTTTCAAGGATGGTGTTTTTCCGAAATCCTTGAAAATAGCTATTGTGAGACCGCTTTTTAAAAAAGGAAATATCGAAGATCCTAGTAATTACAGACCAATAAGCTTATTAACGTCATTTTCTAAAATTTTGGAGAAGATCTTGGTAAGTAGGCTATTGAGTTTTTTTCACAAATCCAGAATTTTTTCAAAATGTCAACATGGGTTCGTGAAGTCAAAAAGTACGGAGACGGCACTTTTTGAGTTGACGCGGTCGATTCTTGAGGTTCTTGAGGGAGGAGATGTACCGATAGGTCTCTTCATTGACCTCTCAAAGGCTTTCGATAGCGTTGATCACATTGTTGCGGAATAAGAGGTAACCAGTTGAACTTGGTTCAAAGTTATTTAAATAATAGAGTACAGAGGGTGAGCATGGAAATGAATGGGAAGAATTTTATATCCTCTGATATGCACATGAAGGTTGGTGTTCCACAGGGAGGTATTATCGCACCAATACTATTTCTAATCTACATTAATGAGCTCCCAAACTACGTTTCAGAGAGGGTAGATGTATTTATATACGCTGATGATGCAAATACGTTGGTGTCTGCATCTGATATACCAACAGGAACTACAATGACACAAAACACCCTGTCATCTATAGCAGACTGGTGTTCACAAAATAATCTCACCATTAACGTGGACAAAACTGAATGTGTGTTTTTTTCTACAATGCATGCAAGGTGGTCGAGGCCTGAAACTATCACTCTTCTTCATAACACCGTGAATATAGGAGACAGTACAAAATTTTTGGGTGTGATTTTGGATCAACATTTATGTTGGTTTGAAGACATCGAACTATTACAGCGAAGGTTGAATTCTGTTCTCTACACACATACTATCGTATGGCATTATTATTTGGGGAAACAGCTCGGATATCAATAAGATATTTGTAGTTCAAAAACGCGCATTGAGAGTTATGCTTCGGCTGCCTTCTAGAGCTTCATGTCGTGGGAGGTTTAAAGTCGAGGGGATATTAACAACGGTGGGACTTTACATATTGAGATGTCTTGTTTTTCTGAGAAAAAATGGTCACTACTTTAAGCAATACGAAAACTCAAATAACACTAGGAGAATGAATTTCTTTCATCTTCCGAAGAATTCTCTAACGCTGTCGCAAAGGAATGTAGAGTATATGTGTCTAAAGTTTTATAACCATCTACCGAAAAATATTCAGTCCATATCGGAAGGAAAGAAGTTCAATGACACCGTAAGAACTCTTTTGACAAAGCTTGAACCATACTCAATAACCGAGTATTTCAACTATGATTTCCAAGTCTGATCGTCCTCATCGGTCATTCTCTTCCGTTTTTTCTTGTTTATTTCATATGTATATTTAGTTTGACTTGTTTCCTTTTCGAATTGTATTCAGATTATGGAAATAAATGGTGTTATTATTATTATTATTTTTATTATTATATAGGTATTGTCAATTACTGATTGCAAACTTGTTCTTTCTAATTCAGATTCCTTCGTATTTGATACCTTTTCGAAATTATGTATTCCAACTACTTTGAAATTTCACCAACTGCTTTGAACTTTTTCCAACTGCTTCGAAATTTTTCCAACCGCTTTGCAATTTTTCCAACTCCTTTGAAAATGTTCCTACTGCTTTGAAAATTTGCTAACTTTCTTCAACATTGAGAATGGCTACATCTTTTTATCTGGGCCGAATCGGAAGAAATGGTAACTCTAATAAATAGTGAATGATACTATGTTCAAAAGTTTACGAGTATTCGGTAGGAGTAGGTTCAAATGCAAGATTAGTCCCTCGTTTCACAACAAACAATTTCTTCAAACATCAGGGGAGGGTTCAGCAAATCCAAGACGTTCCCATTTCATCCTCCAGGCATTGAAATTCCATCTCCGGAAAAAAAATTCTGCGAGGGCACATGACATGAAGCCGGATTTCCCCCCGTTCAATAAATATAAAAGGATTTCGGAGATGACTGATCGCGCTTCGATCCCGAACTCCCTCCGCTTCACTTTCACCACGAACGGCGAAGACGAAAATAATGTCCTGCCTCGGCTCGTTTTATCAGCCTCCCAAATGGACCAGAAAGGATTCCGGGACAGGACCGATGCATCGTGTCATTTGGCTAAGCCGCATCGCAGACATGCAGGTTGGGAATAATGGTCCACTCGCAGCGAACCGATTCAATGGGAAATCAATTTTAAATGTTGGCATTACCTCGCTTAGAGAGCCGTTATCGAGGTGAATAGAACTATCGCTTCTTCTGTTGGATTCACCATTTTATTCTGCATACGCTCCGCAGTGCTATTCCCGAGTGTACCTCAATTATTTCAATGTCGTATCTGACAAAATGAAAAATTGGATGCAGTGGCCGCTTTAGGGGGTGGCGAACGGGGCAACCGCCCGGAGCCTAGCGCGCAACAACCCAAGCAAATTTTGATATTGATTTAGATCCCTTATTATTTATAAAGGTTTGAAAATACGGTAAATTCGAAAACAGTTAGTTTACCTATTCATTCATTCCGAACAAAATTGAAGAAACCCGTTTGTAGTTTTTAAATATTGCTAGTTGTTGGAACGTCCGAATAGGTAATTGAGGCACCAGATGTCCGATCCACCAGATCAGTAGGTAGAAAAGAATGCACACAACACAATTAGGGTGAAAATTATTTAGGTATTCAGGTACAATGTAAACTTATCCCAGATGTTGGAACCTCATGAAATATTTATAGCCCTGTTGACCGTTTTTTGGCGGTCCATTTGAAATACTCGTTGAATTATCGTCTTATGAATGAATTCATTCCATTGTAGAGAATTACGGAAGGAGGAGAGCGAAATCTGTTTTTTTCAAACCTAGTGATTAGAGATAAGAATATTGGTTTCATTTTTGTTATATTCTATGTTTTGTGGTGGAAAACTTCATTCACATTTAGATGTCAAATTCACATTTTTCGAATAACTCAAAATTGAATTGAGAAATTAATTCCATTCGTTAGTTTCTCAAGCCGTTCTTTTCAGTGTGGCTCTTGTAAGTATAAGGAAACCAACTATCCAATGAATTTATCCAATACATAATACTTCATTCAGTATATCGGAAACTCAAAAGTATCCAAGTTACACAACACTACCACGAACTGCTCTGAGCTTTAGGACTTGATACAACTGGGACTTCACGTTCACGCCCTCAATCAAACTCATAATTAGTGGCTCCTCTATCGCTCGGACAATAACATGAGAAGTCATATATGGTGGATTTTGCAGAGAAATTTTCGATAAAAATATTGTAAAAAACCACTGTTTCCAATAGAAATATGCATACAAGAAGGCGCCATTTCTCAAGAAAGTTTCAATTATGTTCATCTGGATCATAAAAATTAACAGTGTCATCTTTATGATCTTCTCCTCTAAACCGAGAATTTCTTTTCAAAATACCTAATAGTACTTTCATCATTTATTATCACCATCTGTGGGAATTCCACTAACCGTCTCTTTTTCAACCCCTGCTGTAGATCCAAAGTCTAAGACTTGTGGTTCAATTGTTTTGGTTCATTAGAACGAAATGAACAAATGGGTCGTTCTCATAGTGAAGAACCGAAAAAGTGTGAAAAAACTGTGTGTTACTTAAAAATTATTTTTGACACTCTCTGCGAAATTCAACAATATTTTCGAAATGAGTTCGCGTGATCGAGATGCCGGTAGAAAATTCGAGTCGGGTAGTTCAAAAAGGAAACGAGCAATCAAAAGAAAGCTTGACAGGCGCTGGATGATTTATTCACAAACAAAGTTTTTCTAGACTCGAAATCATGAAAATATATTCAAGGAATTTGATGACACAAGATTCGGTAGATGTGATTTTTTAAAGACTTGTTCATATTCTTGACCTAAGGCCCGATTTCACCAACATCTAAAACCGAGTTTTAGTTCCACTAATCGCCGTTAACAGCAATGTTCAATTTCATTATGAATATAAATCGAGGTTAAGCCTAACTACGTTTAGAAAAGTTAACTCGCCGATTTTGGTCGTATTTCTATGCGATAGTTTGTGTAGACTCGAGAAGCAGATTTGAAGTTTATGAAATATTTTTCAAATTATCATTTCATTTTATTTTATGAATATCAACGATAGCAAAACTGAGAAAAAAATGCAGAGGGCTTTAGAACTCGCATTTGAAGATAATGATAGTTGTGACGAAGATTTTGGGAGTCGACGTCCAAGATGGATTAGAGTTAGGGAAGATCATTTCAACAATTTTGACGACATAGATTTCACCAAGAGATTTCGATTATCTAAGAAATCTGTCCTATTTGTTTCAGAACAGATTGAGAATCAGTTGAAACATCGAACTGACAAGTGAGTAAAGTACATTTCATAGTGTAAACCGCACTCTACATCAAAAATAACCGAAACTGAGCAAACCATAACTTGGACGCATGAACAGTAATAACAATTTTGAATTTGAATTCGTGGAAATGAACTTTATCTTTTCTCTGAATCTGTGTTGTGTACACAGAAGTGAAGAATTAACAGCGTTGTCAAGTTGTATTGATGCTTCAACTTCGATTTCTAAAACTCAGATACGCCTGCGTTTAAGATGGTGAAATTGGAATTTCCTTAAACGGAGTTAAAAGAGCCAGTTAGTTTAACTGGAGTTTCCTTAACAGATCAGTTGGTGAAATTGGGCCTAATGAATAATCCAAGTTTGTGACTTTAGGCGTTGAACGCAACATCATCAAAAATCGAAAAAACTGTTAGAGTAGAGAAATGATGGACAAAAACATACCGAACTTTTGTTGAATTCGAAGCACTAATTTTTATAAATGTCACACAGAATATTATAAAAAATAAATACTTCACATTGTCAGAGGGGACCTATTCTTGACCATTCGTAATTTATGCGAGCGTTCGCATCTATGATAATATACAGGGTGTCCGGGGAATAACTGTACATACTCTTACCAGAGATAGAGTTGGACTGACTAGGTGATTACTGATTGACTAAAAAAAAATAATTTCTGGATTTCCCTAGAAAGCTACAGGGTGATTTTCTAACTTCATGGAAATACTTAGACCATCATAAAATCCAAACTTATTGACGGATATTATTGAAACTTGGGAGGTTATTGGCACATGCTAAGGTCAAGTCAGAAAGACATCAATTATTTCATTATTCCAGGGCCGGACTCATTAATCTTCATTTAAAGTGTTCAGGGTAAAACAAACACTTTGTATTTCGAATCACAAATAATTGATTCGCCTTTCAGAAAGAAACTGAATTATGATTCAATTTGTCATATCGCCTAAAGTTGTCACATCAACAATTATTTTTTTATGAATTTTCGAATTTGGATAATGTTCGAAAAATTGAATTTATTTACCTGAACAAGACTTAGTCATCTTGTGGAGGTCGAAAATAAATGATGAATTTTCTTTAGGGACCTATTCCATGGCCTCCTCGATATCCAGATTTCAACCCGCTAGATTATTTTTCATGGGAAAAATTGAAGGATATGGTATATTCTGGAGAAATCCAGCCAAGAGAACAGCTGATGAACAGAATTATCAACTGTTGCGATATTTTAAGAAATAATGGCGATATTATTCTCAAGGCTGTATCCAATTCGAACATTCAGCAAGAGAAATGTATACAAGCTAATGGTTTCAATTTCGAACCACTCCTGAAATAACGTTGACTCAGCAATTCATTCGTTCCTAATTTCATTTTTATTAGGTTCTCTTTACTGTATTTTATTTTTTTTTTATTTGTTATTGTTTCGTTATGGAATGTGCTTATGAAAATTTTTTACTAATACTTTCCATTTTATATTCAAATATGAGATTTTAGGTTATCTTCATGTTGAAAAATTCAATTTATCGAACTTTATCCCAATTCAAAAATTCATAAAAAAATAATTGTTGATGTGACAACTTTGAGCGATATCACAAACTGAATCATAATTCAACTTCTTTCTGAAAAGCGAATCAATTATTTGTAATTCGAAATACAAAGTGTTTGTTTTACCCTGAACACTTTAAATGAAGATTAATGAGTCCGGCCCTGGAATAATGAAATAATTAATATCTTTCTGACTCGACCTTAGCATGTGCCAATAACCTCCCAAATTTCAACAATATCCGTCAATAAGTTTGGATTTTATGATGGTCTAAGTATTTCCATGAAGTTGGAAAATCACCCTGTATGATTTCTAGGGAAATCCAGAAATAAATTTTTTATAGTCAATCAGTAATCATCTAGTCCAACTCTATCTCTGGTAAGAGTATGTACAGTTATTCCCCGGACACCCTGTATGACTCATGACCGTTCGTATTTCACTGCGAATGGTATTGAGTACTCGCAAAGGTATGACAGTTCTAATGGTTTCACCAATAATTTTTTCGAATTTTTTCTGATGAATGCAGTGTTTGAATATTTTCATAGAGCTCACGGAAAAAAAATGAGTACAAAGCGCAAATATTCAATACGCTTTATTTGATACTTGTAAGAAAAATGAGTAGGTATTTTCGTAAATTCACTGAAATATTCCCGGAATCACATTGATCCACACGATATTAATTCCTTCAAATGATTGAGAATGGCGCAGAGACTGAGTGTTCAATCGAAGCTCGAGCGAAACAGTGTAACATTTTCGGGTTCTCCATGCCATTTTTGTTCTGAGTCAACATCGCGATCCCCTGATCGAGCGCCGAACGCCTCGATAGGCTCCGAGGCAATCTCGTGGCTGCATTCAGCTTTTCCACCTGTCAAAAGAGTGGAAACTTCAGTAACTCAATGATCCTATTATAAACAACTTTGTATCAACTTTCCCACCTTGTCACCTTATCAAGAATTGTACTTTTTTATCGAAAAAAATTTGGTGGTGGAAAATTTTATACAAGATTGATAATTATTTATTACACCATCCTTCAAAATTCCTAACCACGAACAATTTTTTCCCGAAGTTATGAACAAAGAACCTTTCTCACCCCTTTTAATCCTTAGCGTTCACCCCAGCGGGTAGGAAAATTTTAAACCTTCATGTTCTACCGTCCCCAACAACATATCAAAAAATTTCGCTGTTGCTAATCACTAGAGATTCAGAGGCTTTATTGACTGGCGTATGAGAATGAGAACCAGATGACAGCAATTCCTATGCTTCCTTAAACCTCCCCTTTTGTGCAGATTTTTCTATAGTTGATTCAATTCTGAATAGAATCAGTCTCCCTGAAATTTCGAAAATAACAATGACCTGTTTTGACGGTAACTAATTAAATTTGAAGAATTTTTTCACATTTTAAAATTACTCTAGTTCAGCTCTGATGAATTCGATCGGAAAATTGATAGTTTTCAATATCATTATGAGAAGGTGATAACCAAGACATGGACCTTTTTGTTCAAATGCTTGTGATTGATTTTGGAATAGCTACATTAAAGTCGGCAACTTTTCGAGATTCCCTACATTCGGTCTCTGGATTTGATTCATCCATATTGAATGGAGTATTATCTTTTGAAATCGAAAATGAATGTGCGCTCTAATTGCACACAACATTTTTTTACAATCGAGCAGCTCACATACTTTCAAAAACTTTATGTTTAAAAATTCAAAGTACAGTTTTTTTGATGTGATTCAAGACGCCGAAGACATTCTAGATGATTTTGAAGTTTTTTGTTCCGACATTGGAACGAGTATGTTAGTGAAAATCATATTCTCATTATGTAATAATGGGATTCCTCGCAAACACTCCAAATTAAATACACTACAAACTCAAACTTATGATTTTTTCTAATTTGACCGTGAATAATTTACTTCACCATTGAATTTTATGTTTTTTCCATCGATATTTAATATAGGTCTTTGTATCTGAAAATGATTCTGATGATTTGAATGTTAAGAACAAAGTGAATGAAATCTAGAAAATTTTCTTCGAATGTTCAGGTTACAATTTCTGTTGTTATGACTTGTTAGAATTAATATTGTTTTCATTATTTTTCATTTGTCAAAGTCGAAATGGAAATGATTTGAGCATAAATTCGAGTTTCAATGATGAAGATAATTTTCAAGTCTAGTGTTCTATCTCATTTCAATCAGAAAAAAGCACGTCATGGCATTTGGCTATAATAATTGAGCAAATGGTATAATTCGACCGTTCAAAGCACCTTGTATCTGTTATCTTGTTCATGTTCACCTAATTTAATTTGAGAAGTCACCACATTTGTTCCGCGCTCTTGATAACATAATTAGAATGATATCGATTAACTCTTTTTTATAGCCCGTTTGCACGCTCACAGGTAGCGCTCGAACATGCAAACTAACAGAATGAAATATTGGTGCATTAACTTTTCAAACTCGATATTGAATCAATTTATCCATAATTTAATCTTTTGCGTTCATCATTTAACTATTGGGATTCGGCCATAAACAATTTCCCTGATCCGGTAAAGGGACAATGAACGGCCAGTCACGAAAGGATTTGATGAAAAATCTATTCAAATGTATGCAGAATGATGCTCAGAGGATTGAAAGCAAGTACAGGGTGATTCACTTATCTTGGTAACCCCAATTTTCTCGAAAATGTCAAAATATTTTTTCATTCTGTGAATGGCGTTTTGAACAAGTCAATGTCGACTTGAGATGCACTTAAAAATCTGGGGAATAAATGAAGACGCCAGCCGTCGCGGCGCTATCAAAATTATTTTCTCCAGGGACATACCTTTTTTATCATGTCATCCTAAAGATGATTTTATTCTGAACTTTTTTTCGAATACAATTTTTATCCATTTCTAACCGTCAGTGATCTGCAGCGTGTTTTATGTTAATTCTATTCCATTTATTTTTTTCTGTATTGTGGTAGTATACCTTCATTAGGAGACATGGATATGATTTTGTGCATTGAATTCAAAAAGTTTAGTTTTCTAAACAATCTGCCTCCTCAAATGAGATTAAATATGTGGATACAGCAAGATGGGGCTCCATGTCACAACGCTGCCTATGAAGAGATATCGAAATCAAGAATTCGACAATAAATGGACTCTTATATTTTGACCAAAGTAACTCATAATGATATAGGGAAATGATAAACTTATGTTTTGATCATAATGGCTAAATGACCTAACTATGATTTCGTTTCGTAAAATGACAGAGGTTTTGTAACAAACTATTTTTCTTTTATTAGGTATATTCGTTTAATATTATATCTTATAAAAATCAACATTTTTTTTATTACAAACAAAACATTTCGAATCATATGTTCTATATACCGGCCATTATGATCCATACATAAATTATAACATTCCCCTATTTTATAATAAGTTACTTTGGTCCAAATATAAGGGTCTACTTGGGCAAATGTTTATTTTCAAATGGTCCAAGTTATTAGAATCAGTTTGGCATACCATATTCTCAGGGTACCCTTCGAAAAGTAATCCATGAGCTTTAGGTCTGGCGATACCTGATGGGTCCATTGGTTCCTATCCATTTATTTTCGAATTCTTGATCTAAATATCTCTTCACAATGGCAGCGTTGTGACATGGAGCCCCATCTTGCTGTAGCCACATATTTCATCTTATTTGAAGAAGCACATTGACTAGAGAACTAGTCCTTCTTGAATTCAAATCACAAAATCATATCTATGTCTACAAATAAAGGCATAGTACAAAAATGCAGAAGAAAATAAATGGATTATAAATAACATAAAACACGCTGCAGATCGCTGACGGTTAGAAAATGGATAAAAATTGTATTCGAAAAAAAAGTTGAAATTGAAATTATCTTTCGTATGACATGATCAAAAAGGTATGTCCCTGGAGAAGAAATTTTTGATAGCGTTGCGACGCCTGTCGTCTTTATTTGTTCGGCAGATTTTTATGCACATCTCAAGTCAACATTGACTTGTTCAAAACGCCATTCACAGAATGAAAAAATATTCTGACGTTTTCGAGAAAATTGGGGTTACCAAGATAAGTGAATCACCCTTTACATTCGAATTTGTTATCACAAGTGAACATTTGTTACATGAAGAGGACATAAAACTACAGAAGTAGTCTACTCATGGACAGAAAGCATTTTATATATAATGTTATATCTATATAAATAATAGGCAATCTAGAGCTCGCTTAGACGATTTATCATGTTCAAACGACTGCAACAAATTTAATTATTCTTTTCTTGTTGCGTTCGTTAAAGTCAGGACAAAGATTTCACAATTTCATATTTTAGAAAAAAAACAGGCCAAACAGAAAAAAGACAATTCAAGTTTTCTTGCAATCGAAGGGTTGTATTTTTTAAGATGACAAAGTCTCTTACACTGGCAAATTAAGTTGATACTTTTTTCATCTGTTCTTGAATTTCTGCAAATGTATGTCCGTAAAGTCTTAGGAAAGCATAGTATCCAACTTACGCTAATGGTCAAAACTCACTTTATGAATTACAATTTCATCTGCGTGAGTTATGACTTACCTAACCGCTTGTTGAATAATTTACTATAATCATCTGTTGATATTAAGACAGATAGCTTGGTGAAACACCACCACCGATGGAGGAAATGTGAACGTATATAACCTTGACGAAAAGTCAGTTTTATGAAGGTATTTCAAATTTAACGATTCATTAAAATTATAATCTCCCATTAAACGGAATTATTCACTGGCAGTAACCATGAATGGGTAGGTACGTTGTTTGATGGAGGTTCAACTTTTAATGAACCATTGAATTTTAATTCGTGAAATTGGCGTATGGAGTTTCAGCAGGCCAACTGAGTATTTTTGTAAAAAGATTACAGATATGTTTCGGGCCTTCTGTTTATATTCAAATATCACTCAAATGTCGAAACAGGGTAGTGTGTTGTTAGTATTTAATCTTGATATTTCAACTTTAACTACCCGAAGCTTAGGTCACTAACTCAAGAATTTCTTTTTTATATGTATACAAAAATATTTAAAAAAAATTACATCAGAACATGAAAATCATAGGAAATAATGAGCAACTTGAAATTGAAACAAAAGAGGTGTCAATTGATCAGCCTTATCTATTAGCTGAGTATTCGAATTAGTATATAGTGTTTTTCTCTGACACTGTTTCGGTTTTTATTTCCTAGGTAAATTGATTTGAAATTAGGCTGCATAGATCTATCGTGTGAAAAGGTAAGTGGGGCTGCAAAACAACCGTTGCTAATGCTGTTGAATTTACCTTAAAAAGGATTACGCACTGCATGTATTGAAGTTCTGAATTGTTAAGAGTACATTAGGCTAATAAAAAATTAAAATTGTATGAGCTTGATGGGAATTGCCTGCTGCTACACTTTGGGAGTTCGATGGTATGTGGAACTGTATCGAATTTGTTTCATTCATAACCTGGAAATTGTGTTTTCGTTTAATTCTTTTAATCGGGTCTAAGTTGGAACGTTCTGCCATGAACAGGATTTGAGTGTACGTGGTGTCTTTAAAAAAACGAGAAGGACTTGAGGACGTGATTCATCGAAGAAAATCAGCAGGTTATTTTGTATAATTTTTTTTATATCGATCCATTTTTCAGGATTTGACGTTGACGAGTTGATAGTTGGTTTTTTAAGGATTCTATGAAGCACTCATTAATGATTGCTATGAAAGATGGACATAATCGGTGATACAACTTTTCAACCGAAAGAATAATGGGATAATGACACATTTCGATCGTCGCTCGTCAATTTTAGGAAAACTGATAAGGCTATATAAAATGGATTCCTTTATCGTCTTTTGTTTTCGAATTATAGGCCGCAATTGAAATTTAGGCGATTTGAACTTTGGTCACGATCTCCGTTACTGTTGGTGCTTGGATTTTAAGATAAAAATATCATATATACAACTTTTCTAGCCATTCAGTTACATACTGTGTTTCTTACCAAGAGGTTGATTCGTTGAGCTATAACTATAACGTAGAGTTGTGTTTCTTCCCTTTGGGAAAAAACAGGCTGAAATCACAGAAATTACAATTCCTGCCTATAATTCGAAAACTAAAAAAAAATAGAGGAATTCAGTTCATGGCATTATCAGTTGTTCTAAAAAAGACGACAGTTATTTGTCGTTCAATTTTCAATATCTCATTCATTTAAAAAGTAGTAGTTGAAGTACCAAAAATTTTGCATACCCTGTACATAATGTGAAACTTTGAGTGAATGATGCTCAGACAGTTTTTATATTTCATAACTTTACCAATATGGATTTAAATTACACCCTGTCAGAAACAAACAATATCTCAGTAATTTCGTTCCAGGAACTGGATTCAATAGAATGGAAACTGATTTGCATAGCTCTCAAGTTTTGATTTATCCTGGGAAATGTCTAGACTGAAATGAATTGAAAGCCTAATTCTGTCGAGAATTGGAGACTAAGAAAAAATTTTATATTTCACAAATCTCTCCCTTCCAAACAATTGTTGAAGTAAAATCATGACGGATTGATTTTTCAAACTACTAATAATAAATAAATAACTTCATGCTCCATAGCATATCTAGTTTTATGACTCAGTGTTTTTAAGGAAAATATATACTGAAAATGCACCGCCCACGCAAATTCATGGGCTATTTTAGGGGTAAATTAGTTGGAAAAAAGCTGTCTCCTAACGATAAACAAGTGATGAAATCTTTCATAAAAAACGGAGTCTATAAGAGAGCCCTTCATTCGATGGAATTATAAAATCCCCCACTTATTCAGTATTCAGGCAGATGCTGATTTGAATGATGCATCCTGATGCAGTACAAAGTTATCCCTGATTTTATCGCATGTAAAACAGCGCCTATATTTACCCATTTTCCAGATTAATTATCGAGATGATTATCGGATATGTCCCAACAACATTCAAGTTAATTAACGTATAATAGTCCAGTCATTTCATTCATTTTCGGAGTAGAGCCCTGAGATAGCGACTAGATTGGACTCACAAATGATATTTACCTTAAACCTGAACTCTTATACTTTTTATTAATTAATGTTCAAAAACTTTCTTATCTCGTACATGATGCGACTTTTTGGGAAAGGAGAAATGAATGTCGTGAAGATCTTTAGGAAAACCCCGATTTGAGAAATTCTGCAGATGGCATGTATTTCCACCAAGTACATTGGCAGTGCATTTATTTTTATTATTCATGCATTTCAGGAAAAAACGTCGTTGTTTGATAATAAAACGGCTCACGACCAAGGGCGGATTTATGATGGGGTGTTGGGAGTAATGCAAGATGGATCCTTTTTCACTCAACTGCCGGTATTTCCAAAACTACTGATCGCTCAGCGAGCCGACGATTTCTTTTTCTTCAGTAAATTTACTACAAAAATATTATTTTCTTCAATTTGAAAGAAATTTTTTTTCACCACATGAACGTGGAAACAGAGCAAAAAAAAGCCATTTCACCATTGTTCGTTCAATGAACTGTATCAATATTGGCGGAAAAGCTCAAGTTATGAAAACAATTTACAGCCCGATGTTCCCCGAACTCATTGATTGAAATATTGAAAAAATTCAGAGAAAAAGATTTTTTATAACTATCATCTCAATCACACAATAACTACATTATTTCCGCACTTTTCAATAAAATTTTTCTGAATAAATGATGAAAAAAAAATTTTTTCTTTAATTTTCGAGAATTTCTAAAATTGGAAAAGAAAATTAACATTCCAAGATTATCGTTTAACTTTGTTTTTGAAGTAGGTAAGATGAGAATAAAAAAAAAATTTGATTGAAAAAAATAACAAGAAACCATATCTGACTCACCTTCACTTGAGCTTTGGACACTGGATAAATTTCAACCCTCATTTTTCTCAGAAAAAAAAATTATGGAATGAATTCAAAGTTGATACTCCTAACTTTCCCACGGTACTCGTTAAGCGAAATTTTAAGCGACAGATTTTTTCCGTTTTCTGGCATTACCTTTGAAAAAACAATTTTTCTGAAAACCTTTCGACTCATTCGGTAAAAAACTGATTCTAAAAGGATTAGCTCAAGTTCAAAGAAAAAAAACCTTGTTCTCTTAATTTTTTCAAATGTTCAATCAATCGGTCCAAGAAAACCGCTCGATCTGCCAATTTGGGGAACATCAGGCTAACAATTTTTTTTATAACTTAAGATTTCTCCCCGATATTGAAGTTGATAGAGTCCATTAATCAAAAATGGCAAAATGACATTTTTGTGCTGGTTTTCTACGTTTATGTGACAGGTGAAAAAAACAGATATTCAGTAGACAATCTTCTGTAGAATAATATCGCTTTTCAGCTTCAGTACACCAGTATTTCGGCAGTTGAGGTGAATAGGATTTTTTGCATTCAAGATTGAACAACTCGAAAGTCGTAAAAAGCAAATTAGAGATAAATGAACAGGTTATACGACATGAGCATCGGTCTAGCTAGGAACAAATTTCCGTGAGCATAGAACTAAAAATAAAAAAAGTTCGAGAAATTTGAAAAAAATTTTTCTTCGTGCTTCATTCGATGATTACATGGCCATCTGAAAAATTGTCAACCAATAATTTCAGAAACTAGAGTCTTCAAGTTTCAGTTCTGTCATTTTCTATTCTACTATTTTCACTGAAAAAAAAATGAAAATTTTACTGTTGCTTTGATTGTTTCGTGAAGTGTATCAGCAATGAAACCTAAATATTAATAAGCTCAAAAAACTGAAAGTCTCTAGTTATTCGTTCTCAATGGTGTGATAAGATGTTTAGTTTATCGGTAGTTTAAGAAAAAAAGGTTGGGAGTTTGAAAAACTCCTCATAATCATAGAGCGAGAATTTTAAATTCGAATATTGAAGAAGATCCGAAGGAGTGATTATGTTTCGAAATTAGTCAATGAACATGGTGTTGAGGTGATTCTCTCCAAGCGGCAACAGAGCAAAATCTCCGTGAAAGAGGACAGATGAGGCGTTATATATGACCATATCGTCCAAATCTCTATCCAGTCCATTGAAGACCCGAAAATGTCATATATTTTGAAAAAGTCAAATCCTGAGTTGCAATAACGTTAATTAAATTTCAAGTTCCCTCTATGCTCATCTAAACCGAGTATCCATGGCTACCATCTGTGGATACTCCGTTGAGAGGAAATTTAAGGGAACGTTCAACTTCAATGGACGTTGTTGCCACTCAGGAAAAGTCTTATGATTCAAATTTGTCAGAATGGGAGAGTCTCTCAAGGAAATGGTCCGATTAAAATACAGCACATCTAGGACATGGAGATGAACCATATCTTAATCTGACGGTCTGACGCGATCAAGTTTTTTAAAATGACGAGTTTGCATCACATTCAGATATTCAGATTATTGGATTTTAATGTCCATTTAACATCCTCTGAGAAAATCATATTTTCTTCAACCCTCACCTACTCCACCAGTCATTGTTGAAACCCTATAGCTGCTCACTTCACCGATGGAAAAGTATACTTTATATGAAATTTTTGTTTTTTTTATTACTAAGCTTTGGAACCCAAGTGAATCCAAATTCAGCATCGTGGCTTCCTACAATAATTCCTAATTCACCTACTTCATTATCAAAAAAAGGACAGTTAAACAAAAAAGATTATATGATATTCGTGTTGAAAGTAATTTTATTTGGTTCGTGAAATTTTCACTAACAATATGAAACACCTGCTAACACTCACATTATAAATATAAGAGATCCCCTTTTCTTTTGAGGTTTATAACTTTTTTCAGCTGAATACAAAAATTCAGCTTCTCAGGAATTTTGCCTGAAAATACTGGACTAGTTTCATCAAATTTTGAGTTTGATTATCCGCAGATGATTTATTGCATTATGGCAAATAGATTGAATCAATTTTTTTTCTCTTGACAGAAGTTTAAAGTTTGAAATCTTTTGAATGACTAATCGCATCATAATTTGAGGATATTTTTCAATGATTATCCCTACTCTCGAATGCAGACTCGAAATGTTTGCCCATCACCCATCAAATGAAAATAGGTCAACATCATATCATGGAAAACACGCCTCTGTGTTTCTACGACTGGGAAGGTAAAACATCCCCTATCGACTGCTCTCGCCGTATTTTGATTAGTATAATGAGTTCCGGTGCCTCGGATGGTATTCCGTACACCATCTCTCTCGACCTTTACTCCGACAAATGAACCGGAAAAGTGAACCTCCTGAAGGACTCAATTCTGAATTTCGCAGCATAAATACGCCAGGTTAATTGCCCATAGCGTATTATCCTATAGCAGTGCAAACACGACAGTGATTAGCATCATTTTGTATCGTTTCAGAAACGAGCTTCTATTTGTTTCTCTTGCGAATGGCATTCAAATATTTGCCGACACATCAGCAAGGTTGTATACATGGTGCGACATTTAACTTGAAATAATAAACTATTTTCGAAACGAAGATGAATTCTAAATAGTGATCAGCAAAATGAATAGTATTTTCGATGAAGTCTGTAGTTTCACGTCCTTGCGCTAACATAATAGAGTCTCTTTCACGGGAATAGGACCAATGGAAATGAAGCGACCAACTTAAACTAACCCGACGTTTCGTCTATATATTTAGACTTTATCAAGGCTACAGAGAAAAACAAAACGGTTTTCAGTCAAAGAAGCACAACAAGTAATTATGTGTATAAGTAAAATGACAAAACAATTAAAGTTTTCTAACAACACTGCTCTTACCAAGTTTGTTTAGTTGAATATATATAGATGTTCATAGATTTGGCAAAAGAGGGGTTCTAAAATTAGTAGAGACACACTGATGGACAATTTCGAGTTTTCAAACAAAGAGACGTACATTTGAACTGGGGTTAATAATTATTTCTGATGTTATTATTGTCAGCATGAAATGTCAAGTGGAGATATTGTTTCTAAATTCTCACAACACATGTAGGTACTTCGTTCAGTTCGCGCACTTATGGGTCGAAAAACTCGCGATATCTAACAGATTTGCTTAACTCTTCTGTGTTCGTCCTAAAATTAACGCTGTCATTTAGTTTTATGAAAATCATCTCGCTGATATTCCTCTTTTTACCATTCGCTTCATAGTACATAATTTTTGTATTGTCGAAGTCGAATTTGTGGCTCTCTGTAAAATGATGTACTGCGAGGGCGGTGGTATTTTACTTTGAAAATCTTTCATCGCAGTCGTACCTGTGCTGTCTTTTTCGGGTCTTCAGCAACTGTCTTGTCTGTCCTACAGGGTGTCTGGAGAATAACTGTACATACTCATACCAGAGATAGAGTTAGACTTGGTGATTACTGATTGACTATAAAAAATTAATTTCTGGATTTCCCTAGAAAGCTACAGTGTGATCTTTCAACTTCATGGAAATACTTAGACCATCATAAAATCCAAACTTTTTGACGGATATCATTGAAACTTAGGAGGTTATTGGTAAATGCTAAGATCGAGTGAGAAAGATATCAATTATTTCATTATTCCAGGGCCGGACTCATTAATCTTCATTCAAAGTGTTCAGGGTAACACAAACACTTTGTATTTTGAATTACAAATAATTGATTCGCTTTTCAGAAAGAAGCTGAATTATGCTTCAATTGGTAGTATCGCTTGAAGTTGTCACATCAACAATTATTTTTTTACAAATTTTCGAATTACATAAAGTTCGAAAAATTCCATTTTTCACCATCAAGAGGACTGAAAATCTCAAGTTTGAATATAAAATGGAAAGTCTTATTAGAAAATTCTCAAAAAAATTCAGAGCTTTAATAATCATATTCCATAACGAAACAATAACAAATGAAAGAAACTAAAATACAGTAAAGAGTACCTAATAGAAATGAAAATATGAACGAATGAATTGCTGAGTCAACGTTATTTCAGAAGTGGTTCGAAATGAAAACCATTCGCTTGTATACACTTCTCTTACTGAATGTTCAAATTGAATACAGCCTTGCGAATGATATCACCATTATTTCTTAAAATATCGCGCAACAGTTGATGATGCTGTTCATCAGCTGTTCTTTTGACTGGATTTCTTCTGAATATACCATATCCTTTAATTTTTCCCATGACAAATAATCTAGCGGCTTGAAATCTGGAGATTGACCTATCCACCTATTTGGATAGGTATTGTTGAGGTAACTTCTCACTTCCGAGGTCCAGCTCCATCATGCTGGAAATGAATTCCTCTAATATTTCTCCCTTGTAGCATGCCTGGTAAAATAATAATAATAATAAAAGGAAAAGTTAGCACCCTAATCATGGGCCATAATCATAATAATAAAAACTGTTCTTAAGTGGCCACCGACCGCAGTCCTTCAGCCTCTGGTGAAATATTTTGTAAAAAACCTAGATAAATCGCACTTGTAAGACGACCGTCAAAAGAATGAGGCCCTATCAAATGTTTGTTCATCACAGCACACCAAACATTCACTGAAAATTTTTGTTGTGAATTTCTCAGTCTTATACTGTATGGATTATTTTCGACCCAGATGTGCGAGTTATGAATATTGAACACACCATCTCTGGTAAATTGAGCCTCATAACTGAGAATTGTTCTGTACAACTCTGTGATCTCAACTTCAGTAAATTTTTTAAGAGAATGTATTATTTATTTCGACCTCCACAAGATGACTTAATCCTGTTCAGGTGAATAAATTCAATTTTTCGAATTTTATCCAAATTCAAAAATTCATGAAAAAATAATTGTTGATGTGACAACTTTAAGCAATATCACAAATTACAGCATAATTTAGCTGCTTTCTGAAAAGCAAATCAATAATTTTCAATTCGGAATATAAAATGTTCGTTTCAAACTGAACACATGAAGATTGATGAGTCCGGCCCTGGAATGATGAAATAATTGAAATTCTTCTGATTCGACCTTAGCATGTTCCAATAACTTCCCAAGTTTCAAAAATATCCGTCAATAAGTTTGGATTTTATGATGGTCCAAGTATTTCCATGAAGTTGGAAAATCACCTTGTAGCTGTCCACGGAAATCCAGGAATTATTTTTTTAGTCAATCAATAATCACCTAGTCCAACTCTATCTCTGGTGGAAGTATGTACAGGTATTTCCCGGACACCCTGTATATAGCATGTTGGACAGGCCAGGCAAGGTATCCTGTAAACAACGTCAGACCTGCTGTCTAGGGGTGTAAGATCTTTCAAGCGTGAAAACAGCAATCTTGTTGTCTTGAGGTTGTAAAAGACCAATTTCGTGTTGGGGGACTTTTCTTTCAATATACGAGCCACCCCATGACTGAGGGATGGAATGTAGGGAAAACGGAAATATTTTATTCCTGGCTCTTCTAGACGATTGCCATTGTTAGAGTCACATTCGGGTTATATTCATTAATTATTTTATTCATTAATGATTTCGGATAGTTGTTCATCCTGAGAATGTGTTGGATTTTTGCCAGATTATTTTCGAAATGGGCCAGAACTGAGATTAATTGATCTGTGTAACAAGTTTTCAACGGTACTTACTTTATATGACTCTGAAGAGTCTGATTTGATATTCATCAAACGTCCAGAACGTGAAGCCTTTATGTGGCAACTTGTTAACAAAGTGCCACGATCTTCTCTAACAACCTTCAGATCCAAAAAAGGCAGTGTTTTATCTTTCTCTTCCTTCACAGTGAACTGGATGCGAGGTTTTTGGATCTGAAGGTTGTTAGAGAAGATCGTGGCTTTTTGTTAACAAGCTGGTACATGAAGGCTTCACATTCTGGACGTTTGATGAATTTCAAATCAGACACTTCAAAGTCATATAAAGTGAGTACCGTTAAAAACTTGTTACACAGATCAATTAATCTCAGTTCTAGCCCATTTCACGAAAATAATCTGGCAAAAATCAAATACATTCTTAGGATGAACAACTATCCGAAGTCATTCGTGAATAAAATAATTTATGAATATAACCTGAATGTGACTAACAATGGCAATCGTCTAGAAGAGCCAGGAATAAAATATTTCCGTTTTCCCTACATTACATCCCTCAGTCATGGGGTGGCTCGTATATTGAGGGAAAAATCCGCCAACACGAAATTGGTCTTTTACAACCTCAAGACAACAAGATCGCTGTTTTCACGCTTAAAAGATCCTACACCCCTAGACAGCAGGTCTAACGTTCTCTAAACGTTTATTCACCAATCCTGTTACAGTCTCAAAGCGCTCTACCAGATTAAATAATACAACTAAATTGTCGAATAATTCTTGCCCATTATGGTTGAATAAGGGTTGTATATACGAAATGAAAATGTTTACAGGACTTCGACTAGTCCTATAAAAAAATACGGAAAACGTTTACAGAATTCTTATGAGACATTAAATTGCTAGCTGGGCTGGAGAAATATTGGTATGTCACCTCATGAGGTAACAGCTAAAGCTCCTAAGGATGTCGTTGGATTTATCAATGCCACTGGTAGCGTCCTTTTGATTTGAACGAACAAGTTTAGTAGAGAAGAGAAAATCCTTGCGGTCGAAGTCCCAGGAAGCAACTAGGAACGCTGTTCATAATAATACAAATGATATTGGGTGTTCAAAGTAACCCAACGATCAGGGCTAGTTTCAACTCCCTGAGAGAGTTCATAAGGAAAACTTTCTCCTCAAGAAAAAACATGCAAAAAAAGATGAATGATTAACTAAAAGTATTTTATTATTCAGAACAGGATCAGGCATTCATCCGGAGTATCCATAAAAAATACAGCATTAACTGAACTGATCTTATATTTTGTAATAACAGTCAAGAAAACGGTATCAGAAAATAATGAATAAGAATGAACTATCTAGTCCAAACTTCCCAGATATGGTCGAAGATGATTTCCACTAAACAAGAAGCCTTCTTTTTTTTCTGAGTATATCTTTGGATATGTGTATAGTTTCCTCGTCAGGTGGGTAATCATGGCCATAAAAACTCACTCTGAGACTTTTTTTTAATTTATTTCAACGGGAGTTTTGTTTAAGATTTCTGAACCTGAACTATAATAGACATATTTTCGTGCACCAGATTTTCGTATGGAAACATATGGGACATTTTCTAGAAGAAAAAATCGAACTAATTCAAAATCTTGGGCTATATTGAACACAATCGAGAAAACCACAAAACTGATGACCAAGAACATTGTTTTGAAAATGAAGTGAGTTGAATGAGTTGAAAAAACGGTGTCAGAATATTCAGAAACGTTCTCGCTTTGGTTTCTCGAATAGAATAATTTAATATTCTTCATTAGTTCTTTGTTTTTTTAATTGAGTGAATTATCTCAAAACCTATATACTCCATAAAAAATGTTTAGACCCAAATTTGTTAGGTATCAAGGAGAGAAGAAAAAAAAATGTTGTTGAAATGTTCTTTATATGAAAGTAGTAACTTTTGTTTGAATTTTTTATCCGAATTCGAATATAATATTTTTACCTCATCTCACTGTGTCAATTCATGAAGGAATTTGATGTTTCTTATACCAGATAATGATTATTCCAATATTTCTCCCTAATTCCTGAGGGTAGTTATGATCTGACGTGAAGGTCTTGACGGGAATTCGTTAACGAATCCTAAACAAGTTGATATCGAATGAATGAGTATTGAGTTACAGAAGTAAACTTGAAACTTGCCCTGTTTCAAGTTACCTAATTTAGCAACGTTTGATCATGGAATCCAATGATTCGGAAGGCAGCCGAGGAGTTCGCAGGAGATAATATATTCCTAGCTTTGGACCCATTTTCCACTTCCTTTTCCTCTCAATTTCGTAAGAGGATCGGGCGGGCTAGCCGAACCTGAACCAACCAAATTCTTAATGTCTTCGATAAGCATGCGGAGAATGTATCCTCGGAACTATTACTCAATCAATTATTGCAACTTCTCTTGATAGGGAGAGAAATTTTGGAGCTTCGTGAAATACTGTGATAGCTTGCTGCTTTTTAATTCAGAGAGGAAAAAAATTAAGAGTTATTTCATCACTGATGCTTGTAAATGTATGTAGTTTAATTTGAAATTGATTTTTGTTCAAATATCTGGTTCATGAATAATTTTTCGAATATTTCAGCTGACTAGATGGAATCTGTTGCAATCTCAGCACATACAGAGAAATATCTGAAAATGAAACTCAAGAAAATTCTCACTGTTGATGTATTAAAAAATTTTAATAGGTAGTGAGTTCTGCTTCATCGATCTGATGTTATATGCTGTCATATTCTGAATATTATTCAATATAGGCAATATAAAAATCACAATTCTTTTTCGAGTTCATCTTTCAAGTACCTATGAGCTACTGTGTGATTAGTTTGTATGAATTGACGGTCAGCGATCAGAAAGAATTTTTGATATATTATGGAAAGGCTCTCATCTATGGCTTGTTTTTATGTTTTTTTATTTTCTCTTGTTTTGCGTAGAAATTTGATTTGAGTTTTTGGTGAATATAAAAAGCATCGAAATAATCCACATTAAAATTTATTCTTCAAAAAAAAAAAATTGAACAAACAAAAAACCTACAACTTAAAGACGAACTAACAGAATTCATTTACATAAACATATCATATTACTTTCTCTTCTTTTGATATAAATATAAGATTGTCGTCATCTAACTGGTCAACACATCGCAAAATTATTTGTATCGGTATCTTAATACTAAGAGAGCTAGTGAATCCTCCGAGTAACGGTTTGTCTGTATGGCTAGAAATTCTTATAGTGATAGTTCAAAGCATGTTGAGGACGAAAATTATCGCCTGGCATCACTCACCCCTGCACGTTATCAACTCCCACATCTTTGGAAGTTTGAAAAAAATTAAAAAACAAACTTCTTCCTGTGAGCTTGAAACTTTAATTCGATTTTTTTTATGATTTGTAAAGTTAAAAAAAAAATTGAAAGGGATTTCGACGAGCACAAGTACCTGCCAGGTGATTCGAAAAAGGTGTAAAATATCAACAAAACTAACTTTATTCTCAAAGGCTAAAATTCATATACAGGGTGGCCATTTGAAAACGAAACAGACGAGATTACAGACGAAATAAATTTTTTCGATAGAAATGCTCGGACAGGTCGATTTCTGTTTCGAGGGGGACAACTTAAGATGTAGGTTACGGACGCAAAGCGCTTCAACCCTTGCTACTACAATCCTCACCCCAATTTTTGAATAAGATGGGGTGAGTGATACCTCATTTGAAAGGTATTTTTATACTGATTACAGCACAGTAATTGTGTTTTCATTTTATGCATTCAGGGTCAACTATCAGAAAAATTTATATTTCTGCATGTTTTTTTCAAAGGAAGACATGAATTCTTTCACACATATAGATATGAGTTTATTCAACAAATACAATTTGTGGTAAACTCTGAGAAAAAACTGTGAGTTATTACAATAACTGTTTACAGTTGAAAATAAATTTAATTCTAACGACAGCTCCCTTAACAACTTAACTTGAAAACTCAACACACATTTTGTCCATATTTCACCCTTTGTAATGAATATCCTCCTAATCTTCTTCCAGTCTCTGTCGGCAATTTTCATCAATATTTGGTCTATTGTGTCGTCAACTTCGGTTATTTTTGTCACTTTCGGTTATTTTTGTCACTTTCGGTTATTTTTGTCACTTTCGGTTATTTGTGTCACTTTCGGTTATTTATGACACTTTCGGTTATTTTTGTCACTTTCGGTATTTTGTCTCTTGTATATTTATTTATGATCACTCATTGACGTTCATATAAACTTTAATTAATTTTTTTTTTTTTTTTTTTATGAAGAGTTTATAATTTTATGAATTAACGAGCGATCTTCTACCACCATCCAGTTTTTTAACTCCCTCTTGAATTTTTTGAAACTCCTCAGTTCTTTTATATGCCTTGGTATTCTTGGGTAGAGTCTTGAAGCTAGATAGGTGCAGCTTCTCTGTCCTAATCTTTTTTCCGCTTTCGGTCTTTCATAGTTGTCCCTTTTAGTTCTTATCGAGTACTTGTGTTCTTTCAAGACTACAGGTATCTTTTTCTGTTGGACGTTTGTTATAATCTTACTCGCATAAATTTGTCTTATATCTAATGCCCTTGATATTTGATATATCTCGCGACTTGGAAATGTATAGTCTTTTCCATACATGATTTTTAAAATATACTTTTGCATAACATCCACGCTCTGTTTATGCCTATCATATACTCCTCCCCAACCGATGATCCCATAAGCTAGTTGTGAATGTACCAATGCCTCATAAAGTATTTGTAGATGTTTTATAGATTGGATACTTTTTCGCATAATTCTGAATTTGAACGCAATCCCTCTCAACTTCTTGACCAAGTAAATCATTTGGTGGTCCCACTTCAAATGCTCGTCTATGTAAATACCTAGATATTTTGTGGCGCTCGTATTTGAAATTTCGAACTGATTGTCCACTTGGAGAATTCCTAGATCAGGACGTCCCATTTTATTGGAAGAAAAAGTCATATACTTTGTCTTCTGTTGATTCAAGGTAAGTTTATTTTTTTGGAACCACTTCTTCAGAATTGTTAGATCCGTTAGTGTTTTTTGTTTCAGATTCCTCCAAGTTTCATCCTCGTAAATGATTAACATATCATCCGCAAAACTTATTATTTTTCCAGTACTTTTCAGATTGAATATACTATTCAAATATATTAAAAAAAGAACAGGACCAAGTACCGTTCCTTGTGGTACGCCATAAGTGAGTATATTTGTGCTACTTAATTTACCATTTATTTTTGTTGTTTGTTTTCTACCCGAGAGGAAACTTCTCAATAGATTATTTGTTTGTCCTCTGAAGCCGTAATCTGAAAGTTTTTCCAATAGTTTTTGATGGTCGACGGTGTCAAATGCTTTTGCTAAATCTATTACTATTGCTAATGTTGGAATATTTTTGTCTATATTTTTATATAAAATTTCAGTTACGCTCCTTATAGCATCCTCAGTTGACACCCCTTGACGAAATCCGAATTGACTATCCGAAATAATATTGAATCTTTCCATAAACGTGACCATACGCACTTTAATTATTTTTTCAAAGATTTTAGCTATATTGGATATGAGGGTAACTGGTCTATAGTTGTTTATATTCGATTTATCTCCTCCCTTGTATAGTGGTTTGACTATCCCCATCTTCAAAATCTCTGGAAAACAAGCTTTCTCAAAACTATTATTCACCAAATAGGCGAGAGGTTGTGAAATCTGGTGTTTCACTTGTTTCAATAATTCTGAACGAATTCCATCCGATCCAACGGATCTTTTTGATTTGAGACTGTCAACAATTTTCTCGATTTCATTTGAGTCTGTAGGGTTCAAAAAAAAAGTACTGATATTTTTATTTTTTTCTTCCGTGAAATCTGTTGGCTTCGATATTTCGCCGGCATATCTTTCACCCAATCCGCTGAAATGATTATTGAAAGCGTTACACATTTCTTGATCATCTTCTATAACCGTGCCATCTTCAGCTTTAATATATTTGATCTGTGTTTCTTTCCTTGAAGTATTTTGTACACACTTCCATAGGGCTACTGGTTCATTCTGATTATTTTCTATGAGTTTACTGAAATATTCCTGTTTAGATCTCAATATTGATTTATGTAATTTTTTTTTCAATTCAGAGTATTTTTTCTTTAGTTCATTATTATTCGGATTATTTTTTATTTTTCCGTACATTTTCTGTTTTTCATTAATTTCTTTCAATATTTTCGGAGTAATCCATTCTTTTTTACTTTTCCCCGTTTTTTTTCTACGGATTGTAATTGTATTTGTTTCTATATGTTTTTTAAGAATATTTATGAAGTATTCGGTTCCATTATTCACATCATCATTCTCATATACTTGCTCCCAGTTCTCAAGTGTCAATGCGTTTTTTAGGTCGATATAATTAGTATACTTCTTTTCATTCCCCAATTTTATATATTTCTTTTTTATTTTCAGGTCTGTACACATTAATATTGGATAATGGTCCGTGATCAAATTTTGTAGAACAACACCATAGACGTTCGAGTCTCCTGGATGAATTCCTTTCACGAAAATGTGATCAAGACATGTTCTACTGTCAGGCCGTGTATAAGTATTTATAAGCGACGCGAAGCCGTAAACGTTCAATATATTTTTGTATTCTTCTACGCTAGGTTCATTATTTAATAAATTAATATTCATATCTCCAGTGATGATATGCTTTGTATAATGTGCTTTTTGATCCAAATATTTTGCCAAATTTTCATTGAGTTCTGTAATGGAATATTGCGGTGATTTATACATTGCCGTCAATTTAATTTTTTCTTCTTCGTGTTCGATGTTCAGTTCTATTGCTGTGATTTCTCCTAACTTTATGATTTGATGATTGAAAACAATATTTTCTTTTATATATACAATCGTACCATCATTTTTATTATAATTCCCTTCATTGTAGATATGTTCATACCCCTTCAATTTGAAAACATTGATATCATTTACTCTAAATGTTTCTGTTAGGACAATTATGTCGATTTCTTTCTTGGTCTCTTCCAAAAATAGTTCAAACTCATCAAAATTTTTTTGTATGCTCCTTATATTCATTTGTAAAATATTGAACATTTTTTTTATCTTTAAGTTCTTGATTTCATCAATACTTTCAATGGTGATTGTATTGAAGTCCTCGTTCTGATATTGTTTTATGTAAGGGTCCATATTTATTACAGAAAAAGCAGATTAACCCATAAACAATCATTAAATAACCTACCTAATTTTATTTTTTTTATAATTTTTTTTTTTAATAAACATTAAAATACTTTGGAATATTTGATATGTTTTTATCAGAAATCACTTACGGTTTCTAGTGGAAAACAATCCCTTTCTGATGTTTACTTATGCCTCAGCTTCATTCCAGCATTTTTGTTCTTCGGGGGAGATTTGCTGTTACCGGAAAGTACTTTTTTATGAGTTGCCAGATGAGGTGTTTTGTGGAGCTTCTTGTCTTGCTTACTTATTTTTTCTTCTTTTGCTGATTCTTCTGATTCCTCTTTCGATATCAATTTATTTTGTTCTTCTTCGACATATTCATTCCTATAGCTTATGGTGGGTGTACTTGGAGCACTATTTATAGTTTGTACTTTCTCACTTGATTTTTCTAATTCCTCAAGAGTGTACGATTTTTCACCTATTATCAGTTTGTTTCCTCTCAAGTAGGATTTCTCGGAATATTTTGATCTTACTTCTATCAAAAATGACTTTAATTTTTTCAGTTCCTGCCGTTGCTTCAGGGTTAAATCATTTGCTATAGAAACTCCTGTACCTTTAAGTTCTTTTGTGTGTTGATATATATATTTTTTACTTTGATATGAAATGAACTCTACTTTGATTGGGCTATTCTCTACCTTGCCAAGGGTATAATAATCGTTTATTTCCCTTGGTTCAATTTGTATTTTCATTAAACGATTTATTTCCTCACAAAGGTACTCTGCGGATAATGTTTTGCTTTTATTCAGACCAAATATTATTATGTTGTTTTTATTACAATACTGCTCTGTTCTCTCGAGTCTTTCCTTCAAGATCTCATTTTCTTTTTCTAATACTTCATTTTTATTTTTGAGTGTCTGAATCTCTAACAGCAGTCTTACTTCTGTTGCCGAAACCCAATTTTTAATCTCGTCCTTCGAATTTTTAATTTCTAGCAATAGATCTTTCAATGAAATATTTTCTTGTATTTCGTTGTCTGGCATCTCAATCAAGTTTGTCTTCTGGTGTGTGGTACTCCTTATTCACTTTCGATTTCGTCCCCTCAATTATCTGCTGGATGCATATGGATCACATGTACACACAAGATAACCTTTGTTTTCGATCAATTTTCACCTTTGTAGGTGAAACGAGTGTATTTTATTTCAAATATAATTTCACTATGAGATGAAGAATTTCTTTATCTACGTTTCTATATAAATTTTGTTATTTTTACTCTTCTCCAAACACTTCAATTTCGATCACAAATATGGTAAATTCAATTTGCTGTCGCTAGGCACGATAACGATATATGATGCATCAAAAAATTACAATATTCGGACGATTTTCCTCATTTCCACCATTTTTCAGTCAAAATATTCAAAATAAGATAAAGTAAATGGGTTTATGTCAAATGGCTTCTCGAAGAAGTAATTATTAAATCCGCGGGTCCTTCCGTTCGTAATACACTGATACACTGAATGCTTCCTCAGGAATCGAATTTGCTTTTCAATTTTTGGTGGGTAATTTCTCACAACTTGAATTTTGGTATCACTAATAAGATTGGTTGAAATAATTTTTTCTCCTTCCCTTATTAGGCGTATCCAACAAAATATTCAAGTCTGTATTCCAGCAAAGGTTTTCCTCTCACGGCCACCTTCTGCTAGATTAGCGTTTCATACGTGGGACTATTTACAGTAATTGGTTAATGGCTTGAAAAATATTCTTTTCTCCAAGCGGCGGGTATTTGAATTTCCACTTACTCTTTGAGGTTGAGATGAAAAAATTTTTCATTTCACTTCGAAATAATAATTTTCCACATTTTTTTTTGTGAAAACAGTGTGTATGACCAAGAAGGAATCGTTTTTCCAATTGAAAATTTAAGGACATATTATACAGGGTCGCCCACTTGACGAAAGTCCAGTACAATATTTCCGTGAGTGAGGCTCTAGGAAATTCCTAAATGCTTCTTGAATGCGAATCAGATATGTTTGATCATACCCCTTCTAACGTTGAAAACCTTTTCAAGATTATCTGTGATGAACGATACTCATTTGTTCTTTCACTCAGAAGGAGTTGCTCACACCGAGATATATATTTTTCTAGCATACCTGCAAGAACTCCGAAATGATGTATTACTCGATCCCAATGTCGATTCGAGAATTTCGGAGGGGTTTTACTCTTGATAATGGGTATGATCACAAAGCCCTGAATTTGCAATGGAAAGGCTCCAAGTGATTAACGCTTCTAAAGCTAATTTGGGGAAAAATGGGAATAGACTGTTTCACGTATATATATATATATATATATATATATATATATATATGTTCAATGTATATAATTTTTTAAACAACAAATCAATCCTGAGTCTTGCTCAAGCGTAGGAGAAACAACACTTCATGATATTTCTCTGCAATGAAACCTCTTAGAAAAAAACCGAGTACAGCAAAGGATTGCTTTCAAATGTTTTCACTTCAACAAGGGGAGATAATGAACAATATTAAATCGTCCAAATTCAATTTTGTTATATCTGTAAAGAAACAATAGAAGATAGAGAAAGGCAGTTGATGCCATTGAAAAAAAAAGATCCAGATGTCAAGAATTTGTCCTGCATTCTGCTCGATCTCTTACGCTAAGAAAGTTGTAGTGCACCCATCCTGTACAGCATACTAATTTCCATTTAATTTGCGAACTTCATATTCAGCTGGGAATGCTAAGCATGCTCAAAATCGGAATACAAACACCATCATTTACTACAAACTCGGAATATAGTTCTCCCATTTCGATTCCATTATATTTTCTCATATCTGAAGCATTCGCTTCTGATAATATATGAAATATCTTGGGTATGCGCGAGAATAGATAATTTACAGACGTCATACTGCATTGCGTCCATTTTCCAGGAAATTCTCTCTCAATTGAAAATTTCCTGCATATTTCGCACATAACATTGCGGGCAGAATAATAAATGATAGACGAAAAGTGTCCAGATGGAGTAATTCGAGAACAAAGGAAGAATCAAGGGCGTCGCTAGGAATTTTTTCTGGGGGGGGGGGGGGTAAAAATATTTAGGATGTATCTAGTATACGTACAGTGTGTACCAAGTTCGACGGCCTATTAGACGTTTCTGGAAACCTGGACTTGACCACTTTCACTACAAGGTATGAAAAAAAAAATTTTTTAATTTTCAAAAATTTTTTTTTTGTTTTTTCGTGTCAACTTTTGATGGAGTATTCAATTGTGAATACATTCTTATTCAAATCGTTGCATTCTTCGAAGTACTTTTCAAAATATAAAGAAAAAACTGAAGACAAAGGGGACATAAGAGTGTTCGGTATTATGTTTGTTAATCCCATCTTATGCACAAACCGTTTTCACATTTTTGAAGTCAAAGACTGTGGAAATATTGTAAATTCCTAGAGTTTTGAAAAACCTGTCACAGGGTGTTCAAAATGTTGGGTCGAAAATTGGGATCAAGTGTGGCATATATTATTTCGATTCTGAATATAAACCGTTTTCACACTTTTGAAGTCGAAGACTGGAAATATTGTGAATTTCCTGAATTCTGAAAAATTCGATAAAGGGTGTTGAAATGTTGGGTCAAAAATTGGGATCGAGATTGGCCCACAACTTTTGTTTTTCGAATTAGAACTTTATTTTTTTGTTTGCATTGAATTCTGTCAAGAAAATAATGATAGTGTTCTTACGTGTCAATGCACCTAAAATGAATAATTCTTGAGTTATTCAGGATTTTTTGATTTTATGTCGTACCTAGAGTAAAATTCATAAAATCATAAATGGATTCAGAAATAAGTCTATCACTAGTGAATTATTGTAACAATTTATCTTCTATGAACATAGGTCATTGTTGATATGAAACAGATCTCATGAATTTGACTCTACGTACGACATAAAATCAGAAAATCCAAAATACCTCAAGTGCCTATACATTTTGGGAGCGTTAACATGTTAGAACACTTTCATCATTTTTCTTCGCAGAATCCAACGCAATAATGAAAATTTGAATTTGATTCGATAAACGAAAGTTATGGGCCAATCTTGATCTTAATTTTTGACCCAACATCTTGACCACCCTGTGACGAGTTTTTCAAAATTCTAGAAATTGTCAATATGTATTTTCACTATATTGGACCTCAAAAATGTGAAAACGCTTCGCGCATGAGATATAAAGAAAAGGAATGACAAATATAATACCGAATACTCTTTTTCCCTTTTTTCTTCAGTGTTTTCTTCATATTTTGAAAAGTATTTCGATGAATGCAACGATTAATAAAGATTTAAAACGAAAAAACAGAAAAAAAAAACATTTTTTAACTTTATTTTCATACCTTGTATAAGAAAGTGGTCAAGCTTCAAGAATATTTCAGCTCGGTAGATAATGTCGAACGATATCCTAATACCACTTTCCAGATTTCAAATTGGTTCAGGTCTCAAGACACGTCTAATAGGCCGTCGAACTTGGTACACCCTGTATTGTCATGATATGTTCCTAGGTAATGATTGTATGACTTATTTTTTTAATTTTTTGAGAGCCATCATGTTCCTGGGGGGGCTTAATTACCCCCAATACCCCCCCCCCCCCGTATCGACGCCTATGGGAAGAATATGTGCCACCATTCCATCGTTTGAAGAAAACTCAGAATAGATGCCCACTTGACAATACTACTAAGTGTAGCCTACAAAGACAAAGAAAATACTAAAAGAAGGTGAATTCTACTCAACAGACGAGCTAATGCCCATGTGAGGTCTTTCGTTTTGTTTATATTCAATTTTATCTATACTGTTTTTCGACTTCTCTTGTAATATTCGAAGGAAATGAATGAATTAGTAAAGCAGTTTGTATTCGAACACTGATCTTGTTGTCATGCTTATTAGTCTTAAGATTGTTCGAAAAATCTCATTCCTCGAATGTTTTATCCATTTCAATATCAGCGCTGCCACGTTAATATTGAAAAAAAAACATAATTTCTACATTTCAAATGGTCCCCTGTAAATTATTGAATATTGAGTCCGCTCTCACTTTTCTCCAGGGGATTCTGAGAAACTCATGCAACAGGCAATTTATTGAAGGACCTGTTGTCGGGGCAACGGTGCCGAGTTTTCTCGATTTCGGCCGACTTCGAACTTACGTTTTGGACGGTAAAAAATGCATCAGGCTCAGTGAATTTTGTTTACCATACTACAATTATTCCCCCCTTTTCTTCAGGCGGGTTGTGGGCTTGTTAATTTGTGTTTCATCATTATATGTTTATATGCAAATTTAGCAATGAACACCGAACTCAGTACGAATAGCTAACAAGATGATATTAATGCTGATATTCCTATTGATCAAAATAATGAAATGAAGCACGTGTTTTCTGGACTAAAGAATCTTTTTAATAACAAAGTTTTCTTCAGTGCCCCCCCCCCCGGAAGATTTTTGTCGGGGGCCCCTTCAGATCTATGTTATTCATGACATTTTGCAAAAAAAAAATATTAAAGAAAATGTGATAAAGATAATATTTATATTGAATAACAAGAATTTCTAAACAAAATAATAAGGTTTCTAGAAGGAAATCAATGTAATAAAATACTTGAAAAATCATTTAACAAAAATGCATCAATTTTTTCTAATTTTTTTTTTCGAATATATCTATCAACTTGTCGCTGTTCAAGCTTCAGGCTACTTCTTGTTCCCAGTAGAATAGGCTCAAAAATCTGACAAACGTATTTGCGACATTGAATTCCTAAGATAATTATTCTGTATTTTCTTAAACCCAATGAAGCGATCATTTGGCGATGTCTAAAAAGAGTCTCGAAAGGCTTAGCGGTATATTAAAAAACTGTTGAGAACACACAGGGAGTAATTGAGTGATAATTCGAATTTCGAATGGAATTATCGGAAACCTTATATGTTCTTTCATACAATACAGGAATATTTCTCTACTTTTCAGGAGTGGTAATTGTATCTCCATTGTTTTAGTTTTGCTCATTATATCATCAGAAAAATATAGCGAATCTGTAAGTTCAATAGAATCAAATTATTAAACCTTTAAATTTATTTCTGAAAATTCCAATTATTTACTCCTTACTACATTATCTATGTTATACAAGAAATTATTTTCGATTTAAATAGCTAATGGTGAACAATTTGAATATTTAATTAATTGATGTGAGTTTTTGATAAATTATTTACTTTACTTTGAAAAATCTTATTTCTTAAATCAATACTTCAAATCGTTCTGATACCGTACAGTTTGAGAATTATTTCAGAGAATAAAACAGCTAGTCGAACATCTGACCCTAGTATAGCATTAACACGTACGGTATGACTTCATTTGCCCAGTGGTAGATGTTTTGCAATTTCAAATACAAGTACGGAAATTTTGGTGTTTCGGAAGCACGAAATATCAATTATTCGCAAAAAATTAATTTAAGTGATAAAATTAACTAAAGCATGAATATTTTGAGAACTAATGCATAAAATGAAAAAACAATTACTGTAAATAGTTTCAGGCTACCAGTTCAGGATACCTTGTGACTGCGGCAAAGTCTACATTGGTACAATGAAGCGAAGTATCAATACGAGAATTAAGGAGCATGAACGATGCTGTCGACTCAATCAGACAGAAAAATCCGCACTAGCGGAACATGCTCTGACAGATGGACACAATATTGTTTTCTCAAAGGCAGAAGCTATTTCAAACATCAAAAGTTTCTATCCTAGGATGAACATGGAAGCCATTGAGATATATAAACATAAGAACAATATGAACAGAAGGGAAGAAACTGCTTTGGTACATAGCGCATGGTTGCCGGTGTTGGAAAAGACCAAAATCAAGCCAATACGAAGTGGAAGCGATGGACCAATCAACATCGCGCGCGTAAACCCACTACCTTCTCTCGCCAATGATCAGGGTATAAGTGGGGCCAACGGATCGAATCTAGCGTCACTTTCGGAAATTCAGCGGTCGAGTTACAATCTAAGACCAAGAATCCTCTGAAGATGCCTACCGCAGTTGTGGGCGAAACGTTAGGTGAAATATTTCCTAATAGACCACGGCCGATAAGCCCGGAAGACTCTCTTAATGTCAACAATAACTGTGCTGAAATAAGTATAAAAATACCTTTCCAATGAGGTATCACTCACCCCATCTTCCCTATTCAGAAATAGGGGGTAGTAGCAAGGGTTGAAGCGCCATGCGTCCGTAACCTACATCTTAAGTTGTCCCCCTTGAATCAGAAATCGACCTGTCCGAGCATTTCTATCGAAGAAATTTATTTCGTCTGTAATCTCGTCTGTTTCGTTTTCAAATGGCCACCCTGTATATTATGCGAAATCAATGATAATCGAATTAAACTTAATAGCAATACCAGAGACATGATCAATAAAAAATCGTTCAATACAAAATCTGATTTTTTCTTCTCTCCCGAGGTACAGAATCATCTCTACTCCATGCTATCTTCATGATTTCGAATTCAAAGAGGAATAAGTTCTCGGAAAATTCCCATAATAGAGGCAGTAGACCAAATGTTTTCATCCTGTTTAATATCTACTAGATGCAAGTCTTTGATCTATCGCACATTCTGTGTTCATGTCATAATTCCTGCATGGGTCCTGGTATTGTTCACGAAGCTATTCCAGGACAATTTCTATGTTGGTTGCGTCCAAGGACGTAATAACATTATGAACTGGGGGAATATATGTTTCAAACAAGAGGATTCTTGAAACTCAGGATTCGGGGACTACAAAAGAAAAGAGGATTTGGGTCGAAATATCTAGGGGCTACGGAGGTATTATCTCATGTGGAGGGGAATGTTAGCGAGAGGCAAAGGTTCGCAAAACGCGTTGTTTTTCTCCCTTCTAAATTAATTCGGAATTGGATTATTTACGCACATAACTAATTCCTGTATGTAACTATTTTCGATAATTTCTGACGTATATTTGGTATATTCGATTGCTCAATATTAATTTATTACCATTATACTACAAAAACCCAGATAAGATCATTTGACGAACGAGTTTTGAACCTTTTCGCGCATGACGTCACGATGAGACCTATTTGAGAAATAGCGCTCATTTTCAAACGATATTTCTTAGATGGACAAATAATATCGGCCAAGTTATCGCTTGAATTTAACGTTTATATTCAGAATAATGCCTAAACTATTATATCAGATCTAAAAGAAATCTAACTTGTACCCAATTGCAAAAGTGACACTCAAGTATTCATAAGAAAAAGAAAATTTTTTGCCTTTTGTCCTGAGATGTGCGGGATACTGATGAGGCCCAACAAGGCCGAAACCGGTATATCTCTCATCTCAGTGACAAAATCTAATATCATTTCTCCAACCTCATGATGAAAGATCTCTGAGCCTGGGAATTGAAAATGGTATTCATTTCGATGATTACTATTTTGAATTCATCTATGTTTCAATCAAGTATTCATGATAAAATTCAACAAACTCTGAGAGAGAGCTTCGACCACCAAATCAATTTTGTCGAATATTATTGTTATTTTATGAGGTAAAATGCATTTTGAATCAGTTGGACGAAAAGAAGTAATATGTACTATAATAAATCTAGAACTGTTCAAGGGCAAAATATACTTTTTCAAATCTGGGAGGTCTTATTGCTGATATGATTATTGTTGACCTTATGCCTAATAGGTGGTTTGTAAGTTTGAAAATATATATTTGTGTTATATTTTATTTTTTCTAGAGGTACCTGCCACAACACAACAAACCATAATTTGTAATATGGAAAGACTAACAAAAACCAGCACAATTCAAGAAAAAACATTTCAGCGCACAATCGAAATTCACCAAAAAGCTTTTACTTCACAATTAATTGAACTTTTTCAATGAACAAACCCATCAACGCCCGAAAAATATGCAATGGGTCTCTTCGTGACGTCACAGATCTGAGAAAGATAGAAGATTGATATGCGCGTGGGTTTACCTTGTAGTTTTAGTATCAAGTTTATTACCTTCAGAAATACAAATAAAATGTATGGGATATGCCAACTAAGCGAAGAATCATAAAAAAAGTTTTCGTGTTACACATTAATGAAAAAAAAATTCCACTTTGAATATAATATACATTCACTAAACATGAGTATGGAAATTTGAATTACTTAAGGCGATTTCGATTTACTTTGGTTTTTGGTTGGTTCATAGATTGGTCCGTCAGTTTTGGACCAACCGCATTCGAATGACATACTGGTGACGTCTCAAATAAGCTGTTTCGCCGAAATTTGAACCGATTTCGAAAGCGCGGTTCGTTTGACGTTGTCATTTATGAACCGAGCGGTCAACCGTTAACCAACCAAAACAGCCATTCGAAATCGACTTTAATGTTATATCATAGGCCATGTCAATCAGACATTTGATTGGAAAAAATTGGCGCAATTCGGGAAACTGTTTACATAATTCATTTAGGGCCTTTACGTTCGGAAAACCGAAAAACCTTGACATTTTCGGACTATTTTAGGTTTTTTGTTGAATAGCTTCTGAACTGAGCATTTCATCAAAAACATTGTTGTATTCAAAAGTATTCAGCATTATATTCTGCTCATAAAAAGTACTACAATTATTTAAACAAGTAGTTTATTGAAATATGCACTTGCACTACAAGTTCTTCCCTGTTTTGAAAAACAACATATTATTCCTTCATATTATCAGGGGCTTGGTGAAGGACAACTGTTATTCCTGAAGACGTTGAAAATCAACTGAATCAATTATAACGACAAACGTGGGACTCATGAACTAATAACTAGCACTACACCTCATTACTAAGAACAATATATCACAAATTTTTCATTACCTGTAAATACGTCCTTAGTAAGTGTTGTCGACGTGCTGCTTCAGTTGGAGACACAGGAGCAAGATAAAACTAGGTATGCAATACATCCAGCTCTTGCAAATGTTGAGCGGAACGGCGTTTCGATGTGCAACATGACATTAATAACTAGAAGATTCTGCTTCCTACCGTAAGTAGAATAACATAAAATATGGCATAACGTTCCAGAAAGAAAACGCATTATTTCTCAAGTTCATAAATATCTTGTGAAATGGACTCCAGAGAGAAAACAAATACGTTCAGTGCTTCTTTATTGATAACTGTTTCGTATCAAATAGTTCAAAACGTGTCAAAACATTGATCGGTAAATTCTGAAGATGAGCCTTCAGGATGGATTTGAAAATATTCGCCCTGACGCCTCGTGATTTTAATATAAATGTCATTCACAAAATTGTCTAGCAACAAACTTTCATATTACAACTGATGAATTTTGCCGGCAAAATTTAATCTCTTCCTCTTCATCTTATTCTTCGATGGTTTGTTCGATTTTTAATTTCATTGAATCTAAACCATCCTCTAATGGAATTCTGTAAGCACGAACAATTTCATGGTGATCGGTCCAGTAGTCTAATAGGAGATAGGCACAAAAGAAATACATTCTGTCGGTTAAAAAAAACTTTTGGTTAACAATTCTTCAGATGTCTCGTACCACGATGCATTTAATTGCTTGAAATCATTTCTGCATTGGATTTTTAACCTGATTAGTCGACCTTATTGGCAGAAGCATTAAATTTTCTGAATCATTCTGCTTCTCAGCCGGTTTGTGTTCATTTCAAACGTCTTTAGGAATTTCATTTTTTTTTCACCGAAAAATGTTGACGTTGTGTCGTAGCCATTGAAAGAACGTAAGAATATTATGTTGTTTTTCGAAACACATGAAAACTTGAAGTACCAGGGTGAAAAGACAACATCAACTTGCTAATAAAAAAAAATTGGTACACTGAAACAATCAAAATTACAAGGTCAGTGTCCCCCCCCAACATTTTTCACACATTCATGAGACTGCTGAGCAAATTCAGCAGCTGCGATTGCGTGATCAGTAGGATGGGCTGCTCCACGAATCAACATTGTAGTTTGGAGGAATGGGGTTGAGGTTGTATCACAATATGATGATCTAAAACTTTTATTATATGACATTTCGTTCCAAAATTCGTTCCAGTTTTTTTGGACTATCTGACAAAAATTGGTATAACTGTGGAAAATTCATGGGAGGATGGAAACTTTCCACTAGCAATTGAAAGATTCACAATTTCTGTTAGACGAGGAGATATAAGGTCAGATATCACCTTCAAAACTTTAGCGGATACTTAATCGAAGCCACAACTTTTATTATTTTTCAAGGCATTCAAGTATGGAGTGCGTTCATCGCTTGTTGATATAAAATGTGGTGTTCCGCAGGGATCCATATTGGGGCCTCTCCTTTTTTGATATTTATCAACGATCTACCTGATGTAATTGCTGACCCATCAAACCTGGTGATATTTGCTGATGACAATACTCTTCTCTGTACCGGAAAGTCTGATCACGAGGCTCAATTAGTTTCACACGAAAGACTCAGTAGTTTAGCAAATTGGTTTGCTAAGAATGAGCTGTTCCTCAATATCAGTAAAACTGTATTCATAAAATTCTCCTTCAAAAACACTACCGATCATAAGAATAAAAGCCTTTTATCAAGCATTAACTCTAAATCTATAGAACAGGTAGAGTTCACAAGGTTTCTAGGAATTGTAATTGACTCCAACCTCAACTGGAAAGAACACATTAACAACCTTTGCTCCCAATTATCTTCCGTATGTTATGCAATATCTAGATTAAGAACTACTACGAATGATAATATATGCATGTCATATTACTCTAGCCACTTTCGTTCTATTCGTGTATTCAGGCAACAAAAAAAAGCAGTCATATTTATTTGTGGAGTTTCCCTAAGAACATCTTGTAGACCTTTATTCGGAAGACTTAAAATTTAACCTTTACCCTGTATTTATAATATGAATTACTGAAATTTGTTAAAGTAAACTTGGATAAATTTCTACCACTAAATTTCAATCATGATTACTCAACAAGGCAATCACATGATCTAACTGTTCCTCATCACAACCTGACTGGATATGAGAAATCGCCAAGATATATGGGAATCAAACTATATAACGCACTTCCAATTGAGTTAAAAAGAATTAAAAATATAAGATGTTTTAATAAATCTGTTGAACAGTATTTATTGACTAAATGCTTTTACTCTGTTGACGAATATTTTGATCATAATAGTTAACCTTTGTATTCATGACATATCCTATACCTGTTTATATTTATACTTATTGTGTAAATATGTGGTTCTAAGGATTAATAAATTATTATTATTATTGAGTATTTCATTCCCGGTAACCGAGAATAAAAAAAGTACTTTCTTCCAACTTCGAAATATTGCATGGATATGAAAGAGTCGACCCATAATGGTCAACAAAGCTCTTGTAAGCACAGGTGGAGATACATATCGAACCATTGATATTTATTATATTGAGTCAACCTTCTCAAACATCACCTGTTTCTGTGGTATAATTAAAGTCGTTCCCGAACAGATATTTCGTATCCTGTACCATGACGTCAATATTTCACCTCAATTTCCTGAAACAACCTTCATTCCCTATAAATTAACGCTGTCATAATAGATTGCCGAGTCGAGTATGCTCGTTAATTTTCATACCTTGTAAAATTCGCTTCAAATTTGAAATTATTACTCCTATTCAAGCTGGATTGAATTACGAATACCCTTCATTACAAACCTACTGCTTGAAATGAGTCAAACGACTCGATGTTTCACTCCCATGTACCGTGAAAACTAATAAGAGAAGAGAGGCAAATCTGCTTGAAGAGGTAATCAAAACGATATTCGGATTAAATTGCAGTCTCGATAATTCGGGAACAGATTTGGGACACAAAAGCTTTGTTGACTGGATGTCCATCAACATAGCGAATACTGACAAAATAAAATGAAGGATTTTTTAGAAAAGATGTGTCTTCAAAACGATAACTGGACATTGCGTGACACTTTACACTGGAAATGTTGGGGACAAAGGTATTTTCTTCAGAATTCTGGGTTCAATTACACACTATTTCCAAAAAAATTCTTCATTGGTGGGAGAACATTTAATGTCAATTTTGGTCATATATGGAAAAGTGCTCATCTTTCTAATTAGTGAGAATGATATTCCATACTTTGATATTCTGTTTATGGAGTGAATTTCATAATTCCTCATCAATATGAGAAAAAGTCATAATTTTGAAATGGATAAGTCACCAGCATGAGCCAGGACAGTGAAAAATTACAAATATTAAAAGCATCTATAAACTCAGAGTGACAATATCCCACTGAAAGAAAGTGTTATAACGTTGTGAATCAGTGGCGTAGCAGAGGGCCCCGCAGACCCCGCAGTGCGGGGGGCCCCGGGACTAAGGGGGGCGGTTTACAGTAATTCGATTCGACATATCACTAAATCACACCCGGTGCTACCCTATTTTTAAGAGTTTTTTATAAAGCGTCAAGCTTTTGGGCATTGCTCTTCGAACGTTGCCACATGATGGTTTTATTAGGGGCTTGGCGGCTTATTTCACGTGTTGTTCTTCAGGCGGCTTATCTCCTATTGCAGAAATTATTTATGAAGAAGGGAAAAATATTATAAAATCTCGTGTTTGAATACGAAACCACGTTGTGAGTTTGTTTACATTCAAAGACAAAGTTTTCAATATTCTGACTTTTTTAGTGCTTTTAGTTTCAGGATAACAACTTCATTGAAGGTTAGTTCTAGAATTAATTGCGTAGCTTATTTATACGTCAAGAAATGTCTCTCGTATTTTTTCATAATTCATTTATTTCAATATTAGAAAAAATGAAGAGTTATTGAATGCGCAAATTAGAAACGGCAGTTTGAATATCTTATTCCTTTTTCAGATATCAGAAAAAAATGTCAGAACGGAAAAAAAAATATTTGAGTGGAGCTTGCAAATGAAAATCACAGCAAATGCATTTTCTAAGCAAAGAAAGGTTTTTTGATATTTTAATAAGCCAATGCCTGAGTCTCATTGAATTATTCAGCACAGTGCCGTATCAGGCATTAAATGGGGCTCCATTAATTTCATTCTTTTGAACTTGCCGATTCGTTATCTTTTTCTGATGATATTGTAACATAAACATAAATCGCAGAGGCCTGTACGCAAAAAACTAGAACAATGCTTTTCGGGGCTCTCTTTAAACATCGCCAAATAATCGTTTTATTGGGCTCAAAATAATCAAGACTTATCTTAGGAATTCAATGTCGCAAACTCGTCTATCAGACTTTCAAGCCTACTCCAGCTTGGAACAAGAAGCTTAGCTATCGACAAGTTAATAAATATATTTGAACAAAAAAATTTGAAAATATTAATCAGCTTTTGTTAAATGATTTTTCAAGTTCTTTATAAAATTGATTTATTCGTAGTCATTTTTAAATCAGAATCTATATTATTTTGTTCAGAAATTCTTGTTATTCAATATTATAAATTATTTTTATCACATTTTCTTCAATATTTCTCTTTGAAAAACGCCAGAGTAAACTTTTGATACATAACATAGATCTATGGAGGGGGCCCCCGACTAAAATTTCGCGGGGGGGGGGGGGGCTGGGGCAAATTTTGCGCTACGCCACTGTTGTGAATATTAAATTAGTTGAGGCTTTCGCGGCCATCGTTCAATGCATGGTGGAAGAATTCCAATTCAACATACAGATATTTTTCGATAAAATTTGTTGAATGCAGAAACAGCAACAAAGGATGTCAAGAGAGGCCGAAATGAGGCCCTATGTATAATGAGCGTCTTCGATCATTGTTGAAGTTATTAGTTTAGTTATCAGAAAATGAAAGCTTCTAATCTGCATCCCCGTCATACTTGGGTAGTTCAATCCAAAAAGAACATCTCCTAAAATATAACTCCTAAAGATGACAGACACTTGAACTGACAAAACGTCGAGAACCAATCCACGACGACGGCTCGAAAAAATAGGTTACGTTGTAGACATTATCTTCTTTTTCCTTTATGTAATGATTTATAGAACTGCTTGATAATTGAAAGGTTTTTATTTTGTATATTGTTTTGAAAAGTTTCGTACCGATCATCGAATGAAAAAATAAATAAACAAAACATTCCGTCTTTGTTCCGTCAGAAAACCAGGAAGTTTGAATTATGAGTTCTGAGGAAAGAGTTTTAATAATGATGTGGGCCAAGAGGAAACGATACATTGTCTAAGTCTGTTCATGAATTGAATCAATACGGTAATGTACGAGTAGAGCAATAATATTATAATTATTTTCAATTGCTTCTGAGGAAACCAGAGAAGAAAGTTTATCATGAAAACAGCAGAAATTCATTGTTAATTATGTGGTTTTGAGGCGAGCAGAAGGCTCGAGATCTTATGTGTGATTAGAATTAGATGAATGAACTTGATAACTCCGTCTTATAATGAGTGAATCATACCAATTGATTGAGTTCACTGTTAACAGAGTAAAATAAAACAAGGATGAGAGGCTGTCAACCAATTTCATGTGTATAACAATTGACCATTGAACCAAATCAGAGAAGTTTACAGCGTGTTCTGCAGGAAATTAACTCAGTCCAGGGTTCAACCTGGAGGTTTGAAGATTCATTGATCTGAAACTCAAAAACAGTAATCAGCAATAAATTATAACCATGAAGAAATTGAATGAACTGATCAAAATAATGGAATGAGCATGAGATTATAATGAATGAGTATTCATTACCAGAGAGAAAAACATGAGAATGTTCAGAAAATCTATGCGAATCATGAAAATATGATAAAATATCCATCTATAAGAATACTCTAGCAAATTTCGTTAGATCTAGAACGATAATTTCCATTTTGTTCAATGTGAATGTTGTCTGATTACTTTTACAAAGCACATTTGGATGACGTCATGGGGTGCTGACCCGACTACACTTCGCACAGCAGCCCTTGCCCTGGTTTTTTCCACCGCTGAATATTGTTGCCCTGTTTGGCTCAATAGTGTTCATGTTCAGAAAATCGATGCACAGCTCAATTTTTCAATGAGAATAATTACTGGAACCATCCGATCTACACCTATCCAATGGCTGCCAGTGCTATCGAATATAGTTCCTCCCCATATTCGAAGACAGTCTGGAACTTGGAATTCTTGGAATAAATTCAATTCATTTCCGGATTCTTTTCCGATACTTTCCTACGTTCCAGAAAAAAGAATTCCAAGACTGAAATCTCGTAAACCTATTTGGTCGAATAACTTTCTGAATTCGAACTTCAGCTACAACGAAATCTGGAAATCCGAATGGGATGTATGTTCTTTATCTTATAAAAATCTAATATCTGATCCATCGAATAAAGTTCCTGGTTTTAACCTTCCCAGGAGAATATGGTCCCTTCTTAATCGAATAAGAACAGGTCATGGTCGTACCAACAGCATGCTTTTCAAGTGGAATTCGGTTGATAGTCCTAATTGTGAATGTGGTGAATCAGAGGAAACAGTTGAACACCTAATTAATAATTGTTCGATTTATAAATTCCAAGATGGCATTAGAGCCATACACAATATATCAAACTCATTTTTGCAATGGGTTGAAAATTTCAGATCAATATGATGAAGTATAAATTGAATTCTCTTGCTGTTCTGGCTTTTTTTATTTTCAGGTTGGAGTTTGTGTTTGGAAATCCTTCCTCCGAAGAGCCGTCCCGCTGATCGTGATGTTCTTCTATATAGAATATTCAGATACAACAATTTTATTTTATTTTTTTAACTTTGAGATGACTGAGAATACATACCTCTTGAGTTGACTAATAATACATCAAAATTGAATGAGATGATGAAGAATGTAAAATTATTCGATGAGAACGACTTGAGAGAATCTGCTTTCAATCTTAACAAAAGATGAGTTATCGAGTGAGTTATTAACAATACCAAGGTAAAAGCGAGTAGAGAAGAATTATTTCGTTTTCAATTGAGAAAATTTGCGATATGGGACAGATTATAGAGTGAGGTTAACTTAACGCGTTCAATTAATCAGCTGACTTCCGGAGAGCATAGAGATGAACTTGAAGTTGAATTAGTCATGAGCTTGAACAAAAGTGATATCGGAGGGATGCATCGATCTATTTTCAACACTACCCCAGAAACTCAAAAAGCTACCAAAAATAGTTGAAACATCGAGCTCGCCTTGAATTGAAATAAAAATACTCCTTTCGAAAATCTAATATAATTTGGTGTCCTAGATTCCGTGTGAATATTGAAATTTATCTTATATTTATATGACAAAACCCTACTCGAAAAGACGGATTTATCAACACGTGACTTCAAAGAAAATTATATTCATAATAATCATGTAAAAAGAATCAATAAAATGATATAAATATCCATGAATGACAAAATGAAAAATTCGGTACGAAAGATGATAGCCTATTGAGACTGATAAAATACATCCAACTAGCTGATCAGATTGGGAAAACAAGAATTAGGAGAGGTAACGCACAATCCAAAACATGAAAAACCCCGAATATTTAATTCATTAGAAGAATTTCGTTGATATCAATCTAATAAGATACCATGAGGTTGATAACTATTCAATTTGGGCATATTAGTCGACAAATCTTTGTTAATCACCAACTTTATCTAAAAATGAAAGATGAAAGCAGTATCAAACTTGAGAAATAATACGAAAACTCCATACAATTCATTCGTAACTCATTGTTTCTCCTCATTTTTCAATTCCTTCAAATTTTTGTCATCCGTCAGAGTTTTCATTCGGCAAAATAATTGAGAAATGTCAGCTCCTGTTATTTCTTCTGTGGTTGGGCATGCAGTAACAGGTTGTCGGTGCAATCAATCACCGCCGGTGAAGGAGATGAATGGTTATATCCGGATCCTCTTCCCTTTCGTGTTTTATTCATACTGCTCACAAAGGAAAGCCAGAAGGAGCTAACAGCGCTATCTCGTTATTTATGTATTTCCTTATAGGTTGTACATATCAATTTTTACGTCGCCTTTTTCTGAAAACGGATAAAAAATGACATGGGTCATAGTGAAACGGAAAAAATGATGAAACAATGACAAAATTTTTTTTCAACTACAGCTTTTCCAGGAAATGTTTACGGCTCAAAGTGATATTTTCATTTATTCTGGCTATTTTGAAATCATCTGAAAAAACGACTTCAATTGGTTATATTCCATTATGTTGAATAACTTCAAAATATCTGGGTCAGTAAAGGGGATTAATTGTCCTATTTCCAAGTCACAATTTCTCTCAAATCTATTGTTTTCTGGTATATACTTATCAGCTGAGTCACTTAATAGTATAATCTTAAACAATGTGCAGAATGAGCTCCTTCCTCGCTCGTTTTCGAATTTCAAATTCGTGTTAGGATTTCCTTCTGCAACGAGTATTAGACGATATTTTCTCTATTTCAGTCAAGTTTTGTGAAATACTCTCGAAATTCAGATGAGAATTCAGATTAATGAATTTTGTATTACATCTTGGCAGTTAGTGTGAATTATGTAATTTGACAGATCACGGTATTTGAATTGATTTGATTTGAAAATCGATTTAATCGGAGGTCAGTCTTGACAACAAAAAAAATGAAAAATTTTACTGGAAATAATGCTGTACTGAGTTTTATTACACTTTCAGTAATGTAATGAACTCATTAAGATGCTGCAATATAGAAAGTTACTCTTGTTGAAGATTTTGTTTTATAATTGTTTATTATCTGGTTCATTTTTTTTCATTACATAACAAGTCATTTTGCTTTTCGTTTTTTGTTGGAGATATTTATTTTTTAATCTATTTCTTGAATGGATGACCCTTTTTGAAAATTTTAACTCGGTTTGAGTATATTCAATTGCTAATCTTAATATGTATTAGAATCTTCACAAATAAACTAATGTTTTCAAGATGAATCCTAGACGCACTAATACGTCTCATCATTGAACGTCTACTACCCGTGTTTGAAGTAGTTGTGTGAAAATGAGTATAAGACTAGTGAGAGAATGAATATCTCAGATCTTCTGCAGGGTTTGAGAAATTGGAAAAGAAGTTTATTTTCAGTGTCTTTTTTCCTGGAATTAATTTGTATTTTCCCTATGTTTCGAATGAAATATCGTTAAGCTTGCTTAAACTTCATGTCGAAGAGGAATGTTTGAGTGACGGTTCTCAATACTTTGATATTTCCTTTTTTGTACCACTCCGAACTTAGCAATTTCAAAATCAAAATAAATTATTTGAAGACAATGAAGTGTAATTATTGAATTCAACAATCCCTATCTGAATGCCGAAAAATTTTCAGACAGAATAATTTCGAAGTCGAATTAGTGAATGAAACAAATATTTGCAACTGAAGAGAAAATCGCGCAAGTTGGTTCTCAATCCATGAAATACTGAAAGACGAAACAACATTGGAAGTATGATAAGAACATTCGAAAATGATGGCCTTCCTTTACCCTTCTCGAAGAGAAAACGAAGAAATCTAGAATCTTATTATATCTGAAGTTTTCTACCTCCCTCTGATAATGTGCTTCAATATTCTCTGGAATCCGCCTCATTCTCAATCGAAAAAAAAACAATCTCTTCAAATAATTGCACACTTAAATAACGAGGGAACAAGCAGAACGCTTTGGCAATGAGCACAGATCCCCTAATTATGACTGTAATTAATAACGCTCGAAAATCGTTTCTTTCGTCGTCTTAAGCCCTGAAATAATAGAGTATACTCGAGTTCGGGCCATAAAGGTGGAACTGAGAACAGGAAATTACCTTTCAGCAAGCCTCTCGACAATCGTTCAAGTCCCGAATAACACTGTAGTTGTTCGTATGGGTAGAGAAAGAATAACGGTGGATTTCCCGTCGAAACACAAGCAGCTAGAAGCAGTTTATCTCCCTTAATTTCGTTTATTGACACATTCCATCCGAAATTACAGTCTCATAGGATGTTGAGAAATACGCACAATCCCTTCGTTAACCTCTTTAGTCCTTTGTTCCAACATAAAAACTAATTCAGTTTCAGTTGGATCTAGAATCCGAAAAAATATTAATCATTGTGCAGCAGTAATAAATCTTCAACGTAAAAATATACTATATCAAAACTCGACTCGGAAAATACACAGAGTTTTCACTTTTCACAGGTGGTGAAAATATCAGACGGTTCTGGAGAACAAGAAGAATTTGAAACTTTAACTTTCAAGCTGCAATGTTTTCATTTAAGTGCCCATTCTGGTTATATTGGTTGAACATCAATTCGCTATTGTTGATTTCTTTTAGATGAATTGGATGTGTAGTTTCCCTGAAAGCAGATATCTATTGAAATATCTTATGCTCTTTACTTTGAAAGTTTATTTTGAAAGTTTTATAGAGGTACCTCTCTAAGTCTCTGAGACAAAAAATAAATGAGACAAAATTTCAAGCACTGGACGTATTCTGAGTTGTCTATACGTGCCGATTCATGATCAGCAATCTGTCCTATGTATTCCTGAATTCTCGGGAGAAAAATCTAAAATAATGTTCATCACGTACTTACTACAAGGCAGGCATTATGAATTTGAAAAAATTTTACCTCTTTACCTCTTGAATAAAGGGAATTTTTCTGATGTTCGAATAATAATGTACGGGGTGATTGATTATATGTTACCCAATAGCTATCTCAGTTAATGTTGGTCGTACGAAAACGTTTTAATGGGCAAATTTTAATGTATTTTTTGTGGACATTCCGAATTCAGTACTAAGAATTTAATCGAAAACCTTAAAATTTGTTGTGAACCATTGTTTTTCAAATGAAACAGTCCTTATTTTATTTGTCGAGTTCGGGCATTGGTTCATGGTTAGTGGAGACAACAATATCCATGGCTATCTGAGTTGCTGATATAGGTAACAACCAACCACATAGATGATGGAAAGGCAACACCGAGCACATAGATTATGCGAACAGCCCTACTAATTTTTAAATCATAGATGAATTCAAAATAGTAATCATCGGAATGAATACCATTTTCAATTCTCAGGCTCAGAGATCTTTTATCATGAGGTTGAAGGTTGGAGAAATGATATAAGATTTTGTCACTGAGATGAGCGATATACCGGTTTCAGCCTTGTTGGGCCTCATCAGTATCGCATACATCTCAGGGATAAAATCTTTATAAAAAACTTCGACATCCAATTGCGTCAAAATGAAGTTTTATATCTCCAATGACATGCGAAAAAAAAACTCTGTACATCCTCTTTCACTCAATGAGAATTGAAAATGGTATTCATTTCGATGAATACTATTTTGACTTATTGTATATGTTTCAAAAATGTTTTCGGTGTAGCCTCCGTGAAGGCCAAGTATTTCTTCTTTTCCATTTCATTCTTTTTCTTGAAAGCCCTAATAATATTTCAACGAATATAAAGTCCGTTTCAAAATGATTGTCATCAGAGCAAGCCATGGAATTCCAGCCGGCGCTTAATTTCTAGTTACAAAAAGTTACTCGAAATTTCTGTGTTCATTATATATCAATATAACCTATAAAATGATTGAATATATTTTTCAAGGCAAATAAATTTTAAATTTTTTTGTGAAATTATATGATTTTCATCATACTTATAGTGAAAATTTTTCAAACTTAGCTTACATTGCAAGAGAGAAACAAGCTGAAATAGATGATGACCGAAATATACACACCCATACAATTTCGCTGTAGAACAATCATGGGAATTGGAAATTCAGGATTGATAATAAAAATAGCGTGGAATGCTTCAACATGAAATCTTGCAGGATTTCGGAAACTCCAATGTAGGAATATCATTCATTAAATCATTGAGACTACATCAAAGATAACTAAAAGTTCGTTCTTCATGAAGACCCTTCGGCAATCTTTACATTCTTGATAACTATCGAAAATTCAGCCAAGTTCTCGCCATGTGTTTTTTTCCGAGTATTGTGGAACAAAAAGTATAAAGCTGACCTGACTTTACACTTTCATATCAAAGTTGTTGAAACAAATAGAAAATATTTGTTAACAAATTATGAATCATTTGAAGTGTGAAATGCTATAAAATAGATCACTTATTATTTGTATTTATTGATATGTACTGTTCATTTCATGATTCATTGAATAATATACCAAATATGGCTGAAGGACTTAGTTCGATGGCCATTTGATAATTTCAATAAAGTACCGTTATCTATCTATACCAAATAATGATTTTCATTAAAATTCAGTTACATTTCAGGCAGTTCAGAAAAGAAATACAAACTGATTCATTCATTGTTTTTGATTGTACAAAAAATAATGTCATATAATGTCTCTTTGAAGGTATAATGATGTGGAATAGGTTTCCATCCACTGCTCACTCCTAATTGTAATGACTTGTCTTGCTTTAATTTTTCTCCAAAATTCATCTGACAGGTCTAGGTGGAAACTGAAATTTTGAGACCCATTAATTTATCAAAAAACACCCCAAAAAAGTAAATGATTGTTACTTGAATAAATAGCAAACCGCAATCAATACTAGCAGAAATACCTGCTGAATTGTTGAAAAACTTTCATTTCCCGACGATAAACTACTTCACATTTCCTTGTAGTTAGGCGAGGCGAGAGAGAGGTATCTTGATGAATTCCAGCCATCTTCAATTCGGTAATACTTGATTAATATTCGAATTCAAAACTGATTTGTCGATTTCATCAAAAACATAAGCATACAGAAATAAATTCGGAATATATTCAGGAGGTTAATTCAAACTCTGAAATGTCAAAACTTTGTGTTTTCAATCAACACCAATCTAAATCACCAAACTCATAAGTTACTGATGGGATATTACCAACGTATTTTCGAGATTCTACAGCCGCCCGAGATGCCAATCATTTCGAAATGGACTATACCATTATCAAGAATATCTCGTTCACGAGTAAGGCTTGTACAGGGTGATTCACTTATCTTGGTAACCCCAATTTTCTCGAAAACAAGCAGATATTTTTTCATTCTATGAATGGCGTTTTGAGCAAGTCAATGTCGACTTAAAATGCGCAAAAAAATCTGCGGAATGAATAAAGACGACAGGCGTCGCGGCGCTTTCAAAAATTTTTTCTCGAGAGACATAACTTTTTTATCATGTCATAACTTAAGTTATTTCATTTGCCTATTTCATCATGAATTACTTTGGTCAAAATATAAGGGTCTAATACTCAGACGCATGCGTTTCTTATCTTTATTTTCAAATGGTTCAAGTTATTAGAATCAGTTTGGTATACCATATTTTTCAGGGTACCCCTCAGAAAATAATCCATGAGCTTTAGGTCTGGCGATACCTGATGGGTGCATTGGTTCCTATCCATTTATTTTCAAATTCTTGATCTAAATATATCTTCACAATGGCAGCGTTGTGACATGGAGCCCCATCTTGCTATAGTCACATATTTCATCTTATTTGAAGGGGCACATTGACTAGAAAACTAGCCTTCTTGAATCGAAGGCAGAAAATCATATCTATGTCTCCAAATAAAGGCATACTACCAAAATACAGAAAAAAATAAATGGAATAGAATCAACATAAAACAGGCTGCAGATCACTAACGGTTAGAAATGGATAAAAATTGTTCTCGAAAAAAAAGTTCAGCATGAAATTATCTTCCGAATGACATGATAAAAAAGGTATGTCCCTGGTAAAAAAATGTTTGAAATGTGAATCACCCTGTACTTATTGGTGATCCCATTAATCCTTCTTACCGTGTTAATTCAAATAGAAATGAAACGATTGGTTGATTCTACATTGAATATTTAATTTCTTCCTAATTCAATATTATCATTTGAACCGCACTAGAGTCCGTAGACTCAATTCGACCCAACATAATCTCCCCTTAAGGGTTGATCCCTTGAACCTCTTCACAATGCTCAAACACAGTTCTGAGACTGGAAACGCCCTCCCAAAAATTCCCAATGTAAGTTGCCCAAATGAACAGCCCAGTAAAAAAGTTGTGGCCCTGAAGTTGGAATGATGAATTGCGGTTGCCCGAGTTAATTATATCATGCATTCCATCTTCCAGCCAAAGATCCAGCCCAAACTAAGTTAGCCGTAATAACTCACTTAATGAGTATCTAACCAGTTTATCCCGGAACTTTGGGCTTGGAGGCGTCCATATTTGCTTGCAATAAATTTCTTCATTTCATAGCACAAAGGATATTCAATTTCGTGTTCCCTATTGCGCGAATTGCATTATGCATTTAATTCCGTTGGAGATTATCTGTGAAAAATAATTTTTTCCTTCGCTATATTGTGATCAACCTATCTCGACACTGTTTCGACAAACGTTGGTTGCTCTAAAGGAACAGATGTGTGTACAGGGTGCGCATATTTCGATATTCTAGCACTACAACTTCTGAACCAGAGAAGAAAGACAAAATGTGTTACTCCATTCGCGATCTCTTTTTCGGAGAAACTAATAAGAGTAGTATTCTTTTCTGGCTACCTCTTCTGTTTTCGAGTTATAAGCAAAAATAGGAAAAATAGCGATATCGGAAAAAATTTATATCTCCGCTAATACTGATGATAGAGCTCTGAAATGAAAACATTAAATAGGCATTTCCTATGTTGAATCCAGAGGCATGCTCGTTATTTTTGCAGCATTTAAATTACCAAGCTATGACCCGAAGTTGTGTTTTTAAAATAGAAATAATCTATTTTTGGGCCAATTTCAGAAAGCTTAATTTTTTCTGAATTCAAATATATACAGGGACAAGACTTTTCTGATATTTTTTCTTGTAGATAGATCGCCAGGAATTGTACTCTTATACATAAAATAACCAGCATCGTAACTCTGATAAAAATCATGAAAATGTTGGTCTCAAGTGAGAAAGTTACATATTTTGGATCATGATCTAAATTTTCAAATTTAAATTAAAAATGTAAACAGGTTACTTCATGGTTGCTTAGTAGGCTTAAAAACTGCGCTCAACACTCATTTTTTAGAATCTTTAATAAAAAATGGTACTCAACGGTCTACTTTTGCTAGAATTAGCCTTCAAAGTCTGCGAGGTGGGAAAAATCAGAGAACTAGACGTTTACTCAAAAATTATTTTTTGCCATTTTAAGATTTTTCTGATCAAGCTATGATAGAAAATGCTAAAAATCAATGAAAATTAGCTTTAACAGAAAAGTTTTAGGTAAGAAAAAGAAAAAGGTATGGCAATAAATCACACATCATGTAGATAAGAAGAAATTTATTTATAAAATTTACAATAGGTTTTATGCGACTGAAAGAAAATTTTTTGCGAAGGTGTAGAATGTGTATTGAGGCTCGAGGTGGCCACTTTGAAAACCTGTTGTAAATTTTATAAATAAATTTCTTTTCATCTTCATGATGTGTGATTTATTGCCATACCTTTTTCTTTTTCTTATCTAAAACTTTTCTTATGAAGCTTCATTGATTTTCAGCATTTTCTATCATAGCTTGATCAGCAAAATCTTAAAACGGCAAAAAATAATTTTTGAGTTAACGTCTAGTTCTTTGATTTTTTCCACCTCGTTGACTTTGAAGGCTAATTCTAGCAAAAGTAGACCGTTGAGTACCATTTTTTATTAAAGATTCTGAAAGCTGAGTGTTGAGCGCAGTTTTTCAGCCTACTAATTGACCATGAAGTAACCTGTTTACATTTTCAATTCAAATTTGAAAATTTAGATCATGATCCAAAATACGTAACTTTCTCACTTGAGACCAACATTTTCATAATTTTTATCAGAATCACGATGCTGGTTATTTTATGTATGAAAGTGCAATTCCTGGCAATCTATCTACAACAAGAAAATATCAGAAAAGTCTTGTACTTTTATAAAAAATAAATTTTGAAGATGTTCAAGTTGAAAATTCTCAAATTTCATAAAAAAATTCATAACTCGGAAACCGTGAAAAATCGGATAACATACATGGGGGCGATTCGAATACCCCATGACATGAGGGACCTGTTTTTTGTTTTGACGTCAATCGTCCGGCCACCCTGTATAACATCGTAAGGTTTGTATCAATAAGAGTATTGAAATTGATCAAAAACCTATTTTCATGTGAGTCTCAATACTTTCTATGGTTTCAACTGTTGATGAGCACAGAAAAATGGAGCTTCCTATAACAAGAGCAGTCTCCTTCCGTCAATCTCATTATTTCTAGTCTATTATTTTTCGATCTTACAGACATTGAAGCATAGAAATGAAAGGACTACTAGAAAGAGATACATTGAAAGTATTGAGACACAGATGAATATAGGCTCTTGATCAATTTCTTTATTTATATTCATACGAAATATACGAAGCTTTCAGAAAATGGCACAGAAATCTAGTGTTCCTATTCAAAAAAACACAACTTTGAGTCATGGCTTCCGAATTAAAAATGGTGCAAAAAAGACGAGCATGCCACTGGATTCTACTTGAAAAAATGCCTGTATATTGTTTTTATTTCAGAGCTCCATTATCAGTATTAGCGGAGATATAAATTATTTCCGCTAGCGTTGTGTGAATAGAGACAATCCATTGAAATGGAATGTCTTTACCTGTCAATGGAGACAATTTATTGAATTAGAACGATTGTGAATTCACTGGCTCCAATGCCTTCTCCCACCTCGCTACGATGAATTGGGTCATTTTGACGTGCATCTCAACGTTTCTACCCTAGTGTTGGGATATCGATAGAAAACATCCCATTTGATATTGAAGAAATATCGATTTCGTCAATCATCTTTTGAAAATAGTATCAAATAACTTTTAAAAATTACGGAACAAATATTTCTAATGGAAAGTACTCATGAAAAAAATTTTTCCACAGTTTTTATCAACCGATTGCAACAAAAGCAGCTTCAATAGACGCTCAACATGCAAATTTGTTTTTGTCTCTATACTGATCTTAAAATTTTCATAAGATGTTTTCTGAATTGAATTTCTTCAAAATTTTTTCTCCCACTCATGTATATACATGGTAACATTTTTATTTCATTTCGAAGTTTCCTAAATTCAGTTCTTTCCCCAATTAATTAACCCTTAGATTCTCACCGAACAATTACCCAGATTATTACTCTCATCCAACAAAATACAAGATGACCCCTTTATTTTCTTTTTATAATGATCAGGTTCCGCCAATAGAATTTATGTGTTACCTAATCCATTCCATCGTGTGATCCAAATTATCTCGATATTTGTCTTTATTGACCAAAGAATTTTTTCAATATTCAAATATGAAATTTTTGGTTTGTGGCTCCATGATTGTGAAAGTTTTACAAACAGCCAACCCGATTTTTTGGAACTACAGATTCTTTGAGGCCGGTGCAGGACTCTGTTAAATTGAAATCTTCCCCTACCGATGAACCAAACATCTTATAATACATAAAAAAATCGGAAGCCGTTCTGCAACTTCTTTTAGAATATACAATTCCGAGACTGAATTAGTTTGGCACCAATTTTTAAAAGATCTATATGCTGCTTTATACTCTCTTTGGACTTTTCTGGTTGTGAAGATGAACAAGCAGTGCTGTAATTAGTTCATTGTACTAAAAAAAGTATTTTCAACATGCACGAGATTGTAATCAAAGTCAGTGGCGTAGCGCAAATTTAGCCCCCCCCCCGGAAGATTTTAGTCGGGGGCCCCCTCCATAATTCTACGTTATTTTTGATAAGTTTCCGCTGAGGTATTTCGAATTGTGATAACGTAATTGCGTACGTAATTGTGCCTACGTAAAGTCCACAAGACCAACCTCAGTTTGAGACCCATAGTCAGCTGCATCAAATCCCCCACTTACAACATGGGCAAATACCTACATGAAATTCTGAAAGCGGCATTGTCCCGTTCAATATTCAATGTGGAAGACTCCTTCTCCTTAGTTCCAACTTAAAAGAACATAAAAGTCCCACCAGGTTACGTTCTCATATCATTAGACGTTAAGTCACTGTTCACTAATATCACAAGAGAACTTGTATTCTCCATAATCAAAAAAAGAGGACCTTCATAAACTGTCACACAGACTTAAGCAAGAAAAAATTCTTAGAACTCGTCAGCTTATGCTTCGACAGTGGATATTTCGTCTATGAAGGCCAATTTTACAGACAACTTGACGGCACGGCCATGGGTTCTCCCGCAAGTCAGACACTTGCCAATTTAGTAATGAACGAGACTTTCTACCACGCCTTGGACAGATTGGATTTCAACACTCTTCTCCTGAAACTTTTCGTCGACGATACACTGATGCTGGTCCCATCCGACAAAATACAGGAAACACTCACAGTCTTCAACTCATATCATGACAAGATCCAATTCACACTTGAAGAAGAAAAGAACCAATGTTTACCCTTCCTAGATTTGTTAGTCATAAGGGAAGGAGAGAACTTGATAACTGATTGGTACACCAAACCATTGAGCGTCAACAGATGTATCAACTTCTGCAGTAACCACAGCATGCAACAAAAAAATAACATAATGGACAACCTCATAAAAAGATCATTGAAACTGAGCGACACAAAATTCCACAAATCCAATCTGAGGAAAGTGAGAGAGATATTGAACAAAAACAACTACCCGACGTACATCATTAATAGAGCCATAAGAAAACATACAACTGATACCACCAAATACCAAGACAACCCCGGAGATGCGACCTCATACTTCAAGTTCCCATACCTACCACGCCTTTCTAACAACATTTCCAAGCTATTTAAAAAACTAAAAGGTGGATGCGCCTACTACAACTTGGAGACCACCAAAATATTCTTCACCCAATTGAAAGAGAGAACACCCCACCCCAGGCTTTTGAATCCGAAGTGATCTATAAAATCCCATGTCAAGGATGCGACAAATGCTATATAGGCCAAACAAAGCAATATATAACGGAAAGAATAAAACAACATAAGAGAGACTGCGAGAACGTTGCAAACTACAACAAGACGGCACTAACACTACATCAGATGACCACTGGCCACAAATTCAACTTCGAAGACGTAAAGATTATAGACAGAGAGAGAAACGGATATAGAAGAAACATAAGCGAGATGATACAAATAAAGAAAAACAACACAGTGAATCACCGAGAAGACGTACAACACCTCAGCATCATATATAGCAACCTGATAAACGATTAGTCGATAAATTATTCACGTAACATAGATCACACCAGCCATCTCAGAATTAGCTGGTTAATCTTCAGAATGAAGTAGTCCGTTACTCCTGTCAACCGGAAATAGCTGAACTCAATGAGAATACCGACGATATCAGATAACACGAAATCATATCACATGCCCGCTTATCAATGTACACAAATTCGATCTCTTTGAGAAAATCTTGATTTTTTTAATAATTGACGATATTGTTTGAAATCTAGGTTTGTTAATGTTAATCTTATACGTCAACTGTAAAATAGTTTTTAACTTCTACAATTTTAATTTTAAATAATTTTTATTCCAGCCTTGAAAAAGAAACGACTTAGTTTCGAAACGTCGGCGTTGTTTTAAAAACATTAAATAATAAAAAACAGTCCAAAAATCCCAATATCTGATTCATTTATTTGTGATAAAAAATTTATATATTGGTATGAAAATATATTGAATAACAAAAATTTGGAAATAATATAACATAGATTCCGATATAAGAATAACTAGAAGAAATCAATGTGATAAAAAAGTTGAAAAATTATCTAACAAAACTGTATTACTCTTCTAATTCTTTTTGTTCAAACATATCTATCAACTTGTCGAGGTCCAAGCTTCAGGCTACTTCTTGTTCAAAGCTGTAGTATGCTCAAACGTCTTACGTCTGAAAGACGTGTTTGCGATATTGAATTCCTAAGATAATTTTTGATTATCTTGAGCCCAATAAAACGATTATTTGTCGATGTCCAAAGAGAGTCCCGAAAAACTCGACGGTATATTGAAAAACTGTTGAAGAAAGGGTAGCACAGGAAGTAATAGAGTGATAATTCGAATTTCGAATGGAGTTCTGAAAAACCTTAAATGTGTTTTTGAACCATTTGGGAATATTTGTTAATTTTTCGGACGTAATTATAATTTTATATCCATTGTTTCAGTTTTGGTACTTTACATCCCAGACAAATATAGAGAATCGGCAAGTTCAATAGAATGAAATTATTGGGGCCCGATTTGAAGCTGTTCGTTTGACTTGGGGGCCCCTTTAGTGCCGGGGCCATTGTGCTGAATATTTGATTGTGACTCAGGCATTGGCTCATTAAAATATCAAAAAAGCAAGCTCCACTTAAATATTTTCTTTTCCGATCTGACATTTTTTCTTATTTCTGAAAAATTCGAACTGCCGTTTCTAATTGCCCATTCAATAACTATTGTTTTTTGAATATGCTAGAATTGAAATGGAAATAAAAAGATTTCATGATATTTTCTGTTTCTTCATAATATCCTGATCCTGAGAATTGACAATAATTTCTACAATAACAGATAAAACGCAAGCCGTCAACAACATGTCAACTAAGCTGCCGAGCCTCCAATAAAACGATCATGTGGCGACGAGAAAATACTGAAAAGCTTGACGCTATAAAAACTCTTCAAAATAAGGTAGCACAGGGTGTGACTGAGGGATATGTCGAATAGAATTACTGTTAACCTTCTATGTGTTTTGAATATAATTCAGGAATATTTCTCTATTTTTCGAGAATAATAACTGGACCATCATTGTTTAGGTTTTGTTCGTTATATCATCAGAAAAATATCGCGACTCAGCAAGTTCAATAGTTACTGGAGCCCTATTCAAAATTTTTTGTTTGGTTCGGGGGCCCCCTTAATGCCGGGGCCCCCCCGTACTGCGGGGTCTGCGGGGCCCTCTGCTACGCCACTGATCAAAGTTCTTGATCGGCAACTTCCCTAATTTTATACACTTTCAAAGGATATATCTTCTCTGAAATGTTAGTTGAAATGAAGAATGCCATATTTTGAAAATTGTATCATATACTATTTTACATTTTTTCTTCGTTTGTGGTGTCTTATTTTTTTGCATAAATATGTATACATTGTGGTTATATATGACATTCCCTGTACGTTTTGAGGGTAATAAATGAAACATTGAAACATTGAAACATTGAAATGCATCATGTTTCTTTCTGAAATTCATAATGTTTCAAACTCTTATCACCCTCAGAAATCTCGGTCCACAGTTTTGACTCATCTTGTATATAATTCATCCAACCTAAGTTATGTGAACTGTATGAGGATGTTTAGCCGCCTTTGTGACTCTTTACGAACGGAGCTCAAAGGTGCAAGACTATCAAAGCTTTCTGCACTCATATCATATTTTCAAACATTTTCGATAACCTCATTTCGTTTGCTTTTCGCTATTCCTTCAATTCGAATTCAAAACGTGGCGCCCGAGCAGGATATTTTTCGGGTGCATGCATGTAGCATTATTCTTTTTTCTCCATTTTTATTTTATATTGCTCTGCTATGTGAAATTTGCATTAAAATGATCTCGCAAACAACCTTCCCCTGATAATAGTTGAACACACTGATGGAGACATTCATTGCAAATACTCGCAAACAAGTTTTAACTCAAGCGATCGTGACTTAAGGTACGGTTTCGTTTGTGCGTCGGACGCATGCAGTTAATGCGAGCAGTTACTGCTCGCGTCCGCTGTGACGTCGGAGTGGTTTCCTTATCTGCAGCCAAACTACTCGGTCGACAGTGAGAATTCGAAGATGGAGTGTACTTGCACTTCAGATTTTGGAAGTAAGGAGAAATAAATTATTTTGAAATATATAAAAAAAAAAAATAAGAAAAGGCTTGCTGTGCATTTGATGTATAAGAATAGGAAGAAAAGGAGGATTTGCCAGAGCAGGTGGATTCGCAGTCCGAGGGTCAAATTGCCTGGCAAGAAAAAATAGTTACAAGAACGTAGGGTTCGGAATAATTAATATTCAATTATATGAATCTGTTTTATATTCACAGGAGTTCAAATTAAAAATGATAAAGAAAAAATTTCCTTTTACTTGTTTTTCCTTCTATTTTTGTCGCGATCTTTCTCCATAAATTGTCTTTCGGTATGAGATGCATCATACAAACATCTACACTCCCCGTCAATAAATTCCGGACAGGCAAAATTTTTGTCAAATTCAACACCCTATATTTTTTTTCGTGGTTCTCCAATTTTGTTGAAATTTTCACCCACTAGGTATAGTATTGGGTCTTGTTATGTTGTTACCTGAAATTTACTTTGCGAAAATACGTGTGATTCATCCGTTATACAGGGTGAAACAAAACCTTGTTTTATACCCTTCATTTCTATACACCCTGTGGTGAATTTAAGGCTGAGAATTTGATATCATTGAGTTATAATTTGAAGTGTGACCCTTCCTTAACAAAATGTTCTGTGATTTACGTCAGTATCTGCTTTAAAAAAAAAGATACACATTTTCAAAGAAAATGTGAAATTTTTTCAATTTTTATAACAATTTAAAACATCACAATACCTTATCGACTAGTAAACATAAACAAACATCAGAAAATTAATAGCGTGTATTTCCACCTCGCTTTCTCATCACTTCTATCATACGATGTGGCATACTTTCAATGCATTTCTGCATTGCTTCTGGGGGAATATTTTTCCGTTCTGGGCTGTTCGTAAGTCGGGCAAGGTGTTGGGCTGCCGATCTCAAACATGTCCACCTAGCATATCCCATACATGTTCAATTGGATTTAAACCCGGACTTCTGGCTGGCCACATGAATCGTTGAATATTCGCCTCTTCAAAGTTTTCTGTTACAACCCGTGCAACGTGAGGCCTAGAGCATTGTTCTGCATTAACAGAAATTGTTGCTTGTGATGAGAAAACGAGGGGAAATACACGCTATTAATTTTCAGATGTTTGTTTATGTTTACTAGTCGATAAGGTATTGTAATGTTTTGAATCGTTATAAAAATTAAAAAAATGCAACACTTTCTTTGAAAATGTGTATCTTTTTTTTTAGCAGATACTGACGTAAATCAAAAAAAATTTAGTTAAGAAAGGATCAAACTTCAAACTAAAACTGAATGATATCAAATTTTCCGTCTCAAATTCACCACAGGGTGTTTAGAAATGAGGGATATGAAACAAGGTTTTGTTTCACCCTGTTTAACGGATGAACTACAGGTATTTTCGCAAAGTAAATTTCAGATTGATATAACACGACCTTTATTGACGGGGAGTATATTTGTTGAAACTAATTCAATTAGTTTCATTTCTTCATCCGTCGAAAAGTTTTCAATACTCATTTTCTATAATTTCGATGAATAATAACAATTTAAACCTCTATATAATCTTATTCACGCTGCAGCGACGTCGCACAGACTGGTACCGCAAGCAGTGGGCCGTTTGGATGCTGCAGCCACTGCTGCGTTGACTGCATAAGCGGAACCGCTTCTTCGCTATTCCCTATGAAAAGTCTATACAACAATCGCAGCAGCCACTTTCGGCGGTCGCTGCATGCGTCCGACGCACAAGCGAAACCGTACCTTTATAAGGATTTAATAATTTTGTCAATCCAAAGATTTATATTGTAGTCTTCAATCTGTGAAAGAAGATCATCGTATGTTAGAAGTCCCTAATTAGCAAATACAGTATCATGATTCAAACAACATTCTTGAATTTTGGGAAAATAAAAATTATCGTAAATAATTTCGAAGTTGTCACATCGATTAAGAATCTTAACTCATGAATGTATTGAAGGGTGACACTTGAATTTGGTGCCTATAACAGCATGAATGTTCGTTCGTTTTCAGAGGAATTCAAAGTACACAAGCTTTAGCTTAAATAATATATCTGTGAAGTCAGTAATTTCAGGGGGTATCGAGCCCAAATTCTGCACGATCGCTCTCCATCCAATAATCGCTTTGAACCGTCTGGTGGGAATTGGAGAATGGCGATGGAGTTTACCCGGATATTCTATACCTACATTCGTTGTGAACAGATAGGTCACGTAATTTTACAGATATCGCTCCGAAATTCGGAATGAAGTTATGCGTCCACGACATTACAGAACCCTTTGATATCGTTGGAACTCTGCATAGCAATTATTAGATATTCCGAGAATTTTCAGGAATTCCTCATTTTCAATTTTTTTGCTCTAACGGTTTAGGAGATTCCTGAACAAAATTTCATAGAGAAGCGAATGAACTTTTTCCTGAAATAACGAAATCGCTTTTATGGGATTATGGGTAATCCGAAAATTATGGAGTTTTTCTCCTACAGGCTGTAGGACTGCGGTCAATGGCAAATAAAGAACAGTAATTACGATTTTTTTTTCATCTTCTGTTGCTGCACTCACTGATGTTCTAAAGATTTTTGGTGAAGAGAATGAAACCGAAGTACTGATGAATATATCCTCTCTTTCGAAACGTCAACATTTTGAGACATAATTTTTGACATAGAGTACCCTATTTCTGTTCATGATAATGTATATTATTTTTCCTATTTGAATATCGTGATGAGGTCATTACAGTACTGAAAGTAGTGCTATAATAAAAAAAATTTCAAATGATTTTCAACAAGCTTTATGTTATCTAGGTGAAAAATGGTCATATTGGAAATGAATGGGAATAAATACTTTTGAAGCTTGAAGACTCTAATTTATTAAATTATTGGTTGAAAATATTTCGTATTACGGGTAGGTATGCAATCCTCGGATGAATCAGGAAGAAAAATATTTCGAAATTTCTTAAATTTTTATTTTGGCTTCACTCAAGAATTTTGGCATTTGTAATTTCGAATTCACAGAAAAATAGGGAGAAGTATAAACACCGATTCAGAAAAATCAGTACTGGAAACAAAACCTCAAAATAAAAGAATAAAACAGAAAAAAAAACAAATTATTTGCTTTCTCGGGGGCCGCACCAAAAACATTTTTGGAATATAGACTAATTTAAAGCAGATATGATTGAAATTGATACAATTTTCAAATTTCACCAAATTTTCTCATAGCCTAAGCTTTACACCTAATATTAACGAAGATACAGTCCATACAGCATACATGTTCTTTTTTCACATTAATGTTACAGCCCAAAATACTCCTTCTCGTTTACTTATGACAGATTTTTGTAGGGAATTTTCTGCAGAAAACTTCCGGTTGTCACGCTAGGCGCTCAGTAGTTCTGGAGATATCAGCGTTCCAGTGAAAAGGATCTTTTTGCATTCAAATCAGATATCTCGAAGACAAATTGTTATATTAAAGAGTGGTGAAAAGCAAATTAGATCTGAATGAACGCACTATGTGATCTTTGCATCGGTTCAGCTCGAGAAAATTTTTCTATGCGCCCACAGCTAAATCAGAAATTCAAAAAATTTCGAAAATGTTTCTTCTTGATTTATCGGAAGACTGTATAGCAACCAGTACTTTGAAGAATTATAAGACAATAAATCAAGAAACTAGAGTCTTCAAGTAAGTTTTTTCACACAATCAGTTTCAATTTAGCCCGTTGAAAATCTCCAGAAAATTTGGAAAAATTATTCTGTTTCTCTAATTGTTGCAGAAAGCGTATATACTAATACAATGCCCAAAAAAATCACCTCGTGTTCAAGACAGTGTATAAGCTGAGGTTTTGGGAACCTTACAAAAGTAAAAGATGAAAAGTGAAAAACTTCAGAAAAAACCCATATTCCTGAGTTCGAAATCTTGTGAACACAATGACTATTTACTCTTGTGAATATGAAAAGTATTATTTCGATGATATTCCACAGGTGCAGAATTATGTCATTCAACATCTGATCCGTTAAGGCGGGGAAAAGCATGACTCAAAATTTAAGGGTGCCTTACATAAGGGTGCTTTAACCAGAAAACGGTGCAAGTGGGCATAACACCAAAACATATTCATAGACACTGATTACTGGTTACGTCCATGCTTTTTGATAGTGGAATAATATTCACAGAAATTTGGACAAAATATGTATATCAATTTAATTTCCTATTAATACATCGCCAACGTTTCGAATCTTTTGTGATTCTTCTTCAAAGCTAAAATATAAAATATAAACATTAATTCAGAACAAACCTAAGTAGCAAAGATCTGCAACTCACCTCGTATTTTCATGGAATTAAATTTGTTTAGTCTTACTAGAGATTTCCGTTCATCTGCAATGGTAAAAATAAAAACGATTGAGGTAGTGATTGTGTACAGAAAAATTGAATACCATCTGCGTGGTGCTCGATTTGACTTGCGGAACTTACCGGTAGACAGATCTGATTCTCTCTTATCACATCAACAACACATTACTCATGATGTTTTCAGATCTATATAATTTGAATATTATGACTTCCTCTCAACATCAAAACGGTCAAATCTCTAGTAAGACTAAACAAATTTAATTCCATGAAAATACGAGGTGAGTTGCAGATCTTTGCTACTTAGGTTTGTTCTGAATTAATGTTTATATTTTATATTTTAGCTTTGAAGAAGAATCACAAAAGATTCGAAACGTTGGCGATGTATTAATAGGAAATTAAATTGATATACATATTTTGTCCAAATTCCTGTGAATATTATTCCATATTCATAGAAATATTCTATTAATTCCAATCGAACTCAATGACACTAGTTCATTACGAGATTTGGCAACTACTTGTATTGAAAAACACTGCTGGAATTCACAAATGAAGCTTCTATGTTGATTCTATGATTTTCAAAGTAATATTTCTGACAGGTCTCAATCGAAAATTTGATACCCACATATTGTATTGATCGTGACAACTCATTGTTGAAAAAACACCATAATTTTGAGTAGAATTGGAGAAAGCAGGAAAGGATAAAGTCTATGTAATATTCAGCAGTTCTCTTGCCGAACTCGTTCCTATTTGTATACTTATTCTCGTAACATCGTAACTTCGTAACATGACTACATTCAACCTGGTTCGGCTGATCCACATGAAGACTATGTGCATACGAGGTACGTAAACATTATTCAGGGGGATCTGAAATAGGGGTTTATCGATTTGCTCCAGTTTCAAGACGCTTACGATGATGAAATGTTTTCAAAATGTATCTTTGGTTGTCTGCTCTCAACCTCTATGTTCCGTGCATAAGAAGGTGTTGAATCGCAATTAAAAACATAAAAAACCGTTCATTTGCAAAAAAACTTTTGCAGTGAAAACAAGAGTGTAAAACTAAACTTTGAATATTTACAAGAGCTGAAACCCGGTAATTGAGTCCGATTTTGGCCGATTTCTTCACAATACGAACTAGGTAAGAAAAGGAGAAACACACAAGTTTCCCATACATCCTTTCTTAGATCTAGATGCCATAAAAACAGACCCAAAATGGGATCGGATATATAACCCGGACTATTACGTTATATTATAATTTATAATCATTCAATGGGTCTTGAGCCCCATGACGGCAACAAAATAAACAGAACATGAGAACCTATTCACTCTTGACCAACGGCGGTTCTGTGGGAGGGTTGGAGGGAGTAATTAACACCCCCCCCCCCCCGAACCCCTCAACCATTTCATACTTTTCGATCCATTCATGAAATGAAACTGACAAATATTTATGTAATGCTTATAAGGATTAACAAAAAATTTTTATGAAAATTAAGAATATGAGTTAAACATTTTCAACACCTATCTTCAAAATGTGGAAAAATTTACATATTGGCTAATATCAAGAATACTGACCGAATGGTTGGAGAAAAATAATGTTTCGATCACCTCCAAATTTTGTGTGAAGATATAAGCCAAGTTGACATTTATTTATTATTTACTAGCTCAAACCCGCCGCTCCGCTCCCGTGATATTTCAATTTGAAACGGTACTGATAGGGCCTGCAACACCATTTTCATAACCTCGTATCGAAGGAGAGGCAGGCACGTGAATACGTGACAAAGGAAGTTCGCGCAGATTCAATAATTTCTCTTTCAAATTCGCAGTCGTTCAACCTATAGTAATTTTCAAAGTATCCATTAGGAAAATATATGTAAAAAGTACGCTGAAGGACTGTGGTCGATGGCCAATAAAGAACAGTTATTATTATTATGTAAAAATTATTTTTCATCAGGATTGAATGCCTCAGATAACAATTATATTCATTTTTATATAAACTTTTTTTCATGACAGGTGGGACCCCTTTTCAAATTGAGCATTATCTTGAATTGAACTGAAAATGTTGAAAATGGTTATCGTCGGTTACCTTCGGCAGTTAGACAAAGAACTTTATGAGCTTTACAAAATTGTCTTCGACTATGATTCTCTATCTCTTATTGCTTACTTAGTGTCGGCCGTTATGAAAACTCGATTTTTATTCTCATTTCTTCATGATATAGGAATGAACCCCACATCAGTACCTCCCAGAATAAATTCTCTACATTGTAGTGATAGTTTCATCAAAATCAGTCATATGGTGTCCATAGAGGACAAACGAACACACGGAAATGCACATTCATAATATTATTATAAAATATTATCGAATTATGAATTTTTAAATATCAAAGACTTATGCAGTGCCGGAAATGGTATCAACTTTCTTATTTCTATACAGGGTGTTTCCTTAACATGCGGCAAAAATTCAGGGGGCTGTTCCTTGGACTATTCTAAGAATATTTTGTCCTTTGATGATTTTTGAAAAACCTCTTTGTTTCGAAGATACAGGGCAAACAAAATTTTAGATAATAACATTTTATTATGAAAAATTACATGAAAATTTAACTTAACCTACAAAAACTGTTGAAAATGACCACCTCCAGCCAGCATACAAGCATCCAATCTTCTCCTCATTGACTGCCGAACCCTTTCAAAAACACCAGGATCATTTCTTATTAAGTTACACCCAGCAATGATCCGATTTCGCAAGTCTTCCACATTTTCTACTGGAGTGGTATAAACTAATGATTTTAGATGGCCCCATAGAAAATAATCTAAGGGGTTTAAGTCCGGGGAACGAGCAGGCCATAAATGAGGTCCACCTCTTCCAATCCAGCGATCTCTTTCATGTAATTTTTCATAATAAAATGTTATTATCTAAAATTTTGTTTGCCCTGTATCTTCGAAACAAAGAGGTTTTTCAAAAATCATCAAAGGACAAAATATTCTTAGAATAGTCCAAGGAACAGCCCCCTGAATTTTTGCCGCATGTTAAGGAAACACCCTGTATATACATATTAGATCAATGAAGATCCAATAAACACGAAATGCATTATCTCAGATCTGATTTTTGAAATGGGTTGTCGAAAATATTTTTCACTTTGTGAAGGACATAAATTCCTGATAGGTATACTGGAAGGTAAAATGAGAGTCTCAATTTTGAAATTCGAAAATAGCCAAACATTCGATTTTTTTCAAATGAAAACAGAATTTTTCACCCGAATATCAATTTGTAGTTCCCTAGATTGTTATGAAAGGGCGAACATTTATTATATTCAATACCTAATACAATTTTATGCTCGAAGCTAACAGTTCAATAGTTTCAGTCTTTCCGACTGGATATAATGACATAAAGAGAGTCTTCCACGTCCAATGCGCTCGGAAGACTTACCTAACAGGTATTACTGAATATCTTGATAATGATGATATATTTTAGACAAAGGAAACCCTTAAACGACTTCACTTACGGTAACCTCATTCAAAAACATATCTGAGAAAATACTTTGCGCCTTCGTTGAATCCACAGTCTTCTGCAAGTCTCAATTTGTAATTTTTTTTAAAAAACAATAGATAACTCGAAAACGGCTCTGAAGGCCATAGGAAATGAAATATAAGATGGATATAACATTCGAAGACATATCTGAAAAAGTCATCAAATATAGGGTGTTCCATTAGAAATGAAAAAGTTGATACAATTATCGGTGGAAGCAGTCATAGATATTTGAAAATATAACATGAATGAAGACCATTTCATCTTCACACACTCGTTCACACAAAATTTGAAGTGATCGAATGATTATTTCTACATAATTTTCTAATGGGCTTTCACGGTGGGACACTCTGTGTAGGTATTTATTTGTTGGAAAAAATTACCCCCCAAGAAATATACCCTAGGAACGCCCATGCTTTTGACAATGAGTTATTGGTTCATCTAGTTTGAGAGTTTCTACAAAATATAACTAAGATCATACCGAACGTAGATTTTTTAAGTTCGAAATAACATGTCGGGATTGCTAACTCACCCAACTTGTTTTCATAATTGATTGCATAATCGCTAAACTAGATTATTTTCTGACTATTTGCCCATATAACATTTGACGGCACGTCTTTTACTGAAAATAATATCGAGATTATCTGTTGACGAGTATGGTAATGAGTATTTTCTTATGTTGAGTCTATGAAAAATTCAAAGCTTATCTTCTCCTCTTAGAAGCACTTGAATCATGATTCTGAAAATCATTTGGTGGTGGTCTTCTTTATAATCCGAAACAAATGTTATCTAGCAAATATTCAATAATTTCCATTAATTTCTTGAACGGTAATAATCATCTCCATGAAAAATTTTGGGGATATGAGGAATATCTTGCATGCTCTCTCTATAGTGATCCGGGCTTAGTGCATGAAATATACAGGGTGTACCAAGTTCGAAGGCCTATTATAGGCGTTTCTGGAGAGCTGGACCTATTTGAAATCTGAAAATTGGGATTATGTTATTGTTTGACATTATCTACCGATCTAAAATATTCTTGGAGCCTGGCCACCCTCAGTTATACAGGGTGTGAAACAAATGTTTTTTTGTTCTCGAATTTGATAGAGTATGCAATTCTGAATACATTCGTGCTCAAATCGTTACATTCGTCACAATAATTTTCAGAATATCGAGAAAAAGCTGAAGAAAAAAGTTAGATAAGAGGTATTATGTTTGTTATTCCTAACCTAGATATCGTAAGCACAAACCGTTTTCACATTTCTGAAGGCGAAGACTGTAGAAATATTGTAAATTTTCAGAATTTTGAAAACCCCGTCACCAGCATGTTCCAAATGTTGGTTCAAAAATTGGGATCACGATTGGCCCATAACTTTCGTTATTCAAATAAGGACCCAATTTTTTCATGATTGCGTTGGATTGTGTGAAGAAAAATGTTTCAATTAAATGGTTCAATTTTTGAATCAACATTTGGAGCACCCTGTGACGGGTTTTTCTCGATATTTTGGAAAGTATTCTGACGAATGCCACGATTTGAGTACGAATGTATTCAGAATTGCATACTCTATCAAATTCGAAAACAAAAAACAGAAAAAAATATTTTTTTCTCTCTTTGTATAACTAAATGTGGTCGGGCTCCAAGAACATTTTTATCGGTAGATAATGTCAAACAACATAATCCCAATTTTCAGATTTCAAATAGGTCCAGTTCTCTAGAAACGCCTAATAGGCTGTCGAACTTGGTACACCCTGTAGAATTATTTTCAAAATGTGCTTAGTTATCGCGAGCTTTTTGTGGAAAGAGATGCTTTGTGCTCGCGACTCGGGAATCCTTTTTTCCCAGTGCTTGGTGCTTAGTGCATCACTAATATTCAGTGCTTGGTACAGTTCTGGATCAAGACTAAGCCGTAACATACAGGGTCTTTCACGAGGAACCTCACCCATATTTATACGGGAAACTACTGAACGTATTTTCATGAAATTCAGCACTTATAAGTATTTCACGATGCTGATGAAATCTAAAATATTTTCAAGGCATGAGCACCTCCGGTTTTTCCGGAAATGACGTCAACTTCCGTTTTTCAAATTAGAACACCATTTTTTTATTGGAGAAATAGATTCCTTAGAAAATTTCAAGTTATTTTGATGTAACATTTTTCAGTTTTGGTTGGAAAATTTTCTCTGAGCGGGAAAATTCGAAAAAAAAATCGAAAATAGAGCTCCGCTGAAACAAGAATAACTTCGAGGTTTTTGGATAGAAAATTTTCATTTTTGGGATTTTTCAAGATGTAAGATTGATGTATCCACTTTAAAAATCGAAATCGCGATTCATGATACAGGGGGTGAAAAAATTGCTTTCAAAGTTAGGGATGACAAAATCGTGAAAAATCAATTTTTTCAAATTAGAACCCCATTTTTTTATGGCAGATATTGAATCTACGTTAAAAAATAATGTGAGTGTATGCATCACACCCTTGCCCTAAAATGGATATTTTCTGAGTTATTCACAAAAAACTGTTTTTCGTCTTGAATTTTCAGCTATTTCTTTTCCCTTCACGCCAAAAAGATGAAATTTTCAGGAACTGTTATTTGAACCATGCTGTAGATTTTTCACCCCTTCTTGAAACCGACTTCAAGTTACTATTAGGAGAACCATGGCAAACTCTCGCAGTTATAACTAGAGAAGATGCTCAAAGTTTTAACCGTTAATTTCTAGACATTTATTTATACGTCTCAGGAATGCTTCGTGCGTTGCTCTTCTTATTTCATCGGGAGGAAGAGATCTGCAAAAGTGTTTAAAAACCAAATTGAGTTTCAAAACTATGAATCTAAAAATCTAAACAAACCTGAACGCATTTCTGACTCGTTCTATGCAGTCCTCTTTATCAGTCAGGGGTGTTGAGTAGACAATATTTTTTATCCTACCCCAAACATAATAGTCTAAAGGAGTTAAATCGGGAGAACGTGGTGGCCAAAGATGTGGACCATTGTTCGCCAACCATCGATCTTCAAATAGCCTGTAGAGGATATTTGACACATTGAGTGAATTGTGTGGAGGCGCGCCATCTTGTTGATACCATAAGTCATTATGGTTCTGTACTAGCGGCGCAATTATTTGAGTCAATATGTCAGAATGTCTATCTCCTAAGGGAGAACATTCTTTAAATAATGCAAACATGTGTAGTGTTCTATCTTACCAGTTAAAGTCCCATCATAAATGTGAACATCGAGAATTGCATTATTTTTGATGGCGCAAAAAACATTGAAACTCCAGGTCTCTTGAAAGTTCCATTATCTGAAGTGGTGGTTGTTCTCTTCATCCCAATAATGACTCTTATGCCTATTGAAAGAACCATTCTTTGTGAATTTAGATTCATCTGTCCAAATTATACAGTCTAAAAAGTTTTCATTCTCTTGAAATCGAATCATCATAGCTTCGCAAAACTCTGTTCTCCTGACGAAATTAGTTTCCTTCAAATGCTGTACCCTATTGAATTTATATGGGTGCATTTTATGTTTTTTTGATATTCTCCAAACACTCGATTGAGATAATCCCAGATCAATCTCGGCATCTTTGAGAGAATTTTGAGGATTCACACGAAAATATGCAAGAACTGTAATTTCGTTGTTCTCATCTTCTACTAAACTTTTTTCTCTGTGTATAGTTTTCTTAACGAAAGATCCGACATTTCTCAAGTTTGTCATGGTTCTGTTAATGGTATCTCTCGTTGGTCTGGGTCGGTCAGGAAACCTCTCAATGAACAGTCGAATCGTTCTATCTACAACTTTATTACATTCTCCATGAAGTAGAATGAGATTTAAATAATCTTCATTGGTAAAATTAGGCATAGTGATCGATTTTATAACTTAATACGAATTATCACCAAATTAATAGTAAACACAAAATGCTACTGAATAAAGAGGAATTTGGCAGATATAATTAATGATATCTATCATTAAAAAAAGAATGTAAAACATGGTAAGTTTCTGCATATGGTTCATAAGGAATTATTCATTTATCACTGGAGAGAAAACCGATGGCCGATTAGTTGAAATAAAGAGGTTTCCGATACAAATTCGAATCAAAATTCGCCATCTATTTAGGAACAACCTGTAACTTTTTTCTCTTGCATATTAGGGTAGTGAAATCTAAAACATGGTTTAAGTAACAGTTCCTGAAAATTTCATCTTTTTGGCGTGAAGGGAAAAGAAATAGCTGAAAATTCAAGACGAAAAACAGTTTTTTGTGAATAACTCAGAAAATATCCATTTTAGGGCAAGGGTGTGATGCATACACTCACATTATTTTTTAACGTAGATTCAATATCTGCCATAAAAAAATGGGGTTCTAATTTGAAAAAATTGATTTTTCACGATTTTGTCATCCCTAACTTTGAAAGCGATTTTTTCACCCCCTGTATCATGAATCGCGATTTCGATTTTTAAAGTGGATACATCAATCTTACATCTTGAAAAATCCCAAAAATGAAAATTTTCTATCCAAAAACCTCGAAGTTATTCTTGCTTCAGCGGAGCTCTATTTTCGATTTTTTTTTCGAATTTTCCCGCTCAGAGAGAATTTTCCAACCAAAACTGAAAAATGTTACATCAAAATAACTTGAAATTTTCTAAGGAATCTATTTCTGCAATAAAAAAATGGTGTTCTAATTTGAAAAACGGAAGTTGACGTCATTTCCGGAAAAACCGGAGGTGCTCATGCCTTGAAAATATTTTAGATTTCATCAGCATCGTGAAATACTTATAAGTGCTGAATTTCATGAAAATACGTTCAGTAGTTTCCCGTATAAACATGGGTGAGGTTCCTCGTGAAAGACCCTGTATATCTAGATGCATCAACTCACCCGATGAGAAATGATATATCCTCGCCGAAATTTACTTTGAAGCCCTGAAAACCCAACATTGTCCAGTTTATGACCCACAAATATATTCCGAAGTTTATGACCTGGTAGTTTTACTCACGTTTCCATCATGAATAATTCGTATATCTGCTTCTCTTGCAAGTCCTCGAAACACCATCCTTAATGGAGTGAGTTCGACAACTGAACCTGAACGAATCCATCCTGGCAACGTGTCTAGACATGTTGAGCACCACTTGAATATAAATTTCACGCTTTTCCTGAACCTTTCAACGAAACTTCGGGAACTTTCATCTTTCAAAACGAAACTGCGTTTATTGCAGCGTTTTCCGAGTTTCACGAGTTCGTTTAGTTCGGGATTGGCTCTGGCATAGAATTCTCTGAGCCTGGCACAAGCACTCGTGGGTATTCGAATAAAATAATTCGGGTTCGGAGAGACTTAGATTGAGAATTTTGACTCCTCGTAGTGTGCCAGCTATCGTTTGACTACTTGGAGAATATTTTCCTTGAAATTACATTTTAAATGCTCATAATGGCCTGTTGCGGAATTGTTCCTCAGAAGTAATTGAGTGGCTTGGTGTTTTCGGGAGAAGTTATCAACTCGTAGCAAGAAATAAGGTCCTAGCCGGCAACTACTGCTGCGAGGATAAGCTCAAGGTTTGCTCTACATTTTTCATCTAGATAATTCAGCTTGAGATTATTATTTGGTCAAAATGAACTATTCAGATGCAGGAGAATAATATTTCCCAATCAGTAAGTAAAAAAACACATCTGTGAAGATTTTTGTGATTTCAGAATTTGTGTGAAATGGATCTGTTTTATAAAATTTCACACTTCCAAGAATTCACAATTTGTCAACAAATATCTTCTAGTTGTTTCAACAACTTGGCCATGAAATTTTAAAGTTATGTCAGCTTTTTACCTTTCGTACCTCAATAACACAGGGACAGAACTTGGCTGAATTTTCGATAGTCATCAGTCACAAAAAGTTCAAAAATTGCTTAAGGGCCGCTTGCCATTACACTAAATTCGGAACTAGATCGGATACTGAGTCACAAATCAGATCGTGCTCTTAATAATATTTTTCACCCTGCATTTATTATGCATGGGCATCTGCTTCAGTACCCAGGACTTGAATTAGTTTCGAATTTAGAGTAGTGGCAAGCGGCCTTTGAAGTTTTTATAGAGGAGGAACTTTTAGTTATATTTGATGAAATCCTAATTATTCAATGAATTATATCTCTACATTGGAGTACCTCGAGAGCCTACCTAATTTCATGTTGAAGCATTCCTCGCTAGTTTTGTTATCAATCCTGAACTGCCATGCTTGATCTTTAATGAAATACTGTGGCTGTTTATATTCTAGTCTTCATCTTAGCTGATTTTTCTTTCGCAAATGAAGCTCAGTTTGAAAATTTGTCAATAAAACAGTGATAAAAATAATATGACAGTATACTATGTCCAGAATTGAGTGAGACTTCACTTTGTATCTCAATTATTATTGCAGATAGGGACCTGCGGTTTCCGTGGCCCCTGTGTTCATTTTTTCTGTAAAACTTTCAAATTCACAAAATCAAATATTCGAACTATTTTTTTACTTAAATACAAAACGAGAATGTGCTTTTTTGAAGTTATTATTTCTCGAGCCCTGTAAAAGGTAGAGAATAAATGAAACTGCTTCTAATTGATTATTTCACGTGAAATTTTTTTTCAGAGCACTCATTCAGAGATTGAGCACGAAATTATAATTTTTCAGATAGAAAATCCTGTATATTTCAACATCGAATTTCTGAAAATAACTTTTCCGAATACTTTGATGAATCACAATTTAACTTTTGAAGAATATCAAATATCAGAACATTCGATATATGTTTTGTTTTTTTTTTTTGATAGTAAGACATGAATTTTTCCACAAATACAAAGGAGTTGAAGATGTTTCAAAAATTTCGATTTGTTCCATTCTCAAATATTTTCAAGTTGAAATGAATGAATAGGTTCAAGTCACATCGCGTTTTGAAAATTTAAGAATAAAAAAAAACACTTGTGGCACTCGAGGACTGCCGCGGTAAAATTTTTGCATAGCATCTATTCAAAAAATAAGAAGATACCTACTATTGTTGACTTGGTAATTTTTTTTTCATCTTACAATACATGTGGGTTATTCAGGAATATTTTTCATTGAAACTATAGGTTCATGGTAACTTAAATAAGAAACATAAGTTTGAGACTTGATGCCTTCTAAATATTTGGAAAATACCGCGCCTAGTATCGCGTCACCAGTGGTCCCTTATTCTGTTGTAAATTCTTGTGGACATTATTCATTTTTGAATTCAATTTTTCTGGAAGAAAAGTTGTCCTCCGCTCTCATTTTTCATTAGCGAACTTAATGTTGAAATCTCCAGCCAAGATAAGTGGAAATTTATTACCATTTGTACCAAGTATTTTCGACTCTTCTTCAGTGCACTTCAGTAAAATGCTATGAATAAAATGCTATTATGAATTTGCTATCATGACTATGTGTAGGCCATTTTGAAGTTTGCATAAGCAATATCTCTAACAAATAAGGGTCTAACATCAACATCGCTAACATCTTCAATATTTATTTCAAAATTCCTAGTCATAATATTAATAACATTATTACTATTTTGGTAAATGGCTACCCCATCTTTTGAAACAGTATCTCGTTTGAATTGAACAATACAATTGAAATTAGGTGTTTCAATGGGATTATCACGCATCATGCATGTTTCGGTAAAAAGAACACATTTGTTTGTCTGGTAACTGAATGTTGTAAATCGTATTTGTGACTATGTTGACTTTGGCAATTGAAAATCATTATTGAAATGCCATTTCTATTATTAATGAAATCTAAGACACTCGGAGCTATAGTCTGAACTGAAAGACAGTCTTTTGTGGTCTTGCAACAGAGATTTAGTTGATGCAGCTTGCCTCTGACTATGATAAAACTTGCAGAATTATCATTTTTCGTCGTAATAAAGAATTTTTCAATATGAGTCACCTGAGGGAGTGCAATATAGACGAGTTCCTAAAAATGTGATATATTATACTCATATACTATTTCGTTAAAAGTTCCATCTTGCGACTTATGTATAGTTAGAGCAAGAGCTGAAGTTAACGGAAAATTTTTGCGTGTGGCTATACATTTGCGTACATTATTCAATTGCAACAGCGAGATTGCCGACTCCATTTTGCACTTTGCACTGCTTCAGTGGCTGCACGCATCGGTCTAGTCACAAGCACCCAAACACCGTGCCGAAGTCTGCCGAACTAAACCGATGATACAAGGCTGTGTTAGGTTTTTTCGTTACGGAATTTCTGCATTCTGTCACCACGCTCAAAGCTTGAGATGAAAGCAATGCAATAACTTGAAACTAATGTGTGAAAGAATTGATGGAAAACTATTGAAAAACAAACATAACAAATATATGCATTCTACTAATTTTTGACGCTGATATTCATCAGAGGTTAGGTTGTGACACATCAATGTATTCAGAAGAATAATTGAAGAAATTTGACGTTGAAATAAACAGGTTGGAAAGTTCGTGATCAATCTCTGAAACAGTGCTCTGAAAAAAAATTTCAACTGAGGCACTGTTTCGACTTTTACGTAAAATTTCAAACTGTTTATTATGGAGCTTCAAGTTTCCCCTTATGTTGTTATCAACAATTTTCTCCATGGTCTTCAGGAGAAAGGAGGTTAGGCATATGGGTCGGTATGATTTAGGTTCTGAGGAACCTCTTCTCCCCATTTTGGGTATGAATGCTATCCTTGCTTTCCTCCACGATTTAGGAATATAGCCCCATGCATAGCTGGCTCTGAAAAGCTCTACCATTGGAGGTATAATGAGGTCGCCACCCTTCTGAAGCATGGCCGGGAAAACCCCATCCATGCCTGCAGATTTGAAGGCCTGGAAGGTCTTTATCGCCCATTCAACCCTTCTTGGTGTAAACAATCTCCCAGCTTTCTGAAAGTCCCACTTAGAGGGCCTTATCCATTTCCTCTCAAGGACTGAATCGCTGTCGCTAATCTGTTGAGAGCCAGAAAAGTGAGTCTCCAACAGGACACTTAGGCTCTCTTCAGGATCACTCGTGTAGTTCCCACATGGCTTCATTATTTGGCCAATTGGATTGGAATGATCTTTGGATAGTGCCTTTTGAAGTCTAGCTGCAGGGGCTGTCTTGTCTATTCCCTCGCAGAAGTTTCTCCAGGACTGCCTTTTGGCTTTTCTAACCTCTTTATTGTAGTTCGTCAGAGCCTCTCGATAGGCATCCCAGCTGCCCTCTCGCTTGGCTCTGTTGAAGGCTCTCCTTGCCGTTCTTTTGAGGATTTCTAGTTGTTTGTTCCACCAGGGAACGTCCCTTTGGATCGTTTTCTTCCTGAGTGGACAGCTTCTTTCATATGCTCCTTGCAGACACGACGCAAAGTGAGCAGAAGCATTTTCAAGCTCTTCTATAGAGCTTATGTTGTATGCAGAGCCTTCCAGTTCTGACCGAACCGAGCAGTTCGAGTAGTTTCTCCCGCTCGGCAGACAGGACCTAATCACGAAAGCGATGTCATCTATTTGTTTTCCCTTGTTTCACAACGTCTCTTGACAAAATAGCGTTCAAATTTTGCGAAAGTTGAATAGTGGTGAAAATCACATGAAGTTAGCTTTTGTTTTCTGTATAAATTCGATAATCCGGTATGAAGGGAAAAATCGGGTGCCGGATTATCGAGCGCCTATTGTAGAACATATACAACTACTGATGTTGGTCAGCTTCAGACAACAATAATAAATGTTATTTAACAGGTGTGGATGAATGAAGCTTGCATTTTCGAAACGTCTAGACGAAACTTCAAATTCCAGAATTGAAGTGAAGATATATAACTTTCATCAATGTATTAAACTTGGTTAAGAAAATTCAACATCTCTTTCAATTACAACAGTCAGAAAATATTTCTTTTGGGTTTTTTTTAACTCGTACCTACTGTGTATGTAATTGGACGAGGCGCATGTGTAATCCTAGCATTGTAACAGATTGACTCACTTTCTGTCCTGTTGATGCAAGTTCGGGATTACCGTCGTAATTAGTTTGAAGTCAAATTCCGCTTTTACGACTCGAGGGTCGGCTATCTGCGTGAGCTTTGTACGGATTCTGGACGAAATTGCTATGTGTGCGACACCGAAGAGGGCTTGTGCCTCTCGGTGGCCTTTATTTGCTCTTTACATAATTCAAGTAGATGGGTTTATTAGTTTTGAGGGAGCCCCTGGCTAGTTGAAATATGAGGGAATCATAGCGAATATGAGCATATTCTCTCTTGATATCTTAATAAAGTTGTAACTTGATCATATTAAGTTTTTCTCTATTGGAATATGCAAATGAATCTCACCTTATTGCTTATCACATAGTAAATCTTGATATATTTCCGTTGAATGACCTGAATAAACAGAGTTCAACAGTATAATCAATTTTTGAAAAATAGATGAATTCAAAATAGTAATAATCGAAATGAATACCATTTTCAATTCCCAGACTCAGAGATCTTTCATCGTAACTTTAGTAAAATGATATTAGATTTTGTCACTGGGATTAAAAATATACCGGCCTTTTTTGGCCTCATCAGTGTCAATCCATCTCAGGGACAAAATCTTCAATATTTGAAGCAATTAGTTGTGAAGTACTGAGTGAAATATTGAAGATATTACGAAGTAGTGACATCCAATTGCGTGAAAATGAAGTTTCGCATCTCAAATGACATGCGAAAAAAGAACTCTGTACATGCTCTTTCACTGAATGAGATTTTAGCAGTGCTAGTTTCTCAAAGTAATAAAACAAGCCCAATTCTTTTTTGCGACTGTGAATCCAAGTGTTTTTGAGAAAAAAACGAATTCTTTCTCTTTACGGAGAATACACCAGGCATATTTTTGAAACATGAATGAATTTAAAAAAGTCATCATCTAAATGAATACCATTTTTGAATCCCATGCCCAGAGATTTTTTTATCGTCGGTTTGAGAAACTAGCAAGCGGGCCCTGAATAGAGCCACTGCTAAAATCTCATTTCGTGAAAGAGGATGTACAGTCCATGTCATTGGAGATGTGAAACTTCATTTTGACGCAATTGGATGTCTCTACTCTGTAATATTTTCAATATCTCACTCAGACCTTCACGACTAATTCTGTTATATTCACGTCCATGCTCAAAATAAATGTTAAATCACAGGAATGTGGGCAGAATGAAAGACTTATCAGCTATGACTTTGCCAACGTTTTGGAACTATTTTGTTTTTTTCTCAAGGCTAGAAAAAAGTATTTATTAGCAATACACAAAAAAAAAATATCGAAGAATGTATACCTCATCATACAACTAATAAAATTTATATTTAAACTAATTATAGAAGTCAAGAACGAACAACGGCTCTGACGTATGACAGTCAATTGTACAAAAACTAAACAATGAAAACAAAGTTGCACATTTTATGGTATAATATACGCAAACACATTTTCACATATTCGGTCTCAGCCAAACTAACTAGTTATACAGTGTGGAATAAAAAAAAAGGTGAATACACTTACGATGACAAACACGAAACAACACGTGGAGACAAACATTTTCGAATTGTCAACTTTTATAGTTATTCTCATCCGGTTATCCTTGAAAATGATACCTTTCATAATATGTTTGGATATTTGAATTAAATGTACTCACAAAGATATTAGAGCTTGGGGGTCTTTTTGGCCCACCTTTTTTTTAATGATTTACCCGAAATGCGAACCAAATGTGATTACCATATTATGAGAAAATGGTGACTGATATCAATATTTATCGTTATGAGCTGAAAGAAGGGAGCAATGACGCGTATTTTCAAAAAATCTTGCGGAAATATAACTCAAGTTAAGTTACCCCTACTGACAGTACAGTTAATATGAGTAGAGCTATAATTTCATTATGATAAAAAACTACTACGAGAGAAACCTTGAAATGAACGTTTTCTAGAAGAGCAGAAGGCTTGACATCTAACTTGTTAATAGAATCAGATGAATCGAAGTTCGACTTCATAATAAGTAGATCTTATTATCTTATATTATCAGAAAAGACTGATACATATCCAAGAAATTCATATCTTGTGAAAATCTACTAAATCCAAGGAACTCCCTGTAGGATTGAGGATCCATTCACCTGAAACTCGGACAGTATTTAGCAATAATCACAAGAGGAAAACAGTAGAGGAATAGAATCAACTGATTGAAATAATGAGATGATCATGAAAAAATTTTGATTCAGTTTTTTTGACCAGAGAGAAGTACATGGGAATGTTCAATTCGGGTGCAACATGACCATTACTATTCAGTAAATCTAGATACCTCTGAAAATCGATGTTGATTATAAAATCATAATAAAAATACATCCATGAGAATGCACATAAAAGAAGTGAATTGAGTCTACCTTTAAATGGAGTTGAACTAATGAGGATTCACGATTTTTCTGTATATTCTTCATGCTCTTGCACGTGGACCTTTCCATACCTCATGAAAATTATGAAAATGACATGGAAATGATATTCTTGAGTAGAGAAAAATACACACCTATCTGAGTTGAGCTATTTTCGCACCAAAAGTGATTGAGATTATAGAAATGTTCTCATTGAGGTGATTCTAACTTCAGTTCAGATTGGAATAATTGTTAACTCTATCGAGGTAAAACAAGAAGGGAAGGATATTATTATTATAACAGAAACAGAGTTGAGTTCAGGTGTGACTATAAAAATGTTGAAAAAATACATTAGAAACCTTCATGAGGAAAGAAACACAAACAATGAAGATACAAGGAACAAAATTCTAACATATGAAAAACTATTGAAAAATACTTGTCCTCTGAATAATGTCTAATCAATTTTTGAAGACGTTGAGTGACGGAGAGTCATAGGATTAATACAAAACAATATTTGTGAATTTGATAACAAATATAGTGATTTCGTCTAGAAGCATAATTTTTTCATTGACATTGTCCCATCATGTCTTGATAGTGACAAAAATTGATACTTTTCGATGTCAAACAGTCAGATGATGAGAAGTCCATTCAACTTAACCCTCAATAGTCAAAACTTCAGAAATGCCAGACGATTTTTCCATACGAAAGATTTCAAACATGTGTTTCATCATTATAAAAAATGAGTCGGAAAGATGCAGTTGTTTTTCTCATATAAAACATAAGACATTCCCCGAAACGATTCTCCGAACTTGGAGGTTTCTTCAATTTCCTCGAGCAAATACAAATTGTTGCAGACCTTCCATTCCCACGACGTTCTCACCCTTCTATTGTGTTCGAAAATTTGATTTCTATACAGAAATTACCAGAGTTCACCATCTCACCTTTTCCTTCGAGCATTGTGTTATTTTCCGAGCTCTGGAAAATGAACTTCCGTGAATGAGACTTATTCTGCTCGGTTTTCTCAATTTTTTTGCGGTTGTGACCTGCCTCTAATTGAAAAGCAGATAACTCATTGTTTGATGCGCTGTTAAGATGTTCGTTCTTGGTGAAGAAAGGCTTGTTCACGACTTGATTATTTGAATTTCAACATCTGTGATAAAATTAAATTTCACTGGGAAGAAGTAACTTATGCTTGAATCTCAATCAGTTCGGTATGAGTGTTTTTCAGAGTATATCGTAACGGGATGTCAGACCAGAAGATCACCTCGATGACAACATCCTTAATAGGATTCTTTGTAACCTAGGTCTAGCCCTAGTTCAACAGCTTCTTCTCTTGATACCGCTGAAACACTAATATTGAGATGAAAATTTCAATAAGTTGAGGATACTTAATTATAATGGTGCCCTGTGTAACGATACCCGGCCGAATCGATATCAAGGAATCTTGATATTTGAGTTACCGACCGTAATATATAATCTAGCTGTGATCAAGTATTTGCCTCGATTCAGATGGATGAAATGAAATCATGGCACCGGGTTGCCATAGCAATCAAATTTGCCGGAAAATTATGTTACAACCATAGATAGTATTTCTTCGAGGAGAAAAATTTAATTATAGTTGACGTACAAGAATAATATGTCTTAAACTGATATCAATCCATAATGAAACATCCCTTATGAAAATCATTTAAACGGTAAAATGGTCTACCCATATTAAGGCAAATCACTGATAATAAGAAAATAAAAAAAATCTTGAGCAAAAAAAACGAATAAAAAAACACTTACAAATACAGAGATTCAGATATCTATTGAAATATTGCCTGGTAGGTCTTCGCATAGTCCCGAAAAACTTAATTTGGGTTTATTCTGCTAGTCTTCGAAACAAGAAACAATTAGAAAAAAAACACGTGTTGCACTCGAGGACTGTCTCGGTGAAGCTATTGCATAGCATCTATTCGAAAATAAGAAGATAATATTGTTGATTCAAAATATTCATTTATCTTATAATTCATGTAGGTTATTCAGGAATGTTTATCATCAAGACCATAGGTTTATGGTAACTGAAATAAGAAACATACATAAGTTTGTGATTTTATGTCTCTCAAATATCTGGAAAATACCGCGTCAATATTGGTCCCATATTTTGTTGTGGATTCTTGCCGTTCATTAATCATTTCAAAATTCAATTTTTGAGAAAGAAAAGTTGTCAACAGCTCTGATTTTTCATCAACGAAGTGAATGTTGAAATCGCCTGCCAAGATGAGTGGAAATTTTTTACCATAGGTACCAAGTATTTTCGACCCTTCTTCAGTGTACTCCAGTAAAGTGCGATGAATAAAATGCTCTACCTTGTCCAATTTTGGATTCGGAGAAAGGTAAATTGCTACCATGACTATGTGTCAGCCATTTCTAAGTTTGCATAAGCATGCACATATATCTCCAAAAGATGAGCATCTAACATTAACATCGCTAAGGTCTTCAATATTAATTTCAATTAAGTCATAATATTAGTCACATCATTGCTTTTTAGGTAGCTCGTTTGAATTGAACAATACAATTGAAATTAGGTGTTTCAATCGGATTATCACGCGTCATGCATGTTTCGATAAGAAGTGACACATTGTTTTGTCTCGAAACTGAATCTGGTAAATCGTGTTTGTGACTATGTAAACTCTGGCAATTGAAAGTCATTATTGAAATTTCAGTTCTATTACCATTGAAATCTTAGAGATTTTAAGCTATCGTCTGACCACTATTTAAAGACAGTATTTTGAATTCTTACAATTTTTCAATATTAGTCCGAATATTTTTTCTTTTTGTGAATGGCGTTTTGAAAAAGGCAATGTCGACCTGAGATGCGCATAAAAATCTGCGGAATAAATACAGACGCCAGGCGTCGCAGCGCTATCAAAAATTTTTTCTCCAGGGACATATCTTCTTCATCATGTTATTCGAGAGATAATTTCATTTTGAATAATTTTTTCGAATACTTTTTTTTTATTTCTAACCGTCAGCGATCTGCAGCGTGTTTTATGTTAATTGTATTTCATTTATTTTTTTCTGTATTGTGGTAGTATGCCTTTATTTGGAGACAAAGATATGATTTTCTGCCTTGAATTCAAGAAGGCCAGTTTTCTAGAAACTGTGCCTTTTCAAATAAGAAGAAATATGTGGCTACAGCAAGATAAGGCTCCATGTCACAACGCTGCCATTGTGAAGAGATATTTTGATCAAGAATTCGAATATAAATGGATGGGAACCAATGGACCCATCAGATATCGCCAGACCTGAAGCTCATGGATTACTTTCTTAGGGATACCCTGAAAAATATGGCATACCAAAATGATTCTGATAACGTATAATGAAAAAGGGGAATGATATGTATGGATCATACATATAAGATATAATATTTATTGAATATAATAATAGAGAAATAGTTTTTCACAAAGCATCCGCCATTTTACGAAACTAAATCATATCTAAGCCATCTAGATATTATGATCCATACATAAGTTATAACATTTCCCTATTTCATAATGAGTTACTGCGGTCAAAATATAGGGGTTCATTTATTTTCGCATTCTTGATATCAATATCTCTTCACAATGGCAGCGTCGTGACATGGAGCCCCATCTTGCTATATCCATATATTTGCTCTTATTTGAAGAGGCAGATTGTTAAGAACATTAGCCTTCTTAAATTCAAGGCAAAAAATTATATCTATGTCTTATAAATAAAGGCGTACTACCACAATACAGAAAAAAATAAATGGAATAGTATTAATATAAAACACATTGCAGATCGCTGACGGTTAGAAATGGATGAAAATTGTATTGAAAACAAAAATCTGATTCAAATTATCTTTCGAATGACGTGATAAAAAAGGTATGTCCCTGGAGGAAAAATTTTTGATAGCACTGCGGCGCCTGGCGTCTTTATTTATTCCGCAGATTTTTATACGCATCTCGAGTCGACATTGACTTGTTCAGAACGCCATTCACAGAATGAAAAAGTTTTCGGACGTGTTCGAGAAAATTGGGGTTATCAAGATAAGTTAATCACCCTGTACAAGAGAAAGCTTTGTCACGTGCTACTACGAAGGTTGCCCGAATCTTGCCACAACTTGAGTTTATTCTTTGTTGTCTTCATTTTGAGTTCTTTGATACATGCTTATCGGAGTTTTGTACTTAATTTTTTATTTCATTTTTCTTAGTGAAGTCATTTACTGTTCTCCCTATAGCTGATGCTCAGTGAATCTTTAACATAATATGGCACAGAATGGGAAAGCGGTTAATCTGGTTCACAGTAGCGACTTCCAATGAAATCAAACTCGAGCGAAGCTGCTGGTTCAAACTAGTATATCATATTTTCAAAATGAAATTTTCGTCTAGATCGACTCGAAAATTTTCAGCCATGTCTGTTCTTGTAATATAAGGTCATTTCCAAACGTTCCGCTGGTTATATTATAGGCAATTAAAACTTCGCTAATTGATGATCGGCTGGGGGTATAGTTGTCTAGAGTTACAAACTGAATTCCTAGAAGTTCCCATATATCTTGTAGCTATATTGCGAAGTTTACTGGTGAGTTGACATCCTCGTTAGCTGATGATATTCCGACAAACTTGTTTGTTTCCGCGATTCAAATAAAAAAACTCAGGATGGAGTGTTATATCTTTTTTTCAGGATGAAAGCAAACTATCCATGAGTAGAAATAAAAGACTAGGTACTCTCATTTCCTTTAAAATGAAATTGCGTATGATGATGAGTTTAAGATTTGATGAAAAAACTGCTTTGTTTCAATTCTTCGAAGATATCTTTTACACGCTCCGATTAAATGAAGAAATTGCAATCGCTCATGATTTTTCTCTTTCTTTTACCATTCACAAGTTGAATATTTTGCTATTTAGTTTGCACTATTGGAACAAAACTAAACAATACCTCTCATTATATTCGGACAAATTCACTCATCAGTGTTTTGAGTCTGATTATGAAGTTATTCGAAATTTCCTCCGGTATCTGAATTCTGATATAAGAATATCCCAAAGGAGGAAATTCAGCATTGCAGGCTTTCTTATCGTGTTCTTGAATTATTTTCATTCGAGACAAAATCAGGATTACACGAAATATCTTAACCCACTTCAATTATTTAAATTTGAAATTTTAATTCACGTTTTTTTATCAAATCAATTGTAAAAGTGTGATTAATCGTTGAAAACGAAATCTGGGGTGGAAATCAGAAATTGAAAATTATATACAGGGTACTATTGGAAGTATCAAAGTGAAAGCCAGGTCCAGTCAGAGCGGAGATCATTTTCAATTACTGTTTTTCTCAAATTGAGGTTTCTTGGACTGGAAGAATATGAAATTTTCAAGTTTTCATCTCCCGAAATGACTGAGATGATTCATTGAAACAGATATACTGATTTGATGTACTACGAAAACCAATAAATATGAACATTTATTTCATCTGTCAAATTTGACATTCAAACAATGTTCCGAACAATTCTGATTGTTGTTTTAGCCAATGAGCATACAATTAGGTGACTATTTTGCACTTGTTCATATAATCTAAAATTGGCACCAGTGCGAAATTATTAGGTTGTTTCAAATAGATACAAACATAATTGTAAACATTTGAATTTTATTAAAATAACATGGTGACTCTAAAAACTAGTTATCTCGAGCGGTGAACCTTTGAACGCAACTTTGCCAACAATCGAAAAAACAGAGGAAACAGTGTTATTTTTATCGAATTTTGACGATTATATACCTATGTGTCCCACACAGTGTCCCACCCTGTTTCGCTTTCTTGCGAAATTCTTAAATTCACAAACATAATTATTTTTTCAACTCTGCTTGTTTCCCAAATGCGTGGATCAAACGAAAATGTTCACGTTTTTGAGATGCGATTTTGTGGCATTTGGGAGAAACATGGTAACTCCAAAATTGAAGTTTTTCATCAGAAGCTATTCATGAGATCTTTAGATCAGTATATCATAGTTTTAGTGCGGAATCCACCTAAAATTGTGATATAATGCAAACAAGCATACCTCGAATAGCTCTTACTGAAAATATTCATTTTGGAGTTATGATGTGTCTCCCAAACGCTATAGAATTATTTCTCAGGCAGCTTTCAATGGATATTTTCACGTAGAATTTAGTGGCGTTTAGAAAAAAATTCAGAGCACAAATTTTAAATTTTTTAGATGGACCCCCTTAAATATTTTAACATCAAATGTTTCTATTTATTATTTCTCTGGACATATTCAATAAATTTCAGCTTTGAAAATCAGAAGAATCTATATTTGTTTGTCTTTTTTCAATAGGCCAGGCTTTGAATTATTTCACACATGTATACAATTGATGTTTTTTAGAACGCCATGTTTTTTAAAACTATTCATTTTATTACATTCTAACATATTCTCAAAATATTACTCATAACAATATCAACATGAAATTGGAAATGTTGCAAACGATAGAAACTTAATGCATTAAGTTTTGTGTTGAAGTTTTGGATGCATGTTGAACTTTTATGCATGAGTAGAATAATTCATGTACAATTATTTAAAAAGAATATGGATATTTCTGCTTTTTGTAATTTAAGTGAGGTTGTGATACATCATTGTTTATGAAAAAGCAACAATTTGACAGGGTCTTACATCTGAAAAATTCCACGTTCATGCTAAATCTCAAAAAAAATTTTGAATGACTATTAAAAGCGGTATTAATTTTTTCCTATTTTATACTGGACTCGAGAAAAAAATACAACTTCAAAATTGCACATTTTTCATTTTTACACTGTTTCTCAGAAACGAAAGGAGTTGGATTATTTCTCGATTCAAAAGTTTCATAGAAAACTGACACAGGGTCGCGCTTCTATCTTCAATAATAGCAGTGCAGTCTCACCCAATTTGGGATATAATGAATTAGTTTTTTAAAACACTTGTTCGGGGTATTTTCAAGAAAACTGAATTTTCTACAATATGATACCAGAGCTTCATTTATAAGCACTATAGTTTTCTAAATATTGTCTTTAAATTTTTTTTCGAATCTCGGGTCTCTTATGATAATTTGATTTGGACGAAAAAGACATTCGTTGTGCCGAGAATCTATATTGGCACCGAAAAGCGCAGGTCAAAGTAAATCATGATCTAACTGAGCAGGTTCGGATTCGCAGAGGAGTACGTCAAGGCTGTATATTGTCGCCGCTCCTGTTCAATATACAGGGTGTTTCCTTAACATGCGGCAAAAATTCAGGGGGCTGTTCCTTGGACTATTCTAAGAATATTTTGTCCTTTGATGATTTTTGAAAAACCTCTTTGTTTCGAAGATACAGGGCAAACAAAATTTTAGATAATAACATTTTATTATGAAAAATTACATGAAAATTTAACTTAACCTACGAAAACTGTTGAAAATGACCACCTCCAGCCAGCATACAAGCATCCAATCTTCTCCTCATTGACTGCCGAACCCTTTCAAAAACACCAGGATCATTTCTTATTAAGTTACACCCAGCAATGATCCGATTTCGCAAGTCTTCCACATTTTCTACTGGAGTGGTATAAGTCAAAAAACTGGCCGTTTTTTATAGTTGTCAAACACATTTAAAAATAAATTGTACCTACTTAGTAAACACAGTGCGGTACGCATTTTTATTTATACTATTATCAATTTTAAAAATATGAAAAATGTTGTTCGCCCTGTATCTTCGAAACAAAGAGGTTTTTCCAAAAACATCAAAGGACAAAATATTCTTAGAATAGTCCAAGTAACAGCTCCCTGAATTTTTGCCGCATGTTTAGGAAACACCCTGTATACTCTGAAGCCATCTTTAAAGAGTCACTTGAAGATAGAAACACTGGGATCAAAGTCAATGGGGTGTGGGTCAACAACATACGATACGCCGATGACACAGTGCTGATTACAGATAATATAGATGACCTACAACAACTAATTAATATAGTAGGTGAACATAGCCAAAACATGGGATTAAACATCATCAAAAAAACTAAATTCATGATTATCACTAGGGAAGCGAATACGTTTGGAAATTCTAGAGTAACATATAATGAAACACCTATAAAACGGGTAGAAAAATTCAAATATCTAGGAACATGGCTCTGTCAAGAATGGTCATCGGACGACGAAATAAAATGCCGAATTGAACAAGCTCGAAGTACATTCATAAAATTTAAGAATGTATTTACATGTACCGATTTTGCTCTTAGACTGAGACTAGTGCGATGCTACGATTGGTCAGTGCTTCTTTACGGAGTGGAGGGTTGGACCCTTAAGGTAAAAAACATCAACAAATTTGAGGCATTCGAAATGTGGATATATCGTAGAATCCTGAAAATACCATGTGTTCGGTTAATGGTTTTATTGGTATATTAAGTACAAAAATTCGTGGGTAACTGGTTAAATACCCAACACCATGGACTGCCAAAGTGAGGAATGAGGATGTTCTCAGGCGTATCAATAAATACCGTGAACTCTTTAGCATCGCGAAGAAACGAAAAATTGCATACCTTGGCCATATAACGCGAGGCCATAAATATCAATTCCTTCAGCTTATAGTCGAGGGCAAGATTGAAGGTAAAAGAGGATTAGGACCGAAATGGATATCATGGTTGCGAAACGTGAGGCAGTGGACGGGTATACAAGATGATCAGACATGGATCCATACAGCTAGAGATAGAGAAACCATGAAAAATGTGGTCGCGAACGTCCATTAATGGATATGCATTAAAAGAAGAAGAAAAAGAAGTGATAATGAACCTGAATTTGCAGTGAAAGACAAAAGAAAACAATCTGTCTGATGTCGAAGTGCAGGATGACTTGTGGATACAAGAGGTCCACTACCGAAATGGAAATGCTATCTCAAACGGGACATTCTTCATTCATTAATAATACTCAATTAAAAAAAAAAACTTTTTAAATTTTGGTCTTCTAATATTTTAGTCTTCATTTTTTGTTGCATAGCTTGAACATCTTTCATACTCCTTAGTTTTGTGTAATATCATATCATAAAAAGGCTTCGATGGTATGATCGGAGTAGAAACGATATGATTGCGAAAAATTGAGTAATTCTTTGGAAGACTGTACCAATATGGGAAACTATTGTGTTTAAAGCGACAGTTATTGTCGTATCATATTGTAGGAAATTTGGTTGACTTTGGATAATCACCAAAATTTGAAAGAAAAATCTATTCTATCGCGGTTTTTTCGATTTTTGACAAAGTTTCATCCAATGCTACTGTTCAAAAACTTGGAATATCCGTTAAGGTAAGGCCAACGTCGTTAACATGTCTGGAAAAATCAGATCTGTTGGATTTGACGCATTCTGTTGTATGAAATTACTAGACTAGTTGGGAAATACTATTTTTCGTTTAGGTATGAACGCTCATCACGAAAAAGGATGCTTTTCCCAACTGAATGCTATCTATTGCTCCGACTGATCAACCTCTCACAGACCGAATCATTGTCGCCCTAAAGCAACGGGAATGATTATGAGAACACAGACAATTCTCAATGAAGTTTCAATCACGACAACTTCGAACAGATTTGATTTGAACCGAGTGACACCCTCCACTCTTAGCTATATAAATCTCCCGTGAACGAGATAACTTATATAGAACGGATGCCACTTCAAACTTTCCTTAATAATCAAGTTCCTCCCGGAACGTGGCACAAAGAGAGAGAAGTTATTTTCAATTCATTCCATTCTCAAGTCCAAAGACAAATGGGATTACGTCATGCACTCCTTCCGGATATCCGGCCTGCAGCAAATCGACAAACTGTCTCCGTAATTTCAATTTCACGCCGGAGGTTTGGAAAGAAAACTTCCTGAGCCAGAGGATGGGGCTTCCGATGAGAGCGACCAAAGCCGGCACACTGTTGCTTGGGCAAGGAGAAGCCACCCAAAGAGGAGGGAGCGTATTTACTTTACTCCAATTCGACAGGGAGTGCAGAAGAATGCTTTGTCCTCTCGGTGACAATTACTCTCTAGCTCAACAAGCTCCCGACTATTTCTTAAGGAGCGGTCACATAACAATGGTATTGTGTGAATCCAATATGTGCTCCTTTCAGATTTAACATGAAGATGTGGTTGATGCTGAAGTGAAGGAAAGGGATTTTACTATTCTGGAGCCATTTTTTTCATACAACCCTTGTTAACGATTTTTCACTCATCCAGAAATATTATCCATAATGGAGAACACAAAGGTATGAAGTTACTAGTCGAAAATATGTAACACAGTTAGTTACTCGAAATGCATTCCTCATAACATAACAAAGAAGTGAACCCCATTTGCACTAATTTCTCAACTAGGCGTCCTTTGAAGATAAGAATCGCTCAAAATTACTCACTGACTTTACTTTACGTTCATTATGACAATGTCACGCTTGTTTGAAATCTGAATTTTCAGTTTATTTCTATATGGGATATAATTTCACTCTTTTTATTATTATATCTTTATCAAACAGAACTGAATAGAAAGCAATAAATATTCTGCAGTCAGTTTATGAGTTTGACATATTATTTCAGTTTATATTCCCAACTTCAGATAGCTAAGGGAACATAAAGAGCACACTTGAATTTGAGGTCAGTTCTAGTCAGATGCGTGCTCATAATGATATCCCTCATTTATTATGCATGCGCCTGTGATTTAGGACTAACAGCTTGAATTAGTTCCGAATTCAGCGTAGTGGCAAACGGTCTAAACCATCAAAATGCCAATTATACATCTGATGCACCGCAATTTAAGTTTATTTTGAGGGAAGTCTTACCCTGAGGGAAATTGGTGCAAACGGCCATCAAAAATACAATCAAACTCAAAGTTTAGTTTCTTAATAAACCCCTAAAGTACTTTGTAGTTGAATTGCACTCCAACCTAAAACCCAATTTAAAAGTCCACGCAATTTCATAATGAAATTAAATTCGTGAAAAAGAATTTAGGTGAAATGTTGTATGTTAGCATGACTGAAATAGTTCCATTCGACCTAGAATAGACAGTTGCAGTTGTATTAAACAACAGTCATCATGAAATTGAAGGAGGTTATGTTATTTTCAGGTCCTGTGGATATAACGTTCAGGTTCAAAGGTTCAATAAACACCTTGACATTTAGGGGAAAAGAACAATACCACATTGAAAATTACAAAAATAAATTGAATTGATAATTGCAGCTGACAAAAGGCAGGGACCTTTGCCTTGAATCAACATCACCGGATTTAGAAATCGAACAGAGAAAAATAGGATGAATAATTATAATTGAATAAGCATTTATAATTATCAATAACATTTGTTCAGAAATGGATATTGAGGATTATATATAACAAGCCAATCAGATTTTCAAGTGAACAGCTATACGATATTGCGAATATATTTGATGCCCGTTTACTGTTTGTGCACAGAATAATCAAGAGTACATATTTGGGGAAAATAATAGTATATTATTTAACGAGCAGTAATGCAAGTCATAACTCCCGCAGATGAAGTTTGCAGCGCGAGCCGGAGGCGAGTGCTGTAATTCATCAAGGGAGTTATGACCATTACTGCAAGTTGAATACTATACTTTATCCACAACTATAATAATATACATTCTTACTATCGCACATCATTCCTGAAAATTTTTGATACACCCTTATATTTATTTGTTTTGGGATTTCCCGCGGGCAATAAATTCTGTACCTACTAAAGAACTAGCTGCTTGTCATATTTCTGGAAGTGTACCTATATAATAATTCATCCTCACTATCGGAGGTCTTATTCAGAAAAACATTCACAACAATAATTAGGTGTCAACTAAATTTGAAAACGTCAGAATTATTCAAGTGACATAACTCCCATCGATAACAATAATGAGATGTTCGCTCTCTGTCAACCGGCTTGTACAGAAGCACAAAAGTAGCTTGATATTCGGTTGTCAAATAATTCTATGAGTCTATTCTGATTAATCACAGGGAGTTATAGGCGGGAGTTATTATAACTCCCGCTGTTTGTTCATAGATACTATTAATTGCTCAAAAGCAGTTGAATAATGAATACATTATTCAATAGGAGTGGATAAAGATAGAAAAACTCGACCACAAGTACAGCACAAGGACTAGACAAAAAGAATACAAAACAAGTAAATGTAAGAAGGGAATAGGACAGAGGTGTCATAATTATTTAGCACCCAAAATATATAAATTCATACCAACTGATTTAAGGGAGATAAAAATTTGAACAGATTCGAAAGAAATATTAAGATATGGATCAAAGAAAATAAAGCATTATTGTAAGATTTATATAGGTCAACACTAAAACTATGACAAGAATTCTCGAATCTGTGCTCCCAACTGTTAACACGTCCGATAAGTGGCTCCTCAGTGTATCTAATTTTCTTTCGTAATTACCCATATTTTCATAGTGAATTTCTTAGAGGTGCTTCAAGGTTTTTAAAGGTAGGAATTCTAGAGAAAAGGAAATAAAATCCTCTTCAATTGGATTTTTATACCCGATATATTTTTTTCCCTTTTCGCTTTGTTATTATTTGTTTACTCGATATACGCACTTCCACTGCGTCGATTACCCCACTACCTGCGCGTTGTAATTGCCGCTAGACCCGAGCAATTCGAGTATCCGAGATTCCGAGAATCGAGAATTCAGTACCTTCGTTACTGCGGGGGTACGTGTAGATTTCTACTGCTGACACTTACGCGAGCTGCGTAAGTTTTATCACTGACTCGGATAAATAAACGTAATCCTCCATCTACTTTACTTTCCTTATCCCTTCCGTGGCCAACCTAGTCTGTGCGAGCCTCTCTTATCGGCCCAAGAGAGTGAAGTTTGTGAAATTCCTTTCCACTTTTCCATTCGACCTAAATAAACTGAGAGATAATGCCTAAATGTCATATATGTTCGAAACAAACAGCTTCTACAAAGTTTACCAATTGTTCCAAATGTAACAAACATTTTCATTTAGAATGTCTGTTTTTGCTGCCCGATGGGTTGAGTCCGATTGATGATGATTGGATTTGTGGTTATTGTAAGAAGGAGGGGCGTTCACTTCGTAGTGGATCTATATCCTCGCCTTCTCAACAAACGATTACACCAGTACCAACTATAATAAACCCACAATCTTCGTCGCCTCTGCCAATCAGTTGTGATCAATTCGGCGTCCTTATGGCGAAATTAAATGAAATGTGTATTGATATGAAAACCATAAAATCGACCCAGATATCGATGCAATCGGACCTTTCCGAATGCAAGTCTATATTGAAAAAACATTCCGAGGATTTACGCCGTCATGACAGTTTGCTCGAGGAACATTCCAACCTCATAAAAAAACACGAAACCGCAATAGGAGCTTGCACTTCTGGAATGCGAGATTTAGAAGAGTCGCACATGCATATTTCAAACGCGATTAAAAACACTTGTGCTAAAATATCTGAGATCGAATCATCGAACTTGGGACAATCTTCTGGTAGCCCTGCCTATTCAGTTATTCAACCATCTGAAATGCTGGAACGCGTGCGTAGGTCTCATAATATACTGATTCGCGGAATTCCTGAAACTGTTGCTGTGAATGATGAAACGAGTGTTTCTCGGGTTCTCGACCTCATAAGTTCAGATGCAAATGCTCAGCGTACCTCCATCTCTAGAATAGGAGTTTCGTCCAACAACCGTCCGAGAATCGTGAAAGTATCTTTCAACAACCCACTGATCGTCACGAGAATTTTGAAAAATAAGCGACTACTCGTCAGCTCGGGTGACTTGCGTGGTTACAGTATTGCTGACGATAAAACACCTATGCAAATTAAAGAACTCAATGATTTGCGTTCCGAGCTCAAGCGCAGAATCGGCGCTGGCGAGACTGACATCGATATCAAGTATATTTCCGGTAAACCTACTATCACGAAAATCCCTTCTTCTAAAAGCTCAAAAAACTAAATTGTCTCCACAAGTGGACCATCTTCTACACCAATACACAGTCACTCTTCTCCAAATATTTGGAATTGCTAGCCTATGTCGACGACCATCATCCGAGTTTCATCCTGATTGCCGAGTCTTGGCTCCATCCTGGTATCCAAGACTCGCTGGTTTCGATACCTGGTTACTCAATTTTCAGACAGGACAGTACAACGACAGTGGGCCATGGTGGTGTTTGCATTTATGTAGCCTCGGAAATCTGTTCTTCATTTTCTTTGAAGGTGTCACACCTTGATCTGCCCGGAATTGACAATATATTCCTCGATCTCTTGGAGGTTAAGTCGTGCTTTCTTACAATTGGCTGTATTTATCGACCACGCCCTTGCCAATCCGATGTTTCATTGGCTGCGCATATAGGTGAACTATCCGCGACCAAACGCAACCTATATATAGCTGGTGACTTTAACATGCCTGATGTTGAATGGCCTATAACATCAAAGATCTATAATTCAGCATCTGGTATTTTTGTTGACACTATCCGAGACTGCAACCTATTTCAGATGGTAGACTTCCCTACGCGCTTCCGGAATTCGCAAACTCCCTCTCTTCTAGACCTGGTGTTGACGAACGATGCCGATCTTGTATCTATGCTCGAGCAATATCCACCCCTGGGTAAGTCAGACCACATTATTATCCTCTCCACCATTCATCTGAAATCTCAAGTGTCATCGCAGAAGTCTGAGAAACAGCTGAAAATCATTGACTTCCATAGGCTTTCTGAGAGACTTGGAGAGGTCGACTGGAGTACTCTTCTTTCCTCGACCACTTCTATTGAGCAGATGTGGAATGATTTTAGCTCAACCCTTCAAAGTCTGACTAGTCAATGCTCGTTCACGAAGAATATTGTGCAGATAACGACTAAACCCTGGATCGACCAAACTATCCTGAAGCTAATACGACACAAGAAATCTATATGGCAGCGTTATCAACGCCACAGACTATCAGAAGATTACGAACACCATCGACGTTTCTCTAATTCGCTCTCTTCAGTAATTGCCGAAGCCAAGCGGAACTACGAATCCAATCTTATACGCTCAAAGAATAAAAAGAAATTCTTCAAATATATAAGATCAACTCTTAATTCGAAAGTAGACGTACCGATAGTTCTCAATTCTAATAACGATCCTTGCTCCTCACATGAGGAGACGGCGAACGTACTGGCTGACTCATTTGCTGCTTCTTTCACGAGAGGAAACTACAACTATCCCCAACTGAGTGATGAGAGAAATTCGTCCGAAATAACAGAGACCAGTTTTAGCCCTACAGCCATTGAGACCCACCTTTCATCTCTGGATGCTAACTCATCTCCTGGTGCTGATGGAATCTCCGCCAGATTACTGAAGGAGTGTGCCCGACCACTCTCCTATCCCCTCTCGATCATGTACGCACATTCAATGGCAACATCTTCCCTACCCTCTGCTTGGCGCAACGCACTTGTAACGCCAATTTACAAAAAAGGAGATAGACTAAATGCAGAGAATTATCGTCCCATTAGTCTGGTCCCGATTGTGGCGAAACTGTGCGAGAAAATTATTTTGGATAGTTTGCTTCAATTTGTACTTACCAACCAACTTATTCCAGATTGTCAGCACGGCTTCCTACCTGGTAGATCTGTCATTACAAACCTGCTCATGTGCGTTAATTCCTGGTCTGAGTCCTTAGATAGAGCCTTTCCAGTCGATGTGGTTTATGTAGATTTTGCTCGGGCATTCGACCGTGTTCCACATGACCTTCTTCTGCACAAACTCGAACACGTTGGGGTCCGTGGCCTGTTGCTATCGTGGATAGAAGCTTTCCTTACCGATCGAACCTTCAAGGTTCGTGTCGATAAAAGTTTCTCTTCGGTGAGACCTGTTGGAAGTGGAGTTCCACAGGGTTCTGTTTTGGGTCCCCTGCTTTTCCTCCTTTATGTTTCCGATTTACCGAAGATCTTTGAATCTCAGTGTTCCCAATTTGCCGACGACACCAAATTATTCGGTAACCCCAATGTTGAAGCTCATCTGATCCAAGAAGACCTGGATCAACTAAACCGTTGGTGTCAGGAGTGGAAATTGCCTTTAAATTACGAAAAGTGCGTTGTTCTGCACTTGGGTGCTCGGAATCCCCGTCATCAATACTTCCTGAACAACAACCCCCTTGCTACTTGTAGTAGCCATGTCGACCTTGGTGTTGTTGTAACAGAGAACCTTAGCTGGTCCGACCACATTCTCCATACCGTTAACAAGGCCAAGAGAACCTTATACATGGTTCAGAAGGCTTTTGGTGGATGTGATCCATCTACGTGTGCTACCCTCTACAAGCTCTACGTGAGACCTATATTGGAGTTCGCAGGTCCTGTGTGGGGGCCATTGTTGAGTAGAGACTCGGCACTGTTGGAGAGTATCCAGCGACGGGCAACTCGTCTACCCTACGGTTTCTTGCGTCCGAGTTATGGTGAAAGATTAAACCTGATGAACTTATCGACGTTTAATGACAGGAGACTTCGTGGTGATCTTATCATAACGTTCCGTGCTCTTCACCACCTTTTCGGGGTTGACCTTAGCGGTCTCTTCAGGTTAAATCAGGACGACCGTCTCCGTGGCCATGCTTACAAGCTGAGGAAGGAGAATTTCAGAACATCGCAGAGACAAAATTTCATATCGAACCGTGTGTTTTCTACTTGGAACTCTTTACCGTCATCAGTGGTGAATTCAGTGTCTGTGAATGCCTTCAAGGGTAACTACGATACTTGGTTTCGTCGCGAGTGAGTGCCACTTTTGTTTATTGAACTGATTAATCTCTTTTCTTTAAGTTTGGGTGTATATATATTTTTTTGCATACAATGTATAATTTTTGTGAGTTTATAGGTTTGTCCTCAACTCTTCCCTTTGATATAATAATAATAATAATAATAATAATAATAATGTGACATATAGTACCGAATTTGACCAGATATCCGGGAATTTGATGTTTATACCCGATTAGGAGTGGAAATTAAAATTTTGATAGGGAACACACATTTAATTTGATTACGTAGGAAAGAGAAATTTAATTTGAAACGCTTTAGAATAGTGGTAATGTGATGCAGACCTTACACAGACGGTAGGGTCGTCTCGATTTACCTGCCATCTCAAAGGACAAGCTAATGTTTACTTCAAATATTAATATTGTATATATATGTTTGGGTTGTAAAAAAAATGAATAAACATATTATTATTATATTATTATAATCAACTTAATTTAGCCAAATGATCTGTTATGATTGAATTTATAGTATATTTCCCATTAACTGCAATACCAAAAATTGGTTGATAGTCATCTGATTTCTTTTCAGAATTGTTCATAGGAAACATGTTATTGATATTAATTTCAACACTGCAGTTTCAACTACAACGAGCCGTATGATGTCTAATTGGAGTCTCATTTCAAATGTCGAAATAAGAAATGTACGTTTCCATACTCCATATTCTCATTGCAATTCAAGTCCGGAGATCTAAGCGGGCTATGACACTGAACTTTCTCCTGACATTCGATCAAAATGTTTCCTAACAGCAAGTGTATTATTTATCTACTGATTTATACGTACCAATAAAGTTTTGTCAAATTCCGTGGTCCTCATAAACAATCTCTATTCAGATGTTTATACTAAAATTTTGCTGATACTTGGATTATGTGAAGACTTTCATCCGTGCAAATATGGATAGTATGAAATTTAAAAAATCCAACTTAAGCCGAGGCCACATAGAGCGCTACGTTTGCTATGTTCGCTTCGTTCGCGATGCATTCAAAAATTAGCCATCTCTATTTTGCACCGACACTGGTACGCTATATTCGCTATGTTCGCGATCTAAGCCACGTGGCCTTATGTTTGATTCTCGGCTATATTCAACACATCGCGAGGGCTGCCGCGGTGATTTTCGCTTCAGTGTAGTGTGATCTGTCGAAGGATAATGTCGCTTTTCAATAATATCTTTTTCAATAATGCTTAACAATTGGTCAAACTGCTGCGGGCTCATTCGAAAATATTCTCTAAACTTAGATTCATCTCCTAGCAACTGAACTACGAGATGATGAAATTCACCGAAATCCTTTCTCGTTTTGTTCACTTCGTGGACCCATTTTCTTTTACGTTCATTTTTGCACAACGAAAAAAATAAAAGCAACTCATCGTCATCGCTAACACCGTGCTTGGTAACATCGTCAAATACAACTGAGCCCGGTTATTGCAAAAAGTGAAAGATATACTAAAGTATGTAGCTTTCCGTGTGGCCGGTAACTTAGCGAACATCGGATCCTTAGCGTCCATAGCGTCTATAGCTTATTAAGCATAGTGCTCTGTGTGGCCTCGGCATTAGGCGAAGCCGGCTTTATCAGTTGAAAGGCTGTTCAGAATTTCATTCTGACTTGATGATCAAGAAGAATGATTCACACCTACGTGCCAATAGAGTTTTGTTAAATTCCGTGGTCCTAATAAACAATCTTTAGCCAGATGTTTATACTTTAATGTTGCTGATGCCTGGATTCATAAATTATGTGTAGACTTTCATCTGAGCAAATATGAATAGTATGAAATTCAAATAATCCAACTCAGGTGAAGCCGGCTTTATCAGTTGAAAGGATATTTAGAATCTAAATTAGGATGTTCAGAATTTCATTCTGACTTGATGATCAAGAGGAATGATTCATACGTACCAATAGAGTTTTGTTAAATTCCGTGGTCCTAATAAACAATCTCTAGCTAGATGTTTATACTTAAATGTTGCTGATGCTTGGATTCATGAATTATGTGTAGACTTTCATCCGTGCAAATATGGAAAGTATGAAATTTAAATAATCCAACTTAGGTGAAGCCGGCTTTATCAGTTGAAAGGATATTTAGAATCTAAATGCGGATGTTCAGAATTTCATTCTGACTTGATGATCAAGAGAGCTCACAGGCGTTGAACATGGGATGGATAGAAAAGTAGTTGTTGTTACATAGTTTCACTTATGCCCTCTTTGTCTGAAATTCTTCTTAAATTTATACAGGAATTTTCAGTCACAATATTTGAAATTTACTATAAGAATGAATATTTTGAGATTTGCGTTTAAAAAAAGACCCAAGAAGGATCAGAGCTCAAACAGCCAGTCAGATGAGAAGGGGTACTATAGCAGTTTTTAGTTTTAACGTGCCAATAGAAGTAAAGTTTGGTGACTGATTTCAATATTGTCAGTGATGTTGTGATTATTAAAACAATGCGATGAAAATAAGGGGATCAGGGCCGTCTTCAACCTCTTGGAGGCCCTGGACACATTAGGATAATGGGGCCCTTACCCACAATGCCTACATACAAAATGAAAATACAGGGACTTTCCTTTCTACCGAGTAAGTTTATTCACGATACTAATAGGGTCGGTTTCACAAAACTTTGTTGGTACCATGGAGGTAGAAGAACCTCCATGGTTGGTACCGTTAAAATAATTGGAGCCACCACGATTCATCGAAATTTCATAACGAGTGATTCGATTGGTTCGAATTCACGTAAGGTTTTTTAATCTCACAGTTTTGTGAAATCGACCCATAGACAGGGTATGACAATGCAGTGCTGTAGTTACTAACAAGTCACGAGAGTCGGGACCAGTGTTCTCAACTCGAGGGAATTTTGCTAATTAAGGGAATTTTGGTTTTCTCTATTTTTCAGGAGTGATAATTGTACCTTCTTTGCATGAGTTTTGTTCATTATATCATGGGAAAAATCTCGCGAATTGACAAGTTTAATAGAATGAAATTATTGGGGCCCCATTTGATATTTGATACTTTCAGTTTGGCTTGTGTGTCTCTTTAGTTCAGGGCCCTCTGATATTATGATATTATCTGAGATTATGTAGTTGAATGGGGATTTCCTTGGAAGATTCCGAATGAATACAGTAATGCAAAAATGTGATCAACAACACGATTCGAACAGATGTTTTATGGCTAACCACTTTAGAAAATAACACAAGCTAATAATTACTCTTATCTAGTGTGAGCCAGTATGGGCAGGGGTCATAAAAATTGCAACTTTCGAGAACTTGTTGATGAGAAACTGGGAATTCCAATCCATTTGGAATTATTGTGAATGAAAACTTCCGCCTTTTAACCTGAACGGGGAATTTTTGTACACGAAGGGAAGCATTCAGGTCTTTTCGAAAAAATCTGTTCGATAATAATATAGGGAAATTTTTCAATAAAATATAGAATTTCCAAACTTCATTGAGGAAATCTTCAATCTTTCGGTTCGGAAGAATTGATCTGAGCGGGGCCCCTATAGATCGCGGGGCCCTGGGCACTTGCCCAATGTGCCCTAGGAGAAAGAGGGGCCTGTATGGGATTGATCAATCAAAAATCACATGCTGAAATTGAGATTGGATAGCTATTATGAGCAACATACGAACTGAACCCAGCTCATTTATTGTGATCGACTATCAGCAACAAAAATTTAAAAACGTGACCGATTTCAACGTGACCTACTACGTCTTTGAAGGTGACAGCAAAAAAATGACAGATGTTTCTACACCTAGAATCTTATGAAAAACGAGGCAACGAAGATAAAGAACCATAGAGACGAATTGATAACCACCTCCGTTTTTCATGTCGACTGAAAATAATGATTCTGCTCGAATTTAAAATTAAATTCCATTTCTCTGCCTACTTTTAATCTCACGGGGAATAAATTGACTTTCAATCCCCTGATAAATTTTGAATTCATAACGGCCAAACCCACGAACACATGAAAAAAAGGGAGGGGAATAATGAAAGTTCATGTACAATGTGCTGCTTTCATTCCCAGCTCGATGCTTATTCCGCGGGCGAGACTTCACAAATGCAACAAATTCGCAAAATAACCAGTAGCTCTCCGTGGGTGTAACAACCACGACCACGCCAACTGCGACGGGACGTATTGACGTTTTACAAATTCAACAGGCGGCGAAGCGGCAACTTTCATTAGGATGATAATGTTGGGGACGTAAACTCCGCATTACGCCGCCGTTCCAGAAATAGCACCGAACCCGATACCGCGTCTCCAATGAGATATGACGTCGGAAGACGCCGAAAACGGGAAATCTTCAGGACGACAATAATGGAGACACATGCTCCTCAAGCCATGCAGTGTTAACTGCAAAATCGCATACGCTATTCGCTTCATTTGGTCTTAAAGGCGCTGTGCATATATTTGAAACTAGCTGGCCCAGCGAACTTTGTTTCGCCTCAGAGATACATAAAGTTGTATTAACAAAACATTGGTATTATGTCAAGTAGGAGGTATATAAGGCAAAGATAAAGTACAAAATATACAACAAATTTTAATACACTGAAATAGGTAGGTATGTACATTGTTATTTACATGAAGAGACTTCACTTCAGTAGTGGCTTTTGGGGGTGGCGAACGGGGCAATCGCCCGCGGCCTCGCTCTTGGTGGGGCCTCGCGCGCAACTACCCGAGCAAATTTTGATATTGATTCATATCATTTGAACATGAGGGTAAATTCGAGAAAACTTAGTTAACCAATACATTCATTCAGAAAAAAATTGAAGAAACCACCTTGTAGTTTTTGAATATTGCACTATTGGAACGCCCGAATCGGTAATTGAGGCACCAGATGTCCGATCCACCAGATCAGTAGGTGGAATAGAATGCACACAACACAATTAGAATGAAAATTATCTAACTATTTAGGTACAATGTTTACTTATCCCAGATGTTGGAACCTCATAAAATATTTATAGCCCTGTTGACCGTTCTTTGGCGCTCCCTTAGAAATATTCGTTGAATTATCGTCTCATGAATGAATTCATTTCATTGTAGAGAATTACGGAAGGAGGAGATCTAAATTGTTTTTTTTTCAAATCTAATGATAAGGGATAAGAAAGAATATTGCGTTCAGTTTTGTTACATTCTATTTTTTCTGATGGAAAACTTCCATTGTTTTTTATTCTTCATTTACATTCAGAGGTCATATTCTTATTTTTCGAATAAATTCGAATTTTTCTTGTCATTGAATTTAGAAATTAATTCAATTCGTTAGTTTCTCAAGCCGTTCTTTTCAGTGTGGTTCTTGTAAATATAAATTTGGATACCAACTATCCATTGAATTTATCCAATACACAATACTTGTTTCAGTATATCGGATACTCAAAAGTATCCAAGCTTCACAACACTACCACGCCCTCAATCAATCTCATAATTAGTGGCTCCTCTATGGCTCGGACAATCCCAGGAAAAGTTATATATAGTGGATTTTGCAGAGAAATCTTCGATAGAAATATCGTAAAAAAAGACTGTTTCCAATAGAAATATGGATACAAGATGGTGCCATTTCTCATGAATCTTTCTATTCTGTTCATCTGGATAATACAAATGAATAGTTTCATATTTATGGTCTTCTCGAAACCAAAAATTTTCTTTTCAATATACCTAATAGTACTTCCATCATTTATTTTCACTATCTGTGGGAATTCCGCTACCCGTCTCTTTTTCAACCCCCGCTGTAGATCCAAAGTCCAAGACTTGTGGTTCAATTGGTTTGGTTCATTAGAACGGAATGAGCAAACGAGTCATTTTCATAGTGAAGAACCGAAAAAGTATGAAAAAACTGTGTGTTACCTAAAAATAATTCCTGAAACTTTCTTCGAAATTCAACAAGATTTTCGAAATGAGTTCGCGTGATCGAAATGCCGGTAGAAAATTCGAGTCGGGTAGTTCAAAAAGGAAACGATCAATCAAAAGAGAGCAGGAACATAAAAATCCAAGTGGATCTTCATATAAATTTATGAAATATGATGATCAAAAAACCTCTACGAATCATTCATTGCCTGTGAGTGATTCTAATCCTGATCCAGCTGAAAACAGTGGAAATCAGTGATAGTGAGTTTTTGAAACATTACAGCTACTTGCAAGAGTGGGTGAATCATGTGATATTGATGGGCATGAATTGTGCTAATAATTGAACATATTTATCCGTATGTATGAAGGAAACGATGACATGGTCTCGGTGCTGAAATACACCGCCCCTGCTTCACTTTATTTGAGAAGTACTTAATTTATATTTGAAAAATGTCTCATTGTAGTACCTTGTTTTTTCGTGGACACGCAACATACAACTAGCCATGAGAAAAACAACTATTTCCTAGATTTATGCCACACACACTCAAGGAATGGCCTTGGGATTTGTTAATTGTCATAGCAAACGCTAGGCGAATTGGAAATTGAATTCTCTCAAATTCGAATGGCATATCTGTTGAGAGCATCGGGAATGAGAACTTTCTCACCTTCATATTTTCATTTGAGTATTGTGCAATGTGCAACTATCTGTTCTTGTCGGATTCTCTCTTCTAACCAGATGAAAATGTGTGCATGTGGCAGGCCATTCGATTGAATACATCCAGTATCGAGTATCTCCGAAGAAAGGATTTTTTGTAATAATATTCATTAGTGACTTCACTTTTTGATTGAATACTCATGCAGTGATGTCATGTCGATCAACTTATGTTTGTCCGTGAAGAAGCAGTTGGGCGAATTCTTTCCATTTTGGATTGCAGGTAAATGTAATGAATAAATCAGGACGACCACAATTTCGAACGTATGTCATTGCATCTTGTGCATATTCATGCATATGACATATGCAATATATATGCTGGTAAAATTGTCAATATACCTACATTGGCTTCGGTAGCGATTGCATCTCGTAAATGAATATATTCATCTGAATGTAGTTTAGATTGATACAGGCGCTCTGTTTGAATTTCACAATACATATCCACACAATACTGCTGCAACAATCCAGCAAATAGTTATCATCATTTTTACGACCATTCAACAAAATGAATACTCATTCATCGAGCTAACTTTCTTGGTGGTTTCTTGGCCTAAAATCAAATAATTAAAATTTTTATTATGTAAACATTTGAAATTTTAGTATAGGTACTCATCATTCAATGGATTCATCATCTCGATATTGAATGAATGATGGATCCATCATCACCTAATTTTGAGAAATTTATGTTGTGTATCTTCAAGTGTTTGTAATGATCCAATTCTATGGTGAATTTGGTCTTGGATCTGAATAGCAGAAAGGGAAGACAAAATAGGTGATTTGAAATAATCAGTGTGAATGTCGTATTGTTATCTTAGATGTTGGATCGAATCCACGTTTTTGAATTGTATCTGCTTCGAATGTAGTCATTTGGAAACACCCATTGTATTTTTGTGTGTTCGATAGAAAATATCTTGATTCGGATGTTTTTCCATGGAACAGAGAATGGAATTATTCAGCTGAAAAAGGCAATAATGGCAATTTCACCTTGTCATTTTGACAGCACAATCAAGACGTTCAGGCAACTCAAAATACACAGTAATTGATGACAAATGAGGATTTGTTCAAAATATTTCGTTATACAATTTTCTGTAGTGTTCGGAAAAAAAAGGTGTAATAACGCATGGACTCAGATGCGTTAATATTATATCAAAATATGTAGTTCACCGAATTGATATCAAAAATAATACTTTCACGAAGACGCTTTTAACCGGAGAAATATTTATTGGCTTCATTCGCAAGAAAGAAAGTTATTTCCTATTTTTTTCGTTTTATCAAAATTTTCAGGGTTTCAAAGTATCTTATGTTATACCGGCCGTAGAAGAATCGGAAGAAAAACTTTCATAAAAAACAGTTCCTCCAATATCCAGTCAGCCAATATGGCTGACTGAGTTTTATAGATCAAGATGAGACATCTGGCGTAATTACTAGTGAAATTTTGAATAAGAGCTTGAGTTCAAGTTATTTTTCTTGACAGATTTCAAGAAGTAATGTGAAGATTTTTTTATATGATAATATAAGAGTCTTCAGGGATTAATGGCCGTGGTCTATAAGGAAATAGGTACATCACCTACCGTTCTGCCTATATTTGCGGTAGGCAACTTCAACAGATTCTTGTTCTAAGATTGCAACTTATGTGTAATGATAGCAAGATTATTGATTCTATAGTTCACACTATATCTTGAAATGAACTCATGAGTTCTCATCGGCTAGATTCAAATTTGAAGACCCAAGAAATCTATCAAATGTAAAAATATCCGAAATCAACCTTTATCCCACTCTTGAGACACTCGACATTTTGGTTTCATAAAACTATAGACTTCATAACAAAGACTATGGTTAAATCTTTGATTGGACACTGGAATAGCGAAAATGTTTGCAGACTCGATAAAGTAAATGAAAAATAATAAAAGCTCGGGAACAAATACTGTTTCTGCAAGAATTCTTAAAGCAATGAGTACAGAGATATCAGCATTTTGTGCACTGTATCAATCTGTCTATAAGCCAAGGCATATTCCCTTGATCTTTAAAGAAGGCTACGGTCATTACATTCATGCTGGTGAATTGTTTGTGACCTTTCAAGTGCCATTGATAGTCATTCTTTTTAATGTTATAACTTAGAGTTTAGGGGTATATCCCTGGACTGGTTGAAAAGTTATCCCAGGCAGAGACCATCAAATGTCAAAGTTGGGAATGCTCTGTTATAGAGAAAACCTTGAAATGAGGACCCCTAATGGGTCTTTCATAGGACCACTGTTATTAATTATTTTCATCAATAACATTCTTGAAATGAGTTGTTGAGGTTCTGTCATTCCTCTATCATTCTCAAAGATGTGTTTGATAACTTCATTGAATGATGACACTTCGTTTGCTGCCAGGGATTCTTTTTTTGAAAAGCTCTATATATTATACGAGTTTCTACTCGCATAATACTATCTTGTAATTAACAGATTGAATGCATTCATTTCTCATTAGGCAGGTGTAGAAAGAAACTTGTCACCACATCTATAGACTGTGTACTGTGTAAGACCTCTTAGAGTTTTACTGGGTCATAACATGAGATTATTCACATTAATTCGATCTGTAGTAAATTATAGAAGCTGTTCAGCTTCCCACTTGCTTTCCATGCCATCATTCACTATAGCCGAGTATACAGTCATTCATCTTACAATATTCTACTAGGTGAAAATTCGCCAGACGCTGGTAGGGCCTTCATAACACAAAAACGAATATGACGAATGAACTTGTAAATCAGTTCTTTCAAGAAACGGTATTCTCAAACTGTCTTATATTTTGATTCTTAAAACCTTATTTATTTATTTATTTATGTATTTATTCATTTATTTATTATACATTGGAATACAAACAGGCATACACCCAAAAAAGTATCCACATATTACAAAAAAAATTTCAAACAGAAAGAAATCTTCCTAACCAAACATAAAAAAGCAAACATAAGTAATAAGTACAATTTTCAATAGCTACAATTTTCAACACACAAATTCACAAAATCAGTATCCTGAATAACTCAGTTCAGCTTTTATTGTTCTCTTCAACCTGAGCAACGAATCATGGAAAATGTCTACGTTGGAACAAAGCAAATTGCACGTCGTAATCATCCTAGAAACCGGAGAATTCTGCGCCGAATTTGTATTTCTGAAAGTACCATAAAACGTACCGAAGGATCGTAAACCGAAATTTGGAATCCTAAGCGAAAAGAACTGTACGATCTCAGACACAGAAAATTCACTCCTCATCGCCTTGCAAGCAAACAAAACATCCGACAAACGTCTACGATCAGATAAATTCAGCATATTGAACATACGCCGAGCAGCCGTGTAATCATGATTTGTTATTACAAAATTATTTCGATATGCCAAATGTCTCAAAAATCTATTCTGAACACTCTCCAAGCGCTGCACGTAGCATTTATACCGCGGGTTCCACACGGAAGAAGCGAAACTCAATCTACTGTGTACAAAAGAGTAGTACAGCGTAGGGAGCGTCTTATTTTCTCTGAATTGAGCTCCGTTTCGAATAATGAATCCCAGCATTTTATTTGAATTATTGGTTCCTTAGTATACATGAAGGACAAATAAAATAGCATACCCGAAATTATCTAGCTTTCATCACTGCTATACGAGAAGTTGGGGAGTACTTCTCGTGCCGAAACCAAAAAAAATTGAAATGTGGCCTACTTACCCGGTTATAAAATTGTCATTTACCTTCCAATATTCGATCCCTCAATCTTAGAGAATTCAAGACGAGTGTAAAGGCTCTGCATTATTATACTGTTGGTGATGCTTTTAATCATTGTTTTTTTTCCATTTTCCTTGACTTGTCTCATACATAATTTTATGTCCGATGAGATAAATAGATCACTTTTTCATTTATTCGAGAATAAAAAGTGTTGCAGATCCATATGTCGAAGTACCGATGTCGAAATCTCCAAGAGTTAGATTTTATTTCATGCATCGGGCATCTGAAGATGAAAGAGAAGTCTCAGGCGAGAACCATAACATTTTCCTTCTAGTCGGCGCTACGAAACAGAACAACTCCAAGAATTTTTTCCATTAGTGTCGTCAGTTCCACGATGGGAATTTCGAGTCGGGCTCTCAGCAGAAAACTGTGAAAATTATAAGATGACGAAAAATTTCGCTGAGGTTCTATCTTGCGTTTTGTTCGAGAGAAGCAGAAAGGAAGTAGAAAAGATCCACCTACAGAAGGTGTTAAGTTAATTCCATTAATGAGAAGTAAGTCAATAGATATGAAGATACGGAATGGAGAAGTCCTGCAGATACCTGGAGAAAGTATGAAAGGTATCACGAACTTAGTTCGAGAAGAGAAAAGTAAAGTGAAATTTTAGTTGTTGAGTGGAAATCCGAACAGGAGAAATTTTCAATATCATCCTTTTGACGACAGAGAGCGACTGTTCTGTTTCCATGTTCAAGCCTATTTTTGTGAGGCATTGAGAAAGGGAAGTAGCTCAATCTGAAAGGTGTCAACAAGTGTTGGATTTTAACACAACTCCAAAAACCCCCACAAATTTCTTGGATAGACCCCCAAAGACACCGATTTCATAAAGGCAACTTGTTTCGACCGCTGGAATACCAAATACTAGGGTATTCTTTAGCATAGATTTAGGCGTGTTGCTCACTTTTTTCCCAAGATAACTGGAATGTATGGAGCTTGCTTGATGTCAGTAGAAATCATTTAGAATCCAGTTTTTGTCCTAAGGGAAGACTGCTTACTGTTTGACCCCCCTTTCCGAATGTACGGAACTATAAGGTAGTGGGTAGATCCCATCAAACTACTCTCTACTCTCCCTTATAGCATTCTTGGTTTCATTGATCGTCCTTAGAACATGGTTCTCAGAATTCATCACAACTACTGACAAGGTGACCAACCGTGCCAATGTTCAATCCGAAGCCATTAATAATAATGTATATAAGACCAGTTGCCCTAACTGGTTTTGTCTCTGAGAATCCGAGAAAATGTTATCAAGATTTTATTTCTTTATGGATATATAATATAATTTTTGTTCTCATTTTCATACAAAAAAATTTATTTTCTGATGTAACAGTATGGTCTCTGGAAGGTTATATATTCTTCGTGCCTCAAACATAAAAGGTTGAGAATTTGATATTTTACCGACCACTACCAAATTTTCTGTGAAATACCGAATATCTTGAAGGAATCCATGAAACATTACAAGTCATTGATTTGGAAACGATATCTTGAATCTATCGGAAAATGGGCCTATTTAAACAATTTCCAAAATTAATTACGTGAAAGTTTAAATCCATGTCTATATTTTCCCATTCAAAGTTGAGCTTCTCTACATAAGGCCATTGTATAAAAATTGTATGAAATTTATACAATGATTAAGCTTATATCGATTGCGAGCTGTATTTGTTATCGTGTTCGAAATTTATTGTTTTCATTCCATTTCAACTGGAATCATGAATACAGCTTTCGGCTACTATGGGGGAATTCAATCCCAAATCGCCCCATTTTTGTTCAGAGCTGTTATACCGTTGCGCCCTTGTATGAGTCGTAGAGAACCACGAAAACTGGAATCAAATAATTTTGTTGATTCGGGTAATAGCAGATATGTTGACCTCGGTTCCCCTCGTATTTGCACTCTTCCACTGCCTTGTTGAAAAAGTTTTTTTTCATGCACATGTGAAGAACTCGGTCGAGGACTTTGTGTATTATATATTTGAGCAAGAGCTCAAAAATTAAGGTTTCAAGTCAGTGTTTCTTGTTTCTTCACCTACTCATGTATATACCAGGTTTGAGAGTTATTTTTCTCAGAAGTATGTGAAAAATCTAAATCATATATGTCTCATCATCATCTGCGATGTTTTCCGAGGCCCAATCGATATGATACCATAATGGTCAGAGCCCTTATTTTTTCCTAGTTTGGTGTGTAATATACTCCTCGTCAATAAATTCCGGACAGGAAATTTTTGTCAAATTCAACACCCTATCGTTTTTCGTGGTACTCCAATTTTGTTGACATTTTCACCAGGTATAGAACTAGGTCCTGTTATATTAACCTGAACTTAACTTAGCGAAAATACCTGTAGTTTATCCGTTATACAGGGTGAAACAAAATCTTGTTTCATTGTTGCATTTGACAAAAATTTTGCCTGTCCGGAATTTATTGACGGGGAGTGTAGTTGGGATTAACGATTTGTCACATAGAGTACTCAAAGATAAATCCTTAAAAGTTTCATTAAATTAATTAAAATATCATAATATCAAACTTTGGGAGGGAAAAGTGAAACTTCGAGCAAAGGAAAGCTGACTTCGGAGGCAATATTGAAATTTTTGAGATATTAGCAGCTATGATATCTGGAATTTGGTAGTTTATTATTGTTGATATTGATATTAATAATAATATTTATAATAGTAAAGGATTCATTGATTTGTTTGGATCAGAAACATTAAATGTTTATGTTAATTATGTTATTAATTAGCAAATAACCACACGGACTGGCTCAACAAATATATACATTTGTTTATTTTCTGAATAATTCAACTCTGTAAATAGTTTCAGGCTTTCACCACCGGATATACTGACATTAAGAGAGTCTTCCGGGCTTATTGCCCGTGATCTATTATTAGGAACTATATCACCTAAGGTTTCGCTTACAACTGCAATAGGCAACGGATCGAATCCAGCATCACTCTCGGAAATTCAGCAGTCGAGTTACAACCTCACGACCTAGAATCCTCTGAAGATGCCTACCGCAGTTGTGGGCGAGACGTTAGGTGAAATAATTCCTAATAGACCACGGCCAATAAGCCTTAATCTCAATTCAATTTCGTGCTTATATTTGTCAACATTTTTGATAAAAATAATTTAATTATAGAAAAGTTTGGAATCAAGGAGAATATTTGAACCAGCCAGAGCAGGTGTGGAAACCTTGACATGCCAAATCTACAGAATCCAATTCCGTGCAGTTTTAAAGAAAATTCAATGATTTACCCTTTTCGGAAACTCCTGCATAGTGAAAGCAGAGAATACTTTTCTTCTGATACGAAATAAATTAGATGATTTTGAAAACTGAAGACGTTGAAAGGAGATTCTGACTCTTCGGCTAACACTCGAAACGTCAGAATAAGGCTTTCGGTGAATTTGACCTTATTATGAGGTTGAATGTTTATTAAACTAGCGTTTTCTTGAGGTAACTTAAGCGTAAAATTGGATGTGACAGTTCCATTCAAATCTCTATAATGCCGAGAGCTGAGAGCCGAAATTCGGAGAAACCTCCATTATCGCCTCGGTGTATTCCGATGAGGATCATACCGAGAAGGACCATTACATAAAATTAACCACGTTGGTTACGACGTAGCATGTTTTTGATAAATTACTGTAGCCAATATAAAAGCTTTTACGATCGCTCGGGAAGTTTACATAGTTGATCGAGTTTTATGGGATATTCAACCCTTTTAACGGACTGAGAATATTGAATTACCATCACCTGAGCGGTATCTGAGCTGACAACCACATCGGGGATTATAAAGTAAAATTTCGAGACGACGATGAAAGTGTTGAAGGTATTTCAACATTAATTTTTAAAAATTCAATCGGCTAATCCTCAAATTACTGAAGGCTGGCTCGAAAAATTACACAGAATTAACCTCACCTGAAGATATCGAATATCGAATAAAAAACAAAAAATCACGAACCACGAAGTGCCTTCTCATTAACGAGTATAAGAGGAAATATTTCTATGAATATCGTTATGTGATATATAAATTCAAAAATCATGGGTAGAACTGTGTTGGGTATCTTTAATTTGACAGAATGCCAAAATATTGGTCAAAATAATAACCGATGATGTCGCTGCATTCACCGATCAGCTGTATACCGAAACAAGTATTGTTTCTTGTGTACATTAGATTTCTATTATTTGTATTTTTGGGATTTTTTAGTTTGAACGTTTATTGACTATCAATAATCGAAGTTGCTTCCTGAATTGTGGATCCTGTGTTCCCGTGGATTGGATTATATTGTAAGTGCGAGTATAGGTTATATGCTCTTTGTTATATTTTATGTCAGGGCCGTTTTTACCAGGGGTGCTGTCAGAACGTATCCTTTTCGGTCATAGTAGAAGAAGGCGGCAAAACCTTATCCTGGTGCGGGCGGCATATACCTTAGGAATATTGAGGTGAGCACTATTCATTTTTGAATGCTTTTCAGATCATCTGGCAAGATGTTTTCCAAAGGTTCCTCCAGTTATTGAAAATTTTCCAATACTTACATGCTCACAGATGCCGTGTAGAGGGTGAGCAAGTGTTGCAATGCAATCATTTGATTTTTTGTGGAAAAAATTATTTCAAAACATTAGAATTTTACGAGGAAAACCCCATCATATTGTGAAAATGATGTCTAATAGAAAATTATGGTGTGAAGGTTGACAAGAATATAAACATACTAAGCAAGATTGTCTGGAATCTGCAAGCATATTTAAGCCCTGCTACTCAACAAGGTTGTACGTACTAAAAAATATCTTGACAATTCCAATGAAGGTGAAATTCATTGTTAAGTTTTGTCTCTCCTGTTTTATTTTGTTATCCATAACAATTAGATGTACAAAACAGAAAAAATAAGGATTATATTATCCATATTTGATGAGAACTGAGGGGAGGATGAATTTGGTTGAGAACTAACAGAACATGCAAACATGCATGATTGTAATCTAATTGAACATCAACATGAACAATATATTCATTCAATAGAAGCTACTATTTTGTTCTGTTTAGAAAGGAAAAAACCTATGAGAAAAAAATGGGTGATAAATTCTGAAAGAAAATGGATATTCTTCAGAATATGACGTGATCATCGATTAATTATGTTGAAGAATTCATTACCTCCTGATTTCAATGTATTATTCATTCATTGCATCTCATTTGTGCCATAGGCTGCAGTTATAATAAAATAAAGTAATTCAACTTATCTATCAATTGATTGCACCTTTTCCGTTGCTAAATGAACGTCAATACTATCAAGCTATTTTTAATATTAATATGATACATATATGTTGTTTAAAATTGCCCATTCTTCAAATTCATATAGATTTGATCATTGCTGAACAAAAGTTCAATTCTGCAACAATCGAGAGAATCACTTAAACTCACAAGGTCCCTAGTTTTATTGCACATTATCATATAGCTTGCATTCACAACTTTCAACTAAGCTCCTTGAATTGTTGGGACTTCTAAATATTCAAAAATATTAAGTAGACTCAAAGTAATTTATTTCGATAAGAATGAATCTATACAAGAACGATCTGAACAAAACTTGAAATGTCTTGACTTGAACTGCTTTTTTTGGTACGTTTTGTGAACGTACAGCTTTCTTCTCCGGTAGCAGAAATGTTTTCATAGTGAGAGTTTCTGAAATAATTCAAAATATATGAAGCATTGTTTTGAATTGACATCAGTTTCCACTCTTGTCTGTTTTCATTCTATAATCTGGTCGAAAATGTTTTTCTATTATCGAAACTTCTTCCCAGGATTTTTGTCTATTAATGTCCTTTACGTTTCTTGTTTGTTGGTAGAGTGAAAATTTTTATTTTTACCACGAAAATGGGCTCCAGGATTCCTAGATTTTTTAGAATTACATCCATAAACACAACAATTAGTATTTTTCACGTTTTTTTTATAGGCATATCTTTTTATCGCAATAAAAACGTAAAAATGAACCCAGCTTTCACGAACTAACTGTCAAAACGCTACTCGTTTCGGGCTAAGACTCGTTCGGTTTATCAAATCCTTCGGATTACAAGAATCATATTGAATGATTTGCATAATCCGTAGTCGTTCGAATTATAAATTTATTTCTAGACAGGAATTGGCTCGTGTCAGGCTATGTATTAAAAAAACCAATTATATACTGCATATTCAACATAAATTCCGTAGTGCGCATTGATTTCCCAGTTTTATGACCTATTTCAGTATGCGACATATAGCTCATAAAATTTAATTTTTTTCAGGGTAATAGTTGGGGACATGGTTTTTTAGAAGCCATGAAATATATGCAAACAAAAATGTATCGTATGTGAAATGGTGAGCATTCGGATTGCAGAGTTCAAGCTGTTCGGATTATACATATCATTTTACTAAATGGGGCCGTTCGGATTATAGGGTATCTTCGGATTATCTGGAGTTCGGACATTACTGAATCTTGAAATCTATAACAAAAAACTTTCGACAATATTGACCTATCGTCAATCCATTCCCAAAGTTACGTATATGTTTAACTGATGTTTGAGAAAATTCAGAATATTGCTGCAAATAGAGATTTCATTATGTTGTACATAACCACTAACAATGGATTATAACAACAAAATAACATCCCTTTTTCAGTGATGTCTTGAATTTTTAAATCAAACATTATGCAATTATGCACATGACGGCATTAATAAATTCATTGTTGAAAATTGCAAGCATTCCATGAAATAAAAATTGCCCAATATGGATTAGAAAATATGACCAAAATTGTTCACGCGACCCTCATTATATGGAATATAGGTGAGTATGAAAAATGAAAAGACATTGAATTTGTTCTTGTCTCTTCTGAAACATAAATGAATGCAAAATAGAAATCGTCGATATGAATACCATTCTCAATCTGTCAGATCAAAAAAAGATCTCTGAGCCTGGGAATCGAAAATGATATTTATTCAGATGAAGAAAATATTGATGTTTCAAAAATGTTTTCGGTGTGGCCTCCGTGAAGGCAAAAAATTTTCTTTATAGTTCTATTGTTTTTCTTAAACATAATTGTTGTTGTCTCTCTATGAATATGTATCTATATGGGGAGATACAATATTTGTGAGGACTGGTAACAAAGAAGTAGGTGTAGATCTGATAGTACCAGTGATAATTTAGTTGGGCATCAATGTTTCCTACATGAATACTCTTCCATCAAAAAGGGCAACAATATTCAGCAGTAGGAAAACCAAGGCTATCACTGCCAAACGAAGTGTTGTTACATCAGGTTATTCAGAGTTTTAAGATTCAAACAGATCCTCTTAATGGACGTTGAACTTTAGAGAGGAATCATGTTTGACACCGAGATACCTAGGATTAAAATTTTAAGCAGAAAAAACCGAAAGTGACACTCAATCTATATTTTTGATGATTTTCTGAATGAAAACATGAAACTTCGGTTGTATCAGCATTAGGAGAGGAACGACACTTTGAAAAATAATTTCCAATGATTTTCAAATTTTCGAGAAGGGTACTTTCTATTGTCTGAAAATTAGAATAATGGGAAGCCAGAGCAATATCATCAGCATAAATAATTTTTTTTTTAAGAAGTAGGAATGTCACACAAATTGAAATAAAAGAGAAAAGATGCTGAACTAAACCTTATGGAAGGCCATTAGTCAATGTTTCGAAACTACTACTATCATTATCTACAAAAACAAGTTACTTTCTGTCGGATAGATATTTTCTAAGTCTTACAATTTTTCCACGTTTCAAATGATTATAGAGTCCATAAATTAATCCATCTTATTGGAATAGTGACGGAGAAACGAATCGAAAATTTGACCTTCTTTCGAGCTAATACCGGGTGCATTTTGTAATATCCTACATTATGCTTTATGAAAACGGAAACATAACCAGATTTCTCCATCTCTTAATGAACAGCAAGAAAAGTTTATAGCAGTATTAAGGAAAACTAATTTCCGGCGTGTTCGAAATTAAAGCAAATCCACTGATTCACTGTATTTGCAGTATAGTCCCTTCGAAATGAAAACTTATTCTCCTTTCTGTTCCAGCAATGGCCAATGTTCGTGACTATCCGATGTGTTGATAACTTGATGGCTCTCGCAGGTGTCCTAAATACCTGAGTGAACACGCAAAGCCTATTGTCGTTTCCACACAAAATAGCGAAAATAGAGTCGTCCAAGCTGCAGCAAATGAAAGAGACCTTCAAATTCTCGATGCCCGCAACCACAATGTTTTCCAAATTCAAAAGTGGGGGAGGCGCTCAGAACTCCCTGGAGACCAACCCCATCGGACAATGTTTTGAAATTGGGAAACAGGTAGCATGTGCCGGCCCCGAACTGGTATGGAAAATACATGATGCGTATCGGAAGAGCGATGGAAAGGTAGGTGAACAAATGATAACTGTTGCGGACTTATTCTGTATTTATAAAAGCTACACGGCATAACACGCGTTTTAAGAAGCATGATCAACCAGAAATTCTTCATTCAGATGTATAGGTTAGCCTGGCCATTGCCTGACCTGATTGTGAATGAAGGACATCCAGGCCTTCCAGAAAATTGGGTGTTTTGTATCCTAAGATCATTATTTTCAGAGATACGAGATGTTTCATGGAAATTCGTTTAAATTTGTGATAGCTATAACTCTGATATACAAGGTCGGATTTCGATGAAGTTTTATGCATTTATTCACTTCAGGAATCTCTTTCAAACATTTCATAAAATATCCATATTCATGAATATCATTCATTGATTCATTCATTAGCTTTATTCGTTGCCGAATAAACAACATAAAAGACAACGTCTATGGCTGAACAAGCCAATTCTTGACGAGATTCTGAATATCATGACTTTTCATTCGAACCCCAAAATCTACATTTTTTACATTAAGCACACAAATTTTGCAATTGCAATAAAAAACTACATAGGTTGTTCTAAGGAACTCAATTATTACTTTGCATGGCAATGTTACTACCAGTGGCGGCTCGTCACTTCTTTTAGAGGAAGAGCTGCAGAATATAAACAGGGTGGGCAAAATTGGTGATACCTGACTCATAACTTTTCAACCGGGAGAGATAGAGAAAAATGAATGAGACGTTACGGTGATCTTTTTTGGAGAAAATGATAATGCCATCAACTGGATTACTCTATCTTCTTTGTTTTCGAGTTGATTGTCAAAATTGAAATTCCGGCGATTTCAACTTGATCCATTATCTCCGTTTGTATTTTCACTAGGATGTTGCAATAAGCTGTAACTTAAACTTGTGTTTTTTCTTATGGATACAAGAGTTTGAAATGGCTTGTAAAGAATCGCCTTTTTTCCGTTTCAGAAATATACCAAACATCATACATCGCTTATCTATTGAAATATTGTCTGGGAGGTCTTTGCATTTTCTTGAAAACTTGATTTGGGTTTTCTCTCCCAGTCTCTGAAACCAGAAACAATTAGAAAAAAATTTTGAATAATATAAGAAAGGTCCCTGCGTAAAAATTTGAGCACTTATTTGTAAGGGGCCGCAACTTTACGAAAAGAAATTGTTACCTTACATTAAACAAAAAGAAAACACTGTTTTCATTTGAACATCCTAACACAAACAGAAACGGAGACAATGGCCAATGTTTGAATAGCCGAAATTTCAATTTCGACCTCTATCTCGAAAACAAAAATAGATAGAGAAATCCAGTTGGTAGCATTATCAGTTCCTTCGAAAAAGACCACCGTAACGTGTCTTTCTCTCACGGTTAAAACGTTATAGTTCAAGTATCAACAATTTTGCTCACCCTCTACATCATAATATATAGAATCTTGAATCCGTCAGATATCCAAACTTTTTTATTTTCTGTAATGATCCATTTATCCTATCCTTTTAGAAGCGCGGTTATAAATCACATCGTAATTGTAGACTGAACAGCCATCATTAGCTCCAGAATTTTAAGACAAAAATTTTTTCATAGTTTGAAAAAAATAATTTTCGAAGATAACGAGAAACACACAATATGACGAGTTTCTCGAATCGAAGAGACGGAAGTTCAACGAGAAAGTTCATATAATGTCATTCTGAAAATTTTTGGAATGTTTCGTAGTTTTTGGTTTTGCCAAATAGTCCGTTTTTTGTGTTATCAGTTGTTCGGTTCAGGTAGGAGATGATTTCATTTCATTATAGTCTAAGATCCCAGGGCCGCCAGACCTTACTTATTTTTGAAGTAACGAATTTTATAGTATAGACAGTCTTAAATGTGTTGAATAGTGTGCGCATACTCGGTAGCTTGGCTATGCGGCCCGTTCGCAGGTAGCAGGTAGAAAAAGTGGATAAAAACATACCGAACTATTCTTAAATTCGAAGAACTGATTTTTATATATGTCACGCAGAATATTATGAAAAATAAATATTTCATATTGCCAGACAGTTTCCGTGGGCCGAAATTCCTCCCAGACGCTTCAAAATCCAATAAAAAAATGACAGGTTAGAAACATTGTGTCATTTTGACAACTTTCGGAATCAAACGACAAAATTTCTAGCTCCTCCAAGGATGGAGGTTTGGTCGTTGGGCCAGCAACCCAACACCTAAAGCGTCTGGGAGAAATTACGGCCCACAGAAACGGTCTAGCAACATGAAATATTCCTTTATTTATAATATTTTGCGTTACATATATCAAAATTATTGTTTCGAATTTAACAAAAGTGTTGAATCTGGCCATTTCGCAACAATGTTTCTATGTATGTATGTGGATGTATATTCTGGGCTTAACAGTATGCAATCTACAATACATATCATCAAGAAACAGCTTGATGACGTATACCCAGTTCTCTTCATCAAGCCTTTCAATCCTTTTTATTTCTCCGAACTGTGCTGCTACTTCATTTTCAATCTCCAATCCAACTCTTACGTAACAAACAACTCCAGCAAAAATGAGCTCCTGGTGCTCAATAGTCCCTGCACATTTCAAGTAATCATTCTCATTTTTAGTTCATTCACTCACGTCGTTGAATACTACCACTCCTATTCCGAGGTTTGTTGAATGAGAAATTCAGCAACATTGTGAACTTTTTTGGTGTTGGGTTGCTGGCCCAACGACCAAACCTCCATCCTTGGAGGAGCTAGAAATTTTGTCGTTTGATTCCGAAAGTTGTCAAAATGACGCAATGTTTCTAACCTGTCATTTTTTTATTGGAATTTGAAGCGTCTGGGAGAAATTTCGGCCCACGGAAACTGTCTGGCAATATGAAATATTTATTTTTCATAATATTCTGCGTGACATATATAAAAATCAGTTCTTCGAATTTAAGAAAAGTTCGGTATGTTTTTGTCCACTTTTTCTACCTGCTACCTGCGAACGGGCCGCATAGCTAAGCTAGCGAGTATGCACACACTATTTAACACATATAAGACTGTCTATACTATAAAATTCGTTACTTCAAAAATAAGTAAGGTCTGGCGGCCCTGGGATCTTACTCTATTACGTTACCCTTATTGCCTCCAAAAATCTGAAGTTACACAAATTCAGGTATATAGGACTTGAAAAACCTCACGAATGTAGGGCCCGATTTCAACAATTTCAAACTCGAAGATTTATTACATTCTGAAGGAAAAGGGTAATTACGTTTGAAAATTAGCCAATGAACATGTAGTAGAGGTGATTTTTTCCCAAGAGGAAAATTAGGACATGATCATAGTTGTCGAGACCAGAAAAGACCCAAAAAGTCTGATATTTCAAAAAATTTGCGTCTTATGATTTAAATTCGCTAGATTAAGCGAACCCCTCGAAGAAGTCACACTAAGACATCTAGAACAATGAGATGAACCATATACATTGCGCGAAAAAATTAACGCACATTCTGAAAATCTCTATTTCAATGAAAGTTCACCCTACGTTGACTGTTAAACTTATTTTTTATGTTCTCTCGGGAAGGTTTTCAACGAGACAAGACACATTAAATGAAAGAAAAATTCAGGATTTCACCGAATCTGATGTGAAAGAAGAAAAGTGAACAATTTTCAAAATACTGAAATGCTCATAATTGTTTCAATACTTGGTATTTCTACCCCTTGCGTTAATTACAGCTCAAGTTCAAGTATCATGGTTCATGCTTAAAATGAGTAATCTTGAAATGTTCTGATCTAATCCTTCCCAGATTTCTCCACGTTGGATTCCTAAGTCATTGAGAGTAGCTGGATGATTTTCTGAACTTCTCATACTTCTATTGAGCATGTGCCGAACCTGCTCAATCGCATTGAGATCTGGACTTCCTGCTACCCATTCCATTCGAGAAACTTCAGCCTCTTCCTGATTCTCCTGAACGATCCGCGCACGATGGGGTCTGGTATTATCGTCCATAAAAATGAAATTTTCACCAATGTATAGGGCAAATGGCACTACATGCTCTTCAAGAATGTTCCTTATATATACTTATCAGCATTCATAGCTCCACATAAGTCTGTGCGAGCAGTCAAAGATATTCCCCCCATACCATGATCGATCTTCCCCCGAAACCAGTAGTATTCAGGAAATTGCACTGATCATATCTTTCATGTGGACGTCTGTATACAAGGGAACGTCGATCACAATGGTAGAGGCCGAATCTAGACCCATCTGTGAAGAAAAGTCTTTCCCAATCGGCCTCTTTCCAATGGATATGCTCTCTAGCAAAATCCAAACGCGCCCTTCGATGGGCTCGGGTAAGAACTGGGCATTTTGCCGTGACAGGAGGCCATAAATTATATTCTCTGGAGCGATTTCTTATTGTCTTAGTACTGATTCGCACCCCATGAGTTTGCACAAGCTGATATTGCAGGAGGCGAGTGGTTCCAAACCGTTGTCTCAACGAAGAAACTCTCGAGTAACGTTCTTGAATGGCAGTTGTTACCCGTGGTCTACCCTGTCTGGTCTTCGGACATTCATACCTGTCTCCCTGAATCGCTGCAACATTCTTGACACACTTGTATGGGAAACTCCAAACCTTTCTGCAATGAGGAATGTTCACATTTTTCAATTTTTACATATTCCTATTCTCCGTAGAAAATGAAAATATTGTGTCCAAAAATTATTTGAAAACTTCAAATAGCGCCCGAGATATCGAGTTATAAACATGAGTTCGATGGATCCGTGTGACGTCACTTTACATCCAATGACTTGCGAGGTTCAGTACGTAGCCGGGTCCAATATAAGCGCCTCTCGTCTCACGGAGTGCTATTTGCGAATGTAGTATGACGTCACATCGCCCCGAGGAATTGAATATTCACGGGGTTGTAAAATCCGAACTACTAGGTCTTTTCGACTGAAACAAAAATTAGTGATTTCATATACATATAGGTTATACTGTGACGATGTTTCGATCGATTTTGCTTACCTGTGTATGTCCACCCTTCTTCTCGCAAAACTACCGCTGGCGCACATTCCTCTTGGGTCAAATTGCGTGTTTCGCGTTTCATGGCGATCGAGTGTAGAAAATCGAACAAAAGAAAAACTATTGATCACTAGGATTAATCGAGACCAACTGATGGTAGAATGGAGCCAATACATTCAAAATCTGATAATATCATCTTTTTTTATTCCTACTGGGAAAAAACATCTGTATTGAAGAAAAACGTTGGAAGTTAATAACATATATGCATGCATAATTCTGATAATAATAATATTGATCATCGAGAACACCTTCAGTCATAGAATAAATTTGAGATTTTCATAATGTGCGTTTATTTTTTTTTGCGCAGTGTATTTTTTAATCCGACGCGTCTGAGTATGTTGAAAAGATCATTTTTTCCTGCAACTTCAAAACCCCGCTGTAAAGCCAATTTGCTTCACATCCGAATCATCAGGTTTGACTTTTTTTAGGTCCACATAGCTTTTTCATGAGTCAATAGCTGCGTTCCTACCGACGAAAAGGTATACATTATATAACATTTTTATTTATCATAGAAGCTTCGCAACCCAAAAGATCTCTATGATGCTCGAGTAAATCTATACAGGGTCTTTCACGAGGAACCTCACCCATATTTATACGGGAAACTACTGAACGTATTTTCATGAAATTCAGCACTTATAAGTATTTCACGATGCTGATGAAATCTAAAATATTTTCAAGGCATGAGCACTTCCGGTTTTTCCGGAAATGACGTCAACTTCCGTTTTTCAAATTAGAACACCATTTTTTTATTGCAGAAATAGATTCCTTAGAAAATTTCAAGTTATTTTGATGTAACATTTTTCAGTTTTGGTTGGAAAATTCTCTCTGAGCGGGAAAATTCGAAAAAAAAATCGAAAATAGAGCTCCGCTGAAACAAGAATAACTTCGAGGTTTTTGGATGGAAAATTTTCATTTTTGGGATTTTTCAAGATGTAAGATTGATGTATACACACTAAAAATCGAAATCGCGATTCATGATACAGGGGGTGAACAAATCGCTTTCAAAGTTAGGGGTGACAAAATCGTGAAAAATCAATTTTTTCAAATTAGAACCCCATTTTTTTATGGCAGATATTGAATCTACGTTGAAAAATAATGTGAGTGTATACATCACACCCTTGCCCTAAAGTGGATATTTTCTGAGTTATTCACAAAAAACTGTTTTTCGTCTTGAATTTTCAGCTATTTCTTTTCCCTTCACGCCAAAAAGATGAGATACCATTAACAGAACCATGATAAACTTGAGAAATGTCGGATCTTTCGTTAAGAAAACTATACACAGAGAAAAAAGTGTAGTAGAAGATGAGAACAACGAAATTACAGTTCTTGCATATTTTCGTGTGAATCCTCAAAATTCTCTCAAAGATGCCGAGATTGATCTGGGATTATCTCAATCGAGTGTTTGGAGAATACTAAAAAAAACATAAAATGCACCTATATAAATTCAATAGGGCACAGCATTTGAAGGAAACTGATTTCGTCAGGAGAACAGAGTTTTGCGAAGCTATGATGATTCGATTTCAAGAGAATGAAAACTTTTTGGACTCTATAATTTGGACAGATGAATCTAAATTCACAAAGAATGGTTCTTTCAATAGGCATAACAGTCATTATTGGGATGAAGAGAACAACCACCACTTCAGACAATGAAACTTTCAAGAGACCTGGAGTTTCAATGTATTTTGCGCCATCAAAAATAATGCAATTCTCGATGTTCACATTTATGATGGGACTTTAACTGGTAAGATAGAACACTACACATGTTTGCATTATTTAAAGAATGTTCTCCCTTAGGAGATAGATATTCTGACATATTGACTCAAATAATTGAGCCGCTAGTACAGAACCATAATGACTTATGGTATCAACAAGATGGCGCGCCTCCACACAATTCACTCAATGTGTCAAATATCCTCTACAGGCTATTTGAAAATCAATGGTTGACGAACAATGGTCCACATCTTTGGCCACCACGTTCTCTCGATTTAACTCCTTTAGACTATTATGTTTGGGGTAGGATAAAAAATATTGTCTACTCAACTCCCCTGACTGATAAAGAGGACTGCATAGAACGAGTCAGAAATGCGTTCAGGTTTGTTTAGATTTTTAGATTCATAGTTTTGAAACTCAATTTGGTTTTTAAACACTTTTGCAGATCTCTTTCTCCCGATGAAATAAGAAGAGCAACGCACGAATCATTCCTGAGACGTATAAATAAATGTCTAGAAATTAACGGTCAAAACTTTGAGCATCTTCTCTAGTTATAACTGCGAGAGTTTGCCATGGTTCTCCTAATAGTAACTTGAAGTCGGTTTCAAGAAGGGGTGAAAAATCTACAGCATGGTTCAAATAACAGTTCCTGAAAATTTCATCTTTTTGGCGTGAAGGGAAAAGAAATAGCTGAAAATTCAAGACGAAAAACAGTTTTTTGTGAATAACTCAGAAAATATTTATTTTAGGGCAAGGGTGTGATGCATACACTCACATTATTTTTTAACGTAGATTCAATATCTGCCATAAAAAAATGGGGTTCTAATTTGAAAAAATTGATTTTTCACGATTTTGTCATCCCTAATTTTGAAAGCGATTTTTTCACCCCCTGTATCATGAATCGCGATTTCGATTTTTAAAGTGGATACATCAATCTTACATCTTCAAAAATCTCAAAAATGAAAATTTTCCATCCAAAAACCTCGAAGTTATTCTTGTTTCAGCGGAGCTCTATTTTCGATTTTTTTTTCGAATTTTCCCGCTCAGAGAGAATTTTCCAACCAAAACTGAAAAATGTTACATCAAAATAACTTGAAATTTTCTAAGGAATCTATTTCTGCAATAAAAAAATGGTGTTCTAATTTGAAAAACGGAAGTTGACGTCATTTCCGGAAAAACCGGAGGTGCTCATGCCTTGAAAATATTTTAGATTTTATCAGCATCGTGAAATACTTATAAGTGCTGAATTTCATGAAAATACGTTCAGTAGTTTCCCGTATAAATATGGGTGAGGTTCCTCGTGAAAGACCCTGTATTGAGCATCGTGAGCTTCCCTACTACAACTTCTAGAGCGCCAAAATAAAGGTGTATACGAATTTCCAGCTTATCATCTCGAAATTCCTAGGTGAAACCCTGAATTGACTGAACTGTCAGATCTTTCAGAGATGTCCGCCTCTGGTCAGGGTGATGGTTGATAGCTATTATTTTGCTGATACACTATCTGAAGTAATTTCAATTCATATTAGATCCTAGAAACCACATTCAGAATCTATGATAGACAACGTGAATAGGCCAGCGGGACAGTTTGCTCGATAATACATTACGCCCTGCCGATACATACAACTCGGACACTAATGACTTACAACACAGACATCTGCTGATATGATTCGAATAGAGGAATGTCAATATGGCTAGTACAGCCGATCGAACATCATTTAATGACATATCTTCCCATTATAAGTGAAATTATATTCCAGGAATTTGAATTCCACCATAGACGATGGGAAATGATGTTCACGATCGAAGTTGGTGGAATTTCAAAATGAAATTCAATTTATGCTTCAAGTGATTTATATTTTCTGATGTGTTCGGACGAATCGATAACAAATGGGAATAATGAGTTCTGGCGAAGATTGAAACCCAGTGGAGTAACAGAATGGAAAAAAATTCTTTCGACGTAATGAAATTCGCGATAGGAATTAATTCATCACAGGTGAAATTCTTCGTCGTTAATACACCTCAAAATGAATGAGAAATCTATAATATCGGGTATTTTGGTGAGCAAATAATGTGTGTCATGAGAAATCATGAAGAAACATAAGGAATCTAGGGCAATATGGATAACCTAACTTCAATATCCAGATTTCTGTATGAAACCAAATAACTCAACATACCTCTTTTGAATTTATTTGTCTGAATTTATTTTCTTCAGACTTCAGCCAACTAAATTACTGACTGAAAAGTTTTACGTCGTTTTCAAAAGATAGGCCTTTTCACCTTCATGTCCCGTATACGGGGCAAAATGAGGCACTAGGTGAAAGAATATATTTCAATAATACGAAAACTCTCAGTTTTATGATCTTTTTTATATATTTCACAATCACCAACTCCTGAGCTTCAGTAAACACATTTCTGGCTCGCTTTCTTCAATGTCCTTTTTTGCGTATTCTCAAACCATCTGAAACGAGTACATAATGAATCTCAATGCTTTGCATGGAACAAAACAGGGGTCCCAAGTTTGGGTTGGAACAGGAACTCGTTTGGTCCCATCATCAGTTTTTTGAGAGCCTATATAGCTTCTCCCCCCGCCGATGAAAAGGTATACCATATAAGGTTAAAAAGAGAGATATGATTTACTATAGATGCTCCAGCTCGTCAGAACATGAGACTACCTTACGTTTGTCTGAGGGTAAAAAGAGATAATATGCTTCTACTCAGGCTAATGATAATTTAAACTTGAACAGTCGAGATTTATTCCTCTCCGATGACAATAGGTATTTACAATGTCTACTATCACAAATTGAAACAATCAAATAGGTGGACAAGAATATGTACAATTATGAACAATTCGTCAGAAACACCATTCTTGAGCGTTTTGCGTTCCTTGTTAAATTATCTTGTTAAAACAATGCTGGGTAAGGGAAGTGACTATCTCTAGATTTCTTCCAACGTTCGAACTCCTGAATCTCCTGGAAGACGTTACAGTTCCTCCAGAAGGAATGGCGTTGTGAGAGGTGAAGGTTGTATTCTTCCAAGGAGAAGTGTTGAGGGTTCAACTTCCTCCAAGGGCAGGTACATAAGGTTTGAAGACTCAGCTCCCTCCCAATAGGTTTCCAAAAAAGGTGTTGGAGGCTCAGCTCTCTTCAAAAAGATGCCGGAGAACTAGTTCCCTCCGAAAAAGGCTATCAAAAAAAAAAAAGAAATGCATCAGTTCTCTGCATCGTCAAACTTCTACAATTCCCCGAGATCTCTGATAATTTTAGTTTACATAAGGAAAGTTCAAAAAAAGGAAAAAATGTCCACGTATTCTCTGAAACACTGGCACAGATAAATCGAGAAATTGAAAATAAGAGTTTCACGGAACTGTTAAATGTTCAAATTCAATTGATTAATTAGCCATTACTAACATAGATAAACTAATCTAGAAAAAAGGTTGATTCATCGGATGGTTGAGGAAATCAGATGGAAAGTCGTACGATCCTCAAAATGGCGGATCCCAAGCGTCTCTCAACTCATATGAAACATATGAATCGTTAGCAAAAATAGGTATATGGTTGTCTGATCAACTTCGTACTCGCCAATCTTAACAATTGCCTAAGTTAAACTATTTCACTCAAGAATAAGAAAATAAATTACTGCCTCTACCGGTGCAGCCCCAGAAAAGCGGAATATCAGAAAGGGGATCTTTCGTCTTGCGTTTGACGTGTCACATTCCCAACTGTTCTCCGATCGCACGTACTACCCGACGTCGTGTTCCCGATCCGAGACGATCCGGAAACACCCGAGATTTCAATTCAATAAATCACACCGCTACAACCAATATTATATTTCTTTTCACCATCAGTTCTGCAACCCAATAGGTCCCTATCTAGCTGGAGCGAATCCCAATTTAGCATCGTGTGATCCCTTATATAATATGTAGTTTAAATAATAGTATTTTCTAAAACAAGTTGCAAAATGAGCTTCTATTGCAACACAAATGCGAAACTCGAAAACGAGCGACGAAGGAGCGACTACTGTAATGAACTCATTTCAATACTGAAATAGGGAAAAGCCATTATGAAACCTATCTTTCGTGAAAAAATCGGCAAGGCAACATTTTGTATAGGATAAAAGTTGTCCTCGAAACGTCGGCAACTGTTTCGTTATTACAGCATAAATGGAGGTCCATATTCCCGATACTGTCTTCATTTATTAATGTTATGGATGAGAATCTTGAACTGATTGAAAAAAATAATATGTTCACTCCATACACTTTAATAAAATCATATTGAAGATCATGGTATCATTCTTGATGAAAAGTTTTTTTTTTATTTAGGAAAAAAGTCGCATCCACCTTACGGTTATTAGCGACGTTACAGTAAGCAAACTATTTAAGTATGATAAATAGTTTCAGGCTTTCACGACCGGATATATTGACATTAAGAAAGTTTCCGGGCTTATTGGCCTTGGTCTATTAGGAATTATTTTACCTAACGTTTCGCCCACAACTGCGGTAGGCATCTTCAGAGGATTCTTGGTCTTAGATTGTAACTCGACCGCTGAATTTCCGAAAGTGATGCTGGATTCGATCCGTTGGCCCCACTTATACCCTGATCATTGGCGGGAGAAGGTAGTGGGTTTACGCGCGCGATGTTGATTGGTCCATTGCTTCCACTTCGTATTGGCTTTATTTTGGTCTTTTCCAACACCGGCAACCATGCGCTATGTACCAAAGGTACGCATGGTTGCCATCTTTCACTTCACGTAGATGGGATCTTGTATTGAACCATTGGATATTAAGTTAGTGCGCACATAAAATGACGTTGCCAGTTTGTTCCTTCGTTTACATATGGTTCAAAGTCGAAAATTTGCAAATAACTAGATAAATAATTCTTTCTATCAATTCAAAGAGACGTTAATTATCTTCGCCCCTCACATCTTTTTCAATTCATTCATCTTCTGAGTAAATTCATATTCTGAGAAATACGTAATAGTATATTCTAAAACAAGTTGCAGAATGAGCTCCTATTCCAATACGAATGCGAAGTTCGAAAACGAGCGACGAAGGAGCGAGTTTTCGATAGCATGAGTGTTGGAATTGCCTTCTGCAACGAGTATTAGACGGTATTTTCTCTATTTCAGTCAATTTTTGTGAAAACCTCTCGAAATTCAAATGAAAATTCAGATTAGTTACTTTTGTTTTGCAGCTTGGCAGTTGGTGTGACATACGAAATTTGACAGATCACGGAATTTGAATTAATTTGATTCGAAACTTGATTCGATCGGAGGTCAGTACTGACAATCTTAAAACGAAAAATATAACTGAAAACAATGCTGTAATGAGTTTCATTACAGCACTACTTTTAGTGCTGTAATGAACTCATTACGATACTGAAATAGAGAAATCGTTTTATTATCGAATGCTTTTCAAAACGTGGCATCAGAAAAGTGAAAAATTATGTTGCTCAGAATTTTGCTCACAGAGTACCGTTGGCAAGTTAGGGGTATCAATTTCAAATTTAACGAAACTATTAGAATGTCGATTTTTTATCAGATTTCGGAAATTTTTGATAGTGAAAATTTTTTTTTCATGATTTGAAATTAAAATCTTTGTGGAAAGTGAAGAAATAATGTAATTTTGTTTGTTTAGGAAAGTCAGTTCCAGTTTAAGGAACAAAAACCTGGTTCCTTAATTTTTTCGAAATTTCAATCTCGGTTCAAGAAAACTGCTGAACCGATCGATCTATCGTTTGATCGAAATTTTTCAATATTCTAAGCTTTTCCTCTAATATTGAAGATGATATAGTCCATTAACCAAAAAATGGCAGAATGACATTTTTCCACGTGTATGTTACAGAATTTGTCAGTTGAACAAAACAGAGTTTTTAAGGAAGTTTCCTGTTGAAAAAAAAGTCGCTTTGTCTCGCAAGGCGAAAAGTTGTTCCAGAGATATCGGCCGTTGAGTGAAAAAGGATCATTTTGCATTCAAAACAGGAAATGGTTATAAGAAAAAGAAAATTCTTTGCCTTTACGAAGGCACATCGAGAACATTTTCGAAACATAGATAAATTCAAAATAGTAATCATCGAAATGATTACCATTTTCAATTCCCAGGCTCAGAGATCTTTTATCATGAGGTTGGAGAAATGATATTATTAGAAATGGTATTCATTTCGATGATTACTATTTTGAATTCATCTATGTTTCAAAAACGGAAATGGTTATATCTCAAAGTCATGAATTTTGCATCGATCAAGCTCGAAAAAATTTTTCCATGAGCAAAGATAAAAAAAAATCGAAAAACTTAAAAATGGTTTTCTCCTGAACCAATGGATTCAGAAACAAAAGCCTTCGAAAGTTATTTTTTTTATTTTTGGTCAGACAATTTTTGACACAGCTACTTGAAAATCAAAACTAAATTTTGAATATTTCCCTGTTCCTAAAACTTTTGATCGAAATATATATTGAGGAAAAAAATAAAATTTGAGAGATTCTTGGCAGGAGACCAATATGTCAGAGATAAATATTACTGAAAACAGTTGTAAAATGAAATAATTTAACATTGTTTTGTTATACGAGATGTGGCGGAATGAACGGATTAGACACATAATGAGAGAAAATCATTGATGCTGCTTGAGATAATTGGTCTAAAAACATAATCACAATTTAGACTCTACTCCTGAACCTACAACGATTTGCAGTATGTGAATATTGATTGGAAAGCTCAGTTGCTCTGTTCTCTTCTTCATGAGTAAACTACAACTGGAAAAAATTACCACTAGTGACATTTTAGGCGACGAAAATGATTCGTATCTGAAAAATTCATAGTATCAAAAGAACATGCAATCGTCAACAAGGGAAATATCCAGAAATGTTATTTCCGAGTGGAGCTCAAGATACGAACAACATTCCACATGGTTTTTCATTCTTCAGAAATACAAGAGAGGCGCATATTATATTAAATTGGGCCTGTCTTCTCTCCTAACGAAAGTTTCACGGCGGTACCAAAAAACACTTTTTTAGTACATCCGTTAACCGAAATGAATCTTATGTTCTGCCATAACTTTTCTATTTTCACAAATATCTGAACAAGATGAAAATTTTCATCAAGCACTTTCTCACTGAAAATAAGACATTATTTTAATTTTTTTCATGATATCAGATGGGAATAAATGCCCTCACATTTAAATTGAAGAAGTTGTTTTTTTCACGAGAAGAAAAAATTCATATACACTGAGTTGCAGGAACGTCCATTAAAATTTAATGCCGCCTCAATTCTCCCTTAAACGGAATATCCATAGACGGTAGCCATGGTTTCTCCGTTTAATGGAGAATTGAGGCAGCATTAAATTTAACCCTCGGACAGGCGCACCTAATCTGTCAGATTAAGTGCATGGATTTTCCTAGTTTCTCCCGGCGGTGTTTGTCGCTCAGGGGTGGGACTTTCTGTAGCTTCTTGATTTTATATCGCGATCTTGTATGTGCAATATCAACCTCCTCAGAGCCTTGATGTTAGTCGAAAAGAGTGCAATATTCTCTTGGATCGATTGCGCTCGATAACGTAACTACCATCGAATTTGATTTTTTTCAGTATTTCTGGATGAAAAAGTCGTGCACTCGCGCTCCCAACACCCGAACAAAAGAACAAGTAAAGATATATTTCATATTTATTGCAATTCTTGACATAATCTGTGAGTTGAAATGAGATTGCTTGAGTCTTCAAGTATTTTTTTTTCAGGGTATAATGGCTTCAAACTCAAGAAAATGCAAGTAAATTAAAATCACCGTATGTTTCAAATACATATTTTCGGGAAGTATTTTAGAACTTATAGTGAAATATATGAATATAAATATAAAGATGAAGGGAAACAAAACCTCACTAGAGAAAGGAATGCTAAACCGATTGATATAGTACAATATAAAAGTTCCATTGTTCTAGTTTCCGGTGAAAAACGCTTCTAGAAAGTTTTGATAGCTTTCAGATATTTTGTGAATGAATAAGTTGAGGCACATTTTCGAAATCGATAATACATATATCAAAAAAAAACAAGTTTAGATATCGTGGAACGGTATTCACTAATGGTGTTTTCAAGAAAATCGAGCCCAGGACACCTTTCTAAGTTTTCACGTATCCAGTCCAGAAGTACCTGAAACAGTCAGAATCAAGCAATTTGGCATACCCTGTAAATTTTTAACATCCTAAGAAGAGCATCCCCCTTTTCTTTAGTGTGATCTCTTGACCCTTGCTTCTGGCGCATTCACGTCTAGGTTTGGGATTTGAAGGATCTGGTCTAGTGCATTCGTTTACCATTGAGTGGCCTCGAGTTCGTTGACGTAGATAAAACTCATGAACTGAAACAACTTCAATTTTATATCGCGCGGATCCTTCAGCTCCTTGAGCCCGAAGATATGTCTGGATGGGTCCTTCATGGTTTCCTTCGTTAACTACATCAAAACTGTCGTTTCGGATTTCCCCTCGCGAGGTTCAAGAATCATTCTTGTCACTTCCAATTCCAATTGAGTTCGTTTAATTGCTATTGAATGTCTTTTCTTTTATATTGCAGGTTGCTTCAAGTAAGAAAAAAAATTGTTTGCCTTTACGGAGGCCACATCGAGAACATTTTTGAAACATAGATGAATTCAAAATAATAATCATCGAAATGAATACCATTTTCAATTCCTAGGCTCAGAGATCTTTCATCATGAGGTTGGAGAAATGATATTAGATTTTGTCACTGAGATGAGAGATGTACCGGTTTCGGCCTTGTTGGGCCTCATCAGTATCCCGCGCATCTCAGGACAAAATCTTCATAAAAAACTTCGAAATTTGAAGCAATTAGTTGTGAAGTAATGAGTTAAATATTACAAAGTACTAAGGTGGTGACATCCAATTGCGTCAAAATGAAGTTTCACATTTCCAATCAAATGCAAAAAAAGAAATCTATACTTCCTCTTTCACTGAATGAGATTTTAGCAGTGGCTCTATTCAGGGCCCGCCTGCTAGTTTCTCAAAGTGATGGAAAACGCCAAATTCTTTTTGTGACTGTGAAGCCAGATGTTTTCAAGAAAAAGAAATAAACATCTGGCTTCACCGTTTTATTATTCCGAATTTTGATGAAGGTCAATGGCCTTAAATATAGTTAGTTTTTTTATTTTTCAAAACATGAAGAAAAAGGAGATCAGACTATGTTATGTTGGTTATTCTTATTCTAAATATCTTTTGCACAAACCGTTTTACATTTTTGAAGTCAAAGACTGTGAAACTAGTGTAAATTTCTAGAATTTCGAAAACCTCGTAACAGGGTTTTCCGAATGTTTTGTCAGAAATTGGAATCAAGATTGGCTCATAATTGCGTTGGATTCTGCAAAGAAAAATGATGAAAGTGTTCAATATGTTAATGCTCATCAAATGAATACTTCCTAAGGTCTTCAGGGCTTTCTGATTTCATGTCGTATGTAAAGGCAAATTCGTAAAATCTGTTTAATATCAACAATGATCCATGGTCATAAAAGAGGAACTTTTTTAAAACATATGAATTCAAAATACTAACCATTTTCATTCGATTGCTATAGTCTCATCAGAGTGAAAGTTGATATACAGGGTTGGGATAAAGTATGGAACCAAGTAAATATCTTTCAAACGAAAAAAACGATATTTATGAAAATTTGCAGGTAAGTGCAGTGGAACAAAACGCATCTGATGTAAATTTTTTTGATAATAAGATACTTCCGGTTTAAACGGAAATGCCATCAACTTCTTCAATTTAAATGGGACACCCTATATATTTTTACAGATTTTGAAAGAGCTTGTTATTTTGAATTCATACATACTGAGTTTAGTGTAAAAAAATTTGTAAAAACGAGGAATAACTCATTGTTAGTAGTACAATAGATGTACATTTCATTATTCTAGAATAATGAGAAACAATATTACTTAAAATGTTCAAAATGCTCGCCGTTTACTTGCTGACATTATGCCATTCTATTAACAAATTCTTGAGTCACTCTTTCCAAGACTTCTTCACGTATTAGTTCACATTCATCAATAATTCTTCGTCTCAATTCCTGTAAGTTTGTTGGTCATCTAACGTAAACACGTGATTTAAGATAACCCCAAAGAAAAAAATCTAACGGGCTAAGATCCGGAGAACGAGCAGGCCACTCTGTGAATCCTCTACGTCCAATCCATCGATTTGGAATATTCGCATCCAGAAAATCCCTAACCTGTCTATCATAGTAGGGAGGTGCTCATTCTTGTTGAAACCAAATATTTTGTGGTAATTGCCCATTCTGTTGAAGTGCAGAAATAATTTCGTTATTTAGTAGATCCAAATACTTGTCACTATTCAAGTTTCCGTCGATAAAAAATGGGCCTGAAAGCTTATTTTCGACAATTCCCATCCAAACATTTAACTTCTGTGGATGCTGGGTATGTGCTTCATGAATCCAAGGAGGATTCTCATTTGATCAATACCTTGAGTTGTGGCGATTAACTGTTCCATTTAAACAAAAAGTTGTCTCATTCGAAAAAACTATGCTAGAAGCTAAATTCTCGTCGACATTACAGATGTCCATTAGCCGTTCGCAAAATTCCAGCGGTCGGACAAAAGACGTACTAAACAGTACTTGTTTATTTATAACTATGCATACAAACAACAACAATTAGTTTATTTAAATAGTTTTTTGCTCTGATGCAAAAAACTCAAAGGAGGTTGGTTGAGGTGCTATATTCCTCGTTTTTACAAATTTTTTTACACTAAACTCAGTATGTATGAATTCAAAATAACAAGCTCTTTCAAAATCTGTAAAAATATATAGGGTATTCCATTTGAATTAAAGAAGTTGGTGGCATTTCCGGTTAAACCGGAAGTATATTATTATCAAAAAAATGTACATCAGATGCGTTTTGTTCCATTGCACTTTCCTGCAAATTTTCATAAATATCGTTCTTTTCGTTTAAGGGATATTTACTTGGTTCCATACTTTATTCCAACCCTGTACATAGTTCCTTTCAGCATGTGACTGGAGATATGGGATTTATCTCTTGACCCTACAATATTAAATTTTTTACTCATTAGTCTTAAATTAGCTGCTTCAAAAGTAGAACTTCTCTATAAATAATTGGTCCCTAAGGAACGTGAGATACCTACTGATGTACTGATGATGCCAAATAGGATTAAACCGGTAATCTCGAAGTGACAAAATTCAAAATCATGATGTAAGATCTGTGAGCTTATCCATTAACTATTTCGAATTTTTCATGTTGGGTTGAGAAATAAGATGTTGCATATTCCTGAACCCGTTTACTTTTGAAACTACTGATGTCGCTCACATCACCGTAGTCGCTTCGTTTCCCATCTTTTTACTCTATATCCTTTTTACAGAACTTCTTGAATAAGTATATATTCCTAAATTACCCTGTAAATGTTATCTTCCATAAATTTTCACCTAGTATCAGAAAATTTGATATGAGCGTTCATATAATATACCTAGATGTATGTTTGTGAACGAGTTTGTGAATAATTTTATAAGAAAAAATTCTTGCGTCCATCAAACTTGGAGTTTGTTCGACTTGAGGTTTTCTTTTAACTGGTTGGAATTGTGCGATCAGGCTCACACCCAATCAACCGACTTGGACACAATAACTCATTGTGTGCTCAAAAGATTGCTACACCCTGTACAGGGGCTTACGATTTGTTCAAGAACAAGGGATGAGGAAATTTGATTAAATCAAAAAAATTATAATTTTTGTGTTTAATTTCAACTGGAATTTTTCTCGGTGAATCGATTGAGATAATCGGAAATTAGAAGATATCAAGAAATGGATAAAATAAAGTTAATTTTCATCCACATTAAACACAATTTCAATCATTGTTAGCCAATTTTTCTTAACTTTCTCCATATCTCGTTCGCCACACCGAACGTTCATTCATTCCTGTAGAAGGACCTCCGAACTCAAGAGGATTAAAGTTTATTCGCTTGCCCATTCCTAGCGAAATCAATTCCTTTGCAGTAATCGACCCTAGTCGACCTTCCGGAGGCAATTTTGACTGAAATCACTTTGGTGTGGTTCTCATCAATTCAGATTACAATATTGAGAGAATACATACATGCCCATCAGGAAGGCGTGTTAATCCCGTCAATGGCATTTGAATTGCAGAGTGGCGTAGACGTCGGGAAAGCTTCGAACATACAGCTGTTTCGTCGAATTACGTCGATTCAGTTGGTGGTTCGCACCACCGGAAAAAAAATCGGTGATTCGGTTTGCTCCCGCTGAATTCGTTCGATATTTCCGATGATGAATATATCCGAACGAGCTGTCGGAAAAAACTTCGGTTCTGTGAAATTATCAGCGTGCCTTCGCATGCATTGCGTCTGATGATTTGTTGACACGAACATATTTCTATTCATGAGCTGGATCCTTCCTCTGTTGATTTCTGAAAATAATTTTTTATACGACCGTGCGTGTTCACGTTTTACTTTTCGGACTAGTGCAGCAAAGTATTAGCAGGGGTTTTTTCCGCACACTTTCATTAAAAAATAAACTGAATTATGATATGTCTCTATGCATCAAACGTCAACGATGAGAGTACCATGGTAACGACATGTAGTATTCATGTGTATTATGGATTTTCAAGGAATGTTTTGTATGTTGAAATAAAATAGATATTTTCGATGTGGGGTCGTAGAAAAAAATAATATTCCTATCTTGTGTAGAAAGTATCTTTCCCGTAATCCTGTCGTTTGGGCAACAGCAATCTCGTACGGAAAAGTAAAACTTTCAGCACCTGATAACTATTTCCAATCGAATCATGACCTGAAAATGAATCGTGCGTTTTTTTTCGCGAGGAGATTGAATTCATAACAATTTTACTTTCAAGGTGAACCACCCTTTTCTCGAAGTTAAGTTGTACGGAACTATAAGTTTAGAGTGTAGAAATAAATAGTTTATGGCTTTCATGACCGGATATACTGACATTGAGAGAGTCTTCCCAGCTTATTGGCAGTCGCCTATCAGAAATCATTCGACCTAACATTTCACCTGTTCGGTTCATTTCAGCGGTTCTAATACCCCGGTCAATGGCGGGAAAAAGTAGTTGGTTTATGCGCGCGATGTTGATTGGCTCATCGCTTCCACTCCGTATTGGATTGATCTTGGCTTTTTCTAATACCAGCAGCCATGTGCTGTGCACCAAGGTAGTTTATCCCTTTTGTTCATGTTATCTTCATGTTTATTATTATCTCAATGGCTTCCATGTTCATCCAGAATAGTAACTCTGTATATTTTAAATAACCTCTGCCTTTGAAAAACCTATGTTAGGTCCATCTCTTTGAGTATGTTCTGTTTGTGCGAATTTCTCTGTCTGATTGAGTCGACAGCATCGCATCTTGTACCAATGTAGACTTTGCTGCAGTCGTAAGGTATCCTGTATATGCCTGCGTGTGACAGTCAGTTCGACTTTGTCTTTGGTAGTTTAAATAATTGGGATAAGTTTTTGAGTTGGCTTCTCAACGGTCTCGATGTTGTGCATCTACAGTATTCTACCAATTCTATCTATGACCTGAGAGATGTATGATTAGAGAGGTCTTCTATTGGGGGTGATCATCGAGTCGCGTGTAGAGATTTTAGCTGTTCAGAAAGAGTCTTCAATTCATTTACCGAAAACGGACAATCATCACTCGTTTAAATGAATTGAGAAATTCTTCTCCATCCCAGAGTTTCATCTTGTGGACGTGAAATTTACGACTCATATCATTTTTCAAGAAAATGTGCGATAATGGTCTTGATATTCTGCTTCAGTAGCCACTAAATCATACCCAAAATCAATACTTGCCAAAACCATCTTGGAAACATCATAAGAACGATCTTTAGTTAAAATCAACAAGAATTCTTCTAATTTTAGTGTCACTGTGTAAATTTTTCTTAGACGGTACTTTATTTTTTTCTTCAGTTTCTTCATATGCTTCATTTCCACAAAATGAACACTATTTTTTTCAAAAAGAAATTCGATTCACCTATTATGATAGCAGTACATGCCTGTTTCTCTTAACGTTGTCTCTTTCTGCAGGGATTGAAGTTATACTGGTATATTATTTCTCTAATCCACATGTATTATAACGAATTTTTCGAGTTCTTGGATACTCGGTAGACTTATCACCTAAATAAATGAAAATAAGAATTCATTACTAACTTCCAACCGTTGTGAAGATTGGATTCTCCAGAACAATTGAAAGACTTGTGTATTCATGGAAACGTAGGAAACTTTGAACACCCTTACTCTAATTGAATTTTTTCTGTTTTTATCCGTTTCGATTTTTCTCTTGGGATTTTCGAGTTTCGAGTTTTATCAAGAGCACTTTTTTGGTGTGAAATTGAATTTTGAAATTTGGCTGAACGAATTCCTTATTGAAAAAGTTAAGTGCACCACTACTTGGTACGAACTCTGTATCTAGCTCCCTGTAAATAACTCATTAGTATACTGAAATAAGAGTACGGAACGTTTCAATGAAATAAAGAATTTTCTCCGTGGTACAGCTCACTATTTCATCTTGTGGACGTCAAATTTACAAATATTAGGTTTTTAGAAAACAAGGCTTCAGCAGGCTTCAAATCATACAAAAAATAATTTATTTATTAAATTGTTCTAGATTTTTCCGGTAATAAAATTATTTGTCGCTTTGGCTGCTTTCCTAATTATATTATTTGGTAAAAAACTATTCGTTTTCATTATTTCTTCCCAAAGAAAATAGTAATGATATTCACTTAAATGATGACAGCAAAACAAACTTCGAAATATTAACAAATGCCATGGTTACACCTAGATATTAAATAGGAAGAGAATCATAGGAACAATCGATTAATGAAATTTGTAATATTGCATTCATACCTCGGGCCGAATGTTTTCCTCCGGGCGTTATGATCTATATAACGTACGTGTTACATAAATAACTATAATACGTTCAGGAAAAATTTTTGAAACATCCTTAAAATGATCTTTATCTAATTTCAACAGGATATATTTGAAGGTAAGTGCACTAACTAATTTTCCTTGTAAGATTCTCTCCTTCCCGTATTCAGTTTTTTCATTATTTTTATTTCCACAAAAATAAAAGTAAAAAAAAAATTATTCACTTATTCGGGATCTACTACGATCTTCACGTTGTCTTTTTCTTCAGAGATTGAAGTTCTCGCAATTTTGTCAATTCACGTTTATTGTGACGAATTTTTGAGTTTTCGAAGACATGGTGAACTCATCACCTGTCTCAGGCCGTAAGTACTTGTATCATGTAGTGATATCGTGACTCTTAGAATCGCGATATCTTAGGGTTGATAATTATTTTTGTAGAGAATTTACTGTTCTCAAGAAAAAAAACCAAAAATATTTACCTTTGACCCTGAATATCGCCTATTTTCATACGGAGCCTGATCGGACTTTTCAAACATTTCCGAAATAACCCCCCAATATTCCCAATAATCCAATTCACTGAGTCGATTGTAAGGTGTCCTGAGTTAGCGAGACAAAGGCACAAGCTACAATTTGCTGCTATCAACTCGGCATTGATGAAAATTTGTCTGCGCATCCAGATCCGACATCTCATCAAAATTCCATTGGATCATCACCAGAATGATAATCCAACCGTTTGATGACGAAAATTGTTCTCGAAGCTGTTGAAATTCAAATCTCGAAGGGGATCGTCAATTTCAATAAGGAGAATCCCTTTAGTATCTCGAAACAGTTTGAGGAGGTATTATTAGCGTGACAAGACTACATTATCTCCTACATCGCCCCCATCTATTTTCCAATCGTTTATCATCTTGTGATTAACCCCAATTACTGAGCTTCTGAGGTTCGACTCTGTGTTTACCTCTGTCGGCTATTTATGGCAAGCACTCCCAGAATGGAAATAAACTAACTGTTGTTCCGTCCCATACATTGAATCGTTGAAGAACTGTGTTGAAGCCTATAATGTTTGGATTTAAGTACCAAAATGGGTGTTTTAAGATCATCAGTTGATTAAACTTAGAGAATTTTGATTTCAAATAGAATTCATTGAAGTAAACTCAACTGAAGTTAAAGATCTGGGATTACCATGGACAGTAAGCTTTTGTGGAATAGGCATATATGTAATGCTACTAGTAGAGCTAAGGCTCTTATGGCGTGCAGGCATCTATGCGGCAGGAATTGGATTTGTAACCCAAAAATACTGCGATAGATGTACGTCATGATTGTGAGACCTGTAATCACACAATATGGGGCAGTATTCTAGTTTGCTGAAGCAAGTGCTCGATAAAGCATAGCAACTTGCCTGTTGTGCATACCGGGTGTCATGAAAACGTGCCTACCCAGCACTTGAGATCATAATAGATCTCACCCCTTCATCTTGTTATTGACAGGATGGCCCATGAAGCCATCCTCAGAATATCTGGAGAAGGCGCAGGTAATGAAAGTAACAACATCTCATCTGCGAATCTTGCTAGTGATGTAATGGTCAAGAAAGTAAGTACTAAGAAAAACTTCAGTACGATGCTATGAAAAAAAAAAGGAATCGGAGCGGGAATACAGCGACCGAAATTACAAAGAAAATACTATTAAATGGTATACAGATGGTTCTAAAATCAACACAGAAGCTGGTAGTGGGGTTCATGGGGCCAAAGCCAAGTGCGCACTATCCTCAGGCTCCTGCAAGCATAATTATTAGCTACCGAAAGATGCTTAGATACCTATTAATCTAGAGAGAAACTTTCAGAATCGAGGCAGAATGGACACATAAGAAGGAGTTTCTGAAGAAGGAGAAAACTGAAATAGATCACTCTGGCAGAATCTCGCAGGATTGGATCACTCCAAGAAGTTCTTTCGGAATTTTGAATCTACAAGATTCAAAAGATATTTGGATCTCAGTAAAAACCAACTACTGATGAGGCCAAACAAGGCTGAAACCGGTATATCGCTCATCTCAGTGACAAAATCTAATATCATTTCTCCAACCTCATGATAAAAGATCTCTGAGCCTGGGAATTGAAAATGGTATTCATTTCGATGATTTCTATTTTGAATTCATCTATGTTCCAAAAAAAAAAAAAACAACTACACCTCCCCAATGTCTTTCACACATCGCATTGTTGCTTCAGAAAGCACTTGCTGAGGATGGGCGTATCGGCCACTGACGAGTGTAGATTCTGTGGGGTGGAGGAAGAAACTCCTATTCACCTATTCATAAAATGATTTGGCATTGTAAGCCAGGGGAAACAATGCTTTAGTCAAGAGACCTGTAGCAGTAATGAATTACTGCTTAATCATTGAACAATGTAAGCAGATTCATGCTCAAATAGGCTGTTAGTAAAACACTGTAATCTTTTGGGATAAAACGATTGGTAGTTAAAAACATCAACACTGTTCTCCAGAAATTGGTGTTCATTTAAATAAATGGTCTTTATCATAGAAATAAGGACTTTAAGAGGCCAAACCAGGAATTGCAAATTTAGTTGAATACTCAGGATGAAATCCATTTTCAATTAAAGCCCGTTCGCAAAGCACCGGTCTACTTATTTGCCCATTTCCGCAATTAATAGTGCTGTTGATGGATCATTTTTCGCTCGGAACCTTTCAAGTTTATTATTCAATATTCTCGAGTTTTCTTCTCATCCATAAAACATCGGTTGTTCAAGATTATAACTCATAGGATGGAAGTGAAGCGAATAATCAAAATGTTTTTCACAGTGCAGTAATATTGTAGTAGCTGGAATTTGATGTGCTTTTATGGACTAATATAACGGCCGAGAATGTTTTCTCGATAGACCTCATTTATAGGAATATTTTTGGCTTATGGTTGGTGTTAGTGACTATAAGAAATCGTTTTGATCCATGGAAACACTCGTCTTCATTTTATATGTTTATTTTAACGTCAATGGACAGCGAGTTAATGATTATCATGATATTTCGAGTGAAGTGCTCATCGTTTTAACCTGAATATGCTGCAATTTTCAACATCACTGTAAGAATTTCATGGGTATTTCTGAAGTATCAGTTCTAAGATTCTAACGCCACGACATCCAGAAGTTCTGAATATACAGGGTGATCCACGATCGATGGTGAGTTGGACCATTACGGAGAACGAAGAGCAGAAATTTATTGAATATTTGGTTTCTTAGAAAAGAAGAGATGCCCTATCTATCATAAATATTTTCAGTGCTACGGTGTTGCCGCTTATGTCAAAAAGTTGTAACTACTTGGTTATTTCAAATGGCACTCTATGTATATTATTGCACTATTCATCGTTATCCTGGTATCACTTCAAAGTAATTGAGTGATTTTCCTCTTATTTTCGTTTAAAATTCTTTTTTTTTATAAAGGATCATTCAAAATTCGATGGCTTATCGAGACAAACAAAACGGCTGAAATTGCATTCTTCAGAGGAGATGTCCCCTATATTTTGAGCATTCTTGAAAGAAAATTGAATTTCCTTCCTAATGATATATTTTATTTCCATACCTTACTTCTAAGATTCTACGTGAAACTAAAATTTCAAGAATTTCATATAAAATATCATATTAGATCCATTCATTATTTTTCTTATACCATAAAAAATGAGCAAATGTATTATTATCAACAAACTACTTGTCAAATCTGCATAATGTCAATTCTCATAGTGTTAAGGTATTTCATTGCTAACTTAAATGAACACCTGTTTTGACGTTCTGAGATATACGTCTTCTCCACTTTAAAATCATTTAATTCTTCAATAACATCAAAAGGACATGCAATGCGTTCCGGCAAGCTAAGTTGCCATAATCGGGCATTAGAGAGTAAAAATATCAACAATGTTGTTCTTTATCAACAACCAAGAGGTGATGATGCAGACATTTACAAGGAGTAGGTTGATCTTGCATTGAATATGCGAACAGTGAGCAATACAAAATTACGAATAAGAAATACTATACGAGAAATACGATATACGAGACCTGACTCAGTACCTACATGATTAAACAATTTCTTAAATTATATATGCTGCAACATAAATTCGGAATGATGGTCTTTCACATTCCTGTTTTTGACAGTGGTTTCGTGTTAAAAAAATACCTAATGATAAATCTTCAACAGCCAAGAAAAATATCACAAATTTAATACAGCGAAGCAATCATAAAAAGTACGAAAATTGCCGAAAAATATTAGGGAAAAGTAGATTTCCATTTCGGATGAGGCCAAAATAAGACTGAGTATCTTTGCAATTGAAGTGTAACTCGATATGTATTTAAATGTCGTACAGAAAATCACGAAAAGGAATTGGATAATAAATCCAGAGTATTTTTCAATGCGGTTACATGAATATCTTAGAAATTCAATAGTTGCATAACAGTTTGTAGAATTTGAGTGATGTATCAAGTGAAAATAATTGCTCATTCAAAGATCAGCTTTATATCAGTATCAAATGGATCTCTGAATCAGATAATGTCTAAAAGCTGCTCCTGCCTGGATACTTCAAATATCAATGAGAGTTTCTTCTTCTTTAGTATGATAAGGGACCGAATTTTTTTTGTAATTTCATTGATAATAATCTCAATGGAATAATGTAAATAGCTCAATATAACAGAATGTAGAAAGATGAATTCTACAAAAATCAGAAAGTGCAAAAGTTTAAACTGTCAATTTGAGGTCAAATGAACCCCTTTCTTTTATGTCGACATAGGTACAACATTCCGCCTAAAGTCTAATCTACGTTCTTTTTTAATTTCATCATGAAATTGAGTGCGCTTTAGCTTGAAGAACTGAAGTGTACTTCAGTTGATTATAATGAAGTTGGACCTAAGTGCTGTGGCGCAGTAAGATGTATTTAAATGAAGTAATTACTTCGAAATCACATACAAGACGCTAAACAATGTGCATGTTATTGCGTACTGCGTGTTGGTACTGTATTATTTTCAGAAAATAATTCTCTTGTTCTCAACCCTACTCAAGGGTGTTGATGAATACAACTTTCTTAGAAGCCTTGGCTGTTATTTCTGAATTTCTTGTCCCTAAAAATTACGGACAAATCTGACTCTTTAGCAGTGGTAGAACAGCTATAATGTCAAATAAAGAGCTCTAAAATTCGGTCAAGGGGTTTGGTTATGCAGTTTCTTTCACGATATAATTTTTCTTACGTTGTTATTTCATTCAAATTGATATTTCTCGTACAACCCACTGTTGAATTCAATATTCGAGACTTGAAACTTGTTATATACTGCGCAAAAAATTAACGCACGTTATGGAAATCTCAAATTTGCTTTAAAACTGAAGGTGTTCCCAATGATAATTATTTTTATCTGAATTATGCATGCATATGTTATTCAGTTTCAACGTTTTTCGTCAATACAGATGTTTTTTTTCCTAGCAGGAATAAAATATGATATCAGATTTTGAATGTATTGGCTCCATTCTAAAATCAGTTTTTCTCGATCAATTCTAGTGATCAATAGTTTTTCTTTCGTTTGATTTTCAACAGTCGATAGATATGCAATGCGAAACACAATGACCCAAGAGAAATGGCCTCAGAGATTATGATTTAAGGCCTCGTGTCACGGCAACAGGCCCAGCTCTTACACCAGCCCATCGAAGGGTGCGTTTGGATTTTGCGAGAGAGCATATACATTGGGAAGAGGCCGATTTGGAAAGAGTTCTCTTCAAAGTTAAGTCTAGATTCTGCCTCTACCATTGTGATCGACGTTCCCTTGTATACAGACGTCCACATGCAAGATATGCTCAGTGAAATTTCCTGAATACTACTGGTTTCGGGGGAGGATCGATGATGCTATGGGGTGGAATATCTTTGGCTGCTCACACAGACCTAGTGGTCATTGATAATGGAGCTATGAATGGTGATAAATATATAAAGAACATTCTTGAAGAGAATGTAGTTCCATTCGCCACATACATTGGTGAAATTTAAGTTTTTGGAACGATAATGCCAGATCCCATAGTGCGCGCATCGTTCAGGAGTACCTTGAAGAGGTTTATGTCTCTCGAATGGAATGGCCAGCAAGAAGTCTGGATCTCAATCCGATTTAGCAATTTTGCAACAACCTCAGTAGAAGGCTGAGAAGTTCACAAAATCATCAAGCTACTCTTGATGATTTAGGAAACCAACTCGGAGACATCTGAGAAGGATTAGATCAGAACATTTTAGTATCACTCATTTTGAGTATGAACCGTCGTTGCCGAGCTGTAACAAACGCAAGTGGTGGAAATACCAAGTATTAAATAACTTATCAGCATTTCAGTATTTTGAAAACTGTTCATTCATAAGATTCGGTGAAATCCTGAATTTTTCTTTCATTTAATGTATCTTGTTTCGTTAGAAACCTTTCCGAGATAACATGAAAAATAAGTTATGAATTCAATGTAGAGTTAACTTTCATTAAAGTTAAGACTCTCAGAATGTGCGTTAAGTTTTTTGCGTAGTGTATGAAATAACGGAAGCACTTGAGGGATTATGAAATGATCATATCATGTTCAACGAAAATACAATTCTTAATAAAAAAAAAATGAATTCCTGACATTTTATCCCATAATCCAGTTTCGAATAATGAAATGTTTAAAAAAGATTAAAATGGAGAATAATGACCGATCCCCTAGAGAAATCCATAAGGACAGCTTTATCACGAGATTCGGAACCATAAATTCCAGAACTGAGACTATCAAAGAAAATGTGGCCTGCGAAACGACTGAAGTTTAACACGATATCTCAGGCCTTCTCGCATAGCAGAAAAATACTAATCTTACTGGAAGCTAAGAAACTTTTTAGTTCACGGTAGTTTGGATGTTGGGGAGTTTTAATTACCTTCTGATGAAAGGATGCGGAACGGAGTTTGTACAAATTATGCTACGAATACTTTCCAGAATTGCTCAGGCAATCAGCGAATTGTCATCTTGATATTTTTATATTTGCGCTGTTTTTTCTGTGGAAGAGTACGATTTTTTTCCTTCAGATGTTTGCCATCATCAAATTTCTACCACATAAGGATCTCTCACGATGAATAAGAAGGCGATATGAAAAAATCTGAGAACACAAAGAATTTTGAGAATAAAGACCTTTGTTTTTGTTCCAGAGGCTGGAGAATGCTAGAAAAGTCTTTCGGAAGTTCTCTTAATGATAAAATCTGATTTATTCATTTTCTGAATAAACGAGTGTTAGAATGTACTTTTCCTCATTATGTGTCCCTTCATTTTGCCACATCTCATAGAACAAAACAATAATGGAATATTTTATTCTTGCACTATGATATCTTGACTCTCTTTCACGAATTCATTTGAAATCTGTCAAATTTATGAGATAGAAAACAGTTCTGCCAGTCAATAATTTTCAATACAAAAATGACTGAACGATATTTACGGCAACATTTCAACAATTTCATAAATATTCAGCAAATTAGAAAAAATAATGCATGATAATCGCACAGAAGGTCATTCTAACACTTGTTCATTCAAAAACTCGCATTTTCATGTCTTGTTTTTGAAATTTGATCTCGTGTTAAGAAAGCAATATCTTCTGCACTTGTAAGTATCATAAATAACTATTCTTAATGACTACCACAGAGTATTGCTTTTCTCACCACGAATTTCACCATATAATGTCAGTATTTCATCACTTGATATAGAATGAGGAATGTTCACAGGTATGCAAAATCGATCGGAACTTCGTCACAGTATAACCTATATGTATGTGAAATCACTAGTTTTTGTTTCAGTCGAAAAGAGCTATTAGTTCGGATTCTACAACCCCGTGAATATTCAATTCCCCGCGGCGATGTGACGTCATACTACATTCGCAAATCGCACTCCGTGAGACGAAAGGCCCTTATATTGGACTCGTCTACGTACTGAACCTCGAAAGTCGTTGGATGTAAAGTGACGTCACACGGATCCATCGAACTCATGTTTATAACTCGATATCTAGGGCGCTATTTGAAGTATTCAAAATAATTTTTGGACACAATAGTTTCATTTTCTACGGAGAATAGGAATATGTAGAAATTGAAAAATGTGAACATTCCTCATTATACAACAATTTATATGAATCGATTTGAAGCAGATAAACAGACTTATGACTGTGGTTGTTGTTCTGTTCGGTGATTTTTGAGGAAATTTAATTTTCATACATTGTAGCGGAATATTCATTCCGTAACTCTTTCGAAAACCAGTGGTGTAGCAGAGGGCTCCGCAGACCCGAAGCGCGGAGGAGGGCTCGCATTCAACGGGCCCCCGAGCCCAAAGAAGAGCTTTGAATGTGGCCCCAATAACTATTCACACAAAAAAAGAGTTATTGAATGCGCAAATTAGAACGGTCGGTTTGAATATCTCATAACTTTCCAGATATTAGGAAAAATGTCAGAGCGGAAAAGAAAATATTTTAGTGGAGCTTGCAAAAAAGCTGCAGAGAGGAAAAGAAAATGAATTTTCTAAGTAACGAAAGGTTTTTCAATATTTTAATGAGCCAATGCCTGACTCACAATCAATTATTCAGCACAGTGGCGTATCAGAGGTCCTCGACACTGAAGGGGCCTAACAGCCAAACGAAAAGCGTCTAATGAGGCTCCAATAATTTCATTGTATGGAACTTCCCGATTCGCTTTATATTTCTGGTGATATGATAAACAAAACTAAAACAATGAAGATACAATTATTACTCCTGAAAAAAATTCCTAAACCTAAATGATATTAAAATAATATATTTGTATTTTTCCTATTTGAGTCTTCATCTTTTTCAATTCTTCTCCTTCAGATGCCACATTCTTCACTTCTTTAATTAAGGAGTCTTTTTCCGAATGAGGTTCTTCGACTCCTGAACAGAAAATAACTAGGTACTCAACCATTTTCTGCATACCGTCACCGTGCCCCCCCCCCCCCTTAGATTTTGATTCAATCTTTGTTTTTGAGTAAAACCGAATACTGATTTCATCTGCTCCTCATCAAATCATTATTTGACCCCCCCTGAGAAAAAATTCTGCTGGCGCCCATGCTGTCGTTTATTTAAGTTGAGTAAAGGAGGCCTGTATTTTATTAAATCTTCTGTGAATGCGCATGAGCAAATGTCCAAATAAGGGAAACTTAATTCAAGTTTGGCCTCTTTTTGCGTTTCGATAACTCTCTACTGTCATAACACTCGTCTAACTGTTCAACACCTGCTATCTCACTGTCCACACTACGAAAAGAAGCGCCGCCAATTCAAATTGAAAAAAGAGCTCAAGGACATCCTAAACTCTGACAATTAAATTAAAATAGCCATCAAATTCACCAAAGAATGTCAATTTTTCAGTCACATGTGAACTTTCTCCTTTCCATTGTCATTTTAGAAATTATATCTTAAACATCTATAAGTTCATCCAATTTCGTACTTGACATGTCTGTATATGTAATATGTATAATGTACCTTGTGTAAATAATCAAGATGTCGAGACACTTTAATCTAAATGATGAAAAAACATATGAGGATTCTCACAGTTCCATTCGAAATGACAGCGTGTGCTACCCCGTTTTCAACCTTTTTTTTAATAAATCAACCTTTTTTTTAATAATCGAGAATTATCTTAGGAATTCTATGTAGCAAACAACTCAATCAGATTTCTGAGCCTACTTCAGCTTTGAACAAGAAGTAGCCTGAAGTTGATAGATATCTTTGAACAAAAAAGAATTCAAATATTAATGCATTTCTGTTGAATAATTTTCATTACATTGTTTTTTTTGGTTGTTTTTTCAGAATCTATATTATTTTGTTCATAAATTCTTGTCATTTAACATATATATCGTTTTCATCACATTTCCTTTCATTTTTTGTTCACAACGTCAAGGGAACTTATCTCTCGACTTATTTTCGCGCTACGCCACTGTTTAGAACATAGAACATAGAGAATGAATTCGATCTGTGAGACGAATTGATTGTCATATTCATTATTCGAAGCGTATTAAAAAACATAATTTCCTTTAATTCACTAAATTGATTTTCACATTTTTGTATTTTAAATTTGACAGATATAAATAATTGATACTTTCCCACGATTTCCAAATTCAGAAACAAAACACGAAGTGACGACTTCTTGAATGAACAAGGGTCAAAATAAGCCTTCTGATAGAGTATTATACGTTATTTTCTATTGTGTTTGAATTTTATGGAATATGGTTTACTGATCCGTGCATTGAAAAATATTGATTGATCTCTCTCATAAATTTGACAAATGATAAATAAATCCGTGGCGAAAGGAATGTTTTCATGAATATCACCATAAAAACTATGGGAGAATGAGTGATTCTGGCCTGATTTTGTTCTATAAGATGTGTCACAATAATTGTGACAAAATAAGTGAAATGATATCAATGTCACGAATAAAGATTTCACACTAAATTCAGTGCAGAAAGAGAAAAAGGTTTTCTTGAATTGTGTGAACAGAAAATGGGATAAAAATTTTTCCTGGATAAAAATCTTCATTCGAATTCAGGACATTCTCAATTCTCTCCTCGGACGAAATTCTTTTTGCAGCGTGGGTGGTTTCTATAAAACACTCGGAGTTAATAAAGGGAATGTAGTGGGAGGTAGGAAAAGAACCACGGAATTGACTTACGATATGGAACGTATTTAATATATCCTGAAACCATTGTTCGAATGTTTTCCTCTCTGACCACAACCCATATCGAAGGATTTTAATGAAGACATAAGTGAGTTTTCATATAGACAGTCCATAAATGCTTTCTCGCTCGCAGAGTCAGTTTGTGTGGGTGAATTCAATAACAACTCAAACAGTTCTGTTCAGAGGATTCTCGTTCTAATGTTATACCGCGAACGCTGAATTTCTGACAATGACGTGTTCGAACCGGAAGCATCATCTGCACCCACGTTTAGGGCGGGAAAAGGTAGTGAGTTTTCGTTTAATTTGTTTATATTAGAATTACAAAACACATGTTAATTCGAGTATTAACGTATATATGCCATTGAAAAGTATATGGCCTGTTGAATAAATAAAGGGGTTCCATGTATAATCAACACGGTCACTCAACATAATACAAACATATACAGGGTGTCCGGGGAATAACTGTACATACTCTTACCAGAGATGGAGTTGGACTAAGTGATTACTGATTGACTTTAAAAAAGGGGTGGCCACCCTAGACACGTATCTTATTGCGATAGAGTAAATGAAGGTATATTTCGAAAAAAAAATTAGTGAAGTGTATAGGGTATGCATAGGCATATTTCAAAATTAGTCGTATGTATACCAGGTGTTCAACAACAACACAACATATATAGGCCAAAGTGATACTTCTTTCAATGTAAAAACCTCTAACTGAATTGTGAATCGAGGAGTATGAGTAGTGATTTTTCAATTTGTTAGTTCGTTTCTTTAAAATTTACTTATACAATATTAAATATTATGAAGTACTCTGAGGAAGAGGAGATATGTTTTTCAGTTTGGGGAAATGTTACAGAATATCCTACTAGATTAGAAGATTCAAGCTCAAAAATGCACAGAAATAAATTTTCCTTCAAGATGAAATTTGAATTCCTATAACATATTCTGTGCTTATTAATGCTCTGGAAATTTTCTACTGATACTTTCGCATTTTATATTCCAACATGAGATTTTCAGTTCATGGTGAAAAATTTAATTTTTCGAACTTTATTCAAATACAGAAATTCATAAAAAAATAATTGTTGATGTGACAACTTTCAGCGATATCACAAATTGAAGAATAATTTAGCTTCTTTCTAGAAAGCGAATCAATTATTTGTAATTCGAAATAAAAAGTGTTTGTTTTACCCTGAACACTTTAAATGAATACTGTGTGTAGAGCGATTCCTTCAGAGTTCAGAATTTCCAAACTATTTGATATCTCACAGCCAAAATTGGAGATTCAGGTAGTAGAATCTGCAGTTTTGAGCTGAACATGTAGCTGCAGTCCCAGGTTTGAACTGACAGTCGAGGTCTGTAGCGCACTACACATGATTCAGTTGAATCGTAAGACCTGATCTGAGAATCGAAAACTGATAGTCCGTGGACTGCAGTCCATCCCTAATTTGACTTCACACTTTCAGTTCACTTTTTCAAGTGAGGAACTATTAAGTATGTATCTTGAACGTAAACGAAAATCGACTTCTGCCATGATTGTGTTATTAGTTGAAAATGAAAGATCAAATTCCTTCAGATCCCATCGACAGTTCAGGACTTCCAACATTTTCGATCTTTTACAGCCAAAAATGGACTGTAAAATGTAAAATAAATTCGAATAGGCGAATATTCTAAGAGGCGAACAAAGAATAGCGCCTATGAAAAACTTGTAAACCGTTAAAAAATTTATGAAAATGCAACAGTAGACTCCTTTCAACTGATTCTCAGTTCTCTTCATAAATTCATATGCGATAGTTCATCACGTATCAACAATCATTCTTCAGTCCATAATCTCATAACAGCAAAAGAATTGATTTTGAAGGCATGAAATGTTGAGCACTGAAACCACTATTTGAGCGGAACTAAAAAATTATATGAAATGTCTTATTTTCATTGATGCTCACTTCGAAACCCTGTTTCAGACACCCTGTATGAAAGATAAACTGGATCATTGTATTTCATTTCATGACACTGTTGTAAAAAGAAACATTCTACAATCAGGAATTTTGAAGATATTAACACTAATTTGTGACAACCTTTCTGAAGAAAAATTTGACAATATGGCTGAAACTCGACAATCGTTGAATAATATATTCTGAAACAAGTTGCAGAATGAACTCCTATTCTACCACGAATGAGAAGTTTTCGAAAGCATGAGTGTTGGAATTGCCTTCTGCAACGAGTTTTAGTCGATATTTTTCTATTTCAGTCAAGTTCCGTGAGAAACTCTCGAAATTCGAATGAAAATTCAAATTAGTGACTTTTGTATTTTATGTTGTCAGTTGGTGAGACTTACGAAATTTGACAGATCACGGAATTTGAACTGATTTGATTTGGAGATTGATAAGATTGGAGGTCAGTACTGACAACCACCAAACGAAAAATGTAACTGAAAACAATGCTCTAATGAGTTTCATTACAACACTACTTTTAGTACTGTAATGAACTCATTACGATACTGAAATAGAGAAAATATTTTACAAAAGAAAATATTTTTCAAGTTCATGTACAAATACAAAATTTTGAATTTGTATTTCAATTCTTTCCTCGAGAAATTCTAATGACACATTGAAAAAAATCAACCTGTAGTCCTATGTTTTTTTTGGTTTAAATGTGTATCGACCCCGACTTTCCAACTGGCTCATATAGAGCACGGAAATTTTGATACTCTAGGTTGTTTTATATGCGTTCACGTACGGGCGGTTCACATTTGCGTAAAAAAAGAGCCAAAAAGATTCATAAGTATTGAATGCACTTTTCAGTCTTTTTCATTTGAAATATTTCAATTCACAAATTCGAGATGACAGGTATCAAGTCGACCAATATTTTTTGGCAGAAACAAGTCGAATGTGCAAATCTTCAAGCCTTCATATTGTTGGAGTCTATATCTGGCAGAATTTTTCACAATATCATAATAAAAATAGCTACGCCCTTCTTCGAAATTGTATGCCCCTTTGGCCTAGTTTGTTAAACACCAAATACATCGTATTGAATATTTTGGGGTAATCTCCTTTCCTTTGTTTTCCCAGGAATGTTCGGTGTTCATATTCGAGAAGCGATGCGCAGAAAAACTGCACAAGCCGAAGCGAAAGGAAACCGTCACGGAAATCCTCAGGGCTTCCGTCAGGCAACTGGAGAGATTCAGGCATCCCAAGATTCTGCACGTGTTGCATCCGATCGAAGAGTGCGCCGACACGCTGGCTTTCGCCTCGGAACCCGTTTACGCCAGTTTGGCCAACATTCTGGCGTGCCACGACGTGAGCGGAAGTCAGAGCGGCATCAATACGGCCTCCAATCAGCCCCCTCAACGGCCGCAGCATGCTAGAGAGTACGACTTCTTGGATATCGAGTACAAATATGGAATACTTCAGGTAAGAACGGGGTCATGGTTTTTACTCGTCGGGTATTCGAACAAGAAATGTCATTATGAGTAACTGGAGAAACTTTCACTGGAATTACATATCGTTTTTTTCTTATTTAACTAATACTCAGTGTTGGATTTACCAGCAGGCTAAGTAGGCTGGAGCCTAGGGCGTCAAACTTGAAGGGGCGGCAAATTTGGATCATGAATTTTTTATTTCGATTGAATATTGAAAAAAAATTATTATGCATTCAAAAAATACGAATTTCGGAAATAAGAGATAAATTCCTCGCATTTGGTTTTGAATATAGGAAAACATTTCAAAAAGATATTCATTGGGCGGTTTTTTGCTCCTTCAGAACCTCTATTCTAAATTGTCTATCAGAATCGGTTCAGCAACAAAGGGTTCTTAACTCTCAAAATTGTAAATTTTTAAAAACAACAAATACTACAGAGAGCGACTCTCACACACCCCGTCACTTTCAAACTTGAATGCCAAAAATTTCAAAACCCCACCGAAATTAATTCCTGGCAAAAATTAAAAGAGAATAGCAAGAAGATATGATCCGAAAGACAGTTGATATTGACAGTTTTTTCAAGAGTGAGAATAAAAGCTGTGATTCGAGCTCGGAAGCTTCAAACAGATTCTTCGTTCAATTCTACACTAATTTTATGTATCATATGAGCAACCAGCAACCCCACGAAGGATTGATGAGTTATAGCCCAATTGTCAAATTATTCGGCAGAAAGATCGTCACAAATAAGTGTTTATATCTTCAAAATCTCTCTTTGTAGACTTTTTCGCAACAGTGAAATAAAATAAAGTACTCTGATGCTGTTGCTGCTATAACTTATGAGGAAATTTCATATAGGGTTTCTGGAACGAAGCTTCAAAGTGAGTCTTAATTAAACCATGAAATCTCTTCTACAGATGGCAACCTTATAATTTTGTTTTTATAATCGATTGCTCGTCCAAAAACTAGTTAGATTATGCCGAACATTTCATGCTTTCAAAATCAGTAGTTTTGCCGTTATTGAATTAAATTCGATTTCACCACCAAAGACAGGTTTCGCTCAGTCGAATTCATTGGTATTCTCGATTTTTCAGTAGGATGTGGTAGGAACTGCCTTTCTTTCTTTTTTCATGATGATCAAATAAACAAAACAAAATTCAGTTCGAAACTTTCACATCAATTCTCTCAACAACAAACGAAAATTAAATAAATGCTATTCAAGTAAATTTTCAAATTTATTAATTCTTCTACGAACTCCACCTACTGTAAGGTGTTCAGGTGATGATTCCCGCAGTGCAACCCAGCACCTTCAATTTTGTTCCTTGAATGAATGCTCTTTTCATGAACCTCCCATCATCAATACGGCCTCCAATCAGCCTCATCATCGGCCGCAGCATGCTAGAGAATTCGACTTCTTGGATATCGAGTACAAATATGGAATACTCGAGGTAAGAATGAGGTCATGGTTTTTACTCATCGGGTATTCGAACAAGAAATGTCATTATGAGTAACTGAAGAAACTTTCACTGGAATTAAATATCGTTTTTTTCTTATTTAACTACATACTCATTGTTGGATTTACCAGAAGGCTGAGTAGGCTGGAGCCTAGGGCGTCAAAATTGAAGGGGCAGCAAATTTGGATCATGAATTTTTTATTTCGGCTAAATATTGAGAAAAAATTATTATGCATTCAAAAAATACAAATTTCGGAAATCAGAGATAAATGCCTCGCATTTTTTTTTGTGGATATAGGAGTACATTTCAAAAAGATATTCATTGGACGCTTTTTTGCTCCTTCAAAACCTCCATTCTCATTCGTCTATCAAAATCAGTTCAGCAACAAAGGAGTCTCGAAACTCAAACTGTAAATTTTTTAAAACAGCAAATAGTTGCTACAGAGAGCGACTCTCACACTACCCGTCACTTTCAAACTTGAATTACAAAAATTTCAAAACCCCACTGAAATTAGTTCCTGGCAAAAATTAGAAGAGAATAGCAAGAAGAAATTATCCGAAAGACAGTTAATATTGACAGTTTTTTCAAAAGCGAATATAAAAGCGGTGATTTGAGCTCGGAAGCTTCAAACAGATTCTTCGTCCAATTCTACACTAATTTCTTGTATAATATGAGCAACCAGAAACCGCAGAAAGGATTGATGAGTTATAGCCCAATTGTCAAATTATACGCCAGAAAGATCGTCACAAATAAGTGTTTATATCTTCAAAATCTCTCTACGTAGATTTTTTTCGCAACAGTGAAATAAAATAAAGTACTCTGATGCGGTTGCTGCTATAACTTATGAGGAAATTTCATATAGCAATGAAGCAACGAAGCTTCAAAGTAAGCCTTAATTAGGCTAAGTTCACATGATCGCGCGACAACGCACGTTTGTAGATCGTTAACGCGCGTTGATGTATTCAGATGGTCGCTCGTTGATAGCGCGACAGCCCGCTACTACTGTCATAATCTTCTTCTTCTTCTATCGTTCACAATGTGCTGAGGCGATTTTTCCGAACACAGGAAAAGTCATTGAAATCTTATGTATCATATGAGCAACCAGCAACCCCACGAAGGATTGATGAGTTATAGCCCAATTGTCAAATTATTCGGCAGAAAGATCGTCACAAATAAGTGTTTATATCTTCAAAATCTCTCTTTGTAGACTTTTTCGCAACAGTGAAATAAAATAAAGTACTCTGATGCTGTTGCTGCTATAACTTATGAGGAAATTTCATATAGGGTTTCTGGAACGAAGCTTCAAAGTGAGTCTTAATTAAACCATGAAATCTCTTCTACAGATGGCAACCTTATAATTTTGTTTTTATAATCGATTGCTCGTCCAAAAACTAGTTAGATTATGCCGAACATTTCATGCTTTCAAAATCAGTAGTTTTGCCGTTATTGAATTAAATTCGATTTCACCACCAAAGACAGGTTTCGCTCAGTCGAATTCATTGGTATTCTCGATTTTTCAGTAGGATGTGGTAGGAACTGCCTTTCTTTCTTTTTTCATGATGATCAAATAAACAAAACAAAATTCAGTTCGAAACTTTCACATCAATTCTCTCAACAACAAACGAAAATTAAATAAATGCTATTCAAGTAAATTTTCAAATTTATTAATTCTTCTACGAACTCCACCTACTGTAAGGTGTTCAGGTGATAATTCCCGCAGTGCAACCCGCACCCTTCAATTTTGTTTCTTGAATGAATGCTTTTTTCATGAACCTCCCATCGTCAATACGGCCTCCAATGAGCTCCAATGCTAGAGAGTACGACTTCTTGGATATCGAGTACAAATATGGAATACTCCAGGTAAGAACGAGGTCATGGTTTTTAATCATCAGGTATTCGAACAAGAAATGTCATTATGAGTAACTGGAGAAACTTTCACTGGAATTAAATATCGTTTTTTTCTTATTTAACTAATACTCAGTGTTGGATTTACCAGCAGGCTGAGTAGGCTGAAGCCTAGGGCGTCAAACTTGAAGGGGCGGCAAATTTGGATCATGAATTTTTTATTTCGATTTAATATTGAAAAAAAAAATATTATGCATTCAAAAAATACAAATTTCGGAAATTAGAGATAAATGCCTCGCATTTTTTTTGTGAATATAGGGAAACATTTCAAAAAGATATTCATTAGGCCCTTTTTTTTGCTCCTTCACAACCTCTATTCTAATTTGTCTATCAGAATCGGTTCAGCAACAAAGGGTTCTTAACTCTCGAACTGTAAATTTTTAAAAACAACAAATACTTGCTACAGAGAGCGACTCTCACACTCCCCGTCACTTTTAAATTTGAATGCCAAAAATTTCAAAACCCCACCGAAATTAATTCCTGGCACAAATTAAAAGAGAATAGCAAGAAGATATGATCCGAAAGACAGTTGATATTGACAGTTTTTTCAAAAGTGAAAATAAAAGCAAAGATTTGAGTTCAGAAGCTATAAACAGATGTCCTGACATAATACAATCTGAAGAAGGTGAGATCAATATATACTATGATGTCCCACAACAACTGTTGCCCATAAAACATCCTGATTATGAAAAAACCAATCTTTATATTTTTTATGAAGAGGCGTAAGCTATCTTTCGTATGAAATAATTTCAATTGAACCAATTTCTGGATTATTTAAAAGTTTTTCGTCTTTCATACGAGAATAGTATCTAGAAAATATTAATCCAAACTTGGATGGATATATAGTACTACGTATGGCTCTTTGTACACCGGCGACCAATTTTTCAGGTGAGGAAAGCTCTCTATGCCTGAAAAGAGTGAAGAATTACTCACGAACGACTACAAGTCAAGAATAACTAAGAGCTTTCGCTCTGAGGTGCAGAGAAAAATTTCGAACAACAATATTATAAAAATGATTTTGCATATCATTGTAATGTTTTCGAGATGAAACTAATATATTTATACTTCCCGTCAATGAATTCCGGACAGGTGAAACTTTTTTCGTGGTTCTCCGATTTGTGTTGAAATTTTTACCAGGTATAGTATCGGGTCTTTTCATATGAACCTGCTATTTACTTTGCGAAAATACCTGCAGTTCATCCGATATACACACCCTGTGGTGAATTTGAGGCGCAAAATTTTATATCATTCAGTTTTGAGTTGAAGTGTGACCCTTTCTTAACAAAATGTTTTTTTGATTTACGTCAGTATCTGCTAAAAAAAAAAGATACACATTTGTTGCATTTTTTCAATTTTTATAACAATTTAAAACAATTACAATACCTCATGGACTATTTAACATAAGCAATCATCTGAAAATTAGTAGCGTATATTTCCATTTCGCTTTCTCATCACTTCTACCATAAGACATGGCATACTTTCAATGCATTTTCGAATTGCTTCTGGAGGAAAGGCTGTTCGTAAATAGGGAAAAGTGTTGGGCTGCCGATTTTGAACATGTCTACCTAGCATATCCCATACATATTCAATTGGATTCAAATCCGGCCTTGTGTCTGGCCACACGAATCGTTTAATATTCGCCTCACGTTGCACGGGTTTTGTAACAGAATACTTTGAAGAGGCGAATATTAAACGATTCGTGTGGCCAGACACAAGGCCGGATTTGAATCTAATTGAATATGTATGGAATATGCTAGGTAGACATGTTCAAAATCGGCAGCCCAACACTTTGCCCTATTTACGAACAGCCTTTCCCCTGAAGCAATTCGGAAATGCACTGAAAGTATGCCACGTCGTATGGTAGAAATGATGAGAAAGCGAGGTGGAAATACACGCTATTAATTTTCAGATTTTCGTTCATGTTGACTAGTCGATAAGGTCTTGTAATGTTTTAAATTGTTATAAAAATTGAAAAAATACAACACTTTCTTTGAGAATGTGTATCTTTTTTTTCGAAGCTGATACTGACGTAAATTAAAAAAAACATTTTTTTAGGAAAGGGTCACACTTCAAATTAGAGCTTTATAATATCAAATGTTCTGCCTCAAATTCCTCACAGGGTGTTTAGAAATGAAAAGTATGAAACAAGATTTTGTTTCACCCTGTATAACGGATGAACTACAGGTATCTTCGCCAAATGTATATTTGTCATATAAAATTATCCTACTTCAAAAGTAGTACATGATTGAGATTTTTTTTTTTAAATTTTTTTTGATAATTCTTTGCTGTAAAAATAAAAAGTTAATCTTATCAGGAAGTAGAATTTTATTGATGAAAAATTGATATGATTGAGTTCTAAGGAATAAGATATCAAAATTTGGAGGCGGCAAAAATTTAATAGCTAAAGGGCCTAGAATCTGTATATCCGCCACTGCTAATACTCCTGAATAATTGTAGCCAGCTGTTTCAAAACTGCAATATTTCTCTCATTGGTTACACCTGTTGGATAACATTGCGCTCACTCAACTCGAAGGACCGGAAACACTAATCTGACCAATATTGTAAAAGGTACAGTCGTAGACATCTCGATTATGATTGATACTCTACCCACTGAATTCGTTGTGATAGCAGTGGTAGCTAGTTTTGGGCACCTCTTACAAGAAGAGGCTCCATTGTACTGAGAGGCTCACTTTGAAAAACTGTACCACCTCAATTCCAATGTCCTATTAAGCGACTACGAATCGGTAAGGCGATCGATGAGAACGGTACGGAACTACGATTTACGATTGCAGGAGAGCTGAAATATATACTCCCGACACCCGAGACCGACACAGGTAGTAGATGAGAAATGAGGTTTTGCCAAACTCCCCAACTGAAGTACTTAAAATACATTGACAATATATTTAATTGCTTTCATGACGAAAGCAGCTCTAGTCTTAACATAACGCAGATATCATGAATCATCGGGTTTGTGATTATTTCTCATAACAAAATTTGGGTTGTTTTTTTTTGAGGCGGCTCCTTACCGACCGAATATAGATGCAAGGCATTTCTACTACAATGAGATAGGAGCAAAGCCTCTTGTCGCGACACAAGGCTTTAAATCATATTCTCTGAGGCGATTTCTTATTGTCTGAGTGCTAATTTACACCCTATGAGTTTGCTGAAGCTGATATTGAAGGAGGCGAGCGGTTGCAAACCGTTGTCTCAACGAAGAAACTCTCAAGTAACGGTCTTGAATGACAGTTGTTACCCGTGGTCTACCCTGTGCTGGTCTCCGGACATTCATACCGGTCTCCCTGAATCGCTGCAACATTTTGGACACACTTGTATGGGAGACTCCAAACCTTTCTGCAATTCTTCTGTATGTCCATCCTTCTTCTCTCAAAAATATCGCTTGGGCACATTCCTCTTGGGTCAAATTGCGTGTTTCGCGTTGCATAGCGATCGAGTGCAGAAAATCAAACGAAAGAGAAACTATTGATCACTAGAATTGATCGATAACAACTGATTCTAGAATGGAGCCAATACATCCAAAATCTGATAATATCATCTTGTTTTTGTTCCTGCTGGGAAAAAAACATTTGTATTGAGGAAATCTTCGAAAGTGGATGATATATGCATGCCCAATTCTGATAGAAATAATTATCATTGAGAACACTTTCAGTTGTAGAATAAATTTGAGATTTCCATATTGTGCGTTAATTTTTTTGGGCAGTGTGAGCCCCATGATGAATATCCACGAGCCGTCATATAATCTTCCTGTTATATGGTTGAGTTTCATTCCTTAGATTGTATGACACCTCCAGCTACTCAGATGTCAATGAAAAGCAAAATTTCAATGTGAGAAGAATGAAATTATCTGTATTATCAACGTACTCTCCTTTCCGTAAACCTCAGGTATCCTTAATCCGGGAACAATTCACCAACACTTGCGAATCCTTTATGTAAGTTTCTCTCGCAGAAGCGTAATGAACGAACTGAATCTGCCACAATGTTCGCCTTATCTTCAAATCTTGTTCAACGTCAAACAAGCTTGATAGACAGCATGCAAACAGAGTAACAATGGCTTTGTTCCAGATAACAGAAGCGTTATCCTTCCTCCACTACAACGGGCATGTGCTTCATCGGAATGTCTGTCCTTCGAGCATCCTAGTGACCAAGAAAGGAACGTGGAAGCTCGCAGGTCTGGAATTCATAGGTGAGTATCCCACCTTGATAGGTACTGTTGGAATTGCAAGATGATGTGCACTGATTTGACATGCATCTTCAGCCTATTATTCAATATAATGTTCGAAATTGGTTGCATTATCAATTGATTTTCCTCCGTCTTTCAAATTGTAATGTTCATTGAAATTATAATCGAGACATGAAAACTCTGACAAAAAATAATAGATGATGAAAATTCGAAATCTTTGCTTGGCGTCGTCATACAGGGTAATCAATTCACATTTCCTTTAATGAGCCTGGAACTTATGGATAAAACCATTTTAAATTTTATAGTTTTGTTGCCTTAACGACTGTCTTCCTTAAATTTTCCTCGAATTGGAAAAACAGAACGGGATTACTAAAATTTAAGATCGATAATATTATGATTTTTATGACTGAAAAAGACTACTAGTGTTTGAGATGAGACCTTACTCAGATTTATATATAAACCCATGAAAAAGTGTTCATGAATGAAAAGTATTTATTTGAGGAATCTGCCTATCAGAAGTTCATGAAGAAATTATTATTCGATTAATTTCAAATTTTGTGTGGTTATGTATATGTATATTATGAGTTTTTTGAATAGATATTCTAATGCCACATTAATTTCATGCATCATTTCCTAAAGCCATCTGAAGCCGTTTTCGAGTTATTAACTGTTTTGTAAAAAAATACAAATTGAGGCTTGTAGAACACTGAAAATTCAATGAAAGCGCAACGCACAATCTCAGATCTGTGTTTTGGAATGGGTTAACGAAAAGATATCCAACGTTACTCTGTAGAGAAAATAACGTTTTGATACACTGGGAGGTAAAATGAGAGTGTCAAAGTTGGAACTCAAAAAAAAACTCGTTTTTTTCAAATGGGATCGGTATTTTTTTCACTTACATTCGAATTTGTGGGGAAAAAATTAGTGGAGTCTATTCAGGGTTCCCTACTTCTAAAATGTATCATATTCTAGATATTCAGAAATAACTGCTACGAGTTCTATATTTTTGGATTTTCATGATGTATGTTGGCCCTTTCATGAAAATCATTGACTTTATTCGGAATATTTTCCCATGCTTTTGTTGTTGATATTTCTCATAACTTATTTCATTGTTCAGAGAAATCGACCACCACTGCCATAATGAAAATAACGATTTCCTATTCTTCGGAAAATATGACATACAAATCGAAAGCTAAAATTGTAATTAAAAACTTATAAAACAGGTCATGAAACTCTCCGAACTTTTTTTCAGATATATCAAAATAAAAAATTGAATCATAACACACTTTGAAAATTTCGTCCACCTACTTCCAGAAACTTTTTGCACCTTCCCAATATTTCTCGGTTTGTGGATTTCCATAGTCAATCTGTAACAGAATTTTGCAAATACATTGCACGATAAATTCTTCAGCCTCAATTCGTATTTTTTTTTGCAAAACAGTGAATAACTCGAGAACGGCTCTAGATGGCTTTTGCGAGTGATACATAAAATTAATGTGGCATTCGAAGATCTATTCGAGGAAGTCATAATATACAGGGTGTTCCATTCGAAATGAGAAAGTTGATACCTCTTCCGGTGGAAGGAGAAGTCATCGATATTCAAAAATATATCATAAATGGAGCTCTTCTTCGCCTATACCTTCACTCAAAATTTGGAAATGATAGAATTATTATTTCTCCATAAACTTCTAACGGACACTCCCGGTGGGACACACTGTATAAGATGCTGTTCGAAATTGGTTGCATTATCAATTGATTTTTCTCCGGCTTGTAATGTTCATTGAAATTATAATCGAGACATGAAAACTCTGACGAAATTTTAATTCATGATAAAAATTCTAAATCTCTGCTTGGTATCGTCATAAGGGTAATCAATACATATTTCCTTCGATAAATCTGGAACTTATTGAAAATTATTTGAAATTTTACAGTTTTGTTGCCTCAACGACTGCCTTCCTTGAATTTTTCTCAAATTCGAAAAACAGAACCGGATTACAAAAATTTAAGATCAATAATATGGGTTTATCCTTTGCATTAACAGTTAAAATTATGATTTTTGTGGCTGAAAAAAAATACTAGTATTTGAGATAAGACCTCAAATTTATATATATCAACCCATGAAAAAATGTTCATGAATGAAAAGTATTCATTTGAGAAATCTTTCAATCAACATGATGAATAGAACAAAAAAAAAGCAAATAAATTAAAAATATTCTAATTCGGTTTTGAATGTAAATGGATCCTTTTTCACTCAACTGCCGATATCTCTGAAAATACTCGTCGCCTAGCGAGCCGAAAGTTGATTTCTCTTTCTACAGAAAATTTTTTACAAAAATCTGTTTTGTTTGACGTAGGAGAAGATCACAAAAATATCATTCAGGAGGGAAAGCTGAGGTTACAAAAAAATTTGGCAGCCTGCTGTTCCCTAAAGTTCCTCCAAATCGGTAGATCGATCGGTTCAGCGGTTTTCTTGGATCGATTGATATAAATTTTGATGAAATTAAGGAAACAAGTTTTTTCTTTCCCAAACCTGACCTAATCTTTTTGAATCGGTTTTTTTTACCGAATGAGTAGAAAGGCTTCCAAAAATACTGTTTTTTGAAGCGTGGTGTCAGAAACGGAAACATTCTTTAGCGCAGAATTTCGCTTAACGAGTACCATGGGCAAATTAGAGGTATCAACTTTAAATTTATTTCATGATTTTTTTCTCCGGAAAATGAAGGTGAGTCAGTAATATTTTTTTCCCAAGTATCGGAAGTTTTTGAAAATAAAAAAATATATTTTTTTGAGATTTATGAAAAAAATTTCAGTTTACATTGAAGAAATAATAAAATTATTTATTGGAAAAAAATTAGGTGAAGTTTGAGAAATGAAAGCCATGGTTCCTGAATTTTTCCAAAATTTTAATCAACTGGTTCGAGAAAACCGCTTAACTGATTGATCTTCCAATTTAAGGGGAACTTTGGAAAACATCGAGCTGTAAATTATTTTCATAACCGAAGTTTTCTCAATAATATTGCTGAAAATACAGCCTGTTAAGCAAAAAATGGTAAAATGACATTTTTTTGCTTTTTTCCAGGTTCATGAGACAAGTAAAAAAAAATTCTTTTGAAATTGCACAAAGCAGATTTTTGTAGAAAATTTTCTGTAGAAGAAGAAATCACCTTCCGGCTAGCTTGGCGATCAGTAGTTCTGGAGATATCTACAAGTGAGTGAAAAAGGATCATTTTGCATTCAAAACAAGATATCTCCAGGATAAAGGGTTTTATCGTGAAGTCATGAGAAGCAAATTAGAGCTGAATAAACAGGTTATGAGATATTTGCATTTATCCAGCTCGGGAAAATTTTTCCATGCGCGTACAAGAAAGAATAATTGAAAATTTTACCGGTACTCCGAAAAATTGTGAACCAATAAATTCAGAAACAAAAGTCTTCAAGCTTCAAAAGTTAGTTTTTTCATTTTCCATAGGACCGTTTTTCACAAAGATAGTGCCTGTTGAAAGTCAGCAAAAAATATTGAATATTTTTTTTCCCTTAATTGTTGCTCGGAGTATATATTGAAAATATTTGAGAAATTACGAATTGGAAATTACTGTATGAAATTTTGTATATATGCATCACGTTGGCGGTAGTAAAGGGAGACAAACCTTCAAAATTTTAAATCATTCGATCGATTAGTTCAAGAGTTATTGAACTGTGAAATTTCACTTTTGAAATGAACATCACCCTACCCTGTTGACCCAAAACGAAGATACGCAGGCGGGTAAAACCTTTTGATATGACTCCATCCTGATGATATTAATTAATGTTTGTCATATTCTTTCCGGGATATCCTGTATAAATATGAAGGGATCGATGCCCATATTTTCTTTCACTTTTCTAATTGGACAAATTGTATGAGGAACATACGTTGGAATAATCTATTTTGGTGAGTTTTTCGTCCTGTTCGCGTCTTATGTCAATGTGAAAAGTAAGTGTGTACTATATCATTCATTTTTCTATTTAGTGGAAAATAATGTACATCAGATGAAATTAAAGAAAAATTAAAAACCTCAATACGAAAAATTAATTTAAAAAGTCAGTACAATTGATATCAAACAATAAAAATCAACACATCAAAAACTAATGAGCATGTATCTGAAACCCGCACTATGCGGAAAATTGACAACAAACTCAAATTATGAAAAGATAACCACAAATCCTGATTGTCCTGATTCAACTACGTGACGTCCTATCGCCACCCTATCAATATCCTCGTCTCGACGTAGAGACACGTGACAGAGTGATGACCCTAAGATTTTATTATCTGTTGACCAAATTCGTATTTCTTCAACTTATCATATGTCGCAAAATATCCGTTAGAAAACTCTACAGGAAAGAACATTTCTGATTTCATTCAAGGCTAGTCAACAGTCGTCTTTGAATGAAACATAATTTCGGATTGAAAATATTAAAATTAGTTTTTGTGGGTTCACCTGGAAAGTTAGACATTTTTATGTCGTCGCAGCCTTCAAACCATATCCGCCGTCCATATGAAACCATACACGAACAGCGAAATTAAGCATCTATCACCAGACACGTGATGCCTAATGGAAAAAATAAGTACAATATGCATTTTATGTGAATTTCGGCCTTTTTCTATTATGGTTTCGTTTGGTGAATGCACGGTTGAAAATGAGATGGGCATATGAAATAAATGCTCTTTGAATTGTCGAAGTTTTGATCCTTTGTGTTGATCTTCTCCCAGACTTTTCAAGAAAGCAATAGCACCTTTCGTGATAAATCATATTATGTATAAACTGAACTTCGTTACTGACTACAACCGAATTTTCATTGTTGCAATCAATGAAAATTTTTGCAGCATGATGAAAAAATTTACAACTATAGAATGTAACAATCATTTCCTCAGTACGACATTTAATCAGCCTTTAAATCAGTATTATTAGAAATGGAAAAATCTCAATTTTAGTTTCAGATTTGATTCAGTCAGAAAGAAGAGCATGTGAATATGTCATTGGTTTTCCTTGAGCTATTATAGTTCTGGAATCATCACGAATCGTGCTCACCCTGTACAAGTATATCAATTCAATTATGTATCTAATATAGCTAGTGTGCCTAATTTTTTTCATATTCACAAATTTGATCAGCAGAAATAACACACCTTATTATTTTGTTCTGGATCTGATTCATGAGGGAGAGATTTTCTATTCTCGAACAAGTCAACCTGCATATAAACCACAAATATAAAAGAAAGTTCCAAAGCTTTACTCGTTGTGTTCACATTCGCACAAAATCATAAAGCTTTTCCCCATGGAAAAATCAGCGTAACATTGAGTTTATACGTGAAATGATAACGTGAAATCACCTAAATACCATACAATAATATCGCTCATTCCATAGGCCAACAGAATATTTGTTGGATTTCAGCATACGATTCGACGTTCGTATTTTGCTGATAAAAGGGAAAATTTATTAAACCTTCATTATTGGAATTTTCAATAATCTGATTAAAACAGGAGCCGATTAAAACTTCGTCCAAGGTTTCAGTTGGAGGTGAAACTCTGAAATTACCCTGAATTTATGAAAATATCTGTTTTCTTCACGAATTATTTTATTTGTAATTTGACCATTATAACTTTTTGAATCTTGGATAGTCAATTATATTCTATTTGACTCGGAATAAGATCGTAATAATTTATTTTCCTATAATTTTTTATATTGATTATTGGATATATTTATGTTAAATTCTTGTTCGTTACAACGAAAAAGAGAAATTAACAAACAAAGTGCGAAGATAAATTGCGAAAGTAGTTGAGTTTGGTGAAGTATTTCATATTATGTGACCAAAATAAATCATTCAACAAAACCTCACAATATACCTACCTTTCGATATGTTCTCGGTACCCTGTATTAAGCTACAGGTTTATAGGAAGCGTCTATAATCGTAATTGTAATGTAAGCTTATGAAAAGTTACACATTCGCTTACAGATAAAAGCAGAATACCGGCATTAGATTGTATCTCGAAGGCTGAATTTCTGACACTGACATGCTCAAACGGGAAGTGTTATAGATAACACTCTGTACCGGTTGATGGTGAAAAAAGGTGGTGAGTTTACGAGCGCGATGTTGAGTGGACCATCGCTCCCGGTTCGCATCGGATTGACCTTTTTTTTATATCTGTAACCAGACGCTATGTATGCAATCCTGACTCTGGGCACCCGAATAATATTCAATTTTAAAAGATTTCGCACTATCATTTCAGACATCTTAGGCCTGAAAAGGCCAGAAAAAAAGATGAGTTGTCAGAATAAGCCCGACGTTTATGCGAGTCTAATTTTCAGGGGGATGAACTTGATCATTCAGCATTCATCGCCAATGTATATAATACCGAAGAGATTCAGGGGGAAATAATACCAAAAATGATAATTGATAACACATCACAAATCACCCCTTACAGAACATCCATCTTACCATACATCCCCAAGGTATATAAAATAGGTAGAATACTGAAACAGCACATCATCGAGTACGAATATCAACCGACACAAAAACTTGGGCAAATGATCAGAAATATCAAAGACAACTTTCACAATCCGGTATTTACAAAACCTTGTGATTGCGACAAAGTCTATATTGGTACAAGAAAACGAAGTATCAATTCGAGAATAATGTAGCACGAACGATGCTGTCGACTGAATCAGACGGAAAAATCCGCACTAGTGGAGCATGCTCTAACATATCATATACAGGGTGTACCAAGTTCGACGGCCTATTAGGCATTTCTGGAGAACTAGACTTATTTGAAATATGAAAATTAGGATTAAGATATTGTTTGACATTATCTACCGAGCTAAAATATTCTCAGAGCCTGACCAATTCCAGTTATACAGAGGGAGCGAAAAAAAATTTTAAGATTTATTTTTTCTGTTTTTTTGTTTTCGAATTTGACAGAGTATGCAATTTTGAATACATTCGTACTCAAATCGTTACATTCGTCGAAATTTTTTCCAAAATATCGAGAAAAAACTTAGGGAAAAGGGAGATAAAAGGGTATTCGGTATTATGTTTGTTATTCCTAATCTAGATACCTTACGCACAAACCGTTTTCACATTTTTGAAGTCAGAGACTGTGGAAATATTGTACATTTTCATGATTTCGAAAAACTCATCACAGGGTGTTCCAAATGTTGGGTCAAAAATTGGGATCAAGATTGGCCCATAACTTTCGTTTTTGAAATAAGAACCCTTCTTTTATGATTGCGTTGGATTGTACGAAGAAAAATAATGATGATGTTCAAACATAATAATGCTTCTAAAATTGATGATTCTTGAGTTATTTAAGATTTTCTGATTTTATGACGTACGAAGAGTCAAATTCATCTATAACCTTGGTCATAGCCCAGACGGCACAGAAATATTCCATGCATATTCAATGAATATACCGCTGGCATATTGAGATATTCCAAACATATTCCAAATCTCCCACGGCATAAGCCTGGCAGATAGCAGGAATATCCAAGGTCACCATGAAACATCTGCCAGGAATATCCCATGATCTTCAAAAATATTTCCATGGCATATGCCATACAGATTCATCTATGAATATCTCCCTTACATATATGCTGGCAATATCTTTTTATCTCCTGATTTGTCCATGCCATATGCTGGTAATATCTTTGTATATATTTAAATATATGTAAATTTTTGTAGCGGTACTAAATAATAATGCATTGATTAGATTGTTTCAAAAAAATTTATTACAGTTTTAAGAATATTTTGTACAATAACAATAATTAACAAAATTATCACATTAAATTATGAAAATGAACATAAAGTAAAAATATAAATATAAATCAACTAGGTATTTTACAAAACAATACAAGGCATATGAACTAAGAATAAGTAAAAATTAACATTTGATGAATTAAACTAAAAAATAGGGAAAACACAATGAGGTAATATTTTAAATGGTATAAATCTTGAACTGTGAACTTCAATTATTTGGTTTGTGAACTAGCACAAAACTTTAATTGGGCAATTAAAAACCTCACGTAAATCGAATCACACGTTTTGAGTAATTTAATGGTACCAACAAAGTTTTGTGAAACAGACGTTATATCTATATCAGCACCTCAGAGGTAAAGTGTGTTAAGTCACATTTTTTCAGACACGAACTATCTACAATATTGGATTCACATTAGTAAATTCTAGCTAGTGGAACACATTTTTGACTCCCTAGGTATATGAAGTCGCCAAATAATGGCAGTACACATTCTTTGAAACAATGATCGAACTGAATAATCTCTCTTTTGTCTAATTTTGATATTGTGACTTAGCACACTTTACCTCTGGGGTGCTGATATAGATATATCATAGATCCTACGGATTTCCGGTTCCCAGTCTCCATCCCCTTCTGTCCACACCCATTCTCTCGGTCTCTCAGGTAGATTTTGATCTTCCTCGCCTTTTTCTTTCTTTTGATCTGGCTTTCTCTCAACTAGCAGATTTGGCCCTGAAAAAAACAGTGATTCTAAGATTTTCAAGATAAGAGGCCGTCTACTGCTCTAGTAATAGTGGAAGTCTGTTCTAGAATTGTTTGATATTTATAAACTTACTTTGAATTTTAAAAGGCAGTGTTGGCATTTTATATCGAGGCAACCTTCCTTCTTGAAGATGATGATATATGCCTGCGATCCCTCTTTTTGATGAGTATCTCAGAAAACCTGTTTTGCGTCTGAATCTGTAACAATTCCACTAACATTTTCGACCTGTTCAGCTCGGCTGAGACTTACACCTGAAATGATAATCCACTCATGCTCTTGTAGTTGTTACGTTTGGATTGAAAGCAAAATTTTGGTAACAAATTTAGTATTTTCATTCTGATTAAGAACCTCTAAAAATATTAATAAAACTTAATTATGGATTTCATGATCACTGAAATTATTTATACTATACCTTTGAGAACATTGCACAATTTTATTAGGGATGAAAAGTTTGTTTTTGCCTTCTCCCAACCCAACAAAAATATAGGAAATATCCTTTCTATCACTTCCTCACTGTTAAGTCCTCATTTCTTTGACCTGAAAAAAACGTAAATATACATAACCAAAGATAAAGAACTGACAGACCTTTTTCAAGCATTCCAAATATAAGAGTACCTACCAATGCCGATTTGATATTCATGCTCTTGTCTGTCTGTCTGATCTTTTATCATGTGCTTGGCTGCACATAATTCTCAAACAATAACATCTTTGATCTCAACGTGACGGCCATTTTGGAACGCCAAACTGCTACTAACCACTAACCACAGAACACAAATAACCTCAATCCAAGACCACAAAACAAAAATTTGAATATTTGGACTGAAAAAGTAACAAAATGGCGATGATCAGAAAAATCTGTTTTGTTTACATCCATGAGAGTCAAATCTCAGTAAAATCGAAATTTGATATTCTTATCGGTAAATTCAGGGAGTTTAGAATGGATGAAAGCAAAAAAATAGTAATAGTAAAGAAATGATGTTTGTTTTATTTATATCAGATATTTCAATAAAATTCAAGGAAATATCTAGAAAGGGCGAAAATATGGTTCGAAGTGGCCACATAACTTCCTCAACCTTCGATGGCTCTGAAATGTTTGAAATGCAATGTATTTGGTTCAATGAAAAGCAAGAAGAAATAAGTTGAACTAGAAAGATTCCAAGTTCCAGACAACACCTTTGTCACCACATTGCAGCTGCATGGAAACAAAAATATGAGCAAAAGTGATTCGATCCTCCAGGGGAATAAGCCACTCTCACCTCTGCTGACTAATATTTGATTATCATACGAGTATATGATTTTTGACAACTTGTCTACGGCCTCTTTACAAATCTGTTCGAATATCATATTATACTGTTTTTCTGTTTTTTGAAAGTATATATTTGATCTCCTTCCTATAAGATCAAAATTATAATGGACCTCTTTTTCTATTTCATTGAAAATTTCAGTTATTTAAAAAGTCACTCGACTGTCAGTCGATATAGTATAGTATGTCCATTTTTCACAAATAAAAACGTTTAATTTGTTGCCTGCTTTTTCATTTCATTGTATCAATTATATAAATAAATTACAAATCATTGATTCCATTTTTTATTCAGATCAAATTATTAAGCGAATGAAAGTGTTATTTTTTTAACTTGAATCAAAGTATAATTAACTTCATTATAACTGCGATTCCTCGAAAATATAATTTATATAGAAAGTTTGTAGTTCTTTAACAGTTTACTGGAAAATATCAAACTCATCAGTTATTGATGAGTTCGGAACAAAAGCAAGATCGAGGTAGTGGTAGTACCTACACTATAAAAAGTTATCGTTCAAAAAGGGTTTTGTAACGTTTGTAATATTCCATGAAGATTCATATATATATACCAATAAATACCATTAAATAATATTCTAAACACATATCATATGGATATTCCCGTAGCATATACCAGACATATCTGGGATAGCATATATCTGGAATATTCCTTTGAGAGCAGATATATTTGACATATTTTTTGCATATGCTTCGCATATTGCAATATCTTTTGGCTTAATGGCAGATTGGAGGAATATTCCGGGAATATAGGGTGCCGTCTGGGAGAAGATAAATTATTCCAATAAGTCACTAGTGACACACACTTGAATACAATCGTACTCAAATCGTTGCATTCGTAAAAATTCCTTCCAAAATTAAAAAAAAAACATAAACAAAAAAAGTAGATAAGAGTATTCGGTATAATGTTTGCTATTTCTAATCTAGATATCTTGAGCACAAACCGTTTTCACGTTTTTTTAGTCCAAGACAGTATAAATATTTTAATATTTGGAATTTTGAAAAACTCGTCACAGGGTGTTCCAGATGTTCCGTCAGAAATTAGGGTCAAGATTGGCCTATAACTTTCGTTTTTCAGATTAGAACCCTATTTTTTTTATGATTGCGTCGGATTCTGCGTAGAAAAATGATGATAATGTTTCATCATGTTGATACTGCTAAAATTAATAATTCTCGAGTTACTTAGTATTTTCTGATCCCATGTCGTACGTTGCGTCAAATTCATAAAATCTGTTTCATAACAACAATGATAAATGAATTTTAAAAAAAAGGTGTGTCACTAGTGAGTTATTGGAATTATTTATCTTCTATGACCAAGGTCATAGAACGCTACGTACGGCATGAAACCAGAAAATTCTGAATAACTTAAGGCTTATCAAGTTTAGGAGCATTACCATGTCAAAACATTATCATAATTTTTCTTCGTACAATCCAACGCAATCATAAAAAATAGGGTTCTAATTTGAAAAACGAAAGTTATGGGCCAATCTTGAAACCAATTTTTGACCCAACATTTGGAACACCCTGTGATGAGTTTTTCAAAATTCTAAAAATGTTCAATATTTCCACAGTCTTCGACTCTGAAAGTGTGAAAACGGTGTTTGCTTAAGGTATCTAGATTAGGAATAACAAACATAATACCGAATACTCTTTTCTCTCTTTTTCTTCAGGTTTTTCTCGATATTTTGAAAAGTATTTCTACGAATGCAACGATTTGAGTACGAATGTATTCAAAATTGCATACTCTGCCAAATTCAAAAACAAAAAAACAGATAATAAAAATTTTTTAAATTTTTTATTCGCTCCCTGTATAACTGAAAGTGGTCAGGGTCCAACAATATTTTAGCTCGGTGGATAATGTCAAACGATATCATAATGCTAATTTTCAGATTTCAAACAAGTCTAGTTCTCCAGAAACGCCTAATAGGCCGTCGAACTTGGTACACTCTGTATGTAGATATATGAATGAATATGTATATGAACAAATATAGTATTGAATTCTTTCAGTTACCAGTTCTGCAACAGATTCAATTGTTGGATGGAAGATATCATCCTTTTTGTTTCTGAATATGTGAGGAAAATATACCACATTTTAGAATTTTCATCTAGTTCGTGTGAAATGATCAGGCATTGAAAAAAAATTCGGCTTCATTCAATCCAAATTGTTAATTATCACTTACAAAATTTAATATCGCGAAGATAATCAAGATCTTGAACATTGTTATCCAGGAACTCTGAGACAAGGAGTGCTATAGCGCCTATGTCTTATGTAGGGGAGAACATTATGAATGCTTTATATGAATCATCATCTATCATGATTATATGCTGTGAATTACGTTATATACATGGGATGTAGGTTATGAAGAAATAAATCTCAATCATGATAAGAATCACTTCGACCCTAGAGTCTCCACTCAAAGTTATTACAAGAGACTAAAGCTCTTTAGCTTTCTTTTCAACGTTTTTCTTCGGATGTTCTGACACTGACACTTTTTTCCCGTAATTAATTTGTGATTTCACTGCTGAACTCAGGCTGGATTCTATCTTTTCTCGTTCAAGCTGTGTTCGAATAACATAATATGTTCTTTCTTGAATTTCATACTATGTTCTTCCAGAAATGTTTGTATTTCTTTCACTATTCACTATTTTTCAAACTGTCATCTTTTTTTTTTATCCGATCTTTACAAAATTACTCTTGATGCCAAACATGTGAACGCACTGAATTTCTGGGTCTACCTCACACTACACTAAATATACCGAGAATGAAGCGCGGAGCTGTGAGCAGCAATATTTAATCGATTTTCGGAAAAACACAGGTTATGATTATGTCGATATTCATCTATGTACTCGAAATGTAGATGAAACTTCTCGTGATATATATCAGGGATACCCTTTTAAAATGGATTTTTCCTTCGACTGATATTCATCCATTATCCATTATCTGATCAAGTTTCGGAATGTCATGATTCTCACATGACTATGATGGTATGATCATGTATAGCAGCAGTAGTTTATTCATCATTGTCGTCTTCACCAATTCTTGAATAAACAATATGAGGTCGATATTTCGAACATATTTTCGGTATGGCCACGATAGGAGTGAAGAATTTTTCATTATTGCATTTTTTCCTTATTACTTCAAGATGAAATCATCTCAACTTTCGAGGAACTCCGATATCAATAACCAGAGAAATGATATACGAGCTAAGAGAACCATAACTTCATTTTGAAATTTTCATTCAATGTTTCTCATTTCAGAAAGATTCGAAGATTTTTTGTGAGGCAGTGGATTGTAATGTTTCTACTCCATATCAGAAATATACAATACGATTCTTCCCTGTAAATGATATATAGCAGACAATCAAGGCTACGTCACGAAATCAGCCAATAAACATCGATTGAAACGGAATTAATTACTCGAAGTTATCGATCAATCATTTTCCTACCTATTGTTGGGAATTCAGTGGAAAGTAACTGTAGGCAAGGATCGTTAATAAGAAAATTAATCTGTGTTGTCGAATAAATCAATCGCTCTGGCATAAATGTTGGAGCTCAGTGAATTCCATGAACCTCTTCGAGAATAGTTAATGAGATCTACATCTCACGTTATATTCGACATTTGCACCTTAAACATAACAATATTCTCTCGGTGGATATTAAATGAAATAGTAACTATGTTAGAGTACGAGAGCTAGTGAATCTTTTGAGTAACGGTTCTGTAAGGCTAGAAATTTTTATAGCGACAGTTCCTAGCATGCTGAGGACGAAAATCATGACCTGGCACCCTTCAGCCCTGCACATCATCAACCTCAATATCTTCGGAAGTGTAAGAAAAAATTAAAAAAGAACTTGTCGCTGTAAGGTTCAAACTTCTATACGATTTTGTTCATTCATTGTTAAGTTAAAACAAATTTACAGGCGATTTCGATGAGCACAAGCACCTGCCAGGCGACTCGAAAAGGGTGTAAAATACGAACAAAAATGAACTTTCTTCTGTAAAGCTGAAATTTATATGTGTTCGTCTGAGGAAATACGAAAATAAGTTTTATCATTAGTGTTCATCATCATCTGATATGTTATCATTGATTTCTTCAACATTTAGTATAGTCATTTCAAGAGGAGTACACTGTGTCCTAAATTAGTTGAGATGACATACATGGAGTATAATCACAAAGATAGAATCAATACATAGTTTAAGGCTTTCACGACCGGATATACTGGTATGAAAAGAGTCTTCCGGTCTTATTGGCCGTGGTCTATTAGGAATAACTTCACCTAACGTTTCGCCTACAATTTCGGTAGGTATCTTCAGAGGATTCTCGGTCTAAGGTTGTACCTCGAACGCTGAATTTCTGACACTGGCGCGTTCGAACCGGAAACGTCATCTGCGCGCCGGTTTATGGCGGGAAAAAATGGCGCGTCTACGTGCGCGATGCTGATTGGCCTATCGCTCCCGCTTCGTGTCGGCTTGATCTTTTTTTTTTTCTAAGGTCGGTAACCACTGGTTACTAACCAGGCGCTATGCAAGAAAGGGGTCTCCTCTTTTCTATTTATGTTATTTTTGTGTTTATAAATTTCAATGGCTTCCATGTTCAGCCTAGGATAGTAACTTTTAATATTGGAAATAATCTCCGCTTTTGAGAAATCTATGTTGTGTCCATCTATTAGCGCATGTTCTGCTAGTGCGTATTTTTCTGTCTGATTCAGTCGACAACACCGTTCGTGTTCCTTAATTCCAGTGTTAATACTTCGCTTTGTTGTGCCAACATAGACTTTTCCGCAGTCACAAGGTATTCTGTAAATACCAGCTTGTGAAAGTGGGTCAACTTTGTCTTTGGTTGTTTTGATCATTTGCCCAAGTTTTTGTGTCGGCTTATAAATGGTCTCAATGTTGTGCCTTTTCAGTATTTTTCCAATTCTATCTTTGACCTTGGGGATGTATGGTAAAATGGCTCTCCCGTTAGGTGTGATTTGTGATGTGTTATCATCACGGGTGGAAGTTTTTGTTCTTATTGCTCTCTGAATTTCTTTGGTATTATAGCCATTGGCGATGAATGCATTCTGTAAATGTTCAAGTTCATCCTCCAGAAATACCGGCTCGCATAATCGTCGGGCTCTTTCTACGAGTGTTTTGATAACTCCTCGTTTCTGTTTGGGGTGATGATTAGACTCCTTATGTAGATATCTGTCAGTGTGGGTTGGTTTTCTATAAACCCTATGTCCTAGTTTCCCATTAGGCTTTCTAGTTACCGAGACGTCTAGAAATGGTAGAGCACCATCCTTTTCAACTTCCATTGTGAATTGAATATTTGGGTGTCTACTGTTGAGATGGGTTAAGAAAGCTTGCAATTCTTCATCTCCGTGACCCCAAATGACGAAAGTATCGTCTACATAACGTAGCCCGTAGATGGTTTCTTCGATGTCGATTCGATGGCACTTTGTTCGAATTTTTCCATGAAGAAATTCGCAATTGCAGGACTTAGAGGGTTTCCCATGGCGACACCGTCTATTTGTTCATAGAACCCATAGAACCCGCCTTTCCACTGAAAGTAGCTGGATGTTAGGCAAAGTTCAAAGAGTTTTGCTATGTCATTCGGGAATATCTCCGAAACGTAGTTTAGCGATTCTCTGATGGGAACTAATGTGAACAGAGACACAACATCAAAACTAACGAGTCGGTCATTTGGTTCCAACTGGATGTTCTGCAGCTTTTCTACAAAGTGAGTAGAGTCCTTGACAAAGGTTTCCGTATTTCCCACGTAAGGTCTCAACATCGTCGTTAAGACTTTGGCTAAATCGTATGTAGGTGAGTCAATGGTACTAACAATTGGTCTCAATGGGACATTATCCTTGTGAATTTTCGGAAGTCCGTATATGCGCGGAGCCCTTGCTTCACTCTTACAGATTCTCTTTTTAGTTTCTTCATCGAGAGAAGAAACTTTTATGAGAGCCTTTGTTTGTTTGATTTTGGATGAGGTAGGATCTCTTCTGAGTTTAGTGTAGTTTGAAGCGAAGTATTAACACTAAAATTAAGGAACACGAACGGTGCTGTCGACTGAATCAGACAGAAAAATCCGCACTAGCAGAACATGCGCTAATAGATGGACACAACATAGATTTCTCAAAAGTGGAGATTATTTCCAATATTAAAAGTTACTATCCCAGGCTGAAAATGGAAGCCATTGAAATTTATAACCACAAAAATAACATAAATAGAAAAGAGGAGACCCCTTTCTTGCATAGCGCCTGGTTACCGACCTTAGAAAAAACAAAGATCAAGCCGACACGAAGCGGGAGCGATGGGCCAATCAGCATCGCGCACGTAGACGCGCCATTTTTTCCCGCCATAAACCGGCGCGCATATGACGTTTCCGGTTCGAACGCGCCAGTGTCAGAAATTCAGCGTTCGAGGTACAACCTTAGACCGAGAATGCAATCTAATTTGGATCCATGAAGTTGATACTACTTCATCTTAGGTATACAAGTCCACAAACCTCTTGTAATAACCATATCATAATGGTGCACAAATAATACGGAAACTCCTCAAAATCTGTTAAATTTCATTCGTTACTCATTGTTCCTCCTCACTATATGCATGTCAAAAAAATTGAAATGTTTGAAACTTGATGTTATTAACGAATAAAAGAATGAAAATGTCGGATGAAAGCGAAAATGAAAAAATCTATTTCCAATTATCAGCCACTGTTTCGTTTATTAATGTACAAACTTTATCAAATGAAAACACGAAACTTCGGTTTTATTTTCATTCGGGCACAAACGCCACTTCAAAAAGTAATTTTTCATTATGTCGAAATCTGCGGAAATCTATTGTTCGAGAATTAGAATGATGAAAGGCCTGAGCAATATCAACAGCATAAATAAATTTCTCCGAAGAAGAAGATGGAATGTCACACAAATATAAATTGAATAGAAGTGGTGCTAAAACTGAACCTTGTGGAAGACCATTATTCAAAGTTTCGAAATTACTACTGTTGCTATCGACAAAAACTCGGAATCTTCTGTCGGATAACATATGTTTTCCATATTGGCCGGTCGAATCCGAGATTTACCTACACTATCGGCAGTACAACACTAGCTAGTGTGGGTGTGGTGGTGACTAGTGATTTGAGCTGGTCTGAACATATAACCACCATCTGCAGGAAAGCTAGGAAATCGATATATCTCCTGCAGAAATCGTTCGATGGTGTTTCTTTTTGACTTCCGTTAAACTCTACAAGACCTACGTCAGGCCGATTTTGGAGTTCGCCGGTCCTGTGTGGAGTGCCGACCTAGTGCGCGATCGGGAGTTGTTGGAGTGCGTCCAAAAATGTGCCACACGGATTTCCTTTGGTCGAGTAAGGCCCTCTTACGACCGTCGTCTTGCCATGGCTAATCTCGATACATTTGAGAATCGGAAAGCTCGTGGAGATCTCATATTAACGTTTCGTATATTGAACAGCTTCATTGGCAACGACCTCAGATCCCTTTTCACATTGTCTGACGACCACCGCCTGCGCGGGCATAATCTCAAGCTGAGACAGCAGCAGTACAGGACAACAACAAGAAGAAATTTTCTTCCTAATAGAATCTTCAACACTTGGAACTCCTTGGCGTCCTGTGTTGTGGATGCCCCATCGGTGAACATTTTCAAGAACCGGTACGATGGAACCCAGTTGTGAGATGTGAACCAGAAAAGTTGATATTCCCATTTATTCATTTTATTTCAAGAGAAAAAAAATTTCTTTGTTACTCTTTTTGGGTTACGATTGTTTATTAATTGATATGTACACGACCAATTGAGTCATATTATTTTGTAATTGAATCTAATAGGACTAGTCCTCAGTTCAAAACTTTTGATAATAATAATAATATTTTCAAATAGTCTTACCATTTTTCCACATTTCAAATGATTATATAGTTTATAAATTAGTTTTTCAAATTATGAATTAGTATGAGCTTCTAGTCTATCAACAGTTGAAACAACAGTATTGTACGAGAATGTCTTCATGTTTTTCGCGTTTGAAATCGGAGATCTTAGAATTGGAAATTGACATAGTATCAACTCTCACTCGGAATTGACAGAAGTAGAATTCAATGAGACCTCTGGTGGAAAAAATTGTAATTGAAGCACCGAGTAAAATCATTCGTTTTGGATTGTTTTCATTCTACTTTTTGTCTTCATTGTAGATCAAGTTTGATTTTATGTCTTATACTTTGAATTATGTTGCTGCATAATCGAAACTGATTTGTTTTACTCGTTGCATTGACATTTTAGAGCGCCACCTATCGAATTCTACTTTTCCCAATAAGTCAGAACGTACTCGACGTCGTTTTCGCAACGCTCTCTAGAAAACGTAGTCCTAATTGAAGCCATTCCGTCCGCGATCGCTGTTCGACACCCAAACTCACATCATTACTCAAGCTAGGAAATTGATGGCACTTTGTCGTCGGCATTTCCCTTTGACGTACCGAATCAACAAGAGCGTGAAAAAATTCATCTGTCGGAACATCTTCGCCCGGGGGAGGCAAGGCTGTCTGCTTTCGGAGGAGAGCGAATTTGGCGCTCTCCCTGCGAGGGTAATTCGCCCGAACGAAATGAATCGATATCGGGAAATATACCCAGTTTCCTTGCTCGTCCAATTTCTGTCTTAGGTCTATTACGCGGAGGTGAAACGTTTGTTTTCTCTTTCCCGTCTGCGGCATAATTCGATGCCGGCAATATGGAGCGTGGAGGGTACGAAAACCTCAGAATTCCATCAATTATTCGTAACGAAAATGTGTTGGAGGGTTGGGAGTGAGCGGCGTAACAGGTAGGAGTCTCTTGACTCGGTTCGCTGATGAAAGTATTGATGTCGGACGTGGAAAGCTTCTTGGTGCGTAGCCACGGATCCAGAGGCCGACATTGCCGACGCAAAAATTAAAAGAAGTAGATTATTTAACAACTTACAACTGATTTTATTCGGAAAAATTAATAGGACCACTGTTATCATTCAATTGAACAGGGTGGTCAGATTTCGACAATTCAGTACTAAATTAGAAGAAATAGGAAAAATGTAATATACATATCTTAATATATAAAACTCAGTCGGCCATATTGTTGGTTACACCATTTATAACTCAAGATTGGATGAACTCTTTGTTATGAAAGTTTTTTTGTTGGATTCTTCTACGGTGGGGTTAACATAAAATACATTAAAACAATGAAAAATTTTGATGAAATGGAAAAAAAGTAGGAAATTATTTTCCTTCTTGCGGATAACGCCAGTAGATGTCGCTGAGGTTGATAACGTTTTCGTGTAAGTATTATGTTTGATATAAATTCGGTGAACTACATTTAATAATAATATTAACGCATCTGAGTCCATGTGTTATCACACTTTTCTTTCTTCCGAACACTACGGAAAATTTTATGACGAAAAACTAAAAATGTGGTTCATCATAAGGTACAACAATGAGACAATTTTTAAATATATTAAGGTACCGCTCAAATAAAGTGAAGTCTATTCATGTAAATAACAATGTACATACCTACCTATTTCAATGTAATTAATTTTTCTGTATATTTTGTACTTTAATTTTGTCTTATTTACCTCCTACTTGAAAAAGTACCAGTTTTGTTGATACAACTTTATGAATCTTTGAGGCGAAACAAAGTTTGCCGGGCCAGCTAGTCATTCAATATATTGCTGTTTTTTTTTGGGTTAGGGAACGTAGAAGAATTAAGAAACCACTTCATGCGAAGGCCAACGTTTCGCAAATTTATTTTTGTATTATCAGGGCTCTAGAAGAAACATACTATGGCAGAAGATGAAAAGCGTAGAGATTCACACTTAGTTGTGAAAGTTATTTAAATAAAAAAAAGTTTTCATGAATAAAAACTGTAAATACAAACACATAAATATGTATATATAAAGATAATCTTATTAAATCGAATACTCACATTCACAGTTGTGCTCTCTTTGGTCTAGGACATAACAATTTAAATAGCAGGATAACATATATAATACTTTAGAAAACAACAAACATTCTACGGAGAGAAAGCATTCAGAAAGATCAAATTCAACAAACCGAGCTGACATATGCATCTCCGAAATATAAACACAGAAACATGGTTCGAAACATTTCATGTATTCATTCTTCTTAGTAAATTAAAATATGAAGAACTCTGTCCATCTATGTCAGATCATTTGTTCACAGAATTTGGATTATTTCTTATGCAGATCATCTCCTGCAGTAATCTTTTTTTATAATTAGATTGTGATGCTAAAATTTTTGTTTCATCAAAGCTGAACTCATGTCCAGTCTCTTTTTTATGTTCGACTAAGGCAGTTGGATTTTTTTTAATTAAAGTTTTTGCTATCGTTAAGATGTTCATAAATTCTCTGTTTCAAATATCTGTCTGACCTATATAACATCCCGAGCAGCCTCCACATGGTATCTGATACACAATGTTAGAGATGAAGTCTTTTTCCGTTTTAGATTTCAAACGAGAAAAAAAGAAAGTCTGAAGGGTATTTTACTTTTCTGAGCGACTCTCACATTTTCTAACTTTCTTTCTACCACATATTTGATCCTTTGAGGTAGGGCATTTATGAAGGGGATCTTGAAATATTTTTTTGGATGACTTTGTTCATCAGTCACAGATACACTTCCTCTCAATACTTTTTTGATCAGAGACAAGGGGAAATTATTTCTGAGAAGTCATTCACGGATATATTGTTCATTTTTCTGGTGGAATTCGAAATCTGATATTTTTCTACTTCGACATTTCAAGTTGTTAATTATATTTATTTTTTGCTGAAGTGGATACTGTGAAAAAAAATTCAGATATCTCTCAGAGAATGTTGGCTTATGATACCAGTCTGTCTTCAATGAACCATCTGAAGTGCGATAAACCTTCACGTCTAAAAAGGGTAAACTGTGGTCTTCATTCTCGCTCTCCAGGGTAAATCTGATTCTGTTGTGAAAAGTATTGAAAACATTCACAATTTCATTGAATCCGGATGCTGGAATAGCCGTGAAAATGTCATCTACGTATCTATAATAAACAAAAATCTAAGTTTGATTAGTTGTTTAGGATACAGAGACAGTTGCAGAATCCTTTGAGTGAAAAAAGTAGTCCGTGGTTGATCAATTTGTCTGATGTTAGCATACCTGCGGGTGTATAGCATATTTTAAGTTTAGGAGGAAATTTCTGAACATTGCAAGTCGCTACGGTTTCTAGTTTCTATGCCACAGGGTGATTTCGGAATTTGGCCAATTATAGTATTATGACTATGCTCTCGAAATAAAAACATCTCGAAATCAGTTTTTTCAGAATTTTTCACAGGTGCTATCGAAATTGTTGTGCCGCTTAAAATTTCAGAGTTATTGGAAAAAAAAAATTTCAACTGAAAACCATAGTGTGCTATTTTTCAATCGAATTTTCTCATCCTTTTATTCCAAATAGACATTATGATATACTTCCGATTTCATTATACAGGGTGTTCAATTGGTAAATGAACATACGGTAACCTGAGCTGGAGCTACTAGAGCTACCCTAGGCGAGTCCAAAAAACCGATATATGATAGGTCTAATCAAATCCATAACCGAGAAACCAGGTGGTTCATGCATTCACCAAAATTTTCAATTTCTAATAACTTTTGAACCAGCCGGTATATTCAGTTGATACTCATAACCTTCCTCAGGTTGATCGATTTACATTTAAATTCCTGAAAAATTCCAGGTCCGTATTTGAAAAATATGGGACATCTTCCAAACTGAGATTCAACACCCTGTATATTGGAATTTTGGGATTTGATTGGGATATTTGAAAAGAGCAGAAAATTTTCTGTTAGGTTCAGTCGATTTGTCCTGCAGGTGATTTTGCCCAGAGAAATCTTCAGGGAAAGATTCAATTGAATATTGGAAATCCACTTAACTCGTACATTTTGATAGAATTGAATTTTTTTCGTCCCATTCATATTTCATAATATTCTGAGGAATCAATTCAATGTATTTTCGGAAGAACATTATTGATTGAAAAAAATTTATTTGAACTCAACAACGATGAACACTCAACGTGATTTACAAATAGTTTTCGAAAGTAACCCGCTTTTCTGAATACACATACTTTTCCGCTTCAGAATATTCAGTTGGTAACGAAATATGGTACAGTGAGGAGGCGTTTTGCAAATGTATGTGATTATCTCCGCAACGAACTTCGGAAACATATAAAAGTTTCAAAGGCTAGTATTTGCCGTTGTAGAACTTTTAAAGTAGTTATAAATTCGATCAAATTTTTTATTTTATCAATAAACTGGTTCTTCAAATGTGCATCCAAGCATGACCAGTTGCTTTTTTGTTTTTAATTTGCGAAAAAAATGCATGGGCATCTATCCGTACCGAAAAGGATAGTTGCTCTGATTTTTCGAGGTATAGATGCCTTTAGGGGACTTATATATCTCTATTATATCTCTATACAACCCATACACCTGTATAGTCTGAGTATTAATTCTTTTAAATATTTTTAGTGTTCTGTTATAGTTTGTGTACCGATCTGAACTCTTTACTGATTGTAGCAAAACCATGTCGCGAAAGTATGAGAGAGAAAAAGGAGTACAAGGTCAAGTTTGCTCATGGACCTCAGAACAACTCGAAGCAGCTTCCGATGAGACAGAACATTACGAAGGCGTTATGCCCCTGAAATATGAAATTATGAATGAAAATACAAAGTCTCAATCCGACTGGATTCAGTGTATAAGGTATCACTCAACTGGCTTCATGAAACCTGTACACTTTTTCGGAACTACTGCTCAAGATGTGGAAACCTTAAAACACTATCTGACTGATCCCCTCTTCGTTGTGTTGTTTTGTTTTAAAAAGAGTACATATTTCTATTTCTATTGAAACCTATTAGGTATTTAATATTTTATAACAATGAAAAATTCGTATACCTATTTGTTGATACCTACATGATATTTTATGATATAAAGAATTTATATTTTCGTTTAATAAATGCTTTCGAAATTTCATTAAGTAGGCTGATTTAAGTTATATTACGATTATAACAGACATAACGATAAGAGATTTCATTGAATTTGGCTTTGTAATTGGATCACACAATATGAAGGGCATCTATCCCGGACTGAAGGCATCTATCCTTCTCAGTATTTTCATAGTGGGGCAACTATCCATACCTGTAGGCATCTATCCCCAGAAATAATGTTCCACAAAAATCAAAATTCTGTGAAATCTGCTAATGCTAGGTCAGAAAAAACCCACAGTATTTTAACTCAAATATCAAGTCTAGCTATTTTCATAAAAATTATTCAGATAAAATTGATATTTTCGAAAATATGAGGTAATTTCAAAAAGTGGGGCATCTATCCGGGTTTTACTCTATTGAACATAACTTGTTTAATACTAGATTTATCAAACGAAATTTCGAGTGAACTTAAACATCATTTAATTTCAAACCAAAAGGGTACTCGATGCTTTATACCGTTTTCGGAATATTTTGATTTAAAAATTATGGAGTAATAACCGATGCGTATAATGTGTATAATTTTTTTATCTTCAACTCCCTTTATCTTGAAAATGGATGGCGTTACGAAAATGTTTTACTGAACAAACCCCAATTATTTTTCAGTTCTCTACCTATCCTAGAGACGGAATCACCTTTTTTGAAACACCTTGTATAGAAATAGACCAGTTTTGCTTTTAAAATTTTATCAGAGCTTCCAGCGGCTATAGTTTTCCAGATCCTTTCAGTAGACAAGGAATTTCGCGCGGCCAGTACTACTACTGTACTACTGTACTACTAGATCATGCCTCAGGTTTCCAGTAGGATTGGTGTTCCATAATAATTTTCTCGGCGAATTCACTGGAGCCTATCCAGGTGGCTTCTGTCCTATATTGCCAAATCTTATTAGGGCCAGACGCTCCAACTCCACATCCCTGAACACATACATTCAGAACAGTGTTGGGTATTCATCTTATCCCTCCAATTGTAGTTCGGGAACTGATATTCCAGACGTTTCTCGCAGAGGCGGGTTTATTCATCTTCATCAATAGTTCAACACTCGAAGTTCTGCGGCTAGATTCGTGTAAATATTAGTCAACTCCACGATTCTCGCACGAATGCCGCTGGAAGCCGATCCGCCATTCCTCAGGTAAGGAATGAGTTATCTGCAAATCCCAACAAACTATGCAAGTCTAATCCGAAATCGTATAGTGCAGATCCAGTCGAGTAATACGTCGACTTCACTATACCGGAGTAGATGATATAAATTCGAGCATGCAAAGTTTTGTAATTTCCCGAAAGCAACCCTACCATTTCCTGCTCGTGAACACTGGGAGAACTGTGGTTAACATAACAGGGGGAGCACTTCATAATAGGTGCTGAAAAAATTCATTTTCTTCGCTCTTATCTTCTTTCAGATATCGATTGAAACTTTTTCGGAGAGAATTCTTCATATTTTGCATTTTGTTGGATTCCACTTCCAACCTCCTGAAGAAAGGATATGAGGTTTGCAAGTGAACTAAAAGTGATTAGGTACAAGGTACTGGATCTTTATAAATGATTCAAACAGCACAGGGGTCTTCGAAAAGTACGTAATTCATTTTTGAGGAATAATATTGGAATATTTCTTGATGAAATGGAAATACGACTTTAATTGAAATCTCAGTCATTTACCTGCAAATTGAACTTAGTCCGTAGTGCAATAACAAAATACGTAGTTCCTTAAACTTTTCTTTATGAATTAAAAATTTGGAAATGCTCATTTCATGAGAAGAGGAGAAATACTAGGAATTTTATTTCGAATGAAGAATGTTAATACTCTTTGATATTGAAACCTGAAACTCTCCTCAAAATCAAGTTATTTCTCTTGAACCTGAAGTCGGTCTACCAATGATAAAGCATGAAGTTATAATAGATATTATGGAAATTATGCTAGACAGCAATTGATTGAAACCATATTGCAGAACAAAAAACTAACTTCACTCTAAACTAGGTCCACAAAAATTTTCAGACCAACACATTAAATTTGATATACAGGGTGACACAGACTCATTGTACACCCCCATTTTCTCCATTGCTTCTATAGCTATATTTCTGAAATTTGGAACATTGAATTTACTCACTAAAGGGCACTTTTTGACATATTTAGAAAAAAAAAACAATTTCTGGTTTTTCCGGAAATGATATCAACTTTGGATCTTCAAATGGGACACCCGGTATATTATTACATTTTTGAAATCTCCATAATTTTCTTAATCTAATGTTGTTTGTGTTCGATGGCTACCTTGATAAATTATTGTGATTGAACCAAGAAGATACTTAAACTTGTCTAAACTCCATTATCGTGTTCGCATTGGTTATACAGAAAAAAAGTTGATATGGATGGATACCCCACCGATGGTACTTTCGAATGACGTCAGAGTACCATTATGCTACCATTTGACAAAACGGAGTTTCGAGTGAAAAAAGGTTTTGGTTTACTTTTTTGGCACGAACCACGATACTTTTTAAATCGAATTCACTATAGTGTAGCATTATTTTGATTATTTGGAATAATTTTAGGGAGTTCATGGCTCTCTAGATCGAAAAATAAAATGGGTGTTCTGACGAATGAAATATCAACTATGGGGAATCATTAGATTAAGAAAATTATGGAGATTCCAAAAATGTAATAATATACCGGGTGTCCCATTTGAAATTCGTCGAATGAGAAAGAAATGTAGATCAGAATGTGCTCTCTCTGATGTGAAAAAATCGTTTATATGAAAGTTTTCGAGATATTTGATGTTTTATAAAAATGTGGAATTTTTTCACTTCAAATATTTTCTCTCATGCCATAGGTACAATTTTATACTTCTCGAATCAGTTTTTTTGATTGAATATAGTTGAATGGTTGCTTCAATTAATTCACCGAAGAAGCGCACAAAATCTCATGCAGTGATTCTGTAAAAAAATTTAAATTCACGTTTTGGAAAAAGCGTTTTTTGTACCGAATTCCATCTAAGGTGGTGTAAGTACTGGACGTTTTCTGCAACTTACCTTGAAAAGCTGTCTATTCTGTGGTGATTTCGATAAGGTTAAATACATATAATAACCCTCTTCAGAAAAAAAGATATTCGAATGTTCAGAGAAAATGATGAAAAACTTATTTTGTCATCCTTTCCACAAAATCTTTCATTTTGTATACCCTGCTAAAAATAATTGATCTATTCATCAATGAAATGTTATTTACGTGTCAATCAACTTACTGAGTTGTTGTTACTACTTTTGAAGAGCTGTGCGCCTTAATGAAAAAAGAAATTAACCGTTTTTCATGAGTTTTGTTTTTCACCATAATGATAATAATCTTCAAAATTTTCACATCGAAAACGCGCACATTGTGAAGCAAGATAGATCCCAATATCGATTTACGGTGAATTTATGGACTGGAATAGTTAATGGAAAAATAGTCGAACCGACAGAATTGCCTCAATTACGAAACGTCACCAAAAATTTGGTTTTTTTGAGGAACAATGTAAGTACCCTTACTCGAGGAAGTTATACCACTGGAAATGCGACGTAATCTGTGGTTTCAACACGACGGGTGCCCAGCACACTACCGTCATCATGTTAGGGAATATTTAGACCCACATATACTCACCGGTGTATCGGAAGGAGCGGTTTAATTTTGTGGCTCCCCCGTTCACCAGACCTAAATCCTTCGAATTTTTTTTCATTGAGGTTGTCTGAAATATGAAATTCATTTGAATACTAACAGAGATGTATTTCTGCAGCCGAAATAGCGGAAAGAAATTTGGATACTTTGAAAACATAATTTCTCAATCGATGCAAGGCATGTATTCGCGAAAGGGGTGGTTATTTTGAACATTTGCTCTCTTTCTCACCACATTTTTCAATAAAATCATTCAATAAGTTATAGCAGAATGTGCAAAATTAAAGGTTCTTGAAAAGGGTAGCAAATTCAGTTTTTCATTTTCATTATATCTTTTTTTCTGTAGAGGATTATCACTTGTGTTTTACCTTTTCAAAATCCTCATAGAGTAGGCAACTTTTCAACGTAATTAATAGAAAAGGTCAAGTACTGTTCTTCACATCACCGCATATCGAATTCGTTACAAAAAAACCTTCTCCGAAACGTGAATTTTAAACATTTTTTTTCAGAATCCTTGCATAAGATATTTTGCTTTTTTCAAGGCATGAATTTAATCAATCATTCAACTATATTCACGCAAAAAAACTGATAAAAAAGTATCAAATTGGCATAGGAGAAAGTATATTCATACATCAAATATCTTGAAAACTGTGAAAATTTCATGAAAACGATTTTTTCGCGTGAGGTAGAGCACATTCTAATCTACATTCCGTTTTCATTTTACGTGGTCCTTTCGGGACACTCTGAATAATGAAACTGTAGTTGTAGTTTTCAAAAATATGAATCTCGTCTGTTTCAAGAGGAAAACAAAATCTTTGTTGTGGAGAAAAGGTTATTATAGTCTGAGCGAATACTTGAATGATTCTTTGTAATATTGTACTTTGTACTTTTTCTTCTTTCTCGTGATTGAGCATCTTGTATAATTTTTTTCTCCTGACCTGTCTCATACATGTAAATGTCTGAAGAGATCAATAAAACTTATTATTATTATTAGTTCTTGGAACGAAACTAGGAGCACTGATTTTTCAGAAACGGTTTGAGAGACAAGGCATGTTTTTCCAAGAAAAAGAACACATGGAAAAACCAAAAATATTTTGCCTATCGGAGGCCACATCGAAATCTTGGAGTAAAAGAAGATGTACGCAGTTTTTTTTAGAAGTGACTGGAGATGTGGAACTTGCTCGAAGAAAAATTGTGTTCTAGTTTTTTCGGAAATTTCATTCATTAGTGCATTATTCAATTTGTTAATATGATTAATATTTCATTCTACTTTGCATACCTATAATCATGAATTATGAAACTAAAAAGTACCTTTTAATGGTTCAAACTATGGGATGAACTAACTTTCTCCTCAATTTCTCAGTGCTTTTCGATTAAAGATCGTTCCAAGGCACAAGAGAAAATCATTCCAGGGGTCGATCATCAATCAAAATGCTCAGAACTAACACCATGACATTGACACAATTCTCCGTCAGAAGTGAATCTCGTAGAACTGATATCCCATCCCTTGTTTCAGAACGCATAAATGACGTTGACGGAGTGGAGCCAATCCAGTGCCAGCCTTGGACCTCGAAATTATCTAAAATGGCACAGCCCAATCTGGATTACATGGGTAAGGACCAGTGAACGCATTCAGAAATTAGATATTTGCTATTCGCGTATCCTAATTCATCCCGCTTTTAAAATGAGGCGGGATTGTGATACGTAATCTGCTTTCCGTTTGAAGCGGCCTATAAAAGATGAGCTGCCATTGTTGCATGGAAAATTGCAAGTCCCGAACAATGGGCTATGATGAGTCAAACGAGAAAAATGTGGATATATCGTCTTTTTTCATCTGTACGGGTTCGGACCTAAAATTGAGGCTTCCATGGGAAAATGTTGAAGTTTATTAACCATTAACTTCGATATTGTAGGCGATTTGAGACTCAAATGACATACTTATATACAGGGTGTACCAAGTTCGTCGGCCTATGAGACGTTTCCGGAGAACTGGACATATTTAAGATCTGAAAATTAGGATTATGATATTGTTCGATATTATCTACCGAGCTGAAATATTTTTAGAGTCCGACCATTCTCATTTATACAGGGTATGAAAAAAAATTTTCGAAATTTTTTATTTTCTGTTTTTTCGTTTAAAATTTTGATAGAGTATTCCATTCTGAAGATGGTCCTATTAAAATCGTTTCATTCGTCGAAATACTTTTAGAAATTGAGGAAAAATTGAAGAAAGAAGGGAGATAAGAGTATTCAGTATCATGTTGTTATTCAAATTCTGAATATCTTATGCATGCACGAACCGTTTTATTATTATCGAAGTCGAAGACTGGAAATATTGTTAATTTCTAGAGTTTTGAAAAACTCGTCACAGGGTGTTCCAACTGTTGTGTCAAAAATTGGGATCAAGATTGGCTCTTAACTTTCGTTTTTCGAATTAGAACCCTATTTTTTATGATTTAGTTTGATTTTGCGAAGAAAAATAATGATAGTGTTGTAACATGTTAATTCACCTGAAATAAATATTCCTTGAGTTATTTGGGATTTCTTTATTCTATGTCGTACCTAGATTAAAATTCATAAAATCTAATTGATTTCAATAATCATAAATAAATTGAGAAAAAAGGTCTATCACTACTGAATTATTGGAATAATTTAACTTTTTTGAGCATAGATCATTGTTGATATGAAACCGATTTTATGATTTTGACTCTACGTACGACATAAAATCAGAAAAACCTGAAAAGATCAAGAAATATTCATTTAAAGAACATTTACATGTTACAACACTATCATTATTTTTCTTCGTAGAATCCAACACAATCATAAAAAAATAGGGTTCTAATTCGAAAAACGAAAGTTATGAGTTAATCTTGATCCCAATTTTTGGCCTGACATTTGGAACGTTCTGTGACAAGTATTTCAAAATTCTGGAAATTTACAATATTTCCACAGTCTTAGACTTCAAAAATTTGAAAAAGGTTTGAGCATAACATATTCAGAATAGGAATAATAAACAGAATATCGAATACTCTTATCTCCCTTTTTTCTTCAGTTTTTTTCTCCCAAATTGCTTGAGTTTGGCTGTTTCTGATACTTCTAGACTAGTTAGGTAAAAACGTTCAAAGGAGTCCTGGGCTCGGCATTCGTGAAAACCGTTTCACGATATCTTAATTTTTTTAAATTTTGATATATTTTCGATTTCGAAAATGTGCCATAACTTTTTTATTTGCGAAAATATCTGAAACCGATCAACACTTTTTAAATGCACCTTTTACTGGTAATAAGACGCTATATTAATTTTTTTTCATATCGTGCACCAAGGGTGGAAAAAAACCACTTTTCCATTTTGAATACGAACGCATTCTTTTTCATCTTATGTCATAAAAAAAATTATAGATAAAAAAAATTTAAAATAATGTCTTAATCCCAGTTCAAAGTTTTAAATCTCTTAGGTATTTTCGAAAATGAAAAAGTTTTGGCACATCTTCGAGATCGGTAAAATCTCAAAATTTTGTTATTTCTTCAAAACAAATGAAGATATCGTGAAACTGTTTTCAATAGTAGAGTTTTCACGAAAATCGAGCCAAGGACTTTCTCAACGTTTTTACCTATCTAGTCCAGAGGTACCAGAAACACCCAGAATCAAACAATTTGGAATACCCTGAATATTAAAAAAAATAATTTTTCATAAAATTTCACAAAATCAAGATCATAAAAAAATTTTATACTGGACCTGAAGTATGAAACATGTAGAATATGCAGATACAGGGTTGTCGGGTTGTCTATTATTTACGAACAACTGGGTTTCCAGGTATATGTCGATACCAGTTACTTCTACTTGATATGATTATAGAAAAAACACGTTGATATATGTAGGGTTGTCTGCAAAAAGTTTGGTCCTTATCAGTAGCGCACCCAGGAGGGGGAGCCAAGGGGTTCTGAGTTGACAGATAGAATTGATTGAATACTGAATAGGTACAACATCGGAACCGTTTATAAGACCACACAAAAACTTGGCCAAATTATCAGAACTACCACAGACAAAGTTTACCCATTTTAACAAACCAGACAGAAAGTTTTCCGTCTGCGGCAAAGTCTTCATTGGTACAACAAAACGAAGTATCAATATAGGAATTAAGTAGCACAAACGATGCTGTCGACTCAATCAGATTGAAAAATCTTAACTAGTGGAAAATGCTCTAACAGATGGACACAATATATTTATCTGAAAAACACAGGTCATTTCAAACATCAAAAGCTAGTTTTCTAGAATTAACATAAAAACCTTCGAGAATAATAAACATAAAGACAACATGCACAGAAAATAATGTTCTGGGCTTATTGGCCATGGTCCATTAGCCGTGGTCTATTGACCACGGCCCGGAATACTCTTTCAATGTCAGTATATCAGGTCGTGAAAGCCTCAAACTATTTATGAACAGAAAAGTTTAAACGCCGTTGGTACATGGCGCATGGTTTCCAGTCTTACACAGGACCCGAATCAAGTCGATATGCAGTGGGAGCGATTAGCCAATCGACATCTCCTGAACTCACATCCTTCTCCCATTTTTGACGGTGTTATAAATAACAGCTCCGGATTGAACCTGATTTCAGAGCAGTCAATAGCTCAGCGATCGAGTTACAATATCAGACGAAGAATCCTCTGAAGATGCCTACCGCAGATGTAGGCGAAAAGTCAATTTAAATAATTCCTAATGGACCAGGCCAATAAGCCCGGAAGACTCTCTCAATGCAATTAGATCCGGTCGTGAAAGCCTTATGTTAAAAAGTGTTTTAAGAATCAAATATTGAACAGAATGGCGAATGCGGCGGTGTTGAAATATACCGAGCAATGTCCGCAAATCGTCGGTCACAGTTTCCACAAGCTCGAGCTGTGTGTTCGACATGACTGCCCGCCCTGCAAACCTCAGCGTTAAGATAATTTTCATCCTTTAACATAATACTTTCAAATTTATCATGTCGCATGAAACTTGTGAGGAAACCTATAAAACTACAGAACTTGGTTTGATAGATGGTTGGTAGTAGAAAAATTGAGCTTGAACAGCCAAAAACCGAAATAACATTTTCTTTATTTCAGTATCGTGATGGGTTCATTACAGTACTAAAAGTAGTGCTGTAATGAAACTCATTACAGCATTGTTTTCAGTTATATATTTCGTTTTGTATTTGTCAGTATTGTCTTCCGATCGAATCAAGTTTCGAATCAAATCAATTCAAATTCCGTAATCTGTCAAATTTCGTAAGTCACACCAACTGCCAAGATGAAATATAAAAGTCACTAACCTGAATTTTTATTTGAATTTCGAGAGTATTTCACAAAAATTGACTGAAATAGAGAAAATATCGTCTAATACTCGTTGCAGAAGGCAATTCCAACACTCATGCTATCGAAAACTCGCTCCTTCGTTGCTCGTTTTCGAACTTCGCATTCGTGTTGGAATAGGAGCTCATTCTGCAACTTGTTTTAGAATATACTATTTCTTGACCGAAAGCGGACCACCAAATTTCAAACACCTCAACTATTCATTTTGTAAAGTGGAGTCTATTAAAGACTAAGGGGACGATATAGATCAATTAAGACGGATTATTTATATTATTTTATGATCTACGATGCGTTTTCTCCTAGCAAATACTCTATTCTCCATAGTGTACATGTTTCCATAATTGGATCGATTATTAGATATGGAATAACTTCAGGGCGTGGTATTTTCAAATTCTTCTTAAAACTTAGAATTTGTACAAAAAAACTTCTGAAGATAATCCATGCGGTCGGACGACGTTATAACACCAAGCAATCATATTCAAAAACAAAATGATTCAATATCAAAAAAGATTATATTCATGAATCAATAATGGGAAACCTAAAAATAAAAGCAGAAACTTTTGTCATCTAAAAATATTGTTTTGAAACTTTTCAAAATTAATATATCAGATTTGCTAGGTTAAATACGACACATTAGCACTACATTTTTCTTTATTACGGTCCCGATATGTTTTTTATCTTGCCATCTGATATAAAGATTTTGAATCCACTGAATAAAAATGATAAAAAAAACTCAAATCTTGGTTCCTATGGGATTGTAGTGTAGTTAAAGATGAATAAAAAAGGATTGATTGAGTATAAAGTATAAGTAAAGTTTGGATGAGTTAAGTATAATTCCACCACAACTTTTTCGCATGAATGCTGTCCTATTTGCAAATTTAGACTCGTAGCAATTTTAGTTGCTACGAAAGTGTAGGGGGCAAACCGGTTCCTGAGTGAAATGCACAACTTATATTCAATGCCAGCAGACACACCTTCAGAGCAAGTAATTACGAAGTACTCGAGGAAAAAATTAAAGAACTTGGAGATCTTCATTACTGTTATCACCATTAGATAATAATAGCTTCATTCCACTGAAAATACAGTTAAGTCAAATAATTTAAAAAGATCTAAATGAAAAGAAGAATCAAGCGAACAATAGGTACAGTTCAAAATACAAACACTTATACTCGTATTATACAGATTCATTTCTCATCTGCCTCGATACAAAATGAGAAAATGAAGGCTTCAAATCTTCACATGAGGTAAGAGCCACTTTATTCAAATCCTAAAGTTCAAACTGGATCAACCTTCGCATAGGAACGGATATCACGTTTTCCCGAATGAGGCTAGAGTGTAGTGTACTTCTCAAGGGCTTTATTATACGAACGAAAACCGTCCCTATATCAATGTCATGTGATTCATAAATTATGAACATTCCACTTACGTCTAATTGGGAATATCTTTGCTTATTCATTGAACCATTCCATCACTTTACGAAGTTGTTATGCTTCAATATAAACAAGACAAGTGTTTGGTACTGTTGGAAAACGTTGTTGGTTGAAAACTGAACCTACTTTTTTCTCCACACGTGTTCAATAATATAACTTTGATAGTTGGTTTTAGGAAAGCAAATAATTTCAGAAAAATTTTCGTTATTTGATGAAGAATGTCGCTTTTGCATGGGAAATACTCTTATTCGTTCAAATATAATCCAACAACTATCAAGTTGCCAAAATGAGACCGTATGGCTCACATTGTCAAAAATTTATCAGATCTCATGTTGAGCCTAGTTGCAAACTCCACACCTTTGTCAGAATAATTGACCTGGCTGTTTCGTTACTAGAACTATTGTATAAGAGAAAAGAAATGAATATTTGACTAAAGTTAAGACTTTGTGAAGTAAGGACTTCTAAAGTTGAAATGTGCAGAGTTTGAAGATTTGTTCTACATGACATCTGATAATTCTTCTACAATGTGAGCGATATGGTCTCGTATTGGCAACATTCTAGATGAACATTTTTTTGATTGGATTTTATTTATTTTGGTAAGTTTCTCATGAATGCCATTTTATGTATTTTATTCAAACGCTGTACGTGAATTTTTTATGAGTCAATTGCAGCATATATACGCATATTTACTCGAAATTGGTGTACGGAATTCATTCACCATATTGTCAAAAAGTGACTACAATAATAATAATAATAATATTTCATTTCACATACATATTAAAAGACATGCCTGTATACACATATTCCTATTCCCATTGAAGATTACATTCTAAATATTCTGATAAGCAGTATGTTTCCAAATTCAGAAATAATTGTTTACCTGTTTTTTGAATAATCGTTCGTTATTTATGGCTTTGATTATTGAGGGCAGTTTGTTGAAAGCTGAGATAGCTTTGTTAATCGGTGTTTTGGGTTGTTGAAGTTTAAATTTCTTGAGCTTCGTGTTTTGAGATCGTTAATTGAACTCTCATTCTTGAATAAAAATATAAAAATTTCGTACAAATAGAGGCTTGTTGTTTTTTTCTCGGAAGTGATTTCTACATTATACTAAACGTTTCAGGTTCAACATGGTTCTCAGAGTACGTTCTTGTACTATGAATAGATCGTTGGCTTCGGCTATACATTTCCCCGGAAAATTATTCCAAATCTCCTTATTGATTGTAAATTCGAGAAATAAACAGTTTTCAGTGTGTTCAGGTTTCAATATTCGTATTGTATAGAGAACAAAGTTCAACTCCTTTGTCAGATTGTTAATATACAGATTCCACTGAAAATTTTCATCTATAGTTAGTCCTTCAAAACTAGTTGACTTGATGGAAAACTTTTATGAAAATATGAGAATCTGTAATAGTAGTAGTGTCAGACATTTGACATTATAGTTTTTCCATTCATAATTGCCAAACCTTTTTTTTTAATGCAATGTATATTTGAATAATTGTTTCATTATTGTTTCACAAAACAAAGTTCTTGTTGAAAAATCATCCACTAACACTGATCATTTAGAATCAAAAGAATAATTTGACCGTTTTTCAGGAAATATTCGATGTTTATTGAGTTTAAACAATGCAATAATGATGAAAACCTATTTTAAATAGCTAACCACCGAAGTTCTTCAGGCTCACAATTAAATCTTGCATTTCAAAGTTCCAAGTAACATTACAGAGGAAATAAAGTGCGAAATGGAAATAAACATGAAATACAGTTTTTTATGAACGCATCCATTTCTTATGGAAGTAATTCCCAGGAGTTCCAAACAGCTACGAAGCTAACACAATCAAACAAGTAGGGAGCATATCAGAGGTCATCCAATTTTGAATATTCGTCTCACGCACATTCTCCGGTGACTGACAAAATTGGTATACTCCTGAAGAAATAGAATAACGAATTAGTTCAGAAGCCCACATGAAACCTGGGTTTAGTGTTCAGGAATGCTATGAACGAAATTTTTCGGAAGCAAGAGAATAGGTATTTCATGCATTGTGATTGTAGATAGGTGGACATCGCGAAACATTTTCATTAAAATTAAGAAATACGAACGCTATGAGGTACCCAATTCAGCAGAACGATAAATTAGCACTCGCAGAACCATTTTTGGAGAGTATAGATAAGATAATATTCTCGGAAACAGGAAATATCTCAAGTAAGGGAAAGACAGGGAGTTCATTTGTGCTTATATCATACAAATTGTTCTTATAGGCCAAAAACTGAAGTATCCATCAAAGAGAAAATAATCAATTTGATAAATTTATGTGTGAATAAGATGATGAATGCTGAAGGATCCTTGGTCGAAGGCAATTGCTTAGGCAATAAAGAACTGTTAATGATAATGATAACAATAAATTTTTTCTGGGATACAAGTTTTTTATCATTGTGCTCATGAAAATCAGATCGCATGTTTACCTTTTAATATTAAAGCATACATTGAATTTTCCCTTGCTACATCCTTTCATCAGAGACCATTGCTACTTTCTTCTTGTCGAAATCACCTAATTAAAATTAACATTAGCAAGAATTCACTGAAAGCTTGAACTAGAGAAAATTCAAACTCTTAGACGACAACTCGGCTGCAATTTACTATTTTTCAGATTTGAATGTAACTCACGGAGTTCTACTAACATCAATGAATTTCAAAAATAAATTTATCCCAATCCAAGAATTCAGATGTCATTAAAACTGAGGCAAAAACTACTAAAAAAACTCAATAATACGCAGAAATAACTTGAAATCTAGCGAACTGGCATCTACCCATGCACTGACGAACCTTTCAATTACACTTAACTATTTGAAGATACGAAATGAAAACTATAATGATCAATAATTGACAATTGAAATAAAACAATTCATAACAGAAACTACAATTAGATATTGAGAATTTCTGGATTTGTTGATTAACAATGAAAATTTGAATAATATGATAATTACATCACACAGTTATTAAAAAATAAAACATTTAGAATCTGAAATTGAATCCTGAACAAATAAACCAAGAACGATATTTTGTGTATATATGAATTGAATAAAATGAACTGTAACACCATCCTCTCATCACTTTGCACGTTTCTGCTACCTCATGATCTCATCAGATCGGGTAAAATTTTCCCTAACAAAGACTCAATATTTAAGCGCAGACTTCATTATTTTGGAATCAATGGTAACAAAAGAAATAGAATCCAAACATACACCAAGAAATTCTCTCGAGTGCACTTTACTATTTTATTGTCCCCGGATTTTTGAGTTCAAAGGTCATTGTTCAAATGCTGTAGAAATTATCAGAGACCCTGCTTCTACTCCGGTCAATTTAGACATGAAAAAAGTCGGAAAATACCAAAAATTTCCGGGGAGCCAAATTTTAATGGAGAACCAGGGGTTTGCCATCTAAAATAAAGTTCAAAAAATCCCCATCGATCCTTTGTGTGCGACAAAAGTTATCAGCGGTCAAAGGTTAAAATTTTTGGTTTTTTGAAGTTTTTTTTTATATATTGAATACAGTAAGTTCTATGAAAAAAAACCTCAAAGAAAAGATGCAAATCTTGAAATTGTCCACAAAAATGGTCGTCATGATTTTTTCCTTAGCGTTAGCATTCCTGAGGTATCGCTTTTCGAAAAGTAACATTATACATGAAATGCACACATTCCCACGCCACCGTTTTTTCACCTTGGTGTCCCCTGTAGGAGTACTCCACTAATATATAAGTCTCAATATAAGGATAATGTAGGGAAACAATTTTAGTCAAGTTCTAGATATCATCTCATTAATGATCATTTATATTGCTATTGAATATTGGGATAACTATGGTTTTGATTTCTTCAGAAATTTCAAGCAGATTCATACTTTTAAAAGTCATGTCTTCTCCCATTTCTTTTTCATCATCTCACCCTTATTGGATGTTCATAAATTTTTCAAATGTGACTTAGTCATTGCTCTTTTCATTAAAATCACAAGAATCTTCCTCTCTTGTACTCTACTGTATATATGAATACATTATATTTGAGCAAGATTGACCTTGGCAACCCGGTTTTTTTACAGCAACATTTAGCACTACGGCTTTTTTTGCCGTGGACAAAACAAGTATTCTCAACATAATGGATGTAAGATGTTTACACGACAAATAATCTCATTGTTAAGTAGATAATTTTCCATTTTTGGGTAAGTGTAACTTTTTCATATCTCCCAAATGTTTTAAAATGGATTTCGCATTCGTACCACAACTGCAAGTCTCAGTAAATTCGTATGTAATAATAGAAGACTACGGAGAGTCTGATAGCATACAATTGTTTTTTGATTTTCACTCTGCACAAATTTAGACAAAATTTATTCGTTATTCGAAATATATTCCATAATCGAGCACATATGAACAAATATGAAATTTATGGATTAGGCAGCAATCGACGAATCGTTTCCTTGTAGATTGTCGGAATATTCATTTTTTATTTTTGTCTTTTTTTCGGCCCTGATTGAAGATAAATATGCATTCCTGGTATGACTATGTCGCTATTCTGCGAATGATGTGACTCTAAAATGAACAAAAGTTCTGTATTTAATTCCCTATTATTATCGGAACTGTTTTCATCGCAATTGAAATAAAAACCTAACCTCCAACCTATTCAGTAGATGATCTCAAGTTAGTGAAGAAAATCAGAGGAAACCTTTATTGAACTTCACTATAAACCGGTATTTCAGTTCACACAAATACATAACACCACGCATAACGAGTCTTGTGGGTGTTTTATATCCCTACCCGCGACGTTACCAAATTTCCTTGTTCTTGTTCTTTGAAGACTGTGGCATTATGTATTAATTTTCAACCCCAGTCTTGTGGGTTCAGTTGGTTGCCTAGGCATGTTTGGACTTGATAATATACTCGATACAAGTGTTGAATAGCAGCTGTAGATGTTGAAAGAAGACATGTTAGTTGTACTTGTTTCTTGTGTCGAGTATTTTAGTTAAGTATTAGCATTTATCAATGCAAGTAATTTTTCTTGAGCTCCATGAATCGCAAGAAGGAATCGGATTCCTTCCGTAACTATTGTTTCAGGTGTGGGATCTATTTATGTGAATACTTAAGCGCAGTGAGTCGATTCTTTTCTTCGAATAATTTAAATACTGATGTTTTACGCTTTCTGTGCATTGCTGAGAAAGTTTCGCAGCAAGACTGGGGTTGGAAATTGAATTTTAATACTCTCGAACTGATTCAAACTTTACTTCCAGCTGTTCCAGAAAAACTCCCCAAAACCATTTTTTGCAATTGCAAAAAAGATTGTAGTGTCAAAATTTTCTGTAAAAAAGTCAGTTGCTGTGTTTTCTATCGTGAAGCAATTGCCATGGTCAGTCTTGCTCAAATGTCCAGTTGAGTACAATAGATGATTTTAATTAGGGGACCAATGACTCAGCCACATTCGAACAATTCAGGAACATCCAGCAAAAAGAATAGGAAGAGTAATAAGAAGAAATCGAAGAAGACACATTACTGTTGAATTAGACTTTCAAGATTATGAATCTGATTAAAATATCTAAATGAATCAGAGAAATAATTAACCCAATAATCAATAGCAATATCCATAATCAGGTAATATCTAGAACTTGACAAGAGTATTCTTCTCTTAAATTCTCCTAAAATTGTCATGTTAGTGGAGTAGGCCTACAGGGAAAAGCACGGTATAAAAAAAGGTGGCGGGGTAATATGTGCATATCATGTATAATGTGACTGCTAGAATAACGATATTTTATTTATAAAACCAAAATAGCGGCCCTAATGACCCCTGTTGGGGCACACCACCTTTTATTGATCCTAGTTATCATCTACAAACACCGTTCTATATCTGTCTCTCAAAAGAGGATGGAATACTCACACCGCATCCGGCTCCAAACCTTCCTTCCCAAATTTGATCAACAGGCAGTAATGCGGGACAGAGTCGAAAGCCTTCGAGAGATCGATATATGAAGCCAGACAGTTTTGTTCCTTCTCGAGACAACACAGTCCATTAACGAATTGGGTGAGCAAGTCTGTTCTGGGACCTCTACTCGTTTCTATATATAGAGTGTTTCGAGAGAAACTTCACCATACTATTACCATATAAAGGTTTTATCTTCAGTATACCGAATCAAGATGTATAAGGCCGTTAACAAGGAAATTAATTTCAATTACCGAGATAAAAATGACCAGACTACATCTCTGGAATTATTTTTACTCACAATCGGTAGGTGATCTAAGGATTTCTCAGCTTCAGAACAGTCGGGAAGAATACTCCTCCCTTTATAACTATACAGTTATAAACATCATAATGTCCTAGCTAGCGAATTTCTCTTTCCGAGCTAGCAAGTGTCACTTTCCAGACCGCAGGTGTCATCTTTCCAGCTAGCAAGTGCCACATTCCCACATTGTGTCGCTTTCTTCACCTGTGCATGATTCAATATTCCAAATGCCTATGCTCTATGTTGAACTTATCCTGATATCGTTTGAAAATTCTTCCACAATTTTCAGCATTTGTCCCACCTGATTCTTCGATGATTCTATAAGTTTCGTCTATGTAAAGGAGATCAGTCACATTCTTAACCGTCTCATTTCCGCTTTTTACAGGGAATTCGCACTATGTAGAATAAAAATTATCAAACGAACGATTCAAAACAATGCAGAACCATAAGGGCATGATCGAGTAGTGTTGGGTAGTACACGTTCTGAAATTGAGTTTGTAAGAGGAGCCTCACTCTTGTACTCAAGCAGTACAGTGTACCACTTACAATGAAGCGAGGCATTCCGGGCGTTCATGACGCGATAGGCAGTCGAGACAAAATTTGTGCTACTACATACTGTGTCGCTCGCAACTGGACCCATGCAAAAAGGGGATAAATTAGACATTAGAGTTGAAGCGCTCATTGTAGTACAAACTCCCCATATTCGGCCAGTAAGAACGGTCATAGGAACAACCTCTGAAAAACAACCCTAATTTTGTTATGAGGAGTAACCACAAATCCGGTGATTTATGACAAGACACACTGGTGAAAAGGAAAGATGGAAGTTCCTTCTATCAACATGAAAGCTGAAAGCAATGAACTATAGGATCACTGTATTTTTATTACTTCAGTTGGGGCGTTCAGCAGAACACATCTGCTTATCAGATCGCTCGGATTGCGCTCCCGCTCCGGCCCTGATAAGGCCTCAGTCGAGATCTCCGACTACCTCGGTCAGTCTCGCGTCTTTCGGTTCTCCTCGATCGCCCCACCGATGCGTAGTCGCTAAGTGGGACATTCGAAATGAGGTGATACAGTTTTTCAAAGTGAGCCGCTCTTACATTTCTGCGTCTTTTCCGGGACACATGAACCGCCTCTTACAAGAGTTACCCAACACTATGATCGATTATTCTGAAACATTTATTTTTTATTAGAGTCGCACCAGTTGTGATAAAACCTGCTGATGCTTGGAGGTCGGTAGTTCTATATTCCGATAATTAATGTATGCAGCTTGAAGATTCCTGCACGTTTAGAGAAGGTTTCATTGCATATAATTCAATCAATTATCAGTTGTTTTCTGCATCCTCTGTTCTCGTTGGTAGAGCCACAACCATCTTCAACGCAAGTTGTGTCCAGAGAAACGAACATCGTTTACGGGAATATGGAGAATTTTATGCTCGCTCCTCGGTCATATATATGCCGACAATGACAACCTTCTCATATGTAAGGATCAGTAATTCGAATAATTGTTGCAGAATACAGAAACATTTTGAAAAAAGCGAGTGTTCAGGACATTTCATGTTTCGTTTTGAATGATTATAAAAGAAAGTTTCTACAACACCTAAGAGGTACTACCGTAAAGATTACTTTTATCGCTTTTCTCATGGCCCTTCCAACATATAGAACTCTGTTGAAATTCTTCAGATGCCTCCTCTGACTGAAAACTTAAAAACGTTAAATAGACTCGATCTATCTGCGCAGATGGTATGCGCAGTAGGTTAGGTCTGGTCAGGTTTGGTTCGTGTATAGGATTAATTGCTTACTTGGGCTGAGTTCGTCCTCCTCAATTCAGATCTTTACCCAGACAGTCTTTATTTCCAGAGAGCTGCTTCTTTCAATTTCCTCCTTCTCCATCCTTATTCCTTTGATATTATAGTATCGGTAGGCGTTTCTCTTGACGGTTTCTGATATATTGTTTAAATCCTCATCACGATTTTCTGGACTACATCATATCTTGATGGCTCTTTCGTATAAGCATTTGGCTACTCCTAATTTGGTGTTCAGATTGTGGTTAGATCCGAAGTGGAGATATTGGCGCGTGTTTGTTGGTTTTCTGTGGAGTGTGTTCTTAGGAGTTCCATTCAGTTTGGGAACTATCGGGGAAAGGTAGTTGGAAATTTACTTCGATTTCCATCATGAAATTAATCAATTACTCTATGCTGTTCAGATGTCCTAGGAATATGTCTAAGTTGTTTTCCCATGTTACCAGATCTACATTTCTGTTCGATAGCTTGAACACGAATTGTTCCAATGCTCTCTTCTCAAAATGTTTCATGTTTATTCAGCCAGAGGTGGGGATAACAGGGAGCCTATTGCCAGACTGAATTTCTGTCACTAGCAGTTGTTTTCTACTGGGAAGTAAATTTTTCAAGCAATTCCATTATTGCTTTTAAGCCGAATACCATATGTGAAGGGGCTATCCGAGAAAATTGGTAACAGATACAATACAAGAACAGCATTCAAGAACAGCGATATTGTCAGGGAAAAACTCGCGAAAGTGAACCCGAACAACAAAAATCGGAGAACTAAGGTTTGCGTCTATAAAATACCATGTGAATGTGGCAGATCCTACTTTGAGGAAACTAAATTCTCCCGGAAAGTTGAAATCAAAGAACACGAAAAACTAGCTCAACTGGGTGAAACAGTGAAATCCAAGCTAGCTCAACATGCTTGGAACGAAGCTTCAATAATATCAAAAGAAGAAGGATGAAGAAGGAGGAAATTTAAAGAAGCAGCCTTCATGGCTATTACTCCTAACCCAATCGACATGCCCTCTCTGGAAATATGGAATATCTGGATGCCTATACTTAGATCTACATTGAGGAGGACGAACTCAGCCCAAGGAAGGCCTCTGACGCTTGGTGCGTTTAGATCGATCTCTTTTCTGTGGAATATAGATAGTATACCTATACTATCCCTATGGGTTCTCCTCTTGAATGACCAGTCGTGAACATAATTCAATTTTGGATATCGCGTTTCCATCTGAGAGAGCAAATATACAGGCAGGAAGATGATCAATATCACCAACTACTTCTTATCTGTATCTGCACAAAGAGGCACATCAGGGGAAGATATAGCTACAAAGATGAATAAGTTCTCGTTCATCTCGATGAGATCAAGTATTTCATGGAGAACTAACCTCTTGCCTAATTTTTCACGTTTATGCCTGTCGAAATCTTCATAAACTGAGAAATCTAAATATGGCTGAAATCGATGTTGTATGTTCCCGTTCGCAACTTTGCAAGTTTGCCAAAAATGAAACACTAAATGAAAATTCAACTGTGGTACAGAAATACGTTGCTATATTCATATCAAATACTATAAATGAAAAAAATACATATATAATATCATTCGTCAATTTGAAAAATCACAAACTCAATCGATGGTCATTATGGTGAATCACTACAGGAAATAACTCTGAATGAAACGCTATATGCACACTTACTGTATGACAATATCTTATTGACTTTTGTGCTATATGAGGCAGGAGATATTATTTGTGAGGTTAAAGATAATCACTCCCTTCCACGTTGGTCACCAATTGCGTAAGCACAAGGAAAATTGTGCCTTACGTTGGTCGCCAGTTGTGTAAGGTTAACGAGATTAATTACGTTAGGTAATAATTCAACAATAGATGCTCAAGCTTGTCAGAACAAGAGACCACCTTACATTTATATGAGGTAAAAGGAGATAATATGCTTCTACTCAGGGTAATGATGATCAAAACTTGAACAGTCGAGATTTCGAGATTTATTCCTCTCCGATGAAAATAGCTATTTACAATATCTACTATTACAAATTGACACATAAAAACATGAGGACAAGAATAAGTACAATTATGAACTATGCGTTAGAAACATCATTCATGAGCGTTTCTTCATTCTTAGTTAACTTATCTTATTAGAATAATGCCAGGTAATGGAAGTTGCTATCCCTCGACTTCCTTCTAAGTTCAAATTCCTAAATCTCCAGAAAGACGTTGTAGTTCTTTCAGCAAGAATGGCGTTGCAGGAGGTGAAGGTGGTATTTCCTCCAGTGAGAAGCGTTGAGGGTCCGATTTCCCTCAAGGTGCAGGTACTGAAGGCTTGAACACTTCCAGAAGGTATTGAAGGCTTGGCTCCTTCCGAAAAGGAGTTGAGAGTTTAACCTCCTCCAAAGAGATGCCGGAGGTTTAGTTCCCTCCAAAGAGGTGTCGGAGACTTAGCTCCCTCCAAAGAGATGCCGGAGACTTAGCTCCCTCCAAAAAAAGGATATTAACAAACACTTGTATCAGTTTTTTGTATCGTCAAGCTTCCACAATTCCCCGAGATCTCTGATAATCTTAGTTTACATAAAGAAAATTCAAGAAAGGAGAAAATGTCCACGTGTTCACTGAAACACTGGCACAGATGAATCGAGAAATTGAAAATCAGAGGGTCACGGAATTGTGAAATGTTCAAATTCAATCAATGAATTATAAGATAAACTGATCTGGAAGGAAAGTTGATTCATCAGATGGTTGAGGAAATCAGATGGAAAGTCGTACGATCCTCAAAATGGCGGAACCCAAGCGTGTCCCACCTCACATGAAACATACTTATCAATAGCAAAGATAGGTATATGGTTGTCTGATCAACTTCGTACTCACCGATACTTATCAATCGCCACAGTTAAATTAGTTCACTCGAGAATAAGAGGACAAACCACGGCCTCTTCAGGTGCAGTGCAAGAAGAGCGGGATATCAGAGAGAGAATTTTCCATCAGTCGCTCGCCGAGGCATTCACATCACTGTCCCCGCGGCTGGTGCGTACCACCGGAAATCGAATTCCTCGGCCGATTCCCGATCCGAGACGATCCGGAAATTCCCGAAATTTGAAATCGGTAAATCATACCGTTACATATTTCAGGAAATTCAAGCAATAAAACACCGGCAACTACGAGCATGCGCATAGTAGGCAGTCGAATGAGTGGTGGCAACTTGAGTTGCCAATGGGCTGTAATGGGTTTCCTTTTAACGAACCTGATCTAACCTACTGCTCATACCATCTGCACCGAGAGATAGAGTCAAGGTGACCTCTACCACAAAAATGATACTTAGTATATCCATTTGTATAATAATTCCTTGCTTCGGTAGACTAGTGGTTATATTCAGTGGAATTTCGGAAAATACATCTCGAATAACTCGCGTTCGAAGGCCTACACTATCAGCGAAATTGAAAATGTATGGTGAGCATAAGTCTAGACAGCATAAGCATAGCAAACACCGGTCGTTATCAGAACCGAAAACAACACCCTGAAGATGGCAGGCGAATGTTTGCCGACGTCAGTATCAATCCAACCACACACTTCAGTTAGTTACTTGGACCCTCTACAAATCGAATCACGAACTGTATTATTCCAATGACATTCATTTCGACATCGCCACTCGAAGGACCAATTTCACCATTCGCCACGTTATAAATATATCACAGTGGGAAGGCGGCCACCAAAACTGGATTTCTCCGATAGAACCGAAGATGATCAGACGTCAAGTCGGGAGAAACAGACATCTCAGTCGGCCAGATACGAAATACAGCCGAAACGAAGTGACGTGCGGGCGAGGCGAACGTGAGAGCTCACAGGCCGGAATGAATGGCTGGGAATACAGGAAGTGAGTGGAAGTGTGGATTTCCGTTCTCCGGAGAGCAGAAGACAGCCCATTCCGCTAACTTAATCGTATAAGGAAGTTTTTGTCGGTTGTTCGTGACAGCTTTAGCGATACAATGTTGAATGATAAGGATCTCGCAGCACACCGGCGGGAACAGTAAAATTTCCAGTCACCTTTGACGTTTGTTGTGATCTAAATATCTTCTCCGGGGAGTTTTAGGGGCTCCATTAGGTAAAGTGTTGTTTCCGAATCTCGTCGCTGTTATCTGATACAGAACAGATCCCGAACGGATGAGTTTCCGCTACCCCTTTTTGCAAAATCTCTGTTTATTATAGAGATGAGCGATATTTCACTACACGGTGATTTTCAAATCATCCATCACTGCGGTAATCGAATTTCTAAAAACATGATGATTGTGATTGTCGGTGATTTTCACGTTGGTTCTTTCCCTCAGTGATTGGGATTGCGATCACGTTAGAATGTTAGATACTAACATACTACGATGGTGATTTTTGGAAGGGGATCACTTACGAGAGTTATGATTCAAGTTCATGCTGTTCTTATTGTCGGTGATTTTCACTTTGGTTCTTTCCGTTAGTGATTGGGATTGCGATTAGAATGTTAGATACTCGCATACTACGATGGTGATTTTTGGAAGGGGATCACTTACGAGAATTATGAATGTTATGATTCAAGTTCATGCTGTTTTTAGTGTCGGTGATTTTCACGTTGGTCCTTTCTGTCGGTGATTGGGATTACGTTAGCGTTAGAATGTTAGATACTCGGATATTAGGTTTGATATCGCGATTTCAGAGGAATCTTAATGCCGAACAAGTAAAGTAAGGTTCAAAAAGGGATCCATTTTCTCGAAAAAAAGTTTTTATATACCATCTAGAGTTACGATAATCCTGATTTTATGTGAGTTGCGAGGTTATTCTCAGATTTTTTTTAAGGCTTACGCTTAGTTGTAGGAACGTCCATTATGCTTTAATAATTTTTAAAATTTCAATACAACATTGAATAGGAAATTCTATTGACAGTAACCAAGGAATCGTTGTTGCATAGAGGATTGAAATTTCAATGAATAATTGAATTACACATTTTTGAAACTGTGCTCTAAATGCACTTTTTATAGTGATTTCAGTAGACATTCTTTTGATAAACAACTTTCCAAAATGTTTAATTCAGAATTTGTATTCACTTGTAGTTATTAGTTAAATCCAACTAATAACCCTACTTTCTCGAAATCACCGGTGATCATAATCACCGTTCAAAAGCACGGTGATTGACAGATCACAATCACGAATCACGACGTGATTCTGAAATAACCGATTGGCTCATCTCTAGTTTATTAAGCTATTGCATAGCTTTTATCTCAAGCTTTGAGCGCCGACCGAATGTAGAAATTCCGTAACGAAAAAAGCTAACACAGCCGTGTATCGTCGGTTCAGTTCGGCAGACTTTGGCACGGTGTTTGGGTGCTTGCGACTAGAGGGATGCGTGCAGCCACTCTAGCAGTGCAAAATGGAGTCGGCAATTTCGCTGTTCCCATTAAATTACGAACGACAAATATTTCATTAATATCGGATAGAAAATGTATAGCCAAACGCAAACATTTTCCATTAACTTCAGCTCTTGCTCTAACTATATATAAGTCGCAAGGTGGAACTTTTGAAGAAATAGTATATGAATATAGTGAATCCCATTTTCAGGAACTCGTCTATATTGCACTCTCTCGGGTGACTAATATGAAAAATTGTATATTATGACAAAAAATTATAATTTTGCATTTAAGTTTTATTCTAATCGAAGACAAGTTGCATAGACAGCATCTTTGTTGCAAGAATTCAAACAACTGTCTTTAAATAGTGTTCAGACGATAGCTCAGAGTATCTTAGATTTCATTAGTAATAGAAATGGCATTTCAATAATGACTTTCAATTGCCAAAGTCTACATAGTCACAAATACGATTTACAAGATTCAGTTACTAGACAAACCAATGTGTTACTTCTTACCAAAACATCCATGACGCGTGATAATCCGATTGAAATAGGTACCTAATTTCAATTGTATTGTGCAATTCAAACGACATACTGTTTCAAAAGGTGGGGTGGCTATTTACCAAAATAGTATTAATGTTACTAATATTAGGACTCCGAATATTGAAATAAATATTGAAGTCGTGCGATGTAAATGTTAGACGCTCATTTGTCGGAGATATTTGTGCATGCTTATGCAAACTTAGAAATGGCCTACACATAGTCATGGTAGCAATTTACATTTCTCCGAATCCAAAATTGGACGAGGTAGAGCATTTTATTCATCGCACTTTACTGGAGTACACTGAAGAAGGGTCGAAAAGACTTGAAAAATGGTATTAAATTTCCACTTATCTTGGCTGGCGATCTCAACATTAACTTCACTGATAAAAACTCAGAGTGGTTGACAACTTTTCTTTCGGAAAAATTGAATTTAAAAATGAATAATGATCCACACGAATTCACAACAAAATATGGGATCACTATTGACGCGGTATTTTCCAGATATTTAGGAGACATTAAGTCTCGAACTTATGTTTCTTATTTCAGTTACCATAAACCTACAATTTCAATGATAAACATTCCTGAATAACCTACTTGTATTGTGTGATTAATCAACAATATTATCTCCTTATTTTTGAATTGATGCTATGCAATAGCTTTACCGCGACAGTCCTCGAGTGCCACACTTGTTTCTTTTTCAATATTTTTTAATTCGCTTCTTTGCATATAAAAGTTCGAGGTTTTTCATGTCCTATTCTGAAGAAATATGACCGCCTTTGGTTTTCTTAACGAGCTTGAGTCTCTTTCTGAACGAGGCGCACGCTGCTCGAATGACGTCCTCACTTAAATCGTTCCATTCTCGTGTCGAGGACAACTTGAGCTATTCCAATAATGTGTATTGTTTAGTACAAGCCTTGGCCTGTAAAATGCCTCGAACAGAGTTTTCGAACTGATTCAAATGGGGTGAGGACAGCGATTACATTTCACGGTTGAATAAAACGTTCGATCGCAACCGTGCCATTTGCTTTGTTCGAGGGAGCTGTGTCTTGCTGATATGTCTACCGAATGTTTTTCGTATACATCGCATCAACTCAGGTATCAAGGCCTTTTCACAATAGATCAGTTCATTTATCTTGACATCGTTGCGGTCCATTGGCAGGAAAATTGTTGGATATCGCCGTCCAGCTCATGATTTGGTCGGCTCCTTGTGTTCCGGATGATCGTTGGTACGTCTCTTCAACCAAACACGAAAGTTTTGAACTTTCAAATACTACTCAATACAGAAAGTTTCCTTGTCGAAGAAGGCAATGCTCAGAAGCATCCCACCATCGAGCAAGCAGATCACCTCCTTCAATCGATCTAACCGCTTGAGACCTTGCAATGTTTTGAGTTCTTGCGACCTTTTTTATGGCTGGACCTTGAGCTTTTTCGTCAATATGCCACAAACGCTGCAGTTACTCACGATGAAATCCTAGGCGAGCTGTTGTTCTGAGCACGCCGATTTTTTTTCGAATCGGTGATGCACCCTTTCGACTGCTGGCGCCGTTGCAGTACAGCGTCTTGCATCATCGTAGCGTTTTAATAATAATAATGATAATAATATATTATCATTTGTTCTATACGGGTATATTTGTTGGTATACGAGAGATCTCATCAAAAGTATAAAGCTTAAAAATTACTACCATAGAATGTATAGCAGACATGAATATCGTTTTTATTATAAGCGTTTTAGCAATATGCGACGAGCAGGAATAGAAACTCTGAATTCATAAAGAGATCCGAAGACAATTTAATAGAAAATCCCTATGACTTCTGGTCTTTTTTGAACTCCAAGCAGAATAAAATTCGTATTCCCGGTGAAATATATGGTAATGGCGAAAAATGTTCATCTCCGCAGTCCAATATTGATGCTTTTGCAAATCAATTTCGGAGTGTTCATTATAATTCAGAGGGTCATATGAGATCATGTGATGCTTTGGATGATTCATTCAGCCTTACTGACTCTTTTCAAATCAATAATATTTCAGAAGACCTAGTATTAAAAGCAGCAAAGATGTTGGGAGCTAAAATGAGCTGTGGACCAGACAATATTCCAACTACACTGGTTAGGAATCATATAAGTGTACTCCTCAAACCTTTATTGTTTATTTATAATTTCATTTTGAAGACCAACAAATTTCCTGGAATTTGGAAGATGTCACATATTTCTCTGGTGTTTAAGTCGGGAAAGCCTGCAGATATAAGAAACTACAGCCTATTGCCCTCATCTCTGCTTTTTCCAAGTTATTCGAGATTTTGCTCTTCGACTTGATTTATTCACATGTTTCCACTACATTATCAGAATGTCAACATGGATTGATGCGCTCGAGGAGTGCAGTCACAAATCTTTGTACCTTTTCACAGTATGTGTCGGATGGTTTAGATAATCGAAAACAAATAGATGTAATTTACACCTACTTTAGTAAAGCTTTTGACAGGGTATCACATAGATTACTTTTGAAGAAGTTGGGTCGTTTTGGTATTTCACCGAATATCGGGATGTTGTTGAAGTCTTTTCTCAATGACAGACAATTATATGTGGAGTTGAAGGGCATCAAATCATTTCATTTTATTGCACGCTCAGGGGTACTCCAGGGTTCCAATTTGGGGCCCCTCTTATTTCTGATATTTATTGATGATTTATGCAGTATAATTGTTTGCGGATGATCTCAAAATCTTCAGAGTGATTCGCGATGAATATGATTTTTATATGCAGCAGGAAGATATTGGACGTTTATGTGAATGGTGCAATGTTAATGAACTGCCATTAAATATCGGTAAATGCAAGGTTACGAGTTATTCAAGAAAACTAACCACCAATGAATTCAATTATAGTATTGAGAACAATGTATTGGAGAGAGTAAACGAATGGAAAGATTTAGGTATTTTTTTCAATAGCGGGCTTTCGTTCGACTTGCATATCGGTCATATTATTTGTGAGGCAAATAGAACTCTGGGTTTCGTATTGCGCAATTGCGAGGAATTTTCGAACATATTAGCTTTTCAGTCAGTATATTTCAGTTTGGTACGCCCCAAACTTGAACAATGTTCATTAGTGTGGAATCCTATTCACGGAAAATACAAAATAGCGTAAACATCTGTAAAAAAAATTTTTTTTACTTCAAAAAACACAACGTTCACCCTATTCGGCATTACAACTATAACTCTTTACTGGTTGGGTTCAACTTCGTAAGTTTGAGAAAGAGAAGAGAGATTTTAGGTGCGATCTTTGCGTTCAAATTAATTAATGGTCAAGATCTGTTATCTCTTTTAAATTTCAATGCACTCCGCATTGTATACAGAGCAAATTTAACTTTTAGAATTAGTGTTTCCAATACTCAACTTCACTTTCATAGTCCTGTGGCATCTATCTGCAGAAGCTTGAATGAGTTGCCCCCAGTTGATATGTTTTTCCTTAATACTGTTCAGTTTAGGAGGCAATTGTTTTTATTGATAAGAAACTGTTTTTTTTTTTGGTTGTTTGTGCTTTTTTGGTTTGGCCTCGGCTGACGATGGCTTGAGGTATTATCATACATGTATGTATTTGCTATTTATTTACACCTGTAACTAACCTGTAAGGCATTTGCCTGTTGGATGTAATAAAGATGAATAAATTATATATCGATGCCCAAATTTCTCATCCAATTGTAGTTATGGCAGAGGTCAAAGAATTTTGATATTGGATTTTTCTTTCAAATGAAAGCAATCAACGCATAAAGTTTCAAATACATCGTCCAAAATTCAGAATGTCTGTATCTCATATAAAAATCACTTCAGACGAACTGCCATCAACATTATTTGTGTAATTCGTGAAAGCTTGATTTCCAATACACAATGATGACGCAGTTAGGAAAACTGATTTCAGAGAATAGCAGCTCTGCGTTGCCTACCCAGTTTGTACGGACGAAATATGCTGCACATGAAACTCACAGTTGGAACAAAAGAAGACATATCAGAAAGACCTTAGACTTACCGAAAAACAATAGAATCCCATTAAGGCAGGACACACGTCACTGTCCCGGGATAATAAGATTGAAAAAAATCTTTTTCGTTATCGAGGGACGCGGGAGATAGTGAATTGTAGTAAACGAAACGAGATCAGTATTGGATTGGACGTGTTCATACTTACTCTCCTCCCTTAGGATGAGGGATTTTTGCGAAGATGAGATTCGTCCAGATCTGCTTTTTCGTCCATCGCATGAGGACTGCGGAGTCTTTCTTCCGGATAATTGGATCAATGACAGATTCAGCTGATGGTCATTCGATGTGTGATCAAGAATCTGCGACATCTGACTAACGAGCTGAATGAAATTTAAAGCGAATATTATACAAGTATTCAGTATTCCTTCCCCTCATTTCAACAACATGAACTGAATATCAGGTATCCAAGGGGAATACCAGAGGCAGACAGTTGTTGGCTGTTTCGAGTTTCTGAACCTGAACCAATGTTGACAGAAACTCTCCCATTTCGAGATTTTGTGAACTTTTTAATGAGTACTCTATTGTTTTTGATCCATTTTCAGTGTTACTGTCTTTATTTAAGAGTAGAGTAGAGAATATTTTTCATCAGAGTATTAGTTGTGCCTCATGTTGTATCATGAGTAGGTATATAATATGTAGTTCATTAATCAGTACAGGGTGGGCAAAATTGGTGATACCTGAACTACAGCTTTTTAACCGTGAGAGATGGAGGAAAATGTATCACACGTTACGGTGGTCTTTTTTGGAGAAACTGATAATGCCATCGACTACATTCCTCTATCTTCTTTTGTTCCCGAGTTATAGGCCAAAATTGAAATTTGGGCGATTTCACCTTTGGCCATTATCTTCGTTTCTGTTTATACTAGGGTCGGTTTCACACAACTCTGTTTGTACCGTTAAGTTAATTGGAGCCACCGCGATTCGTTGAAATGTCAAAACTAGTGATTCGATTCGTTCGAATTTACGTAAGGTTTTTTAATCGCACAATTAAAGTTTTGTGAAACCAACCCCTAGGATGTTGAAATGAAAACATTATACAGGCACTTTTTTCATAGCAATCAAGTAGCGTACTTCGTTTTTTCCCAAGAGGTTTCCTTGCTGAGCTGTAAAATTAAGTCGTGTTTTCTTATGGAAACAATAGTTTGAAATGGCTTAGAAAGAGTCGCCATTTTTTCCCGTTTCAGGAATATATCATACATCATACATCCCCCTCAAATTCATTCAGATGTCATGAAAAAATTGTAGTTGAAATTTGAATTATTGAGTATTAAGTAGGTTGAATCACAGAATAATATGTCTCTACGCAAGGTGTCATTATTATTTTGCCATTGAATGCTTGATTCAATTCTCCGTGGTTTGATCTCTGTTCAGAACAACTTATTAGAATTCCAAGTCATTATTGTCGGCAATATGGAAATATTCGAAAACTACGAGATATATGATATGTTGGAATGTTTTATTTTAGCGGCAATAATGACTTCAAATTGACAGTTGTTCTGAACAGAGATCAAACCACGCAGAATTGAATCAAGTATTCAATCGCAAAATAATAATGACACCATGCGTAAAGACATATCATTCTGTGATTCAGCCTATTTAATACTCAATCACATACAAACTATATTTTTCATGATATCTGAATAAATCTCAGTGCGATGTATGATGTATGATATATTTCTGAAACAGGAAAAAAATGGAGATTCTTTCTAAAACCATTTCGAATTCTTGTTTCCATGAGAAAACACACAACTTTATGACATAGCTCAGCAAGGAAACCTCTTGGGAAAAAACAAAGTACGCTACTGGATTGCTATGAAAAGAGTGCCTGTATAATGTTTTCATTTCAACATCCTAGTACAAACAGAAACGGAGATAATGGCCAAAGTTGAAATCGCCCAAATTTCAATTTTGGCCTATACCTCGAAAACAAAAAAAGCTAGAGGAATGCAGTTGATGGTATTATCAGTTCCTCTAAAAAAAGACCACCGCAACGTGCCATTCATTTTCCTCTATCTCTCACGGTTAAAAAGTTGTAGTTCAAGTATCACCAATTTTGCGCACCCTGTACAGGGTGATTCACTTATCTTGGTAACCCTAATTTTTTCGAAAACGTCAGAATATTTTTTCATTCTGTGAATGGCGTTTTGAACAACTCAATGTCGACTTGAGATGCGCATACAAATCTGAGGAATAATTAAAGACGCCAGGCGTCGCGGCGCTATCAAAATTTTTTTCTCCAGGGACATACCTTTTTTATCATCTCATTCGAAAGATAATTCCATTCGGAATTTTTTTTCGAATACAATTTTCATCCATTTCTAACCGTCAGCGATCTGCAGCGTGTTTTATGTTAATTCTATTCCATTTATTTTTTTTTCTGTATTCTGGTAGTATGCCTTTATTTGGAGACATAGATCTGATTTTTTGCCTTGAATTCAGGAAGGATAGTTTTCTAAACAACCTGCCTCTTCAAATAAGATCAAATATGTGGATGGAGCAAGATGGGGCTCCATGTCACAACGCTGCCATTGTGAAGAGAAAATAAATGGACCCTTATATTTTGACCAAAGTAACTTATAATGAAATAGGGAAATGATATAACTTATGTATGAATCATAATGTCTAGATGACCTAGATATGATTTTCTTTCGTAAAATGACGGAGGTTTTGTAACAAACCATTTCTCTATTATTATATTCATTAAATATTATATCTTATAACAATAAACATTTTTTTGAATAACAAACGAAACATTTCGAATCAAATGTTTTATATACCAGCCATTTTGATCCATACATAAGTTATATCGTTCCCCCATTTCATTATAACTTACTTTGGTCAAAATATAAGGTTCTACTTGGGCACATGAGTTTCTTATCTTTATTTTCAAATGGTCCAAGTTATTAAAATCAGTTTGGTATACCATATTTTTCAGGGTACCCCTCAGAAAGTAATCCATGAGCGTTAGGTCTGGCGATATCTGATGGGTCCATTGGTTCCTATCTATTTATTTTCAAATTCTTGATCTAAATATCTCTTCACAATGGCAACGTTGTGACATGGATCCCCATCTTGCTGAAGCCACATATTTCATCTTATTTGAAGATGCACATTGACTAAAAAACTTGCCTTCTTGAATTCAAGGAACAAAATCATATCTATGTCTCCAAATAAAGGCATACTACCACAAGACAGAAAAAAATAAATGAAAAAGAAACACGATGCAGTTCGCTGACGGTTAGAAATGGATAAAAATTGTATTCGAAAAAAAAATCTGAATGAAATTATCTTTCGAATGACATGATAAAAAAGGTATGTCCCTGGACAAAAAATTTTTGATAGCGCCGCGACGCCTGGCGTCTTTATATATTCCGCAGATTTTTATGCGCATCTCAGGTCGACATTAATTTGTTCAAAACGCCATTCACAGAATGAAAAAATATTCTGACGTTTTCGGGAAAATTTAGGTTACCAAGATAAGTGAATCATCCTGTACATGATTTGATTTTTTATTGTTCAATTCGAAGTAAGTTATGGATGTTGTTTTGGGATTTTTCATTCCTGTTAATGTTCCTTAGTTTGTTCGTTCTACATAGCAATTTCTTAGTGTGAAGGGATTCCTCATATAGTTTGTTACATGAAAAATACAATGTTCAAATCCACGATCTATGGTTACATTTGAAACAGCATCGCGCAAAAACGAAAGCAGCAAATATGATAAATCTTTCTTATCGTGTTCGTTGAAGTCCAGACTAGGTTTTCACGATGTAATGTTCAAGTAAAAACAGGTACAAGAAAAAAAATCGTTCTTTCTACAATCATAGAGTTGAATTTCTTAGGATTTTGACAATTGCACGAAAAGAAGCAGAGTCTCTGACAAGGAGGTTATATCGAATATATCGAAATTTGGAAATATTACTGGAAATATTTTTCCAAAAAATTATACTGCATCTCTTCATTTTGGATATCAACACTGCTGCTTGTTCTAGGGAAATTTTATGAAGAATTAATGAAGAAATTGCTTGATGTACAGGGAGAGCAAAATTGGTGATACCTGAACTACAACTTTTTAACAGAAAGAAAGAGAAGAAAATTACAAATACATTACGGTGGTCCTTTTTAGGGAAACTGATACTGCGAACAACTGCATTTCTCTATCTTCTTTTGTTCTCTAGTTATATGCCAAAATTGAAATTTGAGCTATTTAATCTTTGATCATATGATCATCACCTCTGTTTCTGTTCGTGCTCATATTGAAATGAACATATTATACAGACATTTTTTTTCATAGGGATCCAGTAGTTTTTCTGATGAAAACAATACTTGTTTATGAGTCAGAAAAAATTATATTTTCTTTCGTCTCAAAAATATATCAGCACCTCAGAGGTAAAGTGTGTTAAGTCACATTTTTTCAGACACGAACTATCTACTATATCGGAATTACATTAGTAAATTCTAGCTAGTGAAACACATTTTTGATTCCCTAGGTATATCAAGTCTCCAAATAATGGCATTAAACATTCTTTGAAACAATAATCGAACTGAAAAATCTCTCTTTTGTCCAATTTTGATATTGTGACTTAACACACTTTACCTCTGGGGTGCTGATATACATTATATAGGATGGTACCAGGGGAAATAGTACCTACGTACCAATATTTCTGAGTGTTAGTTATAGAAAATGCTTAGAAGAGTTAATCTTTCGACGCCTTTTGACTTCGAGGTCAGAGGTCTATGATCACTCCCCTAATCGGAGTGTCAGCCCCCTTCAAGATTCAAAACTCTATTGGGTTTTGCAATTTTTTTCATGAATATACTCAAAAGTTTCTATTTGGTTTCAGGAGATTATCCTGTCGAAGCATTTTCCGGAGTAAACTTAGGAAAATATGGAGCTGAATTGTTTTACTAGGCCCAACCTGTATAATATGTTATATATTTTCGAAACGGAAGAAAATCTTTCCGACTCATAATAAACTATTGTTTCCATGAAAAACACAATTTGATGTTATAGCTCAGCAAGGAAACCTCTTGAGAAAAAACAAAGCACCCTACTGGATTGCTATTAAAAAAAGTGTCTGTATAATATTTTCATTTCAACCAAAGATGACATCGCCGAAATTTAATTTTGTCCTATTACTTGAAAACAAAAGAAGTTAGAGAAATTCAGTGATGTTCCATTCATTTTCCTCTATCTCGTTGTGTTAAAAAGTTATAGTTTATGTATCACCAATTTTGCCCACCCTCTACATATAAACGAATATGTACCAAAATATATAATGAAACCCAAAAACTGTAAAGTCAATGTGGCCCATGTGGAAAATGACAGCGTTCAAACCACACAAAAATTACGTGATCCACTTAGTTATTGATAATATCAGTAGGTTCATCATACTCTCTTTCACAAATTCAGGTCTTTTCTCTGAATTTTTCGAAATTCGATCCACAGTTTTTATGGAACGAAAGATCTAGTTATTCTCACATTCAATTTTACATTAATCTGAGATTTATTTCCAACCCCTCGGATGAGAACGTGAGGAAAAGATGATCTGAGATTACCTTATATTGATGTTGTTACTTAGGGTTGCTGGGTTGAATAATCATCAGCTTAGGGAAAGATGAGAGAGGGTGTATATTTAATCAATATTATGAATTTCATGTGAGAGGAAATCCTTTATGTTATGCTGGCTTCCTGGATTTCACCGGGAGAATTTCAAAGTTAACCTGGGACCACCAAGTGGTTACCGTATACAGTGTTCAATACAACGGAGGTGGATCTCAATTCGACTATATGTTTTGTTACCTCTGAACAGCCAACTGGGTTGAATGGTTTTGATGTTTTTTTTTTTCATTTGAGAACTGGTGCTTGCAATGTGTTTATATTTCAATTTGTTCTAGTTGTGACAATGGCATCCATAAGAAAACCTTCAAGTCTTGAATCTGTATTAAGTATATACAGGATGGTCCGATTCCGATGATTTAGTACTACATCTCTCGAAAAAATATATACCACCTTTATTTCAAACAATCTTCATACAAAGATCAAATGGAATTGACGTCACAAAAACAATATAATTACAAATGTTTAGAAGCTTCGAAGAGTTCGCTCAGCGAATATGGCTCCCTATTTTCAAGACAGTTCTTCAGTCTCTTTTTGAAAACATTCAGGTTACAGAAAATTCCTAAATTATTTGGAAGTGCATTGAAATTAAACGAGCATCCTAGAGGCCAGCTGGCGTCTGGAATTTACAGGTTACAAATCTATGTTGAGGGTAAGGAAGAATATTTTACAGATTCACAGTTAGTCCAGTCAATCTAGATATTAAAAAAATGTGTTTACCCACAAAAGGTCGAATTTTATGTTAATAACATTCGAATGGTGTCTTGGCCCCTCAATATTGGGAAACTGAACAAATCCAACCAAATTTCTATCGGGACAATTTTTGGGGGCCAAACAACCTCGAAATTCTAAGACTTTCTACTATTTTTCGCTTATATATCGCGTCGAAAAGTTTATGGAGCATCCGAGGGAGCATCTAACTCTGTTCAGCCGTTTAAAAGCAATGGCGTTTGAAGAGCTGTTACTCCAAAACGGTAACTCCAATCGAAAAATATCGCAGAGTGAAAATTGTAGAACCTGAAATTCTGCGTTCCAGGAATTCAAAATTGGCCCAATGTTTAGGTATATACCGACAATTTTACCGTTTTTTCAAAAAAGAGTCGATATCCTACTAGAGCTTCTCGAATCTGGTGACAAAGATAAAACCATGGTCCTATCCCCCCCCATTTCACCACAACAAAAAGAGCTAGGCCCTTCCAAACGGGAAAGTGAACATTTTTTCAATCATTTTTTAGCATTTTTCATTGAGCATGTTTCAACATATTAGTATATTCTATAAGAAGATGCAGAAGATCGCATGAGTTTTTGCCGATATTTTCCCTATTTCAGTCAAGTTTTGTGAAATACTCTTGAAATTCAAATAAACATTCATATTAGTGTCTTTTGTATAGTATCTTGGTAGTTTGTGTGATTCACGAAAATGTACAGTTTACGGAATTGGAATTGATTTTATTTGAAAATTCATAGGAAAGGTGGTAAGTATGACAACCAAAAAACGAAGAATATAACTAAAACCAATGGTGTAATGAGTTCATTACCGCACTAAGTTTATACTGTAATGTACACTGTGTCCCAAATTGGTTGAGACTGCACTGTATCTCAGCTTCTATTGAAGATAGAGACAAGCGGTGTTAGCGACCCTTTGTCACTTTTTTGTAAAACTTTTAAATCCACAAACAGAAATATTCCAACTTCTTCTGTTTCTGAAATACAGGTTAGAAGGAGAATGTGCATTTTTTGGAGATGTTATTATTTCTGGGGACCTGTATAAGAACCCAGAATACGGCGCATTAGTGTGACGTAGGACGTTGACGCAGGTCAGTGTTTCAGATCTAAACAATAGTGATTTTACTTTGGGTGATTCGGATAAGTCTTATTTTGTGATCTAATTTGCATAAATAGCGATTGAAAGGTACGTAAATACAAAGTTCTCGGAATAAGTGAAGCAATCATATATTTTTTTTCCTTGCAAGTGCTCAATTTCTGAAGAAATGTAAGAATTTTGATTCTGATCCTAACCTCTAAAAGTTTGTGGAACTCGTGTCTAGTCCAATTGCTTATGAAATAGTATTTGAAGACGCTGAACAGATAAAATTTTGATTTATGGATACCAAAATACTTGACATTTTTCACGTTGCAATTGTTTCAGATGGTGATGTGTTGGGCACCTGGCTGTAACCATTATAATGTTAGAGAGACTTGCAAGTTTTTTGCATTCCCTACTGATGAAAAGCTGCGTAATAAGTGGATTAAGCTTGTGAGGTGATAACTATGAATTTTTTTGTCATATAATCTTTCCATATTCGACCATCCAGGTTAAATTTTTCTCATTAATTTTAGACGAGATGTTGAACCAGGACCTGGTGCACGTTTATGTTCATGTCATTTTCCAGAAGGAAAAAAGGAAAACGATCCTGTGATTTGTTCTCACAATATTGAGAAGAGATTTAAATTTTCATCTCCTGAGAAAAGAACTAGAAAATTACCCGTTTGTACCAGTACTGTGGAAGCAGAATCTACTGAAAATGAAGTGGAAATGCCCGCAGAGTATGTTCAGCAAAGAGATTTTATTGAGTCTATACTAATTATATATATTACAGAATATCCACTGAACCAGGACCTTCAAGATCGTCTTTGCCATCTACTTCAACAGCTCTTTTAGAAGCGGAAGGTGGAACAAGTAGAAAAGGAAGCAAGAGGTGGACCTTTCAGTTTTAAAGAAATTGAGGGCAAAGATGATTTATGTAGACTATATACTGGTTTACCAAGAAGTCAAACTTTCATTTCGTTATATGAATTATTGGAAAATATTCCTATCAATTACTATTTAAACTGGAATGTTGAAAAAGTTCCTAAAATGGACCAGTTGTTCATGTGTTTGATGAAGCTAAGGCAAAATTTCCCACATGAAGACTTGGCACAAAGGTTCAAAGTATCACAAGCAACAGTGAGTAATGTTGTGATTACCTGGATTTATGTTTTGCATGAAGTATTGTATAAGCATTTGAACTCAAAAATTCCATCCAGAAAGAGAAACCAAACCTGCCTGCCAAATGCGTTTGCAAAATTTACGAACTGTCGTATTGTTCTGGACTGTACAGAAATAGCAATGACAGTACCAAGAACTTCAATGAGTACCCAAAAGTTGACCTACAGTAGTTATAAACATAAAAATACATGGAAAGCATTAATTGGAGTTGCTCCCAATGGAGTAATTACATTTATAAGCTCTCTTTATCCAGGTGCAATTTCTGATAAAAAAATTGTTCAAGACTCTGGTATACTAGAACAGTTAGAAGCAGGAGACTTGGTATTAGCTGACAAAGGGTTTCTAATTAGAGATTTGGTGCCTAATGGGGTAAGCCTAAATATTCCTCCATTCCTGCAAACTGCACAATTCACTGCCTCGCAAGTGAAACAAACTGAGGCCATTGCCAGAGCTCGCATTCATGTGGAAAGAGCAATCCAACGGATGAAGGTATTCAAGATCCTGCAGTTGATTCCACGATCATTATTCGAGCATGCAGGAGAGATTGTCCAGGTCATAGGTGCATTAACTAATCTTCAAGACCCATTAATAGACGAGGTGAAAGAATTATATTCGTCTGATGGTGAATAGGGTTCAGATTAAGCTAAGATTAAAGGAACCAACTCTCAAATATTTAAATATACTAACCTGAAAAGTCATGTTAATATGAAACTGTAGCGAAATTAAATGAATTAGCTGAAATTAAATTGTTTTACTTTTTAATTAAGATGTAATTCTGATGAGTAAAGAGAATACAATCAAATACCCGATTTTTTACTTTCAAGCAACAAAAGATGAAAATTTTATGAGGGAAACTAAATAAAACCTATAATAAATTCTAAATCATTAAGACTCCACGAACCTTAAATAATACAAAATTAGAATCGAAATTGATATTCATGTGAATGGCAAATTTAACCCATAACTGGTGACCTGGGGTTCCACAAACCCCACGCAAAATAAGAATTGGGTTGGTCGTAGTAGATGAGATTCTATGTAACTTTCAATCAGAACGATATCTAAGCCCTAAGATCACGCACATGTCGATACAATGTTTCTGTTTCATGAAGTCTAGTGATAAGCCCTACAAACCATAGTAGGACTTACTGCAGTCACATTTCTTCCTGGGAATTGTCCGAGGATCCAAGAACACCAGATATACTTGTGTGTTCATTGTCAGACACATGACTGTGCCTGCTTGAGGACTGTGCCTTTCTAGAATTGTTTTTATAATATTTATTTTACTCATATATTCTTTCTGATAGTGCAATGACTTATTTGTCAAGTTTGTATCGTTTCAATTTTTCAAGTACAAAAATGTATGAACATGTTATTTTGCTCCATTTTTTCAACACTTCGAATTTTAGTTGAATAGATAACCATATTTCATATTTCACTGAACTTTCAATGATAAACTATTTATTAATGAAAAAGCCTACCTAAAAATGGCTTGCAATTTATTATTTTTCATATGAATCCAAAATTACAGTGTTTTCCATTTGGGGTTTGTCAAACCCCACCTCACCAGTTACGGGTTAATATAATAATAAGTGAGAAATAAGAATATATACATTTATTACAAATTATTTATGTACATAAATAGGGTAAAAAGTTATTTAAGAAAAAATTCTTCAATAACTCTAGGTTTTCTTCCCATTCCTTACATTTTTCAATAACGACCACTTCTACTTCACAAGGTGTCCAGACTACCAAATAACAATTGTTTCTTCTTGTGATATGTAGTTGCCCCTGAATTTGGTCCCAATATGGATGATCTTGATTTATTAGCGTATCTCCACTCTCATTTTTATAAATAATGTAACTCAAATCGGTTTTTAAGGCTTCAGACAAAGATATGTCTCTATCTTGTAAGGGCATTTTATTTCAATAATTGAATCCTTCCCCACAAGGCCATCAGGACTTGCAGCCAAAAATCCACATGGATCTAGCCATAACCCAGTTGGTGAAACATCCAATTCAAGTACGGAACAGAAACAATTCAATGCTTCTTTTTCATTGTCACGTCCCCACTGAACCGCTTTCACTCCATCTAGGTTGTATCCTCCCAATAATGACTTGAATAAGAAAGGTGAAAACTTATTTTTTGTACAAGCTCTAATTACGTTATGAAAATAACTGGCCGTTAATCAGTGCCTTCTAATCACTAACCAATTTTCATTTCTGTGCTGCCCTGTTGTTACTTCAGCCACTTTGTTTATTGTTTCTTGAGAAACATGTGCTGCCTCCAAGAAATATTCAGCTCTATTGGGTGATTCCAAATAATCTCTACTGAATATTATATCTTGGATTGCAGGCACCAAATCCAAAGAGACATACATCTGATGGTTCTGGCTGTGATGCTGAAATGGTTATGGCCAAAAATACAGAGAGCTGCCATATGGTGGCACACTAATTGGCCTCTAGGGCAAGAGCAAATAGCAGCAATGATGCCATCTTCTGCATCTAAAGATATCTGAAACAACAAACATGTTTTCATTTGAAATTGCCACATAATAAAATTATATCTCCTACCTCAACAGAATACACCCTGTTCTTCATGTTTGCTTGCACTTCTCCCTTAAGCAATAGCGGTTGCACTTCAGGGTCGAAAAGTGTACGCACAACATTTCCACTGGCAAAAGAATTTTCTCTTCTCTGAAGTTGAGAATTAAAATCTTTGAAAAATGACGCTATGTTGGTCATTGAAATCACTCGCTTATCAGTCATCTGAAACGAACATTACACTTAATAAATAGAAGAACTGTTAATGAACAGATAATGAAGCATAAGACCATATTACCATTCAATTTCACTGATGTCTATTGGTATATATTATTTCTAGATGAAATATTGTAAATAATTGGACATAATACTTCTAATAATGCGAATTTAAAATCAAATATTAAAATTGAGGTTATGCATGTTCTAGAATTATATCATATTATAAGCTCAATAATACATAAGAATGAAAGAAAAATATATAGAAATGTTCGTTATAGACAAATGTATTCACTTACCGTGATATAAATTCTCAATTATGGATGACAAAATCAAAATTGGAAGAATTTCACGTTTCTCCTAAGTTTGGATCGCTTGTTTAGATCTGAAACACTAACCTACCACAAATGTGACGTCATCACTAATACGCCGTATTACATGTTCTATCACTCTCTTTACATGACTTTTTTCGATTGGGGTGACCGTTCTCGAGTTACAGTTCTTCAATGTACCGGAAATGGATTTCTCTAAAAAATTTGGATTGAAGAGCCATTGAGAGTTATTGGACCCAGAATTTAATGTACTTTAATTTAAGAGAGAGTAATTTTTTCTGTGCTAGGCTTCATTAACGAGGTGTAAGCGAAAAACTGAAAAAGTCCTAAAGTTTGGAGGTTTTTAGGCCCCCAAATGTTGTCCCGAAAAAAATTTCGTTAGATTCGCTTAGTTTCCTAATATTGAGGTGCCCAGACACTAATTAGAAGTTAGAAACATAACCTCCGACGTTTTATGTTCACCGAGGTCCAGATTGACTGACCTATCACAAACATTTGAAAGACAATAGGTGAATGCATCATTTTGGTTTAATTTCCTTGTTATGACGCTTATAAGCGATGAAAGCTGCGAATTCCTATCGGTACGGTCAGCTTGAGAGCATGCATGATCTCGGAATAATAACGAACGTTATAAATTCAGAAGTCCCATAAATTTCGTATAAAAACGGGGAAAGTATTGCGGAATATACGTTGAGATATATTCATTATCTTCCTCCATTCGTTGCATTGCGACGGATAAATCTGATTTATTAGGCATATTTCACTAAGATAAGGTGGTCTGAATATATTTGTTTTATTTTCAGCCCCTGAAACTCAAACACTCTCTGTTTGCAGTATTCTTAGCGACATGTACTCTCTCGGGATGGTTATATGTTCCATTTTCAACAACGGCAAGCCGCTGATCCAGTCTGGGAACTCCACCTCTGCCTACCTCAAGCAATTGGAGCTAGTAAGTCTTACCATAAAATATCCATGATCTTTTTCAAAAAACACGAACATCTATCTCCTGAGTGGTCGGATGTGAGTCAACTTAATAAAATTAGTAATATCATGCTGAATCCTGGTGACTGAATTTGGGATTCCTAAGACCAATGACAATTTGGTTCAAATTATATTTATTGGTTAAAAACGATGATTTGTCAGCAGATGAATAAAATTATAAATGGGATAAATATGCATCAGAGAAATGAAAATTGCCTCGAAGAAAGAAACATACACAAGTGATCTTGAGGTGATATTATGGTTCCAGAATTTTACAGTACAGTGTTGTGTCCCAAATTGAGCGAGACTGCACTGTATCTCAGCTATTATTAAAGATAGAGACATGCGGTTTTCGCGACCCTGTGTCACTTTTTTGTAAAACTTTTGAATTCACGAACTATTCCAACTACTCTTATTTCTAAAATACAGAGTGAAAACGAAAATGTGCACATTTTGGAGATGTTATTATTTATCGGGCCCTGTATAAGAGAAAAAATGAGAACTGCTTTCAATAGATATTTTCACGTATAAGTCGGTGGCGTAGTTCAAAATTTTTTTTCAGAGCAATGTTTTTGAAATTGAGCACGAACTTTTTAATTTTCAGATGAAACACCCTGCATAATTCTAAGTCAAATTTTTCTAATTACATTGAATACATTGATGTATCACAACCTAACCTTTAATGAATTTTAGCTTAAAAAATCAGAAGAATCCATATTATGTTTGTTTTTTCAATAGTAGGCCATGAATTCTTTCACACATTGATTGAATTATTCTTTTTTCCAAACGCCATGTGACTTAAACCTAGTTATTTCAATATATTTAAACATAAACTCAAAATATCACTCTTCAACATGAATATGAAAATGTTGAAAACGAAACAAATTTTAAAATTAAAATTGAAATTGTGTGATGCATGTTCAACTTTTATGCATCTGTAGAAGAATGCATGTCATACTATTGAAAAAACAACATACATTAATATGGATTTTTCTGATTTTTGAAATTCATTGTGATACATCAATGTATTCAGAAAAATAATTGCAGATATTTGACCTTGAAATATGCAGGGTGTTCCATTCGAAAATTAAAAAGTTTGCGCTCAATCTCAAAAACAGTGCTCTGAAAAAAGTTTTCAACTACGCCAGTGACTTCTATGTGGAAATATCTATTAAAAGCAGTTTTCTTTTTTTTTCTATCTCATACAGGGCCCGAAAAATAATATTATCTTCAAAAATTGCATATTTTCGTTTTCGTTCTGTATTTCAAAGATGAAAGTAGTTGCAATTTTTCTGTTTCTGAATTCAAAAGTTTCACAAAAAAGAGACAAGGTCGCGAAAACCGCATGTCTCTATCTTCAATAATAGCTCAGATACAGTGCAGTTTCGCCCAATTTGGGACACAGTGTACAAAAATTTCCCTATAATAATGAAAAAACTTTCATTAATCTTTTTAGACATTACAGGGCATGCATAGGATAAGTAAAGAAGGAGATAACGAATAAAAGAGTATATCAAAAAATAATATTCAACACTATAATAAGAATTATCAAAAAAAAATTTCTAACTTCTTATATCTACTTAAATTTCCCGATTTAACATGACTAGAGAGATGATTATATAATTCAGTAGACAAATGGAAATGTAGAAGAATATGAAGAAAGGGAAGGATGAAAACTCTACCTTCATTTGAGTAGTTTCCCCTTAGCAGAAAATTGTAGGATAGGTGGCTGAAGACAAAACAATAATAGATGTCCAACAATTATTCTGAAGGAAGAAATTTGTTGTCCCCATTAATTGCATGATATGACATATTTAGTTGTTCAAAAGCAGCATCGATATATACTGGATTTCAAAGAAATTTTGCATCGGGTATTTTCTTTAGAGGGTCACAACTTTGAGTTGGCAAGACTACTTTATTTTACAACCTACTTAACATTATTTCATTGTTGCTTTTTGTTTGGATAGGTTTGACATTTCATTATAAATAGACTTACACCAGAAAAACGCCTTCAAATTGTTGAAATTTTTCATCAGAATACTGGATCTGTTGGTGGTCAGACTTATCGTGCTTTCATACATTTTATGTGTACATTTTTTGTACATAATCGCCCTTTGGAGATGGTAATTCGAAGAACGATGGAACCTTTTTGGATCAGTGTCACTGATAATGGGCACTCTGGTTGAGACTGTACTGTATCTCAGCTATAATTGAAGGTTTTCGCGTCCCTGCGTCACTTTGTTGTGAAAATTTTAAATCCACGAACAGAAATATTCCAACTACTTCTGTTTCTGAAGAACAAGGCAAAAACGAAAAATGTGCACTTTTGGATATGTCATTATTTCTCGGGCAATGTATAAGATAGAAAAAAGAAAACTGCTTACAATAGATATTTTTACGTAGAAGTCAGTGGCGTAGAAAAATGTTTCCACAGCACTGCTTTTGAGATTGAACACAAACTTGGTATTTTTCAAATGGAACACAGCATATTTCAACGTCAAATTTTTGCTTTTTTTCTGTATAACATTGATGTATCACAACCTAACCTGCAATGAATTTCAAAAATCAGAATTATCCATATCTTTTATGAGCAGGGTTCATTTTTTCTATCTTATACAGAGCCCGAAAAAAATAACATTTCAAAAAAGTGCACGAGACTGTATACCTTTCGGGAGATAAACAGAAAGCTTCAAACATATACAGGGCGTCCCACACGTCGACGTCAAGCCGGTAGCGGGTAACAGGATTCCTATAGCCATCAGAAAAATGAATGAAAAAATCAGAGCTGCGTATTTTTCGAATTATATCTCATTTTTTATCATTCAAGAAAATGCACACCTTGTGAGGATTTTTGAACTCCTGTTGCTTCAATTTTTTAACTTTTCCTATATTTTATCCCGAACAGTGCTTATGTTACATGTAATCTTTAATTCTAAGCCAATTGTTTCAGCTTAGAAAATAATGTCACCTTTTGCCGAACCAAATATTTAAAATTAATATTGCGCCTAACTTCAACTGTACTGAAAAAATTGTACTACATCGGCTTGGCAAATTACTTTAGAGTATGCGTGGTATATATCATTCATATTTCCCTAGTTGTAATAAAAGCTTTATCTTTCAGGTTTCTCGCAATCATCAGTGTGAAACTTATTCATATCAGTTTTCAACACTAGAAATTCTAGAATTGTTTATACCTTAAAGAACTTGTATGTTGTATGGAAGGATCGATAAAACATTTAAATACAATTTATTGATTTCAGAAGAACTTAAACCATTTACTCCTAATAGTCAAGGAAGGTGGGTTATTCTTTGAGGTTCGACAATAAACCTTTTCTCTATTTCAGTATCGTAATGAGTTCATTACAGTACTAAAAGTAGTGCTGTAATGAAATTACATTACAGCATTGTTTTCAGTTATATTTTTCATTTTCTGGTTGTCAGTACTGACCTCACATCGGATCAAGTTTCGAATCAAATCAATTCAAAATCCGTGATCTGTCAAATTTCGTATGTCACACCAACTGCCAAGATGCAAAACAAAAGTCACTAATCTGAATTTCCATTTGAATTTCGAGAGTATTTCACAAGAATTGACTGAAATAGAGAAAATACCGTCTAATACTCGTTGCAAAAGGCAATTCCAACACTCATGCTATCGAAAACTCGCTCCTTCGTCGCTCGTTTTCGAACTTCGCATTCGTGTTGGAATAGGAGCTCATTCTGCAACTTGTTTTAGAATATACTATTATAGACCATTTTAAGCTCTATAAAATCGTACCAGATAGATTCTTCTATCTCTTTTAGTTTACGAAGCGTCGTTATAAATGCTTGAAATCAACGCATTCGTTCACGTAGAATCGATATTCTCCGTCATATCTCCTCATATGGGATTGTTTTTTAGAGGTAAGCCAACTGGAATGAATTATCTATAATGTATTTGAAGTTCCATCAAAATCAGTTGAATCCGGTGTTATGTAGCGACAAACAAACAATGCAGACTTCACATTCATAATATTGGTGTGAATATGTATATTAAAACGGCATGTTGTCGAATACTAAAAACATACTCCAGTTATCTGAACTGGCATTCGCATATTGATGCCCTTTGTAAAAAACTCAACGGCTCCTATTACGCGTTAAGTAGAGTTAAGAGTTCGATTCCGTTGAATTCTCTGATTAACGTCTACTATTCTTTAGTATATTGTCATCTATCTTACAATATTCTGCTATGGGGTAACTCTTCAGATGTTAATAGAGTTTTCATCATTCAAAAGCGAATAGTTCGTTTAATGTTCAATTGCCATCCACGGTCCTCCTGCAGACCCCTCTTTAAGGGTAATAATATTCTCACATTGGCCTCTTTATTCATACTCAAATGCCTTATATATGTGAAAGAAAATGAGGAAAGTATTGTTAAGATTTCTAGTTTTCATACTCATGATACCAGGAATAAGAATGAATTATATTTTCCCATTCACAAAACTACGAAGTTTGAAATGTCTCCACATTATCAGAGTATAAAGATTTTTAATCATCTTCCACGATGCATTCAATGTCTCCAAAAGAATAAATTTAAGAACATAGTCAAGAACTTTTTATTGAGAGAATCCTTCTAAAGTGTTAAGGAGTATTATAGCTATAATTTCAGTGTAAACAGCTCAATGAATCTTTGAATTATCTATTCATTATATTGTGACTTGTCCTATACATGTAATAATATGTCTCACAGGATGAATAAATCATTATTATTATTATTATTATTATCGAAATATTCGCTCAACCTCTCTGAAAAAAAACTTTTGATTCCTCATTGCCTGGATTCAGACAGATCATACACGTTTTATAAATAATATAACGTCTATAGACACAGGCTATGACGACTTCACAAAAATAGTCGAATTCGAAATGATTGAACTTCCATCGCGATATTATTTCTTGGCTAAATTCGTATATCTTCAACCCTTCCTATCTCGCAAAAGTCCCGTTAGAGAACTCTTCTATAGATGGCATTTTTATTCAGGGATGCATGTTTTAGATGCCAGTCAGGCCCTCGTCAAAAGAAATATTATTTATGATTGAATTGGAATTTTTCTCCATGGCTCAGAGTTTAGTGACAGCTGGCAATCAACTTCTCGTTCATGAAAAAATCGATGAAATTCGTTACATAGGAAAAGCTATGTTGTCGAATTCTACTCTATAGTTAAACTCCTATCATAGTTGGACATCCGGTTCAGGAGTTCTATAATAAAACTAAGAAACTCATAAACACAAAAATGTATAAAATAAGTACGAATGGATGAAATCGACCCAACGAAATGTTATTACTTGTAAACATCTAAAACGCGCGTTTGCATATGTACAGTGACCTAAAAATTTGTTATGAACAGGTGTTTTTTGAATGGTACAACCTGTATTCTTTTTTCATAATCGGTAGAGCTCTTTCTTCTGATTTAAAATATATATACTTTATTATGATTATCACCGTGGATAATGAAACAACTGACATTTATTTTATTTATTCATCAACTAAAAGTTAAATTTAGTGTTCAAATTAACTTCTATATATAGTCTGATGAAAAAGAGCTTAATAAATGTTAGGGATGTTGAAAAATAATTGGTGATATAGTTTCTAAATTTGCAGGAGAGTACAAAATCTACTATTGCCATGGCTAAATGAAAGATCAAACTGATGTAGAAGCAGTCGAATTCACAACAGAAATTCTCAATGGTGTCAACATTTCAGACTTGCCATCACATGAACTAAAATTGGAGAAAAATGCTTTAATAATGTTGTTGAGTAATTGGGACGTATCAAAAGGACTATGTACCTTATGGTGTACTATTGTATGAAGCCCGTGCAATCACGTTATAAAGGCAAACATTGTTACTGGTTAACAACGCGGCAAAGGACTCAAAGAGTTATAAATTATACCAAGAATAATCCTTGACTCATCAAGAGAAAAACAGAGATGCAGCCTCACCAATTTTCCGATGGATCTGCATTTCCCAAGGGAAAACTTTTAAATCTGTTGAAGTTGACTTAAAGTCCAGTTCGGTCTTCATGCATGGCATATTATACGTCGTCTCTTCAAAGCTCAAGCGACCAACTTCGTGAAAAGTCCATCTTTCAAATGGAACTCCCTATTAGACCCGGAATATAGTGTGGAAAGAAGTGTTTGCTCAAGCAGACATTCATTCAAATAAACAAGTTTTAGCTATTTTATTATTAGGCATGTCGAAAAGATCATTATTCTGATTTCAATAGTATGCAATTCAAATATTAAATTTAATTTTCAATAAACGTGTTCTAACAAAACAAAAACCGACCGAAGATCGGTCAAACCAGATATTAGATATAGTTATTTATAATACAAGTGCACAAGGCAATGATATTCTTCCGCGAGTCCAAAATTCAAAAACGAGCTACGAAGTGGTGAGTTATTGAATGAACGAGTGTTGAAATAAGCCTTCTGTACGATTATCATATATTATTTTCCCTAATTCGTTGAATTTTTATCCGAATTATTGACATGTTTTCATAAATGTCGTTTTAGCATTGAATGGCGGAACTTTTTTCTTTCTCATAAATTTGACAGATAATGAATAAATCCGTGGCAGCTGTCCAACATGTGATCGATAAATATAATCATGAAAACTGCTCGAGAATGAGATACTCTTGCACGATTTTGTTCTACAAGATGTGGCTGAATGAACGGATTCGACAGGGAATTACAGAAATGACATGTCGATGTTAAATCTTGCTTTCTCAAGATTGATTATTTTATATAACGAAATTAGTGTCTATTCCATATTTTCATCTTCACATACCTCTCCTCTCATAATAATTTGAATGGATTCAAAATGAACTCTCTGGTGAATAATAAGACAAGAAATAAATATAGAAGAACACGAAATCAAATATATTTATATCAGAATAGGTGTATAAGTATAACTCAACTCAAGTAATTATTTTTCATCGCCTACAAAACGGGTGGAACTACCATTGGGTCGTCAATTCATCGTCCTGCTTCCCAACAACGCGGTGACCGGGGTTTTGGGTTGCTTGAATCTATCTCGGCATCTTCTAAAGTAGGAGATCCATTGTTAGGAGATCCTTCGTCCAAAGATTTCCTTGGGGAAAAACACTGATCAATAACACTTATCGTTTTCAAATTCTAGAAAGACCTGTTGGACGCTAGTCAAAATGCAGTATTAGTACTGAATCGTGTCCTATTCAAATGGAAAATGTTATTTGGTTGAATTGAATCTTCGGGACTTCATAATATGATTGCAAAAAAATTCATTTTTTGATGGTCGCGTATAATTTACTAGTAATTGAGAAAGCTACCTAAACGATCGTACAAATTGAATAGATACCTACTCGATTTTTGTCTGAATTTCAAATGAATCGTAAATTCCGCAATAAGTATGCCGAAATTATCGCCAACCTTCATAAAATGAAGAGGGCACCTGGAGAAGAAAAAGTAAATTCTTCACAAAGTGATTGGTTCAAAGGTCAGAATTCCTGAAACAGCTTACTTGGTTGGAATCTACCCATCAAAACTATCAATAATATGAAAAAATTTTTGTAACAGACTTCGTCTCGTAGAATCATTCGACTAATATTAGGTTTCACAAAAGTAAGTAATTTTTATTATTCTCTTCGATAAACTTGTTATAGAATATTTTTCAATATCTTCATAATGATATATTAAACTATAAATATTTTCATTAATCGAATAGTTGGAACGCACTTTTGTTGGTTTTTTTTGTGTAATTTCAAAAATAATTTATATAGCACCGCTTCCGAGGTAAAACTGAATATATTTTTCATTCTGCATTCCTCAATATTGAATCCGCGGCTCTGGTGCCATTTTTGTGTTAACACTTGTCCTAATGCATTCTACTGGAGAAGATTATTTCATACAATTCATGAATACCTACTTGATTTTCATTCACATCATTCTGAAAAGTTTCACTGCGATCGATTCTATGAACATCCAATCTATTTGTTTATGGTACTCTCTTTTTTGTATTTGTATTCTATAAAGTTCTTTTGGTGAATAAATTATTATCATCATCATTATTATCTTGATTATTTTCGAAATTAATGGACGAAATCATATTATGTGCCTATTATTTTGATTCATTCCTCAAGTTGATTATAGTTGAAGGTTGAAGTTCATCTTGAAATTCAACAGATATAAATAAGTATTGAGTATCTTCTTCTGATTGAGAGCGCTGAAATAATGCGAGACATATTGAAACAAAAACTACCTAGCTTAAGTTAGCGCAACGGAGAATCAAACAATTCTACGTATGACGAAGAAAACCTCAGAAGAGAAAAATCTGCCTTCCCGTGTTTGAAAAAAAAAGAAATAAAGCTTTTCTCACCCTCCTGCTCTCTCAGGTTGTTCACCGTCTGTATGATGAGGTGCGCAAAGAACATGAAGAATAAGGAGGAAAAAGACAATTCCTCTCGTCAACATTCTTCTATAGAATGAAGTGACCAAACAGATGATTTCTTGGGCTGTAAGAGAACTTGATATGTACAGTTTAACGATTGAAAGTGTCGTATTTATATTAGTTCCATATCATACGGTGAAAATAAATATTCATATTTGCGAAAAGATGATTTAACAAATCACTGTGCCCAATTATCCCTGCATATTCAATACTCAAAATATATTATCGACTATTTTGCATATAGGGAAAGTTCGTTAGGATGATAACGGATAGCACAGAAATCATACATTTGTCGTGTGTCCTTATACTCATTTTATGAAACTCAGAAACATCATGTGGGGTGTGAGACCTCTTCATTACATTTCGATAACCCTACTAGAAAGTTTTTTCCTTTAAACATTTTTATTTAACAGAACATAAGAATGTTTACGTACACGGTTATCTAAAGAGATGAAAAATTTCGAAGATTTCGAATAACTGTTTTTGTCATATCGAAGTGATGAATCATGTCATCGTATGTACGAATCATACAGAAACCGTGTCGAAAGCATATCAAAACCATAATGAATTCTCTTTGAATGATCTCAATCAGATCATCATACAAAAGTTGTTATTTCCTCATCAAAAGTAGGTTAAACGAAACCATATAACGGGTTGTCATGTGCCTAGTTTGTTTACTAAATTATTATATTCTTGCCGAGCTGTTGATTTTACTCAAGGAATGATTATTCAGGTTACTTGTGAAGTCACTCTGATTATAGGATTAGTACTTGATTTGACCGATCTTCCGTCGGTTTTTTTTTGTTAGAACACGTTTTTGGAAAATTAAATTTGGTACATAAATAGTATACTAATGAATTTTAAAAAATGGTCTTTCCAACCAGGCCCGGATATTGGGGGCGCCAAAATCAACCAAAGATTAACAGCATATTATTCAGTCATCTACGAATGACCGCCACAATTGGATGAAATAGGATAAAAGATGTCGCAACGCAACATGGGCGCCCTCAGGAGGGGGGGCAGTGTGAGGGCTAAGATTTCAGACCTCCTATTGTTTTTCAACAAAACACCCTCATTTTCCGATTTCCAATCGACTTAGCTATTATGTAATCTGCAGAGGTATTTCATTAATTGATAACTTCCTGTTGCAGATTGAGCACTTTCTAGTTGAACAAAAATCATGAAAAGTTTTCGGAGACGATGAATTACATTAATTTTCTTTATCGAAAAGTGCTCAGCGCGCCCCTAAAGGTGTCATAAATTCATAAAATACTCTATGCCTGTCGGCATTCTCTTCAATCGTTACCAGAAGATGATCGTTTTATTGGCGGTTTTTTTTAGGCGGCTCCTTTAATTTGGGATTCTTCATGTGACAAGTGCGGGTAATTTCATATTTCAATAATAATTGTTGTCCATTCTCCAATAGAGATAATTTTTTTCCGTAGAAGAGGATAAATAGAATCTTTTATTTGTATTCCCATTTCAAAGAAAGAAGTATTCGAATTCGAATTTCAAGGTCTATTATTATTCATATCTCATTTCGTTTATCAAGCGGATTTGTTTGTGTGTGTGTTTTTGATCTGAACCATTAAGGTTTTGAAAAAAAGCGGGTGAAAAAAAAGAAATTCAGTTAACTTTCGTTTAAAATTTTATTGACGAAATATCAGTTTGAAAAATCAATGCATCGAAAATGATTGGACGTTGATTTTTTAAGTTTAAGTTTTTCCGAGGAAAAATTGAAAATGAAAAAACTTGAATTTTTCTCAAATATTTTTTTTGAATATTTGAACAGCAGCTTTTTTCTTATGTTGAGATTTTCAGAGCAACGAACGTGATTCTTTAATTATTTCAAAAAATCGATTGAGTGAAACAAAAAAACGGCTTGCTCGATTGATTTGGCTTTTGGTAGGATTTATGTGGAAAAATTGAACTGTAAAAGCCACACTTAACATTATTGGTTTGTTCAATATGTTTGATTCAGCTCTTGATTTTCCAAAAAAAACATCAGAAGCCCTCTTTTCGTTGCATTTCAACGGAGGAAAATTTTTTTTCAAAAAAGCAATGCATTCCCTTTGAAGGGAAATTATTCAGGTTCCCGAAAGTGACCTTTAAAGTTTTGAGTGATTATTGTTTGCTAAGATATTGATAGCCGATGACAAAAGGTTCTATTTTTATTTGAGGGTCGATATCTCCATGATAGGTAGACCTATCAAGATCTAAAAAAAAGAAATTAAAGCCTAATTTACGAGGTATCCGAAAATTATAGCGATTAAGAAAAAAAATATCGAAAAATTAAACTTCATAAATTTCGAGAATTTTGTTGTTGTTGGTTTTTCTAATATTAGTCAAGAACTAATGACGTTAAAATGATTCTAAAGTAACAATCCAAAGACAAGAAACCCGGGGCGACAATTTCCTTTCTGTTTATTCTTGTATGACCATTCCTCTCCCAGTTATGGCCTTGTTGAAAATTACTCAGAAATTTCAGATTTTATTTTGATCCTTCAATTCATTCCAGTAGTGTAGATATAAATTTTTAAATTCGGGGGGGCGCCATCATGAACTTTTGCCCCGGTCAGAAAAAATCGTAGATCCGGGCCTGTTTCCAACATAATGATAAAATATCTATAATTTGTTTATTTGAATAAAAATTCGGAGTGTACTTCATAGGTTTATAGGTACCTACCTACAAGTTTTTGCTACTACTTTCCCCACTATATTCTGCATATGACAAGGATTGAAAAAAAATTGACTTTTCAAGAAATTGGTCGCTTGACTCTCGAAAAGGCAACGTATAATATGCCATGCATGGAGACCGAACTGGACTTTAAGTCAACTTCAAACGATTCAAAAGTTTTCCTTTGGGAAATAAATGCAAATCCAATGGGAAGTTGGTGACGTTGTATGGTGCATTCCTGTTGTCTTTTATAAGAGTCAAGGATTATCCTTGGTATATAATACATACTTCTTTGTCGCATTCTCGAACCAGTAGTAACAATTTTTCTTTCATAACGTGATTGCACAGACTTGATACATTACTTTTATGGTGGCTACATTCGTTCGAATCACCACGATTCGAATCGACGAGTCTGATCGCCGTACTGTTTTACCCACACATTATCGTTTTTGATCGAGCAACGAGATCCGATTACATCATTAGGAACATAGTCCTTCTGATAAGTCTCAACTACTCAACAACATTATTAACGCATTTTTTTTAAATTTTAGTTTATGTGGTTGAAAGTTTGGAATGTTGAAACCATTATGAAATTCTGTTTTGAATTCGACTGCTCCTTCAGGTTAATGTTTCATTGAGCCTTGGCAGTAGTAAATCTTGTACTCTCCTGCAAAATCATAAAATAATAAGATATCATCATTGATGCTTCGATTATCTCTATTGAGTGGGGCGTTTATTGCTTCATAATTTCCATTGGGTGAGCTTTTACCAAATACTTCATGAATAAGATTGTTGTTTGAAATTATATTCCGCCGCCTTTCAATTTCTTCAATTTCATCTTTAGTCAGTTCGACGTTGACTAATTTTAGTAGTAATTCACACACTGGTGTTGGTCTATATCAACGCGCATTTATTATTCTTGTTCAAAAATCTTAGAAAAGGTCCATTTTCAAATGTGAGTTGAAATGACACAATCGATTGATTTTTTCCATGACTGCTTAAGAATAATAATGACATCGAATTTGACCACAGAATGTCAGTATCCCATCCCTTGATAAATAATATTCAAACAACAACACCTGAATCAATTCAAGTGCGTAATAATCACGGTTATTTTTTCGTCTGCTCTTCAGTTTTTGCCTTTTATGAATAACCACAAAAACCTACTCGAGCTTGAGGGAAATTCTAATTTCGTAAGCATTTTGACTGAATTTCGAAAATATAGAAAATGAAATTCATCTTTGAGTCGCTCTGATTTTCATCGCATTTTTCGAAACGTCATAATTGTTTTGAATTGATTTTCATTCATATTTCTGAGTTTTGCTCGGACCTGAAACTTTGATGAATCTATTCCTTGGGCCGAAAAATTCCCATTTTGTAAATTTCATAAAATTCGTTGTAGCCGTTCTAGAGATTCTGATTATATACAAATAAATAAATATAAATATATGAGTATCTAAATATATAAATACATAAATATATAAATATTCAAATATAAGATCAAGAATTGCTCGTTTAAATATAGATAGATATATTCTGCGATTTTAAAAATAAACATACATTCAACTCATATAATATCACAACCAAGTCTTTAAGAACCCATTATTTCAGATCATAAGGTAACCTTGAGAAACAATCTCAACATTATACGAATATAGTCAGGTTCAAGTGAAACATATACATATAACATATACATATAACATATAATACAACTAGCTGAAACATTTTAAATTTCTCAACAAAATTTCATCTGCTGCGTACAATTATTGGAAATACATACACCATAATTATTTGTTCCACGTGGATCATGAAGTAAAAATATGAATATCAAAAATCAAACATGATACAGTAACCTTGATAATAAATATTGAAATATGTATCTTATAGGCTTCTCGGAAGCATGGGTGTGATTCAATTATTTTTATCATTAATGAGATCGAAATATGCACGAACTGTAGAAATATGTATTGAAAATATCCATTTAGTCCAGTCGCAAATGGCAAAAATAAGGCATTACCTCCGATTTCTTTCATTGTGCTTCGATTTTGAAGAAATTTAGACTGTATAGTATAGGACACGTCAAATTTAACAACTATATGAAAAGCAACTGCAATAAAAATAAATGATAACAAAAATATTAGTATATAATAACAATGTTAAAAAATAATTAATTGTCACAGGACCACGATATCGATTCAGAATCATTTAAATATTCAGATACTGAGTAGTAACCCCTACTCCATAGCATAGTTTTAATGGTATTTTTGAATCGGTTAGGATCCTGGATTTCAATTTGCGTTGGTAAGTGATTGTATATTCGTATACTCTGGTAAACAGAGGAATGTTCAAATTTAGTGGTCCTATCGCAAAATTGAACATCTTTCATAAAATAGGTGTAATCTGTAATCAACAGATTCGGAAAGGGGAAATTGATGAAGTTTTTTTGTCATTTCTTTCAAATTTTGTGACATTTCTGTCATAAATATTCATAAACCTCCGAACATTATTTGGCCAAGAAATCTTAATGTTGATGTTTTTTCAAAGTAGCAAATGCATTTCCAAAATGCATTCGATTTATTCTGAATAATCGGTTTCTTTTTTGCTTTTGTCTTTTTTCATTTCAGATTAAGAATTACGAGTCGTTTTGGGAAGAATCTGTGTATCCCATCCCATCGACGGATAACATGAAGAGGATCACACTGATGTCTTTCAAGATTTTCCTGATATTTGATATTTTATGTTATTTTGTTTACGGGGAGGCAGGTTTTTTCGGCTGAGGTTTTTTCCCCTGGCTGTATAGTATCGTATGATACTAGTGTTGATAGTATCGTATGATTCTATAGTATCATACAAAGAATTTTAAGATACCCCGTTCTTTTTTTACCTCAGCTTAGGTACTTTTTGTTTCAACATTTATTGTATTATTTTAGCTCTCTTTTTCATAAGAATATATATATATATATATATATATATATATATATATATATATATATATATATATATCTGGTGAAATAACCCTATGATCAGCAAGATGAGCATCAAAAATATTAATTTCACATGATGTTAGTTTCACATCAGTCAGAATATAATCTAACAAAGAAATTGATGTTCTTCCAGAAATATCGGTAAATATTCGTGTTGGTTCGAATGATGTGATCTTCAGATTGAAGCATTGTAGAAAGTCACTAAAGCGAGATATCGGTCTTGGGTCCATGCAGTTGAAATCTACATTCATATCTCCACACACAAATAGTGAGTTGGTTTGATCTGTGCACTTTTGTACCACGCCTGTGAGTTTATTAAAAAACACATTGAATCATTCATAGATGATCTGTACTCACTAATTACACCCACTTTCAAGTCAACACCTAATATTTTTACCGCACAGACTTCGCAAATCAGTTCCTCTGAGAGATAAGAAACTTCGATGCTTGAAGCCTGTAAGGTATTCCTGATGTAAATCGCGGTTCCACCATTTCTATGCGAGATACTACAGAAATATGAAACTAGCTTATAGTCCGAAAACATCATCAGTTATATATTTTCTTTCACACACCAGTGTTCAGCAATGCTAATTATGTCCGGTTGTTCTTCTATCACGAGCAGTTCCAGCAAATTTATCTTGTTCGAAATACATTGAATATTTATTTGAAATATCTTCAATCTTTTTAATGTCTTGATTATTCTCGGCTTAACTTGGTATTGAGATTGGACACTCTTGGCGGGAAAAAATGACGAACATTTGTATGATGTGGCCAACTGGAAGGTAAAAGGGCCTTATCGTACTCACTTGCAAGAGTCATGACCCTGAATGAGGAATAATTGTCGGGGAATCTTGATTTTAATATTTCACACCTCACATTATCCGAAAAGTTTTGTCTGAGAAAAGACATCAAATCTTCAGCGGTCGTATCCGGTCTGAGATTTGTAACATAGAGAGGCCTTAATCGTTCTATCCCCTGAACACTGGTAGATACCGTATTTTCACCAATTACCAAAGTACGGTTGGGTTTTCGTTTCAATTTTTTGTATTGTACAGGGTGATTCATTTATCTTGGTAACCCCAATTTTTTCGAAAACGCCCGAATATTTTTTCATTCTGAGAATGGCGTTTTGAACAAGTCAATGTCGACTTGAGATGCGCATAAAAATCTGCGGAATAAATAAAGACGCCAGGCGTCGCGGCGCTATCAAAAATTTTTTCTCCAGGGACATACCATTTTTATCATGTCATTCGAAAGATAATTTCATTTTGAACTTTTTTTTCGAATACAATTTTTGTCCATTTCTTACCGTCAGCGATCTGCAGCGTGTTTTATGTTGATTCTATTCCATTTATTTCTTTCTGTATTGTGGTAGTATGGCTTGATTTGGAGACATAGATATGATTTTATGCCTTGAATTCAAGGATTCAAGTTTTCTAAACAATCTGCCTCTTTAAATAAGATCAAATATGTGGATACAGCAAGATAGGTCTCCATGTCACAACGCTGCCATTGTGAAGTGATATTGAGATTAAGAATTCGAAAATGAATGGAACCTTATATTTTGTCCAAAGTGACTTATGATGAAATAGGGAGATGATTTAACTTGTGTATTGATCATAATGGCTAGATGACCTAAATTTGATTATGTTCCGTAAAATGACGGAGGCTGTGTAACTATTTTTCTATTATTTTATTCATTAAATATTATATCTTATAATAATAAACATTTTTTTTTAATAACAAACGAAAAATTTCGAATCATATGTTCTATACACCGGACATTATGATCCATACATAAGTTATTTCATCACTTTGGTCAAAATATAAGAGTCCACTTGGGCACATGCGTTTCTTATCTTCAATTTCAAATAGTCCAAGTTATTAGAATCAGTTTGGTATACCATATATTCAAGGGGACCCCTCAGAAAGTAATCCATGAGCGTTAGGTCTGGCGATATCTGATGGGTCCATTGGTTTCAATCCATTTTTTTCCGAATTCTTGATCTAAATATCTCTTGAGAATGGCAGCGTGGTGGCATGAAGCCCCATCTTGCTGTAGCCACATATTTCATCTTATTTGAAGGAGCACATTGACCAGAAAACTAGCCTTCTTGAATTCAAAATCACATCTAGGTCTCTAAATAAAGGCATACTACCACAATACAGAAAAAAATAAATGGAATAGAATCAATATAAAACACTCTGCAGATCGCTAACGGTTAGAAATCGATAAAAATTGTATTCGAAAAAAAAATTCGGAATGAAATTATCTTTCGAATGACATGATAAAAAAGGTATGTCCCTGAAGAAAAAATTTTTGATAGCGCCGCGACGCCTGGCGTCTTTATTTATTCCGCAGATTTTTATGTGCATCTCAAGTCGACATTGACGTGTTCAAAACGCCATTCACAGAATGAAAAAATATTCGGACGTTTTCGAGAAAATTGGGGTTACCAAGATAAATGAATCACCCTGTACTTGGTTCCATTCCGACTGCTCACTAGGTCGAGAAGTAGTCGGGTTTTCAGAATTCAATTCGTTTTCCTCCATAGGGAGTATCTGACTCTCATGAAAATTCCTATTTTCAGATGCACTCTTATTATTGGGAACATTTACTTGGGAATTCCGTACAGATTTATCATTCTTACCATATTTATATTTCTTTCTAGTGCCAATTTTTTTTTGTACATTGGATTCTCCTTATTTATTTGTCCCATGTGGTGATGAAGAATTCGTATTACTCATCGTTTCATTTGTTCTTCAACAAACTTATCTGCTCCTGAAGAGATCGAATTGCAATGGCTTGGTTTTCGATCACAATGTCTTTCTGCATCAGGAGTTCAATTTTGTATTTTATATCCACTTGTAATGAGGAAATTACTTCTTTATCCCCAGAATTCGCGAGTTTAGCACTGACTTCCGGACTAACCTCATGTATTTTCGATGATTTCTCAGGAAATTTTTCAGCAAAAGATATTAAGGCTTCATTAGTGATGTATTCCGGTAATGTACCGTGAACTATAATTAATTCGTTTTTGCGAATCTTATTGAGCTCGTTACAAACACCGTCTGCATTCTCCGTCATCTTGACTACCACAAGGATTGCATCCTTTATTGCAGGTGCATAAAATCATTTTCAGCAAATCAAGTGTTTTTAGCATTTTTGTGGGCTGCAAATATCTATTTATAGTATTCCATCCCCAATCAATTGATATGAGAGCTTCATTGCCTAGCTAAAGCTCTGTGCTCATCCAGAGCATCTTATGTAGGAACGAGAAATGCCAATTTTACAGCAGAACTTTTGGTTGTGGCTTTGACGAATGAATCTTACCACATTGTCTCGATGAACTGTTGTGAATGTGATAAATTTTTCATTATCTTTTGTTTGAGAATTTTAGCTCTTCCATATAGAAGTATTGCACAGTACTTCCCAGCTTCTAGAATTTCCTCTAGTTTGCTGGTTTCAGTGCAGAATATCTTGTTCTCTTGAATCAATCCTGTTTTCTAATTGATCGAACAATTTTTTTACCCTTGCCGAAAAATGCTGTGTCGCTGCCAGTAAAGGAATGCCAAAATGTTACTAATTTTTCACTGTTGACGATAGGTCGCATTCATATCTGCGCCTAAATTGGTATTGGTCCCACAATTGAATGAACTTGTTCGGTTTTTCCACAACAACTCCCTTCTATTTGAAGGTACCGTATTCATTTGGAAACCATTTTGATGCAAATTTGAAGGACAACAAACCGTATTGATCACACGAATTCAAAATCTTCAGTTCTTGAACGGTAAAGGATTAAAGGGCGCAAGAAAAACGATACTCGTGCTATCAACCTAACTTGAAGTAGTGATTCCTATGTCAATTTTCATGGTCCAGGGATAAAACAACAACACTTTCATTGAGAAAAAACTCTACATGTTTGTACTGAATCATTTTTTTCGTATCTCTTTCCTTTTCAATTACAGGAAACAACCGAAATAGCGACAACGTCGCAGACAGCTCACGCAACTGACTCAAATGGTATCTTATGAACAATTAATTTTCATTCATCTTGCCGATGTATGGGAATAAAGAATGGAAAACCAAATCGTCAATTTTTCCTTATCGGATTTTCGAATAAATTTCCAACACAGGTTATTGATTTTCATCAGTTCGTTTTGGATTTTATAAATGAGCTACATATTTTATTAAAATTAGGTATGTCGAGAAGTTGATATAGTGCCTCTTGACATCATCTGTGGCAAATTATATAGAGTTTTCAATGCCTTTGAAACGAATGAAATAAAATTGGGTGTGGGCTGTCAATTCATCCCATAAATGGTCATACTAACGCAATTTAGGGGTAGAATCCATGGGAGGTGCTGGTTTCTATTATTTCATCTTCTGCAATAGGAAATCCATTGCTGGATGGTGGATCTTCCCCAAAAAATGATCAAGACTTAGTTCCAGGAAATGATTTTCAATCCAAGAAATATCAAGATATACCCTTTAGAAGATCGAAATGAAAAAAAGAAAGAATATCATGCTCTATCCATGGGTTATGAGAAAATATGTGAATAAATGGCAAGTAGAGATCAAGTTTTCAGATTCATCCAAAATGAGAAAATCACCGTGGGATTAGAGATTTCCCCTGATTAGGGCCCATCAGTTCCCTTCAGCCGAGCTGATGATTGGATGCAACTACAAACTCGATCTTCACTAATCCAATACTTGAATATTTTCTCATGGCGTTACATTCTTCTACTTTTAATTCTTTCTCAAAGCAAGAACGAACTCTCTCACTCTCCAAAGGCGTGTGCATAAGATTTAAAATGAGTCGTGAAATTTTTCCACAATACTCATATTCCTCTTAGCTGAAAAGTTAGAATGCGTTAAGATCTGTGTAACATCTAGTCTTTTCTTTGATGAACTGTATAAACCGTAGGTAGCATGTAGTGGGTTGAGTTCTTTTAGTTATCGAATTTTTGTGTTTACAAATGTATAGATAGATATTACAACCTGTGGAAGAAAATAAAGAGGGACTAATATTGGAGCTATTTCACTCACTCTTGCGCTCCTTCGGATTTTTTCACATTTATAGGCTGAGGTGCACAGTGATCATCGAGAATGAGGAGAAAACAGACAACCGCTCTTATTAACATGCTTCAGGAGCTGGCAATAATAAAAGAAATGATTTTTTAAGCTGTGAACGAACTCTATATGATCAGTTTCAGAATTGACCTGTCATATTTATATTATTTTCATATCATGTGGAATTCATGAATGTTCACATTCACAAAAGGTCGGTAATCATTCAACGCCGATAAATTATTGCCTTATACCAATAACAGGTGAATGAAGCTCCCATTTTTTGTGTAATTTATCATTCTTTCTTTTCTCCTTGATTTTTTTTTGTTGTCTTCAATTCGAAATGTTGCATTCCCTCTTTTTCACTTTTAGTTTGATTAAATTGATCATTTTAAATTTGGTGGTATGTTAACGCCAATTCAAGATTTCTCACATTCAGTTCACTTTGACTTTTGGATTCAGTGGTCTAAACGATAAATTCATTTATTTCTTATGAAAATTCGAAGATGTTGAAATCCAAGCATTATAATGAATTATTTCCTCTTGCGGATAAAGATATATTTTCTAAGTTCCAATAGTAATGATATTATACAGTTTCCGAGTGTTTTTACCTGATTTTTGTTAATTCGAACTGCTACCTTAAAGTGTAGTGGGATAATTTCGCTTCCAATTGTCTGCATTGAAAGAGCCATTTTTTGAGACATTCCACTATAAGATATACATTTTTCCAATGGAAGAATTTCTTGCAAAACTTCCGTCCTCTGGCCAGTTAGATTTCGGAGATAAGCCAACGAATCGTCGAGCATCAGCCAGAGAAATCCAGGTAGCAATTTTTACTTTAATGGTTTGATATTAAATAAGCTAAATATACAAGGTGTCCCGGGAGGAATGCGACAAACGTATCAAGAGGTTTTAATCGCCTGCGTGCCTTCGTTAGGGGTATACAGGGTGATGTTCATCTTATGAGTGGAATTTCACGGTTCCTTAACTCTTGAATTAATCGATCGAAAGATTTCAAATTTGGAAGTTTTGTAACCCTTTACTATCGCCTTTCTTCAATGGTTCTGGAATCGAATAAATCCGATCTGAAAATTTTAAACTTTTTCTATTTTCGTGAATACTGGATATGAAGGCAAAAATTGTAACTGGTTATTAACGGCATCGGACTCAAAGAGTTATAAATTATACCAAGGATAATCCTCGATTCATCAAGAGAGAAACAGAGATGCAGCGTCACCAATTTTCCTTTGGATCTGCATTTCCCAAGGGGAAAACTTTTGAATCTGTTATTCAAAGCTCAAGCGACCAACCTCGTGAAAAGTCCATCTATCAAATGAAACTCCCCATTATACCCGGAATATAGTGTGGAAAGAAGTGTTCGCTCAAGCAGACTCTGATGCGTGATTAAAATACTTTAATGACAAAAATATGTAGGTATGAATCTTTTACTTACACTTATTTTTATTTGAATAAACAAATTTTAGTTATTTTATTATGAGGTGTGTCGAAAAGATCATTATTCTCATTTCATTAGTATGCAATTCAAATATTAAATTTAATCTTCAAAAAACGTGTTCTACCAAAACAAAAACCTTCCGAAGATCAGTCAAACCAGGTAATAGAAATAGATATAGTTATTTAAAATAAAAGTGCACAAGGCACTGATATTCTTCCGCGAGTTCAAAATTCAAAAACAAGCTACGAAGTGGTGAGTTATTGAATGAACGAGTGTTAAAATAAGCCTTCTGTACGATTATCATATATTATTTCTTCTGATTCGTTGAATTTTTATCGAAATTAATAACATATTTTCATAAATGTCGTTTTAGCATTGAATGGCAATACTTTTTTCTCTCATAAACTTGACAGATAATAAATAAATCTGTGGCAGCAGTCCAATATGTGATCGATAAATAGGTTCAGGCTTTTCACGACCGGATATATTGACATTAGGAGAGTCTTCCAGGCTCAATGGCCGTGGTCTATTAGGAATTTTTTCACCTAACTGCCTACCGCAGTTGTGGGTGAAACGTTAGGTGAAATAATTTCTAATAGACCACGACCAATAAGCCCGGAAGACTCTCCTAATGTCATGTGATCGATAAAAATTATCATTAAAACTGTTCGAGAATGAGATACTCTCGCAAAATTTTGTTCTACGAGATGTGTCTGAAAGACAGGGAATTACAGAAATGATAGAACGATGTTAAATCTTGCTTTCTCAAGATTGAACATTTCATATAACGAAATTGGAAGTGTCTTTTCTTTTTTTCATTTTCACATACCTCTCATAATAATTTGAATGGATTCAAAATGAAAAATAAGACACGAAATGAATATACAAGAACACGAAACCAAATATATTTATATCAGAATAGGTGAAAGCATAACTCAACTCAAGTAAATATTTTCCATCGCCTACAAAACGGGTGGTACTAGCCTTGGTTCTTCTCGTTTTCAATCCAATGTAGCCAACAAGTACCAGGAACACAACGCGAAGATCGGGATGCTGGATTGCTTGAATCTATCTCGGCATCTTCTAAAGTAGTAGATCCTTCGTCCAGAGATTTCCTTGGGGAAAAACACTGATTAATAAAACTTATCGTTTTCAAATTCTAAACCATTTGTCAGAATGACAATTCTCGTATATGTCTTAGTTTTTGTCCCTGAAAAATATTCTGTTTTCTTGTGTTATAACATGTTTGGTTTATCTATGGGAGATGATTGCCTTTCATTAGGGTCCCGTAGCGGTCTTCAAACATCTGAAGTGCCGAAAAATCATCACCTGGAAGGTCGTATCTGCTTTGAAAAAACCCTCACGACCAGAGAGCAACAATTGGTGGATTTTGAATTTGAATATCGAAGGAATTTCGAAAGACAAGTGTGATTACGTCTCCAAATTAGCTGTTGGACATGGTATCAAAGAGATTCTTCTGCAAGAAACCCACACGGCAACAGAATCGTCGTGAAAGAGGACAGTTGAAAGGTTATGTATTAATTGATTTTTTACTAGTTCAGCTTGTTATGTTGAAAAATTATCAGTTACGTAGCTTTCAACAGATTCGGAAAGGGGAAATTGATGGAGTTTTTTTTTCATTTCTTTCAAATTTTGTGACATTTCTGTCATAAATATTTATAAATCTCCGAACATTATTTGGCCAAGAAATCTTAATGTTGATGTTTTTGAAAGTAGCAAATGCATTTCCAAAATGCCTTCGATTTATTCTGAATAATCGGTTTCTTTTCTGCTTTTGTCTTCTTTCATTTCAGATTAAGAATTACGAGTCGTTTTGGGAAGAATTTGTGTATCCGAGGCCATCGACGGATATCATGAAGATGATCACACTGATGTCTTTCAAGATTTTCCTGATATTTCATGTTATTTTGTTTACGGGGAGGCAGGTTTTTTCGGCTGAGGTTTTTTCCCCTGGCTGTATAGTATCGTATGATACAAGTGTTGATAGTATCGTATGATTCTATAGTATCATACAAAGAATGTTATGATACCCCGTTCTTTTTTTACTTCAGCTTAGGTACGTTTTGTTTCAACATTTATTGTATTATTTTAGCTCTCTTTTTCATAAGAATATATATATATATATATATATATACATCCTGCGTACCATGTTGCGTCCTTTCATAAAACGACCTTATTGCGTCCACCAGAAATACGCTAGTTAGGAAACATCTGATCGAAGTATATTAATCTACGCAAAAAATTGAGTAGATCGCCCGTTTCAGATCATCTGTATCTTCAGAAATAAGAACGAAATATACATCTACAATATGACGTCCTTTCATCTTGCAACCATTATTGCGTCAAGTTAATATACTGCTTTCACATTCAGTACAATATTGCGTCCATGTTTTTTTCGTTCCTTCATACTCAGCATGTTATGGCGTCCAGCGCTGTTGCCAAGTTTATCATTTTTCTTGAATATTCTTACATAAGAATATTCGACCATAATGACATATTCATGAGTCATTAAGGGCAAAGCTAGCATCTGCATTTAGCATCGCCTCGCGAGTGTTGATATTGAGTGAAACAACTTGGGTAGTTGTTAAGATGAAATATATGTCGATACTTTTTTGACTGAATAAACCAACACACTAACTATAATTAGCACAATCTCAAATAATGATGAGTTATTGAACACTCTAGGTAAAAGAAGTTGACATATTTGTACCTCATACCTCAGATTTCGATGTTTAATATTTTTTTGTCTTTTGGACGTGTACAATGTGAACTTTGCTCCGAAGTATCATGAAAGTTAAGAATAATTGATAACGTTCATTATTGTACAATAAATAAATTCTAGGTGAAAAGTACATAATTCTATAAAATTTTCCGAATTCCATACATACATTACCTTACATATTTCAAGGGTGGAAACTTTAAATACCGTATGTTACATTCTGAAATAGAGTTTTCTCCTATTTCTTTTCACTTTCAGATAGTTCCAAGTGAATCAATTCTAGTTGAAATATTGAAGCGTAGCGCATTTATTCTGAAGTCAATTAATATGGATTTTATCGGTATTTTGCATTGGAAAGGATCTAAATATGAAACAAATCAAATTTTTCTGTTTTAATCTTCGAACTCGAGAAGAAACCATGGTTTCAAATGGAAGATTTGTTCGATGTAATGGGGAAAACTAATGTATTGAAAGATGATTGATGATAGAAATGTATTTAGTGGAGATGTGTAATCGATTTATAAATTGATTATGTATTTGTTATACTTCAAGAATGTCAAGTATCATTCCTGATATGATAGTTTTGGCGATCTAGTGCCTGTTGAAACTGTTTTCTTTTACTACCAGACCCCAAATATGAGATATGGTTCACGAAAAAAAAGTAAAATTTGTTTTTTAAGTAAAATTTGTTTTTTCATAGAAGAAAAATGTTCACAATTATGGACAAATACACTCAATGTTATCCTCTGATGCAGTGGTAATGCTTCATTATACAAACCATTAATTCCATTTTGTCGAATATTTTATTTCAATGAGAAAATATAAGAAAATATAAACAATGAATATTCTGAATAAAATTATTACAATATTAAAATGCAAAAAAAAAACAAAAAACTTTCGAAATAACGGTTATAATATGGTATTGGAGAAATCACCTCCTTTGCCTGAGGCACAAGTGAATTTCAGAATCGTTGCATATGAAATAAGATATATTCCTCAAAAGAAATATTCGATTATATTTAGTACAGAAAAGTCATCATTTAGTTCTTCTTCACATTCTCCCCTCCTCTCCACAACTAAAAAGCCGGGCGTTTGTTCCATTTTATTTGAGATTTTTTTGATAAATCTGAAGTTTGTCAAATGATTACATATGATTCTTTTCTTTTTTCATACCTCCCCTTCGTACGAATACATTGGACAAATTTTGGTTCCCCTGACTCAATTTGTCCATAATTGTGGACTGGTGATTTTAAAACGATTATGGATTATGATTTACAGAAACCTACTTCTGAATAATCTAATATTTTTAGTCGATGTCGATGTCGATGTCCATAAGTAAATTTTGAAGATCAATCTAGACGAGATACAATGATGAGGAGCAAGAATCGAAAATAAAATGCAAAGATAACAACAACTGATCACTTCTGAAGAAGCTACATAACGATTGTAAAGCTTCCTGAATAATACAATGAGAACCTTGCTAAAACTTTTGAAAAACGATAGAACAGAGTACTACCAAGACCTTTAGTCTGATTTTAGATTTCTCATTAGTTGAAATAAAGTGTCTATTCTTTCGATTAACACCTATCTCGTGGGTACTTCCTTAGCTTGAACTAATGCTTTGGCTGTCCTCATAAGTTAATACCTATGAGAGTTAGGTCTGGAGATCGTGCGGGCCAAGAAATCGGACCGCTTCTACCTATTTTCGAGTTAGAAAATGAGTTGTTTGGGTTGTCTCTAATTTTTCGTTGAAAAAGTGCCGAGAGGGGTGTTAATCGTAAGAATAAACGCCGTTTTTGTAGCAATGAGATGAAATGAGTTTATATACCATAACGATTGAAGAAGGAAAAAAGAAGAGGAACAGAGGAGAAAAGTTCCAGTAAAATTTATAACAAGAATACCAATATTGGGATATTATATTCTTGTTGATACTTCTGAATAATTTTTTTTTGCTCACGGAATATCGGTATTTCGAAACAGAAATAATTTTTCCATCAATTTTGAAGCATACCATTAGAAACGTCATCAACTAACGAATTTATCAAAATGAAATGAAGCTCTCAGTTCTTGCTAGCATTTTTTTAAATTTTATTCTGAAGTTGATTTTATTTTGAACAGTTACTAAGTTTGCAAAATGAAAAACCTGGTATGTCTCATATTTGGGACCGTCAATAATTTAAATAAACACTTTTGATTATTTGAATAGCATGGATAAGAGGTAAGAATTTGAAGAAATGCCAATTTTACAAACATACATCTAACCTCACCTTGAAGAGCGTGAATTTAGGTTATTTGTGAAGAAAACATTAAATAATCATTTCTTGTCAACCATGATTCTAAGAACCCAAGGTCCCAGAATGAAAAAGCTTGAAAATTACCCCAACAATATCCCCAAAAAATTTCACTGTTCATGTCCCGAACATGTATCTTATTTCATTGATAATACACCAACAAAAATCAAATAACTATGTTCAATCAAAAAGAAGGAACCACTTATTGATCATACAATACTACCCCAAAAATTTGAAGGAAAGATGCAGTTATTCGAAACACCAATTTCAAATCATGAAAAAATTTTAATTGATATAAAAACTAAGCAAAAACACATAAATAGAAAAATATTCATCGAAAAAAAAATTATTGATTATGATAAGTTCAAGAATAATGTGGATGTAAGAGATCAACTCAAACAAAAATTTTTCGAAATAAAAAACGAAACTAACAAACCAATTAAAAAAACAAAGAAAAATCATACCAGTAAGAAAATAAAACAGTTGGGTATAGTGAATGGAAAATCAAAAACAGAACCTATTTACAGTTAAGTAATTTGAAATCATCGTACAGTGTTATTTGAATGGATCAGAAATACTTTTGAACATAGAAGCATTCATGAAAGGGATTTTTTCGAAATTCGGAAAATACGCTCTATGTTGAAAGTCATTACCCTGTAAATATTGAATTTGTTGTTCTGAAGAACAATATTTTTTTCATTTCCGAAACGACAACGGTGCAAACCAATTTCAAATTTGGCTCAGTGAAGACATGTTTTTCAATTCAATGGCAAAAATTGATTGTGTCAATCGAGGATAATCAATGAGATATCCCTACCTCTCAAAACAGATATTTCATAATCAATTTGTTCGTAATGAAATGTTCATTGAATAAATATGAATTATATCGTTTTCATTCTATCTTCTACCACAAAGGTTTAGTGAGTAATTGATATATCGATAATCCTGGTTCTTAAAAAATGAAATTTCATTTTTCCCCCCATCACACTCATACCAATATGAGTTCATCATATTGATGTTCATTAGTTGAATGAATCCAACTTCATATTATGAGCAATTCAAAACTCAAAGAAAACATATAAGGTGTATCAAGTGTAGATGTCTAATGATAGAAAGGAGATAAAAAATATAAAATTTTTTGAAAGGACTGAAAACAAATATCGAAAAACCAGATTTTCAAAGAAAGTGATTGAAAACGTTAACAGATTTCAGATTGTGCAATGCTCACAAACGATTTCGGTTGGGACACGATAACAGTATTTCTTCTTCAAACGGTGCACCGAAAGCCGAAGCGACATTGAATCGGCGGGAGTTAAAACTATTTTAGATGTGAATGAAGACCGAACCGCATGTATTCTTGTGCATCGATGCCAGATTGGGGACGCAACATTATACTTTAAATGAAACATGTATATTTGGATGTATATGAACTTTCACCATCTAAAGCGCCCTCTTAGCAGAATTTGTGTGAACTAAAAATATACTATTGGTTACATGGACCACACCTTACTACGTCCGCGAATACGATTTTAAAAATGTTGTAACTCATTAATTAAGTCATGAATGAATTTTATTGCTTTATCAAGGAAAGCTCTGATTACACTGCACATTTAGCGGCAACTCTCATCATTGAATACCTTGCAACATCAGAGATATTGTAGAAAAACAATGCTGCGTCCGGTATACGGACGCAGTATCATTGAGGACGCAACTGTGTATGGCCCAATGTCAATGTATGGACGCAATATGGTACGCAGGATAAATATATATATATATATATATATCTATATATATATATATATATATATATATATATATATATACTATATTTTTTTTTTTTTTTTTTTTTTATATCACCGCCTTAATCGGGAAAATCGTCACCTGCCGGAGGACACCTCAAAGCAGGCATCGACGCTAAGGTACTTGTAGAAATTTCCTCACTATTCTCGCTGTCCAGAGAATAACCTGCTTTTGACAGCTCGAGATTATATTTCGGTGTAAGCAAAGTCTCCTCGTGTTCTCTGGAAGATGGTCCTCCACCAAACCATTCACCGAAATGATCAACGGCAACACACTTATCGACTTCAACCCATGGAGCTCTCGTAACTGAAATGCCAGGTCTGTGTACTTGGTGACCTTATCGGTATATGCCCTCGTTATGTTGTCGTCCGCTGGTATTGTAAAATCCAGCAGCATACATGTTTTCTGCTCCTTATCGAACAATGCAACATCCGGTCTATTGTGTGCAACTCCTCTGTCTGTCACAAGTGTTGTGTCCCAGTACAACTTGTAACGTTCGTTCTGCAGAAGAGGTTGTGGCTGGTAAGTATGCTGCTGGACTTCATTTCGCAGCAAACCGAGCCTCAGTGCAATCTGCTGGTGGTAGATTTTCCCCATGGCATTATGCCGTTCAAGATATTCTCGGGGAGCTAGGATAGAACAGGACGAGGTTATATGCTGGATGGATTCAGCCGCTTGGGCACATCTTCTACATTTGTCCGAGGGGATGTTCTGTTTAGCTATGTGCTTTAGATACATCCTTGTCGGCATGACCTGGTCTTGGATTGCCACAACCCGACCTTCTGTCTCAGGAAAAAGATACCCCGCACGCAGGTAAGTAGTAGACTCTATCTTATTTACATCCCCACTTTCTAGGTGAGTTGGATATCTACCATGCAGGGCTTTAGAGTTCCATTCCTCTAGCTGTTCGTTCACTGATTTTCTAGCTACCTGATGTTCTGGCTCAGCTAGTTTCAATGGGGATATACGTTCATCAGCTTCACGTATGGCGGAGAAGAGAGGTGAGTTGGTTTTATAGAAATATTTCCTGAGCATATCGATGTTATCTGCATGGAGGGATTCCAGGTTTAGCAGTCCTCTACCTCCATGGTGTCGCGGGAGGTAGAGCCGAACACTCGACGCGTGAGGGTGATGAACCCCAAACTTTGTTAGCATCGTCCTGATTTTTCTGTCCATTTCACGAAGCTCAGTCGCTGACCAGGTAAGGATACCGAAGGAGTAGGCCACAGAAGGGATGGCCCAGATATTGATCGCAGTGAAAAGGGATTTCGAATTTAATTTGGCCTTGAGGAGTAAACTAATTCTTGCCAGCAGTTTTTCTCTGAATTGATGTTTCATTTCAGTTGTTCGGATGTCCAATGCCTGCTTGATTCCAAGGTACTTGTAAGATTCGTGGCTGCTCAAAGCTGGTATTGAGACGCAGTTCATCAACGTTATCTGTTCCGCCTCCTGTATTTTCCCTCTCTTAACATTAAGGACAGCACACTTCTCAATACCCATTCTCATCTTTATTGATTCACTGAAGGTCGACACGATTTCCAGCTGTTTGAGGATTTGGTCGGAGTTCGCAGCATACAGTTTGAGATCATCCATATACAGATGATGAGATATGGTTATGTTCCGTGGTTTGCTAATAACATACCCATACCGGGTGTTGTTCAAAAGCATGCTCAGAGGGTTAAGTGCTAAGCAAAACCAAACTGGGCTCAGGGTGTCACCCTGGAATATTCCACGCCTTATCCTGATCTGCTGCGACTCTACCACATGCCCGCCCCCAGGCACAATGAGTGAAGTCCTCCAGGTTTGCATAAGATGCCTGAGAAGATTTATTACATTCCCCGACACACCATGCATCTGTAACACCTTCAGAAGCCAACTATGAGGGACAGAATCAAAGGCCTTAGCATAGTCCACCCATGCGACAGATATGTTTCTCAGCTTTCTCCGCGCCTGTTTGGTTAATATTTGATCTATAACCAATAGTTCTTTGCATCCCTTTGTTTTCATGCGACATCCGTTTTGTTCTTGGGCCATCAAGTTGTTATCCTTTAGATGTCTCGTCACTGATCTAGTGAGAACAGCAGAGAGAATCTTGTACACTGCTGGCAGACATGTGATGGGACGGTAGTTCTTAGGGTTCTTCATGTCTCCATCTTTGGGGATTAGGTACGTGACTCCCAACGTGAAGAAATCTGGCACACCGGATGGGTCTGACAAGGCTCTTTGAATCAGCGACGCCACAGTTTTATGAACACTTGTGAAGTGCTTCCACCAGTAGTTGTGCAGCTTATCGGCACCTGGCGAGGACCAGTTGTTGCATTTTTTCAAGACCTCTTTAATTATGCGTTCATCCACTTCTACGTCCCCCATCCGCGCACTCGGGATCTGAGACTGCGCCTCTTCGATCCAGTATGCCCGATCATCATGTACGATATCCTCCGACCACACTCCACTCCAGAATCTATACGCTGCCTCAGGTTCCAGATGTTCAGCACTCTTTATCTCACTCCCCTCAAGGTTACGAAAGAACTGTTTTTGATTGTTATAGAATAATCTATTGTTGTGAAAGCGTTTTGTTCTTTCGTTGTATCTCCTGGAGCGGTTTCCTAACACTTTAATTTTTTGTTTCAGCTTATCACAGATGATGGTGATTTCGGTTCTGAAGGTTGGACTCTTACTTTTAACCTGGAAGTAGGATGCTATCTTTCTCACCGTCCTGATGACTTTCGACGATGGTGTCGGCGTACTAAGGTAAGCATGCATCACACCTATTTTCTTTCTCAAACTTACGATCTTTTTCTCCAGGCGTATCTTCCACGGCGGCGTGGAGCTGTTCCCCTGACCACGTTGCTGCCCAACCTGTAGGCCAAGGCTCTCACAGACCGTAGCAGCCCCCGCGTATACAACATCTACCAGCCGATCGAATGAAGCAACGTTTTCCAGGTGCTGTGGCAGGACAGAGTCAACTGACCTCACCAAGTCAAGAAGCTCTCTGGAAAACTGAATTCTCGGGATCTTTGGTCTTTTCTCCGCGGCAATGCCAGAGTACTTCAATAAGTTTTCAAATATACCTCTCTCGACGGCACTGCTTGGTTGCTCCCTCCGAAACAGCCCACTCCTTCTCACCGCCGTAGACGATCTCCTAGGGCCCTCCCGCAGTTCGACAGTGCGTATCTCCATGTAAGAGGGAAAACAACTTGCTTTGACAGATTCCAGCTCAGCTCTGGACAATTTTTGTTTGCCCATTATCCATCTAACGCGATTAGAGAGTAGCTGAGTGTATGCCGGTCTGTTCGGGCACATCTCTCGCCATATAGCCAGGAGAAGGTTTCCATAGGTGGTGTTAAGACTTCTAGCAAGTTCCGTCGCAATATAGTGCGCCCGCATGACCATACAATTATCGTCTTTAGACCAGCGTTCGCGCCTATCCCGTATTCTCGTCCTCACAGCGGAGTGAGCGTTATGTCCACCCAAGCTACCAGGACTATCTCCACGAGGAGATACAGGATGTGGCCTTACGGTGCCATCTCGGAGGGGTGCGCCGCTTGCCCCACACGTACCTCCTACAGACTGATCCTCTGGACGGTTCCGAGAAGAGCCAGTCTGAGACTCCTCGCCGCCCTGATTTCTCATACTTCTAGTAATGGGAGCTGAAAAATACCTCTGTCAAGGATGCTAACCTTGGCAGAGTGGTGTGACTAGGGTACGCGGGGTCGTCACTCCCCGATGGCTCTTAGAGAGCCACCCTATATATATATATATATATATATATATATATATATATATATATATATATATATATATATATATACAGCAAACCGCCTTTGGAGAGCCATACATTGCCAATTTACCATCATTTCGACGTCCGCTTGCAATCTGACGTCCGATATACGGACGTCGGATTGTCTTGAGAAATTTTCAGTGTTTTTCGACGTCATGGAACGTCCTGAGTCGTTATGCCAATTTTCGCCGATGACGTCAGATACTCTCATCTTGTACAAAACCGTATATTTCAGTTCAACCAAGGCACGATAGAGGCGCTGACTACCACTAGTTGCGTATATGATATATACGTTCTTTCTATTTCACATTAAGAGCATAAGACGACATGAGGTTTGGCAACATAGTCTCATAATCATTTTTATACGGTGCGATTACTAGACGTCTCTTATACTTGTTTATATGAAAAAACTCTGTTTCATTTGCATGACCTCGGTTTTCGCTTCCCCCATTTGTGAATACAGATATCTTCGTCTGATGAACGTCAAGAAGGAAAGCATATTAGGATGTATTTACTGGCTTGCTTGGCGGCGATCTTCATAAAGCCTCAAGTTATGGAATATTATAAACCTTTTTTTCATTGAACTTTCCGGTTTGCCATACAAATTTTTTTTAGGGAATATTTTGGATAATGATCGAAAATGGGGAATCCTATGTGGGGAGACATTCATCGCTGAAATACGGATGAAGCGCTTCAGACGTCGATAAAAACAAAGAACACTACTATTGATCATCTCAATTCCACGTATTTTTTGACATAATCAACATATTCATACTTGATTTCCCATAAAAAATACTTTTTTATCGTGCAGTATTAAAACTGGGAAAAATTTCATGAAGATTTTGATAACTCATGATTTTTGCTAGGGAATATGGCTCATGAACTTTTCTATCTACCAAATATTTTATGTAATACGGTCGAAACGTTTCGGATCGCTTTTATACACTACCACTGTAACACGAGGATTATTAATCTCAAATTTTTCACTTCGATGTTTTCAACTTCGAACTTCAATTATACATAAGCGAGAGAAAGGGGCGTAGAACTGTGTGGGATGGAACCAATGTTTGAAAACACTGGTATTTGTCTCACAATTAAAATCTCAGCCTTGATTAATATATCATCTGTCATGAATTATAAAAGAATCCATTATTCTCATATACCTACATTTTCAAGAAGAAGAAGGTACATATTATTATTTTATTCAATTAATTCTTAGAAAAGAAATTCAGAGACGATGAAGGAGCCAATGACAATCCAATGAATACACAGTGTGATTCCGGAGGAGATCGTCAGACTTTAGATGAAGTTTGAGAGAGTCATTTTGATTAAATTTTCAATTGACATTCTACTGAGAGTTTGATTTTGCTTAGGAATTTCTCGAAAATACTTCCGATTAGATTTTCTCTCATTTCAATTTCAACCTTATAAAATTTCGTTTTTAGTTGTCCTAACAAAAAATTATCTAGAGAGTTCGAATCAAGCAATCATTGTGTTTAAGCAATAGGGCTCCCAGAAAAGTGCCAAAAAACAGCTGAATAATGGCTACTTGAAGTAGAATCTCAAAAGGGAAAGGCTAATAGGTACTATGTTTAATATTTCGGAATAAATTTTTGAATTCGATAAAAATCTCAAAAAATCACGAATTTCAATATCGACAATTTTTTATATGCCAATAATTTGACAAATGAATATCAAGTGGACCGAAAATAAACAGATCGTCACTTTTTTTCAAGTGAAATGACCCCAGAAGTCAGATTTTGCGAGGGCCATTTTTCTTGGATCAACTTTTATATGTCCAATATCAGACGTCAAACCTAGTCGGAAGCGATTACGAATGAATTTATTCCGAGACGATATCAGAAGCATATTCTTTAATGAATATTCACGAAAAATATACATTTTTTAAATACGCTCATGCTAAAAATATAAACATAAAATTCTTGCGTTCTCTCTTTGTTATATATTCCCAACAATTCCTTGAAAACGAAATCAACTGCATGGAAGCGGATTTTAGCGTGAATTGAGAAGGTCACTGAATTAGGTGAAGTTATCTAATTTGTTCAGGTTTCGATATGATTTGCTTTAGATTCACTTGTTTTTCTCCCATGAACTTATATATAATGGAGAACGGCATTATTCATCAAAATATAATCGATCAGATTATCAGAGTTGATTAATTGGGGATAATGAAATTTTCAGTTTGAACATATTTTTTTAACAGTGAATTTGTTGTTATTCAATCCTATGCTTGAGTGCAGATATTTCCAGAAATGTCGTCATGTGATCCCTTTTCAAGCTGAAGCTAATGTCGAATACAAATATGTATTGATATTAATTTGTCAGATTGGTTGATGTATAATGTATAGAAATAATTGAAAATGTATCACGTACCTATTGAATAAATTCATCATCTGATCAAAGGGCGATTAATTGGAAAATTTCAATGTTCCGTTGGAGTAATGGGTAATTTTTAATAATGAGTCTAGAGCAAAAGCAGTTATAAAGAATTGAGAAATATAATATTGAAGTTATTGCAGAGGCAAGTTGCTTGTCAATATAAGGAATTTTCATCTACTACTGTTTGAAAGATACGAAAAAATGATGTTCACAAAATTATAAGCAATCAACACTCAATCTCTAGAATGACCGATAAATAAATTGGAAAATGTATAAGAAACATGAACAAACAAAATCGTAGGTACTGTGAAAAGGACTTATTTTACCGAAGTATATTTCTGTGAAAGAATACAATTTTCAGTTTGAAGAAAGTTGAAAGAAATTTATCAGTTACAGGTTTTTGATCCATCCACCAAAATCTCGTGAAACCCACAATTTCAAAATTCGATATCTGATAAATTTTCGACCAATTAAATATTTTCATAGAAGCATTTTCGGTAACATTTTGATGATAAAAATATTTGCTGGAAATGTAAAATAAGTAACTAACCTGATTTTTAAGACAAAATTCGTCAAATCATTCCGGAACCCCCCGAGTCAGCCATGGTAAATAAAAAAATAAACAATGAAGGAAAGATAATGCAGAGAAACTTTTTCTCAATATGGAATATCATTCTATGAAACAGCGTAGGAAAATACTCAGGGCCAGTATAATAAACTCATCCACCGAAAATTGAAATTTCACCTCAGCTTAAGAATCGGTTTCTGTATACTCAAACTTCTCAGCCTTCAAACTGAGGATGAATTTCAATTCTCGGTTGACCCGTTTTTAATACTGGCCATGAATAATCTTCCACCATTTCGCAAATTCTTCTGCGAAGCAGAATAGGACAATACTCAGGGTTAGTCTTATGTTTTATTATATGCAGATGATTCCAACTTTACTGCTTTTGGAAATACTATAGAAAACGTGATATCCACCGCTCAATTACAACTGAAGAAGGTAAATCAATGGTGTGAAGCAAATAAAATCAAATTAAATATAGACAAAACAGAGGCAATGTTTTACCGAATAAAGAAATCAAATCTCACACCTCCCAGGGCAATTAATATGAGAAACAATGAGATAGTTGCACACTCGTCTACAAAATTAATGAGAATCTTTATTGATGACGAAATGAAGTGGGAAACCCACTGCGGCACCCTTAGTAAACGTCTGCACTCGGTGATATACTCACTAAACGTTTTGAAGTATCACTTGAATGCGCCAGTTCTCAAGGTAATATATTCTGCAAACTATCATATGGTATAATTTTTCGGGGTGGCAGTTCTTCATCACACAGAATATTTCTAGATCAAAAATGAGCAAATCGAACAATCTATGGAATTAAGAGAACAGAGACTTGCCGTGGTGTTTTCAAGGAGCATAGTTTAATGACGATGACTGGATTGTATATTTATAAATGTTAAATGTTTGTTCGTCAACATAAAGAACTTTTCATAGATTTTGAGAATCGCAACAAAACAAGAAGAATGGATAGATATTCATTGCCCAAATGTCGTCTCACTTTATCGCAGCATCAAGTAGAGTTTTTGTCTTTAAAACTGTCCACCATCATCTTATCACAGTGCCCAGAATAAGAAAATCTTCAAAAATAGAACTCGAAAACTGATTCTGCAATGCGAACTCTATAATATTCAAGTATTTTTTGACTACTGCTGCTATATAAATAACTAAAAATTGTGTTTCTTCCTTTTTTTTTTTGTATGACGTATCTCCCTTTTATTGCACATAATCAATAACTGTGATGAAATGAATAAATATTATTATTATTATTACTATTATTATTATTATTATCATTATTATAAACTTGTCAACCGAGAATTATTTATCCTCTACTTGAGGATTAAGCTCACAAAACTGGTTTTCAAGCTGAAATTGAATTCCAATTTTCGGTCGACACGTTTATAATATCGGCCCTAAGACTGGTTCCTGAAATAAAGATCCGAAGTGATTGAGAGGCAGGGGAGATCTAATCTGTATCAACTACTTTTTGAGATGAACCGAAGAACACACTAGCTAAGGCAGCGATTACGCGAAAAAATTCTATCGAAATATTCTATGGTTCCACATCATTCGAATGAGATATCCAACAGTATTCACATATCAATAATATTTCTATTTATTTTATTTTTTTATTTATTTCCTCAATTAATTGTTCACACAGACTAGAGCCTTTGAAATAGGTACTCGATTATAAACTTGCTAATTTCTTCATGAATACATTTCACGAATGTGAATAAATGTAGATAGTTAATGAAATTTTATGTATCCACACCATACGAACGGATTGTGAAACGTATTAAAAAAATTCAAAATTGAAATTATTATTTTGGACTATAATATTATATGTATGTCCAAACCCTATAACTTTTAGAAATTTGTACATATTTCATTATAACTAGAAGTATGCAGCTATCTCTATACCTTCTTCTTCTTTTCTTCTCAAACTGTCGAATAATAATTAAACCTGAGGGAATCATGATTATTATTGAAAATTTTATGAATACTGATGCAGACAAATACTTCGAAAGATCTGGTATCATTGAAATCGACCTAATCGAGGGATCCGTCTTTTTGACGTCCTTGCTATTGAGATTGATTTTGATGAGCCGATTTTTGTATTCCATATCCCAGTCAACCAGTAAAGAAACAGTGAGTCGCAGGGAATACCAAAAAATATCACATCGAAGAACAACTTTGAGACTTATCATAGATGTACTAAGGATTAAACATTGAATGAATTCCAAAGAACTTGATAATCGCAATGAATTCTTTAAAAGAAAACCTCACAGTATCTTTCGAGATTGCTTCACAGCAACACGTATCATTGCAGCCGAGATACGGAAATTTCATGTTAATAGGTAGTTCGATTTTCGTCTTAGGTTCTAGAAAATTGCAATACCTATTTATTCGTATATTCGTGGAAAATGTTTTAATTTTTTTTTAGAAAATCATAGGTTGTATCAAGGGCATAATAATAATAATAATAATAATAATTCATTGCTAACATTGGTTATAACACGAGCGTTCTAGAAAATTCGGCGTCAAGTAGGCTATGGATTTTCGAAGGTTTAATTTTCGGCTTCAGTCTCGGAATATTGACAAAGCCAAACGGTAGTTTACGGAATACTCAAATATGAACTTGCTAATTTCTTCCTGAGTACACTTCATGAACTTGAAAAAATATAGTCAAAGTGACCTCTACCACACCCCAAATAATATTTCAACAAAAAAAGGGGAAATGGTGTACAGACAACGAATGAAAAAAATTGACTTATCTAAGAGGTCCGTCTACCTTCTCCTGTATACATATAATTAGTACAAACTCAGCTATTTTGATGGCCAGTCCATCAGGTTTAAATTTTCATGAGCAGATTTTTCGACGTCCATATACATATACCTAGATGGATATTATGATAAAACTATTGTTATAGTGATAGCTCATTGTCATTCGAACCGAGAAGGCTAACATTTTTAGGAGCTTTGGATTAAACTTTTCTCGGTAAATAAATTGATTTTTTTTTTGGATATGAGAAGGAGTGGCATATATTAATAATTATTTTCAATGAAATAAAAATTATGAATATATTTGATTGTCCAGCAAGAAATCGAGTAGGACAATGTATCATACCGAATAAAATTCAAACCTCCATTTTGACTATTTTCGATTGATTTCAAAGCAATCAAATTTGGCCTAGGTCGTGTTGAAATCGTACTGGCCATAATCATTCCTTAATATCGAATCTTCAATATTTACGCATCGTTTTTTTCGTCTGATTTATCCATTTCATTCCCGAATATGCCTCATAACAAAATTACAAAGTTCACAAGATCACTGCCGTTGAATTCAAATTTGAATCAAAACAAACACAAGCCGCTTGTGAATTCAATCCTTTCGTCCCTCCTGAGATCAAAATATATTCGAAGCGAAGTCAGAAGTCGACCCGATTGACCATAGCAGGGGAGTCAAGCCTCCAATGCCATTCTAAAGGTTGATATATTCTCTACTAGAGACTAGGATCTGGGATATTCTGAACTACAGAATACCCAGCCTTTCGAATCTTCTCTCGTGCACGTACAGTGAAATAGTATAGCGCCAAGGGAGTCAGGTGTTGTTCGAGATTTTCACGTTTTCGATGAGGATGAATGAACTGAATATTACATTTTTCCATTGACCAAACATTCTTAATTTAAAATTTGAATTTAATTTATAAAAATTATGATGGTTCACTTGAGTCCGAAATATTCGTATTTCATAGAAATTTGGCTCTAAGCAGTATGATGAGGCTAAGCCCCCCTTGCCCACTCTGACGAGTCGCCCTTGATATGTAATAGTTCGATTTTTTCAGAAAGCTCTGCAAGTCGAAAAATTGAAAATATCTGCTTCCTGATTTATCATAATTCCAAAATTACACTGTGAAGTCTAAGATTGAAAACTATCCATCTATCTGCACACCTGCTCTTTTCTTCAAAATTTTCAATAATAATCATTATTAAAAGGTTCGTAGAAAAAGAGTAACGAGTGTACAGGTAAGGAAGGACAGATTGATAATATTATACAGTGAACTCTCGATAAATCGAACATCGATAAGTCGAATTCTGAGATAAATCGAAAAGTTCTTCTGTTACCCTGTGTAATTTCATCTCAATGAGTCAAACATTGTTCTTGATTCTTGAAGGTCTAGAAGATAAGTCTAACTGCTGGAAAGGTTGTCTAGAGAACCACCACCTCCATAAATTGTACTCCCGACCACCATCGCCTTTATGGGTCGAACTTTTTGATCTAATCACTCGTGATTCATAATCGAGCCATGGTTCGATCAATCCTCGGAATAGTTGACATCACTTGAGGAATAACAGATTGAATTACCAAACTTTACTTGCTTGCTAATGCAAATAACTTAATTTTTCTTGAAGATGTACCGCTGACAGTACGATTACGAATTATTTTTATCCTAATGACTCTTAGCATGAACATATCCGTATAATAAACATGAAAATGAATAAAAAAATTAACAAAATTCAAGATAATGCTCAAATTATCTCCCTCAATTTCTAGTACATGCATGCAGTCACGGCTTACTTCTGCAATTGTTACCAGCGTTCTTTAGAGTCTGTGGTACACCTTCTGATTGCTATTGAAAAAGAAATTAACGTATTCAGCAAGCAGCTAACAATTGGTATATGGCAATTTTATATGTGATCTATCAAATCATATCAACTGTTTCAAGAACAGTCAAAAGTGATCGAAACAATGCCCGCTTAGGAATCATCTGTGAAATAGAGGATATCTGACTAACTTGAAAAAGTCTGTTACCTGCTCGGTTTTCTGGCCATATTTTTCATTTCATGAAGGAATTATGGGCGTATAAACCTTTTTGCTGACAAAGGAGATGGTTAACAAAACAACGAAGATTTTCCTTTTCATTTGTACACTGAGTTCATAATTCTCTTTTTTAGTAGGTTTCAATTCTTTCATCAAGATTTTATGAGGGAAGCAGTTGCAGCCATTTATAACCCTATATATCTCGGATTATCTGAATTTTTAGTGAACAATTTTTCTCAAGAAATGATGCCCATCTCCTCAGTTTTGAAAAACATATTTATCGATAGATAAATAGATATATGTCTTTATTTCAGATGATATTTTCTTACAGGAAAACACAAAAATGAAACAGCGGGAATAATAAATTCAACAAGACTTAAAAAATTTTCCAAACAATATGGCCCTTGATCTACTAGAAGTTTCTTGGTTCTAATTTTGAACTTTCTGTAACTATTGATTATTTTGAGATTATGAGATAATTAATTGAAAAGCTTTACACACATAAGATTTGGATTTTTTTTCAGATAGAGACAATCGATGATATGGAATGTTAATATCAGCTTTTCAAGTTCTATAAGTAGTACATTAGTCACTCATGAATGTAAAATCCATAAACCGTCAGAAACCCCTGCGCGAATCTCTAAATTTCATGCCTAGCATTAATCTTGTATTATTTCTGACTGATAAATATCGACTTTAGTGCTGGACTCACTCCCCAAAAAATTATTCCGTATCTGATGAGAGATATATTATCCTCTTCGTATCATCTTGAATGTATTTATTGATTATTCTCATGGCATAACATACTTTGTTCAATTTATTCAGAAGGTCCTCTATATGATTTGAGCATTGCAGAAACTTATCTTAAACGACCCCCAGAAAACTGGTAACCTTCGAAGTTCTTACTTTATCCTCACCAGAATTCATCATCATTGGCTGGTCATCTTTTGATCCGTAAGATCGAAAAACAACTACATCAGTGTTATTTTCATTCAGAATGAATTTTTTCCGCGATAGCCATTCTTGGATTCCTCTCATTTCAGCTGTAGATCATTAATATCACATTTCGCTATTAAGAAATTCGAATCATTCACAAAATTGGTCGACTCTGCATCTTCAATCGAATCTGCAACCTCACATATATCATTAATCATTATCAAAAATAATAATACTCCGAGGATGCTTTCCTGTGGTACACTAAATTTATACAGGAGCCAAGTTGAGAAAGATGTTCGGCCATCTATAGGTACTCTCACATACTGCTAACGATCAATTTTTTTTTCGATATAATATGAAAAAATATACCTTTTTGAGTGATAGTTTATTTTATATTTGAAAATTTTGGTTTCATATATGATAATACACATTCGAAAATATTTCATTTGATATTATTTTTTTAATTTGAGCGATAATTTACTTGTTTCTCTTTTGAAAAAAACTGATTTGAATGACATCTAATATTGAAGAGATATTGAAAAAAAACATAGGGACTCCCACTCCGCGCGACAGCCCTCCGAGCGCCAGCTCCGGAAGGTTAAGTTCGCGTAATATGAAAGGAATTAACATGTGTTCATGATTGAATAAACTCACTGAATGCATTTGAGAGAATAGGTGCAGACGTTAAATGGCAACGCTGTTGGTCGTCTAAAAAACGTGGGGGATACATAATATATACGTTCGGTCGTCAACTTCTACGAACATGAATGGACGTGAGATAGCACTGAAGTGACTGGAAAAAAAATTGGTGAATAAGAAAAACTGAGTACGACACTAGAACCTACAACAACTCGTTTCATCATATACATCATTAGATTTGCGAGAACCCCGTTATTTCTGATGGACCCCAAAAGCCTGGATTTAAACGGGACGTCTATCAGCACTAGGATGTATATATATATATATATATATATATATATATATATATATATATATATATATATATATATATATATATATATATATAGTACTGAATCGTGTTTGATTCAAATGGAAAATATAATTTGGTTGAATTGCCTCTTCGCGACTTCATAATATGATTGCAAAAAAATTTATTTTTTGATGGTAGCGTATAACTTACCAATAATCAGGAAAGCTACCTAAACGATCGTATACAAATTAAATAGATACCTACTCGGTTTTCGTCTGAATTTTATACAAATCGTAAATTCCGCTATAAGTATGCCGAAATTGTCGCCAACCTTCATTAAATGGAGAGGGCACCTGGAGAAGAAAAAGTAATTTCTTCACAACGTGATGGGTTCAAAGGTCAGAATTCCTGAAACAGCTTTCTTGGTTGGAAACTACCTGTCTAAACTATCTACAGGGTGTCCGGGGAATAACTGTACATACTCTTACCAGAGATAGAGTTGGACTAGGTGATTACTGATTGACTATAAAAAATTAATTTCTGGATTTCCCTAGAAAGCTACAGGGTGATTTTCCAACTTCATGGAAATACTTAGACCATCATAAAATCCAAACTTATTGACGGATATTATTGAAACTTGGTAGGTTATTGGCACATGCTGAGGTCGAGATAGAAAGATATCAATTATTTCATTATTCCAGGGCCGGACTCATTAATCTTCATTTGAAGTGTTGAGGGTAAAACAAACACTTTGTATTTCGAATTACAAATAATTAATTCGCTTTTTAGAAAGAAGCTAAATTATGTTTCAATTTGTGAAATCGCTCAAAGTTTTCACATCAACAATAATTTTTTATGAATTTTTGAATTTGGATAAACTTCAAAAAATTGAATTTTTCACCATGAAGGGAAATTAAAATATCATGTCTGAATACAAAATGCGAAAGTATTAGTAGAAAATTTTCAAAAAAGATCAGAGCTTCAATAAGTACATTCCATAACGAAACAAAAACAAATGAAAGAAACTAAAATTCAGTAAAGAGTAGGTACCTAATAAAAATGAAAATAGGAACGAATGAATTGCTGAGTCAACGTTATTTCAGAAGTGGTTCGAAATGATAACCATTAGCTTGTATACATTTCTCTTGCCGATTTACTAATTGAGTTAGAGGTTTAACATTGGAAGAAGTGTCACTTTGGTTTATATCTTTGTTGTCGAACACCCGGTATACATTTTTTTTATATACCTTCATTTACTCCATCGCAATGCGCTCCGAGTCTGGGGGTGGCCACCCAGTATATCAACAAATAATTATAGTCCTACTCACCTTTAGTAACTTTTTAAAGAGAATTTATCATTTATTTTAGACCTCCATAAGATGACTAAGTCCTCTTCAGGTACATTAATTCTATTTTTCGAAGTTTATCCAAATTCAAAAATTCATAAAAAAATAATTGTTGATGTGACAACTTTGAGCGATACCACAAATTGAAGCATAATTGAGCTTCTTTCTAAAAAGCGAAAAAATTATTTGTAATTCGAAATACAAAGTGTTTGTTTCACTCTGAACACTTTAAATGAAGTTTAATGAGTCCGGCCCTATAATAATGAAATAATTGATATATTTCTGACTCGACCTTAGCATGTGCCAATAACCTCCCAAGTTTCAATAATAAGTGTCTATGAGTTTGGGTTTTATGATGGTCTGAGTATTTACATGAAGTTAGAAAATCACCCTGTAGCTTTCTAGGGAAATCCGGAAATTAATTTTTTATAGTCAATCAGTAATCACCTTGTCCAACTCCATCTCTGGTAGGAGTATGTACAGTTATTCCCCGAACACCCTGTATAATATGACAAAATTTTGGAAACAGACTTCGTATCGTAAAATCATTCGATTAATATTTTGTTTCACAAAACTAAGTAATTTTTCTTATTCCCTTCGATAAACTTGTTGGATATACTAAGAATATTTTTCAATATCTTCATAATGATATATTAAACTACGAATATTTTCGTTTATCGAACGCACTTTTGTGGGTTTTTTTTTGTGTAATTTCAAAAATAATTTATATAGCACTGCTTCGGAGGCAAAACTGAATATATTTTTCATTCTGCATTCCTAAATATTCAATAAGCGGTTTGGTGTCATATTTGTGTTGACACTTTTATCGCAATGCATTCTACTAGAGCAGAATATTTTACGCAATTCATGAATACCTACTTGATTTGTATCAACATCAGCTTCACTGCGATCGATTCTATAAACATCCAGATGACCTCATGAAAAAATATTCTGAAACATCTGATTCAATCTATTTGTTCACATTTCATATATTACTCTGTTTTTTGTATTTGTATTCCAGAAAGTTCTTCTGGTAAATAAATTATTATTATTATCATTATTATCCTGATTATTTTCGGAATTAATAGACGACATAATATTTTGTGCCTTTGATGTAAGTACCTCGAGTTGAATATAGTTGAAGGTTGAAGATCATCTAGAAATTCAACAGATATGAGTATTATATATTTTCATCTGATTTAGGGGGCTGAAATAATACGATACATATTGACACAGAAAGTACCTAGCTGAAGTAAGCGCAACGGAGAATCAAATAATTCTGCGTATGATGAAAAAAACCTCAGAACACTAAAATTCGCCTTCCCGTGTTTGGAAAAATTTATAAAAGAAGCTTTACTCACCCTCCTGTTCCCTCAGAATTTTCCTCGTTTGTATTCTGAGGTGCACAAAGAACATGAAGAATAAGGAGAAAAAAGACAACTCCTCTCATCAACATGCTTCTCGAGAATGAAGTAACAAAAGAGAAGATTTCTTGAGCTGCAAGCGAACTTGATATGTACAGTTTAACTCTCGAAGTTTCGTATTTATATTATTTTCATATCATACGGAGAAAATAAATATTCATATTTGCGAAAAGGTGATTTAATGAATCACTGTGCCCCATTTTCCCTCCATATTCAATACTTAAAATACATCATCGACTATTTTGCATATATTGAAAGTTCGTTAGTATGATAAAAAATAGCACATACATTCGTCGTGTGTCCTCATTTTATGAAACTCAGACACATCATGTGGGGTGTGAGACTTCAAATTCACGATTCAGTTACCCTGCTAGAAAATTTGTTCCTTCAAAAATTTCTATTAAACAAAACATAAGAATTTTTACGTAAACGGTTATCTGAAATAGATGAAAAAATTGGAACAATTAGAATGATTCTTTTTGTCATATCGAAGTGATGAATCATGTCAAATGTCATCCTTTGTAAGAATCAAACAGGTACCGTGGCGAAAGCATACCAAAACCATAATGAATTCTCTTTCGATGATCTCAATTAGATCATCATACAAAAGTTGTTGTTTCCTCATCAAAAGTAGGTTGAACGAAACAATACAACGGGTAGTCATGTGTCTAAAGTCTATCCAACGATAAGAGATAGCGCGCCAAAACAAGGCGTAGCCTAATTCAACAGGATCGGATTTAATGTACCGACGCCGACGCAAGCAACTGAGAATTTCAGATGAATCACTTGATTGTAGTAATACAGATCTGGAGAAGACGGAAAAAGCACTAAACGCCAATGAAAATATTCAAAACCCTGTAGGCGTACATTTAGTTGTTTACCGGAGCTATCGCTTCTCGTTGGATATACTATAGTTTGTTTACTAAATTATTTCAATCTTGTCTTAAGGTTGAGCCTAAGTTTGTTGATTTTCCTCATGAAATGGTTATTAAGTTAGTTGTGATGTCACTCCAATTGAATTATTAGTACCTGGTTTGACCGATTTTCGGTCGGTTTTTTTTGTTAGAACAATTTTCTTGAAAATTAAATTTCGTATATGCATACTAATGAAATGAGAATAATGGTCTTCCCGACGTAATGATGAAATAACTATAATTTGTTTATTCAAATAAAAATTCCGAGTGTACTTAATGATGCATAAGGTTCTGCTTGAGCAAGCACTACTTTCCCACCATATTCTGCGTATGACGAGGATTTTCAATGAAAAAATTTACTTTTCAAGAAATTGGTCGCTTGACTCTCGGAAAGGCAACGTATAATATGCCATGCATGGAGACCCAACTGGACGTTAAGTCAACTTCGAACGATTCAAAAGTTTTCCTTTGGGAAATAAATGCAGATCCAATGGGAAGTTGGTGACGTTGTATGGTGCATTCCTGTTGTCTTTTCTAAGAGTCAAGGATTATCCTTGGTATATAATACATACTTCTTTGTAGCATTCTCTCACCAGTAGTAACAATTTTTCTTTCATAACGTAATTGCATAGACTTGATACATGATTTTTATGGAGGCTACATTCGTTCGAATCACCACGATTCGAATCGACGAATCTAATAACCGTACTGTTTTACCCACACATTGTCGTTTTTGATCGAGTAACATTAGGAACATAGTCCTTCTGATAAGTCTCAACTACTCAACAACATTATTAACGCATTTTTTTTTAAATTTTAGTTTATGTGGTGGAAAGTTTGGAATGTTGAAACCATTATGAAATTCTGTTTTGAATTCGACTGCTTCTTCAGGTTAATCTGTCATTGAGCCTTGGCAGTAGTAAATCTTGTACTCTCCTGCAAAATCATAAAATAATAAGATATCATCATTGATGCTTCGATTATCTCTATTGAGTGGGGCGTTTATTGCTTCATAATTTCCATTGGGTGAGCTTTTACCAAAAACTTCATGAATAAGATTGTTGTTTGAAATTATATTCCGCCGCCTTTCAATTTCTTCAATTTCATCTTTACTCAGTTCGACGTTGACTAATTTTAGTAGTAATTCACACACTGGTCTATATCAACGCGCATTTATTATTCTTGTTCAAAAATCTTAGAAAAGGTCCATTTTCAAATGTGAGTTGAAATGACACAATTGATTGATTTTCTCCATGACTGCTTATGAATAATAATAACATCGAATTTGACCACAGAATGTCAATATCCCATCCCTTGATAAATAATATTCAAACAACAACACCTGAATCAACTTCAAGTACGTAATAATCGCGGTTATTTTTTCGTCTGCTCTTCAGTTTTTGCCTTTTAGGAATAACCACAAAAACCTACTCGAGCTTGAGGGAAATTCTAATTTCGTAAGCATTTTGACTGAATTTCGAAAATATAGAAAATGAAATTCATCTTTGAGTCGCTCTGATTTTCATTGCATTTTTCGAAACGTCATAATTGTTTTGAATTGATTTTTATTCATATTTCTGAGTTTTGCTCGGACCTGAAACTTTGATGAATCTATTCCTTGGGCCGAAAAATTCCCATTTTGTAACTTCCATAAAAATCGTTGTAGCCGTTCTAGAGATTCTGATTATATACAAATAAATAAATATAAATATATGAGTATCTAAATATATAAATACATAAATATATAAATATTCAAATATAAGATCAAGAATTGCTCGTTTAAATATAGATAGATATATTCTGTGATTTTAAAAATAAACATACATTCAACTCATATAATATCACAACCAAGTCTTTAAGAACCCATTATTTCAGATCATAAGGTAACCTTGAGAAACAATACCAACATTATACGAATATAGTCAGGTTCAAGTGAAACATACAACTAGCTGAAACATTTTAAATTTCTCAACAAAATTTCATCTGCTGCGTACAATTGGAAATACATACACCATAATTATTTGTTCCACGTGGATGATGAAGTAAAAATATGAATATCAAAAATCAAACATGATACAGTAACCTTGATAATAAATATTGAAATATGTATCTTATAGGCTTCTCGGAAGCATGGGTGTGATTCAATTATTAATATCATTAATGAGATCGAAATATGCACTGTAGAAATACTTATTGAAAATATCCATTTAGTCGAGTCACAAAGGGCAAGAATAAGGCATTACCTCCGAATTCTTTCATTGTGCTTCGATTTTGATGAAATTTTGGGAATTTTGCCTCCTACTCCAAAGTCAAAGTCAAACCTATGCCGATATATGCTTATTATTTTTTAGGGGTGAAAACTGCACCTTATAGCCAAAATTGAATAACACTTTCTCTAACGTTAATGGAAGTAATTTTCGGGCTTCAATGTCGATTTATGAAGTTGAATAAAGGTTTTCATAGGGTTAAACAGGGAAAGATGACTCCCATTGTTTGAAATGCACCGTAAATCCACTGTTTTAAAGTAACCGTCGTCATGAAATCAAAAATACTTTTTCAGGTATTGAACATTCATTGTATAACATCAATATGAAAAAAAACTCGAATATTTTTCAAGAATAAAATAAAATACATTATTCTGATTTTGGCAATCTCTCCCGCACCCCATGGGGTATGGGACAGATTGCTGATAGGGGTTCAACGCAATATGTTCACTTTTGGGAAATTGTTCTCTTCCCACTGGACATACAAGATATGTTGAAGGATGTGCACGTGTCAAGAAGCCACCTGCGACATTCCGCTGTTGATTTGGTATTTTTGTAGCGGTCCAAGCATCTTACGCATTCATTTTCATCAAGAGTTTCGTCGTGTGTGGAGTCGATTGTGAAAAACGCACTCGTCAAGTCCTCCTGTGTCCATTTCTTCATTGTACGCTCACGACTAGTGTAACAAGTAGAAATTTTTGGTCTGAACATAAAAAAATATTGCGCGTCTTCTATCCCGAAACGTCATGCGTCATCTACCCAAACCCAAGGGATAGATGACGCACCTGTTTAGGTTAGAACAAATTCTGACAGGAGACGTTAGATCAATGAATATAGCTTCTATAATAACCCAACTTCCAACTGTCTTTGACAGAACGTCGACTTTCAGCGGACTTTTAATAAACGATTTTATAACATTGGATCAACGTTATTTTTCGATATTTTCATTTTTCAGCCCCTAAAAGCAATCATCATCTGTATAAAACTTTATTTATTCATCACTTTATTCACATGAAATTAATACTTCATTGTCAAAAATTTAATTTAATTCTAAGTCGCTCTGTCAATTATTTCTTTATCATTTTTGCCACAGATTGGCCCACTGTTTCGGCAGTTAACGTCTGAACATTCCGCACATATAGTTACAAAAACAGACTGAGTTTTCTGCAGATACATGACGCATTGTATCTTTTTTTGCAGTTGCATAAAATCATTTTCAGCAATTCATGTGGTGTAGGTATTTTTTGCATTTTTGTGGGCTGGAAATATCTATTTGTAGTATTCCAACTCCAATCAATTGATATGAGAGCTTCATTACCTAGCTAAAGTTGAATTTGGTAATGAGCTTAGTTAATGTGCTCATCCAGAGCAACTTATATGGGTACGAGAGATTCCAATTTTACAGCAGAACTTTTGGTTGTGGCTTTGACGAATGAATCTTACCGCATTGTCTCGATGAACTGTTGTGAATGTGATAAATTTTTCATTATGTTTCGTTTGGTGATTTTAGCTGTTCCATATAAAAATATTGCACAGTACTTCTCAGCTTCTAGAATTTCCTCTAGTTTGCTGGATTATGTGCAGAATTTCTTGCTCTCTTGAATGGATCCCGTTTTCTATTTGATCGAAGATTTTTTTTACCCTTGCCGAAGAATGCCGATGTTGTGTAGCAGCCAGTAAAAGCATGTGAAAATGTTACTAATTATTCACTGTGTACGGTAGGTCGCATTGATATCTGTGCCTAAATTGGTATTGACTCCTAAATTGAAAAAAACCTCGGTTTTTTCACAACAACTCCCTTCAATTTGAAGGTACTGTATCCATTTAGAAACCATTATGAAGCAAATTTGAAGGACTACAAACCGTATCCATCACATCAATTCAAAATCTTCAGTTCTTGAACCGTAAAGGGTTAAAGGGCGTAAGAAAAACGATACTCGCACTATCAACCTTACTTGAAGTAGTGATATCTCTGTCAATTTTCATGGTCCGGTTCAAAAACTAAAAAATTTTTATTGAAAAAACCCTACATGATTGTGCTGAATCATTTTTTTCTTATGTCTTTCCTTTTCAATTGAAATAAATATTCGAAGTAGCGACAACGTCGCAGACAGCGCACGCACTGGACTCAAATGGTATCATATCAACAATTAATTTTCATTCATCTTGCCCATGTATGCGAATAAAGAATATAAAACCAAATCGCCCATCCAACACATCGCAAATTTCCAACACATGTAATTGATTTTCATCAGTTCGTTTTGGTTTTTATAAATGAGCTAAGCTGCCTTCATTCTACATATTTAATTAAAATTAGGTATGTCAAGAAGTTGATATAGTGTCTTTTGACGTCATCTGAGTTTTTATCTGAATTCATATAGAGTTTTCAATGGTTTTAAAACGAATGGAATAAAATTGGGTGTGGGCTGTCAATTCATCCCATTAATGGTCCTACTAACGCAATGTAGGGGTAGAATCCATGGGAGGTGCTGGTTTCTTTTATTTCATCTTCTGCAATAGGAGATCCATTGCTGGATGGTGGATCGTCCCTAAAAAGTGATCAAGAGTTAATTCCAGAAAATGATTTTCAATCCAAGAAATATCAAGATAAACACTTCAGAAGATCGAAATGAAAAATAGAAAGAATATCGCGCTCTATCCATGGGTTATGAGAAAATATGTAAATAAATAGCTAGTAGAGATCAAGTTTTCAGTGTCATCCAAAATGAGAAAATCACCGTAGGATAAGAGATTTCGCCTGATTGGAGCTCCTCAGTTCCCTTCAGCCCAGCTGATGATTGGATGTAACTGCAAGCTCGATCTTCACTAGTCCAATACTCGAATATTTTATCATGGCGTTACATTCTTCTAGTTTAAATTCTTTTTTAAAGCTAGAACAAACTTTTTTTCGCTCCAAAATCGTGTGAAAAAGATTCAAAATGAGTCATGAAATTGTCCCACAATACTCATATTCCTCTTAACTGAAAGGTTAAAATATGTTAAGATCTGTGTAACATCTTGGGTCGGTTTCACAAAACTTTGATTGTGCGATTAAAAAACCTTACGTAAATTCGCACCAATCGAACCACTCGTTTTGAAATTTCAACGAATCGCAGTGGCTCCACTTAATTTAACAGTACAATCAAAGTTTTGTGAAACCGACCCCTAGGCTTTTTTTTGATAAACTGTATAAACCGTAGGTAGCATGTAGTGGGTTGAGTTTCACTTGGAAGATCACGAGATTTCACCCTATATGGGATCCTTTCAGAATTCTTTTAATTATCGAATTATTGAGTTTACAAATCTATAGATAGATATTAAAATCTGTGAACAAAAATAAAGACGGGCTTATATTGGACCTATTTCACTTACCCATGCGCTCCTTCGGGTTTTTTTATATTTATAGGCTGAGGTGCACAGAGAACATCGAGAATGAGGAGAAAAAAGACAGCCGCTCGCATTAACATGCTTCAGGAGCTGGGAGTAATGAAAGAAATGATTTTTTAGGCTGTAAACGAACTTGAAATGATCAGTTTCACAATTAACCTGTCATATTTATATTATTTTCATATCATGTGGAATTCATGAATATTCACATTCACAAAAAGTCGGTAATTATTCAACGCCGATAAATTACTGCCTTATACAGTTAACAGGTGAATGGAGCTCCCATTTTTTATGTAATTTATCATTTTTTCTTCTCTCCTTGATTTTTTCTTGTTGTTTTCAAGTGGAAATTTTGCATCCATTATTTTTCATTTTAAATTTGGTGGTATGTTAACGCCAATTCAAGAATTCTTCCATTCTTCTCACTTTGACTATTGATTTCGGTCCTCTGAACGACAAATTCATTTATTTCTTATCAAAATTCGAATATGTTGAAATCCAAAAAAAGCATTGTAATTAATTATTTCCTCTTGCGAATAACTATATATTTTCTAAGTTCCTATAGTAATAATATTTAATAATATTATGCAGTTTCCGAGTTTTCACCTGATTTTTGTTAATTCGAACTGCTACCGTAAAGTGTAGTGAGATAATTTCGCTTCCAATTGTCTGCATTGAAAAAGTCATTTTTTGAGACATTCCACTAGAAGATCTACATTTTTCCAATGGAAGAATTCCTTTAATGGTTTGATATAAAATAAGCTTCCGAATCGCGAATATACAGGGTGTCCCGGGAGGAATTCGAGAAACGGATACCGTCAATAAATGTCATCATGCTAGACTCGCATCAAGAAGTTTTAATCGCCTGCGTGCCTTCGTTTGGGGTAAACAGGGTCATGTTCATCTTATGAGTGAAATTTCAAGGTTCAATAACTCCCGAACTAATCGATCGAAAGATTTAAAATTTTGATGTGTTGTAACCATTTACCATCGCCTTCCTTCAGTAGTTCTGGAATCGAATAAATCAGATCCGGACTTGGAAAACTTTTTCTATTTTCGTGAATATTGGATCAATGTACGTGGACACTATGTTACTTTTCGTTTTCGCAACCACGAAGAAATAATTCATTATAAAAATTATAAACCTCTGCTTGGCACCGTCATATAGGGTGATCAATACACTTATTGATAAAATTATTTCAAATTTTATAGTTTTGTCGCCCTTCACACCTGCTTCCCTTAAAGTTTTCTCAAATTGGAAAAACACAACCGGACCAGCAGAATTTAATATCGATGAAATCGGATCAGCCTGTGCGTTGAGAGTTAGCATTATGACTTTTATAACTAAAGAAGAATACCAGTGTTTGGGTTGAGATTTCAAATTAATATATCAAATCATGAGAAAGTGTTCATGAATGAAACGAATTCATTTGAGAAATCTCTCAGTCAACAAACTGGATAGTGAATAGAACAAAAAACAGCAAATAAATTGAAAATATTCGAACTCAAAAACAAATCAAATGGTAGGTCGCATTCATATCTGCGCCTAAATTGGTATTGGTCCCAAATTTGAATGAACTTGTTCGGTTTTTCCACAACAACTCCCTTCTTTTTGAAGGTACCGTATCCATTTGGAAACCATTTTGATGCAAATTTGAAGGACAACAAACCGTATTGATCACATGAATTCAAAATCTTCAGTTCTTAAACGGTAAAGGGTTAAAGGGCGCAAGAAAAACGATACTCGTGCTATCACCTAACTTGAAGTAGTGATTCCTATGTCAATTTTCATGGTCCAGGGCTAAAACAACAACACTTTCATTAAGAAAAACCCAACATGTTTGTACTGAATAATTTTTTTCGTATCTCTTTCCTTTTCAATTGCAGGAAACAACCGAAATAGCGACAACGTCGCAGACAGCTCACGCAACTGACTCAAATGGTATCTTATCAACAATTAATTTTCATTCATCTTGCCGATGTATGGGAATAAAGAATAGAAAACCAAATCGTCAATTTTTCCTTATCGAATTTTTGAATAAATTTCCAACTCAGGTTATTGATTTTCATCAGTTCGTTTTGGATTTTATAAATGAGCTTAGCTGCCTCCATTCTACATATTTTATTAAAATTAGGTATGACGAGAAGTTGATACAGTGTTTCTTGACGTCATCTGAGTTTTTATCTGAATTCATATAGAGTTTTCAATGGTATTAAAACGAATCGAATAAAATTGGTTGTGGGCTGCCAAGGTAGGGGTTATATCCAAGGGAGGTGATGGTTTCTTTTATTTCATCTTCTGCAATAGGAGATCCATTGCTGGATGGTGGATCGTCCCTGAAAAGTGATCAAGAGTTAATTCCAGAAAATGATTTTCAATCCAAGAAATATCAAGATGAACACTTCAGAAGATCGAAATGAAAAATAGAACGAATATCGCGTTCTATCCATGGGTTATGAGAAAAGATGTAAGTAAATAGTTAGTAAAGATCAAGTTTTCAGTGTCATCCAAAACGAGAAAATCACCGTAGGATGATTAGAGCTCTTCAGTTCCCTTCAGCCCAGCTGATGTTTGGATGTAACTGCAAGCTCGATCTTCACCAGTCCAATACTCGAATATTTTCTCATTGCGTTACATTCTTCTAGTTTTAATTCTTTTTTAAAGCAAGTAAAAACTCTTTTTCGCTACAAAATCGTGTTAATAAGATTCAAAATGAGTCATGAAATTGTCCCACAATACTCATATTCCTCTTAACTGAAAGGTTAAAATATGTTAAGATCTGTGTAACATCTTGGGTCGGTTTCACAAAACTTTGATTGTGCGATTAAAAAACCTTACGTAAATTCGCACCAATCGAACCACTCGTTTTGAAATTTCAACGAATCGCAGTGGCTCCACTTAATTTAATAGTGCAATCAAAGTTTTGTAAAACCGACCCCTAGGTTTTTTTTTTTGATAAACTGTATAAACCGTAGATAGCATTAGGGATTTCACCCTATATGGGATCCTTTAAGAATTCTTTTAATTATCGAATTATTGAGTTTACGAATGTATAGATAGATATTAAAACCTGTGAACAAAAATAAAGACGGGCTTATATTGGACCTATTTCACTTACCCTTGCGCTCCTTCGGGTTTTTTCATATTTATAGGCTGAGGTGCACAGAGAACATCGAGAATGAGGAGAAAAAAGACAGCCGATCTCATTAACATGCTTCAGGAGCTGGGAGTAATGAAAGAAATGTTTTCTAAGGCTGTAAACGAACTTGATATGATCAATTTCACAATTAACCTGTCATATTTATATTATTCTCATATCATATGGAATTCATGAATATTCACATTCACAAAAAGTCGGTAATTATTCAACGCCGATAAATTACTGCCTTATACAGTTAACAGTTGAATGGAGCTCCCATTTTTTATGTAATTTATCATTTTTCTTTTCTCCCTGATTTTTTTCTTGTTGTCTTCAAGTGGAAATTTTGCATCCATTATTTTTCATTTTGAATTTGGTGGTATGTTAACGCCAATTCAAGAATTCTTCTATTCTTTTCACTTTGACTATTGAATTCGGTCGTCTGAACGACAAATTCATTTTTGTCTTATCAAAATTCGAACATGTTGAAATCCAAAAAAAGCATTGTAATGAATTATTTCCTCTTGCGAATAACTATATATTTTCTAAGTTCCTATAGTAATAATATTTAATAATATTATGCAGTTTCCGAGTTTTCACCTGATTTTTGTTAATTCGAACTGCTACCGTAAAGTGTAGTGAGATAATTTCGCTTCCAATTGTCTGCATTGAAAAAGTCATTTTTTTGAGACATTCCACTAGAAGATCTACATTTTTCCAATGGAAGAATTCCTTTAATGGTTTGATATAAAATAAGCTTCCGAATCGCGAATATACAGGGTATCCCGGGAGGAATTCGAGAAACGGATACCGTCGATAAATGTCATCATGCTAGACTCGCATCAAGAAGTTTTAATCGCCTGCGTGCCTTCGTTTGGGGTAAACAGGGTCATGATCATCTTATGAGTGAAATTTCAAGGTTCAATAACTCTCGAACTAATCGATCGAAAGATTTCAAATTTTAATTTTTTGTAACCATTTACCATCGCCTTCCTTCAGTAGTTCTGGAATCGAATAAATCAGATCCGGACTTGGAAAACTTTTTCTATTTTCGTGAATATTGGATCAATGTACGTGGATGTTACTTTTCGTTTTCGCTACCACGAAGAAATAATTCATTATAAAAATCATAAACCTCTGCTTGGCACCGTCATACAGGGTGATCAATACACTTATTGATAAAATTATTTCAAATTCTATAGTTTTGTCGCCCTTCACACCTGCTTCCCTTAAAGTTTTCTCAAATTGGATAAACACAAAGGGACCAGCAAATAAATTGAAAATATTCGAACTCAAAAACAAAATAAATGGGAAAAATTTTCACTTCAGGATTTGTTCAAAATGGGATTGCTCCATTTGGATACATTTCTGAGCACGTTGTTCAGTTGTTCAACAGCTTTTGCAATCATATTCGGTTGTGATTTGATAATATCGCAAGCATCGATAATTCTTTATCGCAGTTCCTCTCTGCTGTTTATCTGTACTGCATATACCTCTTGTTTGAGCGCTCCTCATAAAAAATGATCCAACGGTGTCAGGAGATCGAGAAAACCTAGCCACATGTTCACCTCTGAGAATCCATCTGTTTTTCAAAGTGTTATTCAAATATGACTTAGAGGTATTTTTTACATTGAGACGATGCTTTTTTGATCATATTAATGTTTTTTCACATCAAATCATATCAGGACATTGTGATAATGTTCTGAAATTCATTGTATCAATGAAACTATTGATTGACCGATCAGTCAAGTTCATCATTTTCAATTAATTTTTGACATTGCACCAATGTGAAATAAATCGTAGTAATGCTCATATGGTTAATCACCTAAGGTGATTGATATAAGGCACAGTATTTTTTTCTGTGTTGAAAGCACAATTGTGAACTAGCGGACCATTTTTCGGAACAATATGACAATATAACAGTATGATAATATACAACAATATGAGGTTCAGACATCCAAAACCCTTCTTCCAGAAGTCGTTGCTCAATCGCACTTTCATATTACCTATATACCATTTAGTCCGAATGTCCATCTTTGAGGACATAAAGAGAATATTGATTTTCTCGGGAAATTGTTTGAACAGATCAGTTTTTCTGGCTTTTTCATACTTTGAAATACTCGACCTTATTGGGATAAAACACAAGATTGTGACGGAACAATTGGTTATACCAAAAAATGCATTCCTTACTTTTTTCTAGCTTCTTTCTACATCATTGTATTTTTGTTGTACGTTCAATTGAGATAGGTATCTAAGTGAATTAACACGATTTAAGCCTCTTACAGCGTTGCCAAATGATATGAGTATACAATCGCTTATGGTACTTTTGAGTCATAATTTGGAAAATCGAGGTCTATCTGAAAAACCTTCATTTGCTTTTGTATGAATTGGTCCGAAAAAAAATGCACTCAAAAACTTCGGTAGTTCTCAAAGAAGCCTTCGAATTCGAATGCTATTGGCAAACTTCATTTGCTCTGATCTGTGTCATGTATGGCATTTCTTTTTTTGCCTACTGAGAGGTATTAACGAGGTGAAAATAATGTGGATATCTTCTCTACACATCACACTCTTGAGAGGTTTATTCGGGCTGTGAAGATAGAGCTTGAGTATTTTTTTTTGGCGCTGCTAGATGTCGTCATCTGCATTATGTTACGCAGAAGACCTTCACTATATATTAGGTTTAAAGGAAGGAGTTTTTATCAGGAAATTTCCTCTGAAAGGAATGGGACATTATAAGGCCAAAATCGGCCTATTTCTTTCTCAGTGATAACTTCTGAATCCAAAGATTATGGAGTAATACTGTAAAGCATCAGATTCATCTTCTCAGTCCGTCAGTTGGAGGTTCTGTTAGCCTAAAATTTTAAGCTGAGATTCATTTCTATGATTACTATTTTCAATTTAAGTACCTCTAAAATATATTCGGTATGGCTTCCGTGAAGTCGAAGAATTTTTCGTTTTTCCTTTTTTTTTTATCTAAAAATTCAGATGATAGGTTAAAAAAAAATTATTAACAGATATTCAATGTGCGCAAAAGCCGCAAAATGCTTTGAAAATATTATCTAGTGTGTATGGAAAGACTATCACAAAAATTCAGTTGTTTTTGTGACATCCCAGGGACATCCTGATAATAGTTCTTACAAGTTCCAATTCATGTGTTAACAGAACTCGAAATTTCTCAGAATTAACATTTCGGAGATGTTTTTGTCCTCGCAGCATTCATACTGTGCTTTTTTTAATTCTTAAATGACAGTAATTAATGCCTTTTCTGTCATAGTTGTGAAGAACAGTGTAGATCGTGATTGAGTGTTTCGCATAACGGTTGCTTCTGAATTTTGTTCAACCGTATGCCAATTCACTTACATCCAAACTTTCTATAATTTATTATTCATTTTTCTCAAAGAACGTCGATAAAATTTAGGAATGTGAATCAAATGAATCACAAAAAATCCATATATTATATACTGATTTCAGACACACTTACATAATAACCCCTAATATATCAGGAGAGAATGTAAATGTACCTTTAGAAAATTCGAAATAACTCAAATTGGATATATTTCATATTTCAACGCCGACAAAACGAGTCGAAATGAAACTGGGTTTGGGCTGTCAATTCATCGTCCTGGTCTCATTAACGCAATTATCGGGTAGATTTTGGGATGGGTGCTCGTTTCCACTTTTTCATCTTCTGAAATAGGAGATCCATTGTCGGATGGTGCATCTTCCAAAACATCCCTGAAACAAAAGATCAGAACTTAATACCACAAAACGATATCCAATCAAAGAAATATCAAGAAAGCCTCTTCAGAAACTGTAAAGTTTTCAGTTACTTAATCGTAATCCATTAAACATTTTTCTGAATACATTGATGTATCAGAACCTGTAATTTTCAAATTTTAGCTTCAAAATCAGAAAAATGCATATTTATGTTTACTTCTTTTTTTTGTAGGCCATGGATTATATCACACATTCATTCAATTATTACTTAGAAAGCTGCTAATTTGATTTAATTTCGAAAATAAATTTCTAATAAAACTCAAATTATTACTCTTCAAAATCAACTCGAAAATGTTGACAAAATTATCAGTACAAACATTAGAAACTGTTATTGCAAGAATCAAACTAGAAACCAAATTACAAAAACCAGAAATATAAATATAAATAAAATAAAATGTTCAAATTGTAGTCCACTTTATCTTATACATAAACCACTTATTTCCAGTTTCAAATCGTCTTAAGGCATTTAAAATTAAAAATTGATGCCTTTCGATGTCTCTAGGTGCTTTTTCGGTTAACTCTCGAATATTATTATGTCGATTTGCACAAATTTCATGTTTTTTTTAATATAACCATATAATAGTATATTCTAAAACAAGTTGCAGAATGAGCTCCTATTCCAACACGAATGCGATAGCATGAGTGTTGGAATTGCCTTCTGCAACGAGTATTAGACGGTATTTTCTCTATTTCAGTCAATTTTTGTGAAATACTCTCAAAATTCAAATGAAAATTCAGATAAGTGACTTTTGTATTGTATCTTGGCAGTTGGTGTGACATACGAAATTTGACAGATCACGGAATTTGAATTGATTTGATTCGAAACTTGATTCCATCGGAGATCAGTACTGACAACCAGAAAACGAAAAATATAACTGAAAACAATGCTGTGATACTACGATGAAATAAACAAACATAAACATAGATTTTTCTCTTTTTTTAAGCTAAAACTTATTGAATATTAGGTTGTGATATATGAGTGTATTCATAAAAAAAATGCAAAAATTTGACGTTGAAATATACCGGGTATTGCATTTAAAAAATACCAAGTTTGTGCCCAATCTCAAAAACAGTGCTCTAAAAATTTCTTTTGAATGAGCCACTCACTCTTGTTGTTCTTGTTCTGCCGAATCATTATTATGAGGTGCACAAAGAACATGTAGAATAAGGAGGAAAAAGACAACCCCTCTCATCAACATGCTTCTGGAGATTGAAGTAACAAAAGAATTGATTTCTTGGGCTGTAAACGAACTTGATATGTTCAGTTTCACGTTTGAACAATCATATTTATATTTTTTTCATATTATGTGGTAGACATAAATATTCATTTTCACAAAAGGTCGTTCATTATTCAACTCCGCTTTTAGTTATTGGTGCAAATTTCAATGCTCAAAATACATTAGAGAAGATTGGGCATAATGAAAGTTCGTTATGATGGAAACAGATTGCACCCAAATTACACATTTGTTTTTCGTTTGTCTTTATACTCATTTTGTGTAATATAGTCACATCTGTAAGTTCTAAGACTTACGGTTGATAAATATTCCAAAGATTTGAAGATTCATTCTGGTCAAATTAGAAGTATTTAGTTTTGTTCAATAGAGTTTTTCAAAAAAGGTGATCCTGTTTATAAGATGAGCAGAAAACAAAAAAATAATTGGGGTTCAAGTGAGGAATAGACTAGTGAAGACTTTGTTCGCATATTCATCGGAAAAGAGAAAATGCGGTCATCAGAGCAAAGTAGATACAGCCCGGTTTTGTCCTTCTTAGAACTCATCAGTGCTCGTCGGCTACGCCACGATGAACGAGCATACTGGAGTCCAGTACCAAATTTTAGAAATCTTACAGTTGCCGACGCCTCATTAAATTTTGAAGGTTGTTCCTCTGTCCTCCCAGGACATTAGCAATTCGAGCATTATTTCACAGAATTGCAGTTTTTGAACAGACTGAATGATTTTCAGCTCTAAATGAATAATTCTCTGATTCCTTGAAGATGCGAAATGGTTCGTGTAACATTAATTTTAGTAAATTTGGCAAATTATGCATCCAATTATGTATTTGCAATCTGCACTTTCTAATCTGGTGGACAGAAAAAGGGTAATTAAAATTCAATGGAATTGTGAAATTCATTTTTCATCTCGTCAGGTGTTTTTTGCTTCAATATCAACAGAGGGTGCGTTTTAATGAACATGCAACAGATTACCCAACGAAATATCTTTTAATATTAATGTTAAAAAAAATTTTATTGATTCGGAATTTCTATTCGTGAATATGTCGGTCTTCAAATTGAAAAAACCGCATATGTAACTAAACGGAAAAAATTTCATGAACTGATATTTAAATACTTACTGCTACTTTCTTCAAAAAATTCGATGAAAATTGCGATTAAGCTTTTACAACTGGATATAAATTTAATCGGACAATCATATTGTGTAAAATTTCATCGTTTTCTGTAGATTTTAAATAACAACATCTTTGAAATAGTCATGAAAACTGGTCGAAGAATCCCCCATAATAAACTACAGTAAGAAAAACAAGCACAATAAAACTCAAATTCTTTAATGAGAAGGGCCATCCTGATGAAATACAAAAAAATTTGAAAATATAAGGTTTAATTCAAAAATTAAGTAAGAAAACAAAGCATTTTTAAATCACTAATTCAGTGCATGATCCTCAAGGTCCGAATGTCACACTACGCCACACCATGGACAATTTATAATTCGTTAACAAAAACATCAATGCATATGCAAAACTCAAACCACATGCAATTACAATTATTCACAAATAGATTCCATACAGATGGACTCGAATATCTCAAAAACTAATTGTGAGAGAGCATAGCATTTTCAAATCATTATATTGAGAGCATCAAGGTGTGAATTTCCAGAACGTCATCGGCATTACTCAACCAGAATGCAATTTTCGTATAAATTTATTCAATATGCATTGAAATTTCAAGTCTAGAATGATCACAATTACACAAAAGCCTATGTTTGAGTGAAAACTTTATCTTTTAATGAATAGTTTAAGGCATTCGCGACCGGATATACTGACATTGAGAGAGTCCTCCAGGCCGTGGTCTGTTAGTAATTGTTTCACTTAACGTTTCGCCTACATCTGCGGTTGGCATCTTCAGAGGCTTCTTGGTCATAGATTGTAACTCGACCGCTGAATTTCCAAGAGTGATGTTGGGTTCGATCCGGTTGTACTTACGGGAGTCAATGCCGGGAAAAGGTTGTGGGTTTACGCGTGCGATGTTGATTGGCCTATTGCTTCCACTCCGTATTGGCTTCACCTTGGATCTTTCCAATACCAGCAACGATGCGCTATGTACCAAGAAAGTTTCTTCCATTCTGTTTATGTTGTCTTTATGTAAATTTACTATCCTAGGATGAACATGAAAGCCATTGAGATTTATGAACATAAAGACAACATACATAGAAAGGAAGAACATTTGAATATTTTCATTGTAGTTCGCAACATAGATGATTGCATCGCTATGCAGTGGTGTCTTTCACGGGAAATTACTATCCTATTCTTTTCAACTATTTCATTGACAATACGAATCTTTCTAGAACAGAAGTAGCAAGAGATTTTGGAGTAGTTCTCGACTCCAAACTCACTCTCCATCACCAAGTATATAACTGAGGAAACATGACATCTTTTACGTCGCTAGGATAAATACTGTTGCTGCTCAAAACTCTCCTTCGTATCGAATGCAAAAAGCGATTTCCATGTTTCCAGAAATATGTGACATACTTTTCGAGAGTTCCAGAACAGGCAGAAATTGTTGACAAAATCCTTCGGAACCTTAAGTTCATTTTTGTCAGCTGATATGTTGTTTTTAGGGGATATCATTTCTGAAAGTTTCTCTATTCATTAAGTAAAGTGTTGTTATTTTATTATCAGTATTTTAAAATTGTACACTTTTCTATAATATTGTAAATACTTTTTTGAACGTGAAAATTACCTGTGTGTATTCCTAAATTAATAAATATATGAAGAAAAATAGATGATTTCTTCCTGAATAAGAAGGCGATATTAAAGTTTAAATATTGACCATGGCTCATGATCATATGAGGAAATCGAAACTACTTATTTCATTCTTTCAGTTCTACATAACTCTCATGAAAATTAAGAAACGTATTACCTGCTCAATAATAACACAACAAATAAATATGAAAGAACAAAACACCAGATCATATAAAAGCCGGTAACAACATTACTCAACTCAAAATGGATATTATTATTCATCTATAAATCGGGTGGAACTAGAATTGGATTGTCAATTCATCGTCCGGCTAACAACCCACGAGGCAATATCTGATCAGATATTGCAGTGGTGCTCACTTCCATTTCTTCATCTTCTAGAGCAGGAGATCCATTGTTGGCTGGTGAAACATGCAAAACATCCCTTGAAAGAAAAAGAAAACGTGATATCACTAATCAATTCTCACTTCAAGAAATACTAAAAATCACCTTTTACAAGCTGTTCAAATGCAGATACTTAATCCACTAAACGCTGTTTGACTTTGATCGATTGAATCAAGATGAAAAATGTTTTTTTTTATCAAATTGCCCCTTTCTAAACAATAATATCGCAAAAAAATGTTTTTGAAAGTCCTCTATAATCTAATGTTAATGAGAACTATGATATCACTAGCAACTTAGGATCGAACAAATGTGAATTAATCGGGTATTGTCTGAATGATACAAAAACAAAGGTTCACTGAAAAAATATTCATACAGAATTCTAATAAATGATTTGTTTGGAAATATTTCATTTGCTTCAAACCATCTTTTGTTGTTTCCACTAAATTTTATTCGAATGCAATAAACTGTGTTGTTTGTAATAAATTCATCATTTATTTGAAAGGGATTGAATAAATATTTATTTGTTTAGAAGTATCACAGGGATATGAGGACAGGCGTGCTCGTCGAATAATGTGTTGTTTATTTCAAATAAATAAACGTTTCTTGAAAATACCATCTACGTTTGCGTCGAATGTAGTGTAGTAAGGATGCGCATGCGCTCTGCTGTACCTATTTCAGACAACATCACAATCACTTAACATTCCGCCAGCCAATTTACGCGTTCCGCGTCGTTTCACCATTTTGCGAAAGAGCTGAGTGAAAGAACAGCCATTGCTTTTTGTAAAAGTTTTTAATTGTTTTTGCTGTGCAGTGTAAATTGTTAGTGCAGGTATGGAAGCCTGGCGAGTGAAAAACTATTTGTCACATTTGATGTCAATGTTTGGTGTTGATGCTTTTTCAGTGCAATGGTGTACCATTTTCAACATTTTTTATAAGGTTGGATTAGCAATATATATTTCTGATCCCATAGTACCTGTTTTAGGACAACTTAAGCAAACAATACTTGATGGAAACAAACCATATTTTATTTTATCAGTGTTGAATAATATTGGATGTGTGCAAAAGAGTTTTCGCAAGGCACAATAAATTTGAACCGAGTGAATTAATTATTTATTTCCCCTGAATATTTATTTCTTTACTCGAACAAATGAATATTTATCTTGGAAAATAAATTTTGGCCTTCTAATAAATATTTTATTTTTTCGAACAATTATCTGGTCACCACAAAAACTTCATTTCAGCGTAATTTTTTGATATGTTGTTGGGGACGGTAAAACATGAAGGTATAAAATTTTTCTACCCTCTGGGGGCACAATAAATTTGAACCGAGTGAATTAATTATTTATTTCCCCTGAATATTTATTTCTTTACTCGAACAAATGAATATTTATCTTGGAAAATAAATTTTGGCCTTCTAATAAATATTTTATTTTTTCGAACAATTATCTGGTCACCACAAAAACTTCATTTCATTCAAATTTCATATATACTAGTCTGTATAACGGTACTATTTCGGATATATACATCGTACCCTTGATTCAAGATTTTATGTATTTGAAATGAACAAATTCGCCTCAAAGTATGGAATAAATTTCATAGAAATTTCAACAGAATATTTGTTTCGCAAATTTTTTTTTTGGACCACTTCTAATAAAACCAGCTTTTCTCAAATAAAACTGCAAGGAAACGAAATTTCTTTGGAACTCATCGTATCAAATTGCCATCAGTATGAATGTGGTCTAAGAGATATTGGAGCATTCGAGATTTTTTTTAATTCTCCCTTGCCGTTTATTCATTTACTGAAAAATTTAAATGAGATCAGATTCCTAGAATTTCATACTGAAAAAATTATTGACGCATTCATTCATACCCGAAAAATTCTGGGCTTTTTTTTATACACTTTAAGTAGTATAGGTACAGCGTGCCAAAAAAAGAACGTAACTAGTCAATAGTTCTTGTACGGAGAATTATTGAGGAAAATCCTTACATTGTCGATTTTAAATTTCAAAAGCAAATCATTCAATGCTTTTTTGAATTTGATATTTTTCACCCCCTACGCCTCTCTACTGTATTTTTTCTGATAGGATCCTATGGACTCTGATACATCGAATGGGAGCTAATTTGATTACCTGTTCAGAGGTGTGGATAAAATGGAATCGGCCATTTTTCATTTAAAATTTGAAAAAAATTTGTGATTGGAGAGATCTTTGCAATCAGACCATTTATCTTCTGATAATTATTATGGAGGGAAATTCACGAATCCATGGTTTTGTAATTCCGTTAGCAGGTGTGAGGACACCTGCTCACGAGATGCTTTTTTTGAATTTGAAATATCGCACCCTTTACGCTCCACATCCTTCTTTTCTTCTTTTTTTTTTTTTTTATTATTATTATTATCAAACATAAAATACAATATTCTTTACACAACTATGTTTTCAATGAAACAAAAAAAAGCATATATAAAAAACAGTTTATACATTTCCATTTCATTTGAACCCGGGATGAAAATTTACTGCACACTCCAAAAATCAATACAAAAAAAAGGGATTCTAATTCGCCACCTGAACTTTCGTTCGTGAACTTCCCAGGTACAAATCTTTCGTGAAAAAAAAGGAGAGAAAAACAAAAAATAGTAAGATTGACGCTAAGACAAATTAATCCAATTTATGGAGAAAACAAAATGACTCAATTAAGACACCGAAGGAGACAGAGGCCAAATAAAGGAAGGAGCACTCCCCAGCCTTATCAAACATCTTCACCAAAGTGTTGCCCTGCGATATTATATGATCCCTTAATAATTTTTTGAAAGATGTCAAACTCTTCGATTGTGTTAATTCTCTCTACTGTTGGTTTTCCGAATAGGAATTTATGGATTGTTCTAATCTGTTTGTTATTTCATTTGCGATCTCATATATTGATTCGCAGCTTTTTTCAACTTGTGTATAATTTTTTTTCATCGTAGCATTTGTATTGCATTTGTATTTTCGTTCACATAACTTAATTGGTCATCGAATGACCTTAAGATGCTGTTTACTACAAGCATTTTTCCAATTGAAGAGAATTGTTGAGGGTTAACGGTATGAACCCCCAACTTCAGAACTATATACATGCATTTTTCACACTTCGAAAACAGAAATCAGCAGGTAGGAGGATATTTCTCAATATATATTATTCCAAGTATAAGAACCTGATACAAATAACAAATTGTTAATTATCTTGACAATTATTTTCAGACACACAGCTCAATGTGCGATCGAATGTCTTTTCATTTGATATATCACAGTCCGCATATTCCTATTTGAAAATAAAAACAGTAGTCCAGTCAATAAAGCCTCTGAATCGCAAGTAATTAGCAACAGCGTAATTTTTTGATATGTTGTTGGGGACGGTAAAACATGAAGGTATAAAATTTTTCTACCCTCTGGGGGGAACGCTAGGGGTTAAAAGGGGCGAAAAAGGTTTTTCGTTCATAACTTCGGAAAAAAAATTGTTCGTGGGTAGAAATTTTAGAATATGGTGTAATAAATAATTATCAATCTTGTATAAAAATTTCCACCTTTTTTGTTCGGTGCAAAATTTGTTATTAATGAAAAAGTACAATTTTTGAAATAACACTGGTAAAAAAATTCTGACAAGGTGGAAAAGTTAATACAAAGTTGTTAATAATAGGATCATTCAGTTACTGAAGTTTCCACCTTTTTTGACCAGTGGAAAAGCTGAAAGCAGCCATGAGATTGCCTCGGAGCCTATCGATGCGTTCGGCGCGCGATCAGGGGATCGCGATGAAGACTCAGGTACTAAAATGGCATGGAGAACCCGAAAATGTTATGCTACGTAATAATTTCGCTCGAGCGGGGTTTTCAATGTATGGGTGAGTTGAGATCTAATTGAATCTTATTACCTAAAAAAGTTTTTTTTTCATTTTTCTTTGACTGCTTGTTAATAATATCTGTTTTAACGTTATTAATCATTTATAGGGCGAAACGTACCAGCTACATTATGGGGCTGGAAACGAGATCCTAATGGGCTAAGTCCGATATTGACAACACTGGAGCCTGCGCCAGACGAACTGCTGAAACTGGTATCCTGCAAATGCGAAAAAGGATGCGGGCGATTATGCGGCTGTAGAAAAGCAGGACTAATACGTTGTCAAAACTGAAATAAAAGTTGTTTTTTTCATATGTAATAATTTCGCTCGAGCGGGATTGAATAGTCAGTCTCTGCGCCATTCCCAATCATTTGAAGGAATAAATATCGAATGGATCAATGTGATTCCGGGAATATTTCAGTGAATATACAAAAATACGTACTCATTTTTCTTTCAAGTATCAAATTAAGCGTATTGAATATTTGCGTTTTGTACGCATATTTTTTCAGTAAGCTATATGAAAATATTCAAACACTGGATTCATTACACAAAAATTTCAAGAAATTATTACATATGAAAAAAACAACTTTTATTTCAGTTTTGACAACGTATTAGTCCTGCTTTTCTACAGCCGCATAATCGCCCGCATCCTTTTTCGCATTTGCAGGATACCAGTTTCAGCAGTTCGTCTGGTGCAGGCTCCAGTGTTGTCAATATCGGACTTAGCCCATTAGGATCTCGTTTCCAGCCCCATAATGTAGCTGGTACGTTTCGCCCTATAAATGATTAATAACGTTAAAACAGATATTATTAACAAGCAGTCAAAGAAAAATGAAAAAAAAAACTTTTTTAGGTAATAAGATTCAATTAGATCTCAACTCACCCATTCATTGATGGACCTGATGGTAAACGCGATACGAATGTTGTGCTGCGGCTGCTATGGTAGGTGGTAATCCAGCAATGTTGAATTTGCTCTTTGTTATAGAACGTGAGAATCCTTCGTACCGTAGGTCGTCCAAGCATTTGAGCGATTTCCCTCCATACATTCTAGCCATAATTTTTTCTCCGGCATCGGCAATGATGACTGGGTCTGCGTTGGCAATCTTGAAGCAGTCGAGGGCTGGACGGATGTCTTCATGTTTGGCAACAAGGGACGTCAATCTTTTTTTTCCTCGATTGGAAAGAGATGAGTTTGTATCACATCCAGTAAACGCGTGGCACGTCAGAATGTACGGTCTTGAAGTTTTGTCTTTCAGACTGTCACTGGAATATACATGTTTCGAGGACTTTCCCTTTCCGGGCTTCATAAAGTAGACATAGCGTTTCATTTCTTCCGCGCCAGTTAATACAACGAGCAAGTCGACATCTTCTCCTACAATGACGACTTTCTCGTAGACTGAAGATAGATTCAGAGCAGTTGCAACGATCAATGTATCAGCATCTTCGTTGCTCTGTATAGCATTGTATTCAATATGTTGCAGTTTTGACATCAACAAAGTTATTAATCTGGCCTTGTTCTTGTCGTTTGACAGAAACTTCTCTTGGCTTGTTGTTGATGGCATGGATTCGTCTATAAACACATCAACTGAGAGAGTTTTCATTCGACTTAGACGCTCTACAGTTTTCGTACCCCTGGCTGTGACGTCTTCTGGATACCCGTCAAAAACAACGGTGATACGATCGCCATAATGTTTCCGAATATAGTTGATGTATGTTTTGTACCGTACACGTCGCCACTCCGACATATAACTTTATGTAGCAAGTGACCACCATCGATAACATATTGTACATCCCCTGAAGTCACATTGTCGTCAGTTGGAGTGAACAGATCATAAAGAACAGATTTTTTGCTTTTTTGCATGCCACTTTCATCGAAAAGAGATAGAGGGTAAGAAGCGAGCTCATAAGCGAAGAAACCTCGAAGTTGCTGATGAGATTCCTTGGTAAAAGAAATCCGTTGGAACCTTGGTCCTCGATATTAAAAATTTCAAATGCTTTGGAAAAATCGGGTATCATAAAAATATAAGTTTACGATATGACTAGCGATAACAAATCTTGGGACCATATACAAAGGCGATATGAGTACCATTTCTGTACCTGAGTCTTCATCGCGATCCCCTGATCGCGCGCCGAACGCCTCGATAGGCTCCGAGGCAATCTCGTGGCTGCTTTCAGCTTTTTCACTGGTCAAAAAAGGTGGAAACTTCAGTAACTGAATGATCCTATTATTAACAACTTTGTATTAACTTTTCCACCTTGTCAGATTTTTTTTACCAGTGTTATTTCGAAAATTGTACTTTTTCATTAATAACAAATTTTGCACCGAACAAGAAAGGTGGAAATTTTTATACAAGATTGATAATTATTTATTACACCATATTCCAAAATTTCTACCCACGAATAATTTTTTTTCCGAAGTTATGAACAAAAAACCTTTTTCGCCCCAGAGGGTAGAATAATTTTATACCTTCATGTTTTACCGTCCCCAACAACATATCAAAAAATTACGCTGTTGCTAATTACTTGCGATTCAGAGGCTTTATTGACTGGCCTACAGTACAAAGGTGTGAGCGTGAAGGGCGAGAGATTTCAAATTCAAAAAATCAAGGGGAGACCCACTTTAGAAATTACGAATCTATGAATTCGTGGATTTCCTCTAATAATAATCAGTGAAAAAATAATGGTCTGATAAAGTTTTAAACAAGTCAATCATTACTCACTCTTGTTCTCCTTCAGTTTCTTCGAAGTGATGAGGTGCACAGAGAACATGAAGAATAATGAAGAAAAAGAAAACCCCTGTCTTCCACATTTTTTTCATATGAGAAAGACAACAACTTATTTCTGAGGCTGTGAACGAACGTTTCACGATAGAAATTTCATATTTATATTATTTTCATATCATATACTATACATAAATATTCATTTTTGCAATTGAATATTCAACTGTTCCAATTATTCGTGCATTTGTCAATGCTTGAACTAATTGCGAGCCACGAAGTGGCGAGTTTTTGAATGGAAGAGTGTTAGAATAAGCTTTCTCTACGAAAACTATACATTATTTTATCCAATTCATTGAATTTCAATTAATAATTTAAATTAATGGTATACTTTCATATATATTGTTTAGTAATTTTTGCATTCAAAAATGTTTGCGGGGCAACTTTTCAGTTTTTTCTGAAGAAATCGGTAAACCTAATATTTTTCATAAAAAGTGGTCCAATAAAAGATAACAAATAGTTAGAAAAAAATCCCGAATCCAGAGAGAGAACCAGTGGTAAGAAGTCTGAGGTACATAATTTGATCACTTCTAAGAGGCCAGTATAAAATTTTCTTATTGTCATGATGTTGCAAAATGGAGAATCATTTCTCGAAAAACAATCAAAAATATTCTGTCCAGGATTTTTTTAGGCAACCTATTTTTAATATGTATCCGAACATGGGAAATTTATTATAAAATAGGTTTCATTCCGTTATCAGTTCGGTGAAGGTCGATGTAGGTTCGGATCTTAGACTAACAGAACAGAATGTATTTCATGTTTCAGGTTTCAAGTACTCGCATCACTTTAGGAATCTTGTGTGCGTATTCTCATTCAAAACACTTATGAACTTATGTTTCTTGTTTTTTTGACGTGCCTTAGGCCTGCCTTAGTGATCCGTTCTCAATTGAACTTGAAATTGAGCTGTGACTGTACAGGTTGGTCAAAATTGGTGATACCTGAACTTCAACTTTTTAACCGAAATAGATAGAGGCAAATCAATGACACATTACGGTCGTTTTTTTTTTTAGGGAAACTGATAATGCCATCAACTGCATTCCTCAATCTTCTTTTGTTTTCGAATTATAGGCCAAATTTGAAATTTGGGCGATTTCAACTTTGGCATTACCTCCGTTTCTGTTTGTGCTAGAATATTGAAATTAAAACAATATACATACACTTTTTTCATAGCAGTTTAGTACTGTTTTTTTCCAAGAGGTTTCCTTGTTGAGCTATCACATAAGGTTGCGTTTTTTCTTAAGGAAACAATAGTTGATAATTACTCAGGAAGAATCATCATTTTGCGAAGTAAGTTGAATTTCACTGTGGAATTAAATCCCTCGACAAAAATTTTTATGAGTGAGAATTCGTGCGAAATACTGATATCTACGGATTCCAATGGAAATTTCGAGATTTCGGATTTCTACATACAGCTTGTAGAATCTCAGCTTTCTTTCAACTGCAAACATTATTTTGCATTAATTTTTGTGTCATAACGTTACAATATTGAAAATAGACTTCCAATCAGATTGAATAACCCGTTCTTCAAACCAAAGATATGCCGTGAAAAAAACAACACTATGTATTGTCTTCCGAATGTTTTTGAAATTTAAATGTGCCTGGGTTTCGAACTCAAGTAAGAAGGCGGTATTGAAGTGTGATATTTGACCATTTCTCCTGTTCATATGAAGGAATCGAGATCATTTATTAAATTTTTTCAGTTCTACATAACACTCAAGAAAAATTTAAATGTATTTGAAATGTATAATCTGATCAATAAAAACACAACGAATAGATATAGAAGAACAAAACACCAGATCATATAAAAACAGGTAACATAATTACTCAAATCAAAATGAGTATTATTTATCGCCTACAAATTGGAGGTCACCACCCAAGAGGGAACCCACGAGGCCATATGATGATGGGGTGCCCAATTCTAGTTCTCCATAGGGAAATCCATCCCTTGCAACAAAAGAAAACGTGATATCACTACACAAATCTCACTCCGTTCAAATGCAGATACTTAATCCACTGAACGCTAATAATAATAATAGCATTTAATTCAAAAAATGTTTACATAAAAACATGATTGAATCCGTCAAAGAAACTTAAAATTCACTATACAATCATGATTCATTAAATGATTTACACAATATTGTAAACTCTTCCAATGAATATGGTTCACATTCTATCAATAAGCCATGCAGTTTCTTCTTGAAAATTAAAGGATTGCTAATAAGTTGGTATTCTTTGGGTAGAGCATTGTACAGTTTAATTCCCATGTAGAGAGGTTATCTTTCTGTTAACGTTAAGGAATATAGTGGATACAGAAATGATTGTGTATGTCTTGTATTGCTTCTTGTTCTGAAATCTTCAGAATAGTTACTATGTTAAATAGTTTCATTCTTTCACGACCGGATATACTGACATTAAGAGAGTCTTCCGGGCTAATTGGCCGTGGTCTATTAGGAATTATTTCACTTAACGTTTCGCCTACAACTGCGGTAGGCATCTTCAGAGGATTCTTGGTCTGAGATTGTAACTCGACCGCCGAATTTCCGAAAGTGATGCTGAATTCGATCCGTTGGCCCAACTTATACCCTGATTAATGGCAGGAGAAGGTGGTGGGTTTACGCGCGCGATGTTGATTGGTGCATCGCTTTCACTTTGTATTGGCTTGATTTTGGTCTTTTCCAATACCGGCAACCGTGTGCTATGTACCAAAGGAGTTTTTTCCCTTCTGTTCATGTTCTTCTTATGTTTATATATCTCAATGGCTTCCATGTTCATCCTAGGATAGAAACTCTTGATGTTTGAAATAGCCTCTGCCTTCGAGAAATCAATATTGTGTCCATCTATTAGAGCATGTTCCGCTAGTGCGGATTTCTCTGTCTGATTATATATATATATATATTTATATATATATATATATATATATATATATATATATATATATATATATATATTTATGAAAAAGAGAGCTAAAATAATACATCAAATGTTGAAACAAAAAGTACCTAAGCTGAATTAAAAAAAAAACGGGGTATCATAACATTCTTTGTATGATACTATAGAATCATACGATACTATCAACACTAGTATCATACGATACTATACAGCCAGGGGAAAAAACCTCAGCCGAAAAAACCTGCCTCCCCGTGAACAAAATAACATAAAATATCAAATATCGGGAAAATCTTGAAAGACATCAGTGTGATCATCTTCATGTTATCCGTCGATGGGCTCGGATACACAGATTCTTCCCAAAACGACTCGTAAATCTTAATCTGAAATGAAAAAAGACAAAAGCAGAAAAGAAACCGATTATTCAGAATAAATCGAATGCATTTGCTACTTTAAAAAACATCAACATCAAGATTTCTTGGCCAAATAATGTTCGGAGGTTTATAAATATTAAAAAAATGAAAAAAAAAACTCCATCAATTTCCCCTTTCCGAATCTGTTGAATGTTACGAAACTGATAATTTTTCAACATAACATGCTAAACTTGTAAAAAATCAATTAATACATAACCTTTCAACTGTCCTCTTTCACGAGGATTTTTTTTCTGTTGCCGTGTGGGTTTCTTTCAGAAGAATCTCTTCGATACCATGTTCATCAGCTAATTTCGAGACGTAATCACACTATCCTTTCGAAATTCCTTCGATATTCAAATTCGAAATCCACAAATTGTTGCTCTCTGGTCGTGAGGGTTTTTTCAAACCAGATACGACCTTCCAGGTGATGATCTTTCGGCACTTCAGATGTTTGAAGACCGCTACGGGACCCCAATGAGAGGCAATCATCTCCCATAGATAAACCAAACATGTTATAACACAAGAAAACAGAATATTTTTCAGGAGCAAAAACTAAGACATATTACGAGAATTGTCATTCTGATTGAGTCGACAGCATCGTTCATGCTCCTAAATTCTCGTATTGATACTCCGTTTCGTTGTACCAATGTAGACTTTGCCGCAATCACAAGGTCCTTGGTAGTTCTGATCATTTGGCCAAGTTTTTGAGTTGGCTTATAGACAGTCTCTATATTGTGAGTCTTCAGTATTCTACCAATTCACGTATGGAAATTTTTGATCCTATTGCCCTCTGAATTTCTTTGACATTATATCTGTTAGCGACGAATGCATGCTGTAGATGTTCAAGTTCATCCTCCAGAAATTCCGTCTCGCACAATCGTTGGGCTCTGTGTACGAGTGTTTTCATAACTCCTCGTTTCTGTTGAGGGTGATGCTTGGAGTGCTTGTGTAGATATCAGTGTCAGTGTGGGTTGGTTTTCTATAAATCCTGTGTCCTAGCTTCCCATTAGGCTTTCTAGTGACCAAGACGTTTAGAAAGGGTAGAGCAACATCCTCTTCAATTTCCATAATGAATTGAATATTCGGGTGCCTACTGTTAAGATGGGATAGGAAAGCATCCAATTCTTCAAGTCCGTGACTCCAAACGACAAAAGTATTATCCACATAATGTAGCCATGTGGATGGTTTCTTTGTTGCCGTTTTAATTGCACTTTGTTCAAATTTTTCCATGAAGAAATTTTGGAATTAGAGGACTTAGAGGGTTTTCCATGGCGATACCATCTATTTGCTCATAGAATTCGCCTTTCCACCGAAAATAGCTGGATGAAAGGCAAAGTTCGAAGAGCTTTGTTATGTCATTCGGGAATAACTCAGACACGTAGTTAAGCGATTTCCTGATGGGAACTAGTGTGAACAGACAGCGACGGGCCCAAGGGGGGGGATGGGATGGGATCATCCCCCCCCAATGTTGAACGAAGTTGGCAAATTTTCAAAGCAGTTGGAAGATTTTCAAGGGAGTTGGAAAAATTTCCAAGTAGTTGGAAAAAATTTCAAAAGGGTTGGAAAAATTTCAAAGCATTGGGAAAAAATTCCAAAACAGTTGGAAAAAGTTCAAAGCAGTTGGTAAAGTTTCGAAACAGTTGAAAAACATAATTCCAAGAGAGTTATGAAATACGAAGGAATCTGAATTAGAAAAAACAAGTTTGCAATCAGTAGTTGACAATATATGTATAGCCGGCAATAAAAGGTATTTAACCCAATATTTTTACCATCAAGTGTTGGAAGAGATGCGGCCTCAAGAAATAGGTACCCAGTTGTAAATTTTTCAGTTACGTCGCATGGACTGTGTCATAAAAAAACCTTCTGGTATCATAAATTTAAGCTGTTACTTTCAGATAAGCAGAATCATCATTAGGTTCGCTCTTCGTACATTGTGTTATAGTATTGCGAATAAACAATATGTGTACATAAATTTAAATAATGAACTAAAAAAGATTCAAAGTGAAGTTTGAGTTATGTGGTGCCTTATAAAAAATTAAAAAAAAATATGAACGGAAACTGCACGAAGGAGAACAAGTTTGAGAGAAAATTATGGGTAGTGACCACAGAATATCAGAAGTCACAGTCACAACAACAATCTTTCAAAATACCAAATATATCCTCAATTCCAAACACTAATTGCAATGAACGCTGCAAAAGAGTTCGAAAGCGCCAACTCAAATTAGGAAATTTTGTTCAAAATTGTTTCTTCAATATGAATGATTTAGGTCGAAACCGTTTCCCTACCAAATCGGAGATCTGTTTCTTTTTTAAGAAGTATCTTGATTTATGACACACACTTTTTCTGTGTAAACTAGGGAGTTATTTTGCTTTTCTTCATTTCATAAAATCTGTAAGCAAAAGTGAGGCTCATTATTTATCAAACGAAATATATTTTCTGAAAATTTTGTTCCTGTTATTCTGTGAAATGGACCCTTGTTAGGGATGAGCAGTTTCAATATTTTGAATCTCATCAAAATGGTAAGTAATTTACTTTGATTTTTCATCTACCCAACATTCAATCATATATATTTCTTTATTTTATGAAATCTGCTTTTTTGTGAAAAATATTTTGTTTCATGATGCTTGAAATTTTGAGATACACCAAATAATGAAACTGAACTAAATTGGAGAATGAAACAAAAATTGTGTCTGAAAGTATCGAACATACTTCAAGGTACTCCTCACAATATATCCCTCCCAATATTAACTCCTTTCACGGAATGAACAGAATAGGTTTTTCCGAGAAAATATTTTCTCTGATGGAAATGCGCCGTGCCTTCGCTCTCAGATTCCACGAAATGAAGAAAATCTACAAAACTGAAGAAACAAACAAGTAGTGTTTTCCAAAGTTTCAAGCAACATCAAGATACTCTTTATGAAAAAAAAACTCAATAAAATTTATTGTATGTTCGGTAGATGGAAAAAAAGTTAATCACTCCTCACTCTGTTGAAATTCATCATTTTGAATTTTTTCAACCGAAACAAATATTATACCAAAATATATATAACGAATTCCTGTCAATTCAATGTCCAGTTGGAAAATTTTCGATGGATGTCCCCCCCCAAAAATTTGGCTTCGGCCCGTCCCTGTGAACAGAGACATAACATCAAAACTAACGATCGGTCATTTGGTCCCAACTGGATGTTTTGCTTGTAGAAAAGCTGTTGTGTCCGAACCGGAAGTGTTATGTACACCATGGTTCATCATGGCTGTAAAAGGTAGTGAGTATACTCGCGCGATGTTGATTGGCCAATCGCTCCCGCTCCGTATTGGCTTGATCTTTGTTTTTTCTAAGGTCGGCAACTAGGCGCTATGTAACAAAGGGGTTTCTTCTTTTCTGTTCATGTTGTTTTGATGTTTATAAATTTCAATGGCTCCCATGTTGAGCCTAGGATGAAACCTTCTGATATTCGAAATAAGCTCTTACTATATATAAGAATTGAATCATTTCATAGATTCAATTTCTGGAACCTCAGAACTAGTGGGAAATGTCGGATGTCCCAATAAAAATTCATTCTTACACCAGTTCAAATAAAACTATCTTTTTCTCAAGTAAAACTTACTGAAAAATTTCATTTTCTAGACCGTCTTGCCAATTCACGCTACTAACAGACGCATGCATTCATACCTGAAATTTTCTGGGCTTTTAATTTTGATGCACCTTAAATAGTAGATAGTTGAAGGCGCTGGCTAAGGTTGATTTGGAAGTTAACGAGTTCTCGCTGTATGTAGGCGAAGCCTTCAAGAGATTTTTTCAATGTGAAAATAATTAAGATACTCAGATTGAAAAGAAAGGTTTAATTAAGTCAATCCCTACTCACTGTTGTTTTCCTCCAGTTTCTTCGATGTGATGTGGTGCACAGAGAACATGAAGAATAATAAAGAAAAAGAAAACCACTGTCTTCCACATTTTCTCGAGATGTGAGAAACTCAACAACTTATTTCTGAGGCTGTAAACAAACTTGATATGTTAATTTTCACGATTGAAGTTTTCTTTTTCATATCTTATACTATGAATATTCATTTTTGGAAAAACATATTGAATATTCAACTGCGCCAATCATTTTTGTGCATTTCTTAATGCTTGATTGGTTTTTTGAAATACAAGTGCAGAAGGCACTGATATTCTTCCACGAGTTCAAAATTCGATGGCGATATGTTGAATGAATGAGTGTTAGAATAAGCCTGCTGTATATTTGTTATAAATTATTTTCTCCAATTCATTGCATATTTATTTAAATCACAGGATTATTTCCATAAATGTCGTTTGGAATAGCATTGGAAAATATTGATTGGCAGAACTGTTTTCCATGTCATTAATTTTACAGAAATTAAATATATTCGTGGCAGGAGGTCAACATATGTAATCAATAAATATTGCCATGAAAACTGTGCCGAAATTATAATATTCCCGTACTATTTTGTTCCACAAGATGTGGTAGAATGAACGCATTTGATTTATTACAAAAGCACTCAGAGCGGAGAACGGCCTTTTTCGCAGACCAAACCTAATCATTTTGTTCGTTTAACCCTTTACTGCATGATATATTAAATAATTGAAAAAAAAAATTTTCTGGGTGAATGATTTAATTCAGGCTCCAAAATTAATGATAACTTTTTTTTCGTAAGAAAGTACATGCATTTAATTTTTTTTTCAGAAACCATAAATGGGTTCGTATGCATCAAAGCCTTAAACCCAGTGGACATATATGGTTTCGTATGCACACTAAGTATATATGATTAGTTTTTTCAAAGCCTTATCATATTCAAAGAAATTAAGGTAATGAAGCATTTTATTGAATCTGATGCTCCACTCAAAACTTGCTGTTCATAACCCCATTTATCCGGCTTTGCTGGATTATACTGTTTGAGTTTGTGCCTTTGGTAGGTATCATCTGCTCGTCTACCACTAAATACTCTTCGATTGGAATTATCAATAGGCGCTGTCGAATTTCCTCTATCAGTGGACTTACTTTGAATAGTTTATCTTTGTCTGAGAATTCTTCTTCCGTCTCAGGTACAATAAAATTGCTTATAAATGAAATGGCGGATATAGGAAATCAAATCATCATCGCTTAGGCCACGCTTAGGTATCTCGTGAGTATGCTTATTTTGCCCATAAAAGCGCTCATCAGAGTCTATTCTGTCACCAAGAAAGAAAAAGATAGCTCCGCATGAAGAAACTTGAAGCAAATTGAAACGAAACCGTGCTCATTCACAAATCATAGTATATGCATACGAAATCACATATGTCTAAGCGAAGAAAGAGAAGAATGCATACGAACCAAGATATGGTTTCGAAACAATTTGTGTTGTAAATGGATGGAATTGAAGAAAAGTGAAAATCTATTGTAATGAATACAAACTAGAGGATATGTCACAGGACAAAATATTTTTTTTTGCTCGAAAAACTCATCTGTTCATTCCTAAATATTTTTGATAAGTGGAGAGACGCACGTGCATAAAAACAGTCACAACCACACAACCAATATCTGGAAAAGTGGGATTATATTCAAGAGGCATACGACCATAAACAAAATGTATCCAGCAAGTGTTCCGAAATAGATAATATTTCTGCGCGTATACTGAAGAAGATAGGAACTGAAATCGCACCTCATTTCACCCATATAATTAATCTGTCAATAAGCTCAGGCGTATTTCCCAATCTTTTGAAGAAAGCCAGAGTTTTGCCCATTTACAAGAAAAATTATGTACATGATATTGCTGATTACTGACCAATCTCTATTCTCAGTGTATTCTCGAAAGTTTTTGAAAGAATTGTTTTCAATGGTATGATGAACTATTTGGACAAGTACAATATACTGGACACTGCCCAACACGGCTTCAGGTCAGGTCGCTCTACTCACACGGCTGCTTTATCTTTCGTTGAGTTTGTACATGTTTGTAGCTGGACTTTTTTTTTTATCTATCACGAGCATTCGATAGCCTCTCCGTCGAGTTCATCATTGATAAATGCTACAACATTGGTTTCAGAGGTATATTTCTAACATGGCTACGAAGTTATTTAGAAAGTAGAATTATACCTGTCAAGGTCGAAAAATCCTTTTCGCCAGAAGATAATATCAATTTGGGAGTACTACAGGGATCGGTACTCGGACCACTTATCTTTTTGCTATTTATTAACGATTTACCTGTGATTTTGAAGAATATGCTATGTTATCATGTTACACATATATTAATTTTTTCTTGAGCATTTTGAGATTGTTCTTGTTTGCTGATGATACTTCAGTCGTGATTAGTGCCAAGACGTTCGATGAACTACAGACTTTATGTCAACTGTTACTGCAGTATTTTTAGACTGGTGCCGTGAAAATAGTATAAAAATTAATATCAGCAAAACCGAATGCATCCACTTCCAAAATAGAAATCATAATCTCAATAAGTTAACACTGAGATTTTCAAATCATGTGATTGGGAATTCGTCTTGAAGTGGTGCTCGCATTTACATTATCTTTTGCAAAAAATGGAATAGCTCTCATTATGCTTTAAGTCGAGTCAGGTCATTGCTTCCGCTGTGTTCGCTCATGAATATGTACTATAGTTTGGTGTTCAGTCACCTATCGTACAACATCTTGTTATGGGGTAATTCGACAGATATTGGGAGAGTCTTTATTTTTCAAAAAAGAATACTGCGAATGATATTCAACGTATCTCCACGTTCCTCCTGTAGACCAGTTTTCTTGGAACACAGAATCCTGACACTAGCTTTCATTTTCATTTTCATTTTCAAATGTTTGGTGTTCGTTAAGGAAATTGAGAACAGTCTTGTTCAGTTGTCGAGCTTTCATTCTCACAATACTAGGAATATGGAAATATTGATGATTCCCAAACATAGAACATCAAAATTTGGAATGACACCTAGGTATCAATCTATTAAGATATTTAACCATCTACCATCTAGTATTAAGTCGCTTAATGTTGTTAAATTCAAGAGAGTTGTTAAGTCTCTACTTCTGAAGAAATGTTTTTATAGTATTAATGAGTATTTTAATGATAATCTAGAAAATATCTGAATTATTTTGCATTTGTGACTTGTCCTATACATACTTGTTATGTCTGAAAGGATTAATAAATTATTATTAATATATTATTATTATTATCATTTTTCTTTAATTTCTGGACCTTGGCAATATGCCACGAACGCTGCAGTTGCTCACGTTGAGATCCTAGGTGAGCTTGCATTGCGTTTCAAATACATGGTCCAAAATTCAGAATGTCTTTATCTCATAAAAAAATCACTTCGAGGGTTGAGACATTGTTTTTTTCTTTATAAGGAGAAAAAATCTTATCTAGTTGTTATCTATTCTTATACATATCGATGGCCAAGAATGAATATCACATAATTCAAGAAATAAAATCGTCACAGGAGAAGCAAAGAACTTACCAGCTTTTGGAAAGTAAAGTTACTCACTCAGAATTTAGTACCTGAATGTATTACATTTTATACCAAGTAAGCATAATCCCATCAACAGTAAGAAAATTACGACCTTATCGGCTATTTTTTTTTTTGAGATACATTGTTTTCATTCTAGACCATCTATAAAAAAAAAACACTTTTTTATGATAATTTCGAATTTTCTTATCAATTTGTAATGAAAGATAAGCCTTATCTTTCATTTTAGGAAAATTGAAAGATATAAGGAATACAATGGAAAATATTCGAGCACTCTATAACTCTCTCAGAAGTTTTAATCCTCGCGATTACGGAACTTAATTGTAATATACCCTGTATAAACTAAGGTTCTGAAAATTTCTCGTAAATTTCGAGCTTGAATACGATTTGCGGGAAAGTTTTCAACATTCTGCCATAATTTTTTTTTTTATCAACCCACACAGTATATAACGATATACTGTTATATTTCAGGAGATGTTCTCACTGGACTGAACTGCCTGAGTCCAGTGAGAACATCTCCTGAAATATAACTCCTGAAGATGCCAGACACTCGAACTGGCGAAACGTCGAGAACTAATCTGCGACGACGGCCTAAATGCTCGAAAGAACATGTCACAATATGTGCTTAGTCATCGTTTTCGGGATTACTTTGAACTTGTTCAATGAAGCTCAAGACTCGGTTTTTTCTTGTAGAAAATGTTCCTTTCTTACAAAAGAAAACATGGTGCAGGAAAATGTGCATTTCAGTTCAGTTTCAGAAATCTTAGAGAAAGCTCCCGGTGAGATAAATTTAAAAAAAAAAGTCTTTGGGTGAGTCAGAAGAGGAAGGAGCCTTCTTGTTTAGTGAAAATCATCTTCGCCCATATCTGAGAAGTTAGGACTAGATAGTTCAGTTATATTTATTGTTTTCTGATACCTATCTCTTTTCTATTATTACAAAATATTAGTTTAGTTCAGTTTAAACCTACTCTATTTTCTGGAAGACTTTTTTTTTCATAAATTTTTTGTAATAATGAATGCCTGATACTGTTTTGAAAAAAAAATTATTTTATATTATTTATTTGTGTTGCATATTTGGTTTCTCTTTGAAAAAGAGACGATTTTCAATATAAATTGAGGTGATCAAAAAAACTTAGGGAGTCGTTCAAAGTAACTCCGATTTAGCTGATGTAGGGATACATATTTCTTTGGGATGATTTATTCGCTATCTGACCGGAGATATATAGGTTTGAAACAAAAATCGTTCAAAGTTAACCCATTTCACGGTACTCACATTTGTGAAATAATCTGAATATTTATATTAAAAATTGGAATTCCATTCAATTTCAAAATTGATAATTGAGCGTAAACCCTCAACAACCATCGTTTGCAGTTTGATATAGGTAAAAGATTATGAAACTCGAGAAAAATACTACATCAGGCAAAACTGCAATTGAAAAACTCTCAATTCAATTGAAGGGCATATCAGTCAGCATTGTCTTTCATTCTTTAGAGGGATTCATTTCTTTCCGAAATCTTTGATTTCGTTTCTGGCTCTTGTGGCTCCACATTATCCTTGCAGTATTGTTCACGTTGTTTTTCATTTATTTTCATATTCTGCATATATTTCAGGTATATATGTAATGTTACCAGTTTTGTCTCTTTTTCTTATTTATACATTTCAACTTGTGAATATTATTCAATATGTACCTACACATCTTGAGATGTTTTATCTTTTTACACTCCATGCATTATTTTATGTATACACTTATTTCATTATTTCATTCGAACACTAAAGGACCCCGAACACTTACTCTGGAAATGCGGGCCCAGTGAATTCTCCCTATTTTTATATATTATGTTTATATCAACCTGAGGAACAATATATCAGATTTTTCAGAGTTGCAGCTCCAAAAAAATTAATTTTTAAATTATGATGTTAATTATTCATCTAATTTTCAGAATTTCATCATTGAACCTTGGGTTCTGAATAACAAGAGACCACAGATATCGAGACACCTCCCACCACATTAAATTTCGATATACAGGCTGTTTCATTCATGAAGCTGTATAAGTATCTAAATGTAACTTCGTTAGTGACTCTGGGACCACCCTGAGTTTTTTCAAAATATTATACAAATAGTATGTTGTTCTGTGTGGAAAGTTTCATCAATGTGCAAAGAACAGTTGCGAAATTATGCGGGTTTTAATTCGGATTTCATACAATTTTTCTTCAGAACTTATATGTAGTTAGCATTGCTGACAAGTAATATAGGTTTTCGTTCAGTATAAATATCATGATAGGTATTGACAGTCGATCCAAAGGTGTTTTTATTTAGGAATGTACAGGGTGATTCAGTTATATTGGTCCCCCTAATTTTCTCTAAAACGTCCAAATATTTTTTCATTTTTTGAATGGCGTTTTAAACCAGTCAATGTTGTCTTGGTATGCGCGTAAAAATCTGCGAAAAAAATAAAGACGCGAAGCGTCGAAGCGCTATCAAAATTCCTCCTTTCCAGAAATATACCTTTTTATCGTGTCATTCGAAAGAAAATTTTATTTTGAATTTTTTTCCGAATACCATTTTTTTCCATTTCTAACCGTCAGCGATCTTCAGCATGTTCCACGTTAATTCTATTCCATTGATTTTTTTTTTTGTGTTGTGATAGTATGAGTTTATTTGGAGACATTAGATATGATTTTGCGTCTTGAATTCAAGAAGGTTAGTTTTTTGTAAAAGACGAAATATATGGCTACAGCAAGGATGGTCTCCATGCCACAACGTTGCCATTGTGAAGCGATATTCAGATCAAGAATTCGAAAATGAATGGATAGGAACCAATGGAAACATCGGATATCGCCAGAACTAACGCCCATTACCTTGAAAAATATGGTATACCAAACTGATTTTAATAACTTGGACCATTTGAAAATGAATATAAGAAAGGCATGTGCCCAAGTGGAACTTATAATGGAATAGGGATATGTTATAATTTATGTATGCCAAGGAAAAGGGGGCCCAGCGGATTTTCCTCATATTGAATTTATACACGACACGATAAAAAAGGTATGTTTCTGGAAAAAAAAAATTTATAGCCCGCGACGCCTGGCGTCTTTATTTTTTTCGCAGATCTTTACGAGAATCCCAAAATCAACATTGACTTGTTCAAAACGTCATTCACAGAATGAAAAAATAATTGGACGTTTTAGAGAAAATTGGGGTTACCAAGATAAGTGAATCACCCAAGCGAATTGAGGAAATTCTTGATACCGAATTATGTCCATCCTCTACATTCCTAGATGCAAACACCTTAGGACCGACTGTCAGTACCTATCCTAAAATTTATACTGAACGAAAACCTACATTAATTGTCAACAATGCTAACTACAGCTAAGTTTTGAAGAAACATTTTATGAAATCCGAATCAAAACCCGAATAATTTTGCAACTGTCCTTTGTACATTGATGAAACTTTCCACACAGAATGAAATACTTCTTGGTATCATATTTTGAAAAACGCAGTGTGGTCCGAAAGTCACTAACAAAGTTATATTCAGTTACTTATAGAGATTCATGATGCAACCTGTATAACGAAACTTAATGAAGTGGGAGGTGTTTGGAAATCTGTGATCTCTTGTTATTCAGAACCCAAATTTGGAAAGTGTGCGGGGTCCTTTTTTTTATATACAGGATGAGTCTTTGACTTGTACATATATTTAAACTGTAGATTCCTGAGGTCAAAAGAAACACTTTTTTCATCTTCCATTTTTTCCGATTCGTCTTCGTTGAAAAGATTGAGGCTGTCAAAAATCCATGAAAAAATGTAATTTTCAGTTATATTTCGCAAACGAATCGGTTGAATGAAGTGATTTTCGGAATATGGTTTTTCGTGAACGTGATTGATCTATCCCCATCACAAAATTCCACCAACATCCGCCAGTTTCTCAATTATGACCATAACATTCCATAAATTCACCAGAAATTCAAAGAGTCTAATTGTAAATATAAATTCAATAAGATGAGATGAATATTCATTCATTTTGGAAAATAAAAGTATTCTTGATATTTTCTTGTAAAACCCGCCGTTTACGAGTAATTCCATATTGAAAGAAAAAATTTTTCTGAGAAATTCCATGAATTGGGTACTTTGGCTGAGTGTAACTCTGTCGAAAATATGCACAGAATTCAATTTTTGCTAGGTTGTCACGTTGAAAATCATCACGTTTAAATCCGAGAATTTATGTTCTGGATAGACAAGGTTATTATGAATGGAAGAGCAACGGACTTTGGAAATTGAGTTATATTAATGAGCTCACCTCTACTACTTCGATTCACATCCTTATTTATTCGAGCAAATTTACACACTTCTTTCTGAATACCTAATACTTCAGGCAAGTTACATTTTTTTTAAAGGGGATTGTTCGTTAGAAGCCCTAACTTCCCGTTATCATTAAAAGCCAGAGTGAATGCTCCACCCAGAGCAAATCATGTTGGTGTCTCTGGCACCTCCATCCGAATCTCAAGATAGGTACACTTGACACACGCGATCACAATTCGGCCACATTATTCACAAAACTGCTGTTAACAACGTTTTAATTGAAAATCACGATACCATTAATTCCCAATTTGAATTGCTTGTCGATCACTCTATGCGAAACAACGATCAACATAGAAAAATCGCGATAAATCTGCTTTGTCAAAATTAAAATTTTTTCCATTTCATTAAATTATGAAGTATATTAGACATAATGATGAGTATCTTCTGAAATGTTAAGTCAAATTCTAGATAACAAATCATTCACAACAGTGTGATAATTGAAAAAAACTATCAAAACACAATGACATTCGATCATTAAGTGTTAAGTCTATGCACACTCTATTAATAATAGGTCTATGACCTATGGTTACGGAGTTCTAACCTAACTGGCAACGTTCAGCTTAGCGGTGAAGTTCAATTCAATATTCAATGACATTTGTTTATGTTTGGAATTAATGGTTATGATTCTGTTGGAGAACCTCAGAAAATTTTATAAACCACGATAAATAATGATTACATACTGAAGATATAGGTGATAGTAAGCTGAATACTTCATTATCAATAATGGAAAAGAAATCGAAAGAAGAATATTCAACATTTGCCGCTAACGAAATTCTGTATGAAGTATAAGAATTCTTTGTAGGTACATTTTGTACATTCGGTAATTATTCAGAACTAACAAAATCGTACTTCATCTTTCGTCGAATAGGATTGAAAAAGTAAGTTGACGCTTGTTTTCATTGTACAGTTGGTTATTATTTCCAAGTTTTGAATGGCAGGCATATATTATATCTATGACTATGATATCCAGGAGTGGCATAGCTCATTATGAAAGTTTAAAATGGCTATATCTTTTTTTCTTGGCCGAATCGGAAAAAATAGTAAAGGAAAAAAGTGTTTCTTTTGACCTCAGGAATCTACGGTTAAAATATATGTACAAGTCAAAGACTCACCCTGTATATATACACTTAATTTATCATTTTATCTTTACAATTATCGTCTTACCTAACGGTTGTTCATTCACAGATGTAATTCATTATTTCATCTGAACATTAAATTTATTAAAATATCAATTTCATATATTCATACTTCTCTTGCAACAAAACTACTAATCTAGTAGTTTTGTCTTTGGTGGCACTTATATTCATGTTTCTTCCATTATATCTATGACATGTGAAATTGTAAGAACAATGCTCTGTATTTCTCTCTCTTTTACTCAATGTCGTTAATTCAATAGAACATTCAAATGTCCTATCATTGAAGCTGTCCTACTGTATAAAGGAATCTCACAATTCGTAATTGAATGTTGAATCACCCATTACATTTTCTGAAAAGCATCGAACGACTCCATGTTTTCCTAATCTACAAAGATTCAGAGTTCTCGTTTTCTTGATACCTAAAATTCCCCTCGTCTCGAAATCTCGTAGAGTGTCACAGAGTATACAGGGATTGCAAGTAATTTAAATTTGATTGGTCGGTACTTCGAATGCTGGTTATATTTTCGGTTCCATTACCCTGCACTTGGTAAATAAACTGGCTCTGAGGAAACAGTTTTCTCCAGCAAAATTTATGAGGGATTTGTGTCCCACCTACAGCGGTGTTCGAAATTAATTTGAGGATATAATTGGAATTTTTACAATCGGCTGTTTTTCATGGTATGAAAGTGAAATTTACGTCGTGAGCTTTAGCAGGGGATAGGATGATTATTGTTTATTATCTTCCATTATGAACTTTCAGACACCGGAATGTTCAGAATTTACTGCATGAATATTAGATTTTAAAGCTATGTGAATGTTTATCTGACCTACAGCTAGCTTGGTTAATCCCAACACGTTAAACACTTTTTCATTATATTTTCTCGAAAAATGGAAATGGAAATTCACCCTCTAGCTTCTTAGACTGGAATAACTAAAGAGTTATTCCAGTATGAACTTCCATAAAGTCATAAAGATGAAAGTTTAAAATGCCTATTTTTTTCTCTAGGCTGAATAGGAAAAAAATATTTCTTTTGACCTCGAGAATCTCTTGTTGAAATATATGTACAAGTCAAAGACAAAAAATTAAGAGTGTTTGCAATAATGAAAACGGATTGTGCTGAAATTTAAAGATACAAACCGTTCACGTATTTTATTTAAAAAACTGATTAAACTGTTTCTTTCAAACTTGAAATTATTTTCGTGTTATCACATGATTTAAATGAAAATTCTGCACATCAAATGCCTCATCTTTATAATAATGTCCAGAAATTTTTGCGGATTCTGAAATTTCGTGTGCGGTCTGCTTACATTCCTGTTATTATTGTTCCTTCATGTTTCGACATGTCAAAGGTGTAGATTTCGTAGGAAGTTGTTCCCAGAATTGATCTCTGTGAGACTTTTCATTTTATCATCTTGCCATCTACTGTTTTTTCAATACCTTTCATAAATGGTGATGATATCTCCATCTTGCAAATTTTCGTCTAGCACAATATATGCGAGATATCGATATCAGTCCTACATATTTTTTTCTTGTAATATTGTTTCCCTGTCTTGCTTTTTCCCGCTACCAGAGCAGGATTAATCATGTGGGGGGCCTTTAGGCAGTACAATTTTTGGGGGCATTTTTCAACCATCATTAGAATTTGTGTTCTCTTGTATTGGGCAATCGCCTAATCTGCCTTATGGTCAATCCAGCGCTGCCCGCTAGGCTTGCTCGTCAATTTCTTCCTCTTCAAGAATTTTCCTAGATCTTTCTGGTGGGCCGTTTTTACCTAGTTGATTGATTATTGGTAGATGAATATTCTTCTGCTTTCTTCTAATTCGTGTGTACTTCAGGTACGCTTTCATCGTTAAAAAAACTCCAAAGAGTAGAGTAAAAACTTATGCTTACTCTACCACTCCAAACCTCTTCGTGTCTTGGTCAGCGCAGATACAAATGTCCCCTACCCTTTCTGGACACACTGTATAATCATCGATCTATTCAGGAGTCATTAGTATCCAACCAAAAACATTTTCATGTAAGATATTGCCTAGACGAGGCCGTATTTCTAACATTTTCCAAAAATTATCAGATCTCAAGTAGAGCCCAGCTGTTAACTCTACACGCTTCATCTTCACAAGTCCTTATTTCATAAACTCTAAGCCGTGATCGAAATTAGTGACTTGGCCGTTTCTCTTTCGCCACGAGAGCGTAAGGTGAAAAATTCATTCGCTGGTCATAACTTTTCTGTTATACAATAGTTCTTATAGTAACGAAACGGCCAAGTCACTTATTTTGACTAAAGCATAGAGTTTTTGAAATAAGGACTTGTGAAGGTGAAGAGTGTAGAGTTAGCAGCTTGGTTCTGATAACTTTTTGACAATGTTAGAAATACGGCCTTTTCTTGGCAATATCTTACATGAAAATGTTTTTGGTTGGATTTCAATTCTTTTTGTACGTTGTTTATGAAAGAATCCTTTAATTATGTTTATTTTTCCCCAAGTCAAACTAATTCACAATTCATGTTCGAAAATCAACAATGTACGAACAATAGAAGTATGTATACCATTTCCTACCTAGGTTCAAGCTGCGATGGCGATGTATTTGGGAGCTGCCATCACAACCTTTGTATAAAGAATGATATCATTATACAATGATCACAACGGGAAATTGCACAATGGAAACTGTGGTTGAGGTTATTACAAAGTAATTGTATTTGGTGTAAATACACATGAGGCGTTTTAGAAGCTCTTCATTTTATCCCCTTATTCAATTTGTGGGGGCAATTTTCACTGAGAATTCTTGCATATTTTTTTTTAACATTTATAACCAGCAGTACTCCATATGTATCAATTTTCAGACAATTAGCATCAAAGTTATACATCCTCTGGTTCTAAGGGTTGGGGGGGTGAAAGTTTCAAGTTAAAGAATTTTTCCGTAGTTGGTGTACTGAAACTAGCTCACATACCCAATTTCAAGTTGATGGGATATCGGGAAGTACCCTAACAGTTTTCATGATCATCAGTGAGTGAGTGACGAAATCGAGGGTATTTAGATATCTCTAAAATCTGAAGTGTACGAACTCTGCACTTGAAACTTTTCAGGTTTGATAAGTTTGCTATTGACATTATATCCTGAAAATTTTTTTTCAAACTCAAGTTATGAGTTCAAAAATACGACGAAACACTTCGAGAAAATATAGGTAGTGCCCCGGCGCGGCGCTTCACATCGCTCGTCTTGGCGGGGGCACTACGGTGCCCCCAGATTTAATGTATGGAACGGAAAAGTTACTATGCAGAAGTAGCAGTTTTCAATAGCTTGGTTACGAAAATATCGTTGAAATAACGTTAGCACCTCGTTTCATCTAACTGTACTCTACTTTTTGTCAGAGTATTTGTTCATTACGATTTTTTCCGGTTATGTCAGTGCCTTTTATGCATTTTCATTGTACCATTCTGAAAACCCTATCATAACATGTCGATTTAAACTTTAAACCATCGGAATGTACCCATTTTCCGTGCGGCCGCACCGTGAAAAATTTTACGGTGCGCTAATTTGTATCTTTTATGTGGCTCTAGAAACACAGAACAACTATTTTATCATGACATCAGATGTCAGTGTTTTGAGTACCTAATTATTGTTCTACAATATCGAAATGAGTTCTCTTGAAGAACAAATATCGCTAGAATGGTATAATGGAAAATATCATTCATTACACGTCCAGAATAGTATATAACATTACAGCAAAGTAAGAGGGTTTTTACCCTCCTTGAGCCAGTAAAACCCGTTACCTTGCGTGTATTGTTTTATATTTTATTTGTTTCTCATTTGTAAAAAAAATAGATAAATTCCAAAAAAATCTCAATAATTTGTCGCAAATGTCGTAAGCTATGGAAGCGTTGCCATGAACATGTCTGTTTATTTTTCCTTACATTTGTTTTGGCTAGAGCGAAAATGAATTACCAAAAGAAATTATTGTGGCAGCCAGCAGTGTAGCATCAAGTTTATTACCTGCAAAATCAGCTTCAAGGTACGAGCGAGAATACGACGACTTCAAAAAGTGGCAAAACAAAAATAGTGAAGATGTTTTGTTGGTATACTTGAATCAACTATCAGCTAGATTCAGCCTTAATACTTTATGCTGAAAAGCCGCTTGGAAATTAAAGAAAATGCCCCTGTTCGCAGATTTGTTTTCCTTAAAAAATTTATTGAAAAAAATTACGTTTAGTTGTCATTTGCAGATTTCAAAAGGTAATAGCGTTTCTGAAACAAAAAAATGAGCGTTATACGCCAAAAAAAGCCAAAGTATTAAGTAAAGAAAAAGCTGAACAACTTCTTTTACATGCTCCTGATGACCAGTGGTTGCTGGCGAAAATTGTAACAAAATTTGGGATTTTTGGATGTTGTCAATGTGACGAAATTCTCTCCTCAAACATGAATGATGTAGAAGATATGGAAAAATATGTTATTGTGACATTGCGGCAAACAAAAAAATTCAACAACAAGAAGATTCACCATAACCGGTGATGGCTGCAACTTCAAGCCCTGCATGTTATACAGAAAATATGTAAATCTTCGGCCTCCTGGAACAGAAAGCCTAAGATTTTTTCTGACATACCGACATGGAAAGTGCATTTCCCTTAATGCTGGCCAGCACACTATCGGTGGTGTCCCAAAGCAAATAGCGAAATATTTAGGTTTGAAAGACCCAGAGTTATACACCGGCCACTCTTTTCGCAGAACTGGAGCTACTATGGTTGCGGATTTGGGTGGAGATATTTTAGCACTAAAGGGTGCAGGAGGGTGGAAGAGCACCGAAATTGCGATGAGTTATGTCGATGATTCGGTCAACAAAAAAATCGAAATGTCTAGCAAATTATTTGGTAGTAAGGAGAGTACAAATGTTCTGCAGTCCTCGAGTTCAGCAGTTTCTGAGTCAATGGATGGTTCATCTTCAGTATCAACTCTTTCATCATCAAAAATCTGTGTTACTGGAAATAACAATTGTACCATGATTTTCAACATATATGATGATAAAACAAAATTTTCTAATGTAAATTATACGACTAACTAGAAATTTTGAAAGTTAACTGTCAGTTTTACAAGTTAGTGACTTGATAAAATGAACTTTCTTGATTAATATTGTGTTTTTGGAAACTGACGTTTACAAATGAAAAACAAATAAAGGTTTTTTCCGTGCTTGCACGAGTTCACGTGTGACTCGTAATGAAATATACTATTGTGTAGTCACTCGTTCTATGGATAGTATAACAGAGTCCCCTTCATTCATGAAAATGGATAACGCCGAAAATTTGTTGATAGATGCAGGTATAAATAAACAGTAATTTCTATCGGAATAAATTGAATGTTTGGAGAGGCAACAAGTAAACATTAATTTTATGGAGAGCCATTCATTTGACGAAGAGTTTGAAGACTTCCGATTGTAAACGGAGCGAATCTGTTTGCTGATGAGCTGGGACAATTTCCTTCAATTTCAACACCGAATTCGTTATTTTCCTTAGTTAAAATTCGGTAGGCGAGGGTCTCGGAGATGGGAATTGTTGTCGTTGGTAAGCATAACTCAAGGGTGTAAAAGTTGAGGGAAACTCACTGAGAAACGTCTTTGATGGAAGAATTTTCATTAAAATGGCAAATTGGATATTTTTGAGCATTATGAGGGCGTAAAATCCCCTTGATTCATCTCCATCTAAGTTTTCGGATACAGAAATTATTTTCAGTGGATAACCAAGATCTTATTCATCCGAACAGGACAAAAAAAATTTACGGAATTTCGTCCTTTGATTGGAATGAAGATAAATACAGCTCATCAGGAAAACAGAAACGAAATATTCAAACGAGATATTTATGTTTGCTTTTCAGAAGAATTTGGTTGAGAGCCCTAGTTGTGAGTGTGGGAAAGTTGAGGAGGCAATAGAACATCTTATAAATCGTTGTCCTATTTATAAATTTATAGGTGGTATACATCAAGTAACGAATTTGATGAAAATTTAAATTATCATAAATAATTGATTGTTTTTTTCTGCTTTCGTTTTTTTTAGATTGAGAATTTCGAATAGATTGGTAAACACTGTATTTTCCTCTGTTCAAGAAAGAATTCTAGGGTGCTCGGGAAAAGGAGTATAAGTCATTAAATGGCCGAAATGAGGTATGTCCAGATACTTCACCTTAATAACGAACTCCACCTTCTGGTAAAAAAAATTGAGTCGTTTGTAATATTACAAGGAGAATATAACTAAGTTCACAATAGTAAATTATAACATTCCCATAAAAAAAAACAAATAAAATTGAACTACCAAAAACCACCAATTTTGACTTATACTCCTTTTCCCAAGCACCCTAGAATTACATAAAGATGTTCTTCAATAGCACGTACATATACTCGAAGATTCTCCGATTTACATGTTTTTAGTGCTGGTGTCTTTACTTGACTGCTAGTATCATACGCAGAACTGTTTGGTTCGCCGTTGCACTAACCTCAACTAGGTACTTTTTTGTTTTAATATGTATTGCATTAGTTTCGCCCACTCAATCAAAAGAATGAATCGGGTCCGACAATTGAATTGTCCGTCTTTGAAATTACAAAATCTCTATTAGTTTTCAACATTTTTGAATTCACTTTCCTGCATATGAAAGCATGAATCTTTCGAGAAATTTATGACAAAAATCTAATTTCTCGAAATCAAATTTCTCGACGAAAAAGTGGGTTATCTATATGTTCAAAGAAGAAACAGCTAGATAACAATTTTCTCGGATTTTAGAGGGGACAACAGTTGAGAAAATGGTCTCAGATATGATTTTATTATTCCTAAGAGGTGATGAACAACTTTGAATTTTCCTTAGACATGGAAAAATTCTCATTAACAGATAATCTCGGTGTAATTTTCAGTGACGGAAGTACAATTGAAATCGATTGGAAATCTTTGATGATGAATCGAACTGGATTTATCATGTAAATTAGGGAGAACGATTATAAAATAAATATGAAAAGTTCACTTTCAGCTTGCAGGAGAGTGCAAAACAGTTCAAAGTATGGATTCTGAAACAACAGCTCCCAATTACGTTAATTCTCCCATGTCAGGTGGGAGTCTAATATCCCCTCTCAGAAGCAATCTAATAAAATATTTGGGACCATTTAATTCAATGGTTTATTTTATATTAAAAGTTGTTAGTCAGTTGTTAAACTCAACATATAAAAACCACTATATATTAGGAAATTTTAATTATTTTATCAATTTCTCAAAAAGTAAGCCCCAACTCTCATCTCAGGAAAGACCAGGGAATGAAAGGAATATCATGCCAAAATTTTGACCGTTCCATTACTCTCCTGTCAAAAGTTCTGAGCTTTGCAAAAACAGGACTTCATTGTGAACCACCTGTATTAATAATTGAAGACAGATCTTCACAAAATTGAAAGCACGTTCAATAAACTTACCAGATCTTCGCAGCTGCGCACTAACGTCGCTCACAAACACCAGAACTATATCTTAGGTTTCAAGACGTCGGCCACGATCGCATATATTAATGTTACGACAAGATAAGACAAGGGCTTAGTGCTTAGTAATCCGCAGAAGGGCTCGGGAGCACTTTAGGGATTACTAAGCACCAAGCCTTTTGATGAAATGCTTCAATTACTAAGTACTATGAAATGCTTTTTAAAAAGGCTTGGGAGCACAGTGCTCGGGAGCACAAAAGGGCTTCGAGTGCTCTCAAGAGCACAAAGCACATTGTTAGGGCACAGCTCTGGTTTTTTATTCCAACTTTTGGCCTGTAAAACGTCCCAAACACAGAATTCAAGCAGATTCAAATCCGGTGAGGACAGCGGCCATATTTCACGTTCGACAAAGACTGAAACGTACGATCTCAACCAATCATGCAAGACGTTTCCTTTGTGTGAGGGAGCTGAGTCTTATTGGAATGTCCAACGCTCTGAACCGAATATTTTTCGTGCCCATGGTATTAACTCCGGTATCATCAAGTATTTTCGCGATAGTCTTGATTATTCATCTTGACTTCGTTGCGGCCAATTGTAAGCAAAACGAGCCTTTTTGGGAGATCGCCCTCCAGACCAAGATTCGGTCGGCTCTTTGTCGTAGGAGTGCCCCTCAAACCTCAAACGTGATCGCTGGTAAGCCTCTTCAGGAAACCCGATTGTTTTGTTTTTTTAAATACTGCTCGAGATACTGCTCAATGCAGAAAATTTCACTGTCGGAACAGACAAGGTTCGGGAACATCCACCATCGAGCAAGCAAATCAGCTCCTTCGATGAATCCAAACGCCTGTGACGTTGCAATGTTTTGAGTTTTTGAGACACTTTTTTTCAATTGCTGGACCTTAAGCTTCTTCTTCAATATAACACGAATGCTGCAGTTCCTCATGTTGAGATCCTAGACGACCTTTTGTGCTGACCACGGCGAATTTCTTTTCAATCAGTGACGCCTCCTTTCGACGACTGCTGGCGCCGTTGCAGTACACCGTCTTCCACCACCATAGCGTTTTTCATGCTACAAATCTCAATTTATTCTTGGATAGGACGACGAACAAATTTCTCATCCAATTATAGTTACGGCAGCCGTAGAGCAATTTCGATATTGCATTTTCCTTCCAAATGAAACCAATCACCAGTACGTTTCAAATACATCGTCCAAACACAAGAATTTCTTCATCTCATATAGAAATCACTTCAAGAGTTGAGTCCTAACATGTTGAAGAACTTCCTGTCAAATTTTGATTGCGTTCGTTTGAATGGTTCGGATTTTATAGCAGTTAAATGAAGACGGACAGTTTCGTTGCCGGACCCGGTATACTAGTGTTTTCACTACCATATCAACTATAATAGTAAAAACCGGAAATAAAATATTAGATGATGACTGTCGAAATTCAAATGATAGCATCTTTTCAATTTTCGAACAGGCATTTGTCAGTAACCGAAGCGTTGCCAATATTCACAACAACCTTGTGATCATTTGAATATCAAAATAATAATAATAATAATAATTTTATTCAGTGAAATTTACATAATTCCACACAATAAAATTTATTTCCGCTTGACAAAAGAACTGCAAAACCTAAGCTTGTAGCTTGTGTGATTTTCAGTTCCCTCCAAACAACTGAATATATTCAATCACAATCACCCCTGTAGCAATGAAAAACAGAACATTCTCATTAGAACAAGATATCAAAAAAAAGAAATTTTTCATCCAACAATAGAGATCAAAGATTAAATCAAATTTGTGCCAACATGCCCGCGCGTCCCGAAGGAGTCTGAGAAACACAGACAGATCACAACATAATTTCTTCAAACTTATCAAAATTTTGTTTCATATAATTCATAACTTCATTTCTCTGTTTTTTCTTTTTCACATCAATCCTTCTCAAGCCGACAGGAAGAATGTTGAAAAATCTTGGACCGAAAAATGCATTCTGAAGTTTACTCTCATTTCGAATTTGCATATTTGATTATCAAAAAAAAGCAGTTATTCAAATCTCGTTGTATGATATTTGAGTTGAAAGTGATTATATGACTTATTTATGCATCCCACTATATGGATGATTATAATTAAAATGATTAAGAGTAATATTTTTTGACTTATGACTGTTTAGTTCTTTGTTTTTGTCCTTGACTTGTCTTATACATATTAAATATGTCTTTTGGGATTCATAAAGATTATCATTATATTTATATATTTTCTTTTGATTCGGAGAGCTAAATTAATACAATACATATTGAAACACCTTATTATTATTATTTTCTTAGATAGCTCATCATAGTGCTACTTAATCATTTAAGTACCTCTTTCGGTTCGAATTTGGAATGATTTCTCTTTTTTATGATATTTTAGCTATAGACAATGATCAAACCTTTTTGAACCCGAAAATATTTCACATAGTTTACAAGTTCACAGTTCCTGAAAATATTCAATGTATGTCATGCCGCATTTCCGCGCTCTTAAGTGGAATCCCCATGAATTATACTGTATATCCGAGTGTCATATCCGGAAACTACTTCATAGAGAACTCGAATTCAACCCCAATACTGTACTCAGCGACAAAGGGTGTAATTCAAGCGAAATTACGAATCATAACAATAATTTGAGGCATGCCTGAGACACACCCTGAATTCAGCAAGTTTGTCCAAACAAAGTTATATGGTTAAACTTTGTCGTCTTATTATTCATGCCCCATGTCATTCAAAGACGACGTGATTTGATTGTGTTGAGATTAAATTTGACGCAGCCCTTTTGTAATTCAGTTAATTATTATTGATGAAAACGTATTGCGAATATTTTCCTCCTGTCAAAAACTACATTTTGAATGAAACAACACTAATGGATGTTTTAGCAGAAATATTGACGGACTGGGCATTCAATATGCGTAAGCAAAATGGCGAGAAGTACAAGATTGTACTGTTAAGACGATTTGGAACGTAATTTACTGATGGAAAAATATTTCGCTGAATATAACATCAACTTAAAAGCAGCGAGAGATGCGAAAAATGCTAAGAGAAAACAACTCCAAGCATATCCACAAAAGAGTTTTTCTCAAGTACAATGAATTCCAAAATATTGTTCGTGGTTGTGACGAAATCACCCCGGATGGTTTGCAGAAGAAATTATGTTTTGTTTTTGCTTTTGAATTAGCTTGGCGTGGTGGTGAAGTTCACAGTTGCTTAATTTCAGACTTTGAAGAAGAAAATAACGCAGGTGAAAAAACAGGAAGGATTATTCACAATCCAGTGTTCAATTAGACTAAGAGGAGAAAAATCATCCGAATCATTGAAATGGCTGATAAAAAACAAAATCGATCCTGATCTGTGCCCAATTCGACAAAAAATTCCTAGAACGGAGGAATACATGAGCGCCCGCAGAATTTTTTCTCAGGGGGGGCCAAATAATGATTTGATGAGGCGCAGGCGAAATCAATATTCGGTTTTGCTCCAAAACAGGAAGGGAATCAAAATCTCAGGGGGGGCCACGGCCCCCCCTGGCCTCCCCCTGCGGGCGCCCATGGAGGAATAAAAACGACTCTTTCTCACTGTAAATCCCGCTTGGAAGTTGAACAGAAACTGGCATAAGTAAAGATATTCCTGCTGGACGGAATACAGTGAGCAAATGCCATATCTTCAACTGGATGATGATCAGCATGAACAAATATTAAAAAAAATAATATAATAATTGTGTTTTTCAATGTAGTTCCTGCAAATTCTGATTTAGTTTGAGTTTAACCTCAAATGAATATTTTCAAGGCATTTTTACGCATGTATAAATTAAATACATTAAAACAACAGAATTCCTGCGTTTCTTCTTTTTTCAGTTGAAACTAACTATTGCAAACTTAGAGTTTATAAATTACCAATTTTTGGGTGTTTTTCGAAGTTCGGAGCTTGCTCGGAGCATATTGACCGTCAACTCAAAAGCACCTGGCGTCAGCTTGATAAGTTGACAGTTCATTCGGGAAATATTCGGAAGTATTTGCACAAGTGCATCAAAATTACCGATAATTTTGCATGACAGCATGTTGTCTAGAAACTGCATGAGTTCAAATGCAGTTTTTCAAAGACAACACGCTGGCATGCAAAATTATCAGGTCATTTTGATGCACGAGTGTAATTCGAGTGAATATTTCCTGAAATTGCTATGGATACGAGCAGTGCAACTATCGCAGGGATCTTGCGCTCTCTACAATGCAATTATCGCTGTAATTTTCGATAATTGCATTCTATTTACATGAAGTTTTTGACAGGAGGGAAATATTCTCCCGAATTACACTCATGCATCAAAATTACCGATAATTTTGCATGACAGCGTGTTGTCAAAAAACTTCATTCGGTCATTTTCATTTTGGAAGAAAAATCTCTCCACCTTCGGCTCTTTCTCCAAAAATGAAAATGACCTCATGCATTTTTTTGACAACACGTTATCATGCAAAATTATCGGTAATTTTGATGCATTTGTGCAATTACTTCGGAAAATTAAAACGCCTACTATATTTTATCATCCGTCGTTCGTCAGGATGATAATAATGAAGGTGATTTATTGCAATGCTATCGCCATCCAACATCAGAAGTCCTTCAGCCAGTAACTTGACATTTTTGTCACATCTCCACAAATCGACAAAAATCTGGCCTCCTCTATCAACTTTCAAACTGTTGAATAAAACGTGACAACTTTATGTGGGTAGAATTTTCACTTACCACTCAAATGAATAATATTAATCAACAGAAAATTTTTTATGTTCGAGTGCATGCAGGTGTATTCGAAGTTAATCAGTTTTCATCTAAATCGGACATCTAGCAAACACAAGGTGCACAAAAAGGGTATGAGGTTTTTGTATATTTGATTAAACCAACATAACAAATTAGAGGAAAAGTTTGGCTTTATCAGAATTAAGACAATTGAGTGGCAAGGATCATGTTGTCCAAATATTAAACCTCGCGCTGCTGGCACGGAAACTAATCATCACGCATCTCTGGGGTGATAGCGGCTATCTCGGTGCGGATATTATGCTTCAATTCCTGTAGAGTTTGTTGTTTGATTACATTCACTTTTTGTTTATTATCCTGAACAGGGGTCGTTGTGACTTCGTTCAGCCTTCCGGGAACTTCGACCGCAAGGATCTTTTGTTCTTTCACTTTCTGTTTATGGTATACCGATAAAAAATAATCAAGAGGTGTTAGTTGTTTGGGGACCCCTTGGAGGCCAGTTGATAGTGCCTTAGTTGATAGTTTGTTGGCTTCTTCGTTACCTGTGATTCCCGAATAACCAGGAACCCAGATCAAAATACCTTATTTTTCTTGACTACCTCATTGAGTTTGATCCGGCATTCCCATGTCGACTTTGAGTCGATGACATAGGAGTCCAGTGCTTTAATAGCAGCTTAGTTTTAGAACCATCTGTATACCATTTAACAGTGTTTTCTTTGAAATTTTGGTCTGTGTATTCCCGCTCCCATTCCTCTTTTTTGCATAGCATCGTACTGAAGTTTTTCTCAGTACTTACTTTCTTGACCATTACATCAGTGGGAAGGTTCGCAGATGAGATGTAGTTACTCAAAGAGCTCCAGACTCTCTGACACCTAATTCTCTCATTGCCTGCGCCTCCTCTAGCTACTCTGAGGATGGCCTCATGGGCCATCCTATCAATCACCAGATGTAGGGGTGTGAGATCTGTTATGATCTCAAGTGCTCTGGTTGGGCACGTTCTCATGGCCCATGTGATGCTCACACAGGCAAGCCGCTGTGATTTATCGAGCATTTCCCTCGTACTTGTCTGACTTGCTTTAGCAAACCAGACTACTGCCCTATAGTGATTATAGGTCTCACAATCATGACGTACATCCATCGAAGTATTTTTGGGTTACAACCGCAATTCCTGCCGCATAGACGTCTGCACGCCATAAGAGCCTCAATAGCTCTACTAGTAGCATTAAATATATGCCTATTCCACAGAAGCTTACTATCCAGGGTAATTCCCAAATATTCAACTTCAGACTTCCACTCCAGGATATTTCCGTTCAATGATAACGATTTCATGGCTGGAAATTTTCTTTTCCGAGTGTACGGAAGTACTGTGGTTTTGGTTGGGTTAATATTCAGCCCCACTGACAAGCGCCATTGCTCAATGATTCCAAGGCCATTCTGCAGTAAATCGCAGAGGGCGCCTTCGAATTTGCCTCTAACTATAAGGACCATGTCATCAGTATAGCCCACACAGTCGAAGCCTATGAGATCACTTTTTCCGGTAAAAGATTATTGACAAGCTCAAGTGATTGGTTTGGTGTGTGGCAGGTGGTACATTCTTATTACAACCATGTTTCCACATAAAAGCCCACAATCTCTTGTAGCTCCGGTACCAAAAAGTTTCTTAACATCTCGCAATACTATTCGCTGTAAATGCTCGCCTTCGTCGCTCTTCAAAAAAAAAAAACATGAGAAAACCGTGCTTTCATCAGATATAACAGCCCAAACAATAAGTTTGAGGCTGTGCAGTGGTCGTTCGTGTTTCTGCCTTGAATTTTCGTTGGCCCAGAAGCGGCAGTTTAAATTTTGCACGATATAAACGTTCAGCCGTTAGTATCGAATCAGCATTGAGTTGATAGGTACGCTTTCATCGTTAAAATATCTTCAGAGAAAAGAGTAACAACCTATGCATACGCTACCCCTCCAAATCTCAGCGCAGATACAAATACTCCGTACCCTTTCTGAAGGGTATTAGGATATTGGAAATTGGCACAACAGAACAAAAAGGCTACTTTTCGATATATGAAGAGCGACTATTCAGACTTAAAAGCTTTCTTTAACCATGAAATGTGTTTATAAGATCGGTTTCATTCGTAAGGGAAGCTTCTCACGAAAAAGTAGACTACTTTCGATTATGGAACTTAGCGTAAGGGTGATAGATATCGAGGTGGGATATCGCTAATGAGTGTCTCATGAAAATTCGCCCTCTCGCAGGTATCGTATATTTAGCGTCCAAATTATCCCACCTTGTAGACTTTTGTCATTACCTTTGGTGCCAAACATCTTCGATCTGTATGAATCCTCCTATTCAGGAAGGTCCTCATCCTAAATTAACTGACGACACTCACGGACTCCTCTCATCAGGATGAGGGTGTTCCTCATAACCGGAATCAAAGGAGAATTCCCAAACTGGCCATTTTTCCAATTAGTAAAAGAGACACGAAGTTGGGCTTTTATGTCCTTTCATTAAATTCTATGAGGTCCTTGCACGTAGCTAACTTGTATTTATACGCAACGGAGCCGCTTCTATTACTGCCGCACAGCTGTTGTAATTGGTTCTTGGCTGAGGACACATGCTGAGGAAAATTGAAAATAACGCTCTGAGAGGGGTCATTTTTATCGCCGCATAAAAATGTTTATGTTGCCTTGTCAGCCTGTCGCGGAATTGATTATGAATGTGAAACGTTATTCTGGGATTTCATACAACTATGTTCCACATTTTATTGTCAGGTTCCCAGGATTTTGTTGAGTCAGAAGAGCCAAGGCAGTCACTTCAGATGACCATTACTTAGAAAATACATACTGGCAGAAGAAATCCTGACGCGCCGAAAGAATTTCTCTCGAAAAAACTAGAACTACTGGAATGCGGGACACAAAAGTCTAATTCTTGATTCACGATAGAATAATACCTAATAAGAATAGAAGTGTTGACAATATGTTGAGTATAATTTCTATATTTACATTCGACTCATGGAATTGTGTGAATATTTTCGTATGAAGTTTGTAGTTTCAACTTTGATTTTTACGTAAGGGATTTTTTTCAATTATTGATGAATGAATCTTTACTGATTGCTTTATTCAGCCATTTCAAATTGTGAATCTTTTGAGCCTATCATGACAGTAGATATAGTTGACAGATCATTTGCGTATAATATACATTCTGCAGCCTCCAAATAAAATATTTTTGACACCGAGGAATGGTACCAGAAGAGAACTATTCAGTTTTGAAGCAATTATCTGAAAATGTCTAGTTTGATAACTGAATTTACAGTCATTCCGTACGTTCTGAACATGAAAATTCAATTAATTCACTTTTCAGAAAAATTCAGGATACAGTCTTGATTAGTTTGGTGGGTTGGGATTGTTGGGTTTCAGTTCAGACTGAAAAAATCTCTACCTAATCGAAAGATGAAATGAAGATGAGAATAATCGAGATATAGTTATTTAATAAATAGACTCTCTTAATGTCACTACAGTAATTTAATCAACTAATTTATCAATGGAGCGAACGTATTAAAAGTCAAGATCACTAGTCGCTAAATTAATAAATGAGGGGAATGCAAAACTTCTCCATCGGTCAAAAATAATCAAATGAAGAAATTCTAACATAAGATGTATTTCATTCTTCAAAACATGATTTATGAATTTAGTATAACCAAATTGAATGGAACAATTGAAGTATCTCACATAAATATCATAACTCTCGGTTGCCCAAGACAATTACGCATTAAAATGCGAGATCAAGCATTAATTGGGGTCATTAATGGAAGATTTCGTGTGCGTTAATCTTGACTATTGAAGTGTATTGAAAGTGTGGGGATAATTTCCGTTGTATTCATATTAAATCGCACCAAGTCTGGGGAATAGAGTCTCTTGAATTTCACATGCATTTGAAAAGAAACATATTTTATTGAAATTTTTCAATTTTTTTCAAGAGATTCCTCTGATTTCGCTTTTGACATCATTTTTATTGTAGCAGAACATAACTTCGAATTTCAATGCGAACATTTGTTTTCTATTCTTTTTTTTGTTGTACCTATGTGTAGGTTCAAATGTGTGTTATCAAAAAAGTGAATTGACGAGTTGACGCTAGAAATGAGAAGGTTTCGAGTCAACCAATGGCGTAGCGCTATTCGCGCAAGGTGCCAAATACGGGTACAGAATGTTTAAATGCAACCAGTATATCTCTTATATCAGTGACAACATCTGATTTCATTTCTCCAGCTTCATGAAGAAAGATCTATGAACCTATGAATCGAAAATGGTATTCATTTCGATATTTAGTAATTTGCATTTTGCATTCTTCTATTTTTCAAAAATGTAGAGATCTTCGTTTGTTTGATACCATGTCTGAGAGTTGTACGTTGCTTCTTGCCTCAGAACAGGCATTTTATATCAGTTTACATTTGAATCGTTATATCAATTTGGTCAACAGAAGATATCGATTTTTTTTTATGTTTGTAGTTTCAATCAGATATTTTTTCCATGGTGACGACTAATTACTCAGTTTGCAACACAATCTTTCCTAACATTCAAATTGATCATTTTTCCTGATAATTTGAAAACTGTTTATTTTTCTTATATTGTTAGTGAAAATTTAATCCTAATTTTTTTTACATAAATTTTGAAAATCCGAAGAACTAAATGGTTCCTTCTTCTGAAACATTAAAAAAAAATTGAATATTAACGAAGTTGATGTGTTGAAGTTGAATTTTATTCACAGTTTTTTTTGCTCTACATTTTGCCACGCTGGTAATATTTCAACAAAATTTCGTATTTGTGGCTTTTACTGCATTAGCAAAACGAAAATGTCAGTTGAAAAATCAAAATATTCCGACGATTCTGCAGTTGAATGAAATATGGAAATTGTCTGACGAAAGAGTCTGATTTAGACTCTGAAACGTTACGCTTTAAAATTCGAAGTGTTTTCTGTTTGTTTAATGTTAGGCAACAATTTTTTAAAAAATATTTGGCATCCGACAAATTAGTACTCAAGTTTTACGCAGGGGCCATTCTTATATTTAAAAAAAAATTGTTAATAATTTGTTTTCTCAGAATCTGGGAGAGAAAACCCTAATAAATCTTTCAGAATAAAAGGAATTTGCAAATCATTTTCATTCTCTAGACTTTTTCACACAAAAAAGGTATACGTCTTTTGTTTCGATGAATCTAACTGTTTTCGAGGAAAAGCGCAAAATAGCATTGCTTGCATGAGATGAATCAGAAATATTTCTAATTTATTTCTAACCTAACACATAATAATAATAAAAATATAAAGATAAAAGGTTGAAAGAGACGTAGTAACTTAAACTTCAACTTAACCACCCTGGTACTTCGTTAATAATAAATTTACGAAAAATTTTGCAGGAAGAGGTACCATCTATTTTTTGTCTAGAAATCATCCCTGAAAGAATTCTTCTGATGAACACCAATCTATAATTCTACAGTAATGTAATAATATGTATAATATAATTTCTACACTAATATTATAAATGTGAATGTTCGTGAGTTTGTGTGGTTTTTTGTCCTCGATGGACTCAGGAATTAGATGACCGATTTTGATGAAACTTTCACATTTCTTTTTTGAGGTTCTCACGCAGGGTTCATTCCTATATCAGGAAGCAATATCGAGTTTTCATGAAAAAAGTCGGTAATTAACCCTGTTTGTTCAGGCTTTTATGGCCGACGCTGGGTGAACTATAAGAAATAGAAAAACATTGTCAGAGACAATTTTGTAATGCTCAAAAAATTGTATGAAAAGTCCGCGACGGAATATGTCTAACTGCTGAGGACAACCCACGATAACGATTTCTAACATTTTCAGTTCAATTAAAAAAAAGGTTCAATTTGAAGAGGACTCCCGACTGGCATGGAATGAATTAATATAAAAATTAATTAATACAAAAATGAATGAGATTGTTATCTGCGGCATTCATTCCTGATACTTCAAAAGGTACCGCGAGTAGAACGAATGCGAATTTGAGCAGAAAGTTTTTGAATCTAGGCGAGATAGCTTTGTCACGTAGTCACGTGCCTGTCTCTCCTTCGATACGAGGTTATGAATGTGGGGTTGCGGACCTATCAGCACCGTTTAAGATTGAAATATTACGCGAGCGGAGCCGCGGGTTGGAGCTAGTTCATCATAAAATACACAATGAAACGCTGATACCTTGATTATAAACCTTGATATAAAAGCTCAATCTCCCAGAGCCTACAGATAAAAAAATACAACTTCTTGCTAGTGGAGTAAATGATGATGCCTTTCTTAAGAAATTATGTCTTGAAGGGTCGCGTTTGCGAATTGGATGCTCCCTTTCGAAAAAGTAAACCCTTTCCCGTGGACTTTGGGCGTCACCGATGAAAACATCGGAATTCAATAAATGAAATTGAGGTACCAGGACAGGATATTGCTTCGGAGAATTCCTGAGATACCGAATATCATACTCTTCCATCCATCCGTGAATTTCGAACTATCATATATATCGAAGAATTCAGGACAAAAAAAAACCTCAAGCCAACGCTATGCGATAGCTCCATCGAATAGTTTCCAACGATTTCCCAAGAGATCATGAACATGAACTTCAGTATTCTGCTTTCGATTCGATTCGTATGAGCAGTGGGCGTTTGGATTATGAGAAAAAGCCTAGATATGCATTTTTGAAAAGTACTGAGTCGAATACTTGATACGGTATGATATGATATATAAGTCTGCTGCATCATTCATTTGAAACCTGATTCAACTGAGTTTCGCTTTATTCTACCATTAGCTCGTGTTATCGGAACTACTTTTTTTATCATGGAATTGTTTTTCTGCTACTTCAAAGGATGACTTTCAGGCAGAAAGGATAGAAATCACCAACAACTTCACAATGCCTCATGTTTTCTTTAGGGTATATAGTTAATCGATACATTAGTCGGAAGAAATAATACCATACAGGTGTAGATCTTCACAAATGACTACTTAAATCTGATAAATTAAACTGAATAATACAAAGCAAGAAAAAATAAATCATTAAATCCTTTTCTTGAAGGAAGGTATCCAATTCATATTTGTGAACTTGTATATTCTTGTAACCAGTGATCAATTTAATCCATCAGGTAGCTTATTCCATATTTGAAATTGACTGTGATAAACATTTTTCGGATGAAAGTTAAGTTAGTTTTTTGCTTAATTAAAATATTTTTATTAGTGTTATATTTATGACTCAACTCGTAGTTTTTGAAATCATCATAATTATTTGTTGTGAAGAGTATGAATTCTTATATGTACCTACTTCAAAGTGTCAAAATTTTTTGCACTCTAAATATGGTCTTAACACTTTCGTTTTGTTTTTTATTGAATATAATTCTGAGACATCTTTTCTGCAGTTTGAATATCCTATTTTCGATTGAACTTATCAGTGGAACGCTGATATGGCGATCTCCTCTCCGATAATATTTCTTAATACTCTTAAGGCATAACAGTGTTTTGCAATACTTGTAGCTAATATTTTTGGTCTATTGTTATTCCTAAGAAAGAAATTTGTTCAACTCTCCTGATTTTTACGTCTTGGTTGAATATTTCAAAAGATTGACCAACATTTGATATGGATACCATCATATTTTGTTTTTGTACATTTAATAGAAGACTATTACGTGATAACCACTTGTTTATTTTCTCTAGGTCACGTTCTATGTGGAACGTATTTGATTCTTTATTATAAATATGATACAGGGTCTCCTACTAGGAACTTTACATACTCTTACATAAAGTGTTTCAAATAAAGGTGATCCCTCCTGGGATAGATGGAAAACTGAAAAATAATTGGGGTTCATTCAAGAATAAATTTTCGTGACGCCATCCATATTCAAGATAAAAGGCTATTTTTTACGATTTTGCCGAAACTACTAGCAACATTTTAATGACATTTTATACGAATATATTTATGAAGCTGATACATCCAATGAATTTGTTCTCATAGAGGGTGTTTGTTACAGGATTGCCACCAAGTAGTATTGAACATAACATTTTCAATGTTAGATTTATTAAGCGAAATTTCAAGTGGACTCAACCATCATTTAATTGTATACCCAAATGGTACTCCTGATAAAACTCGATACTGTATACAGTTTCTTAAATCCGTGGTGTCGGGGAAAAAGGAGATAAGTCTATTTTTGAGCTGAACGAGATACGTCTTGATTCTGGACGATTTGTAATTTGAAATCAAACTTCAAGTAATTCCTTGGTGCCAGGGACAAAGGAGATAAGTCCATCTTTGAGCAAAACAAGGTTTGTCTTGATTCTGGACCATTTGTAATTTGTAATCAAACAAAATAATTTTCCTGAACATTCCCAATAATGGACTTATATCTCCTTTTTCCCCGACACCACGGAAATATTTTTGATTTGAAAATTATGAAGTATTAACTGATGCTGGTGGGAAGTAATGATAAATGTATTAATTGAAAAAAAATCACAAGATGATGATAATTCAAGAAAAGGCTAATAACACAAAGTAGAATTCAATTAGAGTATGTGTTTATAAAGTCCTTACCGCTACAGCAAGCTATTGCAAAACGGCGCAATGTATGAAGAAACCCGACGATAAGTCATTTTAATCTAGCATAAATCGCCTGAATGCAAAAAAGAGTTTATCCAGAGCGAATAAATCAATGGAATAATCTTCATATACCAGTTACCAGTTTCATTACAAATTGCGCAGTTGAAGTGCACAATTATTCACAAGTAGCAGCAGAAACTTACCAAAAACCGGTTGCGTTGATTCAGCGTTTCATCTGCTCTAGAATAACGAAAATATCAATTCAAAAATTCGATACGGAGAAGTCCGCTGGCAATGGAAAATGAGAGAGGGCTGGAATTATGTTTCAAAGGTGGATTTTGGCTTATAAGAGAGCATTTCCCTACTCACTCGCAGTATCGGATTCAACGAGACATTTCGAACAGATAGCTCTTGGACTTTTTGTCTCCGGCTATCGTCTAGCCGGAACCGATCCCTTATGTTTCTCGACTTCCACCGAATTATGTTAAAACTGGCGAACGAAATGAGATATCAACTCGAAAAAATTTCAGAGGGATCATCTATCTGAAACTGTGGAATGTTGTTGAGAGGAAATGATACACCTAACATCTCTTCGAAATCTGCATTGACTGATTCATCATTTACTCTTTACTTTTTTTGATGTGTTCACACAGCATTTACGACAAATAATACCTACAGTTTCGTCGAGTAAGAAGTAATTTCATATGAACGGACAGTATACAGCGTGCCAAAAGAATAACATAACTGGTCAATAATTCTTGTACGAAGAATTATTAAATCTTAACTGTTGTAGTGCGGTCTGTTAGACCGCAGCAGAAATTTGACTCACTCTAACTAATACGCTTCATTACTTTCAAATGGTTGCAGCCTTCGTCAATGTGTGCAAGAAAATTATATTTGAAATTACGAAGCGGTCTGTGAGATCAGACTACGGTGGTAGTGTCTGTATTCGAATTGTGTTCTCTCTATATTCGGAGAACAATTTTTATACTCGGCGAATCGTTTGTATGTTTGAAACAGTATTAATGAGTGAGTTTTTTGTTATCGTTGATATTTCTTTTCTGGACCCTACATAATGAATGCGTTTTCCATTAATTGTATAATATTTGGAGGTCCTGAGAAAATGAACTGAAATTTAAGGTTCAACATATTTCTTGCTCATTGTACAATTTTGAATCGGAATAAAGAGAATAAAATTGGGTCATTCTTTTACTGGAAACAAAATTTTGAATAAATACGGAATATCAGCCTTAAATATTTTTTGTGATTGTATTTGTACGCGCGATCTCGCAGACCGCACCACGGTGAGAGCGCTACTGCTTTTGGACTACGATGGTTAAGGATTTTAAGCAAAATTCTCGCACCCGTCGATTTTTAATTTCAAAGGCAATTTATCGAATTCTTTCTTGAATTCGATGTTTCTCACCCCCTACGCCCCGCACCCCTCTACTTTATTTTTTAGAATCGGAATAAATATATGGATTGTGATACATCAAATGAAAGGTAATTTGATTACCTATCCATGAATTCATGGAATTTTCGAAAGTGAAACCTCTCACCCTTGACGCCTCATACCCTTCTTCCTTTTTTTTCAAATTATTTGTTTGTTTATCTGTTTGTTGTTTTATTTGGGATCTTATATATAAATTCGCAGCTGTTTTCAACTTGTGTATAACTCTTTTTTTCATCGTGAAATTTTCAATTGCAAGAATTTCAACGTGAAATTTTATTTTCGTTGACATAACTGACATCGAATGACCTTTAATGCGATATATCACAAGCAATATTTTTTCAACAGGAAAATATTGTTCAGGGTAGGAGGTTTAGGTATAACCCCCAACTTCGAAGCTGCATGTACTTCTCAAACTTTGAAAATATAAATGGGCAGGTAGGAGGATAATTCTCAATATTCATTATTTCAAGAGTAAGAACCTGGCACCAATCACAAATTGTTAATTTTGTAATGAAAAAATAGCTCAACAAATTCGTTTTTCACTCACACCGCTCAATATACACTCGAATGAATGTCTTTCACTTTGATATATCAGAATCCATATATTATGTAAAACTCTTATTTTTTTTTTTTCATTTGACAAATATCAAAGTACAAATTGAATTTGAATAGACTTTTTTGATGTTTCAAGTTTGAATTTCGTGTCCGTTGTTAGCGAATTCAACTAATTTGCTCCTGGCAAATAAGTGCATGAATTCACGTAGGAATATCTCAATTTTTTTATGCTTGAATTGATGATGTTCCTGATACTGGAAGTGAAAACTTCAGAATGTTAAAGAAAATTTCTATGTTCTAACGAGTCCTTCAATATTGAATTTCATACTTTTATATTTCTTTTAACTTTTATACGTGTTTCTGTTGATTTCTTTCCAATCATCTTCTTCAAATCATCAATAGACGAATTCTTGAACAATCATGAATGCCTTATGTGTATTTTTTCCTGAATATTTCTCATCGAATTTTCTCTTGTCTAGATATCTTTTGTTCTTTGTTCTGTGTTTTTTTAATATTTCAATGAAATTGCATGTGGGTATTGAATCCCAGCATGGGAAGTCCTATATTCTTCTCATACAATCTGAAATCTTGTTTAGTTCAAATATGAATCAATTCTGCTGAAAAAGTGAATCAATCGAAATATTTAATATATTTAAAAAGATAAATGAATACAACCCTGTATCTCGGCTATATACAATTTCTTCAAACTCGTTTATGGTTGCTCTACCTTATGCCACCCACTATGTTCATTTTGGGTATAACTCTATGTAAAATTTTATTCACGTCATGTGTATACAATCATTCGGATACTTGTTTTTTTTTTCACATCTCATTCTTTTCGGAGCAATTTAAACTCGCCTTCAGTATGCTAACAACACAAAGGCAAAGAAAATACAATATGAAATATCCGGCAATATTTGCCTCCTCTTCTTCATACGCCCTTGCATGAGATGAGAGGAAAATATTGATTGTTCGTGAATATATCGTTGAAGAAAGCAGTGTTCCATTCAGGCTCCCATGAAAGACGCTGACTGGACAATCCGAAATGGAAAATAAACTGATCACAGCACTTAATGCATCGGACTAAAAAAACATTCTTGTCGTTATAAATTTATTTGAAAATGAAATTTGTTTTGATTTATTTTCATTATTTTCAGTCATGAGATCATAGGTAAAAAGAGATTCATTTCAGTCATAATTTTTTTTGACTGCTTTACTTAATAATATTGATTATGAAGGTATCTACAAAATGAAGATTCCATTCAATTGAAAAAAATGCTCCCGCCATTCTGAGTATATCGAATGTAGATGCCCAATGTTAAAAACTGAACGTTTCAGTTTTCTTAAAAGGTTCTCTTCTTTACGATATGGCTTTACTTTCAGGCAGAGCCTCAATCTACTTCGAATAACAACTTTTATTTCTCCAATAATTGACAATACTTCAAAAAACTCACTATTGTCAACTTGACTTTTCGAATATCTCAAAAAACAAAGTAGTCCAATTCCAACACACTCCCACCTTGTGTCATTAAAACAACAATAATTAATGACACAATCAAATTCAATATTACGCTAGGGACCTTTACAGGTCTTCACATTCTCTCTGAGAATACTCATCAAAACTTCTACTCCAACATGACAAATCTTGATATGCTCTTCGAAAATCAAATGTGTCCTTACTTCATAGTTTGTGTGCAATACAAATGTCATACTAAAATCCTTTGCATCATATCTATCAAATATTTTCGTTTGCAATCTGTTCAGTCCTTCAACCTTCATTCTTTCGGAGTTTATTTTCTTCTTCGTCAATGCCAAAATTCTGCCTAGACCATTGGGACATTGAATCGCATAACCACCTAGGAAGATCCTCCCACCATCTTCCATCTACTTCTTGAGTATAACAATCTCGTGATGGAAGATCCGTTGGATTCATTTCAACCGAAATATAATACCTGTGTATAGGTTTGGAAAAGCGTTGCATTTCTTCACTCTTCCAAATCAATGTTTCGCAATTTTCTTTCCCAGTTGAGGAGTCGGAGTCAAAATTGGTTGATGAAGGAAGATGACCTTCGATCAAAGACATGCATACCTCATATCCCTCATCATCTCCTCGTTCAACTGTCGTTGAAAAATCCTCAATAAGCTCTTCTTGCTCCAGACTTGATTCAGTTCCTTCAGAAACTTGAATACCATTAAACTGTCTTGATTCAGGTTTGGGAACTCTCAATTTGATTTTTGATTCTAATTTCTTGGAGCCTCTTCCTTGACATATAAAACTGTCAAAACTGAATTTCATCTTATGATATTGATATGTCATCGTATCCATCAATTCCACTTCTGCATTCATAGTTGCTTCATCAACATCTGAATCCAACATTAGATCAATCATGAGTTGATTCAGTTCGGATAATTGAAGCATTCTATCTTCCAAAACTTTGATGTTACCATGTATTTCTGAGATATCACATTTTTCTCTGGAGAACTCTTCCGTCAACTTTTCATACATCCTTATAAAAGCTGTTCTGTGTAGAGCTAAGGCTCTCTTGGTTTTTTCCATACTTGTAATAGAAGGGTCCTGTCACGGTCGCCAAATGGCAAAAAACTGAACGTTTCAGTCTTCTTAAAAGGTTCTCTTCTTTACGATATGGCTTTACTTTCAGGCGGAGCCTCATTCTACTTCGAGTAACAACTTTTATTTCTCCAATAATTGACAATACTCCAAAAAACTCACTATTGTCAACTTGACTTTTCCAATATTACAAAAAACAAAGTAGTCCAATTCCAACACCCCTAATTTGTCTTGCGCTCAGGGTCCCCAGTAAGATTGATCCGTCACTGGCTGGGCTGAGGGCATCATAGGTCCTTTTGTCCACATAGATAGAATAGAACGTATTCACTGAAAACACAAGAATTATCTTGCAATATTAAGGGCACTACTGTTGACACAACTGAAACAATTTAAAAAATTCGTTCAGAAAACATGGTTCCCGCAGGCTAGGGAGTCAATTGCCATGATATAGGTATACCTTGAGGTTTTGAACGTAATTGTTCTCAAAAGAGTAATTTCTCGTAGAGAGGCCATTGGATAGCCTCCTAAGGATTCTTGATCTGAGTACACTCGATTATTTGTATGCGATTATCTGAGGGAGAGTATATAAACCTTCGTGCATTTCGTGAACTTCTTCAGAGCACTAGAGTTTACAGTAGAAAATTAAATCTGAAGAAAACAGTACTGCTTCAATAGAACATAGTGGAAGTCTTTTACATATTTATTAATAATCAAACGGTCATGGCAGACAAACAAATGTGACAAAAAGTTTGTTACATGAAATGATAGGAATTAAAAGTATTGTCAGATATCAAAAATATGAATTGTGCCTATTATTTTCTAATATTCAAGTTGAAAAAACGAAAAATATTCATGCTGCATATTGAGTTCCTATCTGGTCTTCCTTTATTAATGTTGCTATTCTGCCAAGTAATGGTTAGATTGACTAGAAAAATCATATAGAATTGTAGGTATTTAATTGTTTTAATATTCTACTTTTGGGCACTCTGCATTTTGTTAACTTTCCTATTCAGTTTGATTTCTGATCGTTCAGGATATTTGTGCATGATTGTTTTAATCGATTGTATTTCACCTATTAATAGTAATTATATTTTCTTCTGTCTCTTACAGTGCCTGAAAAAATTAATGAAATGAACGAAATGTCGGTTAATGATATATACTTCCCCAGCAAACCTCAAAATATTTTTAACCCCCTAATTTTTTCGAGAACTAAGATAAATGTGAAAGTTTCCGGAAAGAAAACATCTCCTTAATTATTTTTTTATCAAAACAAGTCCACAGGAAGAAACCAATCATTAAAATAGCTTCCACTCCTGGAGAAAATGATATGAATTGAATTCTTTGAATCGAGATTCAGGCGATATTCATGTACTCGATTGAACGGATTCTGTGCGTAATAGTCGTTTTCTTCGTCTATTGTATAGAATAATGAAGGCTACAAAAAACTTGAATGCCAAGAGGAACAACAACGATACTGAGACTGAAGAGATATTATCAAATACTTGATCTGATTGAAATCGTCGAGTTCTATTTTGCATCAATGACTTTCGAAGGAGGCCAATTAGGGTTCTTTTCATGTTTCACAATAAGAATTGAACAGTGATGCCTTAAGCCCAGATAATGCACAGTACAAAAACATCTTCATCAAAGTAAGGTGGGGTGTGTGCGACCATTTTCAACAGTTCAAATTCAAATAAGTTGATAGGAAATTTTTTACATACTTTTCAGAGAATACGAATCGAAACTATTCTTCAAATGTATAGAGAAATAATTGCAATACTTTTTCCTCTTGTTAAAGAGCAACAAAATGATCTTTTACACAACCAAGAAAAGTTGTTTTCCTGTGAAATCTAAAATCATTTCACATTTGTAATGAATGAACTATAACATATTTTAAAATTCATAAATGTGAAGAATGCATTTTTATTCCTTACAGCTGGAAGATCAAGTACATAATATTCTACCGAAAATACCACTGCCACTTCAAGAAGCAACCGTTAGACTCCTCAGTAAGGAAACAAGGCAGCGACCAACTGCACAACTGCTCACGCTCATCAAATATTTCAGGTATGCAAAGAAATTCAATCATTCTCATTTGTAGAGTAAAGTAAAATTAATGCACATCGTATCTTCACGATGCTGTGTCCTCTTACCTTTTATAAGTCTTAGCAATGCGGTTGGACTTCTAGTTCAAAGATCACATTTCTCTAGATACTTTATGATCAGGCACTTTGGGTAAGTGCCCTGGGCCCCCGATCGTTGGAGACCCCCCAAAGTTTCTGCCATATCACGAAACGATTTTAGGTGCGTCAAGTTGGTAGCTCACTTGTGGAATTTTGATATGAAAATATTTTGGGTATTTTGTGCCTTTTTGCTCCAATTTGAGCCGTAAGTTACGAATCTCAGGCCCATTCAGTTTTCGAGATATTTCGAGTTTTCACTATGACTCCCCAACTTTACTCATATATAGAATTTTAGAAATTTTATTTTTTCGATTAATTGTGCTCATTTTGTGCCGCACCTATGTCATAAATTTTTTTCATTCAGTTTTCGAGATATTTCGAATTTTCCATGTCAGTCATCAACTTGATGTGACTCACATGTGGTAAGTTTCTTTTTTTTTTGATTAATTGCGCTCAATTTGTGCCATATGTCATGAATTTTGAGACTGTTCAGTTTTCGAAATATTTCGAGTTTTCACTGTGAGAAGATGAATTCTCACGAATACAGTTGAGGAGCAAAAAACCAAGTTCCCGATATTCTTCATCTTCAATAATACCCTGTCACTTACAAAGTTCAATTCAAATAATGTTTACGTTAATATATAAATCAATACATTTCCATTTGAGACGTTGACACATTGACACTAATATTCTACTTCTTGTTGCATGGTCAAGTATACCAGGATGAGAATATTCAATAAAACAGACACTATTAATATATTATGTTCATTCATGAAACTTTCAGAACGAAACAAAACAAAAATGAAAAGGAACATGAAATTAAAATAATAACAAGAAATATATTAGTGGGTTTCAGGATTCACATTGTACTTACCTTTACATTTATGGATTTCTCGGTAGAGTTTGTCACTTTTTCTTTGGTGGGTCAAGTTGGTGACCCACTCCTGTAATTTTGGTTTCAGAATCTTGATTGGTGGCGTATATTTTGATTTTTGTGCCTGTTCAGTTTTCGAGATATTTCGAGTTTTCACTAACTTGTCGCTGTGACTTTCCTACATATAGAAATTTGATGATTTTTTTTCCGATAAATTGTGCTCATTTTATGCCAATTTGTGCCGTATGTTATGAATTTTGTGCTTCTTCAGTTTTCGGGATATTCCTAGTTTCCCTTCTGGACATGGGTAAATTCTCGTGTAAGAAATCGTTGACGAGCGTTATTTGTCTCCCAATGATAGACATAAATAATATTAGTTTGATGTCATAATATTTTGTTATTATAATGTGTGAGTTGAACAATTGGCAGGAATTTGGTTGAGGTGCAGAAAACAAGTTTCAAATAATCCACATTTCAAATTTTCTTCATATTCAATAATAGGTACCTGGTCACTTAGAAAGTTCAATTCAATGATGTTAACGTTAATATATAAATCCATTATAAGTTCATCTAAACCGTTGACACATTCATATCGTCACATATCAGTCCAAAAAACTAATATTCTACTTTTTAATTCATATCGATAAGAATCATAACAATAAGAATATTCAATAAACTAGTTTTATGCATCCATTGCACCTCAAACGTATCGAAATATCTCGAAAACTAGATGGGCAAAAAATTCGTAACTTAAGACACAAATTGGCACAAAATGGGCACAATTTATCGAGGAGAGAAATTTACAAAATTCCATATATGAGTCACAGCGTCAAGTTGGTGACTTATAGTGAAAACTCGAAATATCTGTTAAACTGAATGGGCACAAAATTCATAACATACGGCACAAATTGGCACACAATGGGCACAAAATACCCAGAATATTTTGCCTCAAATTCCACTAGTGGGTCACCAACTTGACACACCTAACGATATTCAATATTCATTATCGAAAAAATTCTTAAACAACGGTTTAGTTCATATAAGAATCTCAGTTGAAGTATTGAATTGTTTTACTCCTTATTCCGAAGAATTGGGGCAATGTTACAAAGAGTTTGCTGAAAATTATCGATGAGAAAGAGCTGTAAATGGAATATATCCATTCAACAAGATACTCGAAAATGAATGAAATATAATTATTATTCAACCGAAAATATATAATCTTTTAAAAGAACACAAAATTGAAGATACATTCGTAAATGTAGAAATGGCGTTAAGTATGGCACTCGGAATATTAATCATCTAGTATACAAGGACTGGATCGTTCTATAGCAGTTGATGATGACAGATTGGCTTGATAACTACATTTCGTTCAATTTTGGCCCGTAGAATTGTCACTCTCGTCTGAAATTTGAATAACTACAAACCGGAAATTGGATCAGATCATTCGGAATGTCCTGTTATTTGGATACGTGATGTGTTTGTAAGAGTGAGGCCACTCATAAACCTTTTTTTTGTGAAAATATTATTGGGGTTTTGTCTCTCAGTCTTTGAAACAAGAAAGAATTGGAAAAAAATTTTGAATGCCCTAGAAGGGCACTTGCCTGATTATGTAACCTCTTCTTTTTCTCAGATCACCCTCATTTATTTTTCCCTTCATTTTTAATTTTTTTATATATGCTCTTTCTTTTCCGATTAGTTTCCTCCCAGTTTTACCTTTTTTTCACTTCTCGCCATTTTCAAAAAAGATTCCGTCCCTGATTTGCACGTGATCCGGATCGAGAGGGTACGATTGAATTTCACATTTCACATTCACATCCTTCAAGAGAACCTGCTTTTTTCACACTAGATTCTAGATGCACTGGGTCAAAAATAATTGGAAAGTATCAGTCATAATCGTCCAGAATGCCCGAGACTAATAATATGATTCCACGCGATTCTAGGTATTTGATATTCCGGGCGGCAAAGGCTTCACTATTTTGTTTCACCACTTCCATTTCAAATTTACCCTCTCACGAGATTCGTATGCTTTGAAGTTATATACGCTTTGAGACAGTTTTCCTTTCAGTGCTTCGCAGAATAAATGGCTCGAGGGGTTTCCGCTGGAATGTTTTCCAGTTAGGTTTTCCTTGAAAAATTTGAATGAGGATATAAATGATTTTACTCGAGGCAATGACAAGGAAGTGGAATATTAAAATCTTTCCTTGATTATTTTGTATGCATTAAAGTAAGAATAGTAAGAGTAGTTTTTCCCTCTCATCTTCATTACCTAGCTTGAAAAAATTTCATCCTCGCCTAAATTAATAATCATTCAATTTATTATTCCACAAATTACCTTTCCTCCAAGTAAAATAGAATGACTGCCTTACGTCTGCTTCGAATTTATTAAAAAAGAATACTAGTACATGTGTTCAGAAGTCTTCGAAATTGGGGTCATCTATCTGTCTTTTCCGTATTTCCCACATACTGTCTCAACATAGTCCTTGAAACTTTGGCTACGTCGTATGTTGGTGAGTGGATGGTACTAACAATTGGTCACAATGGGACATTATCCTTGTGAATTTTCGAGAGTCCGTATATACGCGGAGCCCTTGCTTCACTCCTACAAATCCTCTTCTTGAGTTCTTCATCGAGAGAAGAAACTTTTATTTGTCTTAGCTTGGATGAGGTAGGAACTCTTCTGAGTTACCTGTGGTTTGGGAATTCTAACAATCCTCTCATTCTGGAATCATAATCAGAGGATTTCATCACTACCGTCGCGTTTCCTTTGTCTGCTGAAAGGATCACAATAGATGTGTCCTCATTGAGACTCCTTATAGCTTGGTATTCCCAGAAATTTGAATTGCTTCTTGGTGGTTCAGCCTTCCGAATGATGGGAGCGATGGGCGAATCAACATCGCGCCCGTGAACTTACTACCTTCTCCCGCCAATAACCGGGGTACAAATAATACCTCCGGATCAAACCCGGTATCACTCTCAGAAATTCAGCGGTCGAGTTATAATCTCTTACCAAGAATCCTCTGAAGATGCCTACCGCAGATGTATGCGAAATGGTAGATGAAATAATTCCTAATAGACCACGGCCAATAAGCCTGGAAGACTCTCTCAATGTCATTTCCCCTTGAAGGTTTTCGACAATATGTGATAGAAATGAAAAACCTATTTTTCAACCAATATCTGGGTCTTTCGATAAAGCAACATTCATCGTCTGCAATGAATATTCGAGATAATATGATATAATTTATCTCAAATTCTCCTAAGAAAACACAAAATCAACTTTTTCCACTATCTTTGTTGAAAAAACTTGGAAATCACGATCATTAAATGTAGTTTTTTGAAATTATATAAGAAGAGAAGGAAACAGAAAATATAATCAAATTTGGATTTTACGGAGACCCTCTCTTCACTTATGGCAAATTACACAGGAAAGGATACAAACAAAGGTTTGTTTCGATCCAGTCGCAATATTGAGACGTCTCGACTTTTCCAGTCCATTCCACAAGTTACAAGGGAATGTCTTGTCTCCCTGATATTAGATAAGTCTATGGTTTGAGTATTACGCTGTCGCGAAAACCGCAACATACTATCTCTGTACTGTACATTACCTTAAACACTGAAAAATCTACGAACCTCGTACAGTTTCCAACAATGTCGACCTCTAACATGTTATCATATTCACCTGAGACTAAACCACTAATTATGAGAAATGTGGCTTCTGCCTTTGACGTTGAAAGCGCCTCCCAAATACGTTGTCGAGCTGTATTGTCGCTAACTTATCGAAGCAGCCACCACATTTTGAGATTAGGGTTATGCACAGAGCTCCAACTATACAGGGTGTGTCCCGGGAGGAATGCGACAAACGGATACCATGAATTGATGTCATCAGGCTGGACTTGTATCGAGAGGTTTTAATCTTCTGAGTGCCTTCGTTTGGAGTATTTAGGATAATAATAATCTTAATATATAAAACGCAGTCGGCCATATTGTTGGTTACACCATTTATAACTCAAGATTGGATGAACTGTTTGTTATGAAAGTTTTTTTGTTGGATTCTTCTACAGTGGGGTTAACATTAAATACATTAAAATTATGAAAAATTTGATGAAATGGAAAAAAATATAGGAAATAATTTTCTTTCTTGCGAATAACGCCATTAGGTGTCGCTTCAGTTGAAAGCGTTTTCGTGAATGTATTATATTTGATATTAATTCGGTGAAATACATTTTCTGATAATATTAACGCATCTGAGTCCATGTGTTATAACACCTATCTCTCTCCGAACACTACGGAAAATTTTATGACGAAATGTTTTGAACAAATCCTTATTTGTCATCAATTACTGTGTATTTTGAGTTGCCTAAACGTCTTGATTGTGCTCTCAAAATGGCAAGGTAAAATGAAATTGCCATTATCCTGAATCATTGCATTCTCTGTTCCGTGGAAAAACATCCGAATCAAGACATTTTCTATCGAACACACAAAACCCAAAAATACAATGGGTGTTTCCAAATGACTTCAAGAACGTGGATTCAATCCAACATTCAAGGTAAGAATATGATATTAACATTAATAATTTCAAATCACTTATTTTGTCTTCCCTACCATAGATTTGGATCATTACAACCACTTGAAATACACAACATAAATTCCCCCAAATTTAGGTCGTTTATAGGCAATATGGATGATCAACTTGATCAACGTCAATCAATTAATGCAGATGTGAGAAGAATAATTCTTCAAGATCTGCAGCAACTAATTAATGAATATCATGCATTGGTTCGATTGTTTAAAACTGCCAAGTGAAGATCAAGTGATTAGAGCAGATAAACGACCCGTTTGAGCAAATGAACGCCAATTCAACGCCACTACAATAAACGAAGTGGCAATTGTGATTGTAGGTGAAAACTTGGAAACGAGTGATATTGTTCTTACATCTTCTATACCTGAAACACACCGTTCATACGATGCACTACAATACCCGCTGATGTTTTAGATAGGTGATGATGAAATCAAGATGATAAATCCATTGAATGGTGAGTAACTATATTAAAATTTAAAATGTCTACTTAATACAAATTTGAATTATTTGATTTTAGGCCAAGAAATCACCAAGAAAGTTAGCTCGATGAATTTTTATTCATTTCGTTCAATGGTTCGTCAAAACTCTATAACTATTTGCTGAGATTTCGTCGACTGTTGCAGCAGTAATATGTGGACATGTATTGTAAAATTGAAACAGAGTGCCTCACTCATATCAGACTGAATCAATCTAAACTTTATTCAGAGGAATATATTCATTTACGAGATGAAATCGTCTCCGTAGGAAATGCAGCCAATGTAGGTAGATTGACAATTTTACCAGCAACGTATATTGGCAGCCCGCATCATATGCATGAATATGCACAAGATGCAATGACATACTTTTGAACTTATGGTTTTCCTGATTTATTCATTACATTTACCTGCAATCCAAAATGGGAATAAATCACTCAACTGCTTCTTCCCGGACAAACATCAATTGATCGACATGACATCACTGCACGAGTATTCAAACAAAAAGTGAAGTCACTAATGAATTTTATTACAAAACATGTCTTCGGGGAAACTCGATACTGGATATATTCAATTGAATGGAAAAAACGAGACCTGCCACATGCACACATTCTCATCTGCTCAGTAGAAAGAATTGGACCAGAACAGATAGTTGCACATTGCACAATACTCAAAGGAAAATATGAAGGTGAGGAAGTTCTTATTCCTATAATTCCGATGACCCCAACAAATATGCCATTTGAGTTAAGGAGAATTCAATTTCCAATTCGTCTAGCGTTTGCTATGACATCCTTCAGTGTGTGTGGCATAAATCTAGAAAATAGTTGTTTTTCTCATGGCCAGTTGTATGTTGCGTGTTCACGAGTCGGCAAACCTTCTGCTCTTATTATTCTCGCAACCGGAAAAAAAGTACTACAATGAGACATTTTTTAAATAATAATAAGTTACCGCTTAAATAAAGTGAAGTCTTTTCATGTAAATAACAATGTACATACCTCTCTATTTCAATGTAATTAAAGTTTTTGTATATTTTGTACTTTAAATTTGCCTCATATACCCCCTACTTCACAAAATACCAATGTTTTGTTGATACAACTTTATGTATCTCTGAGGCGAAACAAAGTTAGCCGGGCCAGCTAGTAATAATAATGAATTTATTTTCCGAATCGACAATGTTTATAATTGTATAAGGAATAGTCATAATTCAGAACAAAAAAAAAACAACAAAAAAGAAGGAATTCAAACCAAATGAACCAACTTAGAAAGACAAAGAAAATCTGATAAACAGGTTCATCCTAAAAAATCATTCAGATGTTAAATGCATTTTTCCAGAAGGTATTTTTAAGCCTCTTCTTGAATAGTAACAGAGGAAGTATTTTTATTTCAACTGGCAGTAAATTATAGAACCGTGTACCCGCAAAATTTGGAGATCTTTGTGCCAATAAATGTTTTGAGGAAGGCAAATGGAGTATATTTTTATTTTTTTGTCTTGTGTTGACTTCATGATAGTTATCAATTATAATGAGCATTTGCGAATTCGTATGAGTATAGACACACATTTCGAATATAAAGAGATTATGAACATAATTCCATAGCTCCTGAAATATGGCGCACAGGATGTTACACAACTTATTCCAGCAATACTCCTTATTACATATTTTTGAGCGGGAAACACATCCTCTACGTTTGTAGACCAGTCCCAAAAACAAACCCCATATCTCAGACGAGACTCTACCTCTGCGTAAATAACATTTAGTTGTTCGATTGTTAAAATGTAGCGCAAGTTTTTAAACTTGTAGCAAACTGAATGAAATTTGGATACTAACATTTCACAGTGATGTTTCCAATTTAGATATTCGTCAAGATGAATTCCTAAAAATTTGGCTTGTTCAACTTGTTCACAATGTTGATTGTCAACAACAACATTCAGAGGTTCGTTTTTTTTTTGCGCATAATGAAATTGAATCACAAAACATTTTGGCATGTTAAAGTGAAGTGAGTTATCTCCAAACAACTAATTCAAAGCGGCTAATGATACCAGCAAACGATCTTTTATCTCATTCTGACACTTTCCCGACACAATTACAGACTTATCATCGGCATATTTAACTATGAACTCTCGGGGAACAGCCGCATCAATATCATTCACAAATATAAAAAATAATTTGGGGACCCACACTGAGCCCTGCACAACACCCATCTCGACGTCCCTTACGTCGGAGTACGAAGTTCTCAGTTGTCCGTGAGAAAAATTCTGAATTTCTACATACTGTGTACGGGCAGACAAAAAACTCTTCACCCAACTCAAGGACGGCCCAGTATTTCCCATTCTCTCCAGTTTGGACAGCAATAAGCCGTGGTTGACGCAGTCGAACGCCGTACTCAAATCACAAAAAATTCCAACAGGGCACTGGACAGTCTAAACTACCAACAACCTTATCATACATTGTATGAATTGCCATGGTTGTGGATTTTTTCATGCAAAAACCATGTTGCGACTCTGAAATAATCTTATTGACTTCCAAGAAGTCTTTCGGGACAGTATTCGATTATCTTGGAGAAAGTGGACGGAATCGTAACTGGTCTATAATTTTCTATATTTTCTCTTTCATTTTTTCATGAATAAGGACAACCTTACCGACTTTTAGTCCATCCGGAAATTTTACTTCACAAAAAGTCAAATTCACGATATGACATAATGGTCCCATCAGTAGATGAAGTACCCTCTTTATCATAAAGCAAGAAACCTGATCTGAAATACACGATTTTTTGTCTTTTAATTTTTTGAACACTAACTCGAAAAATTCCATTCCATTTAATGGATGTAAAAGCAACTGATTTTTCCCGGCAGCTATCTTAGGAATATGACATGTTTTTTTTTTTTTAATTTTCTCCAAGATTTTCAGAGGTGCTTCTTAAGCCTATTTAGTTTATTTGCAACAACTACAGGGTCAGTTACTTTCACATTATTTTCTGACATAATTAAATTTTCCGCTTTTCTATTTCTTTTCAGTCCATTCAGCTCCAATATCACACGCCAACTTTCTTGATATTGATTCGGTTCTGATAATATTAACGTATACTATTTTTCATGAGAAATTTATTACCCTTTTTTTTTCGTGTACATATCACACAAATCAGAATTTTCTGAAAGCAAGGGATGAAGAAACCTCAAATCATTGCTCGACTCCCTTACTCTCCCATTTACCCATTTTTGTGGTTTTTGGTGTACATATTTCATGCGTAGAGAAAAACGATTGTTGAAATGATAAGGAAGAGTATAATAGAACGAATTGAAGGCCGGCTCGAGATACGTGAAAATATAAACGAAAGACCAATCTTCATGAAGAAGATCATTATAAAACAGATCCATACTTTCATCATTAAAAGATCGCCTACAAATTGAATTAATTTTCTCATCAGCTGTTGTACCGAAGTTTATGTCGGAGAGTATCACACGGTGATCTGAAAATGCAAAATCAACCACACATGTTGCGCCTGAAACAAAATTCAAATGAACATGATTAAGACGTTACTCCAGTTGGCCACAGTACAGTGTTGCCTAGTCGAAATTGTATCCAGGAGTTGGAAATTCGTCTAAACTTAGTAGTTTCATTCAAACTGTTGGAGTTGAAGTCGCCGCATATAAATAATAGTTCTATTGGACTAATTAAGTTATCCAAAAAAATATTTATATCTCCTGAAGGTGGTCTATAGCAATTGATTATTATAAATACGGATTTTACACGCTTGAATGAAACTGCACACTGCAGGATGATGTTCATCTTGACAGTTCATAAACTCTTGAGCTAATTGATCGAATGATTTCAAATTTTGTAGTTTTGTTACCCTTTACTATCGCCCTTCTTCAAAGTTTCTGAAATCGAATAAATCAGATTCGGACTTGGAAAATTTTGAACTTTTCCTATTTTCATGAATATTGCATCACCCTGTACGTGGACACTACAATTTTTTTCGTTTCCGTAAACACAAACAAATAATTCATATTAAAAATTTTAAATCTCCGCCTGGCACCGTTGTACAGGGTGATTCATTTATCTTGGTAACCCCAATTTTCTCGAAAACGCCGGAATATTTTTTCATTCTGTGAATGGCGTTTTGAACAAGTCAATGTCGACTTGAGATGCACATAAAAATGTGCGGAATAAATAAAGACGCCAGGCGTCGCGGCGCTATGAAAAATTTTTTCTCCAGGGACATACCATTTTTATCATGTCATTCGAAAGATAATTTCATTTTGAACTTTTTTTTTCGAATACAATTTTTGTCCATTTTTTACCGTCAGCGATCTGCAGCGTGTTTTATGTTGATTCTATTCCATTTATTTTTTTCTGTATTGTGGTAGTATGGCTTGATTTGGAGACATAGATATGATTTTATGCCTTGAATTCAAGGAGGCAAGTTTTCTAAACAATCTACCTCTTTAAATAAGATCAATTATGTGGATACAGCGAGATAGGGCTCCATGTCACAACGCTGCCATTGCGAAGAGATATTGAGATTAAGAATTCGAAAATGAATGGAATCTTATATTTTGTCCAAAGTGACTTATGATGAAATAGGGAGATGATTTAACTTGTGTATGGATCATAATGGCTAGATGACCTAAATTTGATTATGTTCCGTAAAATGACGGAGGCTCTGTAACTATTTTTCTATTAATTTATTCATTAAATATTATATCTTATAATGATAAACATTTTTTTTTCAATAACAAACGAAAAATTTCGAATCATATGTTCTATATACCGGCCATTATGATCCATACATAAGTTATTTCATCACTTTGGTCAAAATATAAGGGTCCACTTGGGCACATGCGTTTCTTATCTTCAATCTCAAATAGTCCAAGTTATTAGAATCAGTTTGGTACACCATATATTCAAGGGGACCCCTCAGAAAGTAATCCATGAGCGTTAGGTCTGGCGATATCTGATGGGTCCATTGGTTTCAATCCATTTTTTTCCGAATTCTTGATTTAAATATCTCTTGAGAATGGCACCGTGGTGGCATGAAGCCCCATCTTGCTGTAGCCACATATTTCATCTTATTTGAAGGAGCACATTGACCAGAAAACTAGCCTTCTTGAATTCGAATCACAAAATCACATCTATGTCTCTGATTAAAAGCATACTACCACAATACAGAAAAAATAAATGGAATAGAATCAATATAAAACACGCTGCAGATCGCTAACGGTTAGAAATGGATAAAAATTGTATTCGAAAAAAAAATTTGCAATGAAATTATCTTTCGAATGACATGATAAAAAAGGTATGTCCCTGGAGAAAAAATTTTTGATAGCGCCGCGACGCCTGGCGTCTTTATTTATTCCGCAGATTTTTATGCGCATCTCAAGTCGACATTGACGTGTTCAAAACGCCATTCACAGAATGAAAAACTATTCGGACGTTTTCGAGAAAATTGGGGTTACCAAGATAAATGAATCACCCTGTACAGGGTGATCAATGCACATTCCCTTCGATAAATCTTCAACTTGTACATAAAATTATTTAAAATTTTATAATTTTGTCTCCCTTTATGGCTGCCTTTCTTAATTTTTCCTCAAATTGGAAAAGCAGAACCGGACTAGCAAAATTTAAGATCGATGATATGGGATCAGCCAGCGCGTTAACAGTTGACATTATGAATTTTATGACTCAAATAGAATACTAGTGTTTAATTTGAAAGTTCAAATTCAGATATCTAATCATGAAAAAGTGTTCATGAATGAAACGAATTTATTTGAGAAAACTTTCAATTAACAAAAAAATATAATGATAATGGATAGAACGTATAACAGGAAATAAATTGAAAATATTCGAACTCAAAATCAAATTAAAAGGAAATATTTTCAGTTCATGAATTGTTCAAAATGGTATCTCTACATTTCAATACATTTTTGAGCACATTGATTGAGTTGTTTCACAGCTTTTGCAATCAGAGTCGGTTGTGATTTAATAACATCGCAAGTATCGATAATTCTTTGTAGCAGTTGCTCCCTACTGTTTATCTGTACTGCATAGACCTATTGTGAAAACTCAAAAAATTTTATTTGTTTTCTCAATCAGAGGAAATTTCGAGACAGTCGTACAGGGTGACAAAACTACAAAATCCGATTTTTTTAACTCAAAAGTTTCACTAATAAGGGAATACTTATTGATCACCCTCTTTTTCTTGTCATGATTCGTGAATAGTTTTTTGTCATAATTTCTTGAAACTATATTGTTGGAGCTCTATGCATAACCTATATTTCTAAATGTGGTGGCGGCTTCCATAAGTTAGCGACAGTATGGCTCGACGCCGTATTTGGGCGCTGTCAACGTCAGAGGCAGAAGTGCCATTTCTCATAATTAGCGGTTTAGTCTCAGGTGAATATGATAACATTTTAGAGGTCGACATTGTTGGGAATTGTACGAGGTTTGTAGATTTTTCAGTGTTTCAGGTCATGTACAGAGATAGGAGATAGGATGATGCGGTTTCCGTGACAGCGTACTACTCAAACTATAGAGTTAATTAATATGAGGGAGACAGAACATTTCCTTGTAATTGTGGAATGGACTGGAAGAGTCTTGAAGTCAAGATGTTGCGACTGGATCAAAACAAACCTTTGTTTACATCAGTTCCTGTGTATAAAGCGGAGAGAGGGTCCCAGTAAAATCCAAATTTGATGATGTTTTCTCTTTTCTTCATTTGTTTTAATTGATTCCAAATTTTTTTCAAACTGTTTTCTGAGGAAAATTTGAAATGAATTTTATAATATTATCTTGAATATAATAATGATAATAATAATAATAAAGATCTTTAGTCAATATAGTTTATATTTACCAAACAGATACTCTTACAATATTCAAGAAAGTATTGAAAAGGCGCAGATGATGAATGAAACATATTCGAAATTTAAACTCATCTCTAGGACAGTTTGAAACAAGGCCCCACAAGCCTTCTAACAGTCTCTTGGACTTCACATAGTCGTCGGTGAACTAAGTGAGACCTTTCCAATTTTTTTCAACAAAGATAATTGGAAAGGTTGATTTTGCGTTTCTTGAGGAGGGTAATTTTATAATACACTGCGCAAAAAAATTAACGCACATTATGGAAATCTCAAATTCATTCTACAACAAGGTGTTTTCAATGATAATTATTTTTATCAGAATTATGCATGCATATGTTATCCAATTTGAACGTTTTTCTTCAATACAGATGTTTTTTCCCAGCAGGAATAAAAAAAGATGATATTATTAGATTTTGAATGTATTAGCTCCATTCTAAAATCAGTTGTTCTCGATCAATAATAGTTTTTCTTTCGTTTGATTTTCTACACTCGATCGCTATGCAACGCGAAACACGCAATTTGACCCAAGAGGAATGTGCCCAAGCGGGAAGAAGGGTGGACATACACAAGAATAGCAGAAAGGTTTGGAGTTTCCCATACAAGTGTGTCCAGAATGTTGCAACGATTCAGGGAGACAGGTATGAATGTCCGAAGACCAGGACAGGGTAGACCACGGGTAACAACTGCCATTCAAGAACTTTACTTGAGAGTTTCTTCGTTGAGACAACGGTTTGCAACCTCTCGCCTCCTTCAAAATCAGCTCGAGCAAACTCATGGGGTGCAAATTAGCACTCAGACATTAAGAAATCGCCTCAGAGAATATGATTCAAGGCCTCGTGTCTCGGCAAGAGGCCCAGCTCTTACCCCAGCCCATCGAAGGGCGCGTTTGGATTTTGCGAGAGAGCATATCTGTTTCGGAGGAGGATCGATTATGGTATGGGGTGGAATATCTTTGACTGCTCGCACAGACCCAGTGGTCGTTGATAATGGAGCTATGAATGCTGATAAGTATAAAAGGAACATTCTTGAAGAGCATGTAGTGCCATTTGCCCCATACATTGGTGAAAATTTCATTTTTATGGACGATAATGCCAGACCCCATCGTGCGCGCATCGTTCAGGAATACCTTGAAGAGGTTCAAGTCTCTCGAATGGAATGGCCAGCAAGAAGTCCAGATCTCAATCCGATTGAGCAGGTTTGGGACAACATCAATAGAAGGCTGAGAATTTCAGAAAATCATCCAGCTACTCTTAATGACTTAGGAATTCAACTCGGAGAAATCTGGAAAGTATTAGATCAGAACATTTTAAGATCACTCATTTTCAGTATGAACCTTCGTTACCGAGCTGTAATTAACGCAAGGGGTAGAAATATTAAGTATTGAATCACTTATCAGCATTTCAGTATTTTGAAAATTGTTCAATTCTCCTCTTTCACATAAGATTCGGTGAAATCCTGAATTTTTCTTTAATTAATGCACTGGCGTCGCTACGAGGGGGGTAATGGGGGTAATTAACCCCCCCCGGGAAAATATTTACTTTCGAAAAATAAGTCATATAATCATTGCATAGGAACATATGTCCTAAAATTTTTTACCCCCCCCAAAAAAAATTTCTAGCGACGCCCTTGATTTAATGTGTCTTGTTTCGTTCAAAACGTTTCCGAAAGAACATAAAAAATAAGTTATGAAGTCAATGTAGAGTTAACTTTCATTAAAATTGAGATTTTCAGAATGTGCGTTAATTTTTTTGCGCAGTGTAAATTTCATAATATTATCTTGAATATTCATTGCAGATGACGAATGTTACTTTATCGAAATTTAAACTCATCTCTAGGGGAATGGACAGTTTGAAACAAGGTCCCACAACCCTTATTACAGTCCCATGGACTTCACATAGTCGTCGGTGAACTAATTTTTTTCAACAAAAATAGTCGGAAAAGTTGTTTTTGTGTTTTTTGAGGAGTATTAAGGGTAAATTTCAAAATATTATCTTGAATATTCATTGCAGATGATGAAGCTTACTTTATCGAAATTTAGACTCAGATATTAGTTGAATAATAGGTTCATCATTTCAGAAATGACATCTGTTGTATTTTTATCAGATATATTCTAGAAAATTCAAGGGGAAATGTCTAGGAAAGACGAAATCACGGTTCAAAGTGACCACATAGCTTCCTCAACCTACGATGACTCAGAAAATTTTGAAAGGCAATGTAGGTAGGTATTTGGTTCAATTAAGAGTTAGAAGTATTTAGTTTTAGTAAATTCAACCATAGTATACTAACGCTCGTTAACAATGAGGATTCTTCACGTGTATCATACATGAATTTCTCTAATTCGCTGTATTTTCATCGAAGTTAATGAAATATTGACGTAAATATCGTTTAGTGATTTTTGCATTGAAAAATGTTGATTGGCAGAAATATCTGCATAAATTTGACAGATGTTGAATAAATTCGTGGCAGGAGGCCCACATGTCATCAATAAATATTACTGAAAACAGTGCTAGAATGAAATATTCTAACATTGTTTCGTTCTACGAGATGTGGCAGAATGAACGCATTTGACACATAATTGTAGGTATAGATATTTCAGAATCATCAGATCGGTATACTTTATCCTTGCTACCTCTGTAAGCTACCACAAATGGAGAAGTTCGTATAGGATTTTGTTGGGCGTCGCATCAAATAAAAGCTACTCGCGGAATATTAGTTGATAGTAATCAAGTGCAAAAATGCACCGCGGATCCTGGACTACTACGACAAATTTCAGATAAATCTCATTCAAGATGGAAATGACCCGATGTCCTACCTTCCAAGTCGAACATTTATCAATGTTCAATATCAACACTCGCTTAGGATGAAATCTACCCTCACTTATGAAAAAGCATCACCTAGTTTTCCACAGCTCGATTCATTATCGATGAAGGAATATTCTGGAAATATCGTTCCGATATTTTCCTCACGTTCGAGAGGGAGAGAAAAAGAAGGAAAAATGGAAATCACGTAGTTATGCAATAGTTCAGTGGTTAACTGTTCGGACGCTCGTTGAATTGGGAAGTTGGTGATTTGCTATCCGAAAAGCGATCAACGCTGTCAACCCAATACTTCACGTGTTCCAAGAGAATTGCTGGGCCTCCACGAGTTTATGAAAGTAATTTTTATTGGCCGAATATGAAGTCAGATATGAGTTTTTTCCTTTATGATGGAGAAAATTTTCGTTGATCAAAATTCATCATCAATAAGCTCTCTCAAGAAATAGTTCACATATACAACGTTGGTAGATGAAATACTACAAAGGTCAGAAAAAAAAATTACGAAAAATGGACAACACAAATTAAATCGTAATCCTACTTAAATCATGATGAGAAGTTGAACCAAACTGAGTTGAATATACAGTAGAATCCGTTTATTATGACGCCGGTAATATTGACCAATCGCTTATAATGACGCAAATGCAGTGTTCAGTTTGGTTTCATTCAAAACTCCTTACAATAGAGTCCGGATATAATGACTTCGCTTATAATGACATGTCGCCTACAATGACATGATTTCAGATACTACAACATGATTTTTCGAAAATTTTTCCGGTTATAGTCACCGCTCGATCATTTTCTCAAGCCACCCTACTTTTTTAAATGCGATGAGGTTTGATACGATACGAGACATACGCGTGACGACATGCTTTTTAGTATAATCCAGATCCTCGAAGAGATTATTGGTGTTTTGTGGACAAAATGACATCCATTGAAGCCATTTCCAAGTTGTACAATGGTGTAAGAAGCTATTATTTCAAGTCGAAAAATACAAACGCAAACTAAAATTTCAGATTATTTTTCTAAGAAATAAAAAAGTTCTTTATATTTAGTTTTTTTTTCAATAAAGCAAAATCTGAATTTCTCGTTCTTTTCTTAAACTGAATCCAAGAAAAATACCATCAATTTTGCTGAAATTCCGCTTTATATGACTTCCGGTTATCATGACGTATTTTCATTTCCCCTCGATGTCATTATAAGCGGATTCAACTGTATACTACTCAATTTGTCAAATTAGTTCCGTATAAAACTTTTCAAGCAGTGCCAAAACACGAAGGTGATTCGTCAATAATTCTTAGTATTTTTTCAAATGCAAATATAGGATTATGGTACATCAAACGATAGGACATTCGATTGCGCATTGAATGGTGACATTGAAAAACGAATTTGAAGCTAATTTTCATTACAAAATTAACAATTTGTGATTGGTGTCAGGTTCACATTCTTGAAATAATAAATATTGAGAAATTTCCTCCTGCCCGCCGATTTCTATTTTCGAAGTTTGAGAAATGTATGCAATTTTGAAGTTGGGGGCTTATACCCTTAACCCTCAACAATTTTTTTCTATTGGAAAAATATTGTTCGTGATATATCGCATCAAAGGCTATTCGATGACGAATTCATTTATATGAATGAAAATTAAATTTCACTTTGAAATTCTTGCAATAAAAATGTAACGAAAAAAAATATAGGTACACAATTTCGAAACAGCTGCGAATTAAATCATAAGATCGCAAATAAAACAACAAACAGATAAACATGATACATTTATTCCTATTTGAAAGAAGAAACTGTAGAGGGGTGTGGAGCGTAAAGGGTGAGAGATTTCAAATTCGAAAATGCATAAGGAGACCTGCTTTCGAAATAACCAATTCATGGATTCGTGGATTCCTCTTAATAAGTAGTGAAAAAAAATGGACTGATTGCAGGACTCTCCAATTACAAATTGTAAATTATTTTCTAATTTTTTAATAAAAAACGGCACATCGTTGAATCAGCAAACAAATTTCCTTTCATTTGATGTATCACAATCCATATATCGATGATTTGAAGCGCAAATATTGTATGTCCAATTTCAAGAAACAGGCTTTGATTCACATCCAAGTAGAGTTCGTATTCGTGATATTTTCACAAAACAACTGACATTTTCTAGATGACTTTGAATGTTAATAATTGGAATTCAATGCAAAATGTCTATATATCATGATAATTTTTAATAAAAATCGCTGCGCTTTAAACAATCGATATTATCATTTGAAAAATACAAGGGAGGGGTGCGGGGTGTAGGAGGTGAGAAATATGAAATTCAAAAAAGCATACGATAAATTGCTCTTGAAATTAAAAATCGACGGGTGCGAGAATTTTTCTTAATAATTTTTCGTACAAAAATTATTGACGAGTTACGTTTTTGGCACTCTCTATATAGTTCACACTAAGCACCAACATTTGCAAGTTTATGCCAATATTCAGTTCCCAAATTGTTCAAATTTTTTTCTGTTATAATGATCTCAATAGTTCCACAATAGTTCACATTCCGCCCTAAAACTTTCTGGTTTCGACAAAATTATAATGCCGCTATAATGAAACAAAGATAAATTTAAAATAGTATAGTCATCAAAATGTCACCTATACCGGTTTCAGCATTATTTGGAATTATCGGTATACCATATCCCTCAGCGATAAAATTTTCATAAAAAACAACTCCTTTTAAAACTAGTATAGGCCTTTCGAGTAAATGAATACAAATGGCGACATCTAGTAGCGTCAAAAGAAAAGTCCCACATCTCCAGTTACATGCTAAAAAGAACTGCTTACATCCTCTTTCACTCCTTTAGATTTAAGCAGTGGCCTTAAATCAGTGCTCCCATGCAAGTTTCTCCGTGTGATGGAAACGCCCAATTCTTTTCGCGACCGTGAGGCCAAATTTTTTTAAGAAAAACAACATTTGTTCTTTGTTTACTCTCGAAGAGTGAACAAAGCAGCATGGAGATGTGGAACTTCTCTCTCCGTGTTTCTAGATGTCGCCATTTGTATTAATTCACGCAAAAGGCCTATACTAGTTGCTTCAAAACTATAGATCTTGTCTCTGAGGGATGTGGGATATAAATGATGTCGGATAAGGCTGAAAACGGTATATCATTTCTCTCAGCGACAAAATCTTATTTCATTTTTCCAGCCTCATGAGAAAAGATCTGTGAGCCTAGGAGTTGAAAATGGTATTCTTTTCGATGATTTCTATTTTGAATTCATCTATGTTTCAAAAATATTTCCGGTGTGGCCTCCGCATGGGCAAAGAATATATAACGAATATAACGAATTGGTTCAAATTTGTTCTGTTTGAATTACTTGAGTTTTTAACTTTCAACATTTTTTCACGCTATTATTTAGTATGTAACCGGCTTGTTCCGATGTAATGAGTATCATATCATTTTTCTGGTATTCATGATTTTGGTTATTTTATGCAGGTCACCGTCTATGGAAACAAATGTGCACTTTAGATATTCAATGCAAATCAGATGTGTCAAGATTGCTGCTGTGTTCATTCAATAAGGAGTGTAGGGTAGGTGGCAATATGAAGATAATCAAATAGCTGTCAGGTTTCCTATAGATTCACCAGATTTGAAATGGAAAGAATTCGGTTTCGACAAAATGAATTTGTTTCATCGTTTGTTGTTATCAAACTGGGTGACGTGTCACTCAACTCAAATTTTGTTTTGTTTTCATTGATGCGTAACATTAGAACATTTATTTCATTTGTTTGCTTTGGGTGCATTATTAAATCAGAGTTGCAAAATGGTTCTAACTGCAGAGGATGTGTCGGATCGTCCAAGCATTCTTCTCAAATATATGATTTAATTTTATTTGTTGTGAGAAATAGAGAAAAAGAAGGTTGTTGTCAGTTGAATGTCAGTCGACAGAAATAAAAATCGAGAAGAAATTTTGTAGCTTTTGATATATTTTGAGACAGTTCAGCGCAGAACTGAACATTTGGTGACCCCGACGTGATTTTCTCAATGGAGCAGACTAGAGCAAAACGAAGTTTAGCAGAAATAAATAGATCGTTATCGGCGGATTTTGTGTGGCCCAAGAACTTTAGTGATGGAACTAGAACTGTGAGGGCAGACAGAAACGCAACACATGCTGGATCTACAAAGGACCCTGAACTTCAGCCTGCATCCAGTCGTGTCACTGCGAGAAATAACGAATCACTTTCTTCCAGAGGAGCAGAATCCAAAAGAAGCAGTAATGATTTACAAAAAAAGAGGCGGATCCTGGAGACAGAAAAGAAAAGGCATGAATTAGAAATGTTAAAACGAAAGCAAGTGTTGCTCGAGCTCGAGTCGAGACAGAAGGAAGTAGAAAACAGTCTCCGCTTACAAGAAATGGAAGAGGAATTGGAAGAAGCAGAATTTGAGGCACAAAACAGTGAAAGTGATAGTTGCGTAACTAGAAAAACGAAATTTTCCGAACATTATAGAGAGGTTGATGAGATGAATGACAAGCATGTCACAAATTGGATCAATAATATTCCGGAAGAAAACGAGTTAGATGATTTCAAATGTTCCCCACGAAAAGATGCCAACAATGATATTCATATGTTGTGCAACACTCTACAGGAAGTACTCATGACATTCAAATCTTCAGAACAACCTCGAACAACTTCATATAAAATCGAAGCCAGACAATCAGTTGACAAAGATTTTCCTTGTTTCGACGGAAATCCCCAAGATTGGCCACTATTTTATAAACATTTCACGAATATTTGTAAATTATGTGAATATTCGAATGAAGAGATTATGCTCAAATTACAGAAATGCCTGAAAGGACTAGCCAAATCTACCGTTTCTGGAATGATGCTGACATCGAATGTTGATTTGGTTATGAAAACACTTGAAACACGTTTTGGCAGGCCTGAATTCATCATCGAGACACTCGTTATGAAAATCAAAAATATTCCGTTCATAAAAGACTGTAATTTGGAGAAACTCATTCATCTATCGAATGAAGTAAATAATATGGTGTCTACTATGAAAATTTTGGAATCCACAGGTCATCTCCAAAATCCACAGTTGATGAAAGAACTCCTCAATAAGTTGCCAGATATATTTTGAGACAGTTCAGCGCAGAACTGAACAGGATGTATTTCGGTTTAGTCAAAATTGAATATTATATATAATATTATGGAGATATAACATGAAAAGGAAGCGTACCTGGAGAACCATCGCGCTTTTTGCAATGGTGATTTGATAGTAACGGCTGAACGTTTATATTGTGCAGAATTTAAACTACTGCTTCTGGACCAACGAAAATCCAAGGCAGAAACATGAACGAGCACTTCATAGCCCCAAGGTTATTGTTTGGGGAGTCATGTCTGATGAAGGCATGGTTGGCCCATATTTTTTTGAAGACCAATGAAGGCGAGCACTTACAGTGAACGGTATTGCGATATGTGAAGAAACTTTTTCGTTTCAAAACTGCAAGAGTTCGAGGGTTTCAATGTGGAAACATTGTTTCAACAAGATTGTGCCTCCTGTCACCCCTCCAACCAATCACTTGAGCTTATCAATAATCTTTTTCCGGAAAAAGTGATCTCTCGTCATAGCACTATCAACGGGCCCTTGAGGAGTCCTCAAACTAACACCTCTTGATCATTTTTTATTAATTTTGCAAAACCTTGTCTGAATTTTAATAAAGACAAACTTTTCTTCTGATTTGTTGTTTTATTTATTAAATATTCAAATACCACGCACCCTTTTTGGACACCCTGTATTATAGTTTGGCCTCCTTCTCCGCATTTTGTTTTCAGAATCTACAAAACACTATACGGTTAGGTTAGGTTTGGTAAAGTTCCAAGACATCATAGGGCCACTTGAAATTACATACCTGTATTTTAGTTGTTCTATTTAGATGCCCATAGATTCTTTTTCTTCCATTACTTTCACGTTCTTTTTCTGAAGGGGACAGTACCAGCGATATGTCTGAGACAGAGGTGTTATTCCCAATACAATTATCCACAAATTCAGCAACAGCACTTTTGATATTTGGTCCGTGCGACATTGATTATTTAATAATTTATAGATATTCACAAAGGACTTAGTGAGATAGCATACCTACACCATCTCAGCAGCATATCAGGTACGCCAAATGGCAAAGAAGCAAACACCAGCACTTTTTTCTTCTTTGGAACAATGGTAGATACGGAGATGAAGAATAACATATTACTCTGAAACTAAAGTGTATGCAGAAATAATAGAAAACGTAGAAAACGTTCGCACTTACAGATCAACTGGTTTTTTCAACTATTCAGAAAAATCTTTTCCTGCAGTGAATTTTCAGCCACCTCGGAAATATTTCGACCAACTTCAACTTTCTTCGCATGCGCTGATCAAATACTACTGCAGAATTTACTGGAATTCACGCAGATGTTCAACCACGTCTCATTCTGGAGTATGCTCATTCAACTAACCCCAAATTTCAATTGTCAACCGAGAAACACGTTGTATGCCATCTCATCAGCTATGCCGTCTCGGACACATTTCCCCTATAAAATGAATATTCAGAGATATTTTCAATTTACTAAATGTTTTATCATTTTATTATGACACACGAGAAGGTCCCTTTTAGAGTTTCTCAATTAAATGGAAAGTTGATGAGTTATACGCTGCACTAAATCATAGAAATTCGCTTGAAAAGTTTTATACGGAACAAGTTCGAACAAATTGAGAACATAATATTCAGCTTAGTTTCAGAATTTGTTCAGACAGCTTTTCGTTAACCTCACCTCCTCGTATACTGGAATTGATGGAAATACTCAAGCAGCAAAATAATCATCGAATAATGAAGATAGATTATTATTCACGCACATACAAGCGAAGATATCGGAATAACCGCAATGCTGTGAGTCACAGGATGGCAGTGCCATATAGCGAGAAGAAAAACCAGGGGGAGGAAAGCAATCCAAAATTTCCCAACTCCAAACAAACAAAAATAAATGTTGATGATTATTAAATTAAAATTAGAATTATTCCGCCTTGGACCAAGGTTCTTGATTTTCCACATGTATAGAAATATTCAATAAAATTGTAACGAAACATCCTACGAATAATATTGTGCTTATTAAAAAATACAATTAAGTATACAAAAAAATGTAAATAAACTTTTCATTTGAATGAAAAAAGGGAACTTTTACAATAAGAACGTGAATAAAATCTTTTTTGAATGACGAAAGGAACATTTTAGGTTGAGCCGAAAAATGATATTATACTGGTGTCCCAGAAGTTGACGTCAAGCCGGAATCGGGTAACATGTTGAGTCATAATGGTCATCAGAAAAATATTTAAAATATTCGTGTATTTTTCAAATTATATTGCATGTTCCATTATTCGGGAAAAGACACAACCTGTGATGATTCTCGAACTACTTTCGCTATAATTTTTTAATCTTTTCAAATTTTATTTTACTCATGTTGTTTCGAATAGTTCTTCTACAACCTGTAATCTTCAATCCTAAGCCAATTGTTCCTGCTTAAAAAATAATATCATTTTTTGCTGAACTAAATATTCAAAATTAATATTTTGAGTAACTTCAAGTGATTGTACTGTAGAAGATTGTATTACATCAGTTTGGCAAATTACTTCAAAAGTAATGATTACTATTTTGAATTCATCTATGTTTCAAAAATGTTCTCGATGTGCCTTCGTGAAGGCAAAGAATTTTCTTTTTCTTTACATCATCCTATTTCACCTTCAACCAGGAAATATACGAACAAACCGATGGAATATCAATGGGTAATCCACTGGCCCCAGTGGTAGCGAACTACTTCATGGAGAAATTAGAAGAGAAAACTCTGGATACCGCACCTCTCAAACCGAAAGTATGGTTTCGATATGTAGATGACACATTCGTCATATGGAGTCATGGAAGAGAAAAGCTCAATGAATTTCTGACACACATAAATAACATGCACCCAAGTATACAGTTCACAATGGAATTAGAAGACCAAAACAGAAATTTGGCTTTCCTTGATGTACTTGTCACACGGAAGGAAACTACTCTAGGACACACTGTATACCGAAAACCTACACACACGGACAGATATCTACACAACACCTCAAATCATCATCCATGCCAACGTAAAGGGATAATCAAAACGCTAGTCGACAGAGCGAGAAGAATTTGTGAGCCAGAACAACTAGCAACCGAGTTAGAACACTTGAAGCGCGCTCTCATGGCTAACGGCTACACGAAAAACGACATCGATAGATACATCAAACAAAGGCCTGAACACAACAACGACAATGTATCACGTCGCCAAGAATCGGAAACAAAAGCATTCTTGCCGTTTATCCCACGGGTGACAGATAGAATCGGACGAATTCTGGGGAAACATAACATTAAGACAATATTCAAACCGTCGAAGAAGATCAAGGACCATCTCAACTCCCCCAAGGACAGAAGGGATACACTCAGTACACCAGGTGTATACCGAATTCCGTGCAGCTGTGGAAGTGTATACATCGGTACAACGAAGCGATCCATCAATACGAGGATCAAGGAACACAAGGCCAATTGTAGACTGGGTCATTCAGAGAAATCCGCCGTCGCAGAGCACACACTGAACAACACGAATCATGCAATAGAATTCGACAAAACCCAAGTGTTGTGCACCACTACCGCATACTACCCCAGGCTCTACAGGGAAGCAATCGAAATTCATAAACACCCAACGAATTTCAATAAATCGGAGGAATCTTTGAAAATCAATAGAACATGGGTGCCAGTACTCAAAAACACAAAACCACTTCCCTATAATAATAACCGGGTTCATGAAGTGAATGAAGATCGGGAACCGGTTGTGAACCGGTCGGACACCGGCGCGCGTTCGTTATTGGGACGGGACCGGTCAAGCACAGCCACGCCCCCCGACCGAGGTTATACAAGGAGGTACAATCTGCGTCCCCGTCACACTCAGGCAGTTCAGTCCAGTGAGAACATCTCCTGAAATATAACTCCTGAAGATGCCAGACACTCGAACTGGCGAAACGTCGAGAACTAATTTACGACGACGGCCTAAATGCTCGAAAGAACATGTCACATTGAACGATGGCCGCGAAAGCCTCAACCAATTCATTATCCCAAATTAATCACTCCATTTCCAGATGAATTCTTGTTACCACTTTTTCTGATTGCAATTGAAATTTTCTAGAGTAATTGGATGTTTTTTATTTCTTCCAGTGATCCACTAGTTCAGGCACTCCAGTTTCTAGACGTAATAAACATGAAAGATCCATCGCAAAAGGCGCACTTTTATCGAAATACTCTGAAGGAGGCCCTGCCCTTCATCCCCAAGGTAAGTCCGACCAGTTTGTTTTCCCATCGGTGATTTTATAGGTTAAATTCCGTTCCGTTATGTTGGTCAACATTGACTTCAGTCTGTGGGGAACACTAAGAACTTTGATGCCGTTCTTTTGCGCTGGCTCATTCAGGTGGAAAACAGTTATTCCTGCTGAAAATACTTCTATCCTCAATTATTGCATCTTCTAAATTTCCCATATGGTATGGCTTGTTGAATTTTCAATATACAGGGTGTCCAGAAGTCAACGTCAAGCCGGAATCAGGTAACAGGCTGTGTCATAGTGGTTATCATAAAAATATTTTAAAAAATCTAAGTAGTCTATTTTTCGAATCATGATGCATTTTCTATTATTCCAGAACATACACAACCTGTGATGATTCTTCTCCTGCTGTTACAAATCTTTATTTTTTTTGAATTTTTTTTCCTATGCTATCTCGAATAGTGCTTCTGGAACCTGTAATCTTCAATTCAAACCCAATTGTTCCAGCTTAAAAAAGAATGTCACTTTCTGGCGAAATAAATATTCAAAATTAATATTTCGACCAACTTCTATTGATGGTACTGAAAAAAAATTTTACCACATCAGTATGGCAAGTTGCTCCAAAAGTTAGCACATTCAATAAGGTTTCTAAAAGTTGTAGATTATTTCTTGATTTTCTGATAAAAAACGGCACAACAACAAGTATACCATTAGCCACATCGCCGAATAGGTAATCAAATTACCTTTCATTTTATGTATCACAATCCATATATTCTTATTTGAAAAAATAATAGTGGGGTGCGGGGCGTAGGGGATGAGAAATATCAAATTCAAAAAATTATACTACGATAAATTACTTTTGAAATGGAAAATCGACGGGTGCCAGGATTTTCCTTAATAATTTTTCGAACAAGAATGATCCACGTTACTTTACTTTTTTGGCACGCTGTATACTCAAATGTCGATCTTGATATTACAATGGGTGAAAACAAAATATACCCATTTGACTTGAACTTATGCACACTTGCACCGTTTTCTGGTTAAGACAGACTTATTCAAGGCGCCCTTAAATTTGAGTCAGGCTTTTCCCCGCCTTAACGGATCAGATCTTACACCGCATATCTAATAGAAACAAAGTCTAATAGACTTTGTTAAGCACGCGCTGAGCAATGCCGAATCTGGCAACACTGTATAAATCAATGAGTTTGTTTGTTTTGACATAGAAATGCGATATGAACATATTATGGTTTCATATCGGCACTAAGCACAGCGAAGTAAGAAGAACACGCAAATTGGGTTTGAGTGGAACGTAATTCTGCTTCTGTCTGAGGCATTTTTATGAATACTGAAACTCGACCAACTATTCTTGATACCGTAGATTCGTGGATTTTCATAAAATCGGCTGCAGCCAATAAATGTCCAGCTGATGTGTAGAATCGCAGGCACGCAAGGAGTTGACTCATCGGTGATACTCTCTGATTCCTACAATCAGAAAGGGTTAAACTCCCTTGTTTGAGGTTTGACATCATCATACATAATATAATAAGATATGTACTTACATATCATGGTAGTGATCGGCCCTATTAAATTCTAGACTTCTAGGAAAGCCATAATCAATGATATCTAATATATGTCGAAATCATCTTCATATAGATCATCAATTTCATTCAATAAAGTTCTATCCATAATAATCATTGAATTCACGCAATCAAAAACAACACGTCAAAACTGAAGTTCGTTTTTGACGTTATGAATATTTGAGACGGGCTGAAGTCTTGCTTATCCCATGAATATTCGCGGCTCAAAATAGTCATAACTTATGAGGCACTTACACTGCGGTGCAAGAGAAACGACGTCTCAAACCTAACTTCAAATCTAAGTTGGACTTAAGTCAGATTTATATTTGACGGTGCAAGTGGGCATTAGTGTTTTTTCTGTAATAAGACGCCGTGGATATTTGATAATCTCGACAGAATTTCGTCAGTTTCGTAGGGTTCTGAAATTTCTTTTCTTTTCTGAAATTTTTGTTTGTCTGCCACCTACAATTTTTGACATATTGTATCGAAACCCATGGACGAGGTGAGGGAGGGGTTTCTTCTGATCTATTGAAATTTATAAAAGACTTCATTACAATGTTGCATAATCGTAAAAAATGGGTATAAGTTTTTTCTTCAACGAAAATTTTTTACTAAGTCAGTCGCGGCCGCTCAAAGGAGGCAGGGGATTCTGGGCCTCCCCAAATATAACTGCATTAAATTGAATTCTCAGTTGGAGTTCATCCATATCATTCCAATTCTAATTAATAGAAAATTCCAATTTCTGGATATTTTTTACCTCAATATTTCTTCATATTCAAACATTGTCCGCAACAGACATTGACAATGAGATTCCGCATTGTTGCATCGTACTAGAGAAATGCATGCGGTGGGCTAAAGATGTGAAGAATATAGCCGTGGTGGCCCGGATCCTTCGAATCGAGGTTTTCTGGAACGTACAATTTCAAATTTATTCCCATACGAAGTACCGGCCAGTTAAAATTCGAGCTTGATGTCACGTGGCGGAGGCGGTTTCCCTCAAAGCAAACCTATCCGAAACCGCACGTGCTGAATGCATGCTCGTTTTCGGCCTAATCCGATCAACGCTTTTGTTTGTTGTTTTGATTTATTCTTCCATCGTTGTCAGTAGCGAAGGGTTATTGAGCGTGTTGTTGTGATTTCGCGTTAAGATCGTACTGCAAAATTTGTATATAAGAAAGGATATTGACTAGATATTCGGATTAATATATTTTATCGAGAAAAATGGAAACGGAAACCATAATTGAAAATCACAATGTAAGTAGAGAACATCAGGAAACAAACGATATTCTTGATATTCTCATTAACCAGTTCAGCCAAATGCCGTACGATGACAAAATTTTCTTAGCAAAGATAATGAAGACACCTCAGCCTGCTATGTAAAATTTAATTCTTATTGCCAGACCTTATCGTATTTTCAGCTTACAATGGTACAATAAATGCGAGTAGCTGACGACAAGTAACGTCCGAAATAAATTATTTTCTCTATTTCAGTATCGTAATAAGTTCATTACAGTACTAAAAGTGGTACTGTAATGAACTCATTACAGCATTGTTTTCAGTTAAATTTTTCGTTTTGTGGTTGTCAGTACTGATCTTCGATCCTATCAGTAATTCTCAAATCAAATCAATTCAAATTCCGTAATTTGTCAAATTTTGTTGGTGACACCATCTGCCAAGATACAATAAAAAAGACGCTAATCTGAATTTTTATTTGAATTTCGGGAGTATTTCACAAAACTGAAATCGGCAGAAGGCAATTCCAACACTCATGCTTTCGAAAATGAATGAATTTCGCATTCGTGTTGGAATAGGAGCCCATTCTGCAACTTGTTTTAGAATATACTATTGTTGGTTTTGCTTACTTTTCTTCGAAGAAGTAGAAAACAATGTGCCTCTGGTATACATCTTGCTGGTTAGATACACTAGTGGTATATGTACCTATATTTTTTTGCTCGGCCTCTGATGGCCTCCTCTGATTGAAAACTCACGATCCGCCATTGTACTACGTAATCCCCAATTATTTTTCAGCTTTTTACCTATCTAAGAGTCAAGATATTTTTGTGAAATTTTATATCTTTTGATCAAATTTCAAAGGCCTACTTCCTTCAGCAAATTCTTATGATTTTTTAATTCTCTATCGTCACATGGATTTTCCAAATTTCAAACTGGAGCACCTTGTTGTATTTTTTAGATAATTCTGAATGAAGAAATTCAATGAAATCTACTTCCGTTTATTCCTCATGGAAGAACATATTCCAACTAAATATGGACAGCTTCAGTTGGGAACCTGCAGTTCAAGGCATACTTTGACATGTACGCGGAAAATAGGAAGTTGGGAAATGAGTTGCCTTTGTAAATAGTTCACAGCGTTATTTTTCTTCTTCCAACTCTTTATTCCGATTAAAAACGACTGACGATACAGGAAACTCCCACAGGGGAATAACGAAAAAAACGTATAATAGCTGGTGGAGGGAAATCTCCTCGAGATTTTTCCCACTGAGGAAAATTCGCCTCTACGGCCGCACATCGAGGGCGGCGAGCGAGAAATTGAATCATACGGGACGAAATGACAGGAAAAGAATGATGTTTGAGGAGCAGCCGTTCAATTTTATACATTCTTCCCGCCGCCTTTGTTTGACTCTTTTGTTCGGAAAATCTCTATTGTTAGAGCGGATCTGGGCCGTTCTATCATATCGATCAGGAAATCAGTGACGGCACCTGGATATTGAACAGGAGCTGGCCGATATTTAATGCTTGATTATACAGGGTGAATCACAAAAAGCGTTCGTTGAAAGATTTCGCAGAAAAACTCGGGATAAACACTTGAAATGTTATGCTTGAGCTTTGTTAGGAAGGACAGTGGCACAGTCAACCGGGGATGGTTAAGGCACAGTCAACCATCCCCGGTCTCCCCTAATGGATTATTTTTGACATTCATAATGACAGAATATTTTTTTGACAATCAAGTTTTCATTTGTTTACATGATAATTTTTATAAATTTCAATTGACTTTGTCGGAGTGCGAAAAATAAATTTTATTAATTTGAACACAATTTGGTGTAGAATTTTCTAACCGAATACCACACGAGGTCAAATGAAATCCAGAAATTTTTTCTCGCTCATGAATATTTGCAGAAAAGAATTCAGAATTAATTTGACCTCTAGTGGTATTACTTGTGAAAATACCGTTCTTATAATGGGAAAAATATTCTTAAGGCCCTAACACTTACCATATTTCAAAGCTCAATAAGACAGTTTTACATTTGCAAGTATTCGAGTGGGAAGTCAATGTAATGAACCGACGATTAGAAAATATGCAGTTCAGTATAGGAAAAGTACTTGAATTGTGAAATCAGTCTTCTGTTGAGTTTCGAAGTGGCGAGAACCCACTAATCATTTATTTTTGCCTGACAAAGCAAAAGATTGACCATCTAAATTTGCTGTCTGCATTGCCTCATAATGCAGATGTACCAGTGCCGATTGGACCTTTAGAACTGTTTTATATGTAGACCCTAGAAATGACCTTCTGCTTCCTCTACACATTAAACTTGGGCTGATGAAAACTTTGTGTCAAGGCTTTCAATAACGATGGTGATGAATTCAAATGTTTAGAAGAATTCTTTTCCATGCAAGATAAGGGATGCCAGATTAAAGGAAGGCATTTTCATTTGGACACAAATCAGAAAAATGCTGAACGACGTTTATTTGACAAAGAAACTTTCTACACAGGAACTCAGAGCATGGAAGTCATTTTGGTGTTGTTTTTGGCAACAACAACATTCACTCATTTTGAACCCAAAGAAGTCAACCGTTTTGATTATTGGAAATGACTCTCACATAAGTAAGTTAGGTTGAATGAGATTTCACTTCCATTTTCGGACACCGGCAGAAGTCTGGGACTTATTTTAGATTCTAAGCTGCGATTCACTTTTAAGCTCAGAGCTGCTTTTGGAAGATTGAAGAGTATTTACTGACATAGGCATTATCTACCGGAAAAATCTAAGAAAATGTTACTTGAAGCTCTTGTACTGTTCCATTTCGATTTCTGTTGCCTGGATTCCTACTATCTGTATCGAATTCGCAGAGCACTGGTGTCGATACGGGGGGGTAATGGGGGTAATAACTCCCCCAGGAAAATATTTACCTTCGCAAAATAAGTCATACAATCATTATATAGAAACATATCATGACAATATACTATATACAAATTTTTTCCTGAAAATTTAGGAGCTGTCAGTTACGCGCAGAATGAAAGATTAAGACAATTAAAATTCGCTATCGAGGACAATGGGATCCAGCCATGAAGGGTGATTACTACTGGTTTTTGATGAGAAAGGATTTATGACACCTGATAAAAGAAATAATGAAATTTAATTAGTATTTTAAGTCGATATTTTCGAAGTATATTTAGCAGGCACTGCCGGATACAGGGATACGCGCTAAAGAGATTTTGAACTATATTTACTTTATCGTAAGAAAAATGCAATCATTTTCTTCATATGGGCTCCACAAGAAGGAGACGCGCGTCCCCTACTCCCACTGTTAGCAGGTATAAAATTGAATAAAGTCGATTTGTGCGGTTTAAAAAATCTTCAATGATTTTTTTTTCTCCACATATACAGGGTGAGTCGGGAGGAACGGACCAAACTTCAGGTGTGTATTCTGCAGGTCGAAATAATTCCAAAAAACTCATATGTTGTTATCCGATTCTCATTTGTCTTCAAACTATAGGGTAATTAGAATATTTAAATAAGGTCAACCAATATTCAGTTCAAGAGTTTCTCGGACTATGGATTGGTCGCTGTGATCGTATTAGTTGGCCTCCAAGATCTCCAAACCTCACACCATTGAACTATTATTTGTGGGGCTGGTTCAAGAACGAGGTATACAAAGTTAAAGTTGTCACTCGGGATGCTCTAAGTCGACGCATTAGAAATACGGCATTGCTTATTAAAGAAAAGCACGAATCAATCAGACAAGTATCGAGAGCCCTTCGCAGACGAATGTGTTTCGAGGTTAATAGCGGGGTTTTCGTGCATTTATTAAAAAAAAGCTAGAAATGAAACCATTTTAATAGAAAATGTTGTTTTTTATAATGACGCTATAGTTTGAGAACAAATGAAAATCGGATACCAACATATGAGTTTTTTTATATTATTTCGAGCTATAGAATACACACCTGAAGTTTGGTCCGTTCCTCCCGACTCACCCTGTATATTGTAACATTAAATGTGGTCTTACATATTACGTACAACTAACTTTTCGTCATTATTGTATTTGGATACGTCCATTCTACCATAATATGCTATTCAACTAGTGTAATCAGAGGTCTGTTCACGTTTTTCTTAAAAAGTCTCAAAAAAATGTAGGTACTCAACTTGTTGCCTTCTCATTTAGCGCATATGAGTTATAAACATTTCAGAGGGGCTCTGGAGGAGATTCCTGTGAAAAATTACTCTTTATTCTCTTGAAGAATAAAGAAATTTGGACTTCATATATTATATATTTCTGTTATTAAGCTTGTCATGACGTATACATGGTAAAAATATCCAAAATATTCAAGGTGGCTCATTTGACCTACAAAATTGATTTTTGCAGAAAAAGATTCGTCAAAATTAAGTTTTTCATACACCGATGTAAATGACCTTCCAAATGAAGTATCATAAAACCCTCTCAGGGGCTATGGAAAAAGAAATAAACGAGGTGGCTCGTTTGAGATGGAAGGCCCTGTATAGACCAAACGACTGTTTCTCAATCTCAATGTCTTGTCACCTTCCCACTCGGCATACCTAAGTTTTCTACTCCAATAAATCTAGAATAAAATAATATTAACAAAACTGACATATTCATTGGAGAGTTGAGGTCATTGTTTTACTTCTTTTTTGTCTCAAAAGTTTCTGACCCCCAACGAGCCACCTATGATGAAAACCGTTTCTCCCATTCCGTCTTAATTAGAGCGAAATCATTTCTGACAGGAGCACCTTTTCTCGATATTGTAAAACGAATAGTTCGAAATGAGAAATGAGAATTCAGTTTCACAGCGATATTGAATTCTGAAATGGCAGGTTATCGATGTTTCGTTTTGAGTTCGTGTTATTGTATCAGTTTTCCTGTCGTGCAATAGAATGCAACGGTGTCGGAATTTGAACAATGTAATTAATGAAGGTCATGTGTCGTGATTGATTATCCATGAGAATTCTCCCGATGTTATCGGAAAGTTTATTATCCTGATCCCATCGATAATGGTCTTTTTTCCGATGTGTCGTTTTGATCATTTGTGCCGTTATCATGGAGGAGGAATCGATAAAATTCACGAATGTGGAGGACAACGATGCAGTACTCTTTTTCGAATAAAAAAATGGGTTCAGTCGTGGCATCGTTTCTCAACTAGATTTATCGTAAACTAGGTATATATGGAATAATTTATCGAATTTACTGTAATATCTGTTCTGAATATTTTGTAAATTTAGTAATTTTTCCAGGTGAATTGCTTTCCTTGTCTAACCCTGAGTTTCGGCAACGTTAAATTTTAAATTATAAATTAAAGGCTCGTGGAAAGTTCAAGCCTTGGCGCGCACATGCGATTTCTTGTCGAGCGACTGAATGATCGCAATCGCCAAGAGCAATTCGAAAATGTTTTAAGCGCGCACTTGTGGCAAAGTAATGGAAACTACATTCAGCAACAATATGGATTTTCCTGAAAACCGATTGCGTTTGCTCTACTATTACGAGCCGAATAATAAGAACCATAATATAAAGTTCCAAACAATATTTCACACTCACAAGAAGAACATTCGGATATCAGCAGCACCTAAATCACGTTGAATTTCCGCAAGTTAGACTCATTCCAATCAAAGATTATAGAATATAAAGATACGAAACGTCGATACGTCAGTAGTTTTAAGAACCGACTACGATTTTCCGTTGTAGGAACTCTGAAAGTTTATATGGCGCTGAAATCATGCTTACTTGAATTGAACAATTATCCAATTTATGAAGAACGATATTTCCAGAAAATCCATTTTCTCCGGAAATATTAATCATCAACTCTCATAGATGATTTTCCTTTGTATTTATTAAAAAAGTGGGGTAGTTTTGGTTGTCATGTTTTTGATATAAAATCAAGACTGACACTTCGCTAATTGTTTTATTAGAAACAATGAATGTTGGTCTTTTCCTGGTTTTTGTAACTGGAATATTAACTATCACCATGTTGTCACGATCATCAATGTCTTTCCTTTTTAAATAATTCATCGCATCCGCAAGCTCCGTAGGTAATTGCCAAAACATGCGATCTGAGAGAGAAGCCACATTTTTCAATTAGCACGCATTTCTCAATTGAATCTTTTGATGAAGAGAGCTTTTAAAGAAACCAATAAATATTAAAATAAAAGATACCTACTCTCATATGCAAATAATCACTAAACGGAGGTTCTGCTAAAAATCTTGAAAGTCGATAATTTCTTTGGAACATAGCTGCTGGGCTTTATTCTGATTACGAAAAGTAACTAAAAATTTCTGTGCTTTCATCATAGATTAAAATATATCAATATAACCTATGAAATGACTGAATATATTGCAAAATGACTTTGAAATTGTGGAGAATATTACGCATGGAAATTCAGGATTGAAAATAAAGATAGCTTGGAATGCTTCCACATAAAATCATCCAGGCTTTCGAAGAGCTCCAATGTGGAGATATCATTCATTGAAGAATTAATACTTTATCGAAGTTTCTTCTCTACTTTTCAGCAACTTTTGCATTCTTAATGACTATTGGATATTCAGTCAAGTTCTGATCCTGTGCTATTTTTTTAGTATTCAGGAACAAAAAATATGAAGCTGAAATAACTCATGCATAGCTAATCAGTGAAAACGATAGAAAATATTCGATCACACACTGTGAATCATTCGAAGGTATGGAATACTATAATTAATAACTTTTTATTTTTATTTATTAATAATGTCCATTTCCTAACTCATTAAATAATATACCCAATGTTGATTGATTGAAATTAAGTTACTTTTCAGGCAGTTCAAAAAAAGATATATAAACTGATATATTCATTGTTTTTGATTTTGATTGAGGACCCTTACCTGATTAAAGGCACTTATCTGATTAGAGACACTTACCTGATTAGAGACATTTACCTGATTGGAGACACCTGGTTGGAAGAGCAAGTGAATGGTTGGATGCGATCTGCTGCTTAGTGGTCAATTTGAAGTAGAGAGTTCAGTCTTTTGTTTTTTTTTTGTGTTAGATTTTTTTTAAATTATTTTAGAATGTAATAAATAAGTAGTTATCAAATATTTTTGTGTTGATGATAATCTCGCACAGTTGATAGTGTAAAGCTGTTAACTCAGAGAATGTTTTTTTCATTGTTTGTTGTTGGTTTCAGAAGCAATAAACTTTATTATTATCATTAGAAAAAATAACCTCGTTTAGCGTATCTTTGAAGTGAAGGTAGAATCATGTGGAGAAGGTTTCTTTCCGATGCTCACCCCTGGTTGTGATGACTATTATTGTCTTGGCTTCTTTTTTCTCCAAAATTCTTCTGACAGTTCTAGGTGACAACTGAAATTTTGAAACTCATTTATGTATCAGAGAGCACCTCGAAAAGGTAAATGATTCTTACCTAAACATCTAGCAATACGCGATTCATACTGGCAGAAATACCTGCTGAATTGTTGAAAATCTCGCAGTACTGACTATGAACTGCCTCACGTTCCCTTGTAGTTTGGCGAGGCGAGAGGTATCTTGATGAATTACAGCCATTTTCAATTCGGTAAGACTTAAGAAATATTCTAATCTAAAACTAATTTGTCTATTAATCAAGACTATACACATATGGAAATAAATTCGAAATATATTCAGTAGACTAGGTTAACTTAAACTTGAATATGTTAGTGTTTTTCATAAATTCTATTCTATGATCTTATTACGAAGTAGTTCAAACTTGACACTTCCAATATGACAGTTACAGAAAAACTTTCAGAATTTACGAATCTGTAAGTCTGCCACATAGATACAGATCAATTGTACTCTACAGATTTGTAGCTCACAGAGAAAAAGCAAAATACCGCCATTACAGAGAAAAAGCAGAATACCGCCATAATCACGAATAAATTCGAAAAGTAAAGGAAGCCACAGTTATGCTTGTTTGTATTGTCGGTTTTGTCAAAGCAACTAAGCGATGTCAATACAAATCGAAACCTGATGCCAACGCATCACGTCCTTGAAAATTTTAAATTTTGGATGTCCATACATCATTGTCTTATAGTGATAGTCGCATAATTTTTGAGAGATATTTATTGCAATAGTAGTAGAAAAAACTGTATATATACCTCAGGAAGAAATGCTTTTCCTCCCTTGAATTCAACGGCAGGCAAAGCACTATTTTCCTACCTTGGTATGTAAATAGCTATTTCCCTGAATCCAATAATTTCAAATACCATATCAACTGTCTTTAAAAAGGCAATTTCATTATGTGAAAGCTTATAAACGTCATATTTTCGTCATAATTTAAATAATCTATAACAAAAAGACAGAGCCGGAACTAGGATTCTAGCGCCTGTGGCAAACTTTCAAAATGCGCCCTGGAAGAAATTCATTTTTCAATAAATACATGTGTTTCATAATTGACATTTATTGATTATATTCTGAAGAACTTTTTTATTCACAATAATCCCCATATTTCTTGAAAGGAAATGGACAAAAACTCAATCAACAAAATGAATAGGAAACGATGAAAAAAATTGTTATTTTTTCCCAAAATAATATATACTGTTATATATAAACACTAAAGAAAGTATTAAAACATGAAGACAACAATAAATAAATGAGTGAACGACAAAGGCGAATATAGCTTTTTTCGTGGGGGGCGGAGGTGTAATAACCATTGAGAACGAATAACTAGAGGCTTCCAGTTTTTTGAGCTTGAAAGGTATTTGCTTACCACATATTTAGGAAGTTTTCATTGCTAATACACTTCGCGAAACAATTAAAGGAATAGAAAAATAATCAATTTTTTTTTTCAAAAGGCTGTATCTCAGTGAAAATTGGTCATATAGAAAATAAAAAAAATGAAGCTTTAAGACCCTAGTTTCTGAAATTATTGGTTAACAATTTTTCAGACGCTAGAGTACCGGTGGCCATGCAATCATCGGATAGAGCACGAAGAAAAAATTTTGAACATTTTTCGAATTTTTATTTTTTTGCTCTACGCTCACGGAAAATTTCTTCTAGCTAGACTGATACAAATGTCAGATAACCTGTTCATTCAGCTCTAATTTGCTATTTACGACTTTCGAGATATTCAGTTTTGAATGCAAAAGAATCCTTTTTCACTCAACTGCCGATATCTCCGGAAATATTGGTGGCCTAGCGAACTGGAAGGTGATTTGTCTTCTACAGAAAATTTTTCACAAAAATCTGTTTTGTTCAATGAAAAATAAATTTTTTTTACCTGGCACATAAACGTGAAAAACGAGCAGAGAAATCATCAATATATTCTTTGGAAATAAATAAACTAAAACTTAACTTTTCTTGCTTTTTCAGCGAAAACATCAATTATTATATCATCAGTTTTTATGTGCACCGAGTTGTGTTTCGCGCCATGTATAATTTTCTAGGATTTTGTTCCGTTTTAGTAGCGTTCGTTACATACGTGTTTCTCAACTTTGTGAACTGGTAAATACGCCACTCTGAAATATAGAGCTTGTTGTCAATCTTTATTCAAAATAGATTGTATCATATTTCACATTTTGCGCCCCTAGGTCGTTTGCGCCCGTGGCAAATGCCTCCTTCGCCACGCCCACGGTCCGGCTCTGCAAAAAGAAGTGTAATTGGCACTTCAAATAACCGACAAATAACAACATACTATCGAAATTTAAAAAAATTACAGAACTGAATATATTTCACCCTAGAGCGAAAACCACCATGAAAAGAAAACCAATCTGAAGATCGATTCATAATTCGAGTTCTTTCATTAAAACGAGAGTATATTAGGAGTTATTATTTATGTCAGAATAAAATAAACTTGCGAATACGGGATGGCCATTTGAAAACAAAACAGAGAGTTTTTTTGGCGAATGAGCCATATACGTTGAAAACTGCGAGACTGGTCGATTTTCGACGCATAATTCATTAGTGTAATAGCCTCCCCTCGAACGAGGAGGGCGGCTCCCACTGAAATTTTGAATGGGGAAGATAGGTTGTGTGATATCTCACATGAAAGCTCATGACTTCAACTTTGAATTTTTGTACTATTTTCGAAAATCGAATTGAAAATCAGTGTTTTTCGTATGTTAAAAACCTGTTTAATATTTGCTCATTTTGCCGCTTTTCATTTTTATCATTCTTTTTATAGATTTTCTGCGTCATGCAGTAATTGGATTTCAATGAACCAAGTTAGAGAAAATACAATACATAGTTCGAGAAGGAACTTCAAATGGATATTTTCGGACTTTATTAATTTTTTTTTCGTTGAGTTTTTATAGTTTCATATGAAAATGTTTGAATGGAAAATGTAGGGAATTCGGGGATCATTCAGCAAGTCGTAACATGGTGTTAATAGAAATTTCCGCTTAGCTTCCTCACACTAGAGATTGTTTTTCTGTTAATTCGATAAAATCAAGAATTTTGAATGATGACACACTTCAAGAAAAATATAGCGAATTCTCGCTCACGTAGTTTTTTTTTCAGAAATTGTGGTATCAACATATATGGCCTTCTTTACAACAAGAAATGCGTAGTCAAGAAGTTTTAGCAGCTGTACTTCAACCAGTGTTATACTTAGTTCAAGACTCGACAGTAGAGGAGTACGAATCAATAATTCTTCCGTCCTTCAGGTGAGTTTCTGAATCTGATCAAAATTTCTGCTGAATCCTAACATCCTACCACAAATAGAAACAGAAATAATGGCCAAAGTTGAAATCGCCCAAATTCCAATTTTGGCCTATAACTATAACTATAAAGACGATGTAATGTGCCATTTATTTTCCCCCATCTCGTTGGGTTGAAAATCCATCGAAAATTTTTCAAGTGTGCATTGTTTTAAAAGAAAACCTAAGCTTATCCGAATGGTGTTTATATCAATAAACATAATATGGTATAATATTTGTTCTGGTAAAAAAAAATACAAAGTTATGAATTTCAACAAAGTGGAGAGCAATCAACTTTTTTTCTAACTTCTCAACATTCAATTAATTAGAATTTATGGAGTCCGCTTTTTCGTGAAAAGTATCTTGATGATGCTTGAAACTTTGAGACAAACTTTTTGTTCGTTTCTTTAGCTTTTCTTTATTTTATGAAATCTTGGAGCAAAGGTAAGGCCCATTTTCATCAGAGGAAATATTTTTTTCTGGAAAATGTATTCTTTTTATTCTGTGAAAGGAGTAGATATTGAGAATGACTAGTTTTAATACGATGAATCTCATCAGAGTTTACCCAATATTCAATTATTTCTTTATTATATGGAAGTATCATTAGGTATGTTTGAAACTTCAAGACACACTTTTTGTTTCATTCTTTAGTTTAGTTCAGTGTCATTTTTTGGTGTGTCTCAAAGTTGCAAGCAAGATACTTTTCACAAAGAAAAAAACAGATTCATAAAATAAAGAAATCTACATCTACTGAATGTTGGTAAGATGGAAAATCAAAGGTAATTACTTTTCACTTCGATGAGATTCACAATATTAAAACTGCTCTTCCCTAACATGAGCCCATTTCACAGAATAGTAAGAACAAAATTTCCACAAAATATATTGCGTTTGATGATAAAATGAGACTTATTTTTGCTCACAAATTTCATGAAATAAAATGAATTGATACTAAGATCATAGAATAGAAATAAGTTGAGACTTTTAAGCTTATGAACAAAGTGAAAAATTTCCGAATCTTACTTGAAGAGGAAGTGCCTGCTCCTAATTTACATCTTCTAGCCAAATTTGGTGGATTGTCAGTACTTTCCCTATAATGGAATAAAGAATATGAAGGAAACGGCATATCGTCTATTTAGAAGGGAAAGGTTGTGACCTAAATCAGTCATATTGCAGAAACAATTTTGAACATATATTTCTAATTTTAGATGGCCATTTCTTGCAGCGTTTATGGTAATAAGTGTTTGGAATTGATGATATATTTAGTGTTATTTTGTTGTGTTGGATTCGTGTTTTGCAGATAATTTCAGTTATTATAGTTAAAAAAAATAATACAAATGGTCTTTCCTATATTCTATGGTCACTACCCATAGTTTTCTCTCACACTTTTTGTCCTTTGTGTATTTTTTGTTCATAAAATTTCTTACAGTTATTTTTGAATAAGGCACCACACCTTTTTCGGTTCATTTTTTAAATTTATTTACACATTGTTTATTCGCGAAACTATAACAGAATGTACGAAGAGCGTACCGAATGATGAATTCTGCTCATCTGATAGAAACAGCTTAAATTTATTAATATACTATTTGGATTTTTTATGACAGAATCCATGCGACGTAACTGAAAAATTTACAACTAGGTACTTCTTGTGGCCGCATCTCTTCAAACGCTTAGTGGTAACAATATTGGGATAAATACCATTCATTGCCGGCTATAGGTGCATAATATCATTCTGAAAACCCTGAATATATCCCATCACGAAATTGTTCAGTTGGCTTTACTTCATGTTATCCCAACTCTCTGCATACTTTTTATACGGCCAAACGTTTTCTTGTTTCTGCCGATTTGTCAAGTACTGATTGCAACTTTTTTTTAATTCAGATTCCTTCGCATTTCACAACTCGTATGTACTTCAATCCCATTCATTGAAATTTTTCCAACAGCTTTGAAATTTTTCCAACAGCTTTGAAATTTTTTCCAACTACTGTGAAATTTTTCCAACTCCCCTGAAAATCTTTCGACTGCTTCTCAAAATTAGCCAACTACGTTCAACATTTGGGGGGGGGGGGGAATAATCCCCACTCCCCTTCCACCCTTTAGGCCCGTCCCTGTCGGAATCTTTATTATTTATTTAACACTTTTACTCAAGTATTTTTTTTTCTTAAACTCATCATATCTAAATAACAGGGGGCCCAAGAAGGGGGCCCCACCCTAAAATCTTGAGGAGGGGGGAGCGAATTTTGCGCCACGTTACTGTTTCCAACCCTGCACACTATTGTACCGGTTTTTCTAGTCAGTTCAGGTATGGAGATTCGGCAGTTATATCCAATCAATGCCCCAGTTTCTCTCGTTTTCAAATGAAGCGTTCATTAAAGAAAAACTCATTCCAAATCAATCCACACTGAAAGGAACCCTTCGAAAAACACTGCGATGGAAATTTCCCCCTCGCAAATAATTACGTCAAGAGGCTCGTCAGTTGTCCCAAATAAAATCCAATTACAGGCGAAATTCACGTATTTTCTTATCCACCTCTATTTTTCGTGATTCTCTTATTATTTTTCAGGAGTGTGTTCTCCGCACCGAAGACAGTGCAGGCGACGGTGACCCTCCTGGAACATTTACATATAATTCTAGAGAAAACCCCTCGTGATGACATACGGACTGAGGTTCTTCCCATGTTGTACAATGCCTTCGAAAGCACCACGATACAAGTTCAGGTTAGTAATAATAATAATAATAATAATAATATTCCTTTATTTCTCAAAGCAAAATTATAAAGCAAACACAATATATTCTGCAAAAGATTGACGTCATTTCAAACAAAAGAAACTCAAAATGTGATAGGTCAAATTCTCTGAGAACTGCATGACTCAAAAAATTCCTCAATATTGTAAGGTTCAGTATTCACCAAAAGCTTCACCAACTCTTTCTTGAACATGTTATCATTTGTCTGGTGGATATGTTTGGGTAGATAATTGCAGATTTTGATGCACATGTATTTCGTGTTGTTTTGTGTCAGAGTCAGTTTTACTTTTGGGTACATGTATGGAATTGTTTTCCTTGTGTTGTTGTGATTTTCGTAGTGTTGCGTAAAAAAAGGGTGCATTTCAGTATCTAAATTGCAGTTGTTGTCAATATGCCTTTTTCCTTAAATACTCCTCTACATGATTCCCGATATTTCATGTTATATATAACTCTTATAGCGTGTTTTTGTGTTATAAATATTTTATTTTTCTGGGGACTGTTTCGCCAAAAAATGATTTCATAGAGTATAAGTGATTGAAAATTTTGCAGTGTAGAGGGTTTTTATTACATTTACGTCAATGTGGTTTCTCATAACTTTTAGAGTATATATAACAGTATTCAATTTTTTATTAAGTAGTTCTATGTGTGGTTTCCATTTCATATTTTTGTCAAGCCAGACTCCTTAGAATTTTACATTATCTGAGGTTTTTAGGTCTTCATTTTGTAGTGTAATAATTTGTAGTATAGTGTGTCCAGTGTGTTCAGTATGGAAAATGGTACACTCAGTTTTGTTTAGGTTTAGTATGAGTCTGTTACATGTACACCATTTGTCTACTTCGTTGAATATTGCTTCTATGTTTCTCAAGGTTGTAGGGGTATCTTTAGCTGTAGTATATTTTTATCAGCCTCCATTAATACCGGATATGTACCAACTGACAAAGAAACTGCAATACCCAGAAGAAGCTGTTTCAATTTTAGTAGTTACGAAATGCGCTTCTCATTATACAGTCATTCAAAATTCGATGGTTTTTCGAGACATACAAAAACGGTTGAAAGTGCATTTTTTTAATGAAATGCCGTGTATTTTTTGAGAATTACTGAAAGAGAATTGAATTTCCTTTCAAATGATATATCATATATAAATATCATATATAAATTGTGAGATTCTGCATTAGACTCAAATTTCATAGTTGCACACGTTTTATTGTTGCGAACCTCCTGAAATGGCTAACAAAAAGAAGCTTAAAATGGGTGGTTCATACATCCTAACTTCAGCGGATTGCTATGATATGCTGATAATGATTATGAGCTAAAAACAACAAAATAATGAATGAATTCTAATAATTTTCATTCTTCAAACGATTCAGAGGTTCTAGCCAAAAAAATTATTAATATCTGATGCAGGTACATCTCAAAACGTCTAAAGAGGTATTCATCGTAGCTAGCAATCAAATACCATAACATGATGAAAATTGACACTATGCAGATTCGACAATCAGTTTGTTTATAATAATACATTCGCTCATTCTTCATAGTATAAGAAAAATAATAAGTGAAATATAGAAAATGAAATTTTGATGAATTTGGTCATTCACCATGGGCAATGTAACCAAATTACAACAAGAACATGTGCATGGTTCAATGAAATATTTTCCGATGAACGGGTTCGCACGTGCGCAACTATAAAATTTCAGTTCAACGCAGAATCTTACAATCTAATTATAGGTATATGATATTTAATTTGAAAGGAAATTCAATTTTCTTTCAGTAATTCTTAAAATATACAGGGCATCCCATTTGAAAAAATGCACTGTCAACCGTTTTTGTATGTCTCGATAAACCATCTAATTTTGAATGACCCTGTATGAAAAGAAACATATCTCGCACTTGCATAATAAGAAAAAAAAATTCTTTGCCTTTACGGAGGCCACATCGAGAACATTTTTGAAACATAGATGAATTCAAAATAGTAATCATCGAAATGAATACCATTTTCAATTCCCAGGCTCAGAGATCTTTTATCATGAGGTTGGAGAAACGATATTAAATTTGGTCACTGAGATGAGAGATATACCGGTTTCGGCCTTGTTGGGCCCCATCAGTATCCCGCACATCTCAGAACAAAATCTTCATGAAAAACTTCGGAATTTGAAGCAATTGGTTGTGAAGTAATGAGTAAAATATTACAAAGTACTTTTTTTGCATTTGATTGGAGATGTGAAACTTCATTTTGACGCAATTGGATGTCACCACCTTAGTACTTTGTAATATTTTACTCATTACTTCACAACCAATTGCTTCAAATTCCGAAGTTTTTTATGAAGATTTTGTCCTGAGATGTGCGGGATACTGATGAGGCCCAACAAGGCCGAAATCGGTATATCTCTCATCTCAGTGACAAAATCTAATATCATTTCTCCAACCTCATGATAAAAGATCTCTGAGCCTGGGAATTGAAAATGGTATTCATTTCGATGATTACTATTTTGAATTCATCTATGTTTCAAAAACTTGCATAATACTCCTGAAGTTATGGCTGATTATAATAATTGGCCAAATTCCAAAATCACCCTGTTGCATGGAAACCAGACACCGTATCGACTTGCGGTGTATATTAGTTTTTTTTTCTGTCTCTTCTAATTTAGGAGATGTAGTGCTGAATCATCGAAATCTAACCTCCCCGCACAAATCCAATGGTCTAGTTGCTGTCAGAATTTGACATGTTTCATTTCAGTACCAAATCTTGAGTTATGTTATATCCACTGCTCCCCTCACTCAATCCATTAAATAATAACCCTTTTTATAGCTCATCATCCCCTGCATCAATTCCCACAAGTATAGACCTTAGTTTTCAATTCCATGCCATCTAGAACAAAGATACACTTCACCATCTAGTTCAACGAGAGCGCACATTCTTTCACTCATTTCCTGCGAGGCATAAAATTAACCTCCAGAAGATTTACAACGACAACCTTCAAGACCAAATGGCGCCATACATAAATAAAATCGGGATTTACAACCATCAAAAACAAACATGTTTGTGAGTTCAGACCGTAAATCTCGCAGTTCAAATCAGATGGGGAAATGCTCGGGCTCATGAAAGTCCTACAACGGAAAACTCTCGAGAGCACAAGAATAATGGGAATTCTTCTTAGGAAGAAATCAAATGGGGCACCTAAACGTGGCCTAACAAGCACTTTTGGTTGGGAATTTCCAGACGTGAATTCAACGTTGGGTCCCTCTGTTTGTCTTGTTGCATACACACAATGAATTCAGGGTGGACAGACGGATGCTTGACATTTCGGATTTCCGGCTTTGTTCGCTAAACCAATTCAGAACCGGTTCAGAGATTATATGCGCCTGTGAAATGCCAAAATCAACATTCTTAAAACACAAAAGGGTGAATTTCTTGAAACGGTTCTACTTCTTGGAATGCATTTTAGTGTTCGTCTAGTTGAATCCGTCAGGTCAATACAGCGGATACGGAAATTGAACTGTCCATTTATGAAAATGCAGAATCTCTGTCAGTTTTCAACATTTTTGAATTCGCCATTTTGCATATGAAAGCAGAAACCTCAGAGTTTTGTATATGTGCTATTCTGAAAGAAAATGACCGCCTCTGGCCTTCAAAACGAGGTTGAGTCTCTTTCTGAACGAGGCGCACGCTGCTCGAATGACGTCCTCACTTAAATCGTTCCATTCTCGTGTCAGAGACAGCTTGAGCGATTCCAATGATAGTGCTTTTTATTACAAGCTTTGGCCTGTAAAATACTCCAAACACAGTATTCAATCAAGTGAGGACCGAGTGGTCACACTTCAAAATTGAAACGTTCGATCTCAGCCAATGTTGCAAGCCATTTGCATTGTGCGAGGGAGTCTTGTTGGAATGTCCAACGTTCTGAAACTCAGGTGTCAACGTCATTTCGCGATAGATTCGTTCATTTATCTCGACATCTGCTCAATGCAGAAATCTTTCTTGTCGGAGAAGATAATGTTTGTATTGATCCAACCACGACGTTGAAATGTTTTGAGTTATTGAGATATATTTTTCTTCAATACCTAGACCTTAAGCTTTTTCTTTAATATGTCACGAACACTGCAGTTGCCCACGTTGAGTTCCTAGGCAGCTCTTGTGCTCTAATCTCTGACGCACGCTTTCGATGACTGCTGGCGCCCTTGCAGTACTGCGTTTTCCACCACCGTAATGTTTCTTAATGCTACCAGTTCAATCGCGAGACCCGGTACAGGGTGTTCGGTAATTTTATGTCATCCTCCTAAACGTCATTTGCAGCGGATTGAGTCGAGTGAAGCATGGTCTGAAAATGTTCGGTTTCGACGATGGCGATTTTTTTTAAAACTGCTTCTTTATCGAAAATAATTAATTTTGTAGAACTGCTGTACTCTAAATATTTAATGAGTAAGTTCTTCAAAGGCAGAGGAGATGGTCATCATTTCTTGCGAAAACGTGTTCATTAAAAATTCAGATATACTCCATTCACTTTTATAAAATCTCAAAGGAGGTCATGGTATTGTTTTCAGCAGTTGGTGCACCTGATGAAAAATCACTGCGCACACAGAAAATATCTTTTTTGACAAAATGACGTTGCCAATATGTTTCTTTGTTTACATGTTGATCTCTTGTACTTTTCTTGCAAATAACTAGAAAAGGAATCCTTTCTATCAATTCATATAAACGTTAATTATTTTTGTCCATTACATATTTTTCAATTCATTCATTTTCCGAATAAATTCACATTTTGAGAAATACGCAATTGCTAAGAATGTAGAGAGGGCAACATGGTGTTGACTTGGAAGATAAAAATATTGTGACAAGCGTCATAATCTCCATTTTCGTTCGAGACAGAGTGGAATGTGTCAAATTTTCATAGCCAGAGGTGTGATTTTATATTTGTGAATGGAGTATAGGTACAATACGCAAATAATTCCTTCATGGACTCGAAAAATTGGCACGAAACAGATTTTGTCGAGTTAGTCAGGTATCCTTCATGTCACTCGTGATCCCTTTTCTCCTCTTTTGTCAATCCTCGTAATAGTAAGTAAGTAAGTAAGTAAGTAAGTAAGTAAATATTTTATTTCAATAATTATAGCCACCAACTACAAAGATGAAACAGGTCAACCTTATACTCTATTTATAAACTACAGAAGCTTACATATTCTTTAAAATTATAAGATTCACAATCTATCATAAATTTATGAATCTCTCTTTTGAAACTATTGAATTCTTTAATAATTTGAAACTTTCTGGGTAAAATGTTGAACACTTTTATTGCCATATATAGAGGATGTTTTTCATAACTTGTGAGAGAATGTTTTGGAAAAAACCATGGACAAGTACGTCTAGTATTATTTTCATTTCTATAATTTACAAAATGTTGTTATGTTTGTGCAAAAATAACAATAATCGATATATGTACAGACCATAAATAGTTGAGATAATGTTTTTCTTGAATAATGATCGACAAGTTTCTCTATATTTGAGCCCAAATATTATCCTAATTGCCCATTTTTGAGTGACGAAAATTGTTTCAATATTTGATGAACTACCCCAAAATATAATTCCATAAGATGTTAAAGATTGAAAATTTGCATGATAAAAAGTCATTAATATATCTATATCTAATCTACTTGTTTTTTCACTACGTTCAGACTGTAGATTATAGAGTTCAATTTCCTTCTCAATTGTTCGATATGGTTATACCATTTCAAATTTTCATCTATTAAGACTCCTAAAAAAGACACATTATTTTTTATAAGAACCTCATGTTCATCACAATTTACACTTGATGAAAAAGTTTGCTTCGTTCTGTCTGTAGAGAAGTATGAACAGATAGTTTTCTGTCTATTTAGTACTAGTCGATTATCACAGCACCAGTTGTATATTTCCTTGAATAAAAACTTGAAATTATCGATTGATGTTTGGATGTTTTTCATTCAATCAAGACGTTGGTGTCATTTGCAAAGTTTAATAATCGACAATTTTTTGGTAATATGAGATTTAGGTTGTTGATGTACACTAGGAACAGAAGTGGCCCTAGTATACTACCCTGTGGAATACCCATCGTTATTTCTTCATTGATCGATGTAAACTGTTCACCATTTGTGGAGATCCTAACCCTTTGCTTTCTATTTTGAAGATAGCTTTTAATAAAATCCAGCTGCTGGTTTCTTATGCCACACTTGTCCAGCTTCCACAAAAGCAGCTTTATGATAAAAAGAGTTGCAGCAATTTATGACCCTTTATATCTAGGGCTATTTAACCATTTCAGCAAGAAATGATGATCATCTCCTCAGCTTTGAAAAAAAATTTATTGAATATTAGAGTCAAGTAGTTTTTACAAAATTAATTATTCCCAATGATGAAGCAGAAAATTTCAGAAAAGTTGAAAAATCACAACACAATTCGCTGCAAATGTCGTCCTGTAAATCCTCTTCGAAGGATCACGTCAAATTACCAAACACCCTGTAGAAATTTGGAGTAACAAGAATTCTTGGATATCGAAATATTGGTGTACCATAAAAATTGATTTTCAAGAATCTCAATCGATGCCATGTGTACTACAAAAGTTTTTTGGGAACAAAGGTCAAATTTCGAGATTTTTTGAATTTTTCTCGAAAATGGAAAGTTATATCAAAAAAGCGCACACCGAAGTTGTGGATTCTCTACAAAAAATGGTCTCCATAATTTTTTCATAAGAGCTACAATTACTGAGAAATCGTGATTCCACATTATACATGAGTTTACCAGGCTCTCTTTTTTTAACGTGGTTTTCCCTTGAGGCCTACTCCTTAAGTGTCATGACAATTTTCAGATAATTCAGCCAACCCTGTAGAAGGCAACCAACTTATCTAATAATTCCGTGATACATAATTATTTTAAACTAAAGGAAATGGATCTCCAGAATTATTATTATCTTCTCAATACAGTTTCCAGAGGCAGATAAAATTTATACCAGTAAGTTGTTAGTTTACGTTCCCTAAAACGTTATGAATTCACGAGTTTCAGGTAGACATCAACAAGCCAAATGTAGAAAAAACTTATGATAACTTTGCTTGATACACAATGGGTCATGATACTTTTTTTTCAGAACGCAGCATTAGTAGCAGTGACGAACGTTTCGGACTACCTAGACGACACGACGATAAGAAGAATCATACTAGCGAAAACGAAAGTAATCTACGAGAAGAACCAAACGGATTTGAAGATAGTCTCTAATGTCCTCTCGTGCGTTGAAAGGACATTGGGGAGGCTGGACAAGGGCCAGATAATTGACGAAGTGCTACCTTTACTAAATGACATAAGGCTGTCGGATCCCCAAATCACATTGAGGGTCGTAAGTGAGTGAATTGAGGTTTAGTTCTCGACAGCTCCGTTCGAAGTCTAGCCATTGCCGTTTTATCACTGTCAGGAGTGGAAAAATAGAATCACGAGCACTGCTGACTGATCAAGAACAGTAATGACTAGAACCAGACGGAAGCTGATTCTTATTCTATTCATGATATTTGTTTATTCATAATGAGGTAGCTGTTGGCTTCCAAAATAGATAGTTTTGTGCGCTCTCTGCACCCGAAATGGGGTTCAATTCTTAATTGACTTGATTTCCACATGACAATTTTATATTTCTATTTCAGAATCGTAATGAGTTCATGACAGTACTAAGAGCAGTGCTGTAATGAACTGATTACAGCATTGTTTTCAGTCATATTTTTCGTTTTGTGGTTGTCAAATCTGACTTCCGATCCTATCAATTCTCAACACACGTCAATTTATATTCCGTAATCTGTCAATTTTCGTAACAGTCACATGAACTGCCAAGATACAATACAAAAGTCACTAGGATAAATAATCTTAATTTTTCATTGAATTTCGAGAGTATTTCACAAAATTTGACTGAAATAGAGAAAATATCGTCTAACACTCGTGGCAGATGGCAATTTCAACACTCATGCGTTCAAAAACTCGCTCCTCCGTTGCTTGTTTTCGAATTTCACATTTGTGTTGGAATAGGAGCCCATTATGCAACTTGTTTCAGAATGTACTATTGTAGTCTATCATTCATTATCTTGGTTACTGTATGTACAGGGTGATTGTATATATTTTACTCAATAGCTATCTCCGTTAATATTGGTCGTACAAAAACGTTTAAATGAGCAAATTTGAAGTATTTTTTATGAGCATTCAGAATTCAGTACTAGGAAATGCATAAAAGCATCGTAAACCCGAAAATTTCATATGAACTGTTGTTTTTTAAATAGCACACCCTGTTTTTTTTTTGAAACATAGATGAATCCAAAATAGTAATCATCGAAATGAATACCATTTTCAATTCCCAGGCTCAGAGATCTTTTATCATGAGGTTGGAGAAATGATATTAGATTTTGTCACTGAGATGAGAGATATACCGGTTTCGGCCTTGTTGGGCTCGTGTTTCTGATTTCAAATATATATACTTTATTGAGGTTATCTCTGGCAGTTTTCTAAAAATATCGATATTTTCGTCTTAATCTAAGGCGACTGTGGAATGCCACACGAGAACGATGCGATTCTTTTTATCAGAGCGACCGTAGATAATAAAACAACTGACTTTTGTTTAATTTAACTGAAAGTTAAATTAAGTGTTCAAAATGACCCCCATTTACCTCTACACACAGTCGATATCTTTTAATTAAGTTTTCAAGGGTTTTCCTTATAATTTCTGGATTATTATTTAGATTGATAATTTCTTCCTCTATCCTGATTTTAATGTCTTCAATATTATTTGGACGGGTCATATACACTCTAGATTTTGAATATCCCCATAAAAAAGTGTCCAAAGGGGTCAAGTCTGGACTGTTAGGAGGCCATAAAATGGTCCCGTTCCTACCAATATTGTATCTGTCATCGAGTTATTCTCTTACAGGTAGAACACTATGAGCTGGTGCTCCGTCTTTTTGCAAATTATATTCCTCAAAACATTCACAGGGAGCATATCTATTTCTTCCTCAATTTCATTTTGAAGTAGCTCCAGAAATCGAATTCCTGTTAGTGACCCCTTGTATTACAATTTTCCAATGACACGCACCACACACTAATAGACTGTCGTCCAGATCTGTGGCATTGTAAAGTTTTTCTTGGATTTTCAGCTGCCCAGTGATGTGAATTTTTTGAATTAGGTTGGTTATTCGTGTTGAAACTAGATTCATCGGTCTAAAGAATATGATGAAAAAATCTAGGTTTTCTTCTAATTGGCGCAACATAAATCTGCAATATTCAAATCGCCTATGTCGGTCCAAATTAGTTAATTTTTGAACTTTGGTATAATTAAAATCGTGCATATGATTTTTTTCAAAACATTTTGCACCTTGCTGTATGAATATTGCAAGTCTCCATTACAATCGCGTATGGAATTACTCGGGTTTTCTAGAAAAATGGGATTATTCCACTTATGTTACATTAAAACTTTTAAATAAATATAATACCTTGAAAATATAGAAGAATATCTAATTCTTGATCTTCATTCGCCCGAGCAGTCCTGGGTTTTCGTTTCAATGACCCACTATTTCGTAAACGTTTATATAAGTTCACAAATATTTTTCCACTAGGAAATCTTCTGCTTGGGTAAAGTCTCATATACTCCCGACGCGCCAAGCGTTGGTTTTGATTAGTTTTAATAAAAACTGACACAATATCAAATTTTTGTTGCTCAGAATATAACAAAATTGCTGCATTTATTTACTCTCAAATCATGAATTTAAAGAAATGTCAAATAGGAAAAGTTAATTGTATCAATGGCAAATTCCATAGCGTTCCACAGCCACCTTAGATTTGGACGCAAATATCCATATTTTTAGAAAACTGCCAGAGATAACTTCAATAAAGTATATATATATATTCGAAACCAGAAAGAAAAGCTCTACCGATTAGGAAAATAAAATACAGGGTGTGCCATTTAAAAAACAAAAGTTCACATGAAATTTTCAGGTTTACGATGCTTTTATGCATTTCCTAGTACTGGATTCTAAATGCCCATAAAAAATACTACAAATTTGCCCATTCGGACGTTCTTGTACGACCAATACTTTCTGAGATAGCTATTGATTAAAATATAAACAATCACCCTGTACACTGTGTCCCAAATTGAGTGAGAGTGCACTGTATCTCAGCTTTTGTTGAAGATAGTAGGGTCGCGGTTTTCGCGACCCTGTATCCATTTTTTGTAAAACTTTTAAATCCACGAACAGAAATATTCCAACTTCTTTTGTTTCTGAAATACAGTGTGAAAACGAAAAGTCAGTGGATTAGTTGAAATTTTTTTCCAGAGCACTGTTTTCGAGATTGATCACAAACATGGAATTTTTCAGATGGAACACCCTGTATATTTTGACTTCAAATTTTTGCATTTAATTTTCTGAATACTTTGATATATCACTACCAGAAAAATCCATATTCATGATGATTTTTTGTAATAGTGAGACATGAATTCTTTAACACATGCATAAATATTAAAATTTCTTTCGTTTTCAACATTTTCAAGTTTATGTTGACGAGTGATATTCTGAGTTCATCTTTATATATAATGAAATAAATAGGTTTAAGTCGAATAGAGTTTTAAAAAATATTAATTAAATGCATGTGTGAAAGACTTCATGGCCTAGTATTAAAAAAACAAGCGAATATTTTCTGATTTTTTAAGCTAAAATTTATTAATGGTTAGGTTGTGATACATCAATGGATTCCGAAAAATAAATGCAAAAATTGAACGTTGAAATATACACGTTTGTTCTCAATCTCACAAAGAGTTTTCGTTTTCGCACTGTATTTCAGAAACAAAAGAAGTTGGAATGTTTCTGTTTCTGGATTTAAAAGTAATACAAAAAAGTGACAAAGTGCCGCGAAAACCGCATGTATCTATCTTCAATAATAGCTGAAATACAATGCAGTCTCACCCAATTTGGGTGACCTGTGATCATTTTGTTTTTAACTTTTAAATCCACAAACAGAAATATTCCAAGTACTTGTGTGCCTGGATCACAAGGCGAAAACGAAAATGTTCACTTTTGAAGATGTCACTGTTCTGCTTCGAGGAAGACTTTTCCTCACACTGGGTGAATTGCCATTTAGGTTCTCATAGATCCGCTATTTTTTCGTTAGATTCGAGTTCAGATGTAGTTTGATTTTTCTACAGAAAAATGTGAAATATTAGTACAAAAAAGTTCCGAAGATATCCCATTCTATCGTTCATATGGATAATTCCATAATATGGAACCTTATATCTTCAGCTTTAGTACGTTTATATAATTAGATAATTTCTGGATATGTGTTTGAAAGGGGGGTTCCAGTACTTGGAACTAGCTTAAACTTGTGGATCCGCTCGCCTAATATTTCAATATAAAACGATACTCTTAACTATACTCCATTCACAAATATAAAATCATACCTCTGGCCTTGGAAATTTGACACATTCCACTCTGTATCGAACGGAAATGGAGGTTATGACGCTTGTCAAAATATTTTTATGTTCCAAGTCAACACTATGTTGCCCTTTCTACATTCTTAGCAATTACGTATTTCTCAGAATGTGAATTTATTCGGAAAATGAATGAATTGGAAAAGTTGTGATGGACGAAAATAATTAACGTTTATATGAATTGATAAAAAGGATCCCTTTTCTAGTTATTTGCAATATTTCGATTTCGAACCATATGGAAACAAAAAAACAAACTGGCAATATTTTCGGTGTGTGCGCACTGACTTTTCATCAGGTGCACCAACTCCTGAAAACGATACCATGACTTCCTTTGTGATTTTATAAAAGTGAATGGAGTATATATTATGCGTTTTTTCATTCGGTGTCATAATATGCTTTATCTTCCGATAACAAAAAACTGTAAACAAAGTGATTGGAAGATTCGAGTAACCTTCTTGAAGAAAAAACTCTACAATGAGGAATGTTCACATTTTTCAATTTCTACATATTCCTATTCTCCGTAGAAAATGAAAATATTGTGTAAAAAAATTATTTGAATACTTCAAATAGCGCCCGAGATATCGAGTTATGAACATGAGTTCGATGGATCCGTGTGACGTCACTTTACATCCAACGACTTGCGAGGTTCAGTACGTAGCCGGGTCCAATATAAGGGCGTTTCGTCTCACGGAGTGCGATTTGCGAATGTAGTATGACGTCACATCGCCGCGAGGAATTGAATATTCACGCGGTTGTAAAATCCGAACTACTAGGTCTTTTCGACTGAAACAAAAACTAGTGATTTCATATACATATAGGTCATACTGTGACGAAGTTTCGATCGATTTTGCAAACCTGTGAACATTCCTCATTCCTCATTGTCCAAACTCAAATGTTCGTAAATCGATCGCGCACCGCCTTCAATAGATTCTCGCTCACACGTAGATTCTATAATTTCTTGCTCGAATTCGTATTTCCTCAACTTGTCATATCTCGGGAAATATTCGTTATGAAACTATGCTGTAAACAGTATTTTTCATCAGGAATAAATGCAGCAGATAACAGTCACATTCATTTTTATATGAGTTCATTTTATGCAAGTCAAGAGCCCTCCACATATTGAACATTATTTTGGATTGAATTGAAAATGTTACTATTGGTTATCGTAGGTTATCCACGGTAGTTAGACATATGTCGTCGTGGATATTTTTATTGAACTATTCGAGCACTACAAAATTGTCCCCGATGATGCTCCTCTATATTTTATAATTAACCCAGCGTCGGTCGTAAAAGCCTGAAATCAACTAGTATATTTATGACTTGTTCATGGAAAATCGATATAATTCTTCATTATATAGGAACGTATTTCACATGACAACTTACTCAAATAAATTCTCTTTCATCAAAATCGATCATCTGGCTCCTCAGTTCTGTGAAGATAAACAAACACACGAACTTTCACATTTATAATATTAGTAAGTATAGTATTAGTATGGATAACGAATAGACCCTGACAGGTTCTAAGTTTATTACAGGTTTTTCTGTTTCGGAAATCTAATGGAAACCGATAATAACCAATTTTAGTCAGTTGAAGTTGGGTGAGTCAGTAAAATTGATATTTAACTATTCTTGAAATTATTTCATGAAAAATTTTGAAAAAGCCTATAACCCGGAAACAAAAGTAGATAGTGGAGTCGATTTCATTATACTTTCCTAAAAAAAAATAAATAAAGGAAAATGTCCTATAACTCTGGGGGTAAAACAGTCGTAGTTCAGTCTCCAATTTACAGTCATGTCAACACTGCCACATCGACTGTGTAAAGAATAAACATGAAACGAGCAGGTTTATTCACGGTGCTAGACGTGAATAACCAATACAACTCCAAAGCAACATATCCGAACTACTCGATCCAAAAACTCCTACGTAAGACCCCGTATCATCCTATCACTCGCTAGATCCGTCGGAATAATAGCAGAATATCTCTAGCAGAAGTGCTAGAAAGCAGCCCTGACTTGATTGGGAATTTATTCATCGCGTCATTGACTTGTAGGTCGAGCGGGATAGGATCCTAGCATGTCATGAATACTGAAAGCCAATTTTCGTGAATAATGGGCTATTTTGTTCGACTGACGAAACAAGTTTGTGTCTTTACTCCCGCACAAATGATGGATGTTGTACTTGATGAGAACATGACGTGAGGTTGTTTCACGTAGGAAAAGCATGTCGGGACCAATCAGAACAATAATTGATGTCTAGAATTCATAAACAAAGACGAGTATATCTATATAAATGAAAATGGACCAATTTCGCTGATTCTCTGTTTCCCGTATTTGGTATTGTCAGAAGAAAGTTCTCTAGGAAATAAAATATGAAAGTTGTTCGGAACATCAGAAAATTCAAGTAATCCTAACGATGGTTCGGCGCATTCGCCATTTAGTAACATGGACATTTTTCACATTCATCAAATGCGACACAAACCTCTTCACATTATTTGAAATTACAACCGATAAAATCAAGGCAAAGTTCGTCCTATTTATTCTCAAATTTTTGAAGAAGTTGGAGGGAGGTTCTCAAGAATAAAAACTCCACGAAAACATGAAGAAAACATTTTCTTTTATCCATAGAGACTATAACATTGTTCATGTAGGATTATCACTGGAACGATCAGTTTTTCACCTACTCCTTGGTTAACAGTCCTCTCAAATGTTGTACCCCTCCATATTCGCAGAGAGGAGAGACAAGCAGCTTCCATACAGTTTTTCCATTCAGAAACCATTTGTAATTCAAAATTGCATATTTAAAATTGGTGGAAAATAAGACGAGTAAACTTTTATCCTTACCTCAGAAGTTGTCAATGTTATGTCAATTCTTCCATATAACTAATATCATTAAATTTCGAAAATCTGGGATATTGATGTTTATTTAGAATACTAGCTGACCCGGTAGACTTCATACTGCCTCAATCGATAAATAAAAAAGCAACTTTAATATCATAATAAACTATTACGGTATAATACCTTGAAAGTGGACATAAAATTCATTTATTGTAGTGCCTTGTGTGAACAACATTTTTAGTTTTTTTTTCCCGAGAATGCGAGAATATATATCGGTATGTATAGGCAACTCAAAATACACAGTAATTGTTCACATTGAATGTTGGATTGAATCCACGTTCTTGAAGTCATTTGGAAACACCCATTGTATTTTTGTATTTTGTGTGTTCGATAGAAAATGTCTTGATTCGGATGTTTTTCCACGGAACAGAGAATGCCATGACTCAGGTGGAAGAGGCAATCAATAATGGCAATTTCATCTCACCTTGCCATTTTGACAGCACAATCAAGACGTTTAGGCAACTCAAAATACACAGTAATTGATGACAAATGAGGATTTGTTCAAAATATTTCACCATAAAATTTTTCGTGGTGTTTGGAAGAAAGATAGGTGTAATAACACGTGGACTCAGATGCGTTAATATTATTAGAAAACATAGTTCAATGAATATTAATTAATATCAAATATAACGAAAACGCTATTAACCGTAGCGACACCTTGTGACGTTATTCGCAAGAAAGAACATTATTTCCTATTTTTTTTCTATTTCATCAAATTTTTCAGTGATTTATGGTATATTATGTTAACCCCGCCGCAGAAGAATCCAACAAAAAATCTTACATAACAAACAGTTAATCCAATCTTGAGTTATAAATGGTGTAACCAACAATATGGCCGACTTAGTTCTATATATTAAGATATGGAAAAATTGATAGGACATAACAACATCCGAGGTAAGGATATAAAGTTGACCATCTAATGCTATGTTTTTATTTCATCAGGTATTTCTTTATAGAGCTTGAAGCAGCAAGAAAAATGGTTAAGAAACATCGTTTAAGAATTAAGTAGTGTCTTATTCCGGTCCCATGAATTGTCTGACATTATCTTAATATATAAAACTAAGTCGGCCATATTGTTGGTTACACTATTTATAACTCAAGATTGCATGAACTGTTTGTTATGAAAGATTTTTGGTTGGATTCTTCTACAGTGGGGTTAACATAAAATACATTGAAACTCTGGAAAATTTGATGAAATGTAAAAAAAATCTTAATATATAAAACTAAGTCGGCCATATTGTTGGTTACACCATTTATAACTCAAGATTGGATTAAATGTTTGTTGTGAAACATTTTTTGTTGGATTCTTCTACGGTGGGGTTAACATAAAATACATTAAAACTCTGAAAAATTTTATGAAGTGGAAAAAAATAGGAAATCTTTTTCCTTCTTGCGAATAACGCCAGTAGATGTCGCTACGGTTGATAGCGTTTTCGTGTAAGTATTATATTTGATATTAATTCGGTGAACTAAATTTTTTAATAATATTAACGCATCTGAGTCCATGTGTTATTACACCTATCTTTCTTCCGAACACTACGAAAAATTTTATAACGAAGTAATTTGAACACATCCCTATTCTCTACATCGCCATTAGATGTCATTGAAATGTAATCTGTGTATTTTGAGTTGCCTAAACGTCTTAGCTTTGAAATTTTAAGGTCTTTGCGCAGAAGTCAGTGCCGATTCACGTAACCGAAAAACTCCTGTCAAAGTTTATAACTAGCTGACCCGACAGACTTCGTACTGCCTCAATCGATAAATAAAAAAGCAATTTAAATATTATAATAAATTATTATGGTATAATGTTGGCCAAGAAGTGTTTAGAATCATTTCCTAACCCAGAAACTAAAGAGCGTAGGGGATCTAGTGGTGGGACGAATTGTGGCAATTGTAAATTAGATAAGGTAGCTGACCCGGCGAACTTTGTTTCGCCTTAAAAATGAATAAAGTTGTACTAACCATTGGTTTTTTTTAAGAAGGAAATATATAAGGTAGAATGCAAAAATTACAAAATATACAAAAAATTTAATTGCATTGAAATAGGTATGTACATTGTTATTCATAAATCAAAAGAATTCTCTTTATTTAAGAGGTAAAGAGGGAACTTTTTAAATATTTTATCGATTGGGGCAGTACGGAGTCTGCTGGGTCAGCTAGTATACAATAATAAAAAGGAATACGAAGAAAAGAAAAACTAATTTAATTCAAAATTCAAGTTCAACGCGTTTCAGGATATAAATATTCATAAATATTAACAGGAACCGAGATAATAAATCAATTACATTTGGCTTTTTCACAATGTATAGGCGAACTGAGAATATTTCGACGAAATACATATTTCAATATCTTTCCTCAGTAAACTTCTGGATCAAAAAGGAAGAATGAGGAAACGTTGGTTTGTTACCTTGGCAGCGAATATTTCCTGGTAATTGATTAATCGTGAACCTCGCTCGAATATTCATTCCCAGAATAATCAATCAAGACGTGGCTTACGAAAACATCATTTAATAAACTTTAATAAGGAAACTTCCGTTATTATTGAAGGTTTATTCATTTCTACTCGGCCACCTGGGGACTTTTTTCATAAGTAAATGAAGCCAAACTTTGGTGTGGGAGTTCAGGTGGACCCAAGAGAGGGTTTCTGGCTGATTAATCGTTGTTGCGAATGAATTTCCACCGGATGAAGGTGTGCATTGTTTTTAATTTTGAATTCCGCATTGCATCAGATCCTGACTCATCAAAATGATATTATATATGTGGCATAATGGGGTCGTTATCTTCTGCTGTTCGTGATAAAAAGCAATTTTTTTGCTCCCGTTGTCCCTGCATGAGACGGGAAATGTTTTGAGCGATGGAGCGAGATGTATTGTATACGATGTTTGATTCTTTCTGTTTGTCAACCAATTATCTCTGCATGAAGTTCCAGAATTCATCGTACCTATTTCAATTGCAATTAGAGAAAAAACAAACGACGAGAGGCACTGATAAATATTTAAACATCATTACTTTCATTGGATTCTTGTTTCTTTTGAGTTTATATCGATTGCCTCTATTGAATTAAATTCGTTGTGCCATTTTTTCATTAAAACATTAGAAAATAATCATGGTTACTCGCTTTTCAAAATCGACGGGGTTCCTACTCAAGGATAGAAAATAATTTCAATGTTTTGAATGTTCTAATTAAGCACCGTTGACTGTTTGGCAATGTGCAAGCCATCCACAATGAATTATTCAAGGCAGCAACTGTTATTTTTCCGACTTCTCTCTGAATTTCAAGTCGCAGGTCTTCCGAATTATCTGGAGGTTTCGGGCTAGAGTACTATTCAAATTGGACCACAGAGGGATCAAATCTCGAGATCGGGGTGGCCATTCAACTGATCCTCTCCTACCAATCCATTTTTCAGTAAATGTGCCATCAAGATACCATATTGTTGGAACCAAATATTTTCAGCTACTTGTCGACCATTCACACCGAGGAAGAGATCAATGACTGCAGGTAATATTTTATTCCTCAGTAACTCTATATGAGAGTCATTAAACAATTCTTCCTTGTAAGAAAAGGTCTGTTATTGAATTTCTTATCGTGTTTTCTTTCGTATTTACTTTTCTCTCTTATATTTTAATTTCAGAACCATGGTTGAGGAATTTGAAAAAGGACAATCAGAGAACTTTTTTCAGTGATTGTTGATTTATGAGAAACTTTTGTTTTTTCACTTGTCTGTACTGGAATATGGTTTCTCGACATTTTTATTTGTTAACTTTTTTGTCAAAACCCAATGACTCTTCTTGTTTTTCTTCGTCTCCATAGCCAGTAACAAATGTTCCTTCCATGTTTTTAACTGCATCCGACATAAAAATATGAGGTGTTCATCTCTTCACAACAGTTTTTCCAAATTGGTACATTTTTCATTTGATTGAGTTTATCTACTGCTGACCTATCGGCTTTATCATTGTTCGCATCTTGTTCACATTGGAGTTTGCGAGGAACAATACTTTTTCAGTGTATGATTGAGTTTATATTTTCCATATCATTTTTAATCTGAAAGAAAAAAGTACAATATTGAAGATATTATGCTACTCAACTAAAACTGAAAATTGTCACATACGTATTTTGTGAATCGTAATTCAATTCACATCCCGAAATACAGTGTGTCCAGAAAGGATGAGGGGGTTTTTGTATCTGCGCTGACCAAGAAACAGAGAGGTTTGGAGGGTATGTTGTTACTCTACACTTTTAGAATTTTTAACGATGAAAACGTCGCTAGAGAACCATCGCGTTTTTTGCATACGCGCGCCCTTTATCGCAATGGTGATTCGATAGAAACAGCTGAACGTTTGTATCGTGCAGAATTTGAACTGCCGCTGGTTGCACCAGTTACATGGTTGAGCCATATTTTTTTGACGACCGACGAAGGCGAACTCTTGCAATGAATGGTATTGCGACATGTTAAGAAACTATTTGGTTAACGAGCTGAAAGAGTGTGAGGGCTTTGAAGTGAAAACATGCTTTCAACAAGTATGTGCCACCTGCCACACATCCAACGAATCACTTAAGCTTGTCAATAATCTATTCCCGGAAAAAGTGATCTCTCGTCATGGCACTATCAACTGGCCACCGAGGAGTGCCCAAATTAACAACTCTTGATTATTTTTTATGGGAATACCTTGAACAGAAAGTCGATTCAAACAAATAACGAACTTTTGAGGAATTGAAGCATAATATCCGTACTGAAATAGCCGCTATCACCCATGTGATGTGTAGAAAGAAGCGTGATTGATAATTTGCGTGTTCGATTAGAAGAGTTCCATCAGCGTGAGTGTTAACATTTGGTCAACATAATATTTGCCACTCAATTTTTCAAAACCTTGTCTGAATTTTAATAAAGACAAACCTCTCTTCTGATTTTTTGTTTTGTCTTTATCAAGTATACAATTGCCACACACCCCTTTTGGACACCGTGTATAACAGTAATGAGGTATTTCCAATGTTTTTTCGAAAAGACAGGAAACTTTCTAACCAGATCACTTCGAAGATAGGTACACTCATCTTTTTTACAGAATCAGAACATTAACATGATCAGATATCTATTGAAATATTTTCTGGGAGGTCTTTGCATATTCTTGAAACTTTTATTTGGGTTTTTTCTCCCAGTCTCTGAAACAAGAAACAATCAGAAAAAAAATTTAAATAATAGAAAAAAGCCGCAGCGTAAAACTTAAGCACTTATTTGTCAGGGGCCAAAACTTTACAAGAAAAAATTGTTGCCTAACAATGAACCTAACCTTACCTAACCTAACCTAACAATGAACAAAAAAAAAACACTTTGAACTCTGAAGCGTAACGTCAATTAAAAAATCAAAATATTGTCACGATTCTGCAAAGTTGTATGAAAAATATAAATTGTCTGACGAAGGAGTCTGATTAGACTCCGAATTGTGACGCTTCAGAGTTCAAAGTGTTTTATTTTTGATTGTGCCAAATCAGAATGAGTTAGACCTGTGACGATTCAAACGCAATTCAGTTGATGCCGAAGTCCGAAGGGGGGTATCAGGGGAAACGTCCCCCCCCCCCAAAATGGCCCGGACCGCCTCTAAAATTCTGCTTCTGTCCCTTGAATTTGACATACTGAGGCTAAAATAATTACATGAATATTTTAGCAAATTGTGTTTTATCGGGAGCTACTACTACATTTACCATCGCCCAAAAGACCAGTACCCTTTGGCTTCTGAGGATCTAAAAGATCCCCTTGAAGTTCTCCGCCCCCCCCAAAAGTTTGGCCTGGATCCGGCCCTGACCGCAAGTCAAATCCTGCACTTTATCCATATGACTATAACCTTCAATTCTAAGATACGAGTGTCCATAACAATGCTATAACAGTTCTAGTTGTAATTACTACTTTTTTTGTTGATAAAATTGACAAATAAATTGACAAATCTTATTGTGAGGGTTAATCTACAATCTACACTTATTAAAATTGATGAAAATTTCGACATCTTCACAAAATCAAAAGATATCAGTCTCGGTCGATAGGTATAGCATTTTCCCGTTGGAATGTATTTGATAAAGAATGTTGATAAATCATTGAACCATCATTCTGGGAACGATTTTGTCATAGAAGTTTCCTTCATACGATTCGGTCGCTACCCTTAACGAATCATCCTGTATATATGGTAAGAAAGGTCTTGATTGATCGATAACATCCCTTACCTCATAACCCCTCTCTTTGCTCCGAGCCGATCCAACCCTTAAATCATGATAAAGTCCTATTCTTCGGAACTTATAATAGCAGGAAAAATACCGATCCATTTAAATATTATCGCAGTGTTACCAGCAGCGCAAAAAAATTTATCGCAGTTCCGAATCGCGCTCTGGAGATCACAAATTACATCGGCTTATGTAAAGTTATCACAGAGCCCTATTTCCCGCGACTTGGAGCAATTATTCACGAATCTTTCACGCAAACTTGTCGGCGTGATTTGATTCCTCTGGAAAAACAGCCACCTCATTCGACCCACTCGGAATTCCTAATGGCAGATGGCTCTCCTCTGTCCCGCGGAAACTGTTTAAGATGCGGCGCGCTCTGTAAATTCGTCGCTAAATCGATTTATTGCACTTCGAAAATGCCGAAGCCGAGTTTATCTAGCAGGCCGTGAATTATGAGTCCGTGGAGTCCGGAATGAAACTTTTCATCGAAACCTAACAGGTTTCGCGTAATTTGAATGCAGGGTTTTCCCATTGATTCATCGTGGGCTGCTGCAAATTGATACAAATCTTTTTCACGGTTTTACTCTTGTTAAAGCAAATCTACTGCTGTGGTTATAGTCGTTTTTATGACTTCCAGAGAGAATTTTCCGAAATTTATGGGGGAAAATAGACGTGATATGGTTTTCGTGAGACCGTGCCACTTTTCAATTTAACTAGAAATGCCATGAACAGATCCGCTCTACCTACTCTGGATTGTTTGCTACAAAGAAATTCTTAAGATTACTTCTCTCTAAGAGACCTGTGCATTTTATTCAACACATAGGCAGACCACCCAAAATTTCTGATATTTTCGATTGTCTTTTGAACAGCTCATTTGATTTTCATGATTTCTCCTTGAACTCTCAGTTAAATTCTTCGGTATCAACACTGTTAAAATTTCAAAGCGACACTTGAGAATATGTTAAGTCCGAAAAAGAACAAATCTTTTTAAACAAAATTTTCAACATCCTGAAATCTCATGTTTGATGAGCAATCGCAATAATTGTTTGGGTATTTATCTTTGTTATTGAAAGTTACACGTTTCTGAAAAAAACTTTCCAAAAAAGCAGGCTGGCATGGTGAAGAAAACCGCTGAAAGGATGGGAACCAGAAAAATTTTTTAATGAAAAGAAAAAACATTTTTCTTCGGTCTTACGGAGGCCAAACGGAGATTATTTTTGAAACATAGATAAATTGAAAATAGTAATCATCGGAATAAATACCATCTTCAATTCATAGATGGAACATCTGTGAGTCTATAAACTGAGAATGGTATTCATTTCGATGGTTACTAGTTTCAATTTATCCATGTTTGAAGAAAATATTGCAAGAACGTAAGAAAATAGGATAAGAAGAAAGAGATGATACATCTGAAGGTACGAGAACATGCTGCTGATCCGACAGAAAAAAATTAAATAATATAAAACATGTAGAATGTGCAGAAATACGGTTATCTATTATTTACTTGGACGAACTACTGGGTTACCAGATATAACAGGTATGTCGAAATCAGGCACTTTCACTTGTGTAATAATAGAAAAAATTTAATATCAGCATAAGCGCTGTTTCATCGTGAATACGTTGTCTGCAAAAAATTTGGTCCTAGTAGAGCTTTGCGAGTTTTAAAAATTGAAATTTTGACGCCTGTGGAGAGGTCCGAGGTAAGTTACTGTGTAATAATAAAGGACCGAACATCGCAGTCGTGTCTGATAAGACACTGGATGTAAGACAGTGCTCGGTAGGTAAACAATGAAGAGTAGAAGTACCCCTACTACCCTTCATATTGTAAACAGTACGGCGTTATTTTGGAAAAACTGAAAAAATCATATATTATGAACTTCCTGAATACTCTGCAAAAAATGCAGTTCTTCATTGTATTTATTTCCTAAAACAGTAAGGTTTTTGTAACCTGTTGTTTGTTTGGCAGCCAACAAAATCGAGTTATATAGTTCAGCTTCATGATATTCAAATTTCTTTTTTTCACGAAAAGCAACCCTTTTTAAAAGTATCATCTGTGAAATATCATAAAGAATCGCCCCAGTCACCGAAAATACACTTCTTAGTCAATAACACGTGTTTTCGATGCAAAATAATATTATGAGTCAGGAACTACTCCATGATAACACCGTACTGTTTACAAGATGGAGGGTAGTGGGGAACCTTTTCTATTCATCATTTACACTCCGAGCATTCGCACTGTCTTACATTCAGAGTCCCATCAGATGCGACTCCAATGTTTGGTCCTTCATTATTGCACGGTATGCATCTAGACATTCTGTACCCGCATTTGGCACCTTTGGCGAATAGCACTGCGGGATTGGTAGACTCGAAATCTTCAAAAGACTCTCCTCAATAGACTTGGTGCGATTTAATAAGATTACAACTGAAACTTTCCCCACACTTCAATAGTCAAGTTTAACGCACACGAAATCTTCCATTAATGACCCCTATTAATGCTTGATTTCGCATTTTAATGCGTAATTGTCATGGGCAACCGAACATATAAAATTCAGAAATCTCACGAATAATTGCATTTCTGAACCGAGTTATAATATTCAGGTGAGATACGTCAATCGTTCCATTCAATTTGGTTATACTAAATTTATGTTTTGAAGAATGAAATACTTCTTCTATATGTTCGAATTTTTTTAATTGATTATTTTTGACCGACAGAGAAATTTTGCAAACCTCTCGTTTATCAATCTAGCGATTAATGATCTTGACACACGTTAATAAACTAGTTGATTAAATTACTATAGTTCGATTATTCTCATACCAAACTAATTAATATTGTATACTCATTTTTTCTGGAAAGTAACTTAATCGAATTTTCAGAAAACTTACGAAATGACTGTAAGTTCAGTCATCAAACTAGAAATTTTCAGTTCATTGCTTCAAAATTAAATCGTTCTTTTCTAGAACTTGGTACCATGTTGCGATCTCAAAAATATTTCATTTGGATACTGCAGAATATAAATTACCTATAATATAGTATAGGTAAGCCGAAAAAATTTATCTGGCAACTATATCTACTGGAAAACTTCATGCTAGGCTTAAAACATTCACAATTTGAAATGGCTGAATAAAGCAACCAGTAAGGATTCATTCATGAATTGGAAAAATCACACTTTCAATTAGCTGATATAAGTAATTGCTGAATGAAATGATAAATAAAGCTGAACTCTCGCTTATTGTACGTATTATACATTTTGAACTCAAAAGTGATTGGTTTATCAATTCGTGTTCGTCTGACCAATGGCATAGCGCCTATTCGCGTAAGGTGCCAAATACGAGTACGGAATGTCTAAATGCACACGGCATACATACGGACCTTTATGTCACTCATTTCCACATGCGTTTAAATTTAAATTTTTAAAATTCGCAAACTTCCATTAGGACCAATTTTTTTTTTGCAGAGAACACTATATCAGAGTGTTCACAAAAAAACATCGCTTATACTGATATTAATTTTTTTCAATTATCACACAAGTGAAAGTAACTGGTATTGACATACCAGTTCACACCTAGCAAAACAGTAGTTTGTCCAGATGAATAATAGACAACCCTATGTGTTTTGATTGTTTTTGTGCTTGTGCCGATCTTTGATTGTTGTTTTGTTGTTTTATTCTGTGCTTCTCATACGAAATATATATATATATATATGTATATATATATATATATATATATATATATACCCGCAGTTTCAAAATGGTCGTTACGGTGAGATGACTACTTTTCTTCACGTCCCAGTTTCGAACTCCCTAAGTTGAAAGAGTCTTTTTGAAATTGATTAAATTGTGTTGTGTTGAAAATATATTATTGTATGAGTTATACGTGATTAATAGTTTGTGATACAGAGTGTTTGATGTGTCAATGGCGAGAAACCAAGCACATGTTAGAAGATTGATCAATCAATCAATATATATACCCTATATCTGCACATTCTATATGTTCCATATTTCAAGTCTAGTATGAAATTTTCTAAGAAATATTAAAAATTTTTTTTTATTTTTATTTAATTATTTTGGCTTCGACTACCAGGGTCATTAGCCATTATATTCAATAAGGTGCTCATATATTGGATATTACACGTAAACAAACAAATATATGAATAAATTAAAATAAATACCAATAAATAAATAAATATATGTATAAATAAATATGTATAAAAAAATATGTACGAATGAATCAACACAAAAAGTGGTTAATACATTCACGTCTACAATTCATATAAATAAATTAATCAAAAAGACAAAGCATATGATTACCCAAAGATATAGAAAAAAACAGCGAAAAAGTCATGTTTATAAGTGTATAGATTCTTTTCAAATCAAACGAGATATGTACGGTTAAGGTATCACAGCCTATCATACAGACCAATGTGTTTTAAAAACTTAATGACATTTTCAATTTTTTGTTGTTCATAGAGATTTGGTTTTGTTTCTACGTTGAAGAGATTTCTAGCAGTAGATAAATGAGGACAATCATAAAGTATATGCACCACATTGAGCTCAACATGGCATTGTTCGCATTGTGGCTTCTCTTCACCTTTTAGGAGGTGGAGGTGTGTAAGAGATGTATGTCCTATACGTAGGCGATGTATCCTCACTATGTCTATTCTCGGTAAGGTAGTGGGTATATATGGAGTACTTACACTTGGTTTGAAAATTTTCAGTTTATTATCAGTCATGGTCCACTTTACTTGCCATTCGTCCAATATTCTCTGTTTGGTATGATTAAGGAAGTCAGTACTTTTGACAAATTCCACATCTATGTTCCTATCAATCGCAGCAGAGCGGGCTGCTTCGTCAGCCAGTTCATTTTTCCTTATTCCTGTGTGACTCGGTATCCACATGAAGGTGGGCTTACAGTTCTCTTCATGTAATTCTGTTATAAGAGAGTGTGTGTTCTGGATAATAGGATCATCACTGTAGATATCCCCCAATGCTGTAAGGACGCTCAGTGAGTCTGTCACAATAATACAATTCTTTTTGTGATACTATAGACAAAACAACAAGGACTGCCATATTGCATACTGTTCGGCCGTAAAAACAGAGCCCAGACTATTCATTGACCACTTGTGCCTTTCACCTTCGCTAAATATTAAAAATATTCTGTCCAGGATTTTTCTAGACAACCTCTTTTTAATATCAGCACCTCAGAGGTAAAGTGTGTTAAGTCACATTTTTTCAGACACGACCTATCTACAATATTGAAATCACATTAGTAAATTCTAGCTAATGGAACACATTTTTGACTCCCTAGATATATCAAGTCGCCAAATAATGGCAGTACACATTCTCTGAAACGATAATCTCTCTTTTGTCTAATTTTGATATTGTGATTTAACACACTTTACCTCTGGGATGCTGATATATTTTTTCGTAGGAAATCTATTATTGAATAGGTTTTATTCTATTATCAACTCAGTGAAAATCGTTTTATGTTCGGATCTTAGACTTCATGATATCACTACTATAACTGTCGCCTTCACTTCACCAAAAGAACGATCCCAAACAAATACTTCGTTGGTATCGCCCATTTTTTAAGCACATCTGAATTTCTAAGAAGACTCTGGATCTTTCTGACGTTTGCAAATAATCAGTCAGTACCGTATCAACCGATCTAAGAGATTTCTCGATCTCATTCTGATGAAATAAATTTTTTGGAATGTATTCTATCATTCGAATCCTCATCAAAATGGGAGATAACACAATATGTGAGTTGTGAACGTTTATTCATTGGAATAAATTTACCCACGAGCCCGAATAAACATGAATATGTTTATTCAACTCACTTGTATAAATAAATATGAATCTCTCTGATGGCGATTTTCAAATTTATAACGAATAACGTTTCCCATACTAATAAATCTTCTCTTTATCGACTTCCTCTCCGGGAACCTAAAATATACAAATGTTTACAGATATTTATCGATTGATGCTCAGTGACAAGAAGTACGGACTAACAGTCAACCTCATGGCGACCAAAGTGATGCCCTCGCTTCTCCCACAAACTGTGAATCCATCCTTGAACCTAGAACATTTCACCATTCTGATGGAAGTTCTTCAAGAGATGCTGGACCAGATAGATCGTAATCAGAGGAACAAGCTGAAATTGGATAACCTCTCGTTGCCAAGTCCCGAAAAGCACAGACCTTTGCGACACCAGTACAGCTCCGATAATATGCACGTGCCACCTTTCAACATCCCTAACTTGAGGATTGAGCAAAGGAAAACTTCGAGTGCGGAGGATATGGCAAGGAAGAATTCTACAGGTGAGGTTGAAGCATACCATAAAATAATGAAGTCATGTGGAGATATTCATCATATCTCATCATTGGAAAAAAAGTTGTTGTGGTTTTCCTTTAATTTAGGAGCATCACAACCTAATTAAGATAAATCTTATAACAGAACTTATGACGTTGTTGATTAAATCATAAGACGAATTTGAATTTCTTTCTGTATCTCATGAAGTTTGAGAAAAAACAGAAATAATCAAATTTTCGACAAAAGACTAAGAGCAAATACCCGTGAGATGAAAATACCAACGCTGATGTTAATTGATAGTTTGATATTTATTGTCTTTCAGGTAGTATTTTATTTACGCAAAAGTTTCGATTTTCTTTCTACTATTAATGTATAAGTTAATTTCGAAATTGTACAAGTGAATAAATTGTACTTTATTCTGTTAATGAGTGTAGAGAAAACTTCAATTATTGGTTGATTGTATTAATTGAATCACAGATTGCTTTGGTCATTATTTATGTCAGTACATGATCGATTAAAATTTTGACGCTCACTATAAATTTATAATGAATGTTTTCTACTTTAGGGTTGAAGCATAGATTAATACTAAATACAAGCATGAATAAGAAACTCGCCTACTACTAGCCAGAACCTACAGAACAATTATTGTCGGTATCTGAATTTAAAGTCAAAAGAAGACGCTAGAGAAAAAGAATAGAAAAAATCTGTTTTTTCCTAAGCAAGCACAATTAAAGGGCTAGTAGAAGTCTCCATTACGATTAGTCTATGCAAAAAAGGATAACCTGAATAGTCTGAAGGTGAATATTCTGAATGGTTGTCACCTTAAACTAAGTAAGGTCGAAGGTTAGCACTGCGAGTATAAGATCCCAGATTCGAACCTGAATTTGACCTTCTCCAAGATGATAACAGAATGAAGCTCATTTCTGAATAATGACTTTTTTATTAAATTTTCAACATCAAGATTTTATATTTTATACTGGCGGAAAGTATATATTAAGATCCGACATGATTTGTACTTCCTTTCAGCGCGATAGATATCGCTGTAAACGCGTTCCAAAATTTTGAAAGAGTTTTCAATCTATGTCAGTACCTATAGTGTTAATCTATAGGTTGAAGTGAAAAAGATGGAAAGAGCATATAAATTGTTTCCCCCGTGATCATTCTGAAACCAGAAAATCAATGAATGTATAATTTGATGCTTGCTCATCTTATGTTGAAAGGAGGAAACTCTTCCAATTATTCTTTTTTAAGAGAGTTCTCGAAATGTATTAAACGAGGAAGAGGGTTTTGCGGATTCTTGTGGTGAATGCTTCGGAACAAATTTATGTGGTGTTGTATTTACAAATTTTTACCGTTTTTCTCGATAAATAACTCTTGTAATTCCTATTATGTTCACAACCACAACAAATCTAATTTAACCTTTTTCACGTTCGAAAGTTCGAAATATTAATACCGAAATGTTGTCGAACTCGAAATTCTTTTCAATATTACCGTACATATCTATACCTGTGGTTGTTTTTTGCTGATAATCCTGAGTACCAACAAAATCCAAAACACTGATGAACGATAAAAAGTTTTGAGGGTTTAATGATATCTTCCTGGAAAATATCACAACAAATTTAATCATCATTCTAACAAACCACAAAAACAACTTCATCCTGTGAGAGTGATCTGATAATCGCAGGAATTACAAGAGTTATTGAAATATCGATAAAATATTGCAAACTTGGGCATTCTGTTGCTCGATAATGAAAATTTCTTCAACTTTATAAAACGACGAAGTATCTAAGCAATCCCAGATATTTCAGAATTCTATGAATAATATGTGTTGAATATCTCCATATTATTTCCATTCGAAAAGCTATAGTAGAATAGCTGAATCCTCCAATGTAGGAAGACTCCAAATCATTTTAAAAATTGAATCATATTAAAGAACGACTAGTTAAAAAAAAATTCGAACGCAAAACTTTCTGAAAATAAAAATCGAAAAACTACTATGAGGAGATGAAAACCTCGATTATCTAACTATTTATTTGGGTCTTCTGCCACAAATTGCAGGATATCTTCATAGGATAGGACAGAGGAAAACTTCAAGCGCTGAGAATATGACCAGGAAAAACTCAGGTAAGCTTGGATCACCAGAAGAATGGAGTGTTCATGTTTCGCCGTCCCATGTTGTAGTCTTCTCCATAAATGTTGTTTCATGTGAAAACTCATATTTAATGTACAACGTTTTCAGTATCAAATGTTCCCTCAACGCAGTAGGAGCAATGCGATGTGCAAACATCGTCAATAATTCACGAACAACACATATTTGAGACGATAATGTTATGGGAGATTTCTCATTCTGCTTCCAACGCTAATGCAGAAGTTTGTCCTTGTGTAAATACACCCTGGCATTGCTGTGAATGTTTTCTGCCTTCTCATCAGAACTTGATTCAAAATCAATCTTTGCCTTATGATTTCGCATTTATGTGGGTATGTTTTGTGGTTTATTGCTAGTTCACGAATGTTTTTTCCATAAATCTCCTTATCAAACGGAGATGATTTGTTGAGCTGGAATCTTTCACATGCATGGAAAAGCCATCGCATTTCTGAGACTCCGTTCAAGTTACATTGAGTCATATTACTCTATATTACTACTTTACTTTATTTTTTCTTTCTAAAACTTATTCGAGAATTAATTAATTTCGGCTTACCTGGAAATTAAATATATTCAAATATTTTTGTTCCTCCATAGAAATTATATCCTCGCAAAGTACCCATGTCCTTTTTTCCGAAAACTAGAAAAGTTAAAGAAAAATAAAAAAAAAACGGGAAACGCCTTGTAACTTCGTAATAAAGCCCTTCTAGACCCCAGATTTCAGGAGTTTTCAACTTATCAATCCATATCCGATATTGATTGTAAATCAATCGCTACCCTGCTGATGGAAAAAAGTCCGTTCCATCCATATCTCTCTCAAATAGCAAAGTGCACTCACGTGTGAATCTCTCGAAAACTGCTTCCTGTCCCGGATTATTCAGTGGCGTACGTGACTGCCCGTATTCCGACGTCTGCTTGTATATTATTTCTCAACGAAAGTCTAGACTTTGCGTCACCCTTAGAAGAATCGTGACCATTTGTCGATGAACTGAAGATTTCCACACTCCATTCGACTCTTCAACAAGGAGTTGAAATCCTGCATATCTCATCTTGCCAGTATGGCGCCAGTTTAAGATCCAAGAAAATTTTTGTGACAAATTGAATTACTTTCGTAGCCATGAAAAAAATCCTTCAAATATATTACCTTCCACTGCCTCTCCAATAAAAACTAGAGTAACTCATGTTTGTCCTAATATTTCGTAAGAGAAAACTCATTCTTGTGTAATTGTTTCAATAGGATAAAATGTTTCTCCAGAAATTTTATCGCATCGAATAAACTGTCTAGGAAGTGTGAATTGTTAAAAAAAAAATCTCTATGATTTTTGTTTTGGAGAAATAAAGTTACATGAAAATGAATGAATGAATGAATGAAGTATCTCCTGTTTTTCATTTAATCAACTGAAAATTGGGTTTATCCCAATACTCATTCCGAACTTATTGTCAGTTTTGTTTTTTGTAGTTCATGTTGATGTGTATTCAACAGTTTTTGCTTTTATGTATTACATTTGGTCTATTGCTTTCTGAGTTTTCAGCTATAACAAACAAACAAGACCCAATTCTGTCCATAAGTTAGTAAAGTTGTGGAAAAGAATGACCCTTCCTTTTAATAACATACTTAAAATGTACCAACTCAGAGAATCTTGAAATTATTGCAAAAATAAAGACCTAATATACAGGGTGCGGCATTCAACTCGAGAAAGTAAATTAACCCAGAAACTGTGCGATTGGGAAAAATATGTTTTAAGTGAAAATTCTTAGGTATCAAAAAAAAAGAAAATGAAAATATTTTGTCTAAACCGTGCCTTGATTTCAAGGTTTTTTCATTGCTAATTCTTATTCTTTATATCGAAAGCATTAATTCTTATTTAACTTTTTTTTCATCTGATATGATCGATGCAGAAATTTTGATGCAATGTGACGAAATTCCAAAGAAATCATTTTGAACATTCTCTGAAATCGTATGCAATTGATGAACAACATGATCATTATTATTGAATTTATGTTTAATTTTTCCCAACCGTTCAAATAAAATTAGTTCAATAATTTCAAATTGGATGAAAAAATATTTCAATCAAGAGTTTCATATGAAGTTTCACACAAAAAATGAGAATCTGCACTAAAAAATATACTTTCCCATTGAAAAAAATAGTTTACCTTTAGATAATTTTGAAGTTAAGGTGAAATTTAAAATATGTCCATTTTTGTCTCCCTCAATACCTTGAACAATTTTTATTCGGAACAGTTTGTTTCTAAAATACATAGTTTTCGAGATAATTCTCTGTGTCGAATTGAAAACCGCACCCCGTATATACATACCGATTATAATATTATAAAATACGATTCAGAAATGAATTGGTGACCAGGGACCAATCTGCATACAATTTTAGACTTAACTTAGGAATATCGAGCATAATTATAGCAATAACTTCAGAATGAAGTTCATATACAAGCTGATTCACAATGACGTATTTGTAATGCTCAAAATTTTTGATAGAAATAACATAGAGTGCTCGAATGTTTTTCATAGTTTTTCCTATATCCTTTGGTTTATTTCAAATATACATAAATCTTTTTCCCATAACGAATTGATACTAAAATTCAAATATATCACAAAAAAGTTGTTTTTCCATATGTCCAAGAAACGATAACAACAAGATTCTAGAGAACAAATCAGATCAGGTTAATGGTTTCAAATATATAATTTCATCGCTACTGAAAGGAGATTATCAAGTTTGAAGTTGCTATAGACTTCACAATAATTTTTTTGAAATTTTCAAGTAACTGAAAGGTCCTTTTTGAATAATTCTTACTATATTTACTATCATTTTCACTCATTTAGAAATCATCTAAAAATGATCAAGTACGATTCAAAATGGGTTGCAAATTTTTCGTGATCAGTTTTACTAAACTGATCATCATTAAAAGCCTTGATCAGATTATGGAAAAATAACAAAAAAACGGTATTTAATAAACGTAATTGCATATTTCTTACTTATTTAATATCAAAAATATGATTTTTCCCTGTGAAGTTTATGAAAACATTAAACTCGATCATCTTCTCTCAGACGATTATCTTTTTTCATCTATATCTAAAACCATTTAACATAATTGTCCTTCTTCCAGAATCCGAAAAAATTTTGTCTAGTTGTTATCTCTTTTTGGAATTCAATTGATGAGGCTTATCTTTTATATTCATCACTTATTTTATCTTATCTCTTAAGTTGAGGATATTAGGAAAACTATGCAAAATATTTTAGCACTCTATCATTTTCCCATCGAAAGTTATGCGCCTCGCAAATACTGGACTTCATGAGTCATTTGGTTATTCTTGAAAATCAATATTTGACACTGTTTTTGTATCTTATGTGGAGACACATTTTAGGTCTGAAGAAGTGAAACGTAATCGAGAATGTCAGAAACATAATATTTTTTACATTATTTGACCAACTCTGAATTCCTGATTTGAATATTTCTTGTCAATTCTGGATATTTTGAATGAAATGAAATGATAAAAGAAGTGTGTACCTACTTATCAGAGCTTCCTAAAAAAACTTTTTGAAGTAATTGCTTCATGACCAACGTCAAATGGTAACTAATCCGTAATTCGTCACATGCTATTCAATGAACAATACAAATTTGATTTCTTTTATTTGAATAGAGTGAATGGTGGTTTTAGTTTTTTCTTAACGGAATGATCGACTTCACACAGAAACAAAATGGCGAATGCGTCGGCAACAAATCTATATAATTTTTTTATTATTCTGGCCGGGACAAACTTCTCAAGTTATTAAATTGTCATCAGTCTTCATGAGGTATACACATCTGATATTTCGAGGTGGCTGAAAATAACGTCAAAAGAATTGAGTGAAACTTTCACTATTGATTAAATAATATTCTCGTTCACAATTTTCAGAACTTCTTTGTTTCAACTGAGCCAGAATCATATGCATCCTAGCATTAATCACATTTATTCAACTCTTCTTATTAAGGTTGTAATACTGAAAAATTTTTCATCGAAATTTTTTGTAGGGATTGCTCCAGAAATTCAGTTTTCTTTTTTTTTTCCACAAAACACTTAACAAATTTCTCGAGGTTTTAATTTATAGATCATACCCTGCCCTCAACTGAACAGAAAACCTTTCTTTCCTGCAAGTTTGTGGTTCACGATGTCTATCGTCCTAAGGGGTGTTTTCCACGTTGATCCTCGAAAAAAATACTGTCTCTCCTCCGTTCTTTTTTCAAACAGACGTTTTCAAAAATTCACTGTGGCATATTTCAGGCGGCACGTTAGGTGGATGGTGGTTTGGAGGTTCACCTTCTTCGCCGGATAGCAACTTCCTACGCGTTGTCAATGCCTTCCCCAACAGAAGACTGTCCGATAACACTCTGATGACTCCGAAGATTCGAATAGCTCCGTCGTGTGCCTCGTCTCCTGGGGGAACGCCTGGAGGTGGCTTGCCTATCAGGAGACACTCGAGTATAGGACCCCAAGAAAGGAGAGGATCGACTGTCAATCTTTCACCACCAACGGTAAGTTACACCATTCGATAATTTTAATGGTTTCATAAACCCTCTTCGATTGAAAGATGTAAATGATAGCACCGACTTCACAGCAGCATTCTTTTAAGAGGTACACAGAAAAATCACTTCATAATCTAATTGACAAGTAGGATTGAAAATGGTATTCTTTTTTTGGTACCTAGAAGTTGACCTGAAGGGAGACATTTTTCAACTCTTGAACTTCTGTCGACTTGGTCAGCCTGAAATTCGATATTGTTGCAGTTCAGATACAAATACTCATTGGGTACATTCAAAGAAGCACTCACTTGTAACTTTTTTCTTTGAAATTCATAACTTGGCCGGTTCCGATACTGAATTCAACCAGCGCGCAAGATAAAAAACTTCTGTTTTATGACCCTACAAACGATGAAATCCAATAATCACATCAGGTGTATCCCGGAAAATGTGAAATCGCCATCATATTTCAAGGGAAAATGGTTATTTCTGTAACAAGTTCGGAAGGTAATACTTTACAGCACGAACATGCCGTTGAGCAATTTGGTGCGAAAACGACACTTTCCGTCAGAGTTGAGAACAACTTTTCTCCACAAGCGCATGGAATGAATTGAAAATCAATATGAATCACAGTTTTCAACCGAACAGAAATTAATGTAATGAGTTCATTACAGTATTAAAAGAAGTGCTTCAATGAACTCATTACAGCATTGTTTACAGATAAATGCATGGTTTTGTGGTTGTCAACACTAACTTTTGATCCTGTCAATTTTCAACACACGTCAATTAAAATTCCGTAATCTGTCAAATTTCGTAAGTCACACCAACTGCCAAGATACAATACAAAAGTCACTCATCTGAATTTTTATCTAAATTTCGAGAGTATTTCACGAAACTTGACTGAAATACAGAAAATATCGTCTAATACTCGTTGCAGAAGGCAATTCCAACACTCGTGCTGTCGAAAACTTACCCTTTCGTCGCTCGTTTCGGAAGTTCGAGTCATTAAAAATTTTGTTATTTTGATCTGTTCATTATTCCAACTTTTCATCACAAAGCTGTGCTGAAGCTTTGTACTTTGTGCTCGTGAAAGCACTCTAAAGGTGGGTTTCACAAAACTTTAATTGTGCGATTAAAAAACCTTACGTCTATTCGAACCCATCGAATCCCTCGTTTTTAAATATCAACGAATTGGTTGATTAAGTTCACCGAATTAATATCAAATGTAATACTTTCACGAAAACGCTATTGAACGTAGCGACACCTACTCGCGTTATTCGCAAGAGGAAAAATTATTTCTTATTTTTTCCATTTCATCAAATTTTTCATAGTTCTAATGTATTTAATGTTAACCCCGTCGTAGGAGAGTCCAAGAAAATCTTTCATAACAAACAGTTCATCCAATCTTGAGTTATAAATGGTGTAACCAACAAAATGGCCGACTTAGGTACATATATTAAGATTATTATACTAACCAAAGATATCCGGAGTAGTTGAAATTTTTTTTCCAACAATTATAGTTCTCGACTTGTCAATATCCTCACATATCTTAGCTTTGCTTAGTAAATGAGTTTTTATTCCGATAAGAATATACTCACCTTCAAAAGTTCCTGAATGAGCGCTTAGGGCTTAGGTAGTGCTGAGAACAACGAATTACTTTCACAATACCGGGTGATTCAAAAGTCTGGAAACGGTGAATTTATTTCACTCATAGGTGGAAAATCGGAATTCTGATACTGGTCTCTTTATTAATTTGGCCCGAGTAACCGAAAGGGGCCCATCAGATTTTAGGCATGAGGGCCTTATACGAGATATGTGGCCCAACTTTGAAATTTCAAATGCAAACCCATCTTTTTTATTGCAGTTTTAGAGGGAAATTTTGCACCCGGATTGTTTAAAATCAAAAATTTTTCTTCCATATTTGGGCAAAATGTGGCGTTGTTTGTTCAAAAACCCGGGGTGTTCGTTCAGATCAGGATGCACAACTTCATATTGTAATACTGAGGTACTAAGTAATTTTTCTCAGTGAATCGATTAAGCAATTCGTCCTTTTTAATTTCATATGCGGATTCAGTGGAAGATTTAAGTTGGTTGACTCTAAAACTTTTTCATTAATTTTTGCGACCTATGCAGCCATTTTTGTTCAAAAATAATAATTGGGCCTCATATCTCACATCAGGGTCCATCGGATCCAAAATCTTATGGGCCCAATCGATTCCCCGAGAAAATTTACCAAGGACCTCAGTATTATAATTTGAATTTTCGCATCCCGGTCTGAATGAACGCTGGAGATTTTTGAACAACAAATGCTGCATAAGGCCCGAATGTGGAAGAAAAAATTCGTATGAAAAGTTTCTCTCTTAATCTGAATCTGCAATAGAAAAGATGGGTTTGCATTTGAAATTTCAAAGTTGGGCCACATATATTATTGTATAAGGTTTTTGGACCCAATATATGTGTATTCAGAACTCAAAATGATATTGGTATTGTCTATTGAAATCTACAATGAATTCGCGCTCGAATTACACACAAGATAGTTTCTACAATTCAGCAGTTCACATATTTGCAAAACTCATTCAATCTGATTAATGAAAATAAAAAGCACTCTTTTCACAATTTTTCATGAAAATTCCAGACCCTGGAAAAAGGCAATATGAGTTTGAAATTGCATTTTACAACTGATTCAACAATTTGCACTTCAGATGACTTCGCCCAAGATTTTCGGTGCCGCTTGAATTTTATTATTAATGATTACTTCAATGTATCCTTAGAAAAACTTTTCCAACCTCCATGACGGTTCAGTTAGATTATATTACCTCATCAATTAACCAAAAGAGTAGCTGACGGACGACGAAAACTCTGTGGCCTGTTTATAATTCATAATCTAATAAATGCAAAAACTGAATTCGTGAAAAATGTGAAAATGAAGAGCCACAAATCATGCCTTTCGATGAAGTGGAGAAGATGATAAATCTCTGCATTGAAAATCCATTTGTGACGCATGTGGCTTACCTTCCTTTGTATTGAAAGAACTCGGGGATTATATATTTGATCCTCTCACATTTAGAATTAATATGTGTTTTGGAAAAGGTGTGTTTCCAGATTCAATGAAGTTGGCAAAAGTGGACCCAGTTTATAAACATGATAATAAGGGTGATAGGAGCGTATCGAATAATCACAGATCAATATCTATTCTTCTAACTTTATCAAAAATAATATACGAGCGACATTGATGAGAATACTTTGAAATGAACTTATTTTAGAATCAACAACACGAGTAAGAAGTAAGAGATCAACTATAACAGCACTTGTTAAATTGATTATTGAGGAGAATTTTTCTTGACTTAACTGTGCGATGCTGATATCTTTATACATTTAGATTTTCGTTTATGTATATGAACCTCGAAAACAGAAGGTGTTGAAGCTTATGATGAGAGAGACCCATCCCTTTTCCATATATCTACAAGTTGGGCCAAAAGAAGTCATCCAATGTTGTTTGGCTCTTAATTTTTTCTGAATGAAAAACTTCGATTCTGTTTTCTGATTATGATTATTTGAACCTTTAGAAGTTTAATGGTCAAGTCGAGAAGATGATATCGGCCATATAGGCGCCGTCATAATTGATTGCCTTACCAGATGCATGTTGATGCGTTTCAGAAGGCAATTCCAACACTCATGCTTTCGAAAACTTGCTCCTTCGTCGCTCGTTTAAGAAATTCGCATTCGTGTTCGAATAGGATTAGGAATAGTTTTAGAATATACTATTAGACACGTCATTAAAAGTTTTGTTATTTTGATATGTTCATTATTCCAACTATGCATCACAGAGCTGTGCTAAAGCATTGCACTTTGTGCTCGTGAATGCACTCTAAGCCTGTTTCTGCCTCCGAGCGCTTTTTGAATGCAGTGCTAGTAATTGAAGCACTTTAGAAAAATGCTCCTGAGTACTAAGCCTTTCCCCAATCTTGTCATTACACGAATAAATGCGATCGACGTTGGCACCGTTATTCACTAAGATCAAGTATTGATATTCATTCAAACGATATGCATCTCAAGTGCATTAATGGTAACTGATTTATCTGATCAAGCAAGAGTACCTACTCATCAGAATATCTGAAAAGCATATTCCGAAATCTTCGAGATATATCATGCAGATATCGATAAACAGCGAAATACTCGAAAGAGTATTCCATATGGGAATTTATGATAACATTATTATACTAACCAAAGATATCCTGAGGAGTTGTAAAACTTTTTTCCACAATCATAGTTCTCGACATGTCAATAATCTCACATATCTTAACTTTGCTAAATGAATGAATTTTCACATTATAAGAATAAACTCACCTTCGAAAGTTCCTGAATGAGTGCTTAAGGCTTAGGTAGTGCTAAGAATAACGAATTACTTTCACAATACCTGGTGGTTCAAAAGTCTGGAAACGGTGAATTTATTTCACGCATAGGTAGAAAATCGGAATTCTGATACTGGGGTTTTCATTAATTTTGCCCGAGGTACCGAAAGGGTCCCTTCAGATTTTGGGCTCGAGGGCCTTATACGAGATATGTGGCCCAACTTTGAAATTTCAAATGCAAAGCCATTTTTTTTATTGCAGTTTTGGATTACGAGGGAAATTTTTCATCCGGATTGTTTAAAAACAAAAATTTTTCTTCCATATTTGGGCCCAATGTAGCGTAATATGTCTTAGTTTTTGGTCCTGAAAAATATTCTGTTTTTCTTGTGTTATAACATGTTTGGTTCATCTATGGGAGATGATTGCCTTTCATTGGGGTCCCGTAGCGGTCTTCAAACATCTGAAGTGCCGAAAAATCATCACCTGGAAGGTCGTATCCGGTTTGAAAAAACCCTCACGACCAGAGAGCAACAATTTGTGAAATTTGAATTTGAATATCGAAGGAATTTCGAAAGACAAGTGTGATTACGTCTCCAAATTAGCTGATGAACATGGTATCAAAGTGATTCTTCTGCAAGAAACCCACACGGCAACAGAAAAAAATCCTCGTGAAAGAGGACAGTTGAAAGGTTATGTATTAATTGATTTTTTACAAGTTTAGCTTGTTATGTTGAAAAATTATCAGTTTCGTAACTTTCAACAGATTCTCCTAACCTTGAAAATAACCTGGTTAGTTGTGCTAGCTAGTAGTCTAGCGTACAGATGGCAACACTTCAACTCTCTTTTCACTGCAGCACGTGAACGTTATATTTGACGTTATTTCTCATGTTAACATTCACGTTCGGGCACACATGCTGTGCGCACTTCAACTCTTTTTCACGTACCCGTTGAGTTGAAAATGAGCCTCATCGCTCATTATGATTTTGGTCGAAAAATTACGCAAAGAATTGAGAAATAGTGTATAGCTCCATGGCTTGTCCACTTGTATTCTACATCTGTCTTGTCCACAAATGTCAGAACAGATTTGAGATTGGCCATCATTTGCAAGAATAAGACCATAGAGCAATAGTGTGATTATTTTTGGCCACCTAGTATTATAAATGCTCAATTCAATATATCCCTCGGCTGTAGAAGAACTTTTTCAACCTCCATATCGTTTCAGTTGGATTATATTACCTCATCAATTAACCAAAATAGTAGCTGACAGACGACGAAAACTCTGTGGCCTGTTCATAATTTATAATCTAATGAATTAAAAACTGAATTCGTGAAAAATGTGAAAATGAAGAGCCACTAATCATGCCTTCTGATGAAGTGGAAAATATAATAAAATCTCTGCATGGAGAATCCACTTATGACGCAGTGGCTTATCTTCCTTTGTAGGATTATATCGTTAATCCTCTCACATGTGTTTTGAAAAAAAGGATTTTTCCAGATTCAATGAAGTAAGCGAACGTGGACCCAGTTTATAAACGTATTAGGGGTGATAGGAGCACACCGAATAATTTATTCATTTATTTATTTATTTATTTCCCATTTAGGATACAAACAGTAAAAGATTTACCAACTAAGTATCCACTTAAAAACATTGAAAGTTCGAGTTCACCGAGCATACCAACTCGTCAAGATCAATAACTACAATATCACCAACAATATGAAAAATTTGAGAATGCCTTATGACACTGATGGAATACTTTGAAATGAACAACTTACCCACTCACGAATCAACAACACAAGTATAGAAATGAGAGATGATAAATATGATTGATTATACTAACTGATAAAGAAACTGTAACCCCCAGAAGGAACTGTTTAAATTTCAATTTTTTTTGTAAAATATAGCAAGGAGTGAATGATTAAAATTTGGAGAAAAAAACGAAAGGTTTAAAATTTTTTTTATTATATATGTAAATAATGTGTTTGTCCACCGCAGTTATCTATATACACTCCCCAACACGTCTTGGTATTGAAGCAAGGAGATGGTCTATTTCTTCTTGAGGGATACTATTCCAAGCTACCTATACTTCATGTCTCAGAGCCGCCGAAGTCCGTGGGTAAATTTCCAAGTCTTCTACTCATGATGTCACAAAAATCCTCTATAGGCGAAAGATCGGGGGATCTGGGCGGACATGGCGAAAGATTCACATGGGTCGCTTAAAAAAAGTTTGAACTAACTCTGGCAACATGAATTCGAGCATTATCTTGTTGAAATATTGGATTCTCGAGCTGATGCACCATCAAAAAAAAAATTCAAAAGAAACTGTCCAAGATAGGAAACCTTCGGGACTCCTGACAAGAAATCTACATGCTCAGATAACACAGTTTCTAATTGAATATACCCTACCAATTTTCAAAAACTGAATGTCGAGGCAAACACGCCGCGCCGCAGTGGCCAAAATCTCTCCTGGCGATTTTTTTATATTTGTGGACAATTTATGGTGTATTCACATGCCTTGTCCTATTACTATATTTTGATGTTTAATGTTATAATTCGAGATCAAGAGAAGCAATGGGCTCCCCATGTGTGCTGTGTATGCAAGAACCCACTTATCATTTAGGGGATTTTTGCCTGACAAAGACTGAAACTTATTCCAGAAAGGAAAAGCAGAAGATCGATTATCCAAATTTGCGGTCTGCAATGTGACTTTTTCCTCATAATGCAGATGTTAACCCAAAAATGTCCTCCTTCTTGCTTCCTCTTCACGTTAAAATTGGGCTGAAGCAAACTTTGTGAAGGCTAAAAATGAAGTTAGTTATTGATTGAAATATTAAAAAAATCAGGGTCGGAGCCCTTGCTGACATTTGAAGATGTTTTTTTGCCGTTATATCTGCCTCAGCAGTACCTACCATTGAAAATAGATATGGTAAAATCATTATTGCTCTTTGTCCGGTGACCGGTTTATCGGGATTTTCGAATAAAGATGAGAAGAATCCACTAAACTCATTTGCTATTGTAAATTCATCAGTGAGAGTTTTGTTGGTGTGTTTCAATACTTGCAGAATTTGTTCATTACACTAAATGAACCAACAAAGTACCTGAACAAAACCAATATTCCGTAAGGCTAAAACTATATACCTAGAAAATTGTGTTGAGGAATGGGTGCACCAACTGTAAATTCAGGAAACAAGTTCCATTGAAAAGGTGTAAGCACTTTGACCTTGGCGGTGATAAGAAGAGGAACGGACAGAGGATCCAAATTTATTGTTAATATCTCAATAAAAGACTTCGAGAACTAAATAATGAACTTCACATTCTTAGATAATCTCTGGGGAACGTTTCTGATCATAACATCATTCAACTCTGAATACAGAACTTCAACGTATTCATCAATGTCCTGGATGACAAAGATATCGTTCCATCAAAATTTAGATAAATCAGCCACAATTAATAATTCATAGTCAGCCTTCAAATATCTAGAAAAGCAGACGGTTTTGATGGAATTTATCCAGAATCATCAAACATTTGGGAAAAAAGCCCTGTCTTGGTTAATATCATCTTATAATGATATATTGAATTCCGGCAACTTTCCGACCGAATTTCGCAATTTTGAAACGTGAAAAAAATTCTTCTGACCTGAGTAGATACCGCCATATAAGTTCATTGAGTGTCCCTTTCAAAATTTTAGAGAGACTGATTCTATCATCAGCCGCATATGATACAGTGTGGAAAGATGAATTAATTTATAAACTCTATAATCATTTGAAATGTGGAAAAATGGTTAGACTATCAGATAATATGATATCCGACAGAAGGTTCCGTATTTTTGTATATAATAATAGTAGTAGTTTCGGAACTTTGAATAATGGTCTTCCACAAGGTTCAGTTCTAGCGCCTCTTCTATTCAATTTATATTTTTGCGACATTCCAACGACTCTTCAGAAGAATTTATTCATGCTGATGATATTGCTATGGCTTTCCATCATTCTAATTTTCAAACAATTACCCTTTCCGCAGATTTGGATACCATGAAAAATTATTTTTTGAAATGGCGTTTGTGCCTGAACAAAAATAAAACCGAGGTTTCATGTTTTCATTTGAATAATCATCAGAAATTGAGTATCACTTTCGGTTCTTCTCACTTAAAACATAATTTCAATCCAAGATACCTGGGAATCAAACTTGATTCAACTCTAAATTTCAACGCCTGCGTTTGAAGCTTAAAACTCGAAACAATTTTCTTTAGAATTTAGCTGGTTCCTCAAAGGGAGTTGATGCAACAATACTCTTTGGTTACCAGTCCTCTCAAATATTGTCCCTCCTCATATTCGCCGAGAGAGAACAATTTCAAATTTTTGGAACAAATTTAATTCCTTTCCAAATTCATTTCCCATACTCACCTATACTCCAGATAATAAGTTCCCCAGATTAAAGTCGCGTAAACCTTCTTGGTCAAATTTTCTAATTGATATAAATAGAAGGTACAAAGAAATTTGGCAATCTGAATGGAATGTATGCAATTTTTTCAATAAAGATCATATTTCTTATTAATATGGTCCTGTTCTAAATCGTAGAAGAACAGGCCATAGGCGATTCAACAGCATGCTCTTCCGATGGAATTCGGTTGAGAGCCCTAGTTGTGGGTGTGGGGAAAATGAGGGGACTATAGAACATCTTATAATAAATAGTTGTCCCATTTATACATTTCGAGATCGTTTCGAGGCTATACGTAAAGTAACAAATTCATTTCTGAAATGGGTGGATAATTTCAAAATAATTTAATTTATTCTAAATGATTGGTTTCTTTTCTGCTTTTGTCTTTTTTCATTTCAGATTGAGAATTGCGAGTCGTTTTGTGAAGAATCTGTTTATCTGAGTCCATAGACGGATAACATGAATATGTTCTCTTTGATCAGGCTGATGTCTTCCAAGATTTCTCTGATATTTAATATTTTTAGTAATTTTTTTTTCACGGGCGAGGTGAAGGTTTTTTTCAGCAGAGATTTTTCCCTTGCCTCATTTAATCATACTGCAGACCTGTATGGTTTTCCTGTGTTGCACCATACTCAGCTAGGTACATTTTTGTTTCAATATGTATTGTATTATTTTAGCTCTCTGAATCCAAAGTAAATATAATTTCATATAATTATCTATGAAGCGAACGAGACTCATTAGGTATTTTCATGTCAAACTCTAATCTGATATCCACCTCCAGAACAGGAAGATGTAGATTCCCCCAGTAAAAGGCAAACCACTGCGACATTCGCCAATCGCTTTTGGGCAAGAAGGAAAAAAAAATAATACATAGTTAAACTCAACACAATCAGAAACTTGAAGTCTCATTAAAATCTGTTTTGTACGAATGCATTTCGCCATTTTCCATAAATTTCATATTGCCACAATCAAGTTCAATTCGACAAAACTCATATTATCTAGACACCCAACGTGACGTGACTTCGGATGTCAAAAAGAATTTCATGTCATTCAGATTTCCAAATTCATCGTCGCATCATCATAAGAAAATCATTCACACAATGATATCATAATCAAATTCATTCACCGCCATTCATAACACCCATAGTTCATTCTTCAATCTCAAGTGAAGTTCTGAAACCACCGCAAACATGGGAGGTTGCTGCAGAGGTGGCAATAAAAGAGAACAAGATAGGAACGAACAACAGCAGCAAGAATATGGAAACGAATCGGCGGAGTGCATGCCTAAGATTCCTCCAGACGAACTTTGCCGCGATGACCAGAGGAGAGAGTTCACGATGCGTTATGCTTGCGGATCTTATCTGACCAGGAAGCTCTTTCAAAAATCCCCGGATGACGCCATATTCGATGCACTCTATGCCTTAGATGATCTCATGGATTTCTGGCAGGAGTGCGCTGACGACCCTGAGTACTACAACACCAGTATGTATCAAGATCCTTGCCGGGAACGTGTGATAAGAGACAAAATGAACAAGGAATGCAGGAAGAGGGTTGCATGTCAGCCTATCTGCTTGCCTCCACAGCAAAACCCGCAATGAAAGATTCATTTCATTCCACATGTATCATCCATATTTAATATATAGAAAAAATTGAAATTTTGCCTCAGTGGTGTTATTTCTTTCATTATTCAATATCTTACCAATCTTCTTCACATCTTTGTGCAATTAGGCAAGCAGTTTTGGATTTTCGAAAATGTTTTTGTTGAGCTGAATTGTGCTAAGTTTGTGCTGATTTGTGCCTTCGAATTTTTTCTATATTCCATGTGGTTCTCGAGATATTTCAAAAACCGGAAAAATAAGCCAGCAGAGAACTTAGAAAAAATGGATTCCAATGACGGAAAACAATTTTGCCACACATGTATTGAGTTGAAGCGTTTTTCCGAAAGTCTGTTCAATTTACAGAAAAATCTGAATTGGGGGAAAAAGTTAGCCAAGCACTTTCCTTTTTTCTGCTCACAAATTAATGAAGAAATTTGTGCTGTCTTGTGCCGTGAATATTTCCACAAAAATTTTTGAGATTTTCCAGCAAATTACGAAATTTAAATTCACAAAGAGTCAGCCCAGCACTTTTTTGTGACTCTCAAATTTTCAGAAATTTTCCTCATAAGGAGAAAATAAGAAAAATTAGTATAGACTGTATGAAAATCAGTATACCTAACAAGAGTTTAGGTGAAGTTGTTGCAGCACTTATGGATTTTCGATAATTTTTTATGGTTCTCGGGATATTTCACAAAATGTGTTGTACGAAGCATGTATTCGTCCAATAAAAATTTTAAGAACCGTATCGCGGCATGACTGCTCATTTTTTGAAAAATAAAAATGGAAAAAACAACAGAAGCTTTTTCGTAACATTCTTGAATATTAACCTTGATACTATATATTCTTATGAATTAGAGAGCTAAAATAATACAATAAATGTTGAAACAAAAAGTACCTAAGCTGAGGTAAAAAAAGAACAGGCTACCATAACATTCTTCGTATGATGCTATAGTATAATACGATATTATCATCACTACACCATTTTCAAGTGTAATTCAGAAATTTTCGAGTGTATTTCAGAGTGGTCACTTTAATTTCAGAAAGCGTAAATTGAATTTCAGATGAGTAAATTGAACTTCAGAAAACAACAAATGAATTTCGGATAACTCAAATCAATTTCATTTGATATTTACTGAAATTCAATGGACGAATCGGAATAACATTTGATATTTTCTGAAATACAATTGACTAATCTGAAATACAATTGACTAATCTGAAATACAAGTGATATTTTTTGAATGTCAATTATTGGCGATTTCTGAATTACAATTGGAAATAGTATATCATACGATACTAAAGAGCCAGAGGAAAAAACCTCGGCCGAAAAAACCTGTATCCCCGTAAAAAAAATAAAATAAAATTGTTGTATCTGAATATTTCATATTGAAGGACATCACGATTATCGAAACGGCCCTTCGGAGGAAGGATTTCCAAACACAAACTCCAACCTGAAAATAAAAAAGACAGAACATCAAGAGAATGCAATTTATTCTTCGTCAAATTGATGTAAAATTTTCAACCTATTGCAAAAATGAATTTGATATATTGTGTATGGCTCTAATGCCATCTTGAAATTTTTAAATCGAACAATTATTAATTAGGTGTTCAACTGTTTCCTCTGATTAACCACATTCACAATTAGGACTGTCAACTGAATTCCACTTGAAAAGCATGCTATTGGTACGACCATGACCTGTTAAAACCAGAAACTCTATTCGATTGATCAGATATGAGATTTTTATTAGATAAAGAACATGCATCCCATTCGGATTTCCAGATGTCCTTGTAGCTTATACTGAGTGGAAACAATGAACGAAATCATTTCGCACAACAATTAAAGAACAGAAAAATCTCAGTGAAAAATGGTCAAAAGGGAAATAGAAAACTTACTTTTGAAGCTTGAAGACTCTAGTTCTTGATCTATTGGTAAACCATTTTTCGAAGTACTGGTAGCCATGCAATCTCGGGATGAATTAGGAAGATAAAATTTTGAAAATTTTCAAATTTTTATTTTTGCACTATGAGCATAGAAAATTTTTTTCGCCCTAGACCAGTGCAGAGGTCGCATAGCCTGTTTATTCAACTCTAATTTGCTCTTCATCACCCTCAAATATGACCATTTGTCTTCGACATATCTAATTTTGAATGCAAAAAGATCCTTTTCACTGGACCACCGATTCTCCTTAATGTTTAATGATATAATTCAAATGAAAAAAGTTCAATTCATAAATTGGAATTCACCTCAGACCATATCGAGAAAAAGAAGAAGTGGATAGTGTTTCTTTCATTTGAAGTTCGCAAATTGTCAAATTTCCTTGTCATCATCCGAATTCATGTCATCGAACACTGAACAAAATTCCTGTAATACAATAAACTAGAATAATGTGCAGAAGGTGCGGAAAACCAACTCCACGTCCCCAACCCTCATGTCCACAACCTTCCTGTCCACCATCGCAATGTTCACCCCCATTTCCTAAAGAAGCTTGTGCCCCGAGACTGAATTGTTACTTCACCCCTAGGAGGATCCCTTGTCCTCCAGAACCCTGTCCTCAACCGGCCCCTTGCCCTCAAAGACCCTGCCCTACCAGGCGTCCTGGTTCATCCGTTCCCTGCACCCATCAAAATGAACCTTGCCCTTCAAAGCCTTGCCCTTCAAAACCTCAAAAACAATCCCGGCCCAAGAAATGCCAACCACCTCCGTGTAACCCGGCACCACCATGTAACCCGCCACCATGCAACCAGCCTTATCCTTCTCAACCTTGTACATCTTGCTGCGCGAAGAAACCTTGCTCCAGTGATCCAAACGATCACTGCCCCCCTCGCTGTTCTAATCCTTGCGATCCTCCATGCCTGCCTCCTTGTCCACCGAGAGAAATTTGTTGTCCAGAAAGAAGATGTTACTTCGCAAGAAATTGCTGCTGTGGGGCATATATGAGTAAATACATGTGTGGAGCCACGCCAGATACGGTGATACTAGATGCTATCGAAGGCTTACAAGATGTTATGAGCTACTTAGAGGAATGTGCTGATGATCCAAATTATTACAAACCTGGTGTATTCATGGATACCCAATGTCCAGACGAAAAAGAGAGGCAAAGAATTCTAAAAGAATGCAGGAAAAGAGTAGAATGTGAGCCAATTTGCATAGTTCCTCCTGACAGATGCGAACCTCCTTGTTAGTGAGTCAGTGAGCAACTGAGGAACAGAAGAACTTCAACCCTCACTGGGAGATGACATATTTTGATGGTATAGGCTGAAACGGGATAAATGGATAATAAAGGGGGAGAATTAATTGAATTGGTTGAAGGAACATGACGAATAGTTTAAAACATTCCAAGAACACGAAATAATCAATACTCATTAGGAAAAAAAACACGATGAATGACATAACAGAAAAGTCACTTTTCCGACATCTCCATCACAAAATTCTCATCTCTCAACTCCAATAGCCCAATAATCCTTATTCTGAAGATACAAAACCATCAAAGATATAAAACAGATTTCGAAACAGAAACCAGTTAGGTAAACGATATTCAACCTGATGTCGGAGAACTGAAACACGTTGAAACTGAGTATAAGACTTAACCCTGGAAGAGTTTGAAGATGGGGAGGCGTTCAGGAGATCCTGTAGCGAGATGCTGCCAAAGGCACAAGTTCATGGCTTCAGACTGTTCTTGCGGTGCAGATGTCTATAAGAAGATCTTCGGACCCACATTAGACGAGTCGCTGTTCGTCCTTATTCTGGCCATACTGGAGTTGATGGAATTATGGAAGAGAAGAGCAGGTGACGACGATGTGTCTGAAGAGTGCAATGATGAATGGGACGAATTTACTGAAACGTCTGCCACGCCTATGGCTTGCGAAGAGGAATGTTGTAAAAATGAAACGAAACAGACGAATGGGCGGAAGAGAAAATCTCGATATTGCAGTTAGGATTCTAATTATTATCGATTCTCTCTAGTGTATAAGTTTTGAATTCAGTGTAAACGTGAATAAAGAATTAACTCGATTTGAATATTTCATCTTTGATCAGAAAATGTGTGATTATCGGTGGGAAGAGAACCCACGCTCTCACTCTTACAAATCATGTTTTCAAGTTCCTCATCGAGTGAAGAAACTTTCATAAGACCATGAGGTCGCAGTGGACTGTAACCCCTTTCAAACTTTTTGAAACATAGATGAATTCAAAATAGTAATCATCGAAATGAATACCATTTTATCATTTCTCCAACCTCATGATAAAAGATCTCTGAGCCTGGGAATTGAAAATGGTATTCATTTCGATGATTACTATTTTGAATTCATCTATGTTTCAAAAATGTTCTCGATGTGCCTTCGTAAAGGCAAAGAATTTTCTTATTCCCTTTCAAACTATTAACTATTATCTGAGCTTGGATGAGGTAGAGTCTTCAGTAAGTTTCCTGTAGTTTAGGAGTTCTAACAACTTATTTTGGAATCACAGTTAGAGGATTCCATCACTACCGTCGCGTTTCCTTTGTCAGCTGGAAGGATCACAATGGATGTGTTCTCATTGAGACTCTTTATGGCTTAATATTCCCTGAAATTCAGATTGCTTTTGGTGGTGTGGCCCTCCTGATGGTTCTTGAGGTTTCATTCCTCACTTCAGGTAAAGACAGAATTGCTGCCTCAACGTTTTTTAATATATTCTGCACTGGAATTTGTTTTGTTCGAATGGAGAAATTCTTTCCCTTTTCAAGGACTTTTTTTTCTCTCGTTTTTATGTCCTCTTGGACAAGTAAACAACATTTTCTTTTCTGTCTGGCATGAAGAATCAGATGATTTCTGCAAGCGTGAGAATTTATTTTTGAGGCGTTTTGTATTACTGTATGTACATTCGTCCCTCCATGGATTTATGTAGTTTGTTATTGAGAAAAGCCAATCTCGAGTCTTGAAATTCGCGAAAACAAACGGCTGCTTGCAAAAAACAGACAGTGGAACAGATAACGTCTTCGACTGAAATGAACAAGCTCTCATACATTGGCAGGATCTTTGAATTTGCTCGTTAGATTTTTTCGATACGAAACTCAAAATAATTTCACATTCGAATGTACAGGTAAAGAAAATCCTTATTGAAATATATTCATATTCCTATATTTCAATAAGGATTTTCTTTATCTGTATATTACTAAATTTAAATGAGCTCCGACTCTAGTAGAACATTGGAAGAATCGAAATCTCATTGCGATTCGATAACAAATACGGGACTGGACTGTTGGAATGGCAAGTCTCAGCAGAAGGGAGTGATCTCGGCTGTCGCGAATTGCAATGCACATTAGTCGCATCCGAACGTCAGATGTGATAGCTAGACGGTTTGAAAATAAATTACGGTTGTTACGGTTAAAAAGAAAGGTGGTTAATCTATTGCGGAGACAATAAATTTTTTCATTGTTTCCTTTGGAGATAGGCCGATACCTTCGCGTTCGGCTATCTTCGAAAAAATCGACAAATTCGAGCAATGTGGATGTTTACAAACATGCCGTCATTGCAGGATTGATAGACCACCGAAGACCATCAGTGAAAGTTGTTTGACGACAAAAAAAGAGACCATCAAATGCCCCCCCAGATCTCCAGATTTATCTCCCAATGATTTCTTTCTTTGGGAATATCTGAATGATTTAGTGTATGGGCAAGAAATTGAAAGAGCGACGAATTTTATTGAATTAAGGTCCAAAATAATCCAACTTTTTGCCAAGTAGCAAGTACCTATGCCTAATCTTCTCAGAGATATGAGATTATCTCTTTATAATAGATTTGGCTACTGTTTGACACAACGGAGTGGATTATTTGAACATTTAATTTGAATTTGTCGATCTTCGATTTCGCATGTTCCAGAATTTGTTTTTGTTTTTTTTTTATTTTCATAAAATTAGGTAATTTTTGTTTTTTAATTTCTTCTCGTAGAATGTATTTTTGTTTTTCCATATTTATTTTATTTTCAACCCAGTTTTGGTAAAAAAGAACCTGAATACTAATTCCTACAGGAAATTATTTGTGTCATTCATTGAGGCAAATGAATTGTTTGGCCAAACAAGGCCGAAACCGGTATATCTCTCATCTCAGTGACAAAATCTAATATCATTTCTCCAACCTCATGATGAAAGATCTCTGAGCCTGGGAATTGAAATTGAAAATGTTTTGAATTAATCTATGTTTCAAAAATGTTTTCGGTGTAGCCTCCGTGAAGCAAAGAATTGTCTGTTTACCGTTTTATTCTTTTTCCTGGAATGAAATGGTCGTATTCCATTTACAACAGCTATGAAATCACCCATACCGGAGTGTTACTCGCGGTACTTCGCGTACCATACTTTGTGCTCTACATTCCCACCCAACCAAATCTGTCGGCCCAGCAGCTCATTCAATATCACTTCCCTCTGAGGTTTTGATTCTGTCACTGTTTCACTAGGATATGGCCCTGTTCGAATTTACTATAGAAACTTTTATGTTTCCAATTCGGTTTACCCGATCTATAGAACTGACCACAAATATCGAAATTATCACAATCACGCAGAAAAGATTTTATTATACTATTGAAGTTATATCTCATATAAATGGGATCGTCAAGTCAACCTGCAAACAAATTCTGACACTCATCATCTGTCAATCATAAACTCAAAAAAATTCACATTCCAAATTTCAGAAATCACCAAAAAGAAACAACTCGATAAAAATGAGCAAAAAACACGCTCAGAGCTCAAGACCTGACGGGGAATTCGTTGAAGTGCCGAGACCAAAATGTCCGAAGCTCACGGCTCAAGGGCCGCAAGGTCCTCTATCGAGAAAAGTCTGGGGTGCAACAGCGGACGAAATCCTGTTGGACGGTATGGACCTCATCACGGAACTGATGCATACGTGGGAATCGGGAGGTCAGCGGGTTTTCGGTTGTGAACACGAACATTACGGGAGTGATTCTAGCAGTGATGAAGAATACGAGAATGTGAGACAAGTGAGCGGAAGGAGAAAATGATTGATCTCAAAATACTGAAATAAAATCGAGTTGTTTCAAAAGGTTTTCGATTTCGCCGTAACTTGGGTGGGTTATACAAGTCTGATTTTTCAAATTCAATCAGGCTGCTGTAGGTACTATTAATATTACCTTTAAATTATTACTCTTCTTCCCAACAACCCAAATTGGTGAAATTTCTGTTGTATTGGAGTATTTTTTAATCTTTTTTTAATTTACCTTCGTCCCATGAACATGAAAACGAAATTTCTGCGGTCGAGGATGCCTTCCCAACCGATTAAAAATAACATAAAACATACAACATTAAACATAAAAAAAAGATCATTTCATTTTCATAGATACATTTTTACATGATGTAACACACGATTTTCTTGGAAGAATATGTGTGTGTTCGTTTCGAAGAAAATCTTAGACAGTGTGTCCAAAAAGGATGTGAGGCATTTATATATTCAATGAATACAAAATCGGAAGAAAAGTTTGTCTTTATTAAAATTCAAACAAGGTTTCGGAAAATTGAGTGGCAAAGATTATGTTGTCCAATTGTTAACCCTCGCGCTGCTGGCACTCTTCTTATCGAACAATTAGATTATTGACAAGCTCAAGTGATTGGTTGAAGATGAGGCAGGTGGCACAACATGGGCCGTCCAAAATTTCTGGGGGTAATTTTTTCCAACAAATATGTACCTACACAGAGTGTCCGTCCCACCGGGAGTGCTCATTAGGAAGATTATGTAGAAATAATCTTTCGATCACGTGAAAATATGAGAGAAGTTTTCATACATGATATATTTTCAAATATCAACGACTTCCGCTTTCACCGAAAATGGTATCAACTTTCTTATTTCTAATGGAACACCACCAAGCAGAACACCATGTATATTATCACTTTTCGGATATATCTCTGAATGCCACATTCAATGTTTCATTTCCTATGACCATCATCTAGAGCCACTTTCGAGTTACAACGCATTTTCTCAGATCTTTTTTTGAAATGGGATACCGTAAGTGGAGTCCTCGGTGGAGTCTCATATATGTTAAATTTAGCTAAAATGTTCCATTTTCGAAATATTCAGTAATAACTGTTAGCTACGAGCATAATATTGTATGTGAGGTAATAAATAGTTTGCCCTGTCATAAGAATCTCTCTGACTTTTTCCAAAAATATATAAATAGGGATAAAGAGAACTCTTGAAAAACTCCACGTATTTCTTCCTAACAAATTGATATTTGAGTGATCGAAATATTATTTTTCTCCATAAATTTCTAAGGGCGACACTCCCGGTGGAACACTTTGTATAATTCAATATCATCGCGCCAATTTGATGTATAACTTGTAAAATAAAGAAAAGTAGAAGAATTGACACTAAAAATACCATTTGCCCCCCGAAAATGATAAGCTTCTGTTTGACATGAAAAAATGCACTCAAACCATTCGGTCAGTATTCTTGATATTAGCCAATGTATAAAATTTTCAACATTTTGGAGATATGTGACAGTGACAAAAAGTTACTTGTTGAAAATGTTCAATTTATTTTCTTGTTTTTTATAAATTTTTTTGGGTTAATCATAATAAGTATTATATATTTGTAAGTTTCATTTCAGAAATGGATCATAAAATTTGAAATGATTGAGGTGTTCTTGGGAGGGGGGGGGAAATACTCCCTCTACCCCGCCCCTTAGGATTGCCCTTGTGGTACTATCTTATTGAAACCATGTCGTCATATTAAAACCCTCGAACTTTCGCAGCTCTGGACCCAAAAATTGCTTAACATATCGCAATACACAGTAAATGCTCGCCTTCATCGGTCTTCAAACCATGCCTTCACCAGACATGAGATCCCAAACAATAACCTTGGGGCTATGCAGTGATCGTTCACGTTGCCTTGAATTTTCGTTGTCCCAGAAGCTGCAGTTTAAATTCTGCGCGATATAAACGTTCAGCCGTTACTATCCAATCACCATTGCGATAATAGGCGCGTATGCAGAGAGCTCTATGGTTCTCCAGTTACGCTTTCATCGTTAAAAAATCTTCAAAGAGAGTTGCTTCGCCAGCGCAGATACAAATACTTCCTACCCTTTCTGGGCACACTGTATTTTTTATTTTAACGTATCATAAATTCTTTCATCTCTACTATTCTGGATCTCATTTATGTACTTTCCTAATAATTACACTCCTTAGCAGAATCAGGTTTTCAAATATTAACCGAAACCAACCATTATTTATTCAGGAAATTGATCTCGATTCAAATATCCGAATATTAAAACTTGTATCAACAGAGGGGAAGAATATGTACCTCACTTGGGATAAGGTCTACCCCATGAAAGAAAGTCTTGTTTGGAGAGCAAATCCCGAAAGTTGAATGGATTGTCCAGAAAGAATATATTATCAATATAATCAAGAAAATCTTCGGACCTTGACTTTTCCTTTGAATTCCATTTTTGGTTCAATAAAATCAACGAATTGTCATTATGAACGTCAAACTGTGCAACAACAAAATTATATAACAATAATTAATCTTTTGACTCTCGTACATCAGATCGAATGTGGACATTTCAACCCTCCATGGAACGATCAGCAGAAGAGGCTTCAGAACTACCCCAAACCAATAACATTCATCATCGATCATCACATAAATCGCCTAAAATTAGGCACAAGAGAGAAAGAAAGACATCGGAGGCGCTCCAAGTTACGTCCACCGCTCTCAGGACTTGTGCGCCTAAGAAAGAGAAAGAGTATTTGACGAGAGTTCTTGGAGGAACTGCAGATGAGACACTTCTTATGAGTGCTGACGTTATTTATAACCTTTTTTCCCATCTCGCCGAATACGCAGACTGATTTTATCTAGGAGAAGCATGTTCTTTCAGATGTATACGAGTATCAAATGATTGATTGTTGTACTTTGTATTTTCTGATCAATGCAGTAAATTTTTAACAGTTCTTATATCACCTACTGATTTTTTCGGAAGCTGGATAGATAGAATATTGAAATTTGAAGTTCTTATCGAATGGGTTCTAACATATCGTCGGTACAATGCCAAAGACTCGAATGTGCTTTTCGACTATGTGCACTATATCGCGATTATAGTCGTGGTATCAATGCCAAAATCGTGCAAGAGTTTACTTATGCCCCACTTCTACCTGTAGCCTAGTACCACAAAAAGCACTGTCTTCAATTTTTAAAATGCGTTTTTCTCGGAACATCAAAAGAGCACATTCGTGACTTCAATATATTTCTTCACCTAGTGTGAGCATTTGAATTCACTGTTGGGGCTGGGGCTACCTCAAGGACTTTAGAATAGAATAGAAAAATATTTATTTCAACAATTATTGATTTTCACAATAAAATAGAAACAAGTCAAAAAAGATCTCCAAAGACTTACACACAAGCCAAAAATAGAAAAAAACCACTTTACTGGCATGTGTCTTGTGCCTCTTTTTCATCTTTCACTAGGTTGTTGTCGTTCTTTACCTTCTGTATGCTTCTCCTCTGCCTCCACGATAGTTAAATGTCAACCAAGACATTCACAAACCATTAAAGTACGTTACATCCAAAAACTGTATAACCATAACTTCGATATAATAAGAATAAGACCAACATTCACAATCTGGGATAGCTCAATAGGCTAGCTGCCAGGACTGGCCAGTTGTTGAAGGTGCCAGCCAGCGTTTGACTTTAATCAACTGAAAAACCCTCCTCAGCTGCTTGTCAATACACCAATTCTATCCAGGCTGAGACTCCAATTACCATGGTATTCTTCAGCATCATATGCCTAGTTGAGCTCACTCCTGTCCTGGGATGTTGGGAATTGATAATTTTCATCCACACCATTAAATCTCTTATATTGTTGCACAAAACCCATTCCTGCGTAATCATCTTTACCACTTGTAATTCATCTTTTATTTCCTTGACCATAAGTGTGTACACCAGCCCCAAGGGTGGATTTGGGGGTGATTACCCCTTCCGTATTCGTATCAAAAACAAGAATAGTCATTTATAATACATGTAGGATTTTCGCTGGTTTTAGGGAATAACTAGGCACCAGGTAATTTAAAAGTATGTTTGATAAATAGAATCAAAAACACTAACAACAAGGGACTCCTGATTTCAGTCACTGAACGCACTGATGTTATAGTTTGATAAGCTATCGTCAAAGGAATTCGTCTCAAAATCTGTAACCCAGTTTCCATATATTCTGCTGAGTTTGAGAATAGCGTTTCAAGTTTACGTCTACTGTCTACTGGTGTACGTCCAATCACTCAGTCGGAAATTCTCGTCTAATCGGTTTAGACCCGCGTCTAATTCTTGTCAACGTTATGACCGTCTATGGTCTCCTCATCTTATCGACTATCCCCGATTTTTCTCCAAGAGATACTTCTTGCCACAGAACACGAATATACAAGAAATGAAAACTCCCTACTAATCCAAGGCAACAGATTGGCCGCCATATATGGTAGGAATTGTGATCAAACGGCGGGAATTTCAAATAATATTTAAGAGGGAATTTTGAATTTACTTCCTACCACTAGCGAACCTCACTATATTTTTTATATTCATTTCCGATGTGAATTTATGGCTTCTATTATGAATCCTGATTGTGTAATCAGAATTTATGATTGATTGCCACAAATTACATCGAAATTTAATACATTGGAGAAAAGGAAAGTAAGGACAATGATGAACCTCAACAATTTATTTATTGTTCATGAATTCCCAACAAATAAAGAAATATTTCTTACAACGATAGATTCATTCCATTGCAAAATATATAATCAGTATTCATAGGTCAGCATCAGCCAGACATCTTTCCTTTAGGCCCTCTCATCCTTGTTGGGTGTTCTTGGAAAGAAAAATAGTATTAAAACTTGAGGTATTGTTTTCATGAAGGAAAGTATTTATTTCTACAATAACGATCATTCTTCTAGCGACAGCTTCATGATTAACATGGCTAGGCGCTCTTGAGTTACAATATTAAAATGGTAAAAAAATGATGACTGCATAAATGATAAAATTAATATAATATAATAGCTCCATTAGCTATTGCTCCCAAGCTGCCGTTATTTGTTTGTAAAGACAAATAACCATTGGAAAGAAGAACTTTTTTACTTACAACACACAGAAACACTGAAATAAAAAGAACTCTTACAACTAAAAATCTGCAAGGATAGGTTTTTGATATTTTAACAGTAGATACCACCGAAGTTTTTGGCATTGTAAACGTATTCAGAATATGTAGGTATAATGTGTATGATTATCAACTTATAACTCATATGTGGCAGAACTTACCCAATCAAATTAATTATGAGAATAACTGGAATGTTCTACATTCGGTCGTTAATAATTATGGATATTTCCTTTACTGTAAAAACTGCTCCCCAGTAGTCCTTTGAGTTTGTACAGTTTTATGATGGATGAATTAACCTGTCAGAAATGTAAAATATTATTTTGATTTGCGAAAATGATAATAATAAAATACTTTAAATTTCATACGTAAAACAATGAAAAAAACTCACCTGTATATTTGGATTGATGATTGTTTCAATTTAAATGAACCTCAAGTTGACGTGTGATTTTCAAAATGTCATCCTACCATTCCTACCAAATTCTAGTCAGTCTACCAAAAATTCTGGTGGAATTGCGAAATGTCATTCAAACCGGAAACAAGAGGCAGCCATATATGATAGGATTCTTCAAGAACATAGAACCCCCCCTGCTTCTTGCTCCCTTTTCCCTGCGACATCATGCAACCCTCAAGTTATAACTTTCCCATGATTCTCGACTTTTTCGGCACAACACCTGCTAACACTCAAAAATTGTCGCGTTATCGTCTGGAACGGCTTGATATATCCACTCTGTGGTGCACTTGCGTTCAGTGCCGTAGGTAAAAATTAAATACTACTATAAACTAAAGCTGTATTCTTGAGTTCAAATTCGAAAATTTAAATCAAAAATATTTCTTAGATTTCGAAAGATAAGTATTCTGACGTTGCAACGGTGACGTCAAACACAGAAATGTTTGAAAATATTTCTTGATGATTGAAAGCAGATTTTGGTAATTCTGTCATAGTCCTGTACTGATTTCCGTTTTTATTACTCTGAAGAAGTCAAGCTTTCAAAAATATGCATTTTAGCAATATTTGAGCTAGTGACGTTACACAGAAAATATTTAAAAATATTTTTGAACGCCATAATACAGCTTAACTCCATTCTAAATGGAATTTCGGATCCCACATACCAGTGCAGAAGGCAGTGATATTCCTCCTCGAGTTCAAAGTTCGAAGTTTGAATGAGCCTTCTGTACGAGTATCATACATTATTTTCTCTAATTGAGTATCGTAATGAGTTCATTACAGTACTAAAAGAAGTTCTGTAATGAAACTCATTACAGCATTGTTTTCATTTATATTTTCCGTTTTGTAGTTGTCAGTAATCTATCAAATTTCGTAAGTCACACCTACTGCTAAGATACAATACAAGCGTCACTAATCTGAATTTTTATTTGAATTTCGAGAGTATTTCACAAAACTTGACTAAAATAGAGAAAATATCGTTCAATACTCGTTCCAGAAGGCAATTCCAACAATGTTTTTGTTTTTTGGTTATCAATACTGTCCTCCAATCTTATCAATTTTCAAATCAAATCAATAAAAATTCCGTAATCTGTCAAATTTCGTCACATCAACTGCCAAGATTCAATACAAAAGTCACTAGGTTGTAGAATCTGAATTTGTTTTTGAATTTCGAGAATATTTCATAAAACTTACCTGAATAGAAAAAATATCTAATACACGTGACATGTTAGAATAGGAGCCCATTCTGCAACTTATTTTAAAATATACTATTCTCTAATTAACTAAATTCTTATTTAAATGGAAGGAATATTTCGATGAATATTGTTTGGTAATTTTTGCATTAGAAAATATGGATTAGCAGAACTATTACATATTCGGCAGATAATAAATAAATCCGTGGCAGGAGGCCAACATGTATTAAATAAATATTACCATGAAAACTGAGCTAGAATGCAATAATCTCGATCAATATTATTCTCCTAGTTGTGGAAGAATAAACGGATTCGACACATAATTTGAGAAAAAAATTTCCGTAGTTGCGCACAAAATATATTTTTTATACTTATATATTGGTTTCCTATCATTATTAAACAAAAATATTCGCCCTTGATACTAGAAACTAACATGTGTCTAATCCCATAACAGATTCAAAAATTCCAACAGAACAAATATTTTCCAATTTTCAATGTCAATATACCAAACACACAGAGTAGAAGCAGAATAATCAAAAACATTTTCAATCATCACCTGTCAGTAATTGTCAACAAAATATGTAACAACATTAATTCCATCACCATCACCCTAAAATATCCATAAATTCTTCACAACCACAATAACCATGCAGAAGAAAATTCTTGATAATGAAATTTCAAACCTATAACTCACTTATGCTCAGATTCTTGCTTGAAAAAATCCGTAATGGAAGAAAATGAAAATGAAGATCACCGTAGAAGATCACAATGTCGATGTAACTTGGACATTTACAGAAACGTATTTGGACCAACGCCTGATGAATCGTTCCTTATCTTACTCCTGCTTGTTCTTGAAATTTTGAATAGATGGAAGTGCCATTTGTATGATACAGATGAGCGTGATGAAGAGGAGGAATATGTTCAGGAGGAAGTACAAACATGCATATCAAGGAACCCGAGACCAAGAAGAAAACGAAGACCTTACGGTCTACATTGAGTTCAGTGGAGTGCTAGCCTAATCTTCAATATGACGAATGAAAATTTTATACCCATATACAGGAATAATAACGAATAAAAATAGGAAATAGCTTTAATCCGACTGCTTTCAATTTCGGTAGGGAATGTTGATTAATGTCTCGAAGTCTATGGCGAATTGTTTCAGTCAGAACCATACTAAGTGTTCAGAAGTTGTTCGACAAGCACTCAAAGGCCCTCGATGTACGAGTCTGGAAAGTCTTCCACTCACTTAAAAGAAATGCGAAACATATCTCTGATTAGTTTTAGAAGTGAGAAAGTTACCTCTTTGAAACCGTCCCAGATACTAAAGTTCATCATAACAGTAGAACTGGGGGCAAGGTGTAGTATATGTAATGGCGAGAACAGTTCTGACCGGGGCACAATAGACCTAAAGATGGAAGTGCAATGAAACCCTATTAAAAATCACCATCTATGTCTTGCTTCGACAGAGCTGTGATCGTGAAAGCATTCGAAGCCTTTTTGGGCCACCGAGCACTTTTTAAAAGCAGTGTTTAGTGGTAAGTACTGCCTAAGGTTCGCCCAAGCGTAGAAAATATACTCAGAATCATAGGAGTTTCTATAGTAAATTTTCGTGTGAGCAAGAAATTGAAAGAATATCACTACATTTAAGCCCAAAATGATCAACTTCGAGTCGAAATAAGATTATTTGTTTTTTGTTTTCCAAATACTTTTTTTCCTAGAATGTACTTCTGTTTTATAATTGCCTCTTTTAGTAAATTCATTTTAAATTAAGTTATGGCGAAAAAGAACCTGAGTACTCATCATCACAACAAATTATTAGTATCAATCATTGAGGCAAACAAATTCCTCACATGAAGTGGCATCAAATTATCCTATTGATTTTCACCCATCTCACGTTTGGAGTGCCACCAATTTAACCGTAATTCGGTGTGAATTAGCAATCTAAAAGCAAGAACTCCCCAGAAACTGAAAATGATATTCAGTAATAAAGAACAAAAATCTGCAACTTTTGAAGCTTTGAAATTCATGAACTTCATATATCAGAAACTGTTTGAAATCCCCACTTTAACTTTCACTTACCATTAGTGAAAATTTGTTGTTTCTCACTGTGGATATTTGTGTTATCGCTAAATTTAGAAAAGAAGGAACAATAGTTGCATCATGTGTATATTTTCATAACATTACAAATTCGCACTCAAACAAACGCTCACATTGAAATCTCTCGAACTACCACCACAATATTCCACAGTTTTATTCGTCGAAGTCAGTATCTTGGGGTGCGAATCCATTGTTGTACTGGCATGCATGGTGAGCTACACTAGTGAAAAAATCGCATATCACGTCGACTCCATTCAGAATCGCTTCATCGGCTGTGCTGCCCAAATAGGCTCTGTACAAATCTTTCTTCGGTTGAGATGGAGCTTTCGTTTTTTTCGAAATTTTCGATGATGTCGTGGAAGGCCCACTGGGCTGTTTGTTCAAGGTCTGCATGATGGTATTTTTTTACACTAAGAATTTTGATGGACTTAATTTTGAATTGGGAAATGTCAGACTGACGTCTGCAGGGTTAGCTACGATCTTGAAAAAATTTTTAATATTTCCAAACGGAATGTAATTGTGAAATGGAGATGATGAGTAATAAAAAGGCAGAAAATCTTCAGTTGACCGTTGAAAAATCGATTCTACCAGTTTTCTGTTCATGTGAACAAATTTTTTCTCGGAAAATATAAACAATGTCAGGACTCAAAACTTATTGTAACGACTAACGACATCTTAATCAAGTTGATCCTTCTCATGGATTCAGAACTGATATGTGAAAATAATGAAAAGCTTAAAAGGAAGAAGTGAACGAAATAATAAAGTTGAATTTAATCAGAAAGTTCGAAATATAAATTTGACCAAAGAAAAATATCATAGCGTTATATCATGTGATCTAATTTATTAGTCCTTTTTTCATTTGAGTTCCTGGATCTTCCAAGGAGAATATGGCCTATTTGAACAGGTCATGGTCGTTGTAACAGCATGCTTTCAAAATGGAATTCGGTTAATATCTACAGTTATGAATGTGGAGAAGTTGAAGAGACAATAAGCATCTTATAAATAGTTTTCCCATTTATAAATTCCATTCATTCATCAAAATATCAACAAATGCTATGCGAAAAAAAAGGCGTTAGCAGCAATTATCCGAATTCAGAATCAATGTTTCATTATAATAGAATAGTTTTTTCGTGAAAAATAAAATCTTGTATGCACCACGTACGTGACTAGATTTTAATGCTCTTGAATGCAATTGACAGATTACAGAATTTCTATTGACGAGTGTTGAAAATTGATGGGATCGGAAGCTAGAGTTGACAACCACAAAACGAAAAATATAACTGAAAATAATTCTGAAATGAGTTCATTACAGCACTACTTTTAGTAGTGTAATGAACCCATATTACTATTCTGCGATAGAGAAATAACTATAATGAAATTCACAACCATACAAAAATAACGAGACCTAAAACTGGCAATCTACAGAAAATTTTCGTGCATGGTCATTAAGTCATAATAACTGCGACAATCTTCATTTGCATTCATTTTCAATATCATCACCGTCACTTATGTTTTTCGGTGCTCGTCTGAATCAGAACTCGGATACACCTAACACCTAACATTTACTAAGGATTCGACATTTATTACAATTCGAAGAATTCATCTTACTTATCTCCTTCCTGTGATTCCACTCATTGTAGTATCGATATATAAATAATGATATTATTTTTCGTACTTCGAGTTGTATAAGACTTGTAACAATTTTCAAAATGGTGCGAGAGCAGTATCTGAATTCGAAATATTTGTGATTTTGAATCTCGTATACAAAAATATGATTAAGCCACCGTGAGTTTTTTAAATTTCGTTTTGAAGGAAGGAATTTCCGAAAAATTCGGTTTTTCGGAGTTATAATAAGGTCGGAAACATTTGATTTCCACGAATTTCCTTGGATTATCAATTACTATCGAATCAAGCTTACGAGATTAGGCAGAATTGGCCATTTCGATAGAAGTTCCATGAGACCCGCAGACAATATGAAACATAAAACCCAAAAAAAAACATTAATACTTGGTGAATAATGGAGTACAATCAATTCGGATTAGAATACGTTATTCATGAGTAATTATCAAGCAGAAACATAAATTTCTAAAGTGTGGAAAAGAAATATTTCACAGAAATGTAAATATACGATTGTAAATTTTTGTATCTTATTTCTGTGTACCTCGTCAGGCGGACTGACTATGTATAAACAGCGAAGATTATTTGAGCTATTTGTTGGATACAAATACAGAGGTCGCTATCATTTATATGTTGCAATCCCGCTGTTATGAACAGAACTGAAACATACAGAAGCGATATATCAAATAATTAACAAGGGTTTGGGAACTGAAATCCATGGTACGTATATATGGGATATTGAATTCTAGAGAACTTAGTTGTAGCATTGTAGTAACCTGAGTTGTATTAGCCATGGCAAAGAAATGAACATAGCAATATCATCACTGATAACCATTTTTCATTTGAATATTATTCATCAATCATTTATCATTCTATTTTTATTAGTGGTGATATGATATGAAGCATTCAGTGTAATTAGAAAGCCAACAGATAATCCCAAGAACCAAGGCTCAAAAACTACAGCAGGTACTTGTATGTTAGATAGATTTTGACAAGAATCATAGAGAATATTAGAATTAAATTAAAACCGCACATAGTTCGAATTGTTCCAGTATGAGTTTATGGTCCCAAATAAAATGAACTCAACTTACTCTCGAAGAAATTATGAGTCAATTCAACCAAAGATTGAATCATATGAAAACAAACAATACTCATTTTTTCATATCGAGAAAAGGCTTTATTACAAGGACAAGTTTCTTATTACATTTTGTCCTTTTATGATAACTTCAGGGGCTAGAGTTTCATTTGACACTTAGGTACTTCACAACAACTTGAGTTGTGATCTTATATCAGCAAAATCTTCCAACTATTGAATATCTCCAACTCCAAGGTTTCCAAAATCACCTCAAATTATTATATTATGTTCGATTATTACACCGATATTTCCCAGAAAGAGGGGGGAATTAGGACAGTTCTTTCTTTCCATTCAATCGGAACACTGATTTTTACAACCATTGGATATTATTCCCATTTTAATTTGAATTATTCATCAATGATAACCATCAACATTTATGCAACACAACGATTATGTATAGTCCAATAATCATGTTCGTTACTGGGTTTTATTGAATTATACGGCTCATCAAAATGCAGACGTACTGAAATCAAATAAAATTCACCCATTCCCCAAATTTCGTATCACTAGGGTTTAATATAATTTAACTTTCAGAGGGTTGAGGCTTCCATACAGTTGCTTTGTCTTCTTCTTTCCGCTCTCTGATTTTTGTCCAATATAAGTTTGAGGTTCTTCTTCCTTTCTTTCTCCCTTTCTATCTCTTGGTCATCTAGCGCCTCTCTATCTTGTATCTTGTCACTTCCAAGAAAATTATCATTGATGTATTCCCCTCTTAATTCTCCACTTAAAGTATTCCATTATTATGTTCATGTCCTTCTGAAGGTCTTTCGGTATGTTTCTCCAATTCCTTTCAGAACAATATAATACAATTTCCTCATTTCCGGATATCTGCCATATATACTTTGAATAGGAGAGATCCTAGGACTGATCCTTGCGGTACACCTGCTTCTATCGTTCTGGAAATTGATTTCTCCTATCTTGACCTGAAATTGTTTGTCGTTTAAACATGATTTCACGATCCTATTCATTGTCATTCAGGTAAGAGGTCATTCACCATAATAAGAGGTCTTTTGCTCTCAGTTCGCTCAGCTTATTGTCCCATTGTTATGTGTATGTATATATCCTTTAGCCTTGCTTCATCTCGTTTGTGTGAGATTGTTGGTCATCTGGGTAAAGAGTTCTTTCATATTGTCTCTTTGTTATTCTTTTCTTTTCGAACACCTTGTGGCCAGTACTTGATGCCCTGCGAGAAGACACATCTAAGAGGTGTGCCATCTAGTGGAACATGCCTGAACCTCCTTTCGCAATTTTCCTGCACAAACATTAATCTCCACATTCTTCCATCGTTCTTGCAGACCAACGACAACCACTCATATTTAGTTTGATGAGAACGCCCGTCTTTGCGAGAAACCGCTGAGTCACGTTTCAGCAGTAAAGCACGAATAAAATACATGAGAGGAGAGTTAATATCCTATTCAGGGGCCGTGAACTAATTAAATCAATAATGGACCTAAGGCATTTTCTCACTTTGGATGAATCGGCAAACATGGTCTCTACTATTTTCAATTCCCAGGCCCAGAGATCTTATATCATGAGGTTGCAAAAATTATATTAGATTTTGTCAATGTGATGAGAGATATACCGGTTTCAGCCTTGTTTGGCATCATTAGTAGGTATCCCATACACCTCAGGGAGAAAACATTCTTAAAAAACTTCGATATTTAAAGCAATTAGGTGTGATGTACCGAGTAGAAATTACAGAGCAGTGACATCCAATCGCGTCAAAATGAAATTCCACATCTCCAGGCTTTCTCTTGCAGCCTTGAAAAAGGAGTGAATTACTCCGAAACGTCGGCAAAAGATTTTATAGAAAATTAAATAAATACCAAAAGTCCAAATTCCTGCCATCAATTACATTATATATTAAACATGGATGCAAACAGCGACAGACCGCATATAATTGTATCTTTGATACAATTTGAGTAATTATAATAAATAATTGATTGAATAATATAAGAATGAAATTAATCCTTGTGGAATTTAATGTTTATTATTTCTAATAATACTGTATATAATTGTGTCTTTAATATATTATTTATAATTTGATAACGACAACGAACTTACCGATAAAAGATAATATTCTGATCCCCGATTTGTTGTCCCCTGTACAGGATGATTCACTTATCTTGGTAACCCCAATTTACTCGAAAACGTTCGAATATTTTTTCATTCTGTGAATGACGTTTTGAACAAATTAATGTTGACTTGAGATGCGCATGAAAATCTGTCAAGTAAATAAAGACGTCAGGCGTCGCGGCGCTATCGAAATTTTTTTCCCCAGGAACATACTTTTTTTATCATGTCATTCGAAAAATAATTTGATTCTGAATTTTTTTTTTTTCGAATACAATTTTTATCCATTTCTAACCGTCAGCGATCTGCAGCGTATTTTATGTTAATTGTATTCCATTCATTTTTTTCTGTATTGTGGTAGTATGCCTTTATTTGGAGACGTAGGAATGATTTTGTGCCTTGAATTCAAGAAGGCTACTTTTCTAAACAATCTGCCTCTTCAAATAAGATTGAATATATGGCTACAGCAAGATAGGGCTCCATGTCACAACGCTGCCATTGTGAGGAGATATTTGGATCAAGAATTTGGAATTAAATGGACCCTTATGTAATTAAATAGGGAAATGATATAACTTATGTATGGATCATAAGAGCTAGATGACCTCCAATTAATTTAACGGTACAATCAAAGTTTCGTGAAACCGACTCTATATCTTATAACAATAAACAATTTTTTAAGAACAAACGAAACATTTCGAAGCATATGTTCTATAAACCGGACATTATATTCCATACATAAGTTATATCATTATCATTTCCTTATTTCATTATAAGTTACTTTGGTCAAAATATAACGGTCTGCTTGGGCACATGCGTTTCGTATCTTTATTTTCATATAGTCCAAGTTATTAGAATCAGTTTGGTAAACCATATTTTTCAGGGTGCTCCCCAGAAAGTAATCCTTGTGCGTTAGGTTTGGCGATATCTGATGGGTCCATTGGATCCAATCCATTTATTTTCTAAATATCTCTTCACAATGGCAACGTTGTGACAAAGAGCCCCATTTTGTTGTAGCCAAATATTTAATCTCATTTGAAGAGGCAGATTGTGTAGAAAACTAGCCTTCTCGAATTCAAGGCACAAGATCATATCTATGTGTCCAAATAACGGCATACTAACACAATACAGAAAAAAATGAATGGAATAGAATTAACATAAAACATGCTGCAGATCGCTGACGGTTAGAAATGGATAGAAATTATATTCGGAAAATAAATTCAAAATGAAATCTTCCAAATGACATGATAAAAAGGTATGTTCATGGAGAAACGCCGCGACGCCTGGCGTCTTTATTTATTTCGCATATTTTTATGAGCATCTCAAGTCAACATTGACTTATTCAAAACGCCATTCACAGAATGAAAAAATTTCGGACGTTTTCGAGAAAATTGAGGTACCAAGATAAGTGAATCACCCTGTACAACCACACAGCTAACTATTTTTCAAAATTGAATCACCTGAGACAGCTTCCTTCAAGAGCTGAAGCTCACAGAAGGTCTACCAAGATGGTTTCTTCTGTTCACCACTCGAGCAATGTAATCGGCGACCTCCTTCCTTTCCTTCTTAATTCAAAGGTTGAAGTCCAATGAATGTATTCTTGTTCAAAATTCTAAAAAGGTTTTGATAATTGGAAAAGAATAAATGGGTTGTTGTTCGTTGGCTCGGTGTATATTTGCGCCAACTACTGATGAACAATTCGAACTATGTGCAGGCAACCTCCCTACCCACGGGGAGAAATAAAGTATCGCTTCTGGTTGTAGACGATTCTGTCAATTTTCGCTTCAATAAATCTGAGGGTCAATTGTTCGCACAGGGCGCGATAGGTTACAGCTCTGTGTCCCGTGAGGGCTCGAGCCTGTCGGTGCCGTCCAGTTATGTAAGTCCCGAAATTTAATGTCGTGTGTGTTTTGTCCGGCCCGGCCGGTCGTTCAGACGCTGCCTGGCCCCTCATCAATCATAGGGGGTTAAGTAGCGCCCCCCCTAGCACGACAGAACTTTCTCACAACCATCATTTGAACAGATGTGGAGCATTACAGCATTCAGTGAAATTCTTCGGGCTGCCGCCGAGCAATAATTCACGAAGTTTGGGCCGTTTTTTCTTATATTAGAGTATTATTTTATTTATTGCGATGACAGCAAGGGAAGAGACATCGCGTGACGTATACGAGGTGATGAAGATCGCTTACTTTCAGTATCTTGCTGAGTTGGACTTATTGGAAATGTTATTGGAATGTCGATGAACAAGAACACGAAATAGTCCAGTCACCTTAGGGTAAAAAAGGCGCAAACTGAGGAATTTTGAGATAATGAGCTGAAATTTTGTACACAGCTTCATTTCGGCGTTCTTAAAGTTGTCTCAAAAGTCTCATATTATCTCGTGTCTGCGTCGTAAGTTATTCGTGGTCAAAGGTCACGAAAATCCGTTTTTTCGATTATCTCCGTTTCTTTGGTTCCAATTACCTCAACACCCATTATGAAAATTGAAGATAAATAAATTTTCAACAATATTTGCCCCATAATTTTTTCTATGCCATCAACCCTTTTCGAGATAGAGGGTGAAAAGCACCTAGAGCTGACGCATACATACTCACTGTAATACATGATCAACCTTGAATCACGTTGTATGAAGAAAAAAAGGATACCTTTTGTCGGTTCAGATAAATACGTCAAGTAAACTACTCCAGATGAGTTAGGGATATTGACTGAAATTGCAAAAAAATATTGTTTGAATGAGATTTCGTGATGAAAATTAATATGGATATGATTTCAAGTTGCAGTAAATAAAATTAATTTTAGCCTGTAGGTGTGCAGCGTATACAGGGTGGTTGAGACAAAATCGAGTAAAACAACGAAATTTTATTCCCAGAGAATTCGAGCATTTTAAGACTATCACAACAATTTTCATTTCAGGTGTTGAATTGATGTATTTTCGTAACCTTCGACCACGAATAACTTACGACGCAGACACAGACAGAAAATGAAACTGTATACAAAGCTTCAGCTTATTATCTCAAAATTCCTAGGTGAAACCCTGAAGTGACTGGACTAAAACTGAGTGGAGAAGTAATCGCCAGAATGCTTGTCGGGCAACAAACAATGAAGGTGTTCTAGATTAATATTCACAATAATTAATATCTCAAGTAGTGAACCTTACTGTTGAACTAGTTGAAAATAGAATATGAAAAATAGTTACTTATTGAACCAGTTAATTAATGATCGAGAATGTCGAGATATTTAAACGTGCTGGCGGAGCAACACCATTGATCGCTAGATTAATAAACGAGTGGATTACAAGATTTTTCCATCGACCTCAATATGAATTGGGTATAAATTTTCGATTGAAATAAATTTTAATTCTGCCTAAAAGATACATTTGACATAGTATTGATTTCTTGGTTCATAGAAGATGAAGTTTCAGTAGATGTAAAATTACCCGATTGCTTCTGAATACTTTATGTTCGGTTGCCCATGAGAATCATACCCTAAAATAGGAGAAATCATACATTTGAATGGGTCATTATTGATCAGTTTCTTGTACGACGAACTGAGCTTTTATTATGAAAATTACTTATTATGAAATTTACTTTTACAAGTAAGTTGGATGCTATTCAATGAATGTTGAGCCATTTTGTAAAATAATAGCTTTCTTGGTGAAATCTCGTTTAATGCATATTTTCTAGAGTAAGTTACCATTTTTAAAAGCATATTTCAGAGAAACTGAAACTTTGTCTGTGACTCTATCGAAAAATTCACAGAATTAAATTTCTGCTCCATTTTTTCGGAAGTTTAAGCGATAGATCTAATACAAGAAAAATATTTATTAGCATGTCTCCATTAGTGGCACAGCTTATTATGGTTGAAAATTGCTTAATCTGTACAAGTCAAAGACATACCCTGATACCCTGTGTATTAGTGAATTAATGCGACAATCTTCGAAAGACGATTGAGAAATAATGAAATCTAGCTAAAATTTTCAGTCCACAGAATATTGACTATTTGTTGTAAATTACTATTTTATTAAATCCAACGGTCGAGATTGTGTAACAAATTAATTTCATTCTTATAATAATAAATTTTTCGTAATTTCTATTTCGTTTACTATTTTTTTTTCAGTTTCAGAATTTCAAAAATTCTTATGTGCTAAACTTCGCCTCGAGTAGATTGTTTTTTATCTACCTAATGAAGGCCTTATTATGAAATTCATGAGATCAAACAATCTTTATTCGATATATCACTTCTTTGAAATCGAAAGTAATAATAATAAAAAACAGGTCATCAACATTAGATAATCCTTCTTTTCAAACTTGCATATTCATTAATTTTTTCTTCGGCAGAGATAATAATTATTGGCTCTTCATTTAATCCACCTGTAGAAAACAAAACAAGAATTGAAAAACAAATTAAGGAAACCCGACAGAGATGACGAGTACAGCAAATTAACAAAATATAAACATGGTATCTAACTGGGAAAACAATGTCCGACCCTCGATTTTTCACTTTCGCAATGCCGACTGAGTTCACGAACAAATTGCTATATTCCGTTGGAGAAACAACCCCGAGCTAAATGAATATGAAAACGGAACATTTCTCTGTCTTCCCCAATTTCACGAGTTTTTCCGAGTAATGAATTCTTTCGAGCTGCAAAAGCAACAGGAGTTTTTCAATTTCACCGGCAGATCATGATCTGAAAAATTTTCGCAATGGCTCTCCTCCTTCTTAATAATTCACGTTGCGGAAATTTATCTGTTAATTTCAAAATTCAATGGTTTCGCCATACTTCGAAGCTACTAGACTACAGGATTAGTCCTTTGACTTCACATATACCTTAAAAATACATACTTGAGGTCAAAAAACAGTACTTTTTTGGTATACCTTTTTTTCCGATTCTTCACGAAGAATACTTATATTCTTCAAAATGGCCAAATATTCATCAAATAGCATTCAACTCACTACTACTACGAGTTGGGTCTTTTAAATTTCTGGTATAAATATGGTATGTAATTGTTGAATGAAAAAACTACATGTGAGTATAATTTTTGTTCGTAGAAGAGTTATCACATCAATGAAAAATAGATAAATTCAAAATAGTCTCGTCGCTCGTTTTCTAAAGCGTAAGCGTTAAAATTGCCTTCTTCCACGAGCATTAGACGATATTTTCTCTATTTCTGTCAAGTTTTGTGAAATACTCCCTAAATTCAAATAAAAATTCAGATTCTGCATTCTAGTGACTTTTGTATTGTATCTTGGCAGTTGGTGTGACTTGCGAATTTTGACAGATTACTCGATTTCAATTGATTTTATTTGAAAATTGATGGCATCGGAGATCAGTAATGACAACCATTAAAGGAAAAATATAACTGAAAACAATGATGTAATGAGTTCATTAAAGCACTACTTTTATTACTGTAATGAACTCATCACTATACTGAAATAGAAAAAGACTCTTTACAAAAATAAACCTCTCATCATGGGTAAAATTGAATTTTCATAAAAAATCAGAGTTCGTTTTTTTTTTTACCAATTAAATAGACCGGCATTTCACAGTGAGAAAAGGTATAGAGGAAGCCAAACCAGAGTATTATGACAGAAGTTTGAGCCAATAACTAAAATGTTGGAATAATATTCCAAGAATAACATAAAGACAAACTCGAAAATACACAATTACTTCCCATAAAGATAAATCTTGTGATGGGTACAAACAACTTTTAAAAATCATTTCAACATATGCAAACTAAGCATTCCATTGAGTACAACCAAAAGAATTGCAAAACACTAAAAAAAACCTAACAAAAAATGAAACAAAAACAGATGAAAAAACTACAACATCAAAAGACCGCATATGCAAGGACAAAGCGGTATGCGGTTTCTGAAGGAAACGTAAACGTCAGATTTTTTTCCCGGAGGCTTTTTCAAAAAACACTCCTGTTCAGTTAGTTTCGGGAGGGTTATAGCATAACTCACTTTTTTTCTGAAAAAAGTCAGACAAAGGGAAAGAACTTGACAGGCAATCAGGTGACCCTGGCAGTATCTTGCTTTTCATTTTGATCGCAATATTCCACATGTAGTACGTATTCAATATATTGGATTTATACAAGCGAAATCAATCTTTGCATGCAATTCACAGAGAACTTCAAAAGGTTAATCGTTTTTTTGCTATTCGGTTGTGTGTGTTCGAAGACCTTTGATCTATGAACATAAAAGTACTTGGTGGCAGGGGTGAATTTCACTGAATGTTGTCCATTTGAAAAATCAATAACAATTCCCGAACCTATTGTCTCATTTGTGCCGTCCGCAGGGATTTCAGATGATATGCGAATAAGTTTCTTATTGTTTTCTTACTAACCTTTCACTACCTACACGGTATTTTGAACTCGACAGCCTCTGGAGAAAGGGAGAAAACTTTAAGCACATTGGATAACGAGAAAAGTGTTTAGAGGAAAAGATTTTTTCGCAAATAATTCATGATTCTTTTTTTCATTCATTGTTTGATTTTTTGTCTAATATTTTTGGACATATATTCCTTATTTACGTCTACCCTAATGTTTATTGAAGTTTTCGGTTCCATTTTGTTTTGAATGAAATCCTCAATTATGTAGACCTCTCTGTTTGAGTTATTATAAAATAGAATTCTTGAAATGTAAAAATGGCAATGCTTTTATTACCAATAAACTTGTATAAAAAGATATTGTGTTATTCCTGTGGAACATTTCGCTTCTTGAAAATAGTATGTAAAGGTTGTTTTACAAGATGTATAATGAGAAATATAATTTTCTAATTCCCGATCTACGGTATCCACAAGTCATAATGAGCGAATATTGGTCATTGTCCCATACTAATTTCTTGAAGTTTTCATGAATATCTATCAAGGCGTTCAAGGGTTATGCCGATTGAAAATTTTGCTAAAATACATAAAAAAATACTATATTTCTGAACGTGTTTACTAAGGACATATTTCGAAAATTGCTTCAGAATCTCTAAAATGACCTGCATCTTTACTGAAAGCCTGTAGAATCATTCGTCAAATAATATCCAATTTCTGTCATGACACATGCCTACGTTGCTACATATCCTGACATGTGCCAAATTACATTAGATTTCAGGGTTTATTTCTGGCTGAACTCGACCAAAACCAAATCGAGTTTGAAATACTGTATAAATTCAGAGTAATTTTATTTATATTGAATTTTTGTGTAACATCTGAAATCCACGATACTGACTAAGCTTCTAATCATTTGCAATGCATTGACTGTTCTGTTTTCTATTCAGCTTGCACGGAGCATGATAGTGAGTATCTGTTATCATGACATCATTGAAATCAATAACACATGGAGAGCATACTCTAATATTTAAATTGAAAAAATAGTGTATGTATAATATCATACCAGAACATATATTATGTTTTCATATTGTAACGATCATGAATATCGAATTATTGAATTATGTATATTTGAGGGATGTGATTCTGTTGGATATTTCCCAGAGATATAACTGACAATGTTCAATTCACTCAAAGAGCATGCAAAGTCATTTTAAATGTGCAGTTATCTTCACGACGATATACAGCGTTCCGAAAAAGAAATGTTACTCGTCAATATTTCTTGTACGAAGAGTTATTAGAAAAAATCCTCACATCCGTCGATTTTTAATTTCTAAAGCAATTTATCGTATGCTGTTTTAATTTGATATTTCTCTCCCCCCATACTACCCGCATCCTTCTAATTAATTTTTTCAAGTGGGAATATATGAATGCTTCCTACAAAAATTATTGATGGGTCACGTTACTTTTTTGGCACGGCGTATAAGATTTGTTCAACCTCAAAAATTGAGTCATTCACTGCGCGGATGCATTGTACGATAACTTCTTAATTTGAAACAAAACTAACGTAGGAATGAAAATGAAGGCGATGTTGTTACATTGGATATTTTTTGGTTTGGTAGATCACGAACTGGTATCGCCGCTTTGTTATATTCACGTTGACTCTTATATTTGAACTCAGTAGTCTATTTCGTTGTTTTCAATAAACAATGTTTTCTCTTGGTAAAACTGACACAAATCAAAATGTATACGAGGACCTGAGAATGCAATGTTTCAAGAAATAACTTTTTATTCGCTTGATATTTCTGAATGAATATTTCATAAACGAAGGGGACAATGAGTCTGTCCAGTTTTTCAGAATTTTATCAAAACTATTATACCTTTTCAACTTCAAATTGAGACTAATCATATTTAAATTGGGATTAAACAATTTCAAAATGAGAATAAACAACTTCAAATTGATAAACACAACGAATTGGAATAACCACATTCAAAATGGGACTGAACAATTTCAGAATGGTTATCACAATCAAATTGGAATAAAATAAATTCATTTTGACACTGAACTTTTTCATATTGTAAAAATTTGTTTTATTTCATATTTCGACAGAATTGTTCTGAAGTATCTGAGAATCTCAATGAGGAAAAAATGCAAAGGTGTATATAAATTTATGGACGATTTCGTTGAAAAATGTGAGAATCAATACTCTGCAATCTTCTGAATTTTATGTTAGGTTTTCTCTTCCATTCTCTTTATCAAAAATCGTGTCAATTCTCTATGAAAAAAGACATGTAATTTCCCAATATGAAATTGTTCAGTCCCATTTTGAATGTGTTTATTCCCAATTCGATTGTGTTTACCAATTTGAAGTTGCTTATTCTCATTTTTAAATTGTTTAATCCCATTAAGAATGTGACTAGTCTCAAGTTGACGTTGAAAAGATATAGATCGAAACAACACATGTTAAACAAAGTTCAGTTAGATGATTGTCTAAACGTATGTCTGAATATACTTCTGTTTGATAATTCCACTCCAATGAAGGGTAATTTCACTATTGAATTACCCTTTCTCATATCAAATAATACAATATATTATAATTCAGATACAATTACAATTACTGCTCAAATGATTCAATCATTATGCTGTTCATTCGTCCGAAGTAATGCCAAGCATAATTGCATACTCCATACACGGGCTAATTCAGATCAGTGATCAATTTCCGGATTCGGAATTGTTAATCAATAAACCTCATGGTACCCTCATTACTGGATGGTCGCTGGAGTTTACAGGATGTTAATCCATATGGAAAAAGTGTTTATTGAAATTAATTCGGGAAAATTCTTTGTAGAAAAGTCTAAGATCCGTATTTTTTCCAGTATTTTCGAGAATTGTGCGACATTTATAATCCACTCAATTGAATATAAAAATCAAAATGATATGCCAGTTTGTTCAGAAAGAAAAAAGATGAAGATAATATTGGTCTATAATGCAAAAATATAGATGTTGAATAGGTAATATTCTTCGAAGTGAAAGTGTTGTTGGTTTTTTGTCAAAATGGGTGTTATGTAGACCACTTTGTCAAATCGTTGAATTTCCAGTAACTGAGCAGTTGCAGTATATTTGAAAAAAAATAGGTGCTCGAGTAAGATCGAGATTCTTGGTATTCAGGTCATTTCTTGCATTGAAATAAGAATATACAGAGTGTTTCACCGTCGACTCGGATATGGATTATGGTTGGACATCAAAATTTTTGAATTATTTTTCAACGCAGAATCATCGAGGTCAGTTAGAGCTATATTCTGAAATTGTTTTAAGATATACAGGGTCTGTCCCAGGAAAGTGGTAGGAAGCAAATATGTGATTTTTCTTATGGAACTCCCTGTGTTTAACTGCAGATTTGGAAGGTGTGAAGTTTTCACTCTTTGTTTAGATATGAATATTTAAAATTAACCACGAAAATTGCTCGGACAATTCACAAGATACGATATTTCCAGATGAATGAAATGATTGAATAATATATTCTGTTTTCTTTTTCAATAACCTAGGCTAGCTGGATATAGAATAGGATTCCTGTTGGTTCATTCATTGAATGTTATTATCTATGTTACGTTCTATAATCATTATCTTTACAGTATGAAAACACGGTAGAAATAAACCCATATTCATGATAATACTTATGATGTGTCTCATTTACTCTACATGATCTTTTGTTCTGGAATGAAATGTTACTACAGCATAACTTAAAACCATTCATCCATCATGTCGAGTTTACCAATGTATAAATGTCTTTCTGCAAGATTCAACAATTTTTCTGATATTTCAAGGAAGTACTTGATGGTCATCAAGCATGAACTTCAAAAAAGAATTGTCATGAAAAATCCCATGTCATCGCCTTTTTCCGAGAAAGAAAATATCAGTTTCTAAAACTTTCACTTTGCAATAATGAGCGAAATGTGTCTTTGTTTTTTTTCAGGAGTAATAGTGATCTAGACGTGAGAATGATCACATTTTTTCTCTCAGTGAGCAACAATTAAAAAAGAAGTAGATAGTGTTTGTAAGCCATTCTTTTTCAAAATGTGAATTGAAATTAATCGACTTTGATCAGAATTTTCTCACACATATTTTATTAGCTTCGTTCTGTTTGATACTTTCTGAACCAATACAAGCTGGATTTTTTCATAAATCCCGCATTTCACACACAAAACTCTTTCTTAAAAAAAATGTTGAAATGAAAACTCCCTCATGAAAGGAATAGCTGAAGAAAGAGTAACTTCACAACCTCTATCCGTCAAGATAGCTGCAGGAAAACTACTCATATCCATTTCGCTCCAGAAATTGAATTCACGATATCATCCGGATATCATGGCGGAAATAAGGGGGGTGCGATCCGAAAATTCGTATATCACATGAAACACCCTGGAATTTTATTTAATATACCTAGAGCATACATCAATTTACGCTATGTGGCGGCCAATCACGAGCACAGTCCCTCGTGTGAAATCGACGAAATTCGTTTTGTTGGCCCAAACGTCATCGGTGGACTTGATTTTGGTGCGATTCTCATTATTCTGTAAATCTGTACAGCCTCCTTATTGAAAACTTTGCTATGATATTCTGAGCTGAGGAATTGCATTGCCAAATGTTGATGAGAGTTCTGAGAACGCAATTTTTATTGCTATTCTACCTATTATTATCAGTTAACGATAAACAGCTAATCAAATTTGGTGTTTTCAACATCAGTGGGTTTGAGTTAATCAATGCGTTTTAATATTTTATAAGTGAAGTATCCGCTTTCAGTAAATGCTGAAATTTTCTACCTAAAATATCTTAATGTTCGTGTAAAATGCCAAAAGGAGTTCAGCAGTGTATTAGTCAAGATGGGCAACCTTGAGAAATCCACAAAAAATGGATAAAAATGAACATTACATATTGTCTTCATCCTTCTGAAAATACAGACAAGTTCTCTTGTTGCAAAAGAATAAAATAAATTCATAGTATATATTTGTCAAAGATTAATTCCACATGGGGTTGTTACAACACAAACAATTTATTACTTCAGAATAAATGTGAAATTCTGTAAATATCACTTCATAAAGTTTTATTCATTTAGATATATATGGTTTTTTCACTAAGAACGTAGACGTTCTCATGAGTGGAAATTTCGAATAAAAATAATCTTGCACGTAGCGTAAATTAATGCATGCTTTAATATACGAATTGCACCAGTTACACCTGGCATCATTTTACATTGTGATTACTTTTGAAAAAGTTCTTGTTTTTCAAAGCGCAGACATCTTCATGATTTTTTATTGACTTCACTCCAGATAAAAATTCGAAGACAAGACAGGATGTTCGTTTGAAAGTACATCACATTCCTTACAACCTCAACTTCATTGGACGTGAGAAATTTGTAGACTGTAGCAAGCTTATGATAGGCATTCCCAAATTATCATCGTATCATTAAAAGTATATTGCTTTTCAAGAAGAAACATGACATTTCTTAAGGAATGATAGAAATTGCATCAATTCTACTACCCAAGTAGGGTTGCACACTGATAGTTACTGAAAATTTTGAAATCCTGATCTTCGTAAATGTTACCTGTTAGAATCGAAATTCAGATTAAATAATATCTACTATAGTAGTGTGCTGATTCAAGTGACATACAATGTTTGGAATGAGCTTTGGAATCAAATCTTCAGAATATTCAGAGTCGTAGGTTTTCGAGATCTGTTATCTGACATTTGTAAACACAGAAACATCAATCATTCTTTTTTCATCTTCAACTACACTACAATTCCATTGATACCAAAGAAGATGATCTGAAGATACACAACCGAAGTAGCATATAATGTATTGCACTCCAGAAAGAAACAGATGGAATAATGTAAATAACCTCATAAAGAAACTGATATTTTCTCTCTACAAATATATTTTGTACAAAGTAAGTTTGAAGTAAAGATCACCTCAATTATCTCAGAAACCTATTGCACGATTTTTATGGATGAGCAAGAATTTTGTCATATGGCCGATATTATGGGGGTATTAACATGTTTGTCAAATCTTTTTTTTTTTTTTTAACAAAAATGACCTTTGTTATTTGAAATAGATGACAATAGTGTAATTCTTTTCAAATTATGAACATTTGAAAGGAATGACAATAGTGCTATCCTTTCCGAATAAAATATGGATGGCCATGATTGAATCAACCTGTTATACTATTTGAATAATTTTCAATTTTTCAATTTTTTTTTCAATATTGGAGGTATGTATTTTTTGTTACAGTTGAAACCGTTGTGAAAATAACCTTAGGAATCGGTGAATACTATGTTCCACCTTGCTTGAGACTGCACTGTTTCTCAGCTATTATTAAAGATAGATAAATAAGGAGTTTTTGTGACCCTGTTTAACTTTTTTGTGAAACTTTTAAAGCCACAAAAAATATTCTGACTACTGTTTTCTTGAAATACAAGTCGAAAATGAAAATGCTCACTTTCGGAAATGTTAATATTTCTCAGGTCCTGTAAAAGATGAAGAAAAAATTAAAACTGCTCATGATAGATATTTTCACATGGGAGTCAGTATTCAAAATTTTTTCAGAGCACTGTTTTTAAGATTAAGCAGGACCTTGGTATTCTTCAAATATGGATATTTCAACGTCAAATTTTCGCAATTTTTTTTTTAAACATTGATGTATCACAACCTGATATTTAATGAATTTCAGCTCAAAAAATCAGAAAAATTCATATTTATGTTTGTTTTTCCAAGTGTAGGAAATGAATTATTCCACACATGCGCTTAATTATTACTATTTAAAAACGCCATATGATTTGAATTCTTTTATTTAATTATTTTTTAAATATAAACTCAAGATATATCCCTTCAACATAAACTTGAAAATGTTGACAAAAAATAAAATTCCAATAGTAATTCTAACTTTTATGCATGTGTGAACGAATTCATAGCCTGCTATTGCATAAACAAACATAAATATGGATTGTCTCCGATTTTTTAAGGTAAAATTCATTAGATATTAGGTTGTGATACATTAATGTATTCGAAAAAAAAATAGCAAAAATTTGAAGTACATCTTCTATTTGAAGAATACCAAGTTTAAGCGCAATCTCTTTAAGGAGAAAAAGCTATTATGAGCAGTTTTAATTTTTTTTTCAATTTTATACAGGATGTGAGAAATGATAGCATCTCCGAGAGTGATCATTTTTGTTTTTCGCCCCGCATTTCAGTAACAAGAGTAGTTGGAATATTTCTGTTTGTGGCTCTAAAAGTTTTACAAAAAAATTAAACAGTGTCGCGAAAACTGCATCTTAAATACATAATAGCTGATATACAGTGCAGTTTCAACCAAAATGGGGCACAATGTACCAGTTCAACTCTGGTGTTAATGTACCTATAACTCCAAAATCATGGCATTAAGGTATATTAAACATCTTATAAAAAATATTCAATTTTTTTTTTAAGATTTCAAAAGCAAAAAAAAACAGAGTGATCTATCTGACATTATCATTTGATTAAAAAAAATGCTGACAATAATATGAATACCACCGTATCATCACAATATTATTTACAATATCCTCGCATAACAAAATGTAAAAAAAAATCGTGTTCTCCTTTTCAGAGATGATTCAGGCGTTCCATACTAGTCCAAGAGCTAGTGAACCTTTTGAGTAACGGTTTGTCTGTAAGGCTAGAAATTTTTATAGCGATAGTTTTCAACATGCTGAGGACGAAAACCATGACCTTGCACCCCTCACCCCTGCACATCATCAACCCCTATATCTTTGAAAGTGTAAAAAAATTAAAAAAAAACTTGTCTCTGTAAGGTTGAAACTTTCATACGATTTTGTTCATTCATTGTTAAGTTAAAAAAAAATTGACAGGCGATTTCGATGTGCACAAGTACTTGCCAAGCGACTCGAAAAGGGTGTAAAATACGAACAAAAATGAACTTTTTTCTGTAAGGCTGAAATTTACACGTGTTCGTCTGAGGGAATGAAAAAATAAGTTTTATTATAAATCTTCACCATCATCTGATATGTTATCATTAATTTCTTCATCATATAGTACAGTCGTTTCAAGCGTAGTACACTGTCTCCTAAATTGATTGAGACTGCATTATATCTCAGCTATTATTGAAAATAGAGTCATGCGGTTTTCGCGACCTTGTGTAACTTTTTTATAAAATTTTCAAATCCACAAACAGAAATATTCCATCTTCTTTTGTTTCTGGAATACAGATCGAAAATGAAAATGTACACTTTTTGAAAATGTTATTATTTCTCACGCCATGTATGAGAAAGAAAAAAATTAAAACTTCTTATAATGATATTTTCATTATCATTTTTTTTTAAAGCATTATTTTTGAGATTGAATTGGAACTTGGAACGGAATGAAATTTTTCATATCGAACACCCTGTTTATTTTAACGTCAAATTGTATAACAACCTATCCCTCAATAAATTTCAGTTGAAAAAAATATCCTACGCATTCAATCAATATTCACAAGCATTAAATCACTACTTTGTTGAAAAGCCATGTGACCTGAACCCATTTTTCTTTATCCTATTTTGAACATAAACTAGAAATATCAACTGAAAAATGGTTTTTTGATGCATCTGTTTAAAAATTTATGTCTTTTTCTGATGGTTGACGCTGAAATTTATTAAAGTTAAGTTTGTGATACATCGATGTATTCAGAAAAAAATGGGAAAATTTTACGTAAAAACATTTGAAACATTTCGAGTTTGTGCTTTATCTCAAAAACGTTCTTCCGATAAAAATGTCAAGCTACGCCACTGACTTCTACGTAAAAATATTATTATATGCATTTTCATATTTTTTCTTGCTTATACAGGGCCCGAGAAATAATAACATCTTCAAAAAGTGTACATTTTCATTTTCGCCCTGTATTCCAGAAACAAAAGAAGATGGAATACTTCTGTTCGTGGATTTAAAAGTTTTACAAAAAAGTGACACTGGGTCGCAAAAACCGCATGACTCTATTTTCAATAAAAGCTGAGATATAATGCAGTCTATACTGTACTATATGATGAAGAAGTTAATGATGACATATCAGATGATGATGAAGATTAATAATAAAACTTATTTTTTCATTCCCTCAGACGAACACATATATAAATTTCAGCCTTACAGAAAAAAGATCCTTTTCGAGTCGCCTGGCAGGTACTTGTGCTCATCGAAATCTCCTGTCACCTTTTTTGAACTTAACAATGGATAAACAAAATCGTAGAATGTTTCAATCTTACAGCGACAAGTTTTTTTTCAATTTTTTTTACACTTTCAAAGATATAGGGGTTGATGATGTGCAGGGGTGAGAAGTGCCAGGTCATGGTTTTTGTCCTCAGTATGCTACGAACTGTCGCTACAAAAATTTCTAGCCTTACAGACAAACCGTTACTCAAAAGGTTCACTAGCTCTCGTACTATACTTGAAACTTACCCTGTTTATCCTACCAAACAATCACCCAGAAAGTTCAAAGCGGCACAAGGAACCAAAATCTAACAATTTATCACAATCCTCAAATAGTTTCAAACTCATGCTGAATATTTGTTAGATCTTGGTGTCTTCTGCCGGTGTTGATGACTGATGGTCAGATAAGTCAATACCACAAGTGAATTGTTGCTCATGTTTTTTATCTTTCTTCCGCAGGGCGGCTCGATGCCCAACACGAGCAGCAGCGTCCCGTTCCTGCTGAGCAGCAGCATGCAGAGCATCCGCTCGCGTCGACCGTCGGCGGTGCTCGGCGGCTCGCAAGGCTCGCAGGGTCTACTGCAGCAATTAGGCTCGGGCATGGTAAGACTCACCTCTTCGTACCAACCGGCCAACGGCAGAACGTTCTCTAGTAGCTCGGTTAGGAAATGCCCCTCTCTGAATATTACATTTAGCTGAACGTACGTACGTATCGCACACCTCGTTTTACATTGATACCATACATCATCAAACCCAGGCTGAGCTCACGATAAGGGCGCGTCGCCATGGCAGCCAACAGCCGACAGCGACAGCTGAATGAGCTGTAGGTTAGCGTGGAGACGCACCGTTAAGGTCGCATGGCAGAGAACCATCGGTTTTGCTACTTTTCATCGATGTTCTGATCGTTGGTGGTCGTTAATGTAAATTCGTTGTCGAATTTTATGGTTATCGTTTCGTCGATGTTCCACAACCTGACTTCCTTGAGACGTGCTCAATCGATATTTTGTGTAAATGAGAGGAACTTTGGAGATATTCATGACCACAACATAAGATGAGTAACACTCGATATACAAACTCGGAACAAGTCAACTGGTTTGATTATTAATTGAGTAAATTACCAAGAAATGCTTTCTTCGGGTTGCACTTGGCACAATCTCCCACAATTTTCATCTCGTGTTTCCAGAAAACCTTCAACTCTAACGTATGTTCGGATCAGTTTTATTTCAAGCTCGTAGATGAAGGAACAATAATTGTAAAACATCTGACAAAAATCAAGAACAGTGCGGCAGGTTATGATAACCTTTCAATTTTCTTCATCAAAATTTGTGGTCCTCAAATTCTTCCCTTCATTGTGAATATTTTCAATTCCATCATATCAGATTCAAAATTTCCCAGCTTGTGGAAATACTCTCTGGTCACCCCCATTCCGAAATGCAGTATGCCTATAGAACTATCAGATTTTAGACCTATTAGTGTTTTATCAGGGTTGTCCAAATTAATGGAAAAAATAATAGCGGAACAACTTTAAGAATTTCTTGAATCAAATAGTATCATATCTGATCTTCAATCCGGGTTCCGACCGGGTTATAGTACTACTAGTACTCTTCAGGATGTTACCGATGATATTCTTGGGTCAATCGATGAATCAAAATGTACAGCTTTACTGCTTCTTGATTTCAGCAAAGCATTTGACACGGTTAGACATGGCATTCTACTTGCAATATTGAGGTCTTGTGGAATGTGTGAGGCAGCGCTCATGTTCACAATGTACCTAATATTAGATATAAAAATATACTTACATGCCCGCATCATAGAACCTCAACCTTTGAGAGAAGTTTCAGATACAACATCTGCAAATTGTACAATGTGATCCCCGATGAAATAAAACAACTCAGAGATTGCAAATTCAAAAATAAAATTAGAGAATACTTGCTTAGTTCTCTTTAATCTCCGGGAGAGTAAGAAAAAGGTAGAATATGTTGTAATTTCTATACTTTGTTATTGTTTAAGTTGGATTGCACCCAGTGTGTTCATTATTATAATTTTTTTTCTTATGTCACAACAAGGGTTAAGTGGTAGAACACCCATGGTTGAACTTTCCCTTGAGATTTCTGTTAAAGAAATAAAGGCCTTATTATTATTATTATTATTAAACAGAGTGGACAAAATTTATTTGTATGAGGCCTAATGATGGCATTTTCGAAAGTTTTTCCTAGCTGTAATGTTTATAGGTTTATGCTGCTCTACACGTTGTATGTTTGTTTTTACTCACAATTCTGAAAGCGTATCGTTTTGAACCACATACTTTCCTAGCTTGCGAATCTCGCTTTGCGGGCTAGTAAATTTCACTTTTCCAAGCTAGTAACGATCACTTTCCCTGCTAGCATGTGTCACTTTCTTTAACTGCACAATCACACATCATCGTTGTTAATAATACCCTCCATTTTCTATCAAGGGCGTCCCAAGCTTTTGTTCCGGATGGGGACAGAAAAACTCAGGATATAATGAATTCGGGGTAGTTTAGTTCAGTTTAGTTTGAAAAGCGCAACAGTCCACTACGCGGTCTATTCTGCCCCCTGACAAAGCTTTTCTCGCAACACCCTTTACAGCTCGCCTTCAAGTTCCAGAGGTCTTATGAAATCCAATATCTCTGAAGACTTCAGTGAGGCTAATTCCTCACTCCTACAGGTCTCTTGACCAAGGCATTGTTTTCTTTGGCTTACATTGGGAAAGCATTCCGTTACTAGGTGAATAGGAGTTTCTTCCTCCTCCCCACAGCATCTACACTCGTTAGTATCCGATAAGCCCATATTAACAAAGGCTTTCTGCGGCGACTAAGAAAGCCAGTGTAGTTTGTAGTGGGTTCTTACTGGGATCCAGATACCTTTTGGATCTTGTAATTTCAAAATTCCGATGCAACTTTTCAGAGTGATCCAACCCGGTGAGATTCTGTCAGAGAGTTTTCCTTTCAGTTTCGTGCTGCTCCAGAAACTCCTTCTCATATGTACAATTTCCTATAAGACAGAAAGGTTCTGTGCCGGTGAGGGGTTTCCGAGCACCCTCTCTGGCAAGTTTATAGGCATTTTCGCCCCTTTGATTCCCGAATGACCGAGACCCCAGATTAAAGAGACCTTGTTTTTCATGCCTACCTCATTGAGTTTGCTCCAGTACTCCCAAGTCAACTTTGGGTCGATGACATAGGATTTCAGTACTTTGATAGCAGCTTCACTATCAGAGTGAATAGCTGTGTCGCAATACTGCAAGTTTCTCTCTAGATTAATGTCTAGACTTTTTTCGATTGCTAATATTTCGACTTGAAGCACACTCACACAGGAGCCTAACCATAGTGCACACTTGGTTTTAGTCCCGTAAATGTCAGCGTCACCTCCTGTAATAGTTTTAGAACCATCTGTATATCATTTAAAGATATTTTTTGTTGAAATTTTGTTTGATGTTTTCCCGCTCCCATTCTTCTTTTTTGCATAGCATCGTACTGAAGTTTTTCCCAGTGTTTACTTTCTTGACCATTACATCACTAGGGAAATTCGTAGATGAGATGTAGTTACTTAGGAAGCACCAGACTCGCTGACACCTAATTCTCTCATTACCTGTGAATTCTTTAGATATTCTGAGGATGGCCCCATGGGCCATCCAATCAATCACCAAATGTAGGGGTGTGATTTCTGTAATGATCTCATGTGCTCTTGTTGGGCACGATCTCCCCGCTCTCATGATGCACACACAGGCAAGCCGCTGTTTTATCGAGCATTTTCCTCGTACTTGTCTGACTTACTTTAGCAAACCAGACTACAGCACTATATGTGATTATAGATCTCATAATCATGACCTACATCGATCGCAGTGTTTTTGGGTTGCAAACCCAATTCCTGTCACATAGACGGTTGCACTCCATAACAGCCTTTATAGCTCTACCAGTAGTATTACTTATATGCCTATTCCACAGACGTTTAGAGTCCATGTTAATTTCCGGATATTTAACTTGAGACTTCCTCTCCAGGATGTTTCCGTTTAATGCTAATGATTTTATGGCTGGAATGAGAGGAAGTATAGAAAGAAATCAAATTTATTTTATGTTCCATCAGCTCACAGTAGTTACTGCGAGTATAAAATTCAAAACACAACCTACTTGCATTCTTAGCAAATTACCGTTAAATCAACCCTCAACCGAGTACTCCTTAGCCAGTTTTTTCCTGCGCAGTAGTGCACGGTAGAGCGATCAAAATTTTTGAAGCTTTTCCGTCTCAGGAATGAATTCCTGTGTTTCTCTCAAATGCTCACAAATTCCTAGCTCTTTAAAATTTCCTCAAGGTTTCTCCTGCCACAATGCCAATTCCTATTTGATGCCTCTTGAAATGGAGGAAGGTGGCATTGTTGATACTTTGCAACGACTTGTTCTGCATCTGCGCAAATTGCAGTTTTCTTTATATACAGGGTGTACCAAATTCGACGGCCTATTAGGCGATTCTGGAGAAGTGGACCTATTTGAAATCTGAAAATTGGGATTATGTTATTGTTTGACATTATCTACCAATCTAAAATATTCTTGGAGCCTGACCATTTTCAGTTATACAAGAAGTGAAAAAAAATTTTCAAATTTTTTTTCTGTTTTTTGTTTTCGAATTTGATAGAGTATGCAATTCTGAATAAAGTCGTGCTGGAATCGTTGCATTCATCGAAATACTTTTTAAAATATCGAGAAATAACTGAAGAAAAAAGGGAGATAAAAGCATTCGGTATTATGTTTGTTATTCCTAACCCAGATATCGTACGCACAAACCGTTTTCACACTTTTGAAGGCGAAGACTGTGGAAATATTGTACATTTTCAGATTTTTGAATAACCCTTCACAGGGTGTTCCAAATGTTGGTTCAAAAATAATGATCAAGATTGGCTCATAACTTTCGTTTTTCAAATTAGAACCCTATTTTTTTATGATTGCGTCGGATTCTGCGAATAAAAATGATGATAATGTTTCAACTTGTTGATGCTCTTAAAATTAATAATTATTTAGGATTTTCTGATTTTATGTCGTAAGTAGAGTTAAATTCATGAATTCTATTCCATATCAAAAATGATGAATGAATTCAGAAAAGAGGTAGTCACTAGTGAGTTATTTGAATAATTTTATCTTCTATGACCAAGGTCATTGTTGATATGAAACAGATTATATGAATTTGACGGTACGTATAGGACATGAAATCAGGAATCCTGAATAACTCAAGAATTATTAATTTTAGGAGCATTAACATGTTGGAACATTATCATAATTTTTCTTCACACAATCCAAAGCTATCATAAAAAAATAGGGTTCCAATTTGAAAAACGAAAGTTATGGGCCAATCTTGATCCCAATTTTTGAACCGACACTAGGAACACCCTGTGACGGGTTTTTCAAAATTCTGAAAATGTACGATATTACCACAGTCTTCGCCTTCAAAAATGTGAAAACGGTTCGTGCTTAAGATATCTAGGTTAATAATAACAAACATAATTCCGAATACTCTTATTTCCCTTTTTTCTTCAGTTTTTTCTCCATATTTTAGAAAGTATTTTGACGAAAGCAACGATTTGAGCACGAATGTATAAGGAATTGCATACTCTATCAAATTCGAAATTGAAAAAAACATAAAAAAAAATTTTTTGAAATTTTTTTTCACTCCCTATATAATTGAAAGTGGTCTGGCTCCAAGAATATTTCAGATCGGTAGATAATGTCAAACAATAACATAATCCCACTTTTCAGATTTCAGATAGGTCCAATTCTCCAGAAACGCCTAATAGGCCGTCGAACTTGGTACACCCTGTATACGCCGGCGTGCTTGATGATATAAGCCAGGTTAGGAATAACCATAGATCTTTTCCAGTACTAGGTTGGGCTAGCCATAGAGGTAAAGAAAGTGGAGGGGGCATAACGTTTGAAAAGTGTCACCAAAACAAATCCGGATTTGTCACCCCAAGATGGCCGACTTCGAGGTATTTTAAACTGTAGGTTCTGCAATTTTGGCGTTATTAATTATTCGTTCGTTGGTTTTGGCAGTTGTATGTAGTGTAAAAACATATAAGAAATGGTTTCTTGTACAGCATATGCTGATCTTACTCGCCAGGTAATGGTGAAAAGCTAAATTTTTTGACGTTTGTAAATATATGGTTTAATTATTGTTGCATACAATTTTAATTGATAGGGGTACACGAGATAATTTACCTATTTGTTTCATTGCATATTCTCTGAATTCGTATGTACCTTAATTGAAAAAATAGAATGTATGATTAGTAACAGGAACAAATTATTCATTCCGTACGTAATTCAACTCACCAATTCATTAGAAGCAATTGTTTATGATATTTTGACTGCTTGATTTGTTTCGATCATTATTTATTCATCTTTTGGTCATTAAAAGAGAATCGAACAAACTTCGAATTGTAAAAATTCAAATATACAAAATTCCCGCCACAAATTTGGCTCCGCAACATGGCGGATTTTTGGTGACACTTTCATACATAGAGATAGTATAAGAGGAGGAGCGATTTCGTAACTAAAACGGGACCAGGTCCGCCACATTGGTACGACACATTTGTCAAGCGGTCGTTAACCCTGATGTTTCGTGTTCGGTTGTGAGTTTTGTGAAAATTATTTATATTTGAAGGACAATCTTTGTAGAACTAATTGAACAAAATGGTTTCTTGTGCTGTGCGAAGTTGCTGTACCCGGGATGGCGTGGATAAGAAGAAATCATCAGGAATTACATTTCATAGGTTAATATCAACAATGTACAGGGTCGGTTTAAGTAGATTTGATGTCTGATACTAGGAATTCCTTTTTATATTCATTTAGAGATTTGAAGAATAAAAAGGGTCTTCAATACCCTTCAGAGGATGTCATCAAAATTTGCTTAAAGACCGAAAAAATCATGGAGCGAGAAATCATTATAGCTGGTCAAAACTGTGTTTCAATTGCAACTATTAATAATAGGATATTTAATGAATTTGTTTCATCAAACATCTTCTCATTTTTAATTGATCACAATTTTGATCAGTTTTTTGGATAATCATCGATTATTATTGATCAGAAGCATAATAAAGAAATATTACAATATAAGAATGATTTCTCTCTTCAAGTATAAAGTTGACAAATCAACTAGTATTAGGCACCAAAATAACAAAATTGTACTGTTTAAGGGACAGTAAAACTGTTAATTTGGTAAAATTTTTGTTTGTGAAAGGAGAACTCAGTTATTGAATATGAGAGAATGTTTGGAACATTCAAATATTTCTAAGATTTGATTTAAAAGTTTCCTGTCATCATATAAATTGGAAATATAATTTTTTTTTAACTAGGTGTACATATTTTAATATATATGTATATGTATATTATATAATTTTTTATATTCATCATTTATATTTTAAATAAATTTTTCACCTTATACAAAATCTGTACTTTGCCTATTATTATACGAGAACCTACCATACGAGAAAGTAATATCTACTCGTGTATATATCCTTGAAACCAAAGGAAGGGTAGGTATTCTATAATAAAAAATCTAGCTGTTATTAATATAAGGAAAAAATTGTTGATCTTCCACCTATACAAACTGAGTCATGATGGAAGAAGTAGCTCAATATTTGAAGGAACGTTAACGAGTACAACTTCCAAAGTTGTTTCTGCTAATTAAAAAAGACAAAATTCCCTCAACATTAGAAAAACTCAGAAGAATTCAATCTCCATTAAAAATGTTCTCAAAATGAAATAAGTATTGTTTTAGTTTATAAACTGTTGAAATTCATTTTTATTTTATGAATGTTAAAAATCATGATGTTTATTCTGCTTCATCCATAAATTAGCCTGTAATTTATTTACTCCGACCCTGTCCAATTTGTGGTTCTGTGGCCGAAACCGCCACATTGGTACGACACTTTGCCCCGCCCAGTGTACCCGTTTTATGTGGAAATCGTTGAATGCAACAGCATCTCCTTCTATACTATCTCTATAACCGATTTCAAGCGAATAACCTGGTCCTCATTGGTAATTACCAACTAGGACCAACTGCATTCAAGCGACTTCGGTCATTGTAGGTTATAATCATTTTACAAGGAATATCCCTGAAGACTATAACCGTAGATAACCGCAGGCAGGACCGTAGATAACCGCGGTCATTACTGGTTATTCGCTTGAAATCGGTTTATGCTTTCATAGCAAGGGAAGCATAGGATTAGTGTTGGGAATAACCGAGTACTTTCAATAATCGAGTACTCGATGTTCGAGTGCTCCCAATAATCGAGTGATCACTCGAGCGAAATTTCGCTCGATCCCCCACTCTCAATCATTTCATTATTCGTACCATCTGGGATCCAAGCTAAAGCTAGAAGCTAGTCTAGTCTAGGCAATCAAGCAGTTGGAGTAAGCGATTTCTACGAGTTGTGTATGCAAGCGATGAGCGAACTGCTCAACCACCAATCGAAATTATTTTATTGAACTGCTCGGTGTTTTTCAAGTGACGATTGAAAGAATAATTATTTTAGAAGCATCATGAGACCCGGGTCGAAGAAACAATCGCCTGTTTGGAATTATTTTAATAAAAATAATGATACGAAGTTTGCGACTTGCAATTTATGTAGGAAAGTTCTGTCTTACTACGGTAGTACCACAAACTTGAGGCAGCATTTAAACAGGATTCATCCGACAATAAAATTCCAAAATGAGCCCCCAAGAAACGAATGTGAAACTATTTCTTCTGCTAACAATGAAAATGGTCAAAATTTGGCGAATTCTAGTACATCCACATCTAGAAATGCGGACTCGGATATACCATTCAAGCGACCAGCTAAACAATTGAAGCTTTTCGGGTCTACTTCTGGAAATGTTCTTTCGGAACAACAAATTTCTAAAATCGATGCTAGTTTGGTTAAACTGATTACCAAAGATTTTCAACCTATTTCAATAGTAGAGAATGAAGGTTTTTTAGCATATACAGCTGAACTACAACCCCTCTACAAAGTACCGAATAGACGAAAAATTACTCAAGAAATGTTACCCCGGTACTATACGGAAGCAGTGGAGGAGTTGAAAAATATTTTGAGTGAAGTGAAAAATGTGGCGGTCACTACCGATATGTGGACATCGGATAGTAACAAAAGTTATGTTACTGTTACAGTTCACTTCATTCATAAAAATACTTTATTTTCAAGAGTGATTTCAACAAAAGAACTCACAGTCAATCACACAGGAGAGAATATTGCTGCTCATTTGCGCGAAATATTTGTCGAATGGGGCATAAGCTATAAAATTGTTACTGTGGTTTCAGATAATGGAGCCAATATGAAAAATGCCATTAATGAACAATTACATATGTATCACCATCCATGCGTAGCACACACGTTGAACTTAACGGTGCAGGATGTTTTAAAATGTGACGAAACGTTGAATGGGGTTTTGAGAAAATGCAGAGCTCTTGTTGGGCATTTCAAACATAGCGTAAATGCAGCATACAAGCTGAAGAGTGTGCAGGAACAATTGAATCTTCCTGTACTCAAAGTCAAACAAGATGTGCCGACTCGTTGGAACTCTTGTTATTTGATGATTGAGAGATTATTTGAAATAAAAGATGCTCTCAGTGTCACTATCACAAATTTACAAACATCAATTGACTTTTTAGGCCCCACTGACTGGAAAATTTTAAAAGACTGCCTCACAATACTCAAACCTGCAAATACTTTGACATCTATTTTATCAGGTGATAAGTATCCTACCATGTCCCTTGTAATACCTCTCATTAGAGGATTGCTACTGTCAATAATGGCGGTGAAACCCGAAACTGAAGTAGGGGAACAACTCAAAATGAAATTTTCAGAATATGTTCAACGTCGACTGGGTCATTTTGAAGTGAACAGAATAGCAGCGAAGGCCACATTTTTGGACCCAAGGTTCAAGAAAGTAGGGTTCAGAATCAGAGACAACGCCAATAATGCGGAAAGACTAGTCACTGAAGAATTAGGTGCTATCTTTTGTCGGCAAAACCAAGAAAATGTAGATCCCACTGACACTATTGAAAGCAGTGACAATCAGACCGCCGATAGTGAGAGTGATATCTGGAGTCACTTCGACAGAGCCGCTGCTGAATTCAAAATCAACTCTACGCCTTCGTCAACTGCTACGATAATGATAAAGCAGTACTTACAAGTACCATTATTTGATAGAAAAAAAAATCCTTTAGAATTTTGGAGTGAATACAAGAATTTATTTCCCGAGCTGTATGAGCTGTCTCTAAAATATTTGTGTATACCTTGTTCTTCGGTTCCATCGGAAAGAGTATTCTCCAAGGCGGGACAACTAACTAATATGAGAAGAAATAGACTTTCACCCAAAAATTTAGACACTATTATATTTCTGAATGCATCTCTGTGAGCACTTCATAGCATTTTATACCAAAGAATCTTTTTTCCTTATATGAAATCGTTTGTTTATTTTTATTTTATATTTTTGTGCAGTAAATATTTTATTTTTGTTAATTTTATAATAGTTCTTTGAATAAATATATAAAAACAATAACATTATTTTTATATTTACAAAGAAGTTATTTTTTCTTCATCATCATATGCTCAAGAACCGCCCTACTAGATGTTTCTCTTCATAGAGTCTATGTTTCTCTTCCTAATATTCTTTTCATTTCAATGAAACGAAGTACGAAAACTTCTAAAGCCTCTACAACATTTTCATGAGATCGGAACTACAGGGAATACTGGGGTTTACAGGCGAAAATATGAAAACAAACTGGGACTGACTGATACGTACGGATATCCGTTTGAATTTTTAATTTTTTTGTGAAAATCTCAGAGATTATGAGAAAGTCAGCAAAATCCAAAATATTTTCGAATCACAAAAGAATTCACCAATTGGCAACATTGTCAGTCTGTCAACCAGAAATGAATCACTCGCATTAATTACTCGATTATCGAACCTTGTGATTGTTGTGGATCACTCGATATTCTCGACTCGAGCGGTTTTCTCGATAATCGAGTAGTGTCGGTTTTTTTGATAATCGAGTACTCGAGCGGTTTACCACTCGAGTAGTCCCAACACTACATAGGATATGCTACCTCCCCTTCTTCTACCTCCATGGGGCTAGCAGATGGTTGGTTGCGCCAATGAATTAGTCTTCCAGTCCGTTGCAATGACTCCGATTCCTTTATAGACCGAGCTTTTCGGCGATAGAATAGGTATTTTTCATTTCATTTCGTCAGTGACGAAATGAAGCCTCACCACGATGACAGTTGATCATTTTCAAAATTGTCTTCGAAGTGGACTTTGAGTACTTAAGACCTTTTGATCCGACAAACTTAACAAAATCTTGTTGAACACCACAAAATCTCTCATCGAAATATCGTTGTCCAATAGATAATTGTTCTTTTCTTGAAATGTCTGCCTTCAATAGAGAATACTAGCAAATAATTGTTTAAGTAGTCGTTTTCGTTCAAATTTCCATAATATTCTCCACATCAGGAAAACCATAGCATAGTTGGAGGTGACGCATTGAAATTGGTGTGTTTGTTTACTCTTTAATTTATATGAAGTACTTAACAGTTCCAGAAGTACGTCTACCATCAGAATTTCATATTTGTTTCATTAATTGTGATGTACAGGGTGGGCAAAATTGGTGATACCTTAACTACAATTTTCTAACCGAAAGAGATAGAGCAAAATAAACCAACAACTACATTCCGATATTTTTTTTTCTTTTCGAGTTATTGGCCAAAATTTAACTTTGGGTGATTTCAACTCTGTTCATGATCTCCGTTTCTGTTTGTGCTAGGATGTTGTAATGAAAACATTATACAGTCACTTTTTTCATAGCGATCCAGTCGCGTACTATGTTCTTCCCCGAGAGGTTTCTTCGCTGAGCTATAACTATAATATAAAATTTTATTTTTTTCGACTCGGGAAAAAACATAGTAGGCTACTAGATTGCTAGAAAAAAGTGTCTGTATAATGTTTCCATTTCAACATCCTAGCACAAACAGAAACGGAGATAATGACCAAAGTTGAAATCGCCCAAATTTCAATTTTGGCCTATAACTCGAAAACAAAAGAAGATAGAGGAATGTTGTTGATGGTATTTTCAGTTTCTCTAAAATAAACGTGATGTATTATTCATTTTCCTGTATCTCTTTCGGTTAAAAGTTGTAGTTCAGGTATCACCAATTTTGCCCACCCTGTACACTGGATGAATCTAAAATGGAGTCCAATTTAGTATTTCATCTCGAATAATTGGTCGACGATGAAGTTTGAATTTTATAATTTATGAGTCGATAATTCAATAAAATATCAGAAATAAATTGCTAGTGATATTTTAGAAATATGTCTGAAAATTATTAATATGGTCTCAAATTTAAATCTGGGCGAGAGTTCATTCAGACGAAGTGGATTGCCAACTAAGAATTGAAAAATCAAGAAATACTTATTTTGTTAGACTTCATTTGTTATTTAAACTTCACATGAAGGTCTGATGGCGTTTCATATAATCAATTATTTCCCTCTGTAAAGTAGAATTGTGGAATTCGCATGAGTATCTCCAAAGTTTCGTTTGTCATCGATTCAAGATGACCTAGGTTCTACTCAATAATTATAATTTAATAATACATTTTTCATAAAATGCGTAATTCTCATTTCGAATTCAAAGTCAGGTTGGGGAGTTTATAAATGGTGAGCCTGCCTTTTTACACTTTTTTCTGCTTATCCCACACCACCTTTCACCATTGTTCATAGATATTCATTCATCATATCACTTTCACAATATCTGCTCATTCATATGGCGGGGGCTATTGAAGATCAAAGAGTTTGTAAGGTTACCTATTTCTTCTTATATCTTAAGCATCGGATTTAGAAATCGACGAACGACGCTATAGCACGAGTCTGTTTAATCAATACAAAATTCATTTGGGATTGATTGTATAAATTCAAAACTATTTGAAACATGATTAACTGATATTTTCTTACAGGACTTTTTTCATCTCGAATTGTTTGAATCGGCTCTCTTCATTGTTTCAAAGGATTTCTCAGCACGAAAACATGTGAATAATTGTCTTCATAATGTTCATGCGGGTTAGGATTTTATTTCCAATTATACAGGATGTTTCATTGGGAAACAAAAATACTTAACAGCCGGATAGGTGACACAGAGGTGGTTCTGGAGATACCACATTTATGGGGTCTTACTGTCTTTGTTACTGAGATACAGGATGTTTTATGAATTTCGTTCTTTTTCCTGAGGTAATATCAGATGAACTGCCCGGTATATTTTTTTCATATCTGGCAAAAGTTTTCTTATTCAGAGCCCAAAATATATCATTTATTAACCGCAAGTAAAATTCAGGTCCGGATTAACAAAAATTTGGAATCGTTTGGATCCTCGAAACAACAACCTGTATATAGACATTTCGAAAATCTGTTTCAATATCTGAGAACGCCATGAAAAACTAAACTGAAGAGTGTATTACGAATTTTCACGTAAAGAGTTTTACTGAACAACTTTTGAACGTGAAAGATTTCAAGAACTTTGATCACCACTGTTGAATCCATAATAAGTTTATTATTACTTAGTAATTACTTATTACATTGATTTTTTTTTGTAGCTGTTGGCCATTTCAGTTTGTATTCAAGTTACTCTCTTGTCGGTTCAGATTACAGCACAAATTATGAATTTAACAGTTTTGATAATTCATCATTAAAGGTCCACTAATTTGTGTACAGGGTGGGCAAAACTGGTGAGACATGAACTACAACTTCTTAGGAAAATGAATGGCACATTACGTTAGTATTTTTTAGAGAAACTGATACCGCCATCAACTGTATTCCTCTATCTCCTCTTGTTCTCGAGGTATAGGCCAAAATTGCAATTTCGATCATTAACTCCGTTTCTGTTCATGCGAGAATGTTGAAATGAAAACATTATACAGACTCATAGCATTCCAGTAGCGTCAAGGGTAGATTTACGGGGGGAGGGTAATTAACCCACCTGTCACCTGTCACTTAAACGTGAAAAGAGAGCACAAAAATGTCATTTTGCCATTTTTTGGATAATGGACTGTATCATCTTCAATATTGGGGGAAAGCTTAGGTTATAAAAAATTTTGGCAGTCTGATATTCCCTAAAGTCCACCCCAAATCGGTAGATCGATCGGTTCAGTGGTTTTCTTGGACCGATTGAGTCAACATTTGAAAAAATTAAGAGAACGAGGTTTTTTTTGTTTAAACTTGACAGTTGAGTGAATAAGGATCCTTCTGCATTCAAAACTGAATATCTCGGAAATCGTAGGCAGCAAATTAGATCCGAATGAACAGGTTATGCGACATTTGCATCGGTCTAGCTGGAAAAAATTCTGCGTGATCGTAAAGCAAAAAAAAAAAAGTTTCTTCGTGCTTTATCCGATGATTGCATGGCAACCGGTACTCTGAAAAATTGTTAACCAATAATTTCAGAAATAAAAGTCTTTAAGCTTCAGTAATTGGTTTTTTATTCTCTATACGATCATTTTTCACTGAGATACAGCCTGTTGAAAAAAAAATTTTGATAATTTTTCTGTTACCTTAATTGTTTCGCGAAGTATATTAGCAATGAAAACTTCCTAAATATGTGGTAAGCAAATACCTCAAAGAACCGGAAGTCTCTAGTTATTCGTTCTCAACGTTCCCACGAAAAAAAGCTATATCCGCCAGAGTAGCGTACTCTGTTATTTTCCAAGAGGTTTACTTCCTGAGCTATAACATAAACTTGTGTTTCTTCTTATGGAAACAATAGTTGATTTTCACTCAGAAATAATCATCAGTTTTTTTCGTTTCAAGAATGAATATCAAATTATTCAGGGTGGCCCAAGTAAAAAAGTACCTGCTGACCAATATTTTCGTGAGTTAGCTCTGGAAAATGCTTAGACAAGTTAATCTTTTGACGCCTTTTGACCACGAGGTCAGGGGTCTAGGATCATACCCCCAATCGGGGTTGCAGCCCCTTCAAGATTCTCGAATCTTTATTGGGTTCAACTGATACATCATTGCAAAGTTTTTGCAATTCTATTCATGAATATACTGAACAATTTCTAATTGGTGTCGAAAGATTAACCTGTCGAGCATATACTTACAAAAATATGTTTTACGTGTTATGTTTTATGTATTATATATTTTCGAACCGAAAGAAAAAGTTCTAACTATTGTTTCCATAAGAAAAAACACAACTTTATGATGTAGATCCGCAAGAAAACCTCTTGAAGAAAAACATAGTACTCTACTGGATTGCTATGAGAAAGTGTCTATATAATGTTTTTATTTCAATATCCTAGCACAAACAGAAGCGGAGATAATGACCACAGTTTAAATCGCCCAAATTTCAATTTTGGCCTATAACACGAAAACAAAAGAAGATAGAGGATTACATTATCAGTTTCTCTAAAAATACGACCGTAATGTGGCATTCATTCTCCTCTATCTCGTTAGGTTAAAAAGTTGTAGTTCAGGTATCACCAATATATTCACAGAATTACTAATTCACATTCACCACTACTGTACGCTATTCGGTTCAGATACTAATTCATTCATCCCCGCTGGGCAGCCACTTTGATATCCCGTACGTCATGTTCTATAAACTACTAGATATCGATGGAACGCATACGATCCGACTTGAAGACTAGCGAACTTTCTAGTACAAGACCGAGATGTACTTAGGGGTGGAGGTGCAGATCTGAAGGGAATCAGACGTTACAATATCCTATTTTTATTCACCGGAGCACCATCGTGCTGCATCCAGATGGTATCTAAATCCACTTCCGGAAGAGAAATCTCAGAATTCAGAATTTGGATGTGACAGAGGCAGAAATTAAAACTAGCTAAATACCAAAAATCGATGAGCATTGCCCCTTTAAAAGATGTTGACGAATTGATATAATTCAGTCAGCTTTTCCTACAGTATAACTTCACAAAAAACATCCTTTTCGCAACAGCGACTTTCACCGTAGTATTGTGGATATTATTCGACGTAATGACTTCTGAAGTTGAAACAATCATCTGAAAGCAGAAGAGGACATTTCGATAAATATAGATGAATTCAGCTGCACCGGGAATATTCAAGATAATTTCGGAGGCGTATATTACCCGAGTAATTCAGTGCAATGCGGAAATAATTCAAAATGAATGGCCACTGAAATCCAACGAAAACCCGATGGGATTCATCAACCACAATTATTAAATCCTGGTTAACAGCCTCCCGAGCCAATGGGATCGTCCGTTCGCTCAGATATTGAATTCTCGGAGGGTTAAATAAAAAAAATCCATCCTGCTTTTATCGGCGTATTTATTTATGGCAGCGAAAAAAAATTATATTTTTCTGAAGTTTTAGTAAATGAATATTTTGTTTTATTGAAGCTCATTTTGCTTCGATTTCACAACTCATTAGCTCTACCGAGCCGAGTAGTTACGTTTCATTTACATATAATGAATGGTATGGAATACTGGGTTTGTGGTACTCAAACCACAAACCTTGTGTTTAAATTTTTGATAATTACTGTTGTGGACTCTTACCAAATCATTGAATTGGAGATGGTAGTGTGAAAACATTTATTGTACATAATTCAAATCATAATATAAATAAGTTACCCGCATGAAGCTGATACAGTTAAAATACAAATATTAACAGCATCTATAAACTCAGAGTAACATTATCCAACTAAAAACAGAGGTAATCTAGAGCAGTTCAAATGAGTAATATGAAGTTCAGAAAGTTCAACGACCTCAATATTAAGCACAACGTTTACAGTGACAGAGCAATCAAAGAAATTGATTGAGTGAGCCTTTTTATTCTGCCAGAAAAACAGAAGGTTTGAATAATGTCTCTAACAAGTCCGAGATGTAATAATGATTCAAGCCAAGAGAGAAGTACAAGAGTTGAAAGCTACATTATCTAAGTCTGTGCATCAACGAGATCAATACAATAGATGAGTGGAGTAGAGCAGTAACATTATAAATAATTTCAACAACGTTGGTCTGAAAGAGAGTGCAAAATTCATCAATGAATACAACATTTACAGAGAGAAACTGCTTCCCAATAAGCACTATTAGAACGTCCTTCAGAAAAATAGAAGATGCAATTCATAAATATAAAAAACAACACTAATCCTTGGTTTTGAATGAACTTGAGAGTTCAGGCTTATAATGAGTAGATCATTTCTATTGATTGACTTCACTATTGTCATAGAAGACGTTCCAGGGTGAACCAAGGACTAGAAGCTGTCAATCAGTTTCTTGTGTATTTCAATTGACCGTTGAACCATATCAAAGAAGTACACATCGTGTTCTGCAGGAGATCAACTATATCCAGAGTTTACCCAGGAGATTTGAAGATTCATTAATCTGAAACTCGAGAGCAGTTCTCAGCAACGTCACCATTTCTATGTGAAAAATCTAGAAATGTCTGAAAATCTATGTGATTTGTAAAGATATAATAAAATATACATTTATCAGAATGCATATTCATGAAGTGAATCGAATTGACCTGTAAATTGAGTAGAACTAATGAGAATGAGAATTACCAATATACAATTACCAATTGTAGATGGTTTATGATCTACCTCGTGGACATATTTCATACATTATGAAAAGCATGAAAATGACATGGAACTGGAATAATTAATAATTTTGAGTAGACTGAAAATACATACCTATTAGGCCAAACAAATTAGCTTCAAAAAATGGAGTGCCTGGAAATAATTGGTGGAGTTCGGGAAACTGTTTTAATCATTCTTTTAGGCCTCTAATAAGATAAGTTGGAGCTTAACCCATGTTCCCAGTGGAGCGTATGTCGTGACGTTCAAAAAACCTCGAAATTTTCGGACTATTTTAGGTTTTCCTCGAATAGCTCCTAAACTGAGCACTTTATCAAAAACAAAAGTTATTCAAAAGTGTTAAGCATTAAATTCTGCTTCTAAAAAGTATGACGATATTATATTTTGAACAAGTAGTTTTATAGAAATCAGACATCTAAATATGGCAAATTTTTGCACCTTTCGAAAAAACACATTTTTTCAATATAAAACTTATTATATCTTTGGACTACGAGCGTTAGAATAAACTGTTATTGAATGAGAGTTGTAGTCCATCAAATTGTGATAAATACGTAACCAGCCCCCTCCCATCTACAATGTAACATCGCACAGTAGATCATCCTATTGAGGATGCTGATCATTTAATCGTAGCTAGAGCTGTTGAAGTTGCTCAGCAGTCCCATGAGTGTGTGGTTATTGTTGAGGACAACACAGAACTTCTTGTAATTTTGACTGCTCCACCCAAAGATCCGACCGAATTCTGCGATGAAGCAGCTATTTTGCGAGAATTCCAACAGCTCGTAGCTGACATGAACGTCAGATCGATAATAGACCGAACAATTCTAGTCCCATATTCGAAATATACATAACAGAATATCGAATCACTGCCCGCGTGGCGACACAATGAAAACCACACGCCTAAACCCTGAAACTCCAAACTACGGAATAGGTATAGGTACTGGTTCACATCTCTTAATGGGCAACGTATTTGTGAATGATGCAAATGGGATGGGGAAATATGGAACGTTTTGGAGTAATCGAGTTCTGCTCCCATTTGAATTTCCAATTTAGTTCACGGTCAATTTCCAATTTTGTAAATCGATACATAATCAATTAACTGCGAAGTGTAATTTACTAGCTTCCGCGTTTTCTTGAGAGGTACGAGAGGAGGTCCAAGAGTTCGTGACATTGAGGGGATGGAGTGGAGATAGGAGCGCTCGCTATGTGTCATTTTAATTGGTGACTGATCATTAGTGTATATAAGTTAAGTTTCAGCCGATATTCGTTTACGAATAGTTGCATGCGAAACAAGTCAATCCAGAAGAAATCTTGAACTACTGAGAAAATTGAACACCGTGCTGTGATTAAGTTACTTACCAAGGCGATGAGAAAACGCTCAAACCATATTGGATAAAATGGAAAGCGTTTATGGGGAACAATGCCCTAGTAAATCAATTTACTACAATTTACTACAGTTGAGGTCTCCTCTTCAGAAGTCATTAGTTAGAGTATCAGATACTCCTACATGACCACCTTGGTATGACAAAAGTCACAGCAAAACCGGTACTGAGAATGCTTGAAAAACAGCAGCGCGTCGATGTGTCTAAGCAGTTTTTGGAGTTATGTGGAGAGGAACCTTCACAGATTTTGGAGCGGATTGTTACTGCAAATGAAACATGGGTTCATCACTTCGAGCCTGACTCCAAACAAGAGTTCATGCAATGGCATAAAAAGATTAAACCACCGCCAAAGAAATTCAAAGTGTCAGAATCGACTGGAAAGTTGTTATCGATTGTTTTTTGGGATTGTGAGGGAAGGACTATAACTGAAGAATATTATGCAGAGATTTTAGAAAAATTAAAGGAGGCCATTAAGAAAAATCGTGGTGGAAAAATGAATAAGAGTGTGTTGCTCTTACAGGACAATGCGACGGTTCACAAGAGCAAAGTTGCAATTGGTGCTCTGCACAAGCATGGCTTCTATTCAATAGTCCAACCACCCTACAGTCCGGACCTGGCACCTATTTGAAAAAAAAAACTTGAGGAGAAGAAAATTTTCCGACGACAATGAGGTAAAGGAGGCAATTTTTGTTCATTTTAAGGCGAAAAATTGAAAAAATTTTTATGATGTTTTCGAAAAATTAAATCGTAGATCTTATAAATGTATTGAGCTTAAAGATAATAATATCGAAAAGTAAAAATAGATTCATTGTTTTATTTTATTCAAAACCCTTTCATTCCAGGAACTCTTGGACCTCCCCCCGTATAACTAAATTTTGATATACAGGCAATCCCAGAGAAAAGAAACGCTCAGAGCTGTCTTGTATAAAAATTCATCATTTTATGATACATTGATTAATATTAATAGGGAATATATTTCGCGGTGCTCATAAACTCAACGCCAAAGATTATAGAGTACAAGAATTATTGACGAGTTACGTTACTTTTTTCACTATCTAACCTATCTAATATACTGGGTGTACCAAGTTCGAAGGCCTATTAGGCGTGTCTGGAGAACTGGACCTATTTGAGATCTGAAAATTGCGATTATATTATTGTTTGACATTATCTACCGATCTAAAATATTCTTGGACTCTGACCACTTTCAGTTATACAGGGAGTGAAAAAAAAATTTCAAAAATTTTTTTTTCTGTTTTTTTATTTTCTAATTTGATAGAGTATGCAATTCTGAATACATTCGTACTCAAATCGTTGCATTCGTCAAAATACTTTCCAAAATATCGAGAAAAAACTGAAGAAAAACGAAGGATAAGTGTATTCGGTATTATGTTTGTTATTCCAAACCTAGATATCGTAAGCACAAACTGTTTTCACATTTTTGAAGGCAAAGACTGTGGAAATATTTTACAATTTCAGAATTTTGATTAACTCGTCACAGGGTGTTCCAAATGTAGGTTCAAACATTGGGATCAAAATTGGCTCATAACTTTCGTTTTTGAAATTAGAACATGTATTAACATGTTGAAACATTATTTTCATTTTTCTTCGCACAATCCAACGCAATTATAAAAAAATAGGGTTCTAATTTGAAAAACGAAAGTTATGGGTCAATTTTAATCCCAATTTTTGAACCAACATTTGGAACCCCCTGTGACGAGTTTTTCAAGTTTTTTCTCGATATTTTGGAAAGGATTTTGACGAATGCAACGATTTGAGTACGAATGTATTCAGAATTGCATACTCTATCGAAAACAAAAAATCAGAAAAAAAATTTCGAAAATTTTTTTTTCACTCCCTATATAACTGAAAGTGGTCAGGCTCCAAGAATATTTTAGATCGGTAGATAATGTCAAACAATAATATAATCCCAATTTCCAGATTTCAAATAGGTCCAGTTCTCCAGAAACGCCTAATAGGCCGTCGAACTTGGTACACCCTGTATTTGAACGAACAATTTTTGATTATGTATACAGGGTGTTTCATTGGTAAATGAACATATGGTAACCTGAGCTAGAACTACCCCAGGCGAGTCCAAAAAAACCCATATATGTTAGGTCTAATCAATTCCATAACCGAGATACAGGATGGTTCATGTAGTCACCAAAAATTTCAATTGCTAATAACTTTTGAACCAACCGGTATATTCGGTTGATACTTGGAATGTCTAGTAACCTTCCACAAGTCGATCGATTCATATTTGAATTCCTGAAAAATTCCTGGTCGGCATTTGAAAAATATGGGACTTCTTACAAGCTGAGATTCAACACCTTGTATATTAGAATTTTGGGATTTGATTGAGATATTTGAAAAGAACAGAAAATTTTCTATAGGGTTCAGTAGATTTCATTGTCCCGCACGTGATTTTGCTCGAAGAAATTTCAGGAAAAGATCCGATTGAATTTTGGAATTCCACTAAATTCTCAGAAAAATCGTACATTGATCAAATTGAATTTTTTTCTTCCACTAATTGGACATTTCTTTTTCATAATATTCTGAAGAATCATTTCAATGTGTTTTCGGAAGAAAATTATTGATTGAGACAAATTTATTTGAAGTCAACAACAATTATTGAATAAAAAAAAACATAAGGACTCAACGTGATTTACAGAAGGTTCTCGAAAGTAACACCGTTTTTCTCAATACACATTTTTTCGGCTTCAAAATTTGTCTGCTACTTTTTTGATCATGTCTGGATTATAACGTATTTTTTTACAGGCGACTTCGATATCTCCTCACTTCTTTTTTCAGATGAATATCCTGAACATTTCAAATAACTCCAAATGAAATGATCAACAGGATTGAAATCTGGTGATCTAGCCGACCAGGAATGCAGTCCACCTCTGCCTATCACAGGTTTGGAAAGTAATGATCTCAAAAATATCTGAACATTACTCTGAAATGGGGTGGAGGTTCATGATGCTGAAAATGCATTCCTGCATTGTGCGTACCTTCGAGTTGTACAAGAAGATGATTTTGAAGGAAATCTAATTAGAGATCACATGTAAGCCGTCTTGGTAGGACGTGCGGTCTAAGGTCTAATCAATCAATTGATTTTTATAAACGCCCCACCGTACGTTTGTTGAAAATTTGTATTGGGATATCGTATGCCTGACCGCATTTGGATTCTCTTCAGCCCATTCATGCAAATTCCTCATATCGAAGGTACCAGTTGTCAAAATTTATTTTGTTTAAATTGTCGTAGTCTACTCGAAACAACCCTTGTGGGATACAATAGATACAAATGAATTTCTCTCAATCAAACGGTTTTTTTTCAGATAGAATATTGAAAAATGCAAATATTTTATCAGTTCAAAAAAAAATTGTTCCAATTTGATTACAGTGAACTAGTTTTCTACGAAATTATTGGAATTCCAATATTCAATAGGAGCTTTCCCTGAAGCTTTCTTTCAGCAAAATCAAGTGCGGCAATGAAACTAGTGAACCCAAAAAAAAAATTTCTGCTTTTTCCAAATATCTCAAAAAAATTCCAAAGTTTTAATATACAGTTGTTGTTGAATCTCAGCTTGGAAGAATTCCAAAATTTTTCAAATACGGACCTAGAATTTTTCAGAAATTTAAATATGAATCGATCGACCTGTGGAAGGTTACTATACGTTCCAAATATCAACCGAATATACCGGTTGGTTCAAAAGTTATTAGCAATTGAAATTTTTGGTTAATACATGAACCACCCTGCATCTCGGTTATGGAATTGATTAAACCTAACATATATGGGTTTTTTGGACTCGCCTAGGGTAGTTTTAGCTCAGGTTACAGTATGTTCATTCACCAATGAAACACCCTGTATAAATGAATAAATAATCAGGATCTCGGAAACGGCTCCAGCGATTTTCATGAAAGTTACGGATTAAAAAAATGAATATGACGTTTTAAAAAATGCAATCAAATTCGATGTCTAATCATTGTTCTTCTCCTTGGCATTTATTTAAAATCCATGCTACGGATTCAGAGTTATGCGTCTGTGGAGACAGGGGTGACTTATTACATCTGTTCTTTGCTTGTCAGAATAATGAGGAAAACTGTATGAAGCTGTATTCTCATTTGATAAAGTGTGAGGCTGTAAAAAACCAACCAATTAATATTTTTGATGTAATGTTCTCTAATATCATTTGTGTTCATAAGCTGATGTACAATTTTTTGCTCAGCTCTGGGATGAAGCTATAACACCTGACTTACCCTACATCGTTGTGTTGGTGAACCCTCTGAATAGTTATAATTGGAAAACTGAACAAATTATACCTAACCTACCATAAAAAGAAGAATGGATAATATAAATCCAGATTGTTCCATGTGTAGTTGGTATTCGCCACAGCACAAAAAGGATAGAAGATGAAGAGCCATATTCTATAGTAGTCGTGGAGAAAATCAATCAATAATAATTGAATTGAATAAATGAATTGAATAATTGAAAAGGGACCTTTTTTCAGACTTCTGAACTAAAAGAAAATATGCGCATTGATATAGAGCTACGCCAGTTTGCAAATTATTTACTTAAATTAGGCAACGGCGAAGTGACTCAAAATAATATGAAAGAAATTGAATTGCTTCAGAATATCATTTCAAACAACAATCTTATCGATGAAGATTTTGGTAATTGCTCAGCCAATGAAAATAACGAAGGGATGAAAGACAGAGCAATACACGCGCCTTTCAATAGAGATGTTGGAAAATCAATGATGATATAGTTTCTAAATTTGCAGGAGAGTACAAAATTTACCATAGCCATGACCCAATGAAAGATCAATGACGGAGCAGTCGAATTTACAACAAAATTCCTCAGTGGGGTCAAAATTCCAGACCTGCTACCACATGAATTAAAATTGAAGAAAAATGCGTTAATAATGTTGTTGAGTAATTAAGACCTATCAGAACAGAAGGACTATGTAATGGTGTAAGACTCATTGTATCAAGTCTGTGCAATTACGTTGAAAAAGGCGAAAATTGTTACTTGTGAACAACGCGGCAAAGAAGTATATATTACTTACCAAGGATAATCCTCGTCAAAAGGACAACAGGGATGCACCATGCAGCGTCACCAATTTCCCATTGGATCTGCATTCACCATGACTGTACATAAATCCCAAAAGAAAACTTTTGAATCTGTTAAAGGTGAGGTTAAAGGTTAAAGGTGACGTAGCCTTTCGGTGGGTCGAGCGACCAAATGCGTTAAAATTCAGTCTTTCAAATGAAAATCCTAATCATATCCGGAATATTGTGTGGAAAGAAGTGTCTACTCAAGCAGACCATAATATAGCATTAAAATGCTTTAATGACAAAAATATGTATGAAGCTACTACCAAGACCTACAATTTTTATTAAATAATAGTATATTCTAAAACAAGTTGCAGAATGAGCATGAGTGTTGGAATTGCCTTCTGCAACGAGTATTAGACGATATTTTCTCTATTTCAGTAAAGTTTTGTGGAAAACTCTCGAAATTCAAATAAAAGTTCAGATTAGTGACTTTTGTATTGTATCTTGGCAGTTGGTGTCACTAACGAAATTTGACAGATTGCGAAATATGAATTGATTTGATTCGAAAATTGAGTGGGTCGCAGGTCAGTACTGACAACCACTAAAAGAAAAATATAACTGAAAACAATGCTGTAATGAGTTTCATTACAGCACTACTTTTAGTACTGTAATGAACTCATTACGATACTGAAATAGAGAAACAAATTTATGGTTATTTGATTGTGATGTCGGAAAGATCGAAGAATATTATTATTTCATTGGTATGCAATTAATATGCTATATTTCATTTTCAAAAAACCCAAGATCGGTCAAATCATTTACTAATGTTTACATGACAATATATCGATGATACATTGTTATTTGAACGGCATATGACCCAAGAAGTCGATGCCGAAATCTTATATTACCTACTATTAAATAGTAGATATCTGGATGATGCTTGAGTTTATGAAGCTTTTTAGTGTATATGATATAATAAACCGAAAGATGCCGTTAAAACAAATGTATTCAGAATCGTTTAAATTCAATATTGAAACTTCCAGTCAATTCGAGTTTATGAACAGACTAAACTGTTCATCCTGAATGAATGAGCTCACAAACTTTCCCTCGGACGAAATCATATTTTTCATGAATCTGACGAAGAAATGCGAATGATAGGGAATAAATTCCACTCTTTTCACGATAGGAACTTTACGATGAATTCGAAACCGATGAAAATAAGTCGTTCGAGTTTTATGTGCGCGGGGGCCTTCTATTATTTAGAAACAATGGTTTTTGAAGCTACGGCTTCAAATCAAGTGCGCGTTACACTCGCAAATTCAATTAGGCACTCTGATGTTTCAATCGTTTAAACGTAGGTGGCACAATTACTCCGAGAATTTTAAACATTCAACTTGTTGACAGTAGTTTGCCGCAATGAGTTTTTCAATCCGTAGCAATTTCCGAGCTTGCTTTGGAAAATAAAAAATTTTACTTGGAGATTTGAGTGATGGTTAACGGAAGAGCGGCTTTCCGTCGATCAAGTGAAAATAAAACATGTGGCACTCGAGGACTGCCGCGGTAAAGCTATTGCATAGCATCTATTCAAAAATAAGAAGATAATATTGTTGATTTAAAATATTTTTTCATTTATCTTACAATACATGTAGGTTATTCAGGAATGTTTATCATTAAAACTATAGGTTTATGGTATCTGAAATAAGAAACATAAGTTTGAGACTTAATGTCTTCTAAATATCTGTAAAATACCACGTCAACAGTGGTCCCATATTTTGTTGTGGATTCTTGTGGATCATTATTCATTTTTAAATTCAATTTTTCCAAAAGAAAAGTTGTCAACCGCTCTGATTTTTCATCATCGGAGTTAAGGTTGAAATTGCCAGCCAAGATAAGTGGAAATTTATTACCATTTGTACCAAGTATTTTCGACCCTTCTTCAGTGTACTCCAGTAAAGTGCGATGAATAAAATGCTCTACCTCGTCCAATTTTGTATTCGGAAAAATGTAAATTGCTACCATAACTATATGTAGGCCATTTCGAAGTTTGGATAAGCATGCACAAATATCTCAACAAATGAGTGTCTAACATTAACATCGCTAACGTCTTCAATATTTATTTCAATACTCGGGGTCATAATATTAGTAGCATTATTACTATTTTGTTGAATAGCTACCCCACTTTTTGGAACAGTATCTCGTTTGAATCGAACAATACAATTGAAATTAGGTATTTCAATCGCGTCATGCATGTTTCGGTAAGAAGTAACACATTGTGTTGTCTCGTAACTGAATCTTCTAAATCGTATTTGTGACTATGTAGACCTTGGCAATTGAAAGTCATTATTGAAATGCCATTTCTATTACTAATGAAATCTAAGACACTTTGAGCTATCGCCTGAACACTATTCAAAGACATTCTTTTGAATTCTTACAACAAAGATGCAGTCGATGCAGCTTGCCTTCGATTATAATGAATTTTAAATGCATAATTATCATTTTGTGTCGTAATATACAATTTTTCAAAATTAGTCACCCGAGAGAGGTCAACATAGACGAGTTCCTGAGAATGTGATTTACTATACTCATATACTATTTCGTCAAAAGTTCCACCTTGCGACTTATGTATAGTTCGAGCAAGAGCAGAAGTTAATTGAAAATGTTTGCGTTAGGCCATACATTTTCTATCCGATGTTAATGAAATATTTGCCATTCGTAATTGATTGGGAACAGCGAGATTTCCAACTCCGTTTTGGTCTGCTAGAGTGGCTGCACGCTGCACGCATCCGTCTAGTCGCAAGCACTCAAACACCGTGCCGAAGTCTACCGAACTGAACCGACGATACACGGCTGTGTTAGGTTTTTTCGTTACGGAGGAATTTCTACATTCGGTCGCCGCGCTCAAAGCCTGAAATAAAAACTATGCAATAGCTTAAAAATCAATCAACTCCCTACAGCTTGGAGAAAGTGTGAATGAGGCCTGTTGCACTACGAACAGGACTAAGTGTTTGGTTTCTGTCACAGAGAATTACTTTTAGGGTTATAATTAGAACAAACGAAATAACTTACATGAATATATTTAACAACTAAATAATATAAACCAACTCTACATACGTAGTGATTGAATCAGCTCAAATAAAAAAAATTATTTCCGAAAAAAGCCTACAACGAAAAGGAGATGACCAATCGCGCGAGTTGTACTTAAAAACCTTGGCTGAGACTGATTCCAAAAATAACAATAATTATGAGTACATACATAACTTAAAAATTGGCTTTGGGTCTTTGAGCAGTGAAATGCAGTTTCCATAAACTCTGAAACACATCTGTCATAGAAAAATAATAGCTCATGGGATGTTAGTAAACAACTTTAAAAATGGCTGAAATTGAACGGTTTTTGACTCCTTGATCACGTTGATGAGATTCAAAGCTGAGCGTTTTGTTTATTCTAGGTTTTTTCATGTCAAAATGATTTCTTCATCTGAGGATTTAGGGTATTTATCAACTGTCACACCTGAATATTCTAAATATTCCTCCTATCTAGAGTATTTATTTTAATTTATCCCAATTTGAATGACGTGACATCCATTCGAATTCATCAAATTTTTTTATTGATTTTTTGTTCCAGGTAGTACGAGAGAAAACCCTTGAATTTTCAGAAAAATGCGATATATATGTTTCTGTTCACATCGAGAGAAAGTTTATTGTTCTTGATCGAACTTTGCTCCAACGATAAACATATTTTTCAAGTTTTTTCCCCTGAATTGGTATGACTAATCGAAGGAATTTCATAGCCTTGAAAAATCATCTCACGGTGCTGATGATTTCTGAGTGAATGATTTTATTATAGAAAAAACAACAGAGATGCCAGGACAGTTTCTTGTGGAATAAACAGACTTGTGCTATTGCGGTCATTTTTAGCTACTTAGAATTCTAGAATTTTAGGAAGAGTAGATCGGAGCATATCCCCCGACACTCCCCGCATTATTGTTTGTGTATGTTCCAGTACCAGCTATTCTCAAGAGGTCAATAAGCATCATACCCTTAGCTGATGACTGAGTACGCAGTTTTTTATAGAATTGCGTACATTTTTGTGAAGACCTGCAGTGGCAATCCCGAGCGACAATCACATGCGACCGCGACTCCAGCACACTCAGACACATTTCGATTGTTATGTATGTGTGGCTGTTATCAAGTGTTTCCCAGGTATGTACAGGAACACGGTGAAAGCAGGTCTCGGCCGATCGCACTCATATATTTGAAGATAAGAACCTACATCGACCTTCACTGAGCTGATAATAGAATAAATCTTTATTATAATAAATTTCCTATGTTAGAAAAGATATTAAAAATAGGTTGCCTAAAAAAATCCTGGACAGAATATTTTTGAATATATTTCGAAAAATGATTCTCCATGAAATTTTGCAACATCATGGCAATAAGAAAATTTCATACTCAACTTAAAGTATGAAACATGTAGAATATACAGACAAAGGATTGTCTATGATTTACCTGGACGAAGTAGTTGGTTGCCAGGTATAAACAGGTATGTCGAAATTAGTTACTTTCACTTGTGTGATAAGAAAAAATAAATTATATCAGCATAAGCGCTGTTTTATTGTGAACACGTTGATATGAAATTGTCTGCAACAAATTTGGTCCTAATATTATAAATTTGCGAATTTTAAAGATTGAAATTTCGGCGCGCGAGGAAATGAGCGACAGTGAGGTCCGAGGTGAGTTGGTATACGTCTACTACCCACCATATTGTAAACAGTACGGCATTATTATGAAGCAACTGGAAGAATCATATATCATGTACTCAGGTACTGAATACTCTGTAAGAAAAATTTCAAATTCTTCATTATATTTTTATCCTAGAACAGTTACTTTTTTGTAACACCTGATATGGTAACCATCAGAATCCAGTGCTGCTCGAGTTAGTTTCATGATATTTGATCTTTAACGAACAATTTTCAAGAGTTTCATCAGTAAATTCACCCAAAGAATACGGAATAACAAAATAAGGCCGTACTGTTTACAATATAAACTATGGAGGGTAGTGGGGCTACCCCTACTTTCCATAGTTTACATACCGAGCATTTGCACGTACATTCAGATACGACTGCGATGTTTGGTCTTTCATTATTACACGGTATACCTATACATATCTCGGACCTCACTATCGCTCATTTCCTCACGCGCCGAAATTTAAATCTTTAAAACTCGCAAACCTATATTGGCACCAAGTTTGTTGCAAACATCCCTATATCAACGTGTTCACAATAAAACTACTTATGCTGATATAACATTTTTTCTATTATCATATAAATTAAAGTTACTGGTATCGACACACCTGTATATACCTGGCAACCCAGTAGTTCGTCCAGGTAAATAATAGACAACCCTACGAGTATGTCTGGACATTCTACATGGTTCTTATATTATTTCAGTATGAAATTTTCTTTTTATCATGATGTTGCAAATTTTCATGAAAAATCATATTTCAAAATTAATTAAAAATATTCTGTCCACGATATTTTCAGGCAACTTATTTTCAATATATTTTCCAACATGGATAATTTATTATAAAATAGGTTTTATTCTATTATCAGCTCGGTAAAGGTCGATGTAGGTTCGGATCTTAGACTAATAGTCAAAGGGCTAGGAGACATTCGGCGTTTAGTGTTGCGTCGTTGGTAGCGCTATCTTAGGACAGGTAATATAAAATTGTCACCAACGGTTCAAATTCAATATCAGTTTGAAGTCTGGTTTCTGTATGCCAAAACTGACCTTCAAGCTAAGGTTGAATTTCAATTCTCGGTCAACACGTTTATAAAACTGGCCTTAGCACCCCATATATGGAATTTGGATTGACAAATTATATCATCTAAGACCTAAGAGGTCAGGAACTAGTCATAATAGGTCTGTTGCTTTGAGTTATTGGATGGTCAGTGATAAAAACTTCAACACCTTACAAGCAAATACAAAAGAATTAATGGATATCCAATAAATAATGACCATCTTAATATTGGTCCTCTAAAATAAGTAATCGTTGAGTAAAACTTCATTAAAAATATAATAATTCAAGGTAATTAATTACATGAATTGAAAGGTTCGACATTTTATTGAGTTGAGTGTATTCAATCAAAATAAAAAGTATCCTCTAGTTACTTGAAATGTATCGAATAGTCTCCCCCTGAGTTTCAGCAACCTCCATTACAGTTTGAATCCCTTACTGGCACAGGGTTAAGCGAAGATTTTTTGCATGGGTGTCATGGCAGATAAAAGTTTGTAATTGAGTAAGTATTTTTTGTGTTTATTCATTTAGAAATATAAAATATAATGAAAAATTAATATCGAATATTCTGGAATATCGAGAGGCGTTACAGGGGGTGGTACATAAAGTTATTTTAACTTTGAGTGGAAATTCTGGGAGCATATTTCAGTTTTATACGAAGACGATGGGATTTTACCCATATTATACCTCCATTCAGTTTCAACTTAGATCTTGTTCGCGCTGCACACTGAGCATTCCCTTCTGATGCTTCTGCGAGGCTGATTTGGTTAACCTTCAAGTCCGACTATTTGTTTTTTAATTTCTAAAAGACTGTTGACTTTTTTTATATGGCAATTTTTTCTGCTACTAAAATTCGATGCACAACCCTTCTCACAAAATCCTTATGCGTGATTTCTTCGACGCTCAAGCGAAATAAAATATAAGAGTTTACATGATAATGAGCAATATCACCAAAATGAAAGAAAATATGATGCACCACCCTTTGCGGCTGAAACGATTGATTCCGAAGGTTTTTTTAATTAAATGAAATTAAGCTTAGTGAACAAATACCACCTAGGTGGTATTTGTTCACTCTAACCTGTTACACGCTCTATGCAGCAAACGAGTTAAAGAAACTTATTTCTGTGAAATACATTCTTCACATTTACATAATTATGCATATTTCTACGACCTTCGTGATGCAGTACGAAGAAGCAGGTGGTACGCTTTTAATGCTCCCGTACCGCAGCACATTTGCTATAAAATAGGTGATACGTAATTTGTACCACTGTGCTGCACTGGTAGTACAATTTGTGTGGGTACGTGACAAATATATCGTATAGTATTCAGATAACAGATCTGACAGCGCGATTTCAGTGTGCGCTAATTCATTGGGTGTCATTGGTTCTAATCGAAGTATCATGCATCTCGCATATTGTGTGCCAGATCACTCTCTACGCCAGTGCTATGTTACTTTGGTGGGCGCTCCCATATTGAGACGGTAGTGATGGATACTCGGTTTAAAGAAGGATTGAACTTTTAATGGACCTTTAAATTTTTATGGACGTCGCTGAAACTCAGGGTTACTAAGTTCGCTACACCATCAGAAATATTAATTCAAGTTCTGCTGACCATATCAGCATAGGATGAATGAAAATGATAACGTTTCTGCTAAAAACTAAATGGTCATTAAGGTCCATCAGTTCGATTAGTTCGATTTTTTCATCAAGCATTATACTTCTTATACATCCATCAATAATCATCAGCTGTTTTTCATAATCAACTTACAATTATTATCGATATCACTCTGATTTTTTTGTGATCTCAGCATGCGCATAACTGTCTGCGTGACTTAATTCTTTTCAATAGAGTTTATTCGACCAATATGTAATTACTACTAATTACTATCGATTTCAATTATTTTTTGTGCTTGACAAAATGCGGTTTCGAAACTGTTGATTGACGTTGGAACAAATCTATCCTTGATATATTAATTCTGATCAATTGAATCACACTAAATGGCCTTTTATGTTAATTTTCTGAATTTTAAGAAGGTATAATCGGTCATATCCCAATTTTGTTTGGTTTTTAGTTAATACTTCAACCTTTTTTTAATGAACAGGTATTATACGACACCACTACCAACGCTCTCCAAATGCAACACTAAATTCCTCAAATTCGATTTATATTGTCAACAGACATCGTGAGTGTCAGAAACGACTGAGACATACCTATAACACCATGTGAGTGTGCGGATATAAATGTGGTGTGTCTTGACTATGTTATGATGTCCATAGCTAGAGTGAACATACTTAAATTTCTTCGATTCGGTTAGGTTACTTGCCTGACACTCACGTTGTTGGCAATTATGAATCGACTTCAATGTTTATTAGCCCTTAAGATTAAAGAATAAATGCATGTTTTGTAATTGACTCGTGCATTGCGATTTTTTACTAAGAATTTGAGATTATTTCAATATTCAAATTTTATATCTGATAAACCTAAATTGGCAAGATTCAAATACTTGTACAGGATGCATTACGATGGATGCAGGGGACCTCAAAGATTGATTTTCTAGCAGAGGCAAGAAGGTTCATGATATAATTTCTCCTCGAAACTATTTTTATCTGAATAAGAACTCGCTTATCTTTCATATCTGAACTTTGCGGAGATTTTATTTTTTAGTGTGAACAATAGCCATCACAAATAGGTCCAAAATCTCTTTTCTTCGTGACGTTCGAACGGTTTTATGGAAGGGAGCCTTGATAACAAAAAATGAAAGATTAATTCATTTTTCTCTCAAATAAAAAATATATGGTGTTATGATAGCTGGTAAAAACATTTTTGTGCTTCAAAAACAGACAGAAGCTCCATTTCGTTAGTTATCTGCGCAATTTCATATCATTATCATTATAATATTATTCCACATTAGGATACAAAATAGAACTTCTCTTTTCGATTTAATCGATTTACATTCTGAAAGAAAAGATGGCTACTGAAGATTATGTTCTTTATTTCTACTGGAAAATCACTCCTTGATATCTTCTCATCCATTCAGAACCACCCTGTGAATTGGGTTCTCCCAAAAGAAACGAAGAACGAAGATTCGTTCATAAAACTCTCCTAGTAAATTAAAATAGAAAAAAAAGATATATCAAGATAAAATTTAAAAAAGATGGCCGATCGTAAAAAGCCAGCTTGCACTGTGTTTATTCACTATGGTACCAATTGGCTATGCCTTGGAATGAATCAAGGGTTTGAACATTATTTTCCGAATAAACAACAATACGTTTGGAATGTTTTCATTCACTTACCAATGTAATCAATTACTCTCTAATATACATATTGTCTTATATTCATTCATTCAACAAGTAATTCCTTAGCTTGATAATTCGTTTCATACATTAGTTTATAAGGGAATATAATTTGAATGGGTTCCTCTCCAGACATTCAGAGAATCATTAATTAATTCATAGTTATTGATTTCATTTTTTTTTCATGCATCCTTTCTTTGTTGATTAACATTTTTGTTGTTGTTGGTCATCATCAAATTTCGCACATTGGGAAAGGAGCGATAACGGTTGTTATCAAAATCAACGATGAATTCTGAAAAAATAGCATTCATTTGCAAATCCATATATTATGTATAATTATTAATCATCTATTCCCAACAGGATAATTGATGAGTTGATTTTCAGATTATTCATATCTTCATTCCATGTATATTTTTTATATTATTGAATCATTATTTTTTTTCTTATTTTTTCGTTCATATTTGTATTTTCCTTTCCTAATTTGGCTTTTTCAGTATTTGCATGCGCTGATCGAGTATAATATGAGAAAACACAACCAAATTTCCTATTTGGAATAAAAAATTTCATCAATAATTTCAGTAAAAGGAAAATAAATTATTTTAATATTTCAAAAAATTGGCCAATTGGAATTTGGCGAGATGATGATTTACAAAAATAAGTTCAAAAATGTTTTCTTAATAATATTCAAAAGGAGAGTGAGTTTTGCTATGGATTGTCATCTTTTCAAAACATACGTTGACTTTTCTAAGGGTTGTCCTGACCAGCTTCTCCTCTGAATAATTGATTTATTCCTCACCTTATATATGCATACAATATTCGTTGTATATTCATATATTCAAAGTTCCATAGCCGAATGATCACATCAAATATTTAACTACATATATGCAATATGGTATCTTTTCAGTCGAGGCGCGATTCTAAATATGATTTCCCTTCGAAATTTATCCTATAACTCTATTTTCATTGTCACCGGAGTATAGCGCTAGGGGAAATAAATGGAGTAAAACCTCCTTCGTTCACATTAAACTATAAGGTGGAAACCTACAAACTCTGGACAATTTCAACTCACAATATTTATTCCGTCGTGTTATTTGCACAGCCACCTACATATACTCCTTGTATTGTACGGAAATGTTTGTTCATTTCCTCCTGAAAGAGTAACCATACACGTACACTGCAAATATATTATGTAAAGGTCCCTGTTTGCAGATAATGGAATAATTTACATTCAGTTTTGAGAAAAAACACTCAGCATGTGTAAAAGGGACTGAATCTCAATACCAGTATACCTAGGTACCGTCTCTCAAAATAGAATATGTTTCACAAAAAAAATAATTGTCTCATTTGAAAAGTTGCATTTTGATGGAATGTAACACCTCTCGTTTATTTTTTCTTGGACATATAGAAAAACCACTTCTGTGTGGAAATTTTGAATTTTCTCATTAATATGTTATGGAAAACGAATAAGGCTTATCTCGGAATATAGTTGAGAATATAAGGAATACAATGGAAAATATTTAAGCACTATCCACGTCCGGTAAAGATTCATCTAGATTCATCCCATGAAAGGAAAGTTAAATGCAGATTGCATCAGTTAAACGAAGAAAGAATTCTAGAACAACTCCCCCGCTCGTGAAGGGATTTTAGAGAAGAAATGGTGGGAGGAGAGGATAATTATCGGTTTCACACATCTTTGTTCCACTCGTTGATTTGCCACCTCTAAACAATTCTTGCCAAACGTGTATATGACTCTCCTATCAAAAGTTATGAGCCTCGCAAATACAGGACTTCATTGTGAACCACACTGTAGATAAATAACACAAAATGGAAAAACTTTTTTCTCGTGTAACTTAGAATACTCTCGATTTTGTCCATATGAATTCAATGGGACAATCACGAGTTAAATTTGAAATAGATAATTACTTCATTTCTTAACACTTCATCACCTTCAGTAGATTTTGAATAACTTATTCTATGAAATACCTATATTGATGAACATATATGACTAGTTAATAAGAATGTTTTCTAACTTGTTTATTTCATGAAAGGAGGAATGAAGTATGGTATTTTGGCTGAGAACCTAGAATAGGATAGTCAAACACAGCCCTCAGGTTGAATTTTTTTATGAGAATTTCAAATAATAATAATATGTCGTCTAATCCAAAAATTAATTGTGAGTCTTGATTGGCAGGTAAGTAGCGTAAAGTAATGTATGCACTTGCGTATCTTCTTAAGCTGCGATTAAGCTTCTCTTTCTAGAGGTTTATCGATTTTGTTAGATTTTTATCCCTTATTTCTACAGATGGGCTCAACACAAAAATGTGTAAATGTAATTTCTTGAGTAAGTAAAGAAATATTCCGTGAAATATAGTCGAATAAGTCGAAAACTCGCTGTAAGTGTATTTCATCATCTCTCCATGCTCCAATTGATGGAGTCATGTGTCAGAATGTTCATATAATATCAGGACTCTTGGGAATGAAATAATTTCTTTTTAAAGTTCAGTATTGAGAATTTCGAGAACGTATATTGAAGATGAATATATACAACAATTGGTACCATGGTATTTTCACCGTATTCCCCTTCACTCTTATATACTATGAAATTTAACTGTTGCATTTTGACTGAACTGAACTCGCTTGGGATCCAATGATCGATATTTGATATTCATCTACTGCTGGCGGTAGAAATTCATAGATCTCACATTATCGATTTGTAATCAATGTAGGTATGTGAAATACTTAAATATAAGGTAGTAAAAATTCTGTAGCTCACAGGATATCTCACTCCATGTTCAGTTCAGGCAAAACAAATCCCGATGACAATATTCACTCCTCCCAATGGACTATCTCTGTGCGTTTTAAAGAACGTACATATTTCATAGCATTATAACATAATCTTAACCTTATCCTTGACAATCGTTCTAGATTATACAGCTACCTATTTTTCATATACATATTTCACAGTAATCATCAGTGTTATTAAATGTGTGCATGTTAACATTCCGACTCTTCTACAACCAAAGCAGCCTTCAACCTGTACCCTTCAACTTTTTGTGAAGAAGTAAATTCGGAAAGGAAAATGATTAAAGCGCGAGACCTAATATATTCAACCTGCATATATCTCTCATATATGTTTATGAGAAAATTTTATTCGACTAATGAGCGCAGGTGTGAATTATAACCATGTCAACGAAGCTGGTTTGTAACGCATGCGTATTCACTCTTGGGTAAGTATATAAAAATAATAATACTCTTTGTAAAAAGTTGGAGAGATATTTTCACCGAAATCCTTTCCACCGAATTTTTCCGACCCAAAAAAATACTGTCGCTATCAATCGCTCGCTACTTATTCTATTTTTCTACAGAGGTTGTGCTACTTGCTCAATGCAATATCTGGAAAATCTGAAATATGAATGCACCGCATCATTTTTCTGATTTTCCGTTGAAATCTTTCAATACTTTCCATTTATCCCTGGATGGATAAGTCTCCATATCCTCTGAAATAAGTGTTCAATATTGTCATTGTAAATAATAACCTATAATATTTCAACATGTCTGTGAATTTACTATTGAAGATGATCTGAATACAATACAACTTATTCTTATTATTTATTCACATTTTTTTTGTAATGATGAATAAAAAATGTAAAAGTTGGAATGGTTAAAGAAAATTATAAAACAAGGTTTCTTGTGTCAAATAGACATGAATTAGTTTCTGTTTTCCAGTGTATAAAAAATTAATAAGAATATGTAATTCTAAATGCAAGGACTGTGACAAAGACTGTATAACTATTGAAACCCTAATTATTCGCATTCATTCTTGCTTCAAGTTTTCTTGGTTTATATTCACTAACTAGTACTTCATAGGATCATTTTATTCATATAGAAGAGTTGGTTTATTCTTGAATGCCTTGTGCATTGTATAGTTTCAAATATTTTTCATGGTTGAAATGGTGGACAATCATATATGCTCTGGAATGGATGTTTATGCTGAATATTGAATGAAATATGGTGAATTGTTGGACTGAGAATTTCAAATTTCTATCAATAATTAAATAAATTAAGGAATTAAAGCACTGCAATAATGTTGGAATAATTCCAGTTCGAGTTGTAAATAACAAGATTCATGTATTTTTTCTTAAAATGTTAAAGTAGGTATTTTCAATTTGTATTTGAGATCATCTTTCTTTTCAATTTTGGAAACTTTTTCTACCTTTTCTCTATTCGGCAATCTCCTGCACAACTATAATTTTTCAAAACTATAATGGAATGTCAATACACTAAATGTAAAGATGAACTAATAAGATACAAGTTTACGACTGTTCATATCAATACCCATTACTCAATATTTGTGAAATTGAAGATTTTATTAATTATAATCGATGTATATATGATTTAGAACAGTCTATCAGACAGTTCGACTTATTGGGTGTGTTTAATGATGAAAGTGGTTATATAAATCAAATTGACAAGCAAGTACAAATCAGATCAAAAGTTAAGTTGTTGTGAGATGAAACTAAAGGCTAAATATATATGTACATTTTCGAAGCAGAATCTCTATTATTAGCCATATTTTCATCAAAAAATTGGAGTTTAAATATCAAGTTGAGTACCACAATAATTTTCGATTTCGATGAAATAAGGAATAAATAAAATGTGATATGTTTCGTCAGTTGTTTTATTCTTTCGCTCAATGAGTACCCAGGCTAATAAGCCAATTTTGTATCAGTCAATACACAACGATACTGCTGAAAACTAAATGTTTACCAAAACCCATCCTGACCGTAGAAATGTATTTCAATTTTTATAGCGCTGTTTTCTGCTCTCTATAAATACAGGTACAAAAATGGTTTTTAACTGAATTACGTGACTAACAACAACAAAAAGATTGGTAAATAAAAGAGTAAACATTGAACAACGAATTTATTTCAATTTGCATTCTAACAAGAACTCAAAACAAAAATTTTAAAATTTCGAAAATTCAATACAGGGAACAACAATTCCCTCACAAAACAAACATCATAAACTCATATATTTATAAAAGAAACATTCAATAGAAAAATACAAAGTTTATCTATATATCTTCAAGGAATATCAGAAGAAATGCGTTTAATTATAGTTATATAATATATTCAATTGATTGAATATTTAAAATATAAGTGAACATACAATAAAATTGATTCATATTCAAAATGCAGCATGCCTTGATAAAAATTGGAATGAAGTATAAAAATGTTTATGTTTATATCCTTCAATATTTAAATAATCATTTAGTTACGTGTATATAGGAATGATCATTTATAGCTTGATATTGGATTATATAACTGAGAATAACATCGTGAGATCTGGAATGTTGATACAAAATAAGTCAAGTGGAAAAATTTGCTTTCACGAATTTAGGTTCTTCACAATTTTCATAACAATGGCCTGAAATTCTTTCAAATATCAGTCGATTTGTTCGAATCCATTAATTTAAAACATTATGTATGTTCTCGAGAAAATGATACCACTAAGTCAATAGCAATTACATCATTCAACTGTTACACTCTTAGCTAAATTTCTTGGACAGTCAACATTGCATCCTCTCAAAACAGCTGTATGGAAACTGAGCAGTTGCATAGGAATAACAGTCAAAATACCTTGTAGGCAGTCAACAGTTCTAGGAACTTGTAGACACTTGTATCCAAAGGTCATAGTCTCTTCATCTCCTTCTTCACAAATAAGAATTGGTCGTCCTTCTCGAGCTGTAACCTGCAATGTAAATTAAGTTTTAAAATCTGATCAAATTCTGCAAACTAATAAACAAAAATAGTAAAATAAAACACTAAAATCAGTATTTACCTGCTGCAGAGCATTCATGCATTTATTATAGACTGGATCTCTGGTAACGATCATCATGACTGGCATGGTTTCGTCTATGAGAGCAAGAGGTCCATGTTTCAATTCACCAGCCATTATTCCTTCACTATGCATATAGGTCAATTCTTTCACTTTCTGGAATAAACAAAATGCAATGACAATAAAAAAAGTATTGACAGCTAATCACCACAGCATTCAATGACGTGACAAAAAAAAGTATAAATAACTTTGTACAACACAAATAGATAAGACCGAAATATTGCTTACCAAAGCTCCTTCCAAACATGTCGCAAAATTATAACCTCTTCCCATGATAAGCAAAGATTTTTTCTTATACAAATCTTCAGCAATGTTTTTCACTTGATTGTCCAATTTCAGGACAGCTCTTATTTGATCCTGGAGATTCTTCAAGCCCTCTATAATCTATGAAAAATAAGATTATAAGTAAAGTATAAATAGTTAGGTGAAATAATTCCTAATAGACCACGGCCAATAAGCCCGGAAGACTCTCTTAATGTCAATAAGTAAAGTATGTTACAACAGTGTTGAGTGTTAGCTAAATCATAAGGAGAATGTTTGCAAAGTGTATAAAACCTTGCAAACCTTATTCATGTACATGTTCGTTGGGTACGAGCTATCAAAAATTTAACAAAGCTTAAGCATCAAACTGCTCATTACATAACCTACCTCCTGTCTTCTTCTCTGAAGGGATAAACGGTCTTCACTCATGACCAGTGCGAACATAATCAGAGCAATGAATTGACTAGTATAAGCCTTAGTTGAGGCCACACCAATTTCTGGACCAGCATTGATATGAACTCCACAGTGCGATTCTCTACAGATTGAACTACCAACTGTGTTTGTGATACCGACTATCAGAGCTCCTTTATTTTTGCAGTATCGAAGTGCCATCAAAGTATCAGCAGTTTCCCCTAAAATTATCATTGTTGAATAGAATAAATACAAGAAAACTAGCTCTCGCAATCATCAGCTATCAGAATTGAGTTGGACAAGTAGGTATGAAAATAGGTTTGTGAAAACCGATTTGAGTGAAACTAAGACAATGTTCCAAACTTCCAACACCTATCTGTAATTTTCATTTCATTAGAAGCAATCTATTTCATCGAAAAATATAAATCAACACTGGCCTTGAACAAGAAATATTACATTATAACATGACGAAACTAAAAATAATGTTGTTTAACATCCATTCAAAGGCTTACACTCGTTTGTTAATTGTGATCAATTCTGGCAGGAGAAAGTATTGCATTACACAAACTGTATTATTACTGATTGTCATTCAACATTACCAACACCTGATACTACCTCCCATTTGTCCTTCCAACTCTAGCATCAATTGCTCAGTATAAATACTATTAAACTTACCAGATTGAGAGATAAAGAAGCATACATCATCCCTAAATACGGGTGTCAATCTATCCAAAAAGTCACTTGCTAATTCCACCATAACAGGAAGCTCAGTGAGTTCTTCCAGAATTTGTCTAGTTGCTATTGCGCTATGGTAACTGGTACCACATCCGATAAGCATAAGTCTTCTGCAGCGTTTAATTTCTGGGACATATTCTTTAATGCCTCCCAAAGTGACACACTGAAATACACAATTTGATAATGGCATATAAAAGTCCATATGAGGATTATTATATTTTGCAAAACATTTCCTTTCTATTTGGTTTGAAGAACTAAAGAGTTAAACTGTAGCCTGTATTTGAATAAAGTTGATATGTTTTTTCCTTGTAATGTTCAATTAGAACATACGAAGTAAGTTTTTCAGAGAAAATCTTTATTCAAATTATATTTGACATTAAATGTCAAATGTTTTTGAATATTTATTCTTGAAAACCAACTTGGAATCTAGACAATGGTCTTTTATACTTAAAGAATGACCTTACCCCTGTCTCAAAATTCAATCTTCCTCTCATTGTGTTCACCACGGATTCTGGTTGTTCAAAAATTTCCTTCTGCATGAAATAATCGTAGTTGCCCTTCATTATCTGCTGCAATTCCATTTTTAGCGTTGTTATTTCACGAGACTGAGATTCCTCTCCCTGCCGCCTAAGTCTGTGAATGCTCAAAAGTCCATTTCTCACTGCTGCTACATCGTCATCCTAAAATTTTGAAGAGTTAGGTACTATGAAAATAAATTGGACAAGAAACTAACTCATAACTTAATAATATCTTATTCATATATATAATCCTAAGAATACTTAAGTGTTCTAAATATGAATCATTGTACATATATACAGGATTTTCAAAAATTCATTCGACAAAATTCAGGAGGTGAATAATAATAATAATAATAATAAGCTTTATATTGAATGACATCCACATATAGCATCATAAGTCATGTGCCACACCTAAACATCAAACAAACCAGCGTCAAATATTACATTTCGGTTAGCCCTATTTCTTACACATTAGAAAAAAAAAGTTTTCAACAAAATCAACTTTCAATTTCACATATTGAAAAATTCCTTCAAGTTGTATGGTTCTCTTTCAATTAAAAGAGTATTCATTCTGTTGATAAATGGCTTACTATTCCTGATTTCTGTAATCTCATTCAGGAGTTTATCAAATAGTTTCATGAAGGATTTTTTCCGTAAGAGTTAGACGGTGTACTGCTAAAACGAAATCAAGAGATCTGGTATCATAATACGATATAACGTTACTCTCTGTAAAGCTTTCCTTGTTTTACTTAAGAAAGTTAAGCAGTCAAGTATGTACAGACCAAAAACCGTTAAAATATTTTTTCCTTGAACAAGCCTCGGCACGATGTTCTTGAAGGTTCCTTAAATATTATTCTCATTACTCGTATCTGGACAATGAAAACATCTTCCAGGTTATATTTCATTCCCAAAAACAAAATCAGTTGTATTCAATATCAGTTCATTTTTGGAAAACCATCTTTTGCTCTTATGAAAAATCTGTACCAACTCTTATTAATTCATCTTTTCCAGATGCACCCAAATTAGTATCGTCTGCGAAATTTACGATATTCTCTCCAACATTTCGTATTATGCTACATAGGTCATTGATACAAACTGATAAAAAGTTTGTATTTACTTTTCATTCTTGAATAAATGAATTGAGAAATTATTAATTCCTATGTTTTCCACATAGCGATCTTATAACTTCTTTCCCTTTCTTACCTCAAAATAAATTACCCTGTTGGTGTGTTCAATGATGGCGGATGCATCAGAAGCGAAAAAGTATTCAACTTGCTTGTCTTCCAACAGCTCAAATTCTGTAGTGGAATCACATCTTGGCAGAACTTCGATGTCGCCATTACTTCTTGCATGAATACGATGATCTACAAATTTCAGGTTAGTCATTTTCATTGCAGTTTAGCATCGATGTTTCCCAGAAGGGGATAGCCTCAACCTTTAGGGATAACATGGCAATCGGTGAAAAATTATTGAACGAATTAGTCACATTGCCGAGAAACAGAAAAAGTGATTTTTATGGTGAATAAGAGTCTAGAATCTCATTTCTTCTAATTAAATAATTCAGTTCATTCGAGATACTGCTACTAGAGATAATTTTTGTCTTCAGATAATGAAATTCTGATACATACAGTGAGCAAATGAATTAATTTTTGGGCAATAATAACGTTCGTTAGAATATTTTGGAAAGGAATCGAAATTCACGTTTGCAATGAAAATAAACTTTTACTAAAGAGATGATCCCCTGCGAATTGATTTTATATATGTATATATAATAATTCGGTTCTCACAATCTGCGAACAATTTGGCTAATGTTTACTACAAAAGACGAAGTATAAAATAATAAAAATCGCATAATTCTGTTTCGATTCAACATTAAACAACTTTGCACCAACACCTATAATGTCTGGAATTATATCAAGACTGTTAGATAACTGAAAATGCATGTAGTGGGATTAGTGATGTATACTTACCAGCTTTCAAAACCAATGAAATCTCCGTCACCAGATGGTAAAAAGCACAAAAAGTCTAGAAAGTACATAGCATGAAGCAAAAATAGAGTGATTGAGAAAAAGTAGGTACTACCTGGATGGATTGTCTCAGAGTCTCCTGCATACGCCACAAACAAACACAAACATTAAAAAAATATATATATGTAAACATAATAAAAAGCGTGAAACCAATCCCCAGAGAAAAGTTCTAGAAGAAACTAATATGATCTTTCATCACAGAATATTTCATGCTATTTTTCTACCAATATCACCCTACTAAGTTTCCATAAAAATATTAAGAAAATAAAGTTCATACTTGAAGGTTTTAGAAATTATGAAACTTCATTTAGTTTTTCAATTGCAAAAAAAACACCAATGTACAATTTTTCACTTTCTCTGGGAATAGTTCTTTATGATATGCAAATAAAACAAAAATTGTGATATAATTATCAGTATAACAAATGGATACATTAAATGAAGATAATAATGATAGCAACCAATAATCGGCGGAACGAAAGCAGTTTGAATATCGATGAGTTTCAAAATACACCACACAGAAAGAGAAAACCAATGATTGAAAGCATAATGAGAACCAATAAGTTTTTTTATGAATCTTATTACATTAAACAAGTTCCTTTGTTTTTACCATAGAGATAGTATCTATACTATACTATAGACATAGTATCTATACTATCTCTATGGTTTTTACCATGATTTACAATGACAGATGAGTACTTGTTCCAAGAGGTTTCTTTAGGCAGAATGAGTAGGTACTGTTCGACTTTTAATACAGATTTCAATGTTCAAAATTTTACCGAATCTTTTGAGTTTCATTCAAACCTGGAATTATATTATTATTTCATCAAATTAAGAAAAATAAGTGTAATATTCTGGATAGCAATCAAAAATCCATGTATTCATTTTAAAAAATTATTGGATTCTCAAAATTTAATGTACAGATAAAGAAAAAATTAGTATATACCTTCAGATAAACGTCTCGTTGGTTCATCTGGAAGTGCAGACATCAGGAAAAGGTGAAAACAAGAATGATAAAGACAATTGTTAAAAATGGATACCCATTGAGTTATATGTAAATTGAGGATATAAACCAATGAAATAAAGAGAGAGAAAAGAAGAATGAAAGGAAAATTCGTAATGTTTTCAAAGTAGATCACTGAGATAATATGAAATTCGTTTGCACCTCGAAATCTCTATATACAAAAAAGTTGACCGTTCAGTATATAAAATAGGTTTAATATGATTTGAGGTCAGTTTCCTTCTACCTGTTCATGACATGCAATCTTGGTTCGAAAAAAAAAGGTTTTTTATACTAAACTTTGCCAATTTGGAATTAGTTATATCAAATATCTTGAAATAGAAAGTGAATCTGAATTCTTGAACAATTATTTCAGAATGAACACCTGGAATGGGTTGAAAACAGTATTTTTAAATATATATATATTCTTATATATATTGTGTATGTGTTAGTAAAAAATTATGAAACGATACCCCTGTTATTAAAAATTCAAGCAATATAGGCATTAGAGAATTAAACGAAAAAAGCAACAAAAGTTAGTAAAATATAGAGTGTCATTAACTTAGAGCTAATTATAGAAAGAAACCTGTCGTAGTCTTTGATATGACTAAGTTAATATTTCAGTAGTTCCATTTGAATTCTTGAAAACTAATAAACTAATAAAATTTGATAAATTTCAGTATTTGAGTTCTTTCACTTCCGGAATGTGAAAATGTTTGCAATTTCCTAATAAACATCAACCAATATGTGATCTGAAATTCATAAAATGAATTTCATATCAGAAAGGTAGGCTACTCAACTACATAATATATAGGGTGAGTCAATAGTGCTCGATCCGTCAATACTTTTTGAAAATTTTGTGCAAAGTAAGTTTTCTCGTTAAAACAATTCTAACCATGAAATTTATCAAAAAAAGTGGCCTACATCAAAAAGTAATACAGATAAATGATGACAAGTGGGGAATTTCATAGAGATTATGCGTTTTTTATAAAAATTGAGCATTCCCTATTGGAATAGCAGGGTGGTATTATGTTTCACCAATTTCAGACCACCCTGTAGAGTCAAGAATATTTAAAGCTTATGAGAGGATACAGTCAATTCTGTCAAAATTTGATTCATTCTCATGGCACAAAATTTCTAAGAGTTATCGGCCATCTGAGCACTTTTTACTTATCCTGTATGTAACTATACAACATCAAAACTATTCAACTACTATTTTCTACTGCCTCAATTTCTACCTATCTAATCATCGCCACTATGAGCAAAATAATATACTGAAATTCCTACATAGCTACATACCTTTTCCATAGGAAATTGGAACGTGATCGGTGGCCCATCTTGACTTTGTTTTTATACCAACTAGTAAGGGTGAACCTCGTCTGGTTGCAACTGTCTCTCCAGGGAAGTACTTGGACTTGAAGCAAAGGGCAAATGCACCTTCCTAGAAACCAAAAACCAAGTCTTACATTGCCATTCATATACAGTGGAACTTCCCTACAGCGAACGTCTCTACAACGAATTTCTCTGTACAACGAATTTTGTATCTGTCATTGCACCTTGAATCCAAATACCCTGTTAAAAACACCCTTTAAAACGAAGTGAATTCTCTCTATAACGAATTATTCCAAGAAAATCACTCTCTAAATGCGTATTGGTAAGAAGGTTTTTCCCAGAGTATACTCAGGGATGGTTTTTTCCGTAATTCTGTCGGATGTAGGTAATAAATCCCGATCATAAACTAAACCCTCACGGCGGACGGAGAGTTCCTTCTGAAACAGGAGGCTATACAGATTGTTCAGTTCTCAGTTTCGCTCTGATCGTTAATGAAAAAAGTAGTGCGAAAATGTCTAGAAGGAAGTGCTTAAGTTAATTATGTATAATGTATTCGAATAAAAAAAAATGCAAGTGAACGTTGCTTTTTTTGACACTTTGACACAATAAAAAAAAATTTCTGCATAACGAAATTTCTGTATAATGAAATTTTTTTGCGGATTTAGCGTATTCGTTATAGGGAAGTTCCACTGTAATACCAGAATAAAGGTTACAAATAACTGATCGGAAACATTAAGGCATTCCTCTATTCAACAAATTTCCATTGACATGGCGAAAACTTAGAGCGAACTGTTTGAAGAGGTAATTGAAAAATCATCAAATAGAGAACCCTGCATATAGTTTGATGGAATTCAGAATTCATTGATTTGTTGATTTATAGGTGTAGGTTCCTATATTGTATTTTTCTACCCCTCCAATAGAAAGTGACGAAATTCGCACATATCACCAACTATGTAAGTGTCTATTTTAAGAACTATCCGATTTACTTTACCGTAAACAGAACGCACGCTCAACAGCCAATACGGTGAAATCTGTAAAGTGAACCTCACGGAGAATAACCAACAAGATAGGGCCTTCAGTCGTTACCACTCAAACGAATATCAGCAATAACTATTTTTTGACGTTTCGTAATTGTATCGCGAATTGTTACCAGTTTCTGGATCATTTGAAGGTAAATCTCTCATAACGAATAATAATTGTCTAGTAGCAACGAAGATGAACTAAAGGACAGAATTCACCGTCACTTCAAGGACCTCATTGCTGACTCCCAACCATTAAGAAGGTTGATGGATTCCTTAGAAAAAAATAGAATTGTGTATTCTTGAAAACGGAGGACATTTTGAACACCTACTCTGATTTGATTCTATTTCATGTTATAACCTTCTTCTTTTTATTTTTTGTTCAATTAATACATCCATCATTACATTACCAGCATCGATTATTACTTCATAATTTTCAAATCAAAGTATTCCAAAAACGGTGTACAGTATCGATTTCATCAAGAGTAAATTTTAGGTTCAAAATTAAATGATGTTCAATATCGCTCAAAATTCAGTTTAATAAATTTAATATCAAAAAAGTTATGTTCGAGACAGCTTGGTACGAACCGTGTAACTAGCGCCCTCTATGAGAGTCAGACATGTATCAGCTTCCAAAACATATTCGTATAAAATTTCATGACTTTGTTGCCAGTAGTTTCGGCAAAATCGTAAAAAATGTGTATATTTTCTTCTTTTTCAAAGCCCTGTATCTTGAATGCGGATGGCGTTACGAAAATTTTTTACTGAACATAGCCCTATTATTTTTCAGTTTTATATCTATCCTAGAGAGGGGGCACCTTTTTTGAAACACCCTGTACATGATAGTTTACAAAGGTTTAACGAAACTCACCAGTTGCTGAATTGTTTGCTCCACCAATTCCTTGAATGAGTAGTTAGGATGTTTCTCATAGAAGTGATGGATCAATTTGGCTATAACCTCTGTGTCCGTTTCGCTTTCAAAGTTGTACCCCTTCTTCTCGAGGAATACCTTCACCTCCTTGTAGTTCGTCAATATTCCGTTGTGGACAACCACGAAACCATGTCCCTTGTCCGATCTTTGAGGGTGGGCGTTGGTTGCGTTCGGTACACCATGAGTGGCCCAACGTGTGTGCGCTATTCCGCAGTGAATTTCGCTTATTTCGTCTATGTCGAATTCGTTGGAGCCTAAATGGAAAAAACATTGATAATTCAAAATCAATTCATAATGCAGAGTGTTTGAAATGATGTGGTCAGGCGGATATCCACAATTACAGCATCTTGACCTCATGAGACAGAGGATGCGAACTGCTCAAGAGAGAATCCAGTGGAGCAGTTTGATGAAAGCTTATGTCCAGCATTGGACACAACGCCAGGCTAGGTGATGGCCTGAATCAGCCAGCGAACTCCTGTAGTCACAGCATTAAAACCATTCATTGTGACTCAACATGTTTCATGTAACAGAGTCATATATGTATCTGTTATAATAATCACTGCTTCCATAAATATGTCTTTCATTTTCGATAATGCATAAAATTTAGAGAGATGTCCAGAATAAGAGCACCTCGTCCTGATGAGACACTGGATGAGGACACCTCAAGAGAGAATCAAGTGGAACAGTTCAATGGAAGCCTAGCAGTGGACTCAGCACCAGGCTAGTTGATGACCTGAATCACCCAACGAGATTTTGCAATCACAGCATACAGACAATGCATTGTGACTCAACATGTTTCATGTAATAAAGACTGTAAAATTAGATCCTTTAGGGCCATGTGCACCAATTAACCTTAAAATGATTACTCAACTGAGCGTCCCTTGAAGTTGAGGATCGCTTAAATTCATTGACAATTGCACGACTTCACCCTAGTTCCATAAAGCCATTCATTGGTTGGCCGGCCACAGATGACAGTTGTCATTTCCTTAACCTAACTTTACTGTCATTTCGACGATTTCATTCATCAGTCAACGTTAGATTGGCTTGTTGAAATTCCAATTTTTTTGGTTCATCAATGGAAGATGATTTCCCTTCTTTAATCTGTAGCTATCTTCGTACATATGAAGTTGCGAAAAATTATCGCTTGGTTGGCCGAACCTGGTTTGAACAACTCTTTCTACTCAGAGAAAATTATTTATTGAAGGACTAAGAATACTCTAGTCGGTGTTCTATTCATGCCAATAAATGCAAGGCAGTCTGTTTTTCAAACGCAAGCTTTGGGAAAAAAGCAGCTTATCCAATTCATTAAAAAATGAATGTCTTCCATATATTCTACTACTTTCAAGTCGTCATTCGTCATGTACCGAGTCTGTTTCCAATTATTATAATGAATCCACCATCAAAATTATTCATTATTAGACGAAGTCAATAGAAAACAACAAATGTTCTGCAGTCAGTTTGTCAGTTTGACAAATTATTTCAGGTTGGAATCCCACCCTCACATATTTTAGTGGTCATTAGAGGAGCACTTATGTTTGAGGTTAGTTTCAGCCATCAAAATATCACTCAAACAGCTTTTGCAACGTAATTTAATTTAACGGTTAATTGTAAGGTAAGCTTAACATTAAGTGAGTTTAGTGCAAACCGCCTTAGCCATATAGGTACTTATGGCTATTCTGATAATGACCGCCTCTATAAATCTTTTTTTCATTTTCGATAATGGATGAAATTTAGAGAGAAGAAAGAATAACAGCACAATTACTCACGATTTTTAATTTCTTCTTCCAGTTGCTTCACTTTTCCAGATTTCTTGATTACTGCTATGAGGTTTTCATAATTACAATCAATGGCCACTCCTGAAAAAACAAGAAAGGATTATTTCTTTTCATTGGAATCATGATTGAAATGAAAAAAAAGTATTCCTTATTATTAAATTCTTTATGTTGAATCCTCGCATCATAATAAGACGATCGATTCAATGCAAGAAAAAAATAGAATAATACGAAACACAAGGCAGAATAAAAATATCGATAAGAATCACAACATAGGACGAAAACAGGGTGACAAAAAGGAACATGAGAAAGAAAAGATGAAAAAAGGAACAGAAGAGGGTACGAAATAAGAGAAAGAAAGTCGACAAAATGAACAAAACGTAGAGAAGAAAAATGACAGACGCCTCCATAACAAGAAACTGCCAAAAGACCACATTGAACTGAAGATAATGTCAAGACGGTAATACTCGAGGACACTGGATCCTAGATATGAACCTGTATTGAACTAACTAAAAAATCACTGCAGTGAAAATTGAGAAGCAAAATTGAATAAATTCAAGCGGAATGACCGACCACTTCGAAAAATCTATAAAGTTTCGAAAAGCGAAATGAGCAGTAAACCAACTTCGAACAAAGTCGGCAACACATAAGGTGGAAGGTGAGATTTTTTCAGAAATCCTGAATGAACTTGTGAATCAAACTAAGCCGAAACAATCAAATTTCCAATAGAAGTCGATGAACACACCCAGAAAAAAACGCGAATAAGACATTAACAATTAACACAAAAGAGCAAAAGGAATATTAAATAAGTGCCTAGAAGTAATGTTGGAAAAGATATCCTAGCAAATGCAAGGTGGCAGAAATAATAAGCATAGCAACCTAACAAATCCGATAACAGAATCAGATAATTATGGACCAAATGTCCATCGACAGACCTAAGCAAAATTGCAGAACACAAATTTGGACAAGTACACAGAATGGGACTCAACTAGCAAGAATTACGAAAGAAGCAATAATTCACAGAAAATCAAAGCGAAATAGTACACAGCATACTAGAGGTAATGATCTATGACCCATAGAAAAGAAAAAAGTGAAAGAACCATGATGAGTAAGAACCCTTCATTAAACTCGTAAAGAGAAAGAAGACACGGTGAGTACTAAAAACAACAACGATTCTAGTCTACAAATTCATAGAAATATTATCGGTGCGTAGAAAACGAATCAGTGGAAATAAATAGCATTTGAAACAATTGCAGTGTAAATAAAAATTGTAAATATGAAAAAGTTATTTCAAAGAGATAAGGTTCTTAGTAATTGACAGAGTTAAATTGAACCTGAACATAACAATAGGATGCATCGATCGGTGTCGGTTAAAAAAATTAGCGACGACAAGTTACGAAATTCTGAACGAGTATTATTATGGCTTGTTTCTTTCAATTCAGAATCAGCCTTCGACTCGAATTTCATTGCACTGGAAATTAATGTTTTTATACAATTTTTTTTAATACAAATGCACCGTTAATGACAACATGGAAAATCTCTAAATAGATTGTGCATTCTGGGTACATCATGGTATTTACCGTTTCGGGATTATCCAGATAAGATTGACGAGACGAAAATTAATGACAATTTCCACTAATATCAAGTTTCAAAGATCATATTGGGAAATTCGATGAATGGATGTTGATAAGGAGAAAAATACTCATCTGCAAATTAATTTTTATTCACTACCGATATTTCAGGTTGGAATTTTCTCGAAATGCAGGAAATATGCAGTTAAGTCAGGATAATATTCCGAATGAAATAAAGATAAGCTTTGGACGTCAGCATATTCAACAGATATTTGAGTACTGAAAAAAATTAATAAAGACTATCGTTTTGCAAAATAAAAACAACCGTCATTCCATACCATTTCCGTTGAATAACTAATAATCGAGTTTGAAGTTTCTGGCCCTTGCGTCTTGTAAAACCAATTTTCAACGATTTTTGTGGAGATCGTTTTGACAACTTACTGCTCATATAGGGTTGGACGAGTGCACAAATGCATAAAGGGCATTGGCAAAACAGGAAAAATTCTAAAAAAATGCAAAATGTGCTCTCACAAAAACAAATTAACACATAATCAGACTTCGTCCAAATCGAATTCCTAATAGAATAAATGGTAATAAAGAACAACTACAAAATAGGCAAATACAAAGCAGGTTATCCGCATAAGAACATGAACACATACACGAAAAGACCTACATGAAAATATACTGGTCCACAAGAGTTAGGGATATCGGATTCAATCGTTTTGAAAAATGTGTAATCTTCGAGAAAATCGCTGTAAAATCATTTAAAACAACTTGAATCGATCCAATAAAAAGCAGTATAAGACATTTCGTCAATCTGGTCACCTTTTTTTTTGAAGTTTGGTTCTTTGCATATGCTTCAGTAATGTTCTCATTTTGAAATTGAGTCAGTTAATCAACGGCTTCGATTTGAAAGGTTTTCTGAAAATGCCAAGACGTAAATTAACAAAGGCTGAGGCTAATAGGGCTATCGGAATGATACAGGGTGGCCTAACTCAGGCTGTTGTAACAGAAAAGCTCCAAGTCAGCCAAAGTGTGATATCTCGGAATATGAACAATCCCACGCCACGCATACCCCGTACTCGTCGATATGTCCAAGAAGTCCATCCATTCCGAGGGGGTATATGTTTCAACGGGCGCACAGATCTACACATTTGTTCTGGGAATATGACCGCCTTACACTATAGGGAATGTCATTGACAATGTTTTGCCAACATTTCACGCTACTATTGGTGAAACTTTTCAATTTCTAGACGATAACGCTAGACCGCACCGTGCTGTCATAGTTGAGAATGCGCGCGAGAAGCTTGGTATTCCACATTTACCAATACCTCCGCACTCAACACTCACCAGATTTGAATTGCATAGAACATGCATTGGATATGCTCCAAAGAAGATTAGATAATCATCAACCTACCCCAGAATCCTTAAATGATCTGAGAGAGCTTCTGCCCCGTTTATGGAACCAAAATCCTCAAGAAATGTTCAACAACCTTGTGTGTTGTATGCAAAGAAGATGTCAAGCTGTTATTGATGCCCGTTGAGGCCATACATTGTATTGATAGCCTTAAAATGCTTGAATTCTCTGGGAATGAAATTTCGTTATTCTACTCGATTTTTTTTAACCACCCTGTTTACGCTGCAGACCTACAGGCTAAAATAAATTTTATTTCCTGCAATTTGAAATCATATTAATTTGAATTTTCATGACAAAATCTCATTTAAAAATTTTTTTTTGCAATTTAAGTCAATATCCCTAATTCATTTGGAGCAGTTTATATCTCCAACGGTTGCAAAAATACCTTTAGGAAACAGCAAATTTGGGATGCATTGTTGTACTTATAGCTTATTGGAAAATATCGCAATATAAGATAAAGAGTTGAGAATGTAATGAACTTATTTGTGGGAACTAAAATTTATCAACCACCACCGTACTCGGGCCAGGTGCAAAATATATATCTGTGATAAACTTTCGTTGGTCCTTTTCGACAGCATGCAATATAAATTACATCTGCAGATTAAAAGAAGGTGTTGAACCCGAAATCCATTTCGAAAGTTGTCACTTTTTAATAACAACGTACCTGCTGAGTCATAACCACGATACTCCAACCTCTTCAGGCCATTGACCAACAGTTCCAAGATCTCGCTCCTCTTTTTGGGGGTCAGATAGTTCAAGTATGCGAAAATTCCTGAAAAAACACAAGGATGATTAGTTTGGTGCCATCTTCGAGTCAACTACATACTAATTGGAAATGTTAAGATTTGCTGGTAATTATTCATTCATTTATAATAATATGCGGCCACTTATTCAGATTATAGGGTGTAGAGTTTGTAAAGTAAAGATTTGTGAAGTTAAAGCATGTATTGTAGATTCTACATGAGATCTGATAACTTTTTGACAATGTGAGCCTTAAGGTTCCTCCGCTTTGGCAACATTTCACATAAAAATGTTTTTGGTTGATAGTTGTTCATGATATTATAATTTTATTTTAATAATTTTTTTAATAAAAAATAGATATAATATATTTTAATAATTGATAGATAATACCTTCGATTTCATCCCGTAATTTAAAATTGGGGGTTAGTTACTCAAAATTCTGAAATATCTATTTCATTATCCATAACTAGCAATTTGCCACAAAATTTGAGAAATTCCCATACAAACTTATACATCCGCTGGTTTGAAGAGTTGGGGTGTGAAAATTTCAAGTTTTAGAAGTTTACCGTTATTTGTGTACTAAAACTAGCTTACAGTAGTACCCTTAATCTAGTGGAAAATATAGCCAATGTCACTCAGGAATAATGTATCATTCTAAGGGTGAAAAAAAATTCTGAAAACGGTCCAGTAGTTTTTGAGGTAATTCGTGTCAAACATATAAAATAACAAAAATTTCCTCTAAAATAGCAAGAGGAAACACGTCTAATTTGGAAATGATGAATTTATATGTGAAATTTTGCGTTTCCGATTCAAGTTCGAAGTTATTATAATCCACCGTAGTTTGTGAGAGTTTATAACTGAAGTAAAAATTGACTTCAACAATCAAGATGAAGTAAACTATCAAAACTTGAATAAACAGATCGATCGAGGTGAGGAGGCTTAATAGCTGTATCTTTTCTAAAATAAAAACGGTTTTATCGCATATTGCAATAGGTATTGTTCGCAATTTGGAAACGTAAATATTTCCAGATAAAAAGTGATTCATCGAAATCAAATTACTATCAAATTTTTTAATCGTCTCAAACAAACCTTAATGATATCATCCTCTCGGAGATATAGTGAAACACGTCGTTAACTTTATCTTACCGTGAAATCTTTTTGATCTAAAAAAATTCAACCTTCACTTTGTTGTAATGGTCTGGGTCATATCACACATATTTAGGAGAATTTACCTGATCGAGTACGATAATGAAAAATATCAATTAGGAAAGGAGAAGTGAATATCCAAAGGCCTTCGGCAAGAGCTAGCAAGCTCTGTTTGAAGGAGGTGAGCTTTCTATAAGGTCAACATCGTCTAGCATTCTTTTGAAAATTCGTCCCATTCATAATGATCACATAATTACAGAATGGTTGATTTTGGATATTCCTTGCTTGACTTCAGAAAAACTGGTGATGTAAAAAAAAATAATAAAACTGTGGCCCGATTTTCGAATATCTATTAGAAATTGTTGAAAAATTTTCAGTTATCAATTGAAATTCATTCTGGAACATGATGCACTAAATTGGAAAAAACTGCGGACTTACAATAACTTTAAACAGTAAAAGGTCATGAACAGACGGAATCACATTCAATAAATTTGGTTGTTCCAATCAGAATTAAATTTTTTCCAGCCATAAGTATAATGATGATTAAGAACATCCAAGAAATCATCAAGAGCAACCAAATTTATTGAATGTGATTCCGTATCTTTCTGGACTTCAGGAAAAACAATTTTACAATAACAAGATCTATAAAAGAGAAACAAAAATAAAAAAATTGGTTTCACAACTTTTCGTGTATTTATGTGAAAATTATTGTATTATTCAATAGAGGGAAAGTATAAAAAAATGAAAATGAGTAGATTGCAGATTGCGAATCGTGTATTTTATTGGATTAAAATAATGATCTGTCAAATAATTCAGTAGGAGTATATCATATTTAAATTAGTTTAATTGTCTTTGTGTTGAAAAAATTGAAAAACTATTCTCGAGAATTTACGATTTGGTCTGATGGAATACGTCTGATAAAGATTTCGTAAGGTTATACCTGTTTTGAATGTTCGAAGTTTTATTGTTCATTCACTGTGAGGCAACCATTGTTTTACCCCTGACAAATTTGTGCAAGAATTTACGTAAGAGCATTTCCATTATTTGAAAAATTTTTTAATGTGTTTTTTCAGACACTGGGAGTGCAAACCCAAAAAAGTTTCACAATATTTGGATATCCCTCAGCAAAATTATTATAGCGATTAGAATATCAGGCCAACCTATACCAAAAATTGAAATGAAAGATAACATGATCTGATTGAAAAGTTGTCAATTTTTCGTGAATAATAGTATTTTCGATAAATTTCTTTCCGAAAATTTTACATAAGGATTAATTCTTCGTTTAGTATCTCGACAAAATTTTAAATACCCAACTGAAATTCTATAGAAAATGAAGAATTATTCCATAGATTGTTATTTATTCAATATTTTTATATTATTTCTCTATTTGAGTATCGTAATGAGTTCATTACAGTACTAAAAGTAGTGCTGTAATGAAACTCATTACAGCATTGTTTTCAGTTATATTTTTCGTTTTGTGGTTGTCAGTACTGACCACCGATCCATTTTCGAATCAAATCAATTCATATTCTGCAATCTGTCAAATTTCGTTAGTGACACCAACTGCCAAGATCCAATACAAGTCACTAATCTGAATTTTCATTTGAATTTCGAGAGTTTTCCACAAAACTTTACTGAAATAGAGAAAATATCGTCTAATACTCGTTGCAGAAGGCAATTCCAAAACTCATGCTTCCGAAAACTCGCTCCTCCGTCGCTCGTTTTCGAATTTCGCATTCGTCTTGGAATAGGAGCTCATTCTGCAACTTGTTTTAGAATATACTATTATGTCATTCTTCAATTATCAAAAACCGAACTTCTCAGAAATAATTGTCAGAATGACAATGCTTTCAAGCACCCATACTTTATTTCTCGTGTTAACCCTCCAAAAATTTTTCTTATGTCAACTTTGGACGATAAATACACAATTTCACCAACCAAAAGAAAACATTCGAAAATTTTGAAATTCTGCAAAACAAATTTTGAGTTAGAAAAGACAGTATATCGACTGGTTAAAAATTCACTAAATAATTTCAAATAAAAGCATAAATTTGTGATAAATGTTGTGTCGATGTCAACTGATCTCATGTGCCAATCACCTTTACGTCTATCGAAAGGTGCCTAGTGCGGCATCTTACACGATTCAATCTTAAACCATCATAAAACCATTATTTTTTCCATTATTACATTATTCAATATCGCAATTCGTAACAGACCAAACTTGTAGATTCGACCAAATGGACAAAATGACATAATCGGAGCAAAGCAGTGATAGACCGATTCCGTTCTTATTAGAACTCATCAGTAGCGCTCAGCTTCGATCACTCGACGTACACTGTGAAGGAGAGGAATGAATGTGATCCGAGAAGTTACATCTGAGTATTACAACAGAGGTGTGTCATCTGTCTGAAAATTGCCTTGCACTTGCACTTTCACTTTTGCTGCGAAGAGTTATTGGAGATTTTTCGCACTTCAACGACGCTTGCATTAGGCTCGATAAGAGATTTTGCATAATTGCCTGACGGAGTGAAGAATTAACGTGGAGATTAATGGTTGTTGATGAGGCCAGAGGAAAGAGGTTCGGACAATCAGTCATGAGATAGCACTCTATGCATTTCACATAGAATCTTAATCCTGCATCTCAAATGTTAAATATTACTGATGGGAAATGACCAACATAATTTCGATTTTTCAAAGCCGCCAAAGATCACAATAATTATTATTGTTGAATGGACTATAACATATTCATGAAGAATATACATAACATCCATGAAGAAGTATATTCCGAAAGTCATTTCATTCGATGAAATCTTATACAGGGTGAGTCTTTGATTTGTACCTATATTTTAACGGGAGATTCGATTCGGCGATTATCGTTATACAGACTCCAGGAGTGTTTCTCGAAACTTCTTGTTTCTACTATGATTTCTCTACTTAATTATAAAAAGAACTGTATTTAAAAACAGAGATTATGTTATCATAACAATATCAAAATTTCCGCGGAAGTAAATGAGAGCCTGCTTGTATTATTTTGACCGAAAAGTGTTTCTTAGAAATTTTCGAAACATAAACTCGGGGGTATATCACAAAATATATATTTCTCAATTTCAGTATTGTAATGCGTTCATTACAGTACTAAAAGAAGTACTGTAATGAAACTCATTACAGCATTGTTTTCAGGTATATATTTCGTTTTGTGGTTGTCAGTACTGACCTCAGATCCTCTCAATTTTCAAATCAAATCAATTTAAATTTCGTAATCTGTCAAATTTCGTAGGTCACACCAACTGCCAAGATACAATACAAAAGTCACTAATCAGGATTTTTATTTGAATTTCGAGAGTATTTCACGAAACTTGACTGAAGCAGAGAAAATATCGTCAAAACTCGTTGCAGATGGCAATTCCAACACTCATTCGCATTCTTGTTGGAATAGGAGCCCATTCTGCAACTTGTTATAGAATAAACTATTCTGAAATTGTCTAAGAAAAGTCTATTGAAAAATATCAGAGCACACTATGATTCACAATCGGAAAATGAATTTTTTCCATACTCTGAAATTTGAAGCAGCACGGAAATTTCCAAAGCATTTGTAAAAAATACTGACAAAACTGCCCTAAAGATGTTTTCATTGCGATAGCTTAGTTGCAATAAAACGAAAACGGAAGTTATAGCCAATTATTAATAATTGGCCAAATTCCAAAATCAACCTGTAGCATGAAAACTGCGGAGCTCAGTTTATGTTTAACGAAAAAAGATAACTTGACATGAATATTACTTCTTTTCTATCTCTTTTAGTTCAAAAGATATAGTACCAAATCAACGAAATCTGAATACCCTGTAAAAGTCAAATCCACACCATGAACATTATACAGTTTGTCTTCGAAATTCATTGGATAGAATTAGATTTGAGCTCAAAGGAGCCCCAGTTTTTTCTTCAGATCAGACATTGTTTGAGGTATTTTGAATTCGACTCTTGTCTCAAACCGGACGACCAATAATATACAGTTACCTTCATGCACACCAGGAAGTCGAGCACGATAAACGCTACACCTAGAAAAGTGAAGGTGAAATGTATTGTAGGAAACTGTATTCCTCGAGAATATGCCCTTTCGCAACAAAGATTGCATTCGCATGGCACAGAGTCAATGTTCTACTGATATATTGCGAAAGACATTATCATATTTCGCCAGTAGGTACGGTTGTGGGTTCCATGGGTGCGACACTGTATGGTCCCTATAATTTACAAGTCGCCTTACGAAACGATTTTTGATTCGAATTTGTCTTAATGATTTCGCTTTCTAGCTGATTGATTTGTTTTGAAATGAGTTTCGATTTCGATTAGATCTGTGGTAATTTGGGACTTTTTTAATCGACTGATCATATAGTTTACAATGGGATTTTCACGTGTATCTCCCGCTTATCTTTCAAGCTACATGCACCATTATTGAAAACACTCGAGAAGAATTGATGTTTCACATTGATCATTTTGTTTTGCTTGTGTATACTCGAGTTGGTACTTTTCTGATGAAGTTTCATGAACGATTTTAATGATAGAAAAAATTAAACTATAGGCAATTTTGGCGACCAGGCATTTTTCCTGTTGGAATAGTTATTTCTTAATTTTTTTTCGATGCAATATGCGGTCCTGGAATAGGATTCTCAGGGCAGTCCTGAGCGAATAATCCAGATTTTTTTGAGCATGCGTGATTTTAAGGGAGAAAGAAAAGTGACTCAGTAATTCAATTTTCCACTCAAGTTGCGCTTTTCAAAGAGTTCCGCTTATTTTTGAAACATAGATGAATTCAAAATAGTAATCATCGAAATGAATACCATTTTCAATTCCCAGGCTCAGAGATCTTTTATCATGAGGTTGGAGAAATGATATTAGATTTTGTCACTGAGATGAGAGATATACCGGTTTCGGCCTTGTTGAGCCTCATCAGTATCCCGCACATCTCAGGACAAAATCTTCATAAAAAACTTCAGAATTTATAGCAATTGGTTGTGAATTAATGAGTAAAATATTACAAAGTACTAAGGTGGTGACATCCAATTGCGTCAAAATGAAGTTTCACATCTCCAATCAAATGCAAAAAAAGAAATTTGTACTTCCTCTTTCTTTGATTGGAGATGTGAAACTTCATTTTGACGCAATTGGATGTCACCACCTTAGTACTTTGTAATATTTTACTCATTACTTCACAACCAATGGCTATAAATTCTGAAGTTTTTTATGAAGATTTTGTCCTGAGATGTGCGGGATACTGATGAGGCTCAACAAGGCCGAAACCGGTATATCTCTCATCTCAGTGACAAAATCTAATATCATTTCTCCAACCTCATGATAAAAGATCTCTGAGCCTGGGAATTGAAAATGGTATTCATTTCGATGATTACTATTTTGAATTCATCTATGTTTCAAAAATGTTCTCGATGTGCCTTCGTAAAGGCAAAGAATTTTCTTTTTCTTAAGTTCCGCTTATGTTTCGTGACAAGAGATCGTCGTACGCGACGACCAAAAGCAATACATACCAACATAAAGCTTTCATACCGTTTACATACATGCAAGAACTTAAATCTCGCCTTGAGGTTCGCAAGTATATGCATTTTTGCTACTTTTCACGCAGCGAAAGGAACTGCTCTACAAAATGCTTGCGTTGCAACAAATTTTTTCTGCAATTCGTTTTAATGTTGATGGACGGAGCAATGGGAAAATCACAGAAAGATATTATCAAGAAGCTGAAAGTTTTTGTGGGGTTTATTAACTCCACAACAGAGAACAATTCTAAGCTCTTTGCAAGATTTTTCTAAAAGCTGAAACTCATTCATTAAAATCTGAAAATGAAGACAATGACAAATTCACTCAGGTGTATTAAACATTTATAAAACTTTGAAAACATAATATCTTAGATGTCAGAAATATCTTGACGGTGGGAATCTCAGAGAGATGATGAAATATTTGCTATGTTTACGTTTTGAACAAAATTCGAGAGTTTTTTCGATGAATAATTTACAGGGTTAGTCATTGACTCGTACATATATTTTAAGGGGAGATTCCTGAGGTTTAAAGAAGTCCTTTTTTTCTTGTCATTATTCTCGATTAATCTCGGTTAAAAAGAAAGAGGCTGTTGAAAATCCATGAAAAATTTGATTTTCGAATATACATATATCGTGAATGATTTTATCGAATGAAATTATTTTCGGAATATAGTTCTCACTCATGTGGTGAATCTTCTACGAAAACAAAATTCCACTCATATGTTTTATTTTTACATTATGACCATCACATTCCATAATAACATGAATTCAAAGGGACACAAATCTTAAAAGTAAGTTGAATGATGTTTATTGAATATTTAGCTATTTTGAGCAAATAAATGGAGCTCTTCATTCAAAATAAAATTATATCAGCGAAATTGAAAAAAAAATGTATTACTTTATTGTAATGCAGGATGCATCCTTTGCCGTTATCGAGAAAAAAAATCAAATCATTCTTTGTAATCCACCAGCGGCCAACCATAAAAAAAACTTATTGGGCGAAAAAGAATTTAGTCCTAAATAAAACTGCTTGTTGTTTCTAAAAACCACTTGGCAATTAATTGATGCATACCCTGAAACGTAAATTAGGTTTCAAATTTGATTTCAGTATTTTAAATGGATTCAAAGAAAAAAAATGAAACTTCAACGCTCTGTATGATGTTAAAATAGTTATTTCTCTATTTCAGTATGGTAATGAGTTCATTATAGTACTAAAAGTAGTGTGGTAGTGAAACTCATTACAGTATTGTTTCCAGTTATATTTTGCGTTTTGTGGTTGTCGGTACTAATCTCAATTTTCTTCTCTCTATTTTCAAATCAAATCAATAATTCAAATTCCGTAAACTGTCAAATTTCGTAAGTCACACCAACTGCCAATATACCAATACGAAAGTCATTAGGATGAATTCTTTTTTTAATTTCGAGAGTATTTCACAAAACTTGACTGAAATAGAGAAAATATTGTCTAATACTCGTTGTAGAAGACAATTCCAACACTCATGCTTTCGAAAACTCGCTCGTTTTCGAATTTCGCATTCGTGTTGGAATATGAGCTCATTGAGCAACTTGTTTCAAAATATACTATTTCCTAAGAAGTGTGAAAAGAGATATTTTTCCGCACGAAACTGCCGCTTCGCATCGTTCGGGTAAGCAGTTGAATGTGGGAAAAGCACTTTTTGTACGAGTTAGCAACAATATTTTTTCTACAAGCGCTTATATTAGATCGATTTTTTTTATATGCAACTCTCGGGAAAAGACTGAGCTTATAACACCTTTTCAAGCGTTTCGAGATGAATTTAGTAGAAATCGGTTTGTGCGTGTCTTGAACTGCTGCAAGTTGTAGTTTGAATTCAACACACAGATCAAATTCGATTACTCATATAAATTCCTAATATGTACCTACACACGAATGTCGAGAGTTCGGTGCATAGAGGCAAATCATGGTTCAGTTCATTATTTAGCAAAAGTGTGTGAGAACAACCCCTGCTTATCCTTGTCCGCACAGAAAAGGGGTTATCCCGCACTGTTTGGAAATGTGAACCTTTACGAATTGAAATACGTGCGGAAAAAGGGTTCAAAGCTTGTAGAAAAAAGTTTTTTCGGACATGTTCATTTTATGGACATGATATCTGATAAATGTCCTTTTTAAATTTCGACACAACGTTATAGTGAGCCATATTCAAATGTCGCGTAGTTCCAGAAAGTGTCTGATTCTGATTTCAACATCAATTCTTTTTTACCAAAAAATATTTTACTGATCTCATTGTAATGAAATATCGAAGCAGCATTACTCAATATATTGCAGTATATGATTCCAAAAATGCATCAGTCACTACAGGAATAACAACGATTTTGAATAATTCATGTCGATTAAACATTTTTTCTGGGTGTATCTTTCAAGGATAAAATTCTTGGAACTGGTTATCACCGTAGTGTTTCCTCGTAGAAATTCAGATATGGTCTCAAAGATGCTTAACCTTCACCTTATCTTAAATCCCTGCGAATCGAAGAAATATACGATGAAGGTGAAATCACAAAGCTACTCCTTTCACTGTGAGGACATCGATTCGAATGCCAAAATTTCTGATTGGTGTAATTTTCCAACAATGTTTTTTTCCCAGAAACCGCCTTCATCGAAAACCTCACTACTGGGAGGAAGGCCTTCGATGAAACTTGTTCCTTGATCTTCTTGAGGTTTGCTCATTACAAATAATTATACAGTTGTGCAGTCACTTTGTCCGAAATAAAAATTCTTCTGATTAGCTATTTTTTCCTGAAGCCCTGATGATTCATAATTAAAGTTTTGGATCATCTACCATCACATAAAGTGCTTTCTTTTTTCACGTTTCCTCACCCCATGAATCTTGAGCTTCGAAATTTCTCTTCAATTTTTGGCGCTCAAAATATTTATGGGCCATTTTGAAATCTCAATCATGGATTGTTTATTGTACTCTTCACTATACTGATTCAATATTTCACAATAAACACTGATGTACCTAATGTAGCTAAAATACAAAATCCCATAGCCCAAGTATAATAAGAAGTCTTTTTGCACGGTGGCAAGAAGTGCTTCAAAAATAAATCTCAATGGGATGTTTGATATTCTGCAAAACTTCTTCAAATGGAAGATCCTAGTTGAAGGAAGATAAATCGAATGGAATCTTAAATATGCATTCACAGGCATTAAAGGTTATCAGGGTGGAACAGAATGCAAACGCGCTAATTCTTCGTTTGACGCAATCTCATGAACGATCATCTATAATGAGTACATATATCGTAATGGTGTTGCATAACTATTTATGTCTTCTCAGGTAAACCCAACTTTATGACATTTTCGTTGATTACAAATATCATAGGCTTTTCAATATCTCCTGCAGAAACTATTATTGTCATTCCACGGAAAAGGCAAAAAAGGTACAGAATTAATTGTTGGCTTTCGGCTGATGTCATTACAGTAGCCTGCGAAAGAAGAAACAGCTCCAAACCCCACCAGTGCATTTCAGGTGCGTGTGAAGTTTATTCAACCTCTTAAATCATTTCCTGACATGTCAAATTCAAATCTGGATCAAATAAGCCGTACCCTTCGATCATGTTCCAGAATATATTATTGTTCGACATAAACTCCATAAGATTAGATGCCAGCAAATTTTATTTCCACTACATTTGTAAAAGATGGTTAAATAGGTACTTGTAGGGCGATGGTTTTCATAACCTGATGAGTGGTATTGCAGTTTTGATTTAAGCTCAATTAAACTCCATGGAAAATAACATGGACTACCATAACATGGACCCATAACTCAGTAAAAAAATAGGAAACACTCTCACTATAATCCGGAACAAATCAAATACCGCTTTCCAAGTGTACTTAAGGCTATATACATAAATAATGCCAATGCATTCGTGTTTTTTGCTTCCAGTAAGGTCGACAAACATCAAGAATGTCAAGGACAACCTCTTACGACGGGTAGTTCTTTCTTTGTTGATATGAAAGTTAATTTACTGCTACATTTACTTTTTGCTCAGGTGGGTTGAAGAATAACTGCCTTGGGTGTAACCAATTGCATACGATGTGGCGCATAAAAAAACTGTTGCTTGTGGTGTCACGATGACGGGAACCTCGGAAAGAAAATATTGAACCCATCCAGTTGATTGTGGAAAACACAAATAGCTGAGGAATTGTGAGATACATAAGTTTAAAAAATTTCAGTTCCCTCCAAGGAATTGAAATGATTATTTGTCTTGTTCAAAGGACCTTTTCACTGAGGAAATAATTCAGATGTCTCAATTGAAGATTATTTGAGAAGGAGTATAATGTAATTTCATTTTCTTCACTGTATTCGAATCAGAAAATTAACTTAATTTCGGTTCCGTACAGAATATCTCTTAATGCACATCAAAATCCACAAATGATAATTATATTTTAATTGTCTCCATTGATGAAACTGGAAATCTATCTGATAAATTATTGTCACTGAAATTAATTGAAATGTGTACTTTGCTTTTCATTCAATACAAATCATGTCTTTTAAAGGTAGTTTTATTACCTACGTCATTAACTTGTAGCTTAGTGCTTTCAAACAAATTTTTTGTTCTGTATTTCGTTTCTCGTCTTCGTAGGAGGTTTATTTATTCCAAAAATCAGAAATTCTTTTCTCTCGTCCTAATTTGGATGAAGTAAAGAACAAGAAAGTAAAAAATGTCAAAAAATTATTTTTCTGAGCAAACATTGAAAAAAGTTCATTCATCAAAGCTGTTTGGGAAATCCAATATGAGGTGTTACTATGTTTACAAAATATAAGCCAATACATATACCAAATATTGGTATTTTGCATGTCTGTATAATATCGATTCAATATACCCGGGGAAGATTCTGGATTTCATAAACTTTTAAGGGTTTTCACAACTAGTCCCTGCAAAAACTTAATGAAAAATTTGTTTTCAAGGAGCAAATTAGTTGAAAAAAATTGTTACCTAACAGGCGAACAATAAAACTTCAAACTATTAAAACACTTTTATTTTTCAGAGTCAATCTCTGAAGATTTGCGATTTAGACTGATATAGAAATGTTACGTGTTTTTAAATAATTCGAAGATTCATTAGCGACAATTAATTTCAACATATTTGCTGCTGACAACCATGGGATATTAATTGTCTACAATCTTCAGAGGAAATATTTCTACAAATCATGTATTTTCTGTTACCTTATATATCTTCTACCCTTGTGATATTTTTACTCAACTCATCAAAAAGTTTAATTATAATTCATAAAAAAAAATCATTATGAAATTAGAAATCCAGTATAGGAAATTTTGTTTCGATGATTATGTCGTCATAATTGTTGACGAGATAGTTGTATTGTTATGGATTATTTTATGGAATTATGCTATTTTCCCTTTCGATTTTTTTAATCACCTTATAAATCCAGGTCATTACACTATCTATACCGAGATCTATACTATCTCTAACATGTTATTGATATCTCTTGAAGATATTGATATCAACACCTTTTGGAAAAATGAAATAACGATGTTGAAGATGCAGTTCTTACGATTAAATAAATAACAAGTCAAACCAGTAATTTATTGATCATTCAACTGAAACAATTATAATTTGGATAAAATGATTCGGTACTATCCTATCTGGAAAAATTGGATGGGTCATGTAGATTGCAACGAATTGATGGTGTATAAATATAGAAAATTCGTGGCTTTATGAATCCAAAGCATGTTCATGTTTTTGTTTGAGAAAAATTATCAGTTCCTTTACTGAATCAAATTCTTGAATAAATCTTAAAGAAAATTTGAAATATCTAATACTTTATTTATCTAAAACCATTTCGAAAGATTCCTTCAACTGAGTTACCTCTTCGAAATTGTAGACACTTCACTGTTGATTACTATACATTCCATTAATTCACCCTTGTGAAAAATTCTTCATAATTGGAGCGGAAAGAATGAAAGTTTTCAGTTCGATATTTCTTCATTGTCGTTGTATTTCAAATATTATCTAATAAGAACTTATTATTGACAATGATAAATCATAACATCTTGAAATAAAGTCATTCTCAGAGTTTAGTACTCATCAACCGACTTACTTTCACTTTCTACTAAGTGGGTTAATAAAAAGAAAACATGTTTATTATATAATTATTGAAGAACATATTAATTTTCCGTTCATATTCTTCAATTGTTGATGAAGACCAGACACTTTACCATTGCAAGATTCAAAATCGTATATGTCCAATGTTTCAGGAAATTTGAATGAAATAGAAGAACAAATATAAGAATAATATAAATTTAAACACTACATGATTCCGAATTCATTTTTACAACATTCCCAAATTTATTACTGGAAGTTGTCATCAAAGCATTTAAAAATTTTTGGAAAACCTTCATTAATGATTTTGTTAAGTTGTCAATTGATAAATATTCAAATAAATCTCAAGTTTCAATTGATGTACTCACCACACATGTTAGAAGACTTGAACAAATTAGTTTTCCTCACAATATTTATCAAAACCTCACAGCACAAGCAACTAGAGCACCTACTGAATTCAAATATACGATTGCTTATTATATATAGGCAACACAATAGCCACTGTACTGTCAATGCCACACCACATTCTGTCACTCTGTTGTCAAAAACGTAGTTTTAGGTTGACAAATGTATTATCCGAAAACCTACACTCGCTAGAACTACTTTCTATCTAGATTTTCTAGGGATGCGTCTATTTAAATTGCACATTTTAATTATCATTATTATATTTCGAGTAAAAAACCTGGGTAATCAGTAGTTACCAATTTTCATAAGTACATATAAATTTTAATAGACAACAGTAAGAAAACCGTGTGAAATACTGAATATTTCTGTATGAGGCGATAGTTATAATGATCTGTGCTGTAGTGTTTTTGAACAACAAGTTCAAATTGTTTATAGAAAGAAAAGGCAGTTATTTTTCGGAACTTCTAACAACAAAATAAAGCTTTCTATTTGTTAATCAGAAAAAACGTAACTTTAAACGATTCATTTGGTAAAATGATAAATTAAATACATGAAAAATAAATCGAAATGGGAAAAGTGAAGAATCTGGACGAAGATTTCATTGAAATCTTCAATTCAGCCCAATTATCCACTGGTAGCCACCAGAAATCTGCTGTTAAAATGAGAAGTTTTTTTAATTTAGTATGTAATAGTAAATGCACACCCCTCAATCATTTAATTGATGTGCCTCCTGTATCTTTTCAGGTGGATGGCGAAACATTTTTTCAAACGTTCAAAAGCTACATATTGCCTATCCTTCTTGTTGATTCAAAACTGAAATGTCCATATGTTGAAAGATCGATGGAATTCATAGGCCTAACATGTTATACTCTGAAGCAAACATATAATACATCTCTTGAAAATGATGAAGACAGTGAGGATATACATGAGCACCCCTTTCTTGAGGATTTGTTTTCTTATTTATTACAGGTAGTTATCGAGTCATTTTAAAATGAAGATTTATCAATTAATTATCATTAGTCAATATGGAGAGCTATATTATATCATGGAAAAATTCCAGAATGTCTTGATGAAAAATTTGAATATAATGATTTTTTTTTTATTTTTCAGATGCAAAATGTTTCAAATTTTAGTGTGAGATATAGAACATGTCAATTAATTAATAAAATTTTGGATCATTTATATAACAGTGAGCTAAGCACTGGATTCTGTGATAATATTGAAGAGGCTATGTTAGAAAGATTAAATGTAAGTTTATTCCTGCTGAATATATAGTGCAGATATAGTGCAATATCTTCATAGTTATATTGCTCTAAATAGGATAGGTTCCTTAGATAATTCATAGAAAAAAAGTGCGGCTCAAATTTGAGTATTGATTTAAATTGAATATAAGCTGAAAATAATAATTATAAAAAATTTTATTTTGCAGGATCCCAAATTGGAAGTTCGATTAGAGGGCATTCTTACTCTACACAGATTTCAGGAAGTTGAAAATCCTTTAGATAGAATAATAGACATGTTGAAGTTATTGATAGAACATGATAGATTTGCAAAGGTTGTTGAAGAAATGATGGTTATTTTGAATGATTTTTATAGATGAAATTTTACAGATAAGGCGTCTTTGTGTATCGAAAATAGCAATGAGGGCAGATGTAATTCCTCTGCTCATGTCAAAATTAAGAGATGTGGATACTGCAGTTAGAATGGAAGCATTAATTCGATTGACTAAAGTTTCTCGGTCGTTGAAGGTATAGCTACAAATGAGAAATTTTCTAATATCTAATTTTTCAAAATATCGTTCTTCATGTTCTTCATGATTGGAGAGAAAATATTAATTACAATTGTGAGAGAACATCAGTACATGATTACCAAACACTTCGTCGAAAACTCTCGGATGGCCAAAGATTGATATAATTTCCTACGAAATTATACTCCTAAGAGCTAGCTTTTAATAAAATTTGTAATAACAATTTCCAGTAAGGGTCAGTATTACCTTTGGAATTTCAGAAGCTGCACTCATCATTAATTCTCGTAATTTTCCATAAAAACATTTTTTTATTTATTAAAGGGGAGTGTAATCATTACCAGTTTCAGGTATTCTGAGTCCTTCTCAATATGAATTGAAGCATTATTCTGACACATATTCCCATGGAAAAAAGTGAAATTCCGAAGTTCATCCAATGAGAATTTTTCCCAAAATATGATTAACAACTGTCAAAAAACGATTTCCAAGTCAATTTTCATAAGCTTCCTAGTTCAATCTGATTTTTTCATGTGAAAAAACAATTTTAATAAACAAATTTTGAATGACCCTATAGCAATCTTCCAACTCCAATAAAAAAAAAATCATCAAGTCTTTATGTAGAAAATTGAATCGAGTTTTAAGATGGAGTATTACAAGGTATGCTACTTCTCCTCAAGATCCAATCTAACAAAGGCTTATACATAATTTTATAAGGATCATAATAGCTAGAAGAACAACTACAACAAAATTTAAAAACTCAATCAGATGTCAAGAGAGCCTTTCTAACATTTATTTATTTATAGTTTTATATTTGAATGAATCACCAAGAATCTGTCATAATTTGTGAATGGCGCCACCTACAGTTGATTACACTAAACATTCCTTTTACTTTTAAAATGGTGAAATAAAATCTTATTAGTGCATACACCGTGTGAATTCAGACATCTTATGTTCGATCTGATTTGATGATTTTCTGAATTTCCTTAATTTCATCTGTATTAATAATAGTTTTTGTCATTATCAAATGGTTTGGAATAATTTGTAATTTATAATATAAAAATATATTTGTATATTATAGTCCAAGAGCTAGTGAACCCTCAGAGTAACGGTTTGTCTGTAAGGCTAGAAATTCTTATAGTGGTGTTCATAGCATGCTGAGGACGAAAATCATCTCCTGGCACCCCTCACCCCTGCATGTCATCAACCCCTATATCTTTGAAAGTGTAAAAAAAATTTTAAAAATAAACTTGTTCCTGTCAGCTTGAAATTTTCATACGATTTCGTTCATTCATTGTGAAATAAAAAAAAAATTGACTGGCGATTTCGACGAGCACAAGTACCTGCCAGACGACTCGAAAAGGGTGTAAAATATTAACAAAAATGAACTTTTTTCTGTAAGGCTGAAATTTATATATGTGTTCGTCTGAAGGAATGAAAAAATTAGTTTTATTATTAATCTTCATCATCATCTGATATTGTTATCATTAATTTCTTCAGTTGATTCAAGCGTATTACAACACTGTTCTAAATTGGTTGAGACTGCACTATATCCCAGTTATTATTGAAAATAGTCATGAGGTTTTCACCTCATGACTTTGTAAAACATGAGGTTTTCACCTCATGACTTTGTAAAACTTTTAAATCCACAAACAGGAATATTCCAACTATTTTTGTTTCTTGAATACAGGGCGAAAACGAAAATGTCCACTTTTTGAAGATGTTATTATTTCTCGGGCCCTGTATAAGAAAGAAAAAACTTGAAACTGCTTATAATGATATTTTCACGTAGAAGTCAGTGGCGTAGCTTAAATTTTTTTTTCAAAGCATTATTTTTGAGATTGAGTTGAAACGGAATGGAATTTTTTATATGGAACACCTTGTTTATTTTAACGTCAAATTGTTGCATTTTTTTTCTGAATGCATTGATGTATCACAACCTAACCTCTAACCTTCAATAAATTTCAGTTAAAAAAATATCCCACGCATTTAATCAATATTCACACGCATTTAATCATTACTTTTTCGAAAAGCCATGTGACCTAAACCCATTTATTTCATCCTATTTTGAACATAAACTCATGATATTAACTGAAAAATGTTGTAAACCAAAACAAATTTTAGTATAAATATTGTAATTTTTTGATTCATGTGTGGAACAATTCATGTCTTACTTTAAAAAACAAACAAATATAAATTTTTCTGATGGTTGACGCTGAAATTTATTAAAGGTTAAGTTGTGATATACGATAGATTCAGAAAAAACGCGAAAATTTGACGTAAAAACATACGAAGTGTTCCGTTTGAAACATTTCAAGTTTGTGCTCTATCTCAAAAACATTCATCCGAAAAAAATTTTAAGCTACGCCACTGACTTCTACGTAAAAATATTATTTTAAGCACTTTCATTTGTTTTCCTTTCTTATACAGGGCCTGAGAAATAACATCTTCAAAAAGTGGACATTTTCATTTTCGACTTGTATTCCAGAAAAAAAAGTAGTTGGAATATTTCTGTTTGTGGATTTAAAAGTGACGCAGGGTCGCGAAAACTGCATGCCTTTATACTCAATAATAGCTGAGATACAATGCAGTCTCTACCAATTTGGGACACAGTGTACTACGCTCGAAACAACTGTACCATATTATGAAGAAATTAATGATAACATATCAGATGATGAAAATAAATAATAAAATTTATTTTTTCATTCCCTCAAACGAGCACATATAAAAATTTCAGAATTACCGAAAGAAGTTTATTTTTCTTCATATTTTCACCATTTTCGAGTCGCCTGGCAGGTACTTGTGCTCGTGGAAATGGCCTGTCAATTTTTTTTGAACTTTACAATAAATTAACAAAATCGTAGGAAAGTTTCAAGCTTACAGGAACAAGTTTATTTTTTCAGTTTTTTTACTTTCAAAGGTATAGGGGTTGATGACGTGAAGGGGTGAGGGGTGCCAGGCGATGATTTCCGTTCTCAACATGCTATGAACTATCACTATAAGTATTTCTAGCCTTACAGACAAACCGTTACTCGGAGGGTTCACTAGCTTTCTTATTATTACCGAGTACAAGACTGCGGTTGATTGCTACTTGATTGCAAGATCAATGAATAATATAGATTCTAGCTGTCTCTCTCTCTCTCTCTCTCTTTGCTTGTTCAAGATGTGCTAACAGCATGAGTTTGAGTAATTTTTTACTTTTCAGATAGCACAAAGAAGACTGGTCCTATTATCTGCCAGTTTGGACACAACGGAGAAAATAAAATCATATGTAGAATCCACTATGCTACCAGCTTGGCTGGTGAATTTCAATGATAATTTTCACACTTTTATGAAAGCTATCCGTTTAGACAGTAATGAAAATGATGTAAAAGGAACAAATACTTTGTGTGAATTCATCTTGGGTTCTCTTTTCAAGTATGTTACATTGATTATTTTCAAATCAAATGCATAGATTATTACTTTCCAATTGAAATTGATTTTAGGTCAAAACCATTAAGTGTATTAATGAGTTCTGTTGGTAACAATGAAAACAAAGTGATTCCATATGAAAATTTAAATTTCGAAACCTCTAACTATTGGAGAATATTAGTACAATACTTCAAGAATAATAAAAATTTGGAAGATAAATTCGAGGAAATTCTGCCTGAACTTGTTAATTTCTGCAGCTATATAGAGGGGTATTTAATTTTTTTTTTTATTTGGATTTACCTAAAGAGAAATATGTCAGTGAATTGAATAATTAATCACCCCTGCCATGTTCGCAGATTCTACAATAACCTACCAGAAGAAAAATCAACAACAGAATTTCTCGAAAATCAGTTCATTCTGAAACAACTTTTCACCATAACTCTAGAATATGATCTGTCTGATCCCAGTGGACGATATGCTCTTCAAAATCTTATACGTAATGTCTTATTGAATGTAGTATTAACTTTAGATACAGTACAAGTTATCATTAAAAATTTAGAACGTATCATTCCTCAAATTGAACTAAGAGCCAGGTATATTAATGAATTAATCTCCGACATTAGATCTCCAGAGACTGAAGAAGAAGCAATGAAAATGCAATTAGAATTAAAAGAAAGAGTAAGTTTTTGAGTTACAGGTGAAAACTAATACCTCAATGCATTTTTCTCAATATGAAATATTGAAAATAAACATATTCGATAGAAATGTTTAGTAAATTTGTTTTTGTTTCAAATAATTTTTACAATATCATTTCAATGAAATTCTGTGCTCAATTCTCGAACCATTTTTTCTTGTTACAGTTGAATACCCTCAAAAATGAACTAGCTGCAACTTTGAGGATGCAGGAGTCAGCAATAGCTGAAAAAGATTACCTCTTAGCTGAAAATTATGAGAAAAAACTGGAAGAAATGAACTCCATGGTTGAAAATCTTGCCAAAGAAAAGGATTCAATCCTTGACCAAGAAGTACCAGAAAAAAAAACTGATAAAGCCACTCTCGTCAAATGTTTAGACATAGCAGCTGGACTGTTGTTATCGCCTGAAGTTACAAGAATAACTTCTTCATTAGAAACATTGAAAAGAGAGACCATTTATGAATTGATGAGTAATGAAAATTTCAGTGTCCAGGCCAAAGCTATGCGCTGCTATGCGTTACTTTGTGTAATTGACAAAAAGACTGCCAGGGATGGGATCCATTTATTTTTTGCTCCGGTAAGTACAAGTCGTTTCAAAGCTTTCTATGTGACACACCCCTTTTCTGAATTCAGTTGTCAGCTGCATTTGATATAGTATGGAAAGATGGATTAATTTATAAACTCTATAATCATTTAAACTGTGGAAAAATGGTTAGACTATTAGAAAATATGTTATCCGACAGAAGGTTCCAAGTTTTTGTCGATAATAATAGTAGTAATTTCGAAACTTTGATCAATGGTCTTTCACAAGGTTCAGTTTTAGCACCTCTTCCACAGATTTGGATATAATGAAAAATTATTTTTTCAAGTGGCGTTTGTGCCTGAATGAAAATAAATCCGAGGTTTCGTGTTTTCATTTGAATAATCATCAGAAATATAGAAAATTGAGAGTAACATTCGGTTCTTCTCCCTTAAAACATAATTTTAATCCTAGATACCTGGGAATCAAACGTAATTCCTCTCTTAATTTCAACGCCCATTTAGATGATCTACGTTTGAAGCTCAAAACTCGAAACAATATTCTTCAGAAACTAGCTGGTTCCTCATGGGGCGCTGATGCAACAATACTTCGTACGGAAGCGCTTGCTTTGGTTTTTTCTGGTGCTGAATATGGTTGCCCCATTTGGTTGAACAGTGTTCATGTAACAAAAATTGATGCCCAACTAAATTTTTCTATGAGGATTATTACTGGTATTATCAAGTCTACACCTACTTCTTGGTTACCAGTCCTCTCAAATATTGTCCCTCCCCATATTGGCAGAGAGACAACAGCTTTGAATTTTTGGAACAAATTCATTTCCCATACTCACCTATATCCCAGATAATAAGGTCCCGAGATTGAAGTCGCTTAAACCTTTTTGGTCAAATTTTCTGATTGATATGAATAGAAGCGACAAACCAAAACCAAACTTATTGTCATAAGTTTTTTCGAAATAGCACATGCCAGGCAATGTGCATCTAGCTGATTAAATTTTTAACTGAATGGTATGTTGCTTTATATTATACCAGATATCCCAGTATACCTGTTCCAATGGATTATCTCAGCTATTTTGGAAGATAAAAATTCAAGAATTTCATGTTCTTCAATTCATTCACGGATCCTTCATTTGAGAAAAACAAAAATTGAAAATCACTTCCGGTTTCACCGGAAGTGATTCTGATTTTTTATTTCAAATAGCACTGCATATTTTTGCAACTTTTGATTTCTACCCGAAATTGCACTTACATTTGATCCGATGATGAAAACGACAATTGAAATTTTAAATTGAAAGAATTGTAGTGGGCTACAATAATGTGTGTAATTTTGAATTTAGCTTCAATATTAAGCTTCAGATTTAACACTTGGAGGTATTTGAAAGATTGTGTATACCATATTTCTCCTATTGATTTGGAAGATCTAAAAAAATCGGATTTTCAACAGGGATTCACCATCCATAAATTTTGAATTTTAGTCAAAAAAAAAAGATTTTCATTGAAAAAATTTTTTTCGAAAAATTCGGAAACAGTTCGAGATAAACATCTGAAAATTGGGGTGAATTATTTTTATTGGATGTCAAATCGACCCCTAAGTTCAAATGGAAAAAGCCACAGGGTCAGATTTTCCATACAAACCCAGCTATACTCTTTCAATTGTGTTTTCTCCATCAAATCAAATGTAAAATACAAAGTTGTTGAAGAGGTGATTTTGAGTAAAATTCAAAAATTGCTATTTGAAAAAAAAATTTTGTTTTTTCTCAAATGATGGTTCCTTGAACGAATTGGAAACCATGAAATTTCCAAATTTGTATCTTCCAAAATGGCTGAGATAATCCATTGGAACAGGTATACTGGGACACCCGCTATAATATAAAGCAACATACCATTCAGTTAAAAATTTAATCAAAACTCAGCTAGATACACATTGCCTGGCATGTGGTTTTTATTTTTAAATGAAATAAGCATGAATATACTGGTTTCAAATGGTTTTCTTGCATACAATAGCTTTTAGTGAAATCTTCATTCTTCTTCAGATTTCTGCTTACTATTCTGGACAAGAATGCGATATTCAGATTCTTCTAGTCTGCATGAGTGCAATAGTGGACCTCTTAAAGATATTTGGCACCCAGCTTATAGCTGCACCTGAAGAAAGAACAGATTTATCCGAAAGTCAAAGGGAAGATCATCAACAACCATATTATGGAGGCACTTCATTAACCAACATTATTCAAGTGTTAGTAGATTTGATGGACGATGAGGTAAATATTCATGCTGTTACTTCTCATTCGACTGAGATATAATTGTTTCAGCAAATTCAAGTGCAAGAGACAGCAGGACATGGATTATGTAGCCTCATCTTGTCTAATATTGTACAATCTTCTTCTCTACTCTCAAGATTGATTTTGAAATGGTGCCATCCCTATGGTGAGTTGAATAAGTTAATTGAGATTTCCTTTCAATGGCGTGAAAATGTTTTTTTGAATATTCATTCATAAGAAGGGACAACCAACCTGTTAAGCATCACTTCCCTGATCATACATGGTAACGTTTTTTGACAGGTGGAAAGAACAACACTATAGACAAATTTTGGCGCTGTAACCACAGCTTACCATGTAACCATAGTTGCAGGTAGTAACTGGGTTACCACGTTTTCTCTCACCATACCTCCTAACCTTCCTCTTGAGCAGAGTAATTTGTGTAGTATGTTTTTCTATCTCTTTCTATTGAGTGAAAATGTAAAGGTATTAATTTGGGTCCATAGATTCTTGAATAAAATATTGGGGGATGGCCCTATTAGATTTTCTTTGAACATAAAATAAATACAATTTCGATTCTCGTGTACCAGTTGACGGATTCCAAGAAAAAGTTCTCCACCAGCAGAAAACAGTGACAGTTTCAATTTTTTTACATTTGTTGATCCATCCCTAATTAAATACTAATTGAAGACAGAACTAAAATATTACTTAGTGTCCTCCAAGATTTAATAATGGAAATTTTATTGTGGGAATAGAACAATTATAATATGTCAGAGTGTCTAGTACATATATTTGGCGACGTTTCGCAAATTCACATTTGCTTCCTCAGGCCTCAATATGTTAAAGGTTACAAATTCCGACCATATAATGTAGAAACGTCGCCAAATATATGTACTAGACACTCTGACATATTATAATTGTCCTATTCCCACAATAAAATTTCCATTATTGAATACAGAGTTACATAAGAACAGAGATGAAAAATAAGACTCATGTAGGAAGCAACTGATAACAAGTAAAAATGAATAATAAACAAAGAAGATGGTTGATTGACACATGCAAACAAATGTCAGAAGTAACTGATTATTTCATATTTTTGTTTCATAGTGAACTTTTGATTTGTCAATCACAACCCTTTTTTTCACAGATCAATCTCAGAGACTCAAGCAAGAGATTGGTATAACTCTCCAACACTTACCTCAGCTATCAGGATTTCATCGACAGTGGGGAGGTACCATTCTTATCACACTCAAAACTCTCATCTACGCTCCAGAGGATAGTCCATATAGTGATATAGATGTTGACAACATAGCCAAATTTTTAGTTACTTTGTTTCAAGTTAATTTGGAGGTGAGTTTTCTTCATTTATATTATATTTTATAAAACAAGTTTTCAAGAAATTTCTTTTTACGCTAAAGGAAAAATTAGAGAGAGAAATTGGTTAGATTAAAACCTAACCCCACTCGTTTTGAATAGTTCTATCTAATAATTTTGGAGAAAGCAGAATTATTCTTCAATTTCTTTCAGGATGAACAAATATTGCTTCATTTTGCAATGAGAGTATGTTTAGAAATCAGAAAAAAACCAAGGGCTAAACAGGTTCTGACTTTATCAAAAGTTTTGAACATGCTAGATCTCACAACAACTGAGGATCCAATTATTGATGAATTATTGACTACTTGTGATGAACTTCGAGATGTAAGTGTCTTGTTTAGTTTTTCATTTTTCACCTGGCACCATTTTTCTAGGAAATTCGAAATCACACAGTTACTCAACAAATTGTAAAGTTCATAGGGAAACTGAATCAAGGTAAACAGGATGGGGGTACTATGAGTGCAAGTGAAAATAATACTGATAGAAGCGATGATGACATTGAAGAAATGCAAGATGTCATTCCAACGATCAATGAAGATGATGAAGAGGAAGAATGAATTATGACAAATATCTAAATAACAAGTAATTTTATAAGATTATATAAGATAGAGAATATAAATTTTTTGGATCAACGAACAATTTACGAATTAAAATGATGTATTGAAATAATTTCTTTCTGGATGTGAATCTTACGATACATTAATCATTTAAAATATTATTTGCAAACATATACATATATATATAGATATATATTTTTTCATAACAAATATAGTTTCACTGCAAACTAATGTAGGATATTCAAGTTACCATGAAAGTAACAGGTGGAATGAATTTCCAAACATGGCCTGTTGTAGATTCATTATAAGAAGCTGTAGAAGAACCATCGGTACTACATTTGACACTTAATTTATATTGCCCGCAAGTGAAGAATATCACATTACACGAATACTGCACAGTCTGTTGGGGATTCAAATTCGATATGAGATGTCTGAAATGGAGAAAAAAATTGTTTCATAAATTTTTCCAACATTTCTAAATAAACAATATATTATACAATTCTGTGAGGATTAAACTCATTGAATGATGACGCAAAACGGTATGCTTCAATAAAGTATACAACTAATCATAAGCAACATGCATTATTATTGCTTCTTAATATTTCCTCAAACAAGTTCTGAGGAAAAAAAGAATGGCTTACTTGATAAAACAAGAAATATCAGGATATTTTCTCGTTTAAATTTTCTGATGCTAATTTTTGACGAATATCATTATCAATTATTAAACAAAGGGTTGGTTTCACAAAACTTTGATTGTATCGTTAAATTAATTGGAGCCACCGTGATTCATTGAAATTTCAAAACGAGTGATTCGATTGGTTCGAATTTACGTAAGGTTTTTTAATCGTACAATTAGGTACTTTTTGTTTCAACATTTATTGTATTATTTTAGCTCCCTTTTTCATAAGAATATATATATATATATATATATATATATATATATATATATATATATGGATTCGTAGTGCGTTGTGACCTCCGCTAAGTGCATTGGGCGACCTGACCTCCGGTTGAAGGAGGGGTGTGATTGAAATTTTTTTTGTCAATAGATATAGAGGGGAAGGCAAAGAATATAGGGAGCTGAAGAGGGGAAAAGATTTTTCTCGAAAATTTTTTTTTCATATGAGACAGACCTTGCTACCTCCGCTTATATTTTGTATGGGTCGTGCGCTGTGTCCTCCTGCAACGTTGCCAGATTTTCGGAGGACAGAAGGTAAATTAGTTCGGAATAATCATATATGGAATGCAGCTGTTCTTTCAACACATGTTTGGAAAGATAAGTGTCTTACGCTGCTGATTCCGGAGCATCGAAATAAATAAAGAAACATCATCTTGTGCCTGACAAATGCTTCTTGAACTAAAGTAGAAAATATTCTCGTGAAATTTATGAAATTGTGTATTTTATGGTAAAAAATAAAACTAACAGAGAATATCAGGTACTTCGACTTATCGAACTATCTTTCAATATTCCTGAAGCAGAACGAAAATGAATCGATAATTTCATGGTATAATCAAAGCGGTAAACGTATGCATCTCATGTTTCAAATAACAATCATCCTATATGAATCCTCTAAAAACTGCAGATTATTGTAAAAATCCATTTTTCAACGTTCAGACTTCTAGTTTCACATAATGAATATGATGTTGAAAGATGTCCATTTCAGATATGATAATTATGGAAAATCGCACAATACATATGAAATTTTAGGCGCTATACAAAATGGAAAAATGGTTATGTTTATAATTTCATGTAATATCATTCTTGTTATTTAAATCTATAAACGTTGAATCGGATGTTTCATTTCCGTGAAAGATAAGATGAACTCATTTGAGGAGGCACAAACGGTTTTCGGCACTGAAGTTCATGTAATGCAAACTGATCCTGAGCTTACTATGAATATGTTTTACTTATGCTGCTTCCAACATAAAAACGTTTTATTGGAAACAGCATGTAGTTTGTTTTGGTAATAACCAAGATGTAGATCTAAAAACTTTACAATGTCCTATACAGCTATTAGAAAATAACATTTTTATTTATGCTGTTCTACAATCATGAGATTTAGTAGTTATTTAATTCATTGCCCGCGAGTTTTGTAATTACAAATATTCAGTTTATCAATCTGAAACCAACTAAACGAAAGCTGTAATAACAATTTGACTTGAAGTACAGGGTGGCCGAAATTGTTGATAACTGAACAACTTTTCAACCGAAAGAGATAGAGAAAATGAATGACATATTATGATCTTCATTTAAAAAAAAAACTGATAATGCCAACCGCAATCCTCTATCTCCTTTTGTTTCCGAGTTATAGACCATTATCTTCGTTTCTGTTTGTGCTAGGATGTTGAAATTGAAACAATATGTAGAAACTTTCTTCATATCAATCCAGTAGTGTATCCAATAGTTTTCTCCAAGAGAAAAAGAACACGACCTTTTGTTGTAGTTATAGGTCATCAAGTAAACCTCTTGAAAATAACAAAGTACGCTAGTGGATTGCTATGAAGAAAGTATTTATATAATTTTTTTATTCCGAAATCCTAAGACGAACAGAAACTAACTAACCCTAGAACTAACCTTTCAAACAAGCCTATTGACAATAATAGCACACTTCGTACTCCTATTTCATTTATTATCGGAAAATTCTATTTTTCATTACAAGGATCTGTGAATCATCTTCTATACTACTTTCTTAAAATTTTTATGAAAATCTATCAAGGCTTTGAAAAGTTATGCCGATTGAAAAATGTTTATCAAATGCATAAAACATCAACTATCTCTCAATATATAGTATGGACATATTTAGAACACTGATTTAGAATCTCCAAAATGTCCTGTATCTGCACTGAAAGCCTTTACAGGTTGGGCAAAATTGGTGATAAATGAACGACAACCTTTTAACCCAACGGAATAGAGAAAAATGAATGGCATTTTACTGTCGTCTTTTTCAGTGAAACTGATAATGCCATCAACTGCATTCCTCTAAGTTCTTTTGTTTTCGAGTTATAGGCCAAAATTGAAATTTGCGCGATTTCAACTTTGGTCACTATCTCCGTTTCTGTTAGAGCCAGAATGAATTTAAAACCTCTTAAAGACACTTTTTTCATAGCAATCCAGTAGCGTAATATGTTTCCTAACAGGTTTTCTTGCCGAGCAATTACATAGTTGTGTTTTGTTGTGTTTTTTCTTATGGAAACAATAGTTTATTATGACTCAGAAAGAATCATCTTTGTTATTCCGTTTAAAAAAATATATGAAAAATTATACAGGGTGGGCCACGTAAAACAGTTCAGCCCGATAATTTACTGAGTATGCTCCAGAAATACTTTGACAGGTTATTTTTTTGACACCAAATCGAAATTGGTTAGTGTGAAAAGAATTGCAAAACCTTTACGAAGAGGTGTCACTCGAATCCAATAGAGTTTTGAATCTGGCTGCCACACCGATTAGCGGTATGATCAAAGACTCTTGACCTCGAAGTCAAAAAGTATCGAAAGATTAACTCTTTTAAACATTTTCTATAACTTACGCACGGGAATAATCGTCATTAGGTACGTTTTTGGTTTTTACATCGGCCACCCTGTATAATGTATATATTTTTTAAACGGAAAAAAACGGATAATTCTTTCTCGGTCATAATCAACTATTGTTTAGATAAGAAAAAACACAACTTTTTGTTATAGCTCAGCAAGGAAACCTCTTAGGAAAAAAACATATTGCGCTAATGCATTGCTATAAAAAAAGTGTCTCTCTAAGGTTCTAATTTCAACAATCTAGCACTAACAGAAGCGGAGATAATGACCAAAGCTGAAATAACCCAAATTTCAATTTTGGCCTATAACTAGAAAACAGAAGAAGATAGACGAATACAGTTGATGTCATTATCCGTTTCTCTAGAAGAGACGACCGTAATGTGCCATTGATTTTCCTCTATCTTTTTCGGTTAAAAAGTTGTAGTTCAGGTATCACCTATTTTGCCCACCCTGTACAATAATTCACAAAAATCCTTGTATGAGTAGAAACTCTTTTATTTGATATATGAGACAATCGTTCTAAACTATTTCGACTCAACCGACAATTTTCACCTCAAAATTTTCTTTTTACAAATCAACGATATCACTTGAGATAGATGTTAACCCGAAAAACTGAGTTATTGCAAGATTATTGAATATCAGATGTACGGAATTTTTAGAAAGTCAAGAAAAATGGTACACAAATGGTTCACATTTGAAGTCAGTCTAACATGTTTCAGAAGTTGAATCCCATCGTGTATGGGGCTCATGGTAAGAATAATATAGTATTCCAATATAGAATTTGAATGAATGGATCGTTGTTCGGTGACTTCATCATGGAGTTTATAATATTAGTGATATTTCGAAATATATACATTATATCTTTTATAATGCAAAAATATTTTTCTAATATTTCATAGTAAAAACAAGTGCATTTAAACGTATGAAGAAATAACCATTTTGAATAATATTTCAAAATTAGGTGAAATACTGGTTTAAGTTTAACGGTTCCGGTCAAGATTCCGTTTTTTGGATTTCTTCTTAGTGTAAATGAATGAACATATCCATGACAAGACTTTCATGCTCAGACAATTTTAATGAATGAATAAAAGTCATTTTCAAAAGATTCAAATATATTATAAAATAAAAACATTCTAGAAATAATCAATAATAATTGAATTGAGAGAAAATCAATATATGACCAACGAAATTATTTCCTCCTCATGAGATGCTGAAGCTTCGACTTCACAATTTTCACTTCCCTCTTCATTTTCGTCGTCTCCAACATCTTTTGTATTTCGGCTCCTGATGGATATTTTCTATTATCAATATGATGTCCAAACTCCCTCAATAAAATCTGAACTTCCTCATTGCTCCATTCTGAAATAATATCATCACGATCAATGAATAGTTTGGGGCGTCATTGAGAAACTAAAATTTTGTTCTCGGAGAGAACACCTTACCCTTCTTGCTTATTTTATTCCTCTTGGATTTCGAATTTTCCTCAGTTATCCCATTAGTCCCTTCTGCTGAAAAAAGTGCTCATCAAATAACTTGAACATATTGTCGAATATGGTGAAAATACAAAATATTGAATATCAATTTCTTTAAATATTGTTTGATTGACGAAAACCTAATTATAAACTCAAGCTACAAGATAGATGTCACATTGAATAACATATAAAAAACTTTTCAATACGATAGACATAAATAATCATCAATTATCCAGGGTGTCCCACCGGAAAGTTCATGGTAAAATAATTATTCAATCACTCCCAAATTTTGTGTGAAGATATAAGCCAAATAGTCCTTCATTCATTATATATGATTTCGGCTTTTATTACTTATAGCCATCAAGACCCATGTTATAGTTATTCACTGTTTATTGATATAGAACCGTTATCGAAAAGTAGAGAAATAACGTTCAACTATACTGGACGGTCAAATGAAATTCTCGCAGTTGGATTCAGAGAAAGCCAAAATTTAGATTTTCATGAAAGAACGAATATACACTCCCCGTCAATAAATTCCGGACATGCAAAATTTTTGTCAAATTCAACACCCTCTATCTTTTTTCGTGGTTCTTCGATTTTGTTGAAAATTTTCACCAGGTCAGTATTGGGTCTTGGTATATTAACCTGAAATTTACTTTGCAAAACTACCTGTAGTGTATCCGTTCTACAGGGAGAAACAAAACCTTGTTTTATACCCTTCATTTCTAAACACCCTGTGGTGAATTTGAGGCGGAAAATTTGATATAATTAAGTTCCAATTTGAAGTGTGATCATTTCTTAACAAAATGTTTTCTGATTTACGTCAGTATCTGCTTTGAAAAAAAGATCATTACAATATTACTTATAGACTAGCAGACATAAACAAACGTCTGAAAATGAATAGCGTGTATTTCGACCTCGCTTTCTCAATACTTCTACCATACGTGGCATACTTTCAATGCATTCACGAATTGCTTCTGGGGGAAGCAACAATTTCTGTTAATGCAGAACAATGCTAGGCCTCACGTTGCACGGGTTGTAACAGAAGACTTTGAAGAGGCGAATATTCAACGATTCGTGTGGACAGCCAGAAGTCCGGATTTAAATCCAATTAAACATATATGGGATATGCTAGGTAGACATGTTCGAAATCGGCAGCCCAACACCTTACCCGATTTACGAACAGCCCTTTTTGAAGAACGAGAAAATATTCCCCCAGAAGCAATTAGGAAATGAATTGAAAGTATGTCACATCATATGGTAGAAGTGATGAGAGAGCGAGGTGGAAATACACGCTATTGATTTTCAGATGTTTGTGTATGTTTGCTAGTCGATAAGGTATAGTAATGTTCTCAATTGTTATGAAAATTGAAAAAATGCAACACTTTCTTTGAAAATATGTATCTTTTTTTTTAAGCAGATACTGACGTAAATCAAGAAACATTTTGTTAAGAAAGGATCACACTTCAAATTAAAACTTAATGCTATCAAATTTTCCGCCTCAAATTCACCACAGGGTGTTTAGAAATGGAGTGTATGAAACAAGTTTTTGTTGCACCCTGTATAAGGGATAAACTATAAATATTTTTGCAAGGTAAATTTTAGGTTAATATAACAAAACCTAGTACTATACCTGGTGAAAATTTCAACAAAATCGCAGCACCACGAAAAAAGATACAGGGTGTTGAATTTGACAAAATTTTGCCTGTCCGAAATTTATTGACGGGGAGTATAGTTCATATTCAATATGTCACACAATTATTGTGCTCGTCGCTGAGAGTAATTCCTGAACATTTCGAAAATTATAAATTTTATGTAGGGAAAACGCTGAAAACACTTCACTTATTTTTTCTTGAAATTTGATATAAATTTGCGTGAAAGAATGCTGTTGTCATTTGCAAAAATCCTTTTTTCGGCTTTTATCAATAACTCTGAGAGTATAATTTTACTTTCCACTTTATCAAAATGTTATAATGTCTACGAAGTAGCTCCGAATCTCTTTTCTGTAACGCGTTGCGTCCTACGTTTTCATTTTATCCTCAGTTGTTCAGATTGCAATTTTATTCAAAAAACAGCGAATAATTCGAAAACGGTTCTAGAAGACCATGGGGAATAATGCATAAAATGTATGTGGCATTCGAAGATATATAAGGAAAAATTAAAAATAAGAAAGCTTATACCATCTCCTGTGAAAGCGGGAGTCATTAGTATTTGAAAATCTATCATAAATGAAGGTCTATTCGTCTTATTTTATCACACAGAAGTTGAAAGTGATCAAATAATGATTTCCCAATAAACTTCTAATGGGTACTCCCGCTGCAACTCCTGTATCGTCTGAACAAAATATAGATTTTTTTTACCCTTTCCTGAATTTGTTTCTTCTGTATATTTATTTTTCTTCGGTATTTCACAGCTGTTATCTGAAATAAATTACATTCAAGACTTTCTTATGAGTACCTATGTAGATAGAATAATTACCTTCGTTAATTGAGGAGGATAAATTATCTACCTTCATCGTGAGATCTGTAAAATCAAAAACATTCATTTTGAATAACAAATAGTACAAACCCAAAACCCAAACCTTCTTCATCATTTTCCTCAACTAATATAGAATCAACATCAACGTTTATTTCCGACAAAGATTTCCCTTTGAATTCAACAGGTAGAGATCCTCTATCCATCATCAGCAATATTTTGGACACTTTAGCTGTCTGATAAATATCTACTGGGAGCCTGCGGAGGTAACATCATTTCAAATTGTTTTCATTCAGAAAAACTTGATAAATCTGGAAGGGAAAAATGATTTTTTTTATAATCGAGAGATACTCACTCATAAAATTCTTCATGCGTTTTTTCGGTGTGCCCCATAAAACTAGAAAATTGCTTTGTTTCCTCTCTCGATAGGTTGAGAATCTGCATAACAGTAGCAATATGTTTTCTCAACCTATTACTGCCTATTGCTTCTGGGTGTTTCAGATTAATTTTTTTGCACAGCGTTCTGAAAGCAACGTCCCCTTTTCCCCATTTTATGGTGCTTCCAGGTAAGGCAAAAACGTAATCATTATCGGAAGGAATATATTTTTCTCTTTTTTCCAGGATGATATTGATGAATTTTTGAATCACCTTTGGAACAAGGATGACCACGGCTCTAGATCCTTTACCACTGTTCACTACTCTCCTATATTCTCTCGTCAACAATCTTTCTGATTCTGTCAGCACACTTTGAAAATCCGCAAAGTTAGTTTTACGGTCACATTTATAATCATTGATTTTCAAGAATTGGACGTCACCAATTCTTCTCCTATTAAATAAAATGAGAAGGGCCAAGCTGCAATGGACTAAATTAGTATAGGTTTTCTTGTCATCGATATCATTGATGAATTCTGCGATACATCGCTCAGCAAGCTTCAAAGATTCTTCCTTAAATTTTTTTATGTCATCCACTAAAGGAACCAATAATGGCTTATTCCATTTTTTTTCTTGTAAGTCTTTGCTGGCTAAAGAAGCTAATTCTATGGTCCATCTACTCTCAATAAGTTTAATGAAATTTGAAATTTCTTCCAGCCAGTCTTTTGAGGATTTGTTCGGACTACATTTAAATCCTTCACTCTCCTGTAATATCAGGGTTTTCAATTCACAACAGGCGTGTTTTAAAGATGTTCCCAGATGCATCGCGAGACTAGGTGTTTTGTATGTTTTCTTCATAGGATCATACCCCGTAATTTTTCTCACTGCACTCAGTACCATACTAAATTTATTTGGTACTATCATATCCTTGAGAGAAGATTTCTCCTCTCCGGATATTGACCTATAGGCAATGAGAAGTCGAGAGAGTTCTCTCATACGACTGCTGCAGGTGTAATGCATCCGTTCTCTTCTATGTTTTTTCAAATATGATTCTCCGAAGTGAATTATGAGGAGATCTTTTTTAGCTTCCAAAGAAATTTCATCAGGCTTCATGAGATCGAAAACCTAGGAAAATTGAAGAGAATTAGGCTCCTGAATCCTGATTAAACTTAGAAGTAAATCACCTACCTGATGTTTCACATTCAGTTTAGAAATAACATTAGTGGTGTCCATTGCACAAGCTGTTAGAGTCTGGGAGGCAGAACAATAGTTTCTTCGGTTGCTTTGTATTTTAACAATACAACGCTTTGCATGCCTTCTCAAATATCGCTTAATATACAAACCCTTACAATATGCACATGGGTAATATATTTCATTTGTTTCCATTTGGCTCTTCTGTATACGATAAGGTCTAGTAATGCCTTTGATATATAGATTGAAATTTGTTTCATTCCTCAGAAGCATAAATGCATTTCTTCTCTCTTTAGTGTTTCTTGGCAATTTAAGAATTTTGATGACCTCCGGAATAGACTCATGTTTTCTTTCTATGTGCCGCGTGAAATTCTTTGTGCTTATATCTTCATCACAAAACTTACAACGAATCATTTTTTTCATTTCCGTTTCGTTCTCCTAGAATAAAAATCAATAAAAGAATAGAAATAATACATGATCAAAGAAACTAATCCGGAAATCTGGACGTTTTATTTTTTGGTCCTGTCGGTAATAGTGTAATCAAGAAATCATCTGAAACTAAAAAGTGCGAACTCACTTTGATTTTTTCAGCTAATGTAGGCGAACAAACATTCATTTCCGTTTTTATGATGTTTGAATCAGTCGAACTTGAGAGCTCGGATGAATCTCCCATAATGAAATCTTCATCTCCATCCTCATCATCCCCATCCTTATCATCATCCCCATCACAAATGGATTCACAGATATCATTAAGAGGAGACCTGTCTTGTTTGCGAAAGTCGAGTTTTGGGACGGAATTTTTAACGTTTCTCGATTTTTCTTGTTTATATGAATAATGACTTAATCTCTGAAACTGACAAAGGATGTCTTGAAAGTCTAATAATAACTCTGGAAAGATTCAGACTATCATGTTAAGTTCATGTTCGAGATCATATTCAAATTCGACAGGGAGTACCTAGACGTAAAAACACTTTTTTAATTTCGCGTTTTTGTCTCAAAATATCATCAAAGTTGGTTGAGCAGTTCAGAAATTTTAGGGATTTGATTATTCTTTGATTGAAAGTAAACACCTAGTATCTCAGAAAGAAGTATCCTAAACGATAATTTTGAGCGCCATTCCTGATTCCACGTATAGTATTCTACTACTCTCTGCCTGGTGGTTATGACTCATCATGCCATTTCACAACAATTTTAGAATTTTTGATCTTCCTCATAACACAATGAGAATGAACTATAAAAAATGATTAGTTTGGGAAATAATTTTGGAGGATATTAAGAAGAAATCTTCAATGTTCAAAACAATGACGTGTCAAATATTGCAGCTAGTATTCGAATTCTCGAAATGGCCATTTCGGAATGAATCGGCAATCGTTCGCAACCAAGGTTTTACAATGCATTATTTTAAAATAGAGTCCGAACGATAATGAACAGTTTCGAAACGATAGGTAGCATCATTTCAGGTAAGTTTGGCATTCAATAAGTGAGTTATTTGAGATTATGTATCGGTATTCAATTCGAAACCACTCAAATAAAAAGTTATTTCCTGAAATAATCAAGAAATTACCTGTCTATCATCCTCTGCACAATCCGAAGAGAAGTCATATATGTTTGCATCAGATATCTTTTCTGTGAAATCTGATTGTTCTTCCGGAAAACAGATTGCTTTATCTTCCAGAATTTCGATCTGAAATTATTATTTCATCTTGTTGAGCAAAACCTATAGATTTTCGATTAATTTAAACTTACTTTTCTATTTTTAACAGGGACTTCGTTACGAAAAGTACTAAGATCCGAGTCTGTAATTTCTTTTGTTTCAGTATTAATACTTTCTGTGTAAGAATAATTTACTGTCAAAGCTGAAACTGGGGAAACATCAGAAAAGATTTTTTTCTCGACGGAATTCATGAACTTCACATCTTCCTCATCTAAACTTTCATTAGGTTCAATCGCCTTCAAATTGTTATTGCTCTCTATGGGTGAGCATTCATTAAAATCACTCTTTCCTATCCATTCCTTAAATGAAAAAAATTTAACCTATCATTACACCTAGATATCTAAAGTTACTCACTTGTACTTTTTTTTCCGGCTTGATTTTGATAAAGAACTGATCATCAATATTATGATGATTACGATTTGGAAGACCTAAAAATGAGATTTTTCATATTTCATGTGAATTCATTGAAGTTTATAATGTTTATCGATAAAGCAGTGATAGAAAGCAGAAATAACGTTTTTTACCTCTCTTTTTCGGAGTTGCTTCATGAGTAATTTTCTTATGAGTTTCGTGATCAATATCTATAAAAAAAAATTTGTTATTTTGCTATGAGAGATTATTTTATATAATTATGAGGAAACCAGAACCGGTGTTCTTTGAAGACGAGCTGAAAGTTTTCATTTTTGAAGTACAAAGTGGTGAAATTTTGAAAAAAATCAGTCTATGACTTCCACTTGATGCATGGTTTATAGCTACTCAAGATACCTCAGAGTTTTGAGAATTTGTTTCTGCAGTAAAACTTTCATTTTATTTCAAAGAGAACATAAGAAATTATGACCTATGTTTCATTTCTGTCCTCTATACTCAGGTACTTGGAGGTAGATATGAGAAATGAAAAGAGGACCATTCTTGCGACCAAAATGTACTTTCAATGAGACATCATAAATACCCCTTCGACCTACGGGTTTGTAGATCATCCAGTTAGGCATGGAATATGAATTGTTTCTCAATTGTTTACGAAAGATTCAAGGTGATAATTCTAACCAAAAGAATTTTTTTTATTAATCCATTAAATCCAAATACTGATTTTTATTTTTTGAATGTAGAGGGTGATTTTTATATTTTACTTAATAGGTGTCTCAGTTAATATTGGTCTCAGAAAAACCTTTTGAGGGGCAAATTTGTAATATTTCTCATGGGCATTCAGAATTCAGTACCTACTGAAAATTTTTTGTAAACGGTTGTTCACAACACATTGGTACACCCTGCATTATATTTTTCTAATGATTTCTCATTTATTTATTTGTTTAGCGTATGGCATCAAGACAATAATTAATAATAATATTATATCAAACATTCCATCAGAAAATCAATATGTCTCTGCATAGGCTGACTTAGGACATTTTCCCACAATGTATCCAGGTATGATGGCTGAACCTGTTTTGCAGTTTTTCCTCATTACTGGAATGTGTCATCCTGAATCTCGTCCTGAATTATAACCAAATCATGGATATTGTCTTGCGTGGTCAGGAGAACCGTCTGGTTTGTTTGACCACCAGTATTTTCTCATGATTCAAATATATATGCTTTATTGAGGTTATTTTTGGCAGTTTCTTCAAAATACAGATTTTTTCATCAAAATCTAAGGCAGCTGTAGGACGCCTCTCCATAATGCTGTGATTTCTTTATATAGAAGTTCTATTCTATGGCCCCCTGATAGTCCCTACTTAACCCCATTGGACGTTTTTTACGGACATATTCGAAATCTGAAGTGCAGTTGGCCCGATCGCTAAATATTGAAGACATTACATTCAGAATACAAGAAGAAACTGGAAACCTCAATATATTACATAAATAGTGAGGATAACCCTTGAAAATTAAATGAAGAATTATCGACTGTATGAATAACTAAATGAGAGTCATTTGAATACTTAATTAAACTTTTAGTTAATAAATAAATAAAATAAATGTAAGTTGTTTCATTATCCACGGTTCCTTTGATAAAAAAACGCATCATTCTCGTGTGGCATTCCACAGCATTCTTAGAATGAGAAGAAAATATCTATATTTTTAGAAAACTGCTAGAGATAATCTCGATAAAGTATATATACTTGAAATTTAAAGAAAGAGCTCTACCGATTAGAAAAATAAAATACAGGGTGTGCCATTTAAAAAACAAACGTTCACAACAAATTTTCAGGTGGAATTTTTCATTTTGCATTTCACAGTACTGAATTCTAAATGCCCATTAAAAATACTAAAAATTTGCTCACTTGAACGTTTTCGTACCACCAATATTAACTGAGATAGCTATTGAGTAAAATATAAACAATCTTCCTGTACCTTTCAAGGAAATCCTCTTGATGCTTCAGATGCTTGAACCTTGGTCCTCATCCTTACAACTGTATTTCACAGCTTCCTGTATTTTTCTGAATATATTAAAACACGTTTGAAATCAGGTGTTAAGATTTCACATAATTTATAGGTTTTGTGAAAAAAATTATTGCAGAAGATAAAGTTATTACACACAATTTTTTAATATTATGAGGACTATTCTGGAGGTGGTTGTTTCCACTCCTACATTATATAATTTCGGAAAAATAAATACAGTAAAAAATTTCTCAATGGCAAATTCCATTCTGCTACAGTGTTCCGTACATAAGATATTCAACATACAAAATTTCCGGAAGAAAAATGTTCGAAAAGCGATAAGGAGATTAGAACAAAAATTTATATGAAAAATTCTCCTGGGTTTCGTGAAATATTAACTAAAGTCATTCGCCGCAGTCCAGAAACATTTACTCCGTGAACAAACTCTTGCATCTAAAAGCCAGAATGTTCCTGACGTAACGTGTGAAAATATTGAATGAGAGATGAAATTTCTTGTAGATTAAGAAATTATTTGGTGGCAATCCCGATATGGCTACAAAATCTTAGCTTTCTCGAAGTTTCGAAAAAATCCTATGTTTTATCATACGAATAGGCGAATTACCAAAACGAACGAGATAGATAAATAACAAATCTCCCACCCCCGAGTCACCGCAATACAGCTCCGTAAAAACTATTCCCGCAAATCTAAATAAGATTCAAAGAAAACATAATAACATTTTTTCCCGCCAATTCGAAGAATGTTCTGTGAGTTGCATCAAAAATTTTATTCAAGAGCTGCCGAATTTAGCTCGATCATTTTTGATCGATTCAAATTATGAATCCAGAAAGAAGGTACTGTAATTTTCATAAACCCCCTGATGGATGTAGAAAGAGGGGTGGTGAAGTATAAAGTATAAAAATAATTCCGAATAATAAAATCTAGCACTTACCTAGCCTTCTTGTCAATTCCATAATTTTTCTACTTCTTGAAGAAATCATTGTATACACTGGTAGTTAATTCACTCACTCTCACACAATTTGATGGTGAAGATTATGGCCCATCGGACTAAAATCGAGGGTGTTCCCCATCGGCGAAACTCGGTGACACTTGTCACTTCCAATATAGGGGGCCATGTGCTTTGTATAAGTTCGACATATATACCATGAGCTTCGAAAGTAGTCTTCCTTTTCAGGAATATCAAATTATGGTTCCACAAATTGGGTCAAAGTTGTTCATTTCTCAATGATTTTTTTTGTAATGCCCATGTTCCTACCATAAACCGTTAAGAAGCAGTGAAGTAATGGTTTTTGAATAAAGGTCCTATTTGTATTTTTAATCATTCGAAGAATATATCAACATTTTCATATTCACTCTTCATCAAGAGCTAAACTGAAAATAGTTCGGCGTTTATCGGCATCAGTCAGAATGGAAATTTTATTATTACAAGTTGCTGTTGAGAAAAACGTAGCTTTATCTATGAATCGATTCAGGCTTTTGCGGACATCGTTGAATGTCACTTGTTTTTTCAAGCTTGAACAACTACAACCGAAATTCTCGGAAAAACAAGTAGATACACGAAGGAACATCCGAAAGAAAAATGAATGTAGACGTTCCCCCTGCCAATGTTGAACGGTGTCAAATTTCCGAAGCAGTCAATAAAAATTCATAGCTGTTGGCAAAATTTCAAAGCAGTTGGAAAAATTTCAATGGATTGGGTTGAAATACATATTTACGAATGAATTGTGAAATATTAGAATTGAAAAAATGTATGTATGTATTTATCAAATCGTACGCCCCAAGCAAGGCAACGTTTGGCCGGATGAACATGTGCAGAGAACAGAATCGGGAATTATCCCGATTATCCATATTAATGGAATGATACCAACGGTTGTTAGCCCAATATTATAACCGGCAAGGAATGGTATTAATCCAAATATTGTTACCAAGTCTGGTTATTGTATGGTCGGCTGGAACCACGTTGGATGTGTATATTGATTCAGACACCATTGAAAAAATATTTCTCACAAAAAACAGTTCTGATCAAATAAAGAAACCTACATAATTTAATGTTGGCAAGATGAAAATTCAAAGTTAATTACTCAGCACTTTGGAGACTTTCATTATATTGAAACTACCCATCTGCAACATTTACTTCTCTTATGGAACAAATTCTGCAGTAGAAAAAATTACCTTAGATTAAAAGTAGGCTTTACCTTCGCTTCTATATTTCATGAAATGAAGAAATTCTTCAAGCTATAGAATAGAACGAGAGGTGTCTCAAAGTTTTGAGCATTATAAATCGAGATAATTTTTACAGAGAAAAACACATTCTATTCAATTAGGAAACATGCAACTGAATGTTGAAAAGATGAAGAAAAGTTAATTACTCACAACATTGATGGGATTAATCATAATCAAACCTTTTTAACCAAAACAAATATGATACGTTATATTAAGTTATAAATACCATTAGATAACCTTCAGTTTTCTATTCCTTCAATGCACGGTTAAAAAATTTTCGATGCTTTCGCCCTCCCAAAAATTTGACTTCGTCCCGTTCCTGGACATCTTTAACGATATTCAATGAAGAATATTATACCTACGAAGAACAATAATGCTTTCGGAGTATAATATAAAAGTTCATGTTTTTGTTAGTTTGTTTATTTGTCTTCACAGAAATCGGAATGCAAATGTTCGGTTGGATTGTGGAATTCATTCTAATATACCCAACGAAGAAATGGGGAAAATATAGAATTTTCATGAACAAGTTGTTATATGAACCATTCGTTTTATGGCTTTCACGGACGGCGCTGAATGAATCACAAGAGATAGTGGAACTCGAAAGGGACATTTTTGTAGTGTAAGAAAATTTATACATAAAAGTCCGCGACTACATATGTCTAACTCTCATCGAGGATAACCCTCTATAACCAATTTTAATATTTTCAATTCAATCCAAATCAATTAAAATAAAAATAAATATGACTCTTATCATTTCTGATAAAGCATAGTTTTCTGAAGAATATTTCCCGAGATATGACGAGAGGTTCAAATAAAAATTTAGGCAAGAATTAAACAAAGCGTTCTAAATCTTCGTCGCGTGCCCTTTACTTCGAGATGTTTTAAGAGAGCACAATCGGCTCACGACGACCTTCGATTCACATTTGGAATAGGACTGTTAGATTAGGTACCTGAATAGGGGCAATAAGGATTTTTTTTCAGGAAGTTAGCTAAGCTCGAATCATTTGATAACTTGATTTTGCTTCAAGTTTTCTTCCTCATGGGGGTTCTAGATTTTTTGATGTTGATAATAATCATAATTATTTTTTCATTTAATTTTTCATATTGAGATTTTTTTGATTTTATGTTCTTACGTTCATCTGATGCACAAAATGTGCAAGTTGAAGCATCTATTGGAAAGTAGCGTAATATAGTGTACAGGGTTTTTTTTATTTTACTCAATAGCTATCTCAGTTGATATTGGTCGCACAGAAAAGTTTAAATGAGCAAAATTGAAATATTTTTCATGGGCATTCAGAATTCCGTACTAGGAAATGCAGTTATCGTAAACCAAACCATCAACCTAAAAATTTTTTCTGAACTATTGTTTTTTAAATGGTACACTCTGTATTTTATTTTCCCAACCAGTATTGCTTTCTCATCTGATTTCAAATATATATATATATACAGGGTGTACCAAGTTCGACGGCCTATTAGAAGTTTCTGGAGAACTGGATCTATTTGAAATATGAAAATTCGGATTATGTTATTGTTTGACATTATCTATCGAGCCAAAATATTCTTGAAGCCTGACCACTTTCAGTTATACAGGAAGCGTATCATGTTTGTTATTTCTATTCTGAATAGGAAAATATAGGGTTCTAATTTGAAAAACGAAAGTTATGAGTCAATCTTGATCCCAATTTTTAACCCAACATTTGGAACACCTGTGACGAATTTTTCGAAATTCAAGAAATGTACAATATTTCCACAATCTTCGACTTCGAAAATGTGAAAACGGTTTGTGCTTAAGATATCTAGATTAGGAATAACAAACATAATACCGACTACTCTTGTCTCCCTTTCTTCTTCAGTTTCTTCTCGATATATTGAAAATTAATATGACAAATACAATGATTTGAATACGAGTGTATTCACAATTGAATTCTCTATCGAATTCGAAAACAAAAAAATAGAAAAAAAATTTTTTTAATTTTTTTTTCATTCCCTGTATAACTGAAAGTTGTCAGGATGCAAGAATATTTTAGCTCGGTAGATAATTTCGAACAATATTATAATCTCAATTGTCAGATTTCAAATAGGTCCAGTTCTCCAGAAACACCTAATAGGCCGTCGAACTTGGTACACCCTGTATACTTTATTGAGATTAATTTAGGCCGTTTCTGAAAAATTTTGGTTTTTTCGTCTAAATCTAAGGCAGCTGTAGAACGCCACTCGAGAAAGCTGTTATTTCTTTTTATAGAAGTTCTATTCTCTGGTCTCCTGATAGTCCATAATTAACACCCTTGGACATTTTTTTATTGATAGATTCGAAATATAAAAAGTATATGGCCTGTCTGCAGAATATCAAACAGATTTAGCTCAGAATAGAGGAAGAAATAATTAAAAACCTCGATCTATTCCATAAATAATAAGGGGGTCATTTGAACACTTAATTTAACTTCAAGTTAATGAATAAATGAAATAAAAATCAGTTTCTTTGATATAAAGAAATTGCATCGTTATCTTGTGGCATTCCACAGCTGCCTTAGATTTAGAAGAAAACATATTTTCATAATAGTCCTCAATAGTTGAAATCAGAAGAAAGAACTCTACTGATTAGGAAAATAAAATACAGAGTGTACCATTCAAAAACAAAAGTTCACAACAAATTTTTAACTTTACGATGCCTTTATGAGTTTCTATGTACTGAATTCTGAATGCCCATGAAAAATACCACAAATTCACCCTTTTCAACGTTTTTGTACACCGATATTAACTGAGAAAGCTATTGAGTAAAATATAAAAAATCACCTTGCACAGTAGGAGTAGCGTTTTACATTGAAATATATAACGCTAGCGGTGTCGCGGGTTAAGGCTAGTATGATGTAATGCTTCCTACGGTGTTACAATCTCCGAAGCTGTAAACATTTTCGCGAAAGTGATTGTTTTTCTGGTGGTACCAAACAATTTGACAGTACGTGATCAGGCATTCAAAGTTTTGTGAAACCCACCTTGAAAGTGGTTTTCCGTCTATGATCACTTCAAATGAAAAAGGTCCCTCTTATTTGGGTCAATTTCTGACTCGCTTTCGTCAATTTATTGAAAGAGCTAGTCGGATCTACCAATTTATGGATCCTTTTCAATTTTGAGATGTCAAGTATAGGAGAACGACTGTGAAATGTTTCCTGAAACATGTGGTTTCTAAACAATAGATTGGGTACACAGACACTTGAGAGAACTGTTTACGTCTTTATAGGCAAGCTCATTGTTGTAATATTAACCCGAGGAGTCGAACACATTTAGCCACTTTCTCCAACGGTCTTGCTCGCTGTAAAACGGAACCTTCCTTGAATTATTATTCAGTCTCCACCCTAAATCACCTAAAATCCCAGTCAATTATAGACGACTACTTTCCTTCTATCACCAATATGATTTTAGTATGAGTTATTCTGTATCCACGGTTGTAAGTAGCATTATCAGAGTATTCGACATATACAGATCGACCAGGAAAGTGTGAGAAATCTCTCGGATTCAGATAAAGTGAAGAAATAAGATGACAAAATCCCATCATTTTTTCTTCCTAGCGGTCCTCCCTACAGAAATACGGCTTCCTTAATGACGGCACTGGAAATCCATTTCACTGGAATGAATTTTAAATTACGCAATATGATTAAATTAAAATTGATATGATGAACAGTGGGTAGTAAGGACCTCTTGAAATACTGACCTTAAAATTAGCATTTTTAGTGTACCAGGGGCGGACTAGGTTGTACATTTGAAGCTAACATTATCCCTGTATGATAAGGGATACCTTATCATATGTATGATTTGAATACCTTCAATATTAAGGAAAAGGTACTCTTGTTCATTGTCGATAAAACTAACCGTTCTCGAAAAACAAAAGTCTGTACCTGGTAAGCTGAACTAGCTCAAAGCTGGTAACGAACTAGCTCAAACCCGCGGCTCCGCTCGCGTAATATTTCAATTCAAAACAGTACTGATAGGTCCACAACCTCACATTCATAAGACGTCTCGAAACAGAGACATGCTTAGATTCAATAATTTCGTGCATAAATTCGCATTCGTTAAACCTGCTGTAACTTTTAAGGTATCCATTAGAAAACTATACGATAAGGGGCATTTTTCATCAGGAATAAATGTCGCAGATAACAATCACATTCATTTTTATAAGAATTCATTCCATGCCAGTCGGGAGTCCTCTTCAAATTGAACATTATTTTGAATTGAATTGAAAATGTAAAAAATGGTTAACGTGGGTGGTCCTCATCATTATCATTTGGACATATGCCGTCGCGATCTTTCATGTAGAATTTTTCGGACACTACAAAATTGTCTCTGACTATGTTTCTCTATCCCTTATAGTTTACACAGCGTCGGCCGTGAAAGCCTGATAAAAACGATTTTTTCATGAAAACTCAATATTTTTTCTCATTTCTTCGGGACATAGTAATGTGAACCCTACATGAAAACCTCCCAAAATGAATTTTCTACATCAAAGTGAAAGTTTCATCAAAATCGGTCAACTGGTTCCATAAAGGACAAACAAACACATAAACACACGGACATTCACATTTATATTAGTATATGGATAAATTTTCTTTAAACCATACTGGATAGTTTTAAATTTATTCCAGTAAACTAGATTTTCAGTGGCGATGACCTTGGCTGTTCCAACGGGCCAAAATTTAAGATCTGTTATAACGTGCGTTCAAAAAAATTCGTCGTCATGTAGGCTACTTGGAAAACATGGCACGTTAGGATATTTAACTTGACAGTTATTGTTCAGAATGTAGGTGCCACCGATAATATTGAACGAAGATACTCCAGTATTTTTTGACGAAATGCACAGGGTATTTTTCTAAAGGTGAAGTTTTTTTTTTTTTGACAGGTAGTAGAACTCATCTAAATCAATCATTCAAACTTCTATATTGTTCATGAATAACTTATTATGGAAAAAGTTAAAGAAATTTTGACCACCAATACTCTACAGAATACTTACTGGATTCCTCTGTTCATTAGATAATAATCACGTGTTATGAATCAATGCCGCGTTTTTAGGAAGTTAAACACGAAATAAAATACTCACTCGAATTTTTTGCGATCTGTTTAATGCACTTGAAATTTTAATAAACATGAAGAATTATTTTTCAACTTCCATCTGGAGATTTTTTCTGAGAGAAATAATAAATTCCAAAGTGGGGACCGAAAAATTTTCTTGGTAAACAAAAATTTACAAATCCAGCGATAAAACTCGTAGAAATTAGTTTCATGAATTGGTCGTAATGATCATTGTTCGATCGAATTGAATTCATCATCGAATTCGATCAATTTGAATCATATCAATAGGTCACTATTGGAGTAAAGCTGCGGCATATTTCAAAACTGATGTTCGAACATAATCAATATAGATGAAGTTTCAATACGTTCAAGTCAGATTTGGACGTGGCATTTCTCACATTTGCAGGTAACTCTGGTTCAAATAAACTGGGAACAGTGGATATTCAAACTTTTTTCATTTTGATGAGGTCTATTACCTGTCAATACAAAGCGTTACATTTGAAGACACCGTTTGTATTCAGATTGATTAGAGAAAACGATTGTATCTCCTTCAATAATTTCGATTTTATCATACAAATGTTCATATTTTACATCCATATCGGGGACAAGCTATATTCCTCGTATAGATGCCTAAAAAGCTTTCATTCTCTTTCAGTTATGCGTGGATGGTACAAAATGAATAAGTTCGACGATGAAAAACAAGCATTTATGAATTCCCTCATAGGATGAAGTTGAAGCTTGTCTTCCTAATGCATCACACCATTCCCCTTGAAAAAGCGATAAAATAACACTTGAGATATGCCACCTGTCGACATCTACTCTGAGGGTGTACATTGATGCCATTCATGGAGGAGGAAACGTCTTTCGAGTCTCTCAGAGTTATTCATCCATATATGGCACAGCACACTAGCGCCCGTGATATATACCCGAACTAAAAGATTGTTCAGTACATAAACAGGGTACCTTGTGACCTCAAAACGATTTTTTGATATGTTGATCCTTGAGTCATCCTGATTCCAACAAGCTAAAAAACAAGGCGATACGTTGTCACCTCCGAAATCGGAGGTGACAGCGTTATATATGAGGTCAGAGCGTAAAACGAGTTTCTGTTTTGGAGGTGAAAATGACCGTTTATAACTATATATATATATATATATATATATATATATATATATATCGTACAATTAAAGCTTTGTGAAACCCGCCCAAAATAATGTAAATTTTACCTTGGAGTGCCAGTCATCGCTAATCTGGTCTCCATTCTGTAGTTGAAATTTCCATTCTCAAAGTCCTGGTAAAATTGTACACATAGCATTATCTGCTGAAGGGCTTTGTCAAGGCAATTTGTCACCCTCACAAGTAACTCCAAACAGTCTCCAGCTTCACAATTGATTTCTTCTTGGGGCTTAATGATTTCACCATTGATTTGAATTTCTACAAGAAAAATAATTATTCAGCATTACACATGAATGCAATCTGAATGAAGCAGTGTAAGGCTAGAAAATAATTTTAAATTCAAACGTTGTGAGGTTTAGGAGTATTTGCTCCCTTGTTTGAAAGGAGACATCTCTACTAGCTTCTAAGCTTTATATAAGTGTAAAAAGTGGTCATTAAATAATTTTTTTATGAGAGTTTCTACAACCTTTTAAAACCAGGGAGTCTAAATATGAATACTTTTCAAACATTAATGTTGAATGAAATAATTTATCAGTTGTTTAAAAGGAGAAACTAACTCACCCCACACTATTGGGGACATTCCCACAATATCTAACATCGAAGGTGCCAATGTGATTCCTTGCAAAGACGCTTTGCCCTTACTTTCTGTAGCTAAAAGTTGCCATTTCAAATCCACCAAGTTGGCTATATGCTCAGAATATATCTTATCTAAATCCAAATTCACGTCGACCTTGTTTGTATCTGAGTTCTCCACATACAAACTTTTAAATTTGGAAAGTGGGCATCTCTCCACTGGTACTGGCACCCGACAACTTTCATGTCCCTCTATGAGCATAGTCTTGGAAGGAGCATATTCAAGTTCCATTTCTTGTGATGTTAAATTTGCTATGTCAAGAACCAGATAGAAGTGAGACGGCGTTTCTGCTGGTAGAACATCCCAATTCGTTACTTGAAGGGATGGTAGGATCTCAAGAGTGAAATAAACAGAGCATGAACGACAGTGCTCAGCTTGAAAGCCTGCTCCACCACTGAAAGGTAGGAAAAATAAATATTTCTCCTGATGAAGTTCCATAATTCAACATATATTCTATGTTCCCATATTCGTAAATATCACAAATCTGCCAAATATATTGATTGCAAGAAGCAAAAAAATCCAAACATTCTAAATATGTTTGAAAATATACAGGGATATTCACAAATATGGCTCTATAGGATATTTTTAGGAAAGACACAAGATTCAGGATTGAAATTCTAAAGGTGAGCTTCAAGTAAGAAGACGACTTCTTGTATATTTTTGGAGGTTCTAGGACTTCGGGTTATTCCGGAAATGACATCAACTTTCGTTTTTCAAATGGAACGACCCATTTCTTATTGCATAAATAGATTCTCCATTGAATTCTGAGTATTTTTGATTCCAAAAGTTTGAATTTTCCCGAGAAAATTCTGTTTAAATGAGCAAATACGACAAGGAAATCTCAAAATTGAACTCTTTTGAAATACAGACAACTTCGAGGTTTTTTCATTAAAAATTCTCATTTTTGAGAATCTCCGAGAAGAAAGGCTGATGCTTCTTTTCCGATAGCGTGATTTTCAGAATATGATACAGGAGGTAACAAATTCTTTGTCAAAGTTAGAAGTGACGAAACATCAAAAAATCGTTTTTTTCAAATTGGAACCCCATTTTTTCGAAGCATTTTCGAAATCTTCGTCAAAAAATAATAGGAGCATACGTCCACGACTTTCATCCCAAAATGAATATTTTTCGAGATATTCAGAAAAAACGATTTTGTCTTCAATTTTCAATGTCATTCCGAATATGTTTTCTTACTGGAAAATGATTAGCGGTCAAGTGAAATTTTTGGAAATCTCTGTTATCGAGAAAATATTTTCTTATAATTGAGTGGAGTTTAGTTTTTCTTTATTTTTTTAAAGCTTAGGATAATTTCCGCAAATTCTTAATTCTGGAGAATTTCTTTTTTGTCATGGTAGGGAAATTTGAATTTTCACTAATGAAATTGTTACAAATTCTGTTAATTATTCTTTCAAAAGCATTAAAAATTATTACAAATTATTTTTTTCTGCATTCCTGAGAAATTTTTCCGTTGAATTCACTAATACTCACATTGAGAACTTCAAACCAATTGTTGCTTTCGCATTACAGATGATAATTCAAGAACATAACTCGTCTGAACTATGAGAAAATATTTTCTCGATAACAGAGATTTCCAAAAATTTCACTTGATCGCTAATTATTTTCCAGTAAAAAAACACATTTGGAATGAGATTGAAAATTGAAGACAAAATCCTTTTTCCTGAATATCTTGAAAAATATTCATTATGGGATAAAAGTCTTGGAAGTATGCTCCTATTATTTTTTGACGAAAATTTCGAAAATGCTTCAAAAAAATTGGGTTCCAATTTGAAAAAACGAATTTTTGATGTTCCGTCACTTATAACATTGACAAAGAATTTGTGACCTCCTGTATCATATTCTGAAAATCACGCTATCAGAAAAGAAGCATCAGCCTTTCTTCTTGGAGATTCTCAAAAATGAGAATTTTTAATGAAAAATCCTCGAAGTTGTCTGTATTTCAACAGAGTTCAATTTTGAGTTTTTTTTTCATATTTCCAATTTAAAGAGAATTTTCTTGGGAAAATTCAAACTTTTGGAATTAAAAAGACTCGGAATTCAATGGGGAATCTATTTATGCAATAAAAAATGGGTCTTCCCATTTGAAAAACGAAAGTTCCGGAAAAACCGGAACCTTCAAAAAATATACGAGAAGTCGTCTTCTTACTTGAAGCTCACCTTTAGAATTTCAATCTTGAATCTTGAGTCTTTCCTAATAATATTCTATAGAGCCATATTCGAGAATAACCTTGTATATTTCTTTGTAGATAGATAAACTAAACTTGAATGAACGGTCTGGCTAAAACTTACCTGTATCTGAGTTGCAATTGTCCTTCCACTACACTAGATAACACATTGTTTGGCAACATCAAATGAGTTGGAGATCTCCATCCTGCAGAACTGGATTGACCGGAATTTGTAGAGCGAAAACTTGAGCTTACATCAGTTCTTCTACCTGGTAAACTGTGCATTGGAGAATTAAGATGTGATGGTAGAGAGCTAGGCCCAACAGAACCGCTCCCAACTAAAGAACTTCCAAAGATTCCACTGTTCAGTTCTTGCAGAGGGGCTATAAAACTAGCTTGAGCATATAAGGTTAAATTAATGACAGCACTTGAGCCAGGTTGAAGCGGTAATTGGTTCTGAATAGCTTCATCAGACCAAACAAACATTTTTTCTTGAGTTACTGTGTCCAAAGCACTCTGAACAGACACTTCTAGATATTCTATGGGAAGTTGTCCTTTATTAGTCAATGTTATAGTACATTCAGATGTTTCTCCGTGATATAAACTGGAACTAGCAGAAGTTATAACACTATCAAAGTCTCTCAATGAAGAAAATGATGCACTTTGAGGAAGGGATGTAGTAACTTCAATCACTGGAAGAGAAGGAACTACTTGTACCGTGAAAAAAGGCAAAAATCCCTCCATATGCCTCAATCGACAATTTGATTTCACTCCCAAAGCATGAGTGCTGAAGCCTTGAAGCTCAAGTTCTCCGTTTTCTTTTGGAGTACCACTTAGTGTAACTAAAGTAGCTGAATCTGGAGGAAGGACGACAGTTTCTGGAATCGATTCAAAAACAACACCAGAGCTTAGTAACCTCATGTCGCACACTTTCAATTCAAATGGAAGCGGGTTTAAAAGTTTCAGAGAGACACTACAGAGATCTCCTTCTACCCACAAAAATTCCATCTTTGTTTTAGGCTCCAAAGAGTTTCGTTCCAAACTCCCAAAATGAATTGGAGTGAATAGAAAAGGACCACTATCTAGCTTGGCAATTTTAAGTTTGCGAGGCTGCAAATGAGGTTGCAAGCTTCTGGGAATAAACTCTTGGCATACTGGAATGTTTATCAAATTAGCTGGTGGTATAATGGATCCATTGTCTAGTACTAAGGCTACAGGAGCTCCTTCACATTGAGCTGCCAGGGACTGAAGTTGTATACAAAGATCTTTTTGCTCAATTTTAGATAAATGCTTCCACATAGTTTGAAGGAGAAAGGTCATGTGTCTTGTGGCTAAAGCAGAATGTCCCATTCTTTTTGCGGCAACCACAAGTTCTTGAAGTAGCTGTATTTGCAGTGCTGGCCAACCCTGGTCTGTTTTGAGTACTTCAACTGGATCCAATGTGAGTTTATGTCCGGGTAAACTCTGCACCATCAGATTATAACATTGTGCCCAGTTGGGAGTTGGGTTTTGAGGAGACACATACCTAAATAAAAAAGTTAATCAATTGACTAAACCATCAGTTTAACAACTCTATTGGACAGTAAATTTCCACTTTTTATTGCTGAGAAGAACTATTTTTTTTTTGTCAGACTCATTTTGATGAATTGAAAAATGATGAAATGTATACATGATATTTTTAGGATTTTTCTCCTGACCAGAATTGATAGTCCTGATAGAGGAGATTTGAACAGCAATGCATGTTGCTTGCTTCAATTTTCCTTTATTGTTAATCTTTCTTGGGTATTGTTAGATCTCGGTCCTATTTAACTAAGCTCTCATCATAAGTTTTTTACTTCGAGACTTCAAGAGTAAATACCTTCGTTGTATATATTTAAAATGTTCATTGAAAAGTGAGAACTAGATCGCCTTTTCTAACATACATCCATCTAATTCACTTTTTGCGCGCTTCAATAATCCTTGAACAGGATAACTGTTGAAAGATAAGGCCCAAAAGTTTGTGATGTGAAAAAAAAGGGCTTTTGATACAGACCTGTTTGTTTTTAATTTCAATAATTTGAGAAATACTATAAATACCATGAATTATTTCCATTCACCAAATTGAGACTGTCAAACTATTTACTCGGCAGTTACAGGCACATATACAATTAGCCACAATAAAACCATCTATGCCAACACATTCTAAATAAAATTTTTTTACGTCACTTGTTTCTTCGAGCATTTGGCTGTCGTCTTAGATTCATCTCGACGTTTCGCCAGTTCGAGTATCTGGCATCTTCAGGTGTTATACTTTCAGGAGATGTTCTCACTCAATCGAGCTGCCTGATTATGACGGCGACACAGTATAGAAACCAAACAGTAGGTGCACTCTCGATAAAATGAACTGAAATTTTTACTCCCTCGAGATTTCGCGCATACCTCGGTGCGCATGATGAACTTGATAGGATATGCATTCAGTTTAACGGCAAATTGAAATATTCGAAGTGTCAATTTCGCGAAGTGCTTCATTCCAAAGATTATAAAGATGAAAAAAAAGATTAAATATAAGAATATAACATTATAATTTTTACTTCATTCAATTTCATACTCTTCTGTAACGATTTTTAGAAGGGAAGACTTTTGTCGAAGTAACTTTTTTTAACAGTGATATTTAAAATTCATATACCAATGGCATCATATTCATTATACTTTCGTCACAAACAAGTAATAATGTAAGAATCATCATAATATCCTCCAGGAAGTCATAGCACATTTTTTCCACAAAAAAAACAGAATTCTTTTCCCATAAACATTCATATTTGATAACGATCATAACTAATTGTTGTGATAGAATAGAATAGAATAACTTTATTCGCTCTGAAATATACACAGTACATAATTACCCGTATAGTGGGCTTAGAGCCCGTCAAAAAAAAACCTTAATAATAACATGAACATAAGATGAACAGAACAATTAGAAAACTATTTCATCATCCATGAATTCATGAATAGTATAATAGGCTTTGGAAATTAGAAATTTTTTTATTTTTTGTTTGAGCTTCTTAGCACTATCATTCAATCGATTTTGTAGCGGTATTTTATTGAAAATAGAGATAATCTGGTACTCAACGTTTTTTTATAAATAGGAGAAATTAATTTTTGGTGGTTTCAAATCAAGTTTACGCCTTGTGTTATGTTCATGATCCCTTTTAAAATTAAAAAACAAATTTCTGTTATCGAGTACAAAAGAGATCGCTTCCAATATGTATATTGAAGGAAAGGTAAGTATATTGTGTCTTATGAAAAATGGTTTACATGACGTAGTTTTCTTTTGTAGAATAAAAAGGCGGTAGGCCTCTACTGAATTTCCCTAGAAAATAACACCGTATTTCATCCTGGAATACACATACCCATAGTTCACAGAGAAAGCAGTTGCCTCATCAACTAGTTGTGACAGAACTCTGGCAACATAACAACAACCTCCGAGTGATTTTGCGACTGAATCGACATGATTTCTCGAATCTAATCTGGAATCAATATGTACGCCCAGTAATTTTATTTCCCTCTTCGCCTGCAATGAGAAGTTATTCGAGCTAATCGTATTTTGCAATTGTTCCCTATATGAAAACTGTACCATTTGTGTTTTCTCTATGTTCAAAATCAAGTCATTGTCTTAAAACCACTCGTTCAATAGATTTAAATTTCGTACGACTTCGCTATTTAAATCGTTTTGATTATTTCCACATAGAACCAAAGACGTGTCATCTGCGTACATAGTTATTTCAGTGCTTAGTGTATTTGGTAACTCGTTAGTATAAATGATGTATAAAAAGGGGCCTAAAATTGAATCTTGTGGAACCCCTCTTTCGATCATAGTTTCAGCTGATTTGAATAGCTTACCCTCTTTATTAAAATCAATGACGCGTTGTTTTGGGTTAGATAGAAAAGAACGTAGCAGATCTAAAGCTATCCCTCTTATTCCATACTTCTCCATTTTACTCAAAAGTATGTTATGGTTCACTCTATCGAATGCTTTACATGATACTATTCATTTTGCTACAACTGAAAATTGCTATTTTCGTATTTAATAAATTCCTTCTTCTAATTCTTTCAGAACTCCCAGTTCTATATTATGAAATTAATGATCGTCCCAGTGTCCCGGTCCCGAACACACGCCAGCGTCCGACCGGTTGACATCCGGTATCGGAACTTCATTCTCATCATGAACCCGGTCTCTCTTGTAGGTAAGTGGTGTGGTGTTTTTAAGAGCTGGCACCCATATCCTATTGATTTTTAAAGTTTCTTCTGATCTATTGAAATTTGGTGTTTATGAATTTCAATTGCTTCCCTGTAAAGCCTGGAGTAGTATGTGGTAGTGGTACACATCACATACACTAGGACACACTGTATACCGAAAGCCCATACACTCAGACAGATATCCACATAACACCTCAAATCATCATCCATGCCAACGTAAGGGAATAATTACAACACTAGTCGACAGAGCGAGAAGAATATGTGAGACAAAAGAACTGAATTATATCACTTGAAGCGCACCCTCATGGCTAACGGCTACACTGAAAAGGACATAATAGACACAGCAACCGAAGGCCTGAAAGCAACACCTACGATGTATCACGTCGCCAAGAATCGCCGACAAAAGCATTCTTGCCGTTTGTGCCACGGGTAACAGATAGAATCGACTCAATACTGGGTAAATTCAACATCAAGACAAAATTCAAACTGTCGAAAAGGATCAAAGACCATCTTAACTCCCCAAACGACAGTAGAAACCTACTCAGTGCTCCGGGTGTATGGCGAATTCCGTGCAGCTGTGGGAGTGTATACATCGGTACAACGAAGCGATCAATCAACACTAGGATCAAAGGACACACAAGGCCAATTACAGACTGGGTCATTCAGAGAAATCCACCTTCGCAGAGCACACACTGAACAACAGAAATCATGCAATAGAAATCGACCAAACCAAGTGTTGTGTACAACCACCACATACTACCCCAGGCTTCACAGGGAAGCAATTGAAATGCATAAACACCAAACGAATTTCAATAGATCAGAAGAAACTTTAAAAACCAACAGGATATGGGTGCCAGTATTCAAAAACACCGCTACTAGAGAAACCGGGTTCATGATGATAATGAAGTTCCGGTACCAGATATCAACTGGTCGGACGACCCGTGCGTATTCGGTACCGATATGAGAACGGTCAGGCTCGGCTACGCCCCCACCAAGGTTATATAAGGAAGTACAATCTGCGTCTCCGTCATAATCAGACAGCTCAATTCAATGAGAACATCTCCTGAAGGTATAACTTCTGAAGATGCCAGACACTCGAACTGGCAAAACATCGAGAATTAATCTACAACGACGGCCGAAATGCTGGAATAAACAAGTGGCATTTACCGATAGCCGCAAAGCACCAACAAATTAAATATTGTTTTAATTCTTTGAGTATTATGAAAACATTTCAACTCACCGTGTAGCTGCTAGTCTCTGACAAAATGATGCTTTTCGAACAAAACCTATTTGAGTATACAAATCTGCCAAAGTTTCAAATCTATCAATTTTTTCTTGTTCAGACAGAGTCAGATTGATATACACAACATTTTGTAGGAAGCTTGCAGCTTGCAGAGCATGATTCTGCTCAATGGCAATTCTAGCGGCCTTGAAACTAGCCTCAGTTTCAACAATACCTTAAATTGAAGAAAACATTTGGTGGTAATGTAATTAAAATGGAAAAATACATACCTGCATTTTGGTATTTGCTGTAATGAATGATTGCTTCTCTATACTTTCTCGCTATTTCATCAGGAATCAATAACTGAGGTATGGTTTTTCTCAATGTTGCTACATCTGCAACATTATTCAATGGGAATGTTGGAATCTTTTTGGGCGACCCTTCTTGCAAACTAGCATTTCGGTGGAGTGCAGACCCCCTTTGAATGTTGGGGTATAAAACTATAGAAGAAGCTGCACTCTGTCCTTCATAAGCTGCTCCTAGCCACAACCAGTCGTTTATCGATTTGAGTGTGTCCGCAGCAGTAGCGTAATACACCAAACTCTCGTTTATTAGACCTGCTTGAAGACAAAGATCACCCAAGTGTTTAGTCATCCTTCCAGCACACCTAAAAGCTGAGTTGTGAATTCACATATTTGAAGTAAAACTATAGGGGATTTATGAAATTCCGATTTGTTAATTAGTTACTAGAATTACATGAATCTTCTGTATACTTGATCATCATCAAGGTGGAAATGGTTGTCTATTTTTCATGCTTTTATTTGACCAAAATTCAGGTTATGAAGAAAACATTAAACATAATATCAGAATAAATTAAAAATAGACTAGTGGAGACCAACATCTGCAGATTCATCCAAAGCAAGAAAATGCCGATGTACCTCTGTATAGTACTCAGATGTGTCTTCTGGCACGGTATTAAGTTCTGGCCTCCAGGGTGTTCTAGTTGTGGCTAAGCTAAGCTCTGCTACTATGGCGGCATTTTGTTGCTTTGGATTGATCTGAAAACTTTTCTCTTTCAAACTGGGTTTCACACAGTTGATTGTGCGATCAAAAAAACCTTGCATGAATTCGAACCAATCGTATCACTTGATTTGAAATTACAAAGAATATCAGTAGCTCCCATCAAATTGATAGTGCTTGATCAGGCAATCAGAGCTTTGTGAAACCCATCTATATTTCGTTGATTTATTTTCTGAATTCCTGTAAAAAAAACAGTCATATAAAATTCACAACCATTTCTCCATCGAGTTACACTGATCATAACATTTAGGAAGTTATGTAGATTTACTTTTGTCTATTACAGTATCATAATAAGTTCATTACAGTACTAAAAGTAGTGCTGTAATAAAGTCATTACAGCATTGTTTCCAGTGATATTTTTCGTTTCGTGGTTGTCAATACAGTAGAACCCCGATTATCCGAGGTCCCGATTATCCGAGTCGCGTGGATAGCACAGGATAGTTCAATTTCACAAGGTCAAACTTTGCTCGCGCTGCGAGATGTCTGTACTTGTCATTTGTTACGGAACATATTTACATATTTGTGTATTATTTTTATATAATATATGTATTTACTTATCTATTTAGTAACTGTTTACGTAAATAAAACTCAATTTGATTAAAAATATCATATTTTTTCAGAGTTATTTTACAAAGTCCGTATTATCCGAGTTTTCGATTATCCGAGGTAGGCTCGGTCCACAATAGCTCGGATAATCGAGGTTCTACTGTACTGACCTCCGATCTTATCAATTTTCAAATCAAATCAATTCAAATTCCCTACTCTGTCAAATTTCGTAAGTCACACCAACTGCCAAGATACAATACAAAAATTACTAGGATGTGAATCTGGATTTTTATTTGAATTTCGAGAGTATTTCACTGAAATAGAAAACATATCTTCTAATACTCGTGGAAGAAGGCAATTCTAACACTCATGCTTTCGTGTTGGAATAGGAGCCGATTCTGCAACTTGCTTTAGAATATACTCTTCGAAGATCACCAAAAATCGTAAACAATCTAATTCATAACATTTAGTGATGGTATTTTTTCCGATGCAGGGTTATTGGAGTGAGCTATTCAAAAATTTTAAGCAAAAATCTTGATCTGATGTACACTGTGTCCCATTTTGGTTGGGGCTGCACTGTATCTCAGCTATTCTTAAAGATGGAGACATGAGGTTTTCGCGGCCATGTATCACTTTTTGTAAAACTTTTAAAACCACAAACAGAAATATTCCAACTACTTTTGTACCTAATATACAAGGCGAAAACGAAAATTTTCACTTTTAGAGATGTTATTATTTCTCAAGCCCTGTAGATGATAGAAAAAAAATGAAAACTGCTTATAATAGATATTTTTACATAAAAGTCAGTGGTGTAGTTAATTTTTTCAGAGCCTTTTTTTTTTGAGTTTTGACACAAACTTGATATTTTTCAAATGGTACAGCCTGTATATTTCAACATAAAATTTTTGCAATTATTTTTCTGAATATATCGATGTATTACAACCTAATCTTTAGTGTTCGTTTTTTTAATAGTAGGCCATGAATTTGTTTACTCATGCATCTTTAATAATAGCTGAAATACAGTGCAGATCAACCAAAATGGGTCACAGTGTACTTAAATTAGACTCACATCGGTGTTTCTGCAGGAAAATTATTTTAAATCAATTGAAAATTAAAAAGTAAATACACAAAGCTAACCTTTTCTTATTATTCCTAGACTCAAGATCTAAGCCAACGAAATCTTTTTTCTCAAATGGTGCCAATAATAATGTTACTCGTTCTAATTTTTCTCTTGATCTTTCTAATCTTTTAGATTCAAGAATCCAGAATAAAGAATGAATAAATTCTATTAACTGCTCTTCCAAATCAGAACATAAACCAGATTCATTGTAAAACAGTGCTCTTGTTTTGAAGTTACTTGGTGTAGTATATTTTTCTATCGAATCATCTTTTATTATCTTCGGTGTTGCATCTGAAATGAACATTCAATAGTTCATAATTAGGATATTTACATTGTAAAATTTTTATTTTAAAAACCAACCATCACCCTCCGTGGAACTTTTGGTTGTGTCATCACTTGAACTAGAATTATCTACTGGACTTGAGTCCTCTTTGGGTGGTCCAAATAATAAACACCGGGAATCATAAAGAGTATTTACATATTTCACTTTCAAGCTTTCGTGCACTCGACATATCTCATTAAGCTCCTGCTGACCATCATATTTCCCTAGAGTTACCAAACCAAGTAATCTACGATGAGTTTGAAAATCGCCCCAGTCATTATTCTCCACAGGATGTTCTCTCACATAACGAACACATATGTTTCGCATTTGTCCAGCAGAATCAGGAATTTTAACATTGTTTACTTTTGAAATTCGATCGAAGAACTTATTGAAAGTTTTCGGTTTCAACTGTGACCCAATCTGTCTCACAAGAATCAAGAGAGCTGCATGATCGTGTGTAAATTGTTCATAATCAGGATGAGACATGTTTGGCTCAGATGAAGTTGTGGATAGTATATAGCTAACAGAGGAACGCATTGGTAAAAGGAAATCAACTAAAATGCATTTTTTAGAGAATAACAGATGAGTGCAGAGTTTAAACGCTCAAATTTATGAATGATGACAACAAATAGATACATCCAAGTTCAGGTACACCTGATACACAGATTGGCATTACACCCAACTATTCACATAGTATTTTTCTTCTCAAGAAAAAAAGGTATTTTTATTTCTATCAATCTATAATCTATCCTCAAATTGACAATTGTTTAACCTCATTTTCTTTGTTTTGTTTTGACAGATTGACGACTACGGACTACGCATAAACGATCCTTTCTCTTTTTCTCTTCTGTATGTTCTTGAAAGAAAACACCATCCACACAGCTCGAATTTGATTCTGAGTGAATGAACCATCAGGTTGAATGGAAGGAATTGCAGTTACAACATGACAAAAAAAAGTCGGGGGAAAAATCTAGTGACTTTGCTGGCCAGGGTATGGAACCTGTGGTGAAAATGAGACGTTCAGGAAAAAATGAATCCACGGCCTCAACTAGCCGCGAATTATGAGCAGGGCATCCATCCAACTCTAACTAAATTTAATCGAAATTTATATTCAAGTTCTGCACAGCTGATATAATTTCGTCCTGCAACATACGCAGATACTCTTCGCCCTTCAGGCTGCCATCAATTACCAGAGGTCCAACAACATTATCGCCCAAAAGTACTGGGTACTTAATGGTACTTCATGTGTCCATCGTCGACTCCGAATTTGTTAGGATTTTTGCCAGTTCATTCCTTAAGATAATAATAATAATAAATATATTTATTGAATCTTTCAGACATACAGTATGTATAGGACAAGTCAAGCAAAGAAAAAACAAAAGGGAAAAAATGTTTCCAATCAAAGTCGGAAATCATTATCACACAAATACTAACAGTATAATAGGCTTCAGCTTACATTAACTCTTTCACCGCACATCTGAAACGCCGAATATCTAATGATGTGACTGCCATAGGCAGGTGATTAAATAATTTTATGCCCTGGTCTGGTAATAGGGTGAATTTTCAAATTGAGAAGAATTCTTATGAATCGAAATATTCAGAGTTTCAGAATTACTGGAGTCGTAATCATGAAAACCAGTAACCTTGACAAAATCATATTCATTTTCTTTAACATATAGAAGACATTTATACATATATACATATACATAGGAGTGTCAACAATTTATACCTCAAAAATATAGGTCTGCAAGATATAAGATGGCCAAGGTCGAATTATTTTTTTGTGTGTAAAAAATGCCCAATTTGATCCGATGTTTCGGCAAACTGACGAAAAAATCCGAACGAGTTCGGAGTCGACGATCGCTCATCCATTTTCCGGCGATTTGAACAATGATGCAATGACTGTCGCGTTTGTGTACGCTCTCTCTGTCTTTCACAAGTGTTTGATTCAAAGGCCTGTTAATTGTCCGGGCAGTTTTGTTCGACAAAGTCGGATTTGGTGTGATGTGAACGAGCAATAAAAGTTCGCGGAGCCAGCCAAACTTGGACGATCGAATCAAACGTTATTGTCCGATAGTCTGGAAATGGATGAGCAATCGTCGACTCCGAACTTGTTTGGTTTTTCGTCAGTTTACTGATACATCGGAACATCTTACTGGCAAACTGGCGAGAAATCCCAATAAATTCGGAGTCGACGTTTTTGGCTTATAGGACAATGATGCGATTACGTTACTCCACCAGGCAGTTTCGTTCGCCATCGTCTTGAGTAATCGGATTTGGTATTAGCGAGCAGTCACTTAAACTCGTCTCGACTGATCATGCTTGAGCGTTGCCTGTACGAATTTGAAACCTTGTTATTCTGAACAAAAGTATTCGCTTGAACAGAAAATGAATATAATTAAATGGTAAACGAAATTGATTCCTCGCTCAACACTTGGTGAAACATCTTTGGTCAATTGAAAAAATAAAAACACAAGACTACGTTCACACTATTTTAATAAATTAAACATCTAATAAGTCGACATGTTTCGGGTTTTATCCCATTCTCAAGACTGAAAAGTAAACGCATAAGTCAAAGAAATAAACATCAAACAACAGATGTTAAAACCGGAGATGAGCGGAAATCTAATTGATCGTTCACAATTGGTTGTTTATATTTTGAAGCAGAAAATATTTCCAAAATTTCTAGAAGATCTAGGCGTCTGCTTTTTTCCCCTTCATGCAATATTTTTGTTTTATTAAAATCTATGAAATGGTTACAAGTGATACAATGATCAGAAAAACCGGTTGTTAATTTGTTTAGAAGAATTGACTTTCTATTTTCATCAACCCTTATCTTAAGAGAACGACCAGTCTGACCTATGTAAAAAGCTGGGCATTCGTCACAAAAATTTTATAGACACCACTTTTTTCAAAGGTTGTTAAACTATCCTTTCCATTACAAAACATTGATTTTAAGTTTTTCTTGTTGGTACATACAATGTCAATTTTATTTCGTCTTAATCTACTACAAATATTGTCGCTTATTTGTGGGATATAGTTTATATAAGCAAATTTATCAATACAGTTATTGATTTGGGTGGGGTATATACTTGATAATACTTTTTGATATTGTTTTCTGTCAATTAATTTATCTATAATATTGGGAGAGAAACCATTGTTCAATGCCAATGTCCTTAACACTTCCACTTCTTTTTCGAAATTAGCTGTTGAAAGTGGTATTGATATTAGACGGTGTACCAGGGAATGAAAAGCTGACATTTTTATTTTATATGGATGTGAACTACTATTATGGATGAGGATGTCTGAAAAAGTAGTTTTTCTATACACATCAAATTCCATATGTTCTTCTACTATTTTTATCTGAATGTCCAAAAAGTTTAACGACTTATTTTCATTTTCCATTTCCAATGTGAACTGGACCGACACATACAAAGAGTCAATCAGTTGGAAAAACAATTCAAGCTCAAAATCTGAGCCAGTCCAAATGCAAAACACGTCATCTACATATCGTCTCCAGTATAGTACAAATTCAGTCACATTGTTATTAATTGACGAGAATATTTTCTTTTCCGAATGTGGCATGAATACTTCGCTTAAAAGAGGAGATAAAGGAGAACCCATTGGTAGACCATCCAACTGTTGATAGAATTTTCCATTGAACTTGAAATAACTCTGTTCAAGACACAACTGCAAAAGTTTATTTGTTTCATCTATCAATTCTGCACTGAGGGAAAAATTATTATGAAGCTGTTCGTTGATTAAATTTTTAACTTCTGTATGAGGTATTGATGGGAATAAATTTACTATATCGAACGAAATTAACCTAGCATTCGGAGGGATTTTCAGTGACTTTAATTCATCTGTAAGTTGGATTGTGTTTTTGATGGAGTAAATTGGTTCATGTTGAATCATTTTTGGTAAAATAGAATTCAGATATCTACAGAGTTTTGAAGCTGGTGCATGAGTATAGGAAACAATGGGTCTCATAGGACAATTCTCTTTATGGATTTTAGGTAGAGCATATAATTGCGGTATTCTTGGATTCATTATCGTCAAAGGAAAAGTTATTTCAGATAATACGTTTGGGCAATTTTTGATATACTTTTTGAGTGAATTTTGGAATTTCGATGTTGGGTCAACTTTCAGTTCTCGGAAGTTATCAGAGTTCAACAATAATTCTGTTTTTTGTAAAGAATCAGTCTTGTTCAAAATTGTAACTGTATTGCCTTTGTCAGCTTTTGTAATTATCAGATCATTCTCAGAGGCTTTCTTTTTGATTTGTTTCAAAACTGCAATTTCGACTTTATCCTGTCTAATACGAGCATTGGATATCATTCTCGCACAAACAGATTTTTCAAAGTTTTGTATCTCAGGAGATTCGATCTTATTTAAAGCTAATTCTACATTAACTGCTAAATGTTTGAGGTCCTTATTATTAAACATATTCGGACAGTGTTTCAAACCTTTTTCCAATAATCTTAATTCAGCTTCTTCGAAATGTATAATTAAATGGTATTTGATATCTGACAGTGCCGAAGAAGTATTTGGACGATTTGTATTTTCTTACCCTGGTCAAAAAGTTCCGTCCGCACAAACAATATTGAAGAATTTTTCATAATTTGGAAAAAACTGGTTGCAATAACAAATGCGGTAAATGCTATCATTGTTAGAGTTTCACTAAAAAATCAGTTGGGGTTCAATCATAAGACGTGTTCAAGGTGCTGGTTTATTAGAAAAACTGCCAACTAAATTCTTCCACCTACATTTATGTACAAATACAATTGAGCATGCGCACATAAATACTTCGACTCCTAACAATCATGATGATGAAGAAGAAGATACCCTCACTACATACCAGAGAAAATTACTTTCCGGGAAGTTTTGTTCAGCAAAAACGGATTTGGTGTGAGCGAGCAATAATAGTAACGTCAGAAAAGGATTATAAAAGAAATGGTAACAGAGGAGGAGAAGTATTTTTTTGTTTATTGTGCGCCTGATATAGCTCCACTGTATCCACTAATTGATTTGTCACCCATAGTTATAGATATCTATATCTATGTTTGCCACCTCAATTCTTGTCGCACCTATGTCAGCACCCCAGAGGTAAAATGTGAAGTCACATTTTTCCAAACACGAGTTATCTACGAAATTTGATTCACATTGTTAAATTCTAGCTAGTGGAACACATTTTTAACTTCCTAGGTACCTGAATTATTACGTATGCTATAAGAAGTCAAAAATGAACAAAGATGGACACATTCATCAATGAAGTTCTCTTCTAAATCATCGGAGTGCATTCTCATATCTCCTCCTTTTCTCTTCATGGCCACCACAACACAACCTTTCAGTAGCCAGGTATTGGTCTCGAGAAAATAAACATTTGGGAATTTCATCCAAAAAATGATCAAAATTTTTGAGGACCTCTGGTAGTTGATGGCAAACCAAATGGCGATAAGTATCTGCGTATGTCACAAAACGAAATTATACAAGCTGTGCGGAACTTGAAAAAAGATTTTGAAGAAATTTGGTTTCAGGATGGTAGCTCTGCACATAATGCGCGGCTGGTTAAGGAAATTTTTGATTCAATTTTTCCTGTCTTAATGGTCTTAATTGCACCACAAGTACCCTACCCTGACCAGGAAGATCACCAGACTCATCTCCCGCCTCCTCAACTTTTTTTGGTGGGGTCATTTAACCCAAGAAATTTGCAAGTATCCTCCTCCTCATGACAGATCTACAACTTTGGAAGAGTTGACAATGAAAATATTCGATATTACAAGTTTAACGTCAGCACAGGTTGTATCGAATGATCGGGCAGAATTTTATAATCGACTGGGTTATCGCAAAGCTCATCAAGGAAATTTTTTCGAGGATTTATAATGAAATAATTCATTTGGGGTAATTATTCCAAAATTCTTTCTATGTTTAACTGATGTGATCTGAATGCAACTTTCCTCTCTGTTCTTTTCATGGAATAGGTCCTTCATCTAGATGAATCTTTACCAAAACTGTACATCACTCCAGTTTCTGGCGCATTTTATAGCATTTTCATTGCATTGGGTATATCCCCCCTTCAGCATATTGGTCTTGCATCTCCTCATTTGGCACCGAAGTCGTTTTGTGTTAATGTGAGTCAGGGTTCTTGGATGGTGATTGTAAGAGAATAAATTTCGGAGAACCCCATCAGAAAATCGAAGAAACGGGTCTGCTAAGTAAGGTCGTCTTTCAAAGAGATCAGTAGTTACCTTGTTGAATGGTGATAATAAAATGACCTCAAGAAAATACTTGTCGAAAAAAAAGAGCTCTGCTCCTAAGTCTAACGCATGCGCATGGAGGAAAGTGGCCCGTGTAGGGTAACAACACCTCTTGCACTTGTCATTCTTATGAGACTCTCCCTTCACACTTTCCCGACCTCACACTTGGCTTCAAATAGATATCAGCAAGTTTCCACGCCACACTGCCTAAGTGCTCACGCTCTGTAGAACAGTTAGGTGTTGACATCAATTGTTAAATTATCATGAAACTATATGAACAACTTAGAATTTCTCCCATGATCATCATGTACGGGAAGTATTCAATGTATGATGTTCGACTAGAACCTGTTTCCTAATTATTTGCACAATTTGTCAATTTGCCAACCATTCGATAAAAATGAAATGGCTTAATTGATAGCTGTCCTTTTTCCATTCAAAGGAGCTCTTGAAATGAATGAAAAGAATTGTCATTCACTTGCTATGTTTTCCTACGCACTGGCTTGAAAAATTGCGTAACTATCGATTTTCAAGATCAAGTGCGAGGGGCAGGCATCATGTAGCGATTTTCAGTGTCGCTGCGCAAGGCCTTGGTGCAGGTTCGAACACCTCCTCATATATGTTCAGGGTCAGCAGCTGTGGGATCAATATGTATGTTGAAATTGATCGAAGTCAAATTAACACCAATTTTTCCGGACACCGTCTACTTCCTCCTCTGCTTCTGATGGTTTCCAAATTGACAACGAAAATTTTCATATACGCACTAGAGATTTCTCATTTTTGAATATCTGGGGAAGGGAAGGCAGGTTGAAATGTTCTTTGAAGTTTGCCGCTACGTTCTTTTGAATGTTGACGGAACCGGATGATGAAAGCGTGAGATTGATTCGTACAGGACAAATCAGCCTGTCATTTGATTATTTTAATCAACTTTATGGGAAAATTATCTAAGCAATTGCATTTCCATGAACTTTTTCTCAAAAAAATCGCTGTTTGGTTTCTATCCTTAGAGGAAAACACCTGCGTTTTCGTTAACCCAAGTTTAGCGTTCAGTTTATTGCAACTTCATTCACCATCTTTCTAAATAATTGCTCTTGCTTTTTGTTTGAAAAAAACTAGATCACGAATTAGTTGGATAGGTTCAATAAGGTTATAAATCAATATTACACTAATTGACAAAGAAACTGCAACATTTTTTTTTTGGTAAAACATAGAAAGTATAGCAAGGAGTAAATATAACTTACTCCCCAAAACTTCTTGGCATTGATGCAAGATGACGGTCTACTTCTTCTTGAGGGATACTATCCCAAGCTTCCTGTACTTCATATTTCAGGGCCGCCAAAGTCCGTGGGGACTGGGGTAAATTTCCAAGCCTTCCACCCATTGGCGTCGACATGGGGGGTATTGGGGGTAATTACCCCCCCTCTCCCCAGGAATAATGACTTTCAAAAAATTAAAAAAAAAGGATACAATCATTACATAGGAACATGTAATGTTCGACGAGTTAAAATATTCCTAAAGCCTGACCATTTATACAGAGTATGAAAAAAAAAATGCAGAAAAAATGCAAAAAAACTTTTCCTGTTTTTTCGTTTCAAATTTTGATAGAGTATTCAATTCTGAATAATTTTTTTTTTAAATCGTTGCATCTGTCGAAATACTTTTCAAAATATGAAGAAAATAGGGATATAAAAGTATACGGTATTATGTTTGTATCTCCTATTCTATATATTATTTTAAGCACAAATCGTTTTCACATTTTTGTGATAGTGGAAATATGGTAAATTAGTGGAATTTTGAAAAACTCGTCACGGGGTGTTCCAAATGTTGGGTCAAAAATTGGAATCAAGATTGGCCCATAACTATCGTTTTTTGAATTATAATACTATATTTTTATGATTGCTTTGGATTCTGCGAAGAAAAATGATGATAGTGTTCCAAAATGATTACTTCTTGAGGTATTTAGGATTTTCTGATTTTAAGTCGCACGTAGAGTCAAATTCATTAAACAATGATCTATGTTCATAAAAGATAAATTATTACAATAATTCACTAGTGACAGACCTTTTTCTGAATTCATTTATCATAGTTGATATGAATCAAATTTTATGAATTTTACTCTAGGTACGACATTTTTCTTTGATGTATTTTCGCTGGATGTTTTTTTTAATTTTTGTAACATCATCATGGTGTTAAAAATTCTGAATAGCTCCAAATTTATTAATTTTAAGTGCATTGACATGTTAGAACACTATCATTATTTTTCTTCGCAGAATCCAACGAAAACAATAAAAAAATAGGGTTCTAATTCGAAAAACGAAATTTATAAGCCACACTTGATCCCAATTTTTGACGCAACATTTAGAACACCCTGTGACGAGTTTTTCAAAACTCTAGAATACAATATTTCCATAGTCTTCGACTTCAAAAATGTGAAAACGGTTGGTGCATAAGATATTTAGAATAGGAATAACAAACATAATACCGAACACTCTTATGTCCCTTTTTTCTTTATATTTTGAAAAGTACTTCGACGAATGCAACGATTTAAATAGGGACGTATTCACAAACTGAAACGAAAAAACAGAAAAATTTTCATACCCTGTAATGAGAGTGGTCAGGTTCGGTAGATAATGCCGAACAATATCATAATCCCAATTTTCAGATTTCAGATAGGTCCAGGTCTCCAGAAACTACATCCTAAATAAATGTGTTGAAAAACCCAAACAAAGACATGAAGAAGTTATTGTAATTTTGATAATCATTATATTCTGACTATCCTGGGTATTTATTAGCTCAATCAGAGATCCTGTTGTGTTCTGCGTTGACTTGTTACAATTCCCCTAAGCCATCCTTGCAACTGAAAAATAGGAATAATTTTCCATGCATATTAGCGGGCATCGGCGTTAGATAGAATATCTTTTCAAGGTGACTTTTTGAAAACAATCAATTATTAGTGAAATGTATGCGTTTTTATTCGTCGATGGCTCCGGATCAACCTTGTTTTTGAACTCAGAAATAAAAAAAATAAGGGAGAAGCATTTGTGGAAAATTCTGACGAGAATTTTTTCTCCCATACACGATGGAAATAATTTTGTTGGCAAATTCAATTCAATTCGTTATTGAGCTCCCTTTTCTTGTGAAAAAAGAATCAAACTGTATTTAAATTTAACGTTTGCATTTCTCGGTTCTCGCATAAAGATAGGCTCAGGACAAATCCCATCCGTTTGCAGATACTTGCTTGAAGCGTTTTCTGAACGTAAATCCCTGTATTTACAGATGAAATCACAGGGATGAATTTAGAGAGAAATTGAAAGAATAAACATAAAGAAGAGTATAAGATATAGTTTGTGACTCTAAGAGTGCCCTGGAGAAGGCAAAAAATTGGTTATTTTGGGCCAGAATGACAATATTTTCCTTTCTATTAAAGAATCTTTCTGAAAACAATCTCGATAAGATGGCTTTAGCTATCAAGCCGCACAAATATTGAATGTTCCGGATACCAAAACTCGATTCCATCCATCTTTCATGATTTATCAAACATTCTGCTGATGTAGTAGGATTCGTGAAAAAATATTTCGCCATAAGGCGACCTAGACAATACTTGAGATTACAAAGCTAAATTACTGGGTTTTTGAATCTTACACAAAGATAATTTTGGTAATCTCAGAACATACAATAATGCCTGGAAACCTGTTACTCCTGCTCCAATGAATATAGATCTCTTGGCATGATCCAAGCAAGTATCAGACAGTTGGATGTTGCCCAGTCAAGTCTGACTATCACTAGCCAGATATTGGGAAACAGGGGAAAAGAAGGATCATCATCCTAGTTACCCGGATCTCAACAGCAGCACAAGGCTGATTGATTTGTGCAGCAAATAGAACAACTAAATACCAATGTGATGCTGAACGAGGTGAGAAGACAATAATGTCAATATTTCGTAGTCCACCTACACTCAAGAAGACCTTGCGGAGAGCTCAACCTTTTCCGAAGGTGTGTTCAACATAACGCAGATTGGAATATTGATACTTGATCGAAGGTCTTATTTTCTGATGAGTCGAAGTTTAAACCCAATCCAAGACCAAGAAGAGTCTGTAAATGTTGAAAGGTTACAGAATGGGAGAAGAAGTATTCAGGTACAACAGTGGAAGATCTGTTATGGTATGAGACGGAATTTGAGGAAAAACAGTTATCTGCATTAGTTAGTATCAGATGGGGCGGATTTTTACCGGAAATGTTACATGGGTTAATCACTTCTAGCCTGAGTCCAAACAGGAGTTCATGCAATGGCATATATAGAGGACCCCACCGCCAAAGAAATTCAAAGTGTCCGAATCGGCTGGAAAGTTGATGGCGACTGTTTTTTGGGATTGTGATGGGATATTATTGATTGATTATAAAAAAAGGAAAATACTATGCAGCGATATTGAAAAAATTGGAGGAGTTCATCAAGAAAAAACCTCGTGGAAAGAAAATTTTCTGACGAGAATGGGGTAAAGAAGACAATTTTTGTTCATTTTGAGGCGAAAAATAAAAAATATTTTCATGATGGTTTAGAAAAATTAATTTATAGATCTATTGCATTGACCTTAAGGGTGTAATCATATTGAAAAGGAAACATAGATTTATTGTTTTATTTTATTTAAAACCCTTTCATTTCACGAAGTTTTGGACCTCCCCTCGTATCTCAAAAATTGACAGAGATATCATGAAAATTTAATCGTTCTTCCAGATTTTTATGAAAGCACTGCTACTAGAAGAAATTCTAAAGTTTTATCGCAAAATTAGTAGGACCACGGAGCACATCAATAATTCTTTAAACTTCATTTAAAAATTATCGAATGTTCACGTGAAAATTTACGATAGTAAATTCAGTTTTTGAGAAGATAGGTGATTAGGTGGAGTACTTTTAAACATTACACGTCATCATATCCGGTCAGCTGTTTCCATTTCTTTAATTTCCCTAATATCCCTAGAATTTTGGCATTTGTGACTTTCTTCACTTTACAAACACTGTTTTTTCATGATGCGTGTTATCCAATAAAGAAAGTTGTTATTGCGCTTTTAAAACTAACATCTGGATCTAGAATATCGCTTCATTTGGTATCGACAGTGCGATTTATCGAGTAGCGAGTGTAGCGACACTTGTTGGGGTTGTTACCCTCGTTCATCCTTTATGCTTCAGAGCTTTTATCGGATCAGTATGATTCGGTTGAACAAATTTTACTGACATTTATCTATCAACAGACATTTGTGAAGCACGAACCCAATCTTTCAACTCGCAAGTTGATATCGAATTTGTGGAAAAAGCAGAATGGATTCTTGAAGATTGACTATTCATAAAGGAATAATTCACCTTCGGAATTTCGAGTCACGCTATACGCTATACAGGGTGTTCTATAAGCTCTATGACAAACTTTGACAGATAGTAGTTGTACTTATTCTGAACATTTTTTTCCTATGAACATATATCCGATTCGTTTTTGTTTGGAAAATACAACCTTTTGAAAAATTATATTTTTTTGTTCAAATCATAATAATAAATGGATATTTTGAGACTATAAAAAAATTGTTCAAAATGCGAACTGAAGATGCAGTAACTCGGCGGATCAGATTTGGGTCGTTTCGTATTTGGTTCGCTGCATTTTTAATTCTATCAAGTAATTGTTGATTGGATTTCAACATGACAAACAAGCTACTCCATATGTCCCTATGAATGATAATCTACGGGATTTAGATCAGGCTAACTAGGTGGCCATTGCATTGATCCTCCTTGACTTATCCATTTATTCGGGAAATGTTCATTCAGCAAACAGACTACTTGTCAAAATCAAAATCAAATGCTTGTAACTCCGAAAAGAAAACGAACCGGACCTATGATCATAGAAATAAAAATGTTCAGAAGAAGCACAGCTACTTTCTGTTAAAGTTTGTCATAGAGCTTGTAGAACACCCTGTATAATCGGAAATATGTGAGAGGTCTACGGCCCTACTCACACGGGGATAATGGCATTTACGAGTAGGATTATGACTGTTTAATACAGAAAATTGAACGAAATAATGAAATCAAGATAATTCTGAAATGAATCTCAAATGAACTTCATTTCAGTGGATTCATTAGTCTTTTTCTCTTTGGTCTTTAAATTACATTAATTACAGTTACTGAAGCATGTCTCCAGGAAAAAACTGCATATTATTTCATACGAAATTTAATTTTTTTTCATATTACCTGAAATTAAAAAAAAATTCCCAAGTTCAGAGACCAGCTTCAAATGATGAACATTGTTTTGCGTTTTAAACTAACATTCGACATATATAGGATGACCTGTATACAATTCTCAATGGAGCATTTCCTCTAGTTTTTTTAATAACAGAAGTAATATCCCGATTGGAATGTACTTTCTGCATGATGGGGCTCCGAAACATTTCACGCGTGAAATTATAGTCCATTTGAATGGATCATTGGTTTGGTAGAGGGGGACCTTATGATTGGCCTGCAAGATCCACAGATCTGACATGCTCAAATAATTTCCTATGGAGACACTTGAAAACTGAAATTTACCCCGAAGAAATAATCGTGGATAGGGAGCAACTGATTGATCGAATTAGAGCTGCATGTGAGGCGAGATGTGGGGAGATACAGAGTCGACCAGAAATAATGACGAAAGCTGTAGCTTTTGATTACAAGAGCTAGAAAGTGTTTAGAAGAAAGGGGGGTATTTTCAAAAACAGATTATAATTATTGTTCTTATTTTTTGTCGAATTTTTTTTCGTTTATTGGAGTTTGTAGATACATTTTCATAACTTAAGTTCATTCTACAATGAGTCTATTTCATTGTTTAAAATTTTTCGAGACTTTGGTTTTTCCAAATATGTTTGCATAAAAATTATGCTACAATCTGTGTTTCAGTTATTTGAAATATATAATTTTCGAAGATGAATAATTTGAAATTGGAAAACCTTCATTTGAAGCTCGCTTCTGAAACCAGGAATTTTTTTTCAATCCCGAAAAGCTCTTTTAGGTTTCGTGAAAAAATTCCCCTAAATTTGTGTATTCGGGTGAATCAAGAGAAAACGCAGCACCTGCTATTCTTGGCAAATCCAGGAAAAAGAACCAACCTGAAGCTGCTTGGCCTGACCTTGGAGCCTGACCTTCGATTCAATTTTCGAATAGAGAAATTGAAGAAAAAAATTATGAAGAGCTATTTTCACTGTGAATGAGAAAAGGATAAAACAAATTGCTGGTAAGGAATCTGCTAGGATTGCATATTTCAGCTACTTCCACAGTGTTATATCCTATGTTACAATATTCTGGGAAGAGAGTCCTCATTTAGTTGAAATATCGTGACAGTTGCAGGAGTTTTTTTGTCCAGGAGTCCATACTGACCCTGCCTTCTCTACTTATATTGAAGTGTGTTATTTTTGTTAAAGATAATATAAAAGATTTTAAGAAGAACAACTTCCACCATTCCTATTCTACCCGAAATGCGAGCAACATCACAGAGTGAAGGCCTCCCAACTTGTTATCAATCACACAGCCATCAAAGTATATAACAAGCTACCTTTAGAGTTTAAAAAATGAAAAGAAAAGTACTCAAAAACAGATTGAAAGAATTACTCCAGAATATATAATATAGCAAAGATGAATATCTTCAGGAAACGTAATGATTTACTATATTTGTGATTACTATTTCATATGAAACTGTTTGTTATAGGTGTATATTTTGTATTATGTTTTATTTTATTCAAGCAATCATTTGGCACCCCATGTAATTTTTGATTGGAAATAATATACTCCCAATTGTATTTTATTTGGTGGATAACTTGGAGTATATCCTGAAAACATGTTTTTGAGAAATTGTATTCACTCAATAAGAATCAACCCATATTTCGGACATTCACAGGTCCGTGTTGATTAAAAAAAGAAAGGATATTCAATGATACACAAAATAGGAATTCGAAATTCGAAGTGTACCATTATTGCCAAGAGGCTTGTTTGAAAGCATACCTATTAAGTGTGAATACTAGGAAGAATTTCGCTTTTCGTAAATTTGATGTACAGGGTATTTTACAAGATGTGTCTTTCAAACAACTATAGTAAGGACATATTTTGAACACTGATTCAGACTCCCCATTATCCTGCATCTGCACAGAAAGCATGTACAATCAAGGATTCCAATATAGCGGATGATTGCTGTTGTGGAGGATGGGATAGGATTCCAGGAAAAGACGTAGAACGGTTTAACAATTTATTTCAACAAGAACAATTTCGAAGTTGGTGTAAAACTTATAGTCTGAAAAGACTGATTGATAAATCGTTGCGGCAGAAAGTAATGGTTAGTCTGATAAGACTGATTTTTGTAGAATATATGTATTCTACACGGACGGCGAAGGCGAGTCAATAATTGGTAATGGTTTTGAAAGTCTCAAAAGACTGAATTTCGCAGGCTGGATCGTTGTTGTTTCAGGGGCTGTGAATGTCGGTTGTTCGAAGTATTCGACGACGCAGGTAGTCAGTTCAGTTGTTGAAAAATTTGGTCGAAGCGGTAACACAGATGGTTCTGCGTTGAGAGCGAAAGTGTCGAATATCGTCGAAGTTGCTGGTTTCGAAGTCTCGAAGAAAAAGAGGATTTGCATATGTTTTCTTGCGATATTTATGCCTGTTTGTCTTCACCTATCAGGGAAGCTAATTTAACGTCCATGAAAAGGCGTTCCTTCGTCGGATCTGCTCAAGTCAGATTTTAACGAATTATAGGTTTTCGTTTCAGCTGGACTTGAAGAATTTTCGGTGATTTTCGTCGACTCTGTTTTAGCCGGACTTAGAGAAATTTTTGTTTCGATATTTCGCCACACTGTTATGGTGGTACTAAACGAGGAACTTCCCAACACATAACTTGTGGATGTCAGAAATTCAGAGGAACTGCTTACAAGAGTAGACATGAGGCATCCTTCCCCACTAGGTCAGCATCTTGACGAGTTGTGGAGACTTGTAGTAACTGCAAGGAATCTTGATGCTTAGCGTCTGGAACACAGGTGTCTGGCAGAATCATGACTCATGTCGAAAAGGGAGCGTTGGAACAAAGACTGGCCAACCCCCTACCTGCTCTTTCGTCTTAAGACTAGTTGTCCTATGTGTTTACTAGGCACATCATAGTATATCACACAACGGACAATTCTGATTAGGAAAGCATAGTATATTTTCACATAGAACAAGTGTTTCAGTGTTCTATATTAAGCTTGTTATCGTAGATAGGGCTCTGCAATTCTATGAAAAGCTACGGAACATATAGAGATTCCTAAGAGTACAAATATCTCAAAATTGACAATTTGGAGTTAGGACAACTACTCTTAGGACGGCAGTCTGTAGTGGCTTGAGTATACTCAGGGTAAACAATGCTATAGTGATACAAGGGTCCATCACCCTCAAGTCTGTTATACCGACATGTGAAATCGGCTGACTGTGGCCATGTATCTCAGGCAGAGAACACATGTGTGGTGATTTGGCCTAACCGCCTGAACCAAGTGTATAAAACATAAAATAAACATTTTCCTCAAGACAAGGTGGAACAGCATATGCAGATGTCTGCATGGCTTGTGGGAAGATCTAGTCCTGAATATGCGACCTCCAGTTTGATTAGCCTTTCTGGGATATGCGAGGCTCTGCCTCACCAGAGACAGAGCTCCAAGGCACCAAGAAGCAATGAAGGTGCTGAAGCTGACCTTCCTTATTCCTAGGCACAGAAACGTTCTAAAAACGTTGTATTTTTTAGGTAACGTCACTTATTACCATCGTTGAAAAAACTGGAAAATATCGTTAGGAAATACGTTAACGGTAACGTTTTTTTTTAACGTTTCTTTAAGGTGAATTCAACGTTGCAAGACTAATTATTATAATGAATAACGTACCGTTATAAAACGTTATTATTCAGTTTTAGCGTAACGATGTATTTTCGTTTGGAAAATAACGTTGCTGAGTAACGACTTCTCAACGTTGATGTATATTTTAGAATGTCACATATATAGAACGTTTATTTTGTGCGTTGAGGTAACGTTGATTTCAGATATCGCATAAACCATTATTCGAAATATTTCTGAATCGATATTATTTATATTTTAATATAATCCTGAATCGGAAAATAATAATGCTGGCAATTAAACACAGTTTTCTTGATATTTTTTATTAACTTACAAGTACCATCTAATATCAAAATAGACAAAACAATATACATATAAAAAATTGAAGATTTTCCAACAGTCAGAATATAATATGTATCCGTCTTTTTTCAGTTATCTGCTGATCAATTACTGCCATATACTCTTTCATTACAGCCACTGAAACAACACATGAACTACATCATAGAAGACGGAATCTTACCATAAATAAGTTGCATTGTCTTTGTGTCTTGAATTTCTTCTTCTTCTGCTTTTCCAATTGGGTATATAGGCAAGCTGAATCATTTGTGAAGGACATCTCAATATTATTCTCCTGTGGTCCTCTCCGATAGACTTCGATTGGGTGACCTTGAAATAAAGGTTAATAATATAGATTGTAACGGAAAACAAGCCATACACAATCTTCTAAATGCTTTCGGCTCGAAAAAATGTATATAAGTTTGCCACGAGATTTCTGTTCTATTAGCTGTCATCAATAAAATCACTCAGTATGCTGAACTCAATATAATATGTCCCATAAGAAAATGCGAAATTATATGTTCATTGAAACCGGGACTTTTAAACAAAAAAAGAACATGAAGATGAGTGGATTGGTAACTCCAGCTAACATAATCATATAATTATAGTCAATAACTTTTTGAAAAAGGTACTGGCACTACTTATGAATATCTCATAGACAGATCATGAAAGTTTAATAATCAATATGTACCTACTTACCCAATTATCCTTCTCTCAAAGATTCACTTATAGTCAGTCATAAACTAATGCTTTATTCACAATCGACGTAACTTAACACGTGAAAATCAAAGTTGAAACTACAAAAATTCATACGAAGATATTCACAATAGGTTCAATTTTGCGTTTGAATGACATAAGTTGAATGTAAAGGTCCTTTGTGAATCAAGCATAACACGAAAGAAAACAATTGGTTGCTCACATTGACTACCCAACTTGCAGAATGCCTGATTCGACACGATTAAAAGATCTCCAACACTATTACAACCCCTCTCTGCCGATTACGTATGGTGCACCGTTGTCGAGCAAAATTTATCATTATCTTTTCGGATAACATAGGTTTCTATATAAATGATTGTAGCAGAGACGAAATATGGTACAAAAATATACTTTTATTTATAATCATGGAGTTCATGTTATAAACGAATCAGAAATTCGAAATAAGGGATGTAGAAAACGAATTCGGTAGATATGATATTGTTGATGATCAGAATTGGGGAAACGAAACACAATTTGGCAATCAGGTTTCATAAACGCACTATCACTACAAGAAATTCAACGTGTACTGCGAAAAAACGTTGAATAGCTACTGCAGAAATACATTGAATATCTACTGCGGAAATACGATGAAAATCTACTGTGAATATACGTTGAAATAAAGTGGGCATTCCATAAACGAAAATACCTAATAAGGAGTTCTCACTTTTGCTTCGAAGCATAATACAGTTGTCTTATTGAAACTTTGCAAAATTCCAATAAACTTTTCAACTTCATATTGATATTGAAAGTTCTTCATCGGATATGTGAACGTTGGAATTATGAAATATGAAATGTTAATATTAATTAATTTTATCGAAAAGAATGAGAAGAATGCCTTTCATGAAAGAAAACTTGTAAGTGTGTAAAATAAGTGGATTTATCAAGGTGACTGTGACTCTCAAGTAGAATAAAGGCTGCTTGAATTCAAAGTTGATTAAAGGTGACACATTGAAGGTTTATTTAATGTTGCTCGGGTCTTTTTTGAACAGACGTTTCGAAAATACAATAATGATACGTTTCATAATAGTTGCAGTAGCAACCGGTTGAACCGGGAACGTAAATTATATGTAGAGTCTACGTTTGGTTGAATTCAGGTTTCTGAGATAACGTTGAGAAATTCAACGTGTAACGTTGCATCAACTTCAGATACCACAAATAAACGTTAAGTATACGTGTGTGTGTTTCTTGGGCACCGTTAGAACGAAAAGGAGTGACTATTTTTGCTTTTCCCCCTGAGATTGGAACAGTACAAGAGCCGGACTCAAGCTGCAAGTTGGGACTCCATCCAGAATACTAGGACTTTATGGAAAAATTTGAATCTTCGGATGGGATGACACAATAAGTAACATTAGTACTATGACAACACCGAACTCTCATAGCTCTATTCTCGAAGAAGCCACGGGCACTGACTCTGTACCTTGATTTGTACGGAGGCGGGTGGTAGAGTTGTCCAAGAACTTCCTGAGGATCTACCCACGATCTTAACTCCATAACCAAGAACTGGGTGCATACGGAAGGGGGAGTCAAACAGTGAACAGTTTCTCCTTACAATGAAAACTGTACATTGTGACTTCCACTGCCGACAAGCAAGCTCTGAACCCAGTTATCCCAGGAGAGGAGTCAGCAAGCCTCTGAATGACATGTTGAAGAATGCCATAGGAATTGGTGCCCCAGGGGCCGAAAAAAGTTGCCTGGATGGAATTGGCGTCCTTAGGATTCCAGGAAAGTAGCTGAGGAGCGTTTTTTGATTGAGTTTTAGTCCAACACTCGCTGATATCTTCAAGAATAAGCCAGTGTCAGCGGTCAGCAATGAACTATGAACTTTCTCCCCACGTAATGCGACAAGAAACGATTTACCCATCCGTTTTATACGTTATGAAAGGATATATTTCAATTTGAGTTTTCGATTATTGCGATGTTGAGTTTATCCGCTCTTTCAGCATGAATATTCTTCGGATATTACATCTAACTCTGACTCTATTTATCTTTGAGTCTGCAAGTGAACGAAAAACTGAACGCTTGTGACGCCTATGTCCCCAAAGCTTCAGAAACCGATACAACTCATTATTTGCAACAAGCCAAGAAATACTGCACTCGAATGGAGTGTATGTGCATTCACCAAATGGAAATCAGCTCAACACCATTAAAAAATCGACGATTATCGAATTGGCTGCCATAAATCCGACGACGCAACGCCAAACTCCGCACGAACAGGCCGCGAAGAGGGAAACGTAGCATGCGCAACGCACGCGAGCGAGCGAAATCCTAAATCCAGCCACCTTGAAATCCAAAACAAGTGTCATCCAAAAAATGATAGTGAATGTGGAAAACTAACGTGATTTATTCGAATTCAATCTAGCAGTGACATTGCATTTTGCAAAACGCGTCTGTCGGGTAGTCCCGCGACTGTTGTCATTTGGGAGTTGAATTGGAAATTGCGATTTTGGTTGGCGTATCAGCGAGCGGTGTCGTCCGAATACGACTTTAGTTAGCCTTGAATCCGTATTTTGGTTTCACTCAAGTGTTGGGATAGGGCATGAACTTGAGATAAATTTCTTGCTGTTGCGGGTACCAGTAATAATGTTCTTTTTGTCCAGGCAATTCTAGAATGACGTGCGTGAACGCTGAGGATATGCGGCGTTTTATATGCCGCGGAATAAAAGTTGAAATTCGTTCGACCCAGTGACTTATTCGGGTTTTGTTTGTGCGATGTTAGCAGATTGTGGGGAATAATTGCAAAAAGAACTTTCAGTACCTGTCTGGTACAGTGCCAGAACTTCTGGTTTCTCAAACACAAAGTAAGTTGTGATTCCGTTTTTCTCATAAGTATATATTTTTCCGTGCATTTTCCCGCTCAAACTGTTTTTCCTCTTGGTTTGGTAAAGTATGTATGCATCCTTATCTCTCGATTGCAGTTATTAAAATGGTGAACTCAACAGTAACAATGACGTGTTGCACTTGTACCTATATAACTTTATACGCATTATTCTACAACCGCTATAGTTCACCAAATACACGTATTTTCTTCTGATCAAAGCACACCAGGTAATTTTTTTCAATGTTCTCAATAGATATTGGTGAAAGTTTCATTTCTTGAACCTACAAATCTTCTCTTTCTTCCTCAAACGATTCCTTGATATGCATAATTGAGGAAAGGGCCCCTGCATGGTACGTGCCAAAACATTAAATCTGATTTTAATTGATCGTCAATGAATTTCTTTAAAGTTGAAGCTTTCTCTCTTTGATTTGAACAGCATTTCAAATTAAATTAGTACCTATCTAGTGTAGGTATCGTGAAGTGCTGAAGAAAAATAAAGAAAAAAGAGTTCATTGATGAATTTTCTGAATCTCCCCTTCTTGAGATTTCCATATGGACCAAAAATTTTGAATTTTCCCCGTGGTACTGCCATTAATGGTGACATTTCCAATCTAATATCTATCTCTATCATGGCTTATATTGAGTGTTTCAAAAGTCCGGAAACGGTGAATTTATTTCGCGCGCAGGTGAAAAATCAGAATTTTGATACTGGGGTCTTCAGTAATTTCAACTGCAGATCCATCTTTTTTATTGCAGGTTCGGATTTAGCGGGAAATTTTTCATTCGAATTGGTTGAAACCAGAAATTTTTCATCTATATTTGAGCCCTATGCAGCGTTTTTTGTTCAAAAATACGCGGCGTTCATTCAGACCAGAGGGGAATCGATTCTGCTCATCAGATGCGGCCTTATGCGAGATTGGATGTCCAACCTTGAATTTTGAACAGAAAACGCTGCATTGGTTTCAACCAAGTCGGATGTGGAATCTCCTGCTGAATCCGAATCTGAAATTAATAAAGAAGGTTTGCAATTGAAATTTCAATGTTAGATCTCTGATTTCGTGTACCCAAAATTTGATGGACTTAATCGATTCATCTAGAACAGTTACTGAGTTCCTAACTCGGGACCAAAGGACTTCAGTATTCGAATATAAATTTCTGCATCCTGATCTGAATGAGCACATCCGGATTTTCAAATAAAAAACAATTCGGATGAAATATTTCCCGAATATGCAAAAAAAAGATCGTTTTGCATTTGAAATTTCAAAGATGAGGCTCGTATCTCGCATGAGGCCCTTTCGGGCCCAAAATCTGATGGGCGAAATTCGAGGCGAAATTACTAAAGACCCCTGTATAAGAATTCCGATTTTCCACCTGTACCGTATTTCAGGGTGACTTGGGGCGATTTTGAAATTTAACTTGTCATGTTTTGAAAAACGGGACCTATTTTCATCTGAAAAAAGGTTGAAACATGTTAAACGCGAGGTTTAACGGTTCAGATAATTTATTAGTATATAGGGTGTACGGCCTATTAAACGTTTCTGGAGAACTGGAAAACTGAAAATTGGGATTATGATATTATTCGACATTATCTACCAATCGATAATATTCTCGAAGCCTGACCACTTTCACTTATACAGTGTATGAAAAAAAAATTTGATAAAGTATTCAATTCTGAATGCATTCCTATTAAAATACATAGTTGCATTCGTCGAAATACTTCTCAAAATATGAAGAAAAAATTGAAGAAAAAATGGAGATAAGAGTATTTGGTATTATGTTTGTTATTCCTATTCTAGAAATTTTATGCACAAATCGTTTTCACATTGTTGAAGTCGAAGACTGAGGAAATATTGCAAATTTCTAGAATTTTGAAAAGCTTGTCACGGGGTGTTCCAAATGTTAGGTCAAAATTCGGGATCAAGATTGGCTCATAACTTTCGTTTTTCGAATTAGAACCCAATTTTTTTATGATTGCATTGAATTCTGCGTTCAATGTCTTTAATCGCTTCGCTGACCGTATCTGAGGAAAATCATCGGTATAAAATTTCCTTCTGCCACTGCGCAGCTAGTATTCATTCGGCCCATGTCTACCTTGAAAAAAAAATGATATCCCTGTTGCCGTTTGATGTACAAACAACATTGTTTCATGACATGTCTTTGTCTTATATCTCAAAATTCTACGTATCCATAAAAAATGTTACATATCCAAATAGTGAATCGCATGTATAGGACACTAGAAAGTATGAGGGGCAGAAAAAAACATGCTTTTATATTCCTGAATTCATACATTTTTTCCGTCAAATCAAACGCATTGGTCACGACAAGGTTAATAGAAATTGATTCTTGAACATACCAAAAAGGAGCTACATCATTTTATAAATTTGTTCCGCCACTCATGGCAAGAAAGAAAGAAATCTACAGTATTGATTCTTCTCCCAAGTCACCCGAAAATACCGGTATGCGAAATAAATTCACCGTTTCCAGACTTTTGAACTACCCGGTATATATATATATTTGAAAGTCTAATAGTGAGATGAAACAAAATCCTCTTGGTGATACTTATGTTGCCTTTTATCTTTCGGGATTAAAGTACAAAAACAAATGTTTTATCATCAAATATTTCCCTCCTGTCAAAAACTTCATGTAAATTGGATGCAATTATCGAATATTACATCGAATATTTCCCTCCTGTCAAAAACTTCATGTTTTTGCGATAATGAGGAATGTTCACATTTTTCAATTTCTACATGTTCCTATTCTCCGTAGAAAATGAAAATATTGTGTCCAAAAATTATTTGAATACTTCGAATAGCGCCCGAGATATCGAGTTATAAACATGAGTTCGATGGATCCGTGTGACGTCACTTTACATCCAACGACTTGCGAGGTTCAGTACGTAGCCGGGTCGAATATAAGGGCCTCTCGTCTCACGGAGTGCGATTTGCGAGTGTAGTATGACGTCACATCGCCGCGAGGAATTGAATATTCACGGAGTTGTAAAATCCGAACTACTAGGTCTTTTCGACTTAAACAAAAACTAGTGATTTCATATTCATATAGGTTATATTGTGACGAAGTTTCGATCGATTTTGCATACCTGTGAACATTCCTCATTGCATTGTAGAGAGCGAAAGATCCCTGCGATAATTGCACTGCTCGTATCCATAGCAATTTCGGGAAATATTCCCCCGAATTACACTCGTGCATCAAAATGACCTGATAATTCTGCATTCTTTGAAGAACTGCATTCGGTCGTTTTCATTTTTGGAGAAAGAGCGATTATTGCATTGCTCGTATCCATAGCAATTTCGGGAAATATTCGCCCGAATTACACTCGTGCATCAAAATGACCTGATAATTCTGCATTCCAGTGTGTTGTCTTCGAAAAACTGCATTCGGTCATTTCCACCTTCGGTGTCGGGCTCTTTCTCCAAAAATGAAAATGAACTCATGCAGTTTTTAAACAACACGCTGTCATGCAAAATTATCGGTAATTTTGATGCACTTGTGCAATTACTTCCGAAAATCGCTTTATTGTTTTTCAAAATATTCCCCATAAAGATCTGTACACTTCTGGATGACTCATATAACATCGACCTTTTGAGTGCTTAAGAATGCAGTTGATTGAACCGATCAGTGAGAGTTCCCAGCTTCCATTGTCGTGGTGAAGAGTGATCCGCTCGGTGACCCGTCTTCGGTGGTTGGTTTTCCTCATTTCTTGGAAGACATTTGAGTATTTTTCGAGATATGGTAATGGTACGACGAATGGTTACCGAAATAGGGGATCACTGATATTCCAGAGTCATAACATTCCCCAATCCGATAATTAACCCTCCTTACCTCTAGAACTCTTTTTCATCGATTAACAGAAATTGAACGAAATTCCTATATTCATTATTCATGTGGATCTGCTCTATTACAGCATACATTTTACTGCAGATCCGTGCGACACTGGACAGTGTTTATTGTATTATACATACATCTCAAAAGTGACTCTAGAAAAGCAAAAAAACAATTTTCGCAAAGACCAAAAAATAACTCGAAAAATAATTACATCTAAACTAAACATAAGCAAAACTAATAAGTTTTAATCGTCCTGAAAAATGACATCCTCATTCTTGGAATTTATGTTCGAAAATAATACAGAGCCTAAGCTACTCACGTAACATTCTTGTAGAAAAATATTTTCTGGCCTGTCCTCGCCTGTTCTCTAACCTGCAAAAAATCTCTTTTTAATTTCATTTTTTTTTGGCATTATCTTTATGGAAATCTACCAAGCAAGACTAGCTCAGAAAAAAATTACATATATCATGAAAGACCCACCCTCGAACCCACCCTATCTTCGACGGAACTTTTGATTTACACCCTGTATAATTCAATAATCGAGTAATTTCCCCTGTTTCTACATCTCATGATCTTTATTCATGGACAGATTCGCTCACAAATAATACATTTTTATAACCACGGCAAGGTTGGCTGCTATTGCTCATTATCCTTCATTGAAACATGTTTGCAAGTCAGATTTCAGAATATTCGATGCGAAAAGCCGCAACCCATATATTCAGCTCAAAATAATTCTGCGAAACACAATTTGTATAACCGTTCATTATTTTCACGCAACTATACTTACGGTAGGTACCATTAGACCATAACAACTTATTCAGCTTGACGATTTCGCCTTTGAATTTTTTTATCCGCGGAATATCGAGTTCTCTTGTGAGTGAGTGAGGTAGTTTCTTGATGATGATATCCACGAGTTTTCGACTTTGAATATTTTTGCAAGGGAATGTTTCTGTCTGATGATGGGATCCTTGGGTACATTTGACGGTTTTTGGATGATCCCTAAAAAATGATGGATTTATCCTCGGATGCATCTTAATAAAAATGAAAACGGATCAGTAGGTTCCTTTCAATATATGTGACGCAATTGATAAAGACTATTAAGAACTATGGCGAAACGAAAGTTAAGTTGCTCTGGGCATATTCTGAGGACATATCGTATCTGGTATCAAGCTACTCTGAATATGCTATCGTCGTATGGTTTCTGTGCGAGTGGATGAAGAATTTCCTAGACAACGGGAGCATTTCTCGTCGATGGAGTTAGTTCCAGATGTCTCAATATAAACGCTGAGGTGCCTCAAGGATCAGTGATGTCACCCACCCCTTTCCTTACCCGTGTGAACGATCTTGGTGCTTGCGATCATTGTGAGCATCGCAGATGAAAGCAGATGGCCTCTTTCAACAGTGACAAACATTTGAGTTCAGTTGAATATCTTCCCCATAGATAACAGCAAATCCATTCGCTGAAAGAGATTCAAGCAAAATTAAAAGTAGTGTAAACATTATCTTTTTTTTCATGGCCTTGAGGTAGAGACCAATCGTGCTAGACCTTGTGGGGAACCTAGCAAAGGCTCCATCACTGTCGCAGGGGCAATCCTCACGGCTTCTGCAATGCTTAGACATGCTTTCCTCCACCACACCAAAGATACATAGGTTAGGATTGACCTCACCACCACCGTATCAGCCAGAGCACAATGCGTGGTTTGAAGCCCCATACGTTACCAAGTCCTTTCCGAAAATACCGAAAGATTTCGTCGACCTCAAAGTGTTCCGATATTCTCTATTTAACTTGGAGAAAATAAACTGATATTTCCTTAGACTATACATCAGACCTATATAGTCTAAGGATATTTCTTATAGTATTTGTGTTCTCATTCCAAAAAAAAGAAGCTTCCCTGCCGTACTCCGTATAAAAAGTGCTTCAGGAACTTCTTTTATATGCATGTTACTTCTCTGAAAGTGAATATAATAATGTGAAGAATAATAGAAAAAAATATCTGAACTTGTCCACACCTTCTATATTCTCAACTGTATCAATGATTACCCATTTTCTTCTGCATTTCAGAGTAATGTCTATTGACACTGAAAGGAAAAACCTACAGCCGGGAATATCCCAGCTCATACCTGACCTAGCTCTGAGTTTGATGGGACATCGCACCCCTGGTGTGACTAGTATAAACCACATAAATATGCAGCAACCTGTAAATGGTGAGCAAGTTTCTTAGATGCATCCGTTTCAACATCATTAATTTAGTACTGATTATACAACTTTTTTTCATACAATACACACTACTCAGATTTCATTTGGGTGTAGTGAAAAACGTTGTATTTGTATCAAATGTTTTTGGATAATTGGATAGGTTAGATTCAAGAAACACGTTCGATTTTGCCAACGTTTGGACATATCCAATGTCTTCTTCAGGACACTCTAGGCACTGTGATATTAATAAAGTAGGGTGAATAACTTAATATAAAACAAACAGAGAAAAAAACAATACAAATGGTTGTGGTAATAATTCTTTAAGAAAATTTTTTAACACTTGAATATTTTTGGTTTCGTTCAAGAAATTGATGAGAATAATCAATCAATACGATATATATCATTATTATTATTATCTTAGTCTTGTATAGAAATGGTTGTTGATCAAGAATAGCGTATACAGTATTCAGCTAGAGCAGTTTTAGCTTTGGTGATAGGCTCAATGACGGTGTTCATCTAATAATTTTTTTAAATATCTATCGGTTTGACCAATAGTTATATGATACGTTACATTGTATACAATGGATCTTACATACAATGTTGGACATCATCGTTAGAGGGGTTCAGCCTTTAAGTTTAGAAAAATTTTTCCTAATATATTGTTTCTTTCAAATAATATATTAATGTTATCATCGTTAGATAGAGTTTTTGAAGGTTTGTCTGACAATTGATTGATGAACCTTTTGTCAAAAAAACGTACCAGGAATTTCTTAATAAGGGCCGTTTGCCACTGCACTAAATTCGGAACAACATTGAGTGCTGAGTGTCAAATCAGATGCATGCGCATAATAATATCTCGCATTTATTATGCGTGCGCATCTGATTCAAGACTCAGAGTTTGAATGACATGAAAAAGGTACTCATACCCAAAAACAAAAAATGAAATGTCTGCCATGGCAAAACTGGGACGTGAAGGGGCGTGAATTTTGGTCGAAAAAAATTTCATAAGTTACATGAATTTCATTTATGGGAAAAGTTTAGTTTTATATGTAGAAATGTGAAACAATAACTGGCAGACATTTTGCGAGGGACTAAGTCGCTGGCAGACAACGCTAAAGAATGCAGAAATTAATGAAAAAATATCATAAGTTACATGAATTATAGTTGTTTTATTTTGAAGTTCAGACATTCAAAAAGCCTGTCTATCTGTTCGAAGTAACCTCGAAAATAACAAAATAAAAATAACATTCAAACATTTCATTTATTCATCACTTTATTCACGTGAAATAAATACTTTTTGTGTCAAAAATTTAATCTGGCTTTCGCCATTGTCAATTATTTCTCCATCTTTGAAAAAACTTGGCTCACTGTTTTGGCAGTTAACATCTGAACATTCCCCACATGTAGCGTTACAAAAAAGACTGAGTTTTCTGCAGGTGCAGTTACAAAAAAAATCATTTTGAACAATTCGTGTGGTGCAGGTGTTTTCTGCATTTTTGTGGGCTGCAAATATTCATTGGTACTATTCCAACCACAATCAACTGAATTGGGAGCTTTATTACCTAGCCAAATTTGAATTTGGTAATAAGCTCTCTTTATGTGCTCGTCCAAAGCATCTGATGTGCGTACTCGAGATGCCAATTTTACAGCAGAACTTTTGGTTGAAATGAAGAAGTGAACTGCTCCACATGAGTTAAGGATATTGACTTAAATTGCAAAAAAAAATGTAATTTAAATGAGATTTTGTGATGAAAAGTCATATCAATATGATTACAAGTTGCAGGAAATGAAATTATTTAAGCTTGTAGGTCTGCAACATATACAGGTGGTTAAGAAAAATCGAGTAAAATAACAAAATTTTATTCTCAGAGAATTCAAGCATTTTAAGACCATCAATACAATGTATGGCCTCCACGGGCATCAATAACAGCTTATATAAGCCCAATCTTTTCATAAAATACGCAGTCTTTTTTTATTTTTGTTTCAGCCCCGGATATTCCGGAACCCTCTTTTTTGAAATATACTCATGCAAAAAGTTATTGTTTTGAATTTTCAAGACATCAAAATGAGTGAAAAAAAATTGCAATCGTTTCCACTCCACCTTTGAGGTAGATTGCAAGGAGCGTTTTTTTCTTTTTCATGGTATCCCCAGTAGGCCTAATCCATGTTTTGTTTGGTTCTTATCATTAATTTGATTTATTTGTCCTAAACTCTTTTTTTTAATGATATCCCCAGTATGCCTAATCTATGATTTGTTTGGTTCTTATCGTTAATTTGATTTATTTGTGCCTAAACTTTTTTTTTTTATTCCGGGTGCATATTCTGTACTATGCATAGTAGAGAATATATACTCGAGAATTTTTTTGCCCCTGAAGGAATACGTAGGCTTTGAACCTACTCCTACAGGCACGAGAGGGCTGTAACTTTTGTTTCTACAACCCCGGGCAAGCCTCGTGCTTGCAGAAAGTGGCAAATTTCTTCTACCTGTTTCGCCAATCTTTTGTTCGTTGAAATTCCGAAAGTCGCTCTCTATCTTGCTAAGATAAACAAGGAATGAGTGAAGGCGGTAGTTTATATCCACTATACTATTAACAATTTTTGGCCAGGTAATCGGTTATTCATGATATGAATTTTTTAAAACTATACTTATACACAGGGTGAGTCAAAAATACAAACATGTTTATCAAGCTTTCTTGGGGTAATAGTACGTTGAAAAATAAGTATAGTTTGATAAAGAAACTCATGGCCTAAAAATTGAGTAGATAATTTAAAAAAATTTCTCCGCATAACTTCTGAACGATGAATGCCACCAGATTGGAACTACGTGTATAAAAATCTATGATGTTGAAATACATTTTTTATTACACTTCTACTTTTATGACATTGTTACAAAAGATGTTTTTAGAAGGTGAGTCATAATTTTTTAGGGACAACTTTTTTTGTTAGAGATGTTAGAGATGTTTATAATCACTCGATGGAGCGAAGAAAATTACATGAAAAAGGTACTGATACCAAAAAAAAAAAATGAAATGTCTGCCATGGCAAAACTGGGGCGTGAAGGGGCGGCGCGCAGTTCAATATGTGAATTTTGGTCGAACAAAATTTCATAAGTTACATGGATTTTATTTATGGGGAAATTTTATTTTTATATGTAGAAATGTGAAACAATAACTGGCAGACATTTTGCGAGGGACTAAGTCGCTGGTAGACAACGCTAAAGAATGCAGAAATTAATGAAAAAATATCAATATCAAGTTACATGAATTATAGTTGTTTTATTTTGAAGTTCAGACATTCAAAAAGCCTGTCTATCTGTTCGAAATAACCTCGAAAATAACAAAATAAAAATAACATTCAAACATTCCATTTATTCATCACTTTATGCACGTTAAATAAATACTTTTTGTGTCAAAAATTCAATCTGGCTTTCGCCACTGTCAATTATTTCTTCATTTTTGCCAAAAATTGGCTCACTGTTTTGGCAGGTAACATCTGAACATTCTCCACATGTAGCGTTACAAAAAAGACTGAGTTTTCTGCAGGTGCAGTTACAAAAAATCATTTTAAACAATTCGTGTGGTGCAGGTGTTTTCTGCATTTTTGTGGACTGCAAATATCCATTGGTACTATTCCAACCACAATCAACTGAATTGGGAGCTTTATTACCTAGCCAAATTTGAATTTGGTAATAAGTTCTCTTCATGTGCTCGTCCAAAGCATCTGATGTGGGTACTCGAGATGCCAATTTTACAGCAGAACTTTTGGTTGAAATGAAGAAATAAACCGCTCCACATGAGTTAAGGATATTGACTTAAATTGCAAAAAAAAATGTAATTTAAATGAGATTTTGTGATGAAAAGTCATATCAATATTATTACAAATTGCAGGAAATGAAATTATTTAAGCTTGTAGGTCTGCACCATATACAGGTGGTTAAGAAAAATCGAGTAAAATAACAAAATTTTATTCTCAGAGAATTCAAGCATTTTAAGACTATCAATACAATGTATGGCCTCCACGGGCATCAATAACAGCTTATATAAGCCCCAATTGTTTCAGCCTCAGATATTCCGGAACACCTTTTTTGAAATATACTCATGCAAAAAGTCATCGTTTTGAATATTCAAGACATCAAAATAAGTGAAAAAAATTTGCAATCGTTTCCACTCCACCTTTGAGGTAGATTGCAAGGAGCGTTTTTTTCTTTTTCATGGTATCCCCAGTAGGCCTAATCCATGTTTTGTTTGGTTCTTATCATTAATTTGATTTATTTATCCTAAACTCTTTTTTTAATGATATCCCCAGTATGCCTAATCTATGATTTGTTTGGTTCTTATCGTTAATTTGATTTATTTGTGCCTAAACTTTTTTTTTTTTATTCCGGGTGCATATTCTGTACTGTGCATAGTAGAGAATATATACTCGAGAATTTTTTTGCCCCTGAAGGAATACGTAGGCTTTGAACCTACTCCTACAGGCACGAGAGGGCTGTAACATTTGTTTCTACAACCCCGGGCTAGCCTCGTGCTTGCAGAAAGTGGCAAATTTCTTCTACCTGTTTCGCCAATCTTTTGTTCGTTGAAATTCCGAAAGTCGCTCTCTATCTTGCTAAGATAAACAAGAAATAAGTGAAGGCGGTAGTTTATATCCACTATACTATTAACCATTTTTGCCCAGGTAATCGGTTATACATGATATGAATTTTTTAAAACTATACTTATACACAGGGTGAGTCAAAAATACAAACATGTTTATCAAGCTTTCTTGGGGTAATAGTACGTTGAAAAATAAGTATAGTTTGATAAAGAAACTCATGGCCTGAAAATTGAGTAGATAATATTAAAAAATTACTTCGCATAACTTCTGAACGATGAATGCCACCAGATTGGTACTACGTGTATAAAAATCTATGATGTTGAAATACATTTTTTATTACACTTTTACTTTTATGACATTGTAACAAAAGATGTTTTTAGAAGGTGAGTCATAATTTTTTAGAGACAACTTTCTTTGTTGTATTCGTATATATATATATATATATATATATATATATATATATATTCAAACATCTCCAAAATCAATAATGGGAAAAATATCCTAAGCGATTTTTCAATTCCTATGGGAAGATGCAAAGAATATTTCTGAATGTATTTGGGAAACGATAAAACTTCATAGGGACAACACTTTGAACTCTCAAGCTTTGTAACGTTTCGAAGTTTATATCAGACTTCCTTTTCAGACAATTTCTCAACATGATCTTTACGGAATATTGAGAATTTTTGATTTCCCAATTGACATTCACCAATCCGTGATGATCATAGATTAATATTGATAACTATGATAATGACATTGCTACTTCATTTCAAAATATCCTGAAATCAGTTCCATTTTCAACAAATCATTCCAAATACGATCCACACCCACCGAACAATTTAACAGCTTATTATTCTTTTATAACTGTCAGATTCCATCATTAGATTTTTCGTGTTATTCCAATCCATCATGTGATCGCCTGTATTGGAAGTCGCATGATCGCGATTTACCAATATCTCTACATTTTATGAAGTCTGTAGTTTCACGTCCTTACGCTAACATAATAGAGTCTCTTTCACGGGAATAGGCTTAGTTTAAGTTGGTCGCTTCATTTCCATTGGTCCTATTCCCGTGAAAGAGACTCTATCTACATTTTATGTTATTCTAATTTTCTGATTTCGAAAGGTGTTGATGTTTCTCGTGTATAGGTTTTTCCACAAATACAAGGAATGTTGTAAATACAATTTTTTTACTTCGTTTCCTATTTGAAGGTTCAGTTTTTGTAAGTTTAGATTTTAAATCATTTCGTGTTTCGAAAACGGTTCCCATATTGAATTTAGAACCAATTCTTTGAATTTTTCCTGAAAGTCCATGAACATGAGAAATCAAATTAAATGACATTGTTTATTCTTGACGGTTTCTTGTTGGTCCCTGATTATCATTATACTCTCTAAATTTGAAATAATTTTCCAAATGAAATTCGTTGGATATTTATTATCCTCAAGAATACTTTCAATGAAATTAATGTAATTATTTCTTATTTCATTTGTAGATGAAATCAAATGAGCCCCACCGTTAAATGTTTTTATAATACCTGTTTTAACACTGATTCTACTGATTTGAATATAAATTTAGATATCGATTGTTGTGTGACTTTTTTCTGAAACCACTTGATTCTTCTTTGCCATGTTGTCAAATCTCGAAAACATCATCGGCATAACGTCATCAAGTCTTTAGGCATTGCACCACAGACTTTTCATCACACAAAATCTGACATCAAGATTTCCTTGAATTTCATTCATATGAGAGACAATCGATATCAAATGAGTGTTAAAACAGCTTTTATGAAAACACTTTATGATAGGGACCATTTAATTCATATACAACTGAAAAAAGAAATAATGAAATGAATTTCTTTAAAGATAGTTTTGAGGAGATCCATGTCCAACGAATTTCATACGAATTTCTCTACGCGCAAACGATTTTACTTCGTAAATAGAGTAAGCGCTTCTAGCGTTTCGAGCGTACACGCGCTACAGATCCCATTTCAGGCGGATCAAGCGGCGAAGCTCATAGCCGCTCGTACTCGTATACGCCCGCTCGAAGTCGCCTGTAGTGGACGCAGCTGCATTGGAATTTGGAATACATTGCTTGGGATTCGTAGCAATTTGCCGCACGTTTACGCCCGTTCCGCGAGAGCCATAAAACGCTCGAAAACGCTTCCAGTGGACGACCGGGCTAAAGGCAAAGATTTTTATGAAAGGGCGAACATAGATCATATTATAATAATATTAAGGTCGTAGCCGTTATTTCCGAATATCTCGAAAATGGTACATTTTAGATATAGGGAACCCTGAATAGACTCCACTAATTTTTACCCCACAAATTCATATGTGAGTGAAAAAAATACTGTTTCCATTTGAAAAAATCGAGTTTTTGGCTTGTTTTGAATTCCAACTTTGACACTCTCATTTTACCTATCTAGAGAAAATAACGTTTTTATATATCAAAACGTTATTTTCTCTACAGAGTGACGTCGAACATCTTTTCGGTGACCCATTTCAAAAAATAGATCTGATATTGAATTTTCAGTGTTCTACAAGGCTCAATTTGTATTTTTGTTTCACAAAACAGTGAATAACTCGAAAACGACTTTAGATGGCTATAGGAAATGATACATAAAATGAATGTGGCATTCGAAGATCTATCCTAAAAACTCATAATATACAGGGTGTTCCTTTTGAAATAAGAAAGTTGATACCATTTCCGGTGAAAGCGGAAGTCATTGATATTTAAAAATATATCATAAATGAAGGTCTATTTGGCTTATAGATCCACACAGAATTTGAAATTGATCGAATAATTATTTCTCCATAAACTTCTAATGGCCATCGGTTTAAAAAGTTCTCCCACGTCTTCCTACACATGAGAAGAGAAAAACAGAAAATTGAAAAGTGCGCTTTCTGCTTTGATATTATTTTTTTATAAACTATGAATTTTAAACCAGTCAAACTTCTTGAGAATATGAACAACAATAAAATAAAAGGTTTCGTTGTTGGTGATCGATCAATTTCAATTCCGGTAAATGTGGGGTTAGTTTTACTACCTATTTTTTGGTAAACAATATGAGTCGTCAATCTTTTTCTGCATTGTATTTCGCTGAGTTCATAAGCAATCGACTTTTAGCACCGCTCATTTCAAAGTTCTTTTGGAGCATTACAAGAAATGTTTCTAGCATTATTCCCGTAACATCAATAGTTTTTCCGTAATTTCAAATGTATCGATTAAAGCACTCACGAAAACAAATGTTGCCTTTTACTCACGATATCTTGTTTTGTGTTGCACGTAGAGTAATTTTAAGAAACAAAATCTCTTTGTTTTTCTATAACCAAGAAATCTTCCTCAAACTTTATTTCGTTTAATGCATAGTTTTTGTGTTATTCGCAAATAAGCGTCCCAAGACGTGTAATTTTTCAATGACGTGTTTTCAATCACGAATAACTAAAAAAGCATCTGGACATTTTCTGCTGAAAATAAGTCTTTTACCGACTTCCGGTGTTATTTTGACAAAAAATGTACACCCAAGAGAAGGGGTGGGAACCACCCCTAAGATAAAAGCATACTTAGGCATAGGGTAGACTTTGCTTCTTGAGCTATTTCCTACCTACTGTAAAAATTATTTATCTTGAAAGAATTCGTAACAGATATTCTGATTGGTTGAACTAATAAGCCTAGGTACTGGAAAATTTTCAATGCGTATCAGCGCAAAATTCATTTTTGACACAAAAATTAAGGAAAACTTCATTCAAATATGATAAATATATAATCGACACGCACTAATATTATTAAGGGAGGTTGACTCCCTTAATAAGCGGCCGTGAAGAAACTGGTTGACAGCTGACAGCATGGCTGAAGTATTCTTTCACCATGGTTGACAGTCGCACTCAAACTCTAGAAATACAAACGCTCAAACTTGGCATAACAATCAAAGACAGTCCTACTAACCCAAGACACCAAAAATTCAAAATACATTCATCGCGGGCGTTTTAATTAACAAATTCCCGGTACTTTTTTGACAGACGATAATTTCATAATATGAAGAGTACATGCAGAAGTTATGTGAATTTTCCTTGTTTATTTTCACACCAGAAATTTCTTATAATCTTAATATATAAAACTCAGTCGGCCATATTGTTGGTTACACCATTTATAACTCAAGATTGGATGAACTGTTTGTTATGAAAGTTTTTTTGTTGGATTCTTCTACGGTGGGATTAACATAAAATACATTCAAACAATGAACAATTTGATGAATTGGAAAAAAGGTAGAAAATAATTTTCCTTCTTGCGAAAAACGCCAGTAGATGTCGCTGAGGTTGATAGCGTTTTCGTGTGAGCATTATATTTGATATAAATTCGGTGAACTACATTTAATAATAATATTAACGCATCTGAGTTCATGTGTTATCATATCTTTCTTTCTTCCGAACACTACGGAAAATTCTATGACGAAAAAACTAAAAATGTGGTTCATCATAAGGTACAACAATGAGACAATTTTTAAATAATAATAAGGTACCGCTTGAATAAAGTGAAGTCTATTCATGTAAATAACAATATACATACCTACCTACTTCAATGTAATTAAATTTATTGTATATTTTGCACTTTAATTTTGTCTTATTTACCTCCTACTTGAAAAAGTACCAGTTTGTTGATACAACTTTATGAATCTCTGAGGCGGAACAAAGTTCGCCGGGCCAGCTAGTTCTGAAATATAAATAAAGCTACCAGTGAGTTATTTTTTATATTCACTGCAATAATGCTTACCCCATCGTAGAATTGGGAGATATAATATAAAGTTTGTTAACTGAGATAATTGAGTACGAGAATTATTTTGTTTTGTCACTTATCTCACTTCGTCTCCACATAACTTGTTAGTTTGGATAGGGTTTGAAATGAAGAAGTGAACTGCTCCACATGAGTTAGGGATATTGACTTAAATTGCAAAAAAATATAGTTCAAATGAGATTTTGTGATGAAAAGTCATATCAATATGATTTCAAGTTGCAGGAAATAAAATTAAATTTAGTCTGCAGCGTATACAGGGTGGTTGAGAAAAATCGAGTAAAATAACAAAATTTTATTCCCAGAGAATTCAAGCATTTTAAGACTATCAATACAATGTATTGTCAGGATGACAATTCTCGTAATATGTCTTAGTTTTCGCTCCTGAAAAATATTCTGTTTTCTTAGGCGATTTCGAATGGCTGTTTTGGTTGGTTAACGGTTGACCGCTCGGTTCATAAATGACAACGTCAAACAAACCGCGCTTTCGAGTACGGTTCAAATTTCGGCGAAACAGCTGATTCGAGACGTCACCAATTTGTCATTCGAATGCGGTTGGTCCAAAACTGACGGACCAATCTATGAACCAACCAAGAACCAACGTCAATCGAAATCGCCTATAGTGTTATAACATGTTTGGTTTATCTATGGGGGATGATTGCCTTTCATTGGGGTCCCGTAGCGGTCTTCAAACATCTGAAGTGCCGAAAAATCATCACCTGGAAGGTCCTATCTGGTTTGAAAAAACCCTCACGACCAGAGAGCAAAGATTTGTGGATTTTGAATTTGAATATCGAAGGAATTTCGAAAGGAAAGTGTGATTACGTCTCCAAATTAGCTGATGAACATGGTATCAAAGAGATTCTTCTGCAAGAAACCCACACGGCAACAGAAAAAAAAATCCTCGTGAAAGAGGACAGTTGAAAGGTTATGTATTAATTGATTTTTTACAAGTTTAGCATGTTGTGTTGAAAAATTATCAGTTTCGTAACATTCAACAGATTCGGAAAGGGGAAATTGATGGAGTTTTTTTTTCATTTCTTTCAAGAATCTGTCTATCCGAGCCCATCGACGGATAACATGAGGATGATCACACTGATGTCTTTCAAGATTTTCCTGATATTTAATATTTTATGTTATTTTTTTTACGGGGAGGCAGGTTTTTTCGGCTGAGGTTTTTTCCTCTGGCTGTATAGTATCGTATGATACAAGTGTTGATAGTATATATATATATATATATATATATATATATATTATATATATATATATATATATATATATATATATATATATATTCTTATGAAAAAGAGAGCTAAAATAATACATTTAATGTTGAAACAAAAAGAACCTAAGCTGAGGTAAAAAAAGAACGGGGTATCATAACATTCTTTGTATGATACTATAGAATCCTACGATAAAAGAAGGCCTCCACGAACATCAATAACAGCTTGTCATCTTTGCATACTACACACGAGGTTGTTGAATATTTCTTGAGGAATTTGGTTCCATAAAGGAAGCAGAAGCTCTCTCAGATCATTTAAGGATTCTGGGGTAGGTTGATGATTATCTATTATGTTCTTCGATTTTACAGCAATTTTTTCGAAGATTATATACTTTTCAAAACGATTGAATACGATATCCCTAACTCTTGTGGAGCAGTATATTATTATTATTATATTTCGTGGTGGGGATGGAGCCCTTATATAAGCCCAAACCTTTTCATAAAATACGCAGTGTTTTTTTATTTTTGTTTCAGCCTCAGATATTCCGGAACACCTTTTTTGAAATATACTCATGCGAAAAGTTATTCAAGACATCAAACTAAGTGAAAAAAATTTGCAATCGTTTCCACTCCACCTTTGAGGTAGATTGCAGGGAGCGTTTTTTTTTTCATGGTATCCCCAGTAGGCCTAATCCATGTTTTGTTTTTATCATTAATTTGATTTATATGTGCCTAAACTTTTTTTTTTCATGGTAAGCCCAGTAGGCCTAATCCATGATTTTTTTGGTTCTTATCGTTAATTTGTTTTATTTGTGCCTAAACTTTTTTTTTTATTCCGGGTGCATATTCTGTACTGTGCATAGTAGAGAATATATACTCGAGAATTTTTTTGCCCCTGCAGGATACGTAGGCTTTGAACCTACACCTACAGGCACGAGAGGGCTGTAACATTTGTTTTTACAACCCCGGGCTAGTCTCGTGCTTGCAGAAAGTGGCAAATTTCTTCTACCTGTTTCGCCAATCTGTTGTTCGTTGAAATTCCGAAAGTCACTGTTTATCTTGCTATGAACAAGGAAGAGGTGAAGGCGTTAGTTTATATCCACTATACTATTAACAATTTTTGGCCAGTTAATCAGTTATTCATGTTATGAATTTTTTAAAACTATACATATACACAGGGTGAGTCAAAAATGATTATCAAGCTTTTTTTGGGGTGATAGTACGTTGAAAAATAAGTATAGTTTGATAAAGAAACTCATGGCCTAAAAATTAAGTTGATAATACATTAAAAAATTTCTCCGCATAATTTCTGAACGATGAATGCCACCAGATTGGAATTACGTGTATAAAAATGTATGATGTTGAAATACATTTTTTTATTCAGATGGCACAATTTTGCCTACGAGAAGCACAATTTTTTTTGGGAAAAAGAAAAGTGCTGGGCTGACTTTCTTTCATTTTCGTAATTCGCCAGAAAATCTGAAGAAAATTTGAAAATATTTACTGAATAAGACATCACAAAGGTAGCATAAATTTTTGCATTAATTTGTTTTTTAATTTCTATTTATCCTCAAATGAAACAAACTTTTGAAAAAATTCGAACGGCACAACTCAGTACATGCGTAGCACAATTTTTTTCACACATTGGAATCCAATTTTTGGAAAAGTATTCAGCTAGTCCGTCCATTTTTTCGGTTTGGATATATCTCGAGAATCATATAGAATTGAAAATAATTCAACGGCACAAAACAGAACAAACCTAGCACAATTCGCAACAAAAAGAGTTTTCTCGAAAATCCAAAAGCAGGCATACAATACGATTACGTGCTGTTCAATAGATAGTCTGACATAGCAATTATTGTCGAAGAAAGTTTCAAGCGCATTTATCAACTCTTTCATTCAAATACTCCAGCTACCTTATATTTTTCCCGAGTAATTTTATTAATTGTAAATTCCAATGTCGTGCAGTTTTAACTGAATAATTAATTATACCTAAGTAATTGACTAATAACATAATTCTAGAGTGTAATCATAATCTCCTTCACTCATGTCGAAAAGGTATGGGAACTATTTCATTCAGCGATACAGATTTACACAAGAATTTTCCTGGTAAATTCCTTGTAATGCAATATCCTATTTCATTGTCGCCTTTTGTTCAGCTTTGTATACACGACTTTCCTCCTATAATTTATCAGTTCATATGGACTGGTTTGTAACCAGACCACAAACAGAAACAAAGTTCACTTTTGATTGGCCCAAGGGGAATAGATTTTTATTGTTTTAGGTAAATGCTCACGCATAATTTCGTAATTTAAAATCACTCCATTTTTTCTTTACGATTTCGCGGCGGTATTCAATGTCCTTTCCAACAATTTTTTTAAGTAATGACGAAAAAATGAAGAAATATATCGATTTTTCATGGATAAGTCGTTAATAAACCAGTTGATTTCAGGCTTTTACGACCGTCGCTGAATAAACTATGAGAAATAAAGGAACTTGATCAGGGACAATTTTGTAGTGCTCGACAAGTTCCATAAAAAAGTCCGCGACGGCATATGTCCAACTAACGAGGATAATTCACGACAACCAATTTTAACTTTTTTATATTCCTCAAAACATTATTTGGGTTTTCTCTCACAGTCTATGAAACAGAAAACAGTCACAAACATTTTTTAAATAATAGAAGGAAGGCCCCTGCGTAAAAATTGAGCACTAATTTGTCAGGGGCCAAAACTTTACAAGAAGAAATTGTTGCCTAACAATGAATAAAAAAGGAAACACTTTAAACTCTGAAGCGTAACGTTTCGGAATCTAAATCAGACAATTTTTATATTTCATATAATTTCGCAGAATCGTGACAATATTTTGATTAATTAAAAAAATCAAAATATCCAAATCTTCAAATCGATTCTGCGAAATTGTATGAAAAATAAAAATTATCTGACAAAGGAATCTGATTAAGACTCCGAAACGTTACGCTTCAGAGGTCAAAGTGTTTTCTTTTTGTTTATTGCTGGGCAACAATTTCTTCTTGTAAAGTTTTGACCCTTGACAAATTAGTGCACAAATTTTTACGCAGGGACCTTATTTATATTATTTAAAATATTTTTCTAATTGTTTCTTGTTTCAGAGACTGGGAGAGAAAACCCAAATAAAGTTTTCTGGAATATGTAGAGACCTCCGAGAAAATATTTCAATAGTTAACATTTTGGATTCAATCCTAAAAAATGTTCAATTTGAAGACGCCACTTGGCTGGCATGTGACTCTTATCTGCGACATTCATTCCTGATGAAAAATGCTCTTTACGGCATAATTTTCTCACGAATATTTTCCGAGATATAAGTATAAGAAGTTGAAGAAAATGAATTTGAGCAACAAATTATTAAACAGGATACACAGAACGCTTGTCATGTGCTATGTTATTGCGCGGGCAGGGCGCGTTCGACCTACGATCATATTTGGAAAAAGATCGTAGGAGTAGCTGAATCGAGAGAATAAGAAATTGCAGAGTTTTTTTTAGGAAGTTTCGGTGGATCTTTCTATAGCTTCGTCGCTCGTTTTCGAATTTTCATTCATGTTAAAATAGGAGCCCATTCTGCAACTTGTTTTAGAATATACTATTATTTTACTATTCAAAATTAGGATGATCTTGAAAATTTCGATCAGTACTTACCCGGAAAAAATAAACACTAGTTCAAAACAATACATTTCGTTTCAAGCAGTTGTTCAGATTTGGATATCTCCTAAGGGTATCTATTTCAATAAAAATTATCAAATTTTCAATGCCTGGGATTTAAATGTAACAAATGATTATTGAAATTCAAGGATACTTTGATGCACATTCCATGACAAATCTACTACTCGTTAGAAGAAAATGTAGTTTCAAATTGGATAAAATGAATAATTAATCATTTATGTGGTTTGTTATGGTAAATATAATGAAGTTAAGCATCTGATTAAATAGATTATTGTGAATATTATTTCTCGCAAAAAATGATCATAATCACATTGAAACATTCGAAATACTTGTATTGTTCATTCAATTTGACATACGCTTAATTGATTGATTATCCTGAAATACATATCTCAAAAATGTGGAAAAAGGATTCATCTTGTAAATAGGTTGAAGCTTTCAAGACCGAGTATAATGACATTGAGAGTCTTATTGGCCGTGTTCTATTAGGAATTTTTCCATCTTACGTTTCGCCGACATCTGGGATAGGCGTCTTTAGGGGATAATTGGTCTAAGATTGTAACTCCGCTGAATTACTGACCGTTATGTTGCAGTGTTCAATCCGTGAGTTGACGTGTACAATTTCGATTGGTCCATCTCTCCCACTCCGTATCTGCTCGATTCGGGTACGGTCCAAAACTGGCAACCATGCGGCATGTACTAAGGGCAATTAATCTTTTCTGTTCATGTTATCATTAAGTTTATAAATCTCAATGGCTTAGATGTTCATCCTAGGTTAGTTACTTTTGATGTTTGAAATGACCTTTGCATTTGAGAAAACTATATTGTGTCCATTCGTTTGGGCACGTTCCGCCAAGTGTCTTTTCACCATTTATACCCATTCATAAGCGCACTCGAAAACTAGGCCAGAAAATTAGAACTACCAAAGACAAAGAAGACCCACTTTCAAAAGTACATATTCACAAGATACCTTGCGGCGGCCAATAAGCCTTTCAGCCTCTTTTTAATGTCACGCATTTATTTTGATCTGGCAGTATATATAGGGTGAGTCTTTGACTTGTACATATATTCAAATCGTAGATTGTTGAGGTCAAAAGTAATACTTTTTTCGTATAGCATTTCTTCTGATTCAGCCTAGATAAAAAGATATAGCCATCTTAAACTTTCAAAAGGAGCTATGCCACCCCTGGAAATTTGACACTAAAATTTTCCGAGCATTAGATCTACCACCTGAACCTTCTGAACAGATTCACTTTCAGCCAAAGTAACCAACATTTTTAATTTCGCTGATATAGATTCTATTGAATCATTAATTACTCGAAGAGTGTACATTTCACGAGGTTTCACGAAGAGTACTTCTGTTTTCCAAAATGGCCAAATATTCATTAAATGGCATTCAACTCACTTCCAAAGGTCGGGATAATAGAATTTCTGCTATAATTATGGAATGGAATGGTATATATTGTACATAACGAAAAAAATGACACATGTGAGTGAAATTTTGTATTCGTAAAAGATTTGCCACATCAATGAGAACTTAAATTCTGGAAATCATTTCATTCGATGAAATCATTAACGAGATATATTCGAAAATTACATTTTTTTATGTATTTTCAACAGCTTGTAACTTTCCAACCGAGCCGAATCGGAAGAAATGGTAGAGATAAAAAGTGTTTTTTTTTACCTCAGGAATGTCCCGTTAGAATATATGTACAAGTCAAAGACTCACCCTGTACACTATCAAGCGTTTATATTAATTAATTGATTTTGATTCGCACCTATATCATCTGAATAATCAGTTTGGACCAACCTGAAAAACAAACATGGGGGTATATTTAAACAGATTATATTTTATTTGAAGAATTTTTTGTATAATGACTCATTTTAAGACAATTATCACTTATCACTTGTCCAAAAAAGCCTCACCTTTGAAAGCACCCTGTATAAGACAATTATTTATGAGTTCGATAGTCCCTCGATAGACTTCCCAGAAGCTTCGCAGCGAATACAAGTAGGTATAAGGGTTCTTAATTAAATTGCATCTGAGAAGCATGTCCTGTTAAAAAACAATTAAGGTTAGACCTGTAGACCATATTTTTTTGGAAAATTCGATTCCAAGGAAAAGTTATTACATCTTTATTGGAATAACTTCGTGAATTGAATTCAGATTTCTAAATCTCCTTTGTCGATTTTAATTGGATATAGAGACAAGAAACTGGAGATTGAAAGCACTGGTAACCCAGAACCAGAAGTAGATGAAAATTTGGTGGGTCCCGTAACATTTACCATAGGAAAGATCTGTTGGGCATCATTTTCTGATATGTACTTGAACATTCTTAAGCCAAGCGGGCTAACAATATTCAGAAGCAGAAAAAACTACGGCTATAGGACTGTTGTACCAAGTGCTGTTTTATCAGCACCATATGAAGTAACTTCGTTTGGGTGAAGTTTTCCCAGATTGTAGAAATTGACCTATCTAGATTTCTCTCTGAATTAGGTTGATTTGTGCAAGAAATTGACAACTAGGAAGAACAGAAATTATAATGAGCTGATACCAATGACTGAACTATGTATAGGTACTTTATTCGATGATGGTACTATGTGTGTGTGGTTGGACCAGCACTTTTGGATTTTCGAAAATTTTTTCATCATTCTGAATCATGCTGGGTTAGTGCCGATTTGTACCGTTGAATTTTTTTCTTAATTCCATGTAGTTCTTCGGAAAAAATGGACCAGCCCAGCACTTTTCGAAATCCATCGATTCCAATGACTGAAAAAAATTGTGCTACACATGTGTTGAGTTTTGCCGTTTCAATTTTTCCCGAAGTCTGTTTAATTTCCCGAAACATCGAAATTGAAAAAAAAAAGATAACCCAACACATTTTTATCTCATAAATTAATAGAAAATTTTGTACTACAAAAATAATTTTGTACTCGAAAAATATTTTCTAAATTCTTTATTTTTTGAGTCAATATGCGAGGTATTCGTAAAACTGCGAGTCGCAGAAAAAAAAAAACGTCCTGGACTGACTTTTTTTTTGTAATTTGCCAGAAATGCAGCTCAAATGTAGTACAAAATTTTCTATTAATTTATGAGAAAAAAATACTGCAGTACTTTCTTTTTTCCGACGAAAATTGTTTCATATTATGATTGTGCCGCAATTGTGCCAAGTTTTGCCAGTCAGATTTTCAGAAAAAAAAATCAATAGGTTTTCCCTCATATGGAGAAAATAAAAAAAAAACAGTAATTGTAAGAAATTCAGCATACTTGCTGTGTGAAGTTGGCTTAGCACTTCTGGATTTTCAAAATTTTTGTTGTTGTGCCAAATTGTGCTAGTTATTTTGTAAAATAACTTGAGAAACGTATGGAATAAAAAAAATTTCAACGACACAAAGCAGTAGAATCCTAGCACAATTCAGTACAACAAATATTTTCTCGAAAATTCAGAAGTACCGGGCCAACTTCACACACACTGTTGCCAGGTATACTGATTTTTTTTCAATCTACTGATTTTCCTTATTTGCTTTATACGAGGGAACACCTGCTTTTTTCATCTGATCGGCACAAGTTGGTACAATTGCGGCACAATTATATAAAACAATGTTCGTCATGAAACAAAAAAAGTGCCAGGCTGCCATTTTTTCATTTTCGTATATTTTGACAGAAAATCTATGGAACATTGAAATATTTACACAAATTTCTCCATTTATTTGTGCTGGGCTAGGCCTTTTTTTTCGGTTTTTGAAAGATCTCGGGCTCCACATGGAATTAAGGAAAAAATTCAACGGCACAATGTGCACAAACCTAGCACAACAATCGAAAATCTAGAAGTGGTGGGCCAAGTTCACACACCTAGTACCTTCGTTGAATGAAGTATATAAATAAATACTTCAATCATTGGTATCAGCTCGTCTCTGTTTTCTCTTCATCATTATAGAAACAATAAATTAAATATAAATCTTCCCATTACCATTACCCGTAATTTCCATAGTTCTGAGAAGTGGTATTAAATGCATTCAAAAAAGTAATTTTCTTCTCGGAGAGAATCCCGGATGAACTGTACCTACGAAATTTCCATCGTTTCGACATTATCAATACTAGGTATTACTTTATCATAACCCTACTTATGATACTTTTGATTTTAAAGAAAGTGTTTTTCATTTCGACGATTTCCCTATTCTATTTGGAAAAAATGGGATCCTGCCAACTCCGCTTTGAAATTAGGCCGACAGCTGCCACGCGTGCGCATTCTCGTGCGCCGTGAGAATTTGAGCATTAGTTCGAGAGATATCGGTGACGTCACAAAAAGATTGCAAATGTCTGCGTCGCCTTCCATTTACAAACACTTCAATTAAATACAATTTTCAACAAAAAAGTGTGATCAAAAACTCTGTGCTTGTGTATTTTTTCTATCTAATATAATGTTTCCCGGATCTGGAGGCCGTAAGTAAAAGATAGTTATTCATTCACATCAACACGTTTGGCAGAGATCCATCATTGGTGTTTGCAGCTATGTTGTCATTTGTTTTGGACCCTTTAAATTGCATACATCCATTTTTCAAATTATCCGAATGCATAATATAAAAATGGAATTTAATCGTAGGACTCTCCATCGGCTCTATTCTATGCATAATACGAAAATAGCTACTTCAAATCAACAGTTATTTCCATTCAGGGTTAGATAACCTAGCATGATATGCGTAACGTGTTTAAAACATAATATTACTTTTATTGTAATACATTGTATATTTAATATATCCTCAAGATATCATGTTACTTCTTATTCTTTTCTACATCATGATGACCCGGATAGTTTGACGTTTAAATTTCCATTTGCTGATATTTTTTTGAGGTACCATCTCAGAATAAATTATTGTAGCTGATCGAGACGATTAAGTTAATTTCTTTTCCTGGAATTTTGATTTCAATAAAGGGCATAAATGCTCCTTCTGGATTGTATCCCAAAATATTTCTACATGACGGAAGTTTTTGAGATTTGTGAGTGTATGAAATTAGAAATTAATAGAATAAACAATTTACGGTATTTCCACCCATTCTAGGCAATGATAGAGTTTAAAAAAAGGATTGTTATCTCGAGAACATTACTTTTACTTGAAATATGAGCAAATTTGAACTCGTAAAGTAAAATACCTATTCATATTATGGTCATTACTCATTGCAATTATTCCACCAAAAAAGTAGCATGCTTGCAATTTTGATAAATATTGCTTATATTCACTAAATGTGGAGAAACGTCAGGCGTTCAATAAAAATTCATTATATTGGGAGAGGTCAAATGCAGGTCGATGACCTTAAGCATACCAGACAGTGCTATTGATCTTTCAGAATCCTATTTTTCGAAAAAACCTTCTATTTATTTTTGGTATTATTATAATAAGATATGATGAAATCATGTGCATTTTTTGATCTGTCACAATGATGAATAAGAAATATTGGGATAATAACAAACAATTTCTTTGAAGACAGTTTCATTTGAAAGAAATTCTTTCTCAACATTTTTAAATTTGGGGGACTGAATATTATTGAAATATTACTTAAGAGGGGTGCTTTCTTTCTCTTTTACACTAGAGGTTGAAACATTTATCTCAATGTTGATACTATCAGTTGTATTGGTTGTCAAAAAAAAAACCTGAAATTATTTTTTCAGTATCCAGCTTAAATCTATCCAGTTTTTTCATTTTCGAACACTTACACTTGGCCTTGAGTGCATCGATGCATATTGATGTTTTCTTTTTACTTTACACCTTCACTTCATTGCAAATGTTTTGATACCAAAGGCTTTTTATCTGGACTTACCTTTCGATGGTCTAGTACACAAATGTTGTAAGTGAGAGAATGTTTGTTTTGAGTTATTTGTGTACTTTCCACATATGGACTAGATTTCTTAAGTCTTGAAGTACTTAACACATCCTGAAGATGACTCTGGCATCACAAACTGTAAATACATCACTAACACAAGTATGCACTACAATATGCATGTCTCAATTATTATATTTAGTGTTCTTAACTCAGATTTGATCAAAAAAGCACTTACAACATTTATGTACTAGACCATCTCTGTGTTTGGTGTTGGTTCTTTGCTTAAGGAGTGCGCAATAATATAATTTTTCTGCATTCGTAGGGCAGGTTTCACAAAGCTTTAATTGTATTATTAAAAAACCTTACCTGAATTCGAACCAATCGAATCACTCGTTCTGAAATTTCAACGAATCGCGGTAGCTCCAATTAATTTGACGGTATAATTTTGTGATACCGACCCTTTATCTTTCAAATGAATATAACAACTGAAAATTATAGTAGGCATGTTGATTCTATTAATATTCAATTGAAAAAGATGTCGTCTGATATATTCAGTTATGAAATTAGGTAGATTTGAGCTGAAAATCTCGGTATTTCACTATTTCTGATGCAAATTATTAGAATTTACATATTTATTGTAAGATGTAATAAAATAGTAAAATACATTTGCATACACTTCAAAGAAATATATTTTTTTTATAGTACAATAATAACCTATAATATAAGGGTACGAGTAACTTTAATTTAAAAATCATATATATGACGAATACTTCACATACTACATAATATCATGAAAAAAAGTTTGTCCGTTATATCTTCATTGTAGATTTACTGATTTCTTTAAAAAAATTTCAGAATCATGGCAAACCAATCCTCCTCGTCAGACGGGAAGTCCACCAACACAAACTACCTTTCCCGAAATAACAGGTATGTTTTCATACCATTGAATTGAGTATTTTTTCATAGAAGTTCTCATTAGTTAAACATATAACATAATTTTGTGGTCATAATATAAAATATTGTTATTTGTTTTTGTATGAAAAGGATCCTTGATCCGTTGACTTTGAAATAAAATAAAAATATTGAGAACTATCATAACAAAATACTAATACAAAATTTTTTTCTATTTGATGGGATTTTCTTTCATCAGCAGGTACATCAGGAGCAATCGGGGCAACAAGCACAGCGGTAGCTTTACCTGGGTCTGCAGCTCCTGGCCCAATAACCACAGTTCCTCCTCCAGTCGAAGCTCCAGTCTTTCAATGCCCCCGAAGACCAAACTTGGGTCGTGAAGGGAGACCGATCGGCCTCAAGGCAAATCATTTTCAAATATCGATGCCAAGGGGCTTTGTTCACCATTATGATGTGAATATACAACCAGACAAATGCCCAAGGAAGGTTAGTGCAACTTCACTCACTCCATAATAGCAACTGTGCGAAGTAAAAGCATGTAATAGTTATTCAACACAAGTTCAAAATCGAGAGATTAAAGAAAAATAAAAAAAAATTAATAAATTAAAAAAATTAAAGAAGAAATTAAAGAAAAAAGACTAAATCTTAGGAAAGCAGGAAGAAGTTCAAAATTCGCAAATGAGCCATGAAGTGGCTAGTGGCGAGTTTTTGAATGTACAAGTGTTAAAATAAGTCTTCTGTAGGAGGATTATACATTATTTTCTCTAAATCATTCAATTTTTATTGAAATTAATGGAATATTAAGTGATTCTTGCTGTGAAAACTGTCGATTGGCAGAACTGTTTTCTCTTTCACAAATTTGACAGAATGAACGGATTTGACAAAGTATCAGAGAAATCAGTTTTAGGTTATTGGCTATATGTATTCCTTCAGGATTACGAAAGAATTTTTGAAACAGATGAATTCAAAATAGTAATCATCGAAATGAATACTATTTTCAATTCCCAGGCACAGATCTTTTATCATGAGGTTGGAGAAATGATAAAAGATCTCTGAGCCTGGGAATTGAAAATAGTATTCATTTCGATGATTACTATTTTGAATTAATCTATGTTTCAAAAATGTTTTCGATGTGGCCTCCGTAAAAGCAAAGAATTCTCTGATTACTATTTTATTCTTTTTCCTAAAAACGAAAGAATTTGTCTACTTGATAAAGTATGTTGACTAAGTCACTCTCAATGACATTTTTTGAGTTCTGGGATGACTTGTCATGTAGACAACTAGCGTACCAATAGAAACTTACCTTTTTTAGATCAGCAAAAAATCATTAAAAAAAGATATTTTTGTGGCTAGTTTGAATCATTTCGGATTTGGAGCACATTGAGCTATTATCCATACATACATTCTGTGAACAATAGTTTTAATCAAATAAACAACAAAAAATCAATTTAATTCATTACGACTTTATTTTACAATACCGGTACAAGACATTCTAGTTAGCAGGTTCTGACTCGTAGCCAGTGAAATGCTAAACCAAAAATTCATTGCACAATTTATATAATATTATAACAACAGCTAACAGATATTTTTATTTTGGATTGTTTAAATAGTTTTATAATTTTCATCTTATTTATTCTTTTATTATTTTATTCTTCTCATTTATGTTGCAATCAAAATTAAATTAAATGAAAATTGAGGTTGGCTAGTGTAGTTTTTTAATGTAGAAGTTTCTTATCCTTGATGAAATTTTATTCAAAAATATTCTGAATTAAAAAACTTTTAAACACTCATAATACAGTGTTTATATGATTAACAATTGGAAAAGGCTGATAGCGATAATATGAATTACTTCTCTCACAGATTAGAGTTTTTGTAATTAATAGGAATAGTGTCAGTTTTTTTCAAATCTTCATTATTTTACTCCCTTGCCGATTCTCTTCAATGCACTGAATTGAACATCAAATATGAATGAAATATGCTTTCAGGTGAACAGAGAGATTATAGAGACCATGGTTCATGCATATGGGAAGATTTTCGGAAATTTGAAACCAGTATTTGATGGTCGCAACAATTTGTACACAAGAGATCCTTTGCCAATCGGTAATGCCAGAGAAGAATTGGAGGTCACTCTACCAGGGGAAGGAAAAGACAGGCTGTTCAGGGTGACAATAAAATGGGTTGCACAGGTTTCTTTATTTGGTCTTGAAGAAGCACTAGAAGGTAGAACAAGACAGATACCATACGAGGCCATTGTGGCTCTCGACGTTGTGATGAGACATTTGCCTTCAATGAGTTACACCCCTGTTGGCAGAAGTTTTTTCAGTAGTCCAGATGGATATTACCATCCCTTGGGTGAGTACATTTCACAAGAATCAAACTGGAATATAAACCGATTTCAAGCGAATAACCAGTAATGACCGCGGTTATCTACGGTCCTGCCTGCGGTTATCTACGGTTATAGCCTTCAGGGATATTCCTTGTAAAATGATTATAACCTACAATGACCGGAGTCGCTTGAATGCAGTTGGTCCTAGTTGGTAATTACCAATGAGGACCAGGTTATTCGCTTGAAATCGGTTATAATATTATTAACAGTTCGTTATTGCCTATGCAATTGGCTATCGACTAAGGGTCCTTCAGCCTCTAATGTTTTTAGTACATTTCATTATTGCTTAAATGAAAAATATAAATCTAAGTGTTGCATTTTTTGGATTTCAATTTTAGTTAAAAGTGGAAGTTTTGGATATTTTCTTTTGGATGTATTAGTTTCGTCTTCTTGATATTAGGAGGTCACTTCGTCTATCTGCAATATAATATTTAAATGAATTTTATTCAAATCGATCTAAATTTCAACACCTTTCGATAAAATGGAATTGTTTTCTTGTTTTTCAGGGGGTGGTAGAGAAGTTTGGTTTGGTTTCCATCAGTCTGTAAGGCCTAGTCAGTGGAAAATGATGCTGAATATAGATGGTAATTCTGGGTTTCTTTCATACTGTTCAGTCGAAATAATACCCTGAATATTGTCTTTCAGTGTCTGCTACTGCGTTCTACAAAGCACAACCTGTTATTGAGTTCATGTGTGAAGTATTGGATATAAGGGACATCAATGAACAGAGGAAACCTCTGACTGACAGCCAAAGGGTTAAGTTCACAAAAGAAATAAAAGGGTTAAAGATAGAAATTACACACTGCGGAACTATGAGAAGAAAATACAGAGTTTGCAACGTCACTCGAAGGCCTGCCCAAATGCAGTCGTAAGTATTGAATTAATGAATAATAGGGTAATGATTTCGACCTACCTTGATATTTTCACAGTTGAAATGTACAGGGTGTTTCAACAAAACGTGATCCTGTCTCTAGGATGGATAGAAAACTGAAAAATAATTGGGATTTGTTCAGTAAAAAATTTTCGTAACTCCATCTGTATTCGAGATAGAGGCATGTTGAAGAAAAAAAAATATACATTTTTACAAACTATTCCGAAAACAAGGTTTATCAAGAGTACCTTTTTGATATAAAATTAAATGATGTTGAAGTTCACTTGTAAGTTAGCTTAGTAAATCTAATATTAAAAAAAATATGTTCAATACTACTTGGTACAAACCGTGTAACTGGCGCCCTCTATGAGAGTCAGACATAAAAACAAATTCATTGGATTTATCAGCTTCTAAAACATACTCTTTCAAAATTTCATTACCATGTTATCAGTAGTTACGGTAAAATCATAAAAAATGTGTTAAATTTTTTTTAACACGGATGGCGTTACGAAAATTTTTTAATGAACAAACCCCAATCATTTTTCAGATTACTATCTATCCTAGAGACGGAATCACCTTTTTTTGAAACACCATGTAGAACTGTAGAAATAATTATTGGATTTACTCTCCACATGAACACTTAACAGATGAATAGAACTAATCTTACTCTTGTTTTTTTGTAGATTTCCACTTCAGCTTGATAATGGGCAAACTGTTGAATGCACTGTTGCGAAGTACTTTTTAGATAAATATAAGATGAAGCTTCGTTTCCCTCATTTACCCTGCCTCCAGGTAAGATTAACTAAGATTTTGAAATATTTCTTTTAGGTTGATTTGCGCATATAGAACAAGTCTGTTAATTATCAACTAATTTCTTGATTGATTTTTTCATACAGGTAGGTCAAGAACACAAACACACTTACTTACCTCTTGAAGTATGCAACATTGTTGCTGGACAGAGATGTATTAAGAAATTGACAGATATGCAAACGTCAACAATGATTAAAGCAACAGCTCGGTAAGGAAATCTATCTTGAAATAGTAGAAAGTGTAGAAGTATTAGTGGTGCAAGTTAAACTATCACACGAAAGTATTAATGACCTTGTGAAAATAACCCTTATGATGGATAAGTAATTTTACATTTTCAGTAACCAACACAATCTCTTCTAATGTTCTTCAATTTTGCTCTATTTTGAATTTGATTGATTTTGGTTCACTAAGCCTTTTTTCAATCTTTCATATTAGTTTTTTGTATTCTTAAGAACTGTGGGGCAGATTTTATGAAATTCTCAGTTTAAGTTCAGATTTTAATGCCTTCAAAATGAGGAATTAAATTTGAAGTCTTAAAAATTACTCTTACCTCTATACCAGTGGTTTTTAACCTTTTTTGCTGGCGACCCAAAATACGAATATATTTGAAGTTCGTGACCCTCATCAAATTTTTCAATTTATTTTAATGTATCATATTATACTAAAATGATATAAAATGTGAAGTTTACCATTTCTTTAAAGTCGTTTGGGGGTTTTCCGCGACTCAACCCAATACCCAAATTCGGGTCGCGACCCGAGGTTAAGAAACGCTGCTCTATACATTCATTAATTTCCTTTTGTCTTAGATCGGCACCAGATCGGGAAAGAGAAATCAACAATCTTGTCAGGAGGGCAGATTTCAATAACGACGCTTATGTACAGGAATTTGGTTTGACCATCAGTAATAACATGATGGAAGTAAGAGGTAGAGTGTTACCCCCACCAAAACTTCAATATGGTGGAAGGGTAGCTTCTCTCAGCGGACAGGTGGGCTGGCACGTTAGTTTCTGTTATAAATTTCTTTAGTTTGTAGTGCTACAGATACTTCAATTCTCAAAACTGTGAATATTATTGAAGTGCATATCTGAACAATATTGAAGTTCCTGTAAGTTTATTCTTTATTTTTTCAAGTATCCCAAAATTTTCCTTTCTTATAATTTTGGTATACTTAATTGAGGTTTACTGTAGATTTTTATTATGATTTTCTTTTCATTTCGAGTGATTTTGAGAAATTGCAATAAAAAGATTTGTAAAATTTTCACATCCTTTGACGAAATTTAAAGTGAGAATATGCAAGTTTTATGAAATTGGGAAAAATGTCAAAGAATTTTAAAATGCTTGAATTGGACTGTATTGAACTCGATCTTATTCATTATTTACAAGAGTAAAGCCTGCATATTTATAATTCACTTCAGCATGTGGAATATCAAAGATTATGTATGAATGCACTCTGCATGTAAGTTTTAATCAATGTTGATTTTAAAGTAATTCATTATATGTTTTAAATCTTTATTTTGAAATTATATGTACACTTTGTGAACTGAACAAATGACAAAAGAGTATTTAATGATCTGCTGATTTTTACTCAAAAAAAACTTATTCAGCTTGGTTTTTCTAAAGTACGGTTTCAACGAGTTGAATTTACCTATGATGTTTTGTTTACTATAATTAAAGATATGAAAATAATTTCTCTCTTGATCAAGAACAAATATTTTGTCAACATTCAAATGTGTGAAATTGTGTATACAGGATGTGCCATCCCTTACTTTCCACCCCGAATTTTGAGCTTTGGGATGGAATAACGAAAAAACGCTCGGACATGTCAACTTTTGTTGAAAGGGAGACAAATACGGGTGTTCAAATGAGTTCGATATCACTACCCCTCTAGCTGCAACCCCTAACAGCTCCAATTTCTGAATAGGGAAAAGAGGTCGAGCAGCACCTTGATGGAATACTGAGTCACTCTGTATAATAATAAAGCGATGAAAAAAAAAAACTCATGCAGGAAATTGAATTGCCTTTCCAGCAAGGTGCTGCTCTACCCCTTTTCCCTATCAAAAAATGAGAGCTGTTAGGGGTTACAACTAGAGGGGTAGTGATATCAAACTCATTTGAACACCCTTATTTGTCCCCGTTTCAACAAAATTTGACCTGTCCGAGCGTATCCATTAACTTGAGAGTCATCAAATAACTCAATAATTTATTTTTACAGAGTAAGCAACAGGCTCTCCCGAATCAAGGTGTTTGGGACATGAGGGGAAAACAATTTTTCACAGGTGTAGAAATCAGGGTATGGGCAATAGCTTGTTTTGCCCCACAGAGAACTGTCAGAGAAGATGCATTAAGGTAATCCTAAGAATGTGTTGAATCAGTCAGACTAGCGCTTATACTGAATATTTTGAAGAGCTTAGTGACTGTAAAAGTATTTCAAAGGGAGAATAAGGTCCAAAAAAACAGAATTTAACATAGCCGAATTTTCGAGTCATCTTCAAATTTAATTACAACAGTTTCTGTTGTAATTTATGAAAAATGAAAAGTTTTTCAGGGATATTGAAAAAATGAAATTATTACTGAGAGTCTAAAAAGAATTGTTATTTGAAAAAAAAATCCACTATTTCAAACATATAACAGGTTAAATGATACATTTGTCAGATAGTACTTAAATACAGGCCTAACTGTTTTAAAGGATCCTGTGATAAAAGATCTCTCAATTTTGGTTGGATATTTTAGCCTTTAAAACGACTTATTCCTTGTCAACTTTTTTATGATATTTCCTTTATTTTTACAGTTTTGAGAAGCTGTTAGATTGGAAGAACCGTCAAAATAAGGGATCTTTTATTCGAATATGGCTTTCCTTTATTTTAGTTGAAAATGCACATGAGTAAATCTCATAATAAAGGAAACTTTATTTAAGTTAGGCCTTTATTTGCTTTTCGATAACTTTCTAGTCATTCTCCTAAGCTGACATGTCAATTGATTACATACATTACCAAGGACAAATGGTGGTAACTGAAACGAGAAGTGATATTCACAAGTTCAGAATGAAATTGAAGGAACGAGTGTTAAAATAAGCCTTCTGTACGTGTATTAAACATTATTTTCTCTAATTGACTTTTGAATTCAATGAAAAATTGAAATCACAATACAATACATTGGATCTTCCTGGATTGAGAAATGTTTCCATGAATTTTGCACATTATTAAATCAGCAATTTCATAAATACCTTTACTGGTATGAAAAGAGTCTTCCGGGCTTATTGGCCGTGGTCTATTAGGAATAATTTCACCTAACGTTTCGCCTACAACTTCGGTAGGCATCTTCAGAGGATTCTCGGTCTAAGGTTGTACCTCGAACGCTGAATTTCTGACACTGGCGCGTTCGAACCGGAAACGTCATCTGCGCGCCAGTTTATGGCGGGAAAAAGTGGCGCGTCTACGTGCGCGATGCTGATTGGCCCATCGCTCCCGCTTCGTGTCGGCTTGATCTTTGTTTTTTCTAAGGTCGGTAACCAGGCGCTATGCAAGAAAGGGGTCTCCTCTTTTCTATTTATGTTATTTTTGTGTTTATAAATTTCAATTGCTTCCATGTTCAGCCTGGGATAGTAACTTCTAATATTGGAAATAATCTCCGCTTTTGAGAAATCTATGTTGTGTCCATCTATTAGCGCATGTTCTGCTAGTGCGGATTTTTCTGTCTGATTCAGTCGACAGCACCGTTCGTGTTCCTTAATTCTTGTGTTAATACTTCGCTTTGTTGTGCCAATATAGACTTTGCCGCAGTCACAAGGTATTCTGTAAATACCAGCTTGTGAAAGTGGGTCAACTTTCAGAATACCTTGTGACTGCGGCAAAGTCTATATTGGCACAACAAAGCGAAGTATTAACACAAGAATTAAGGAACACGAACGGTGCTGTCGACTGAATCAGACAGAAAAATCCGCACTAGCAGAACATGCGCTAATAGATGGACACAACATAGATTTCTCAAAAGCGGAGATTATTTCCAATATTAGAAGTTACTATCCCAGGCTGAACATGGAAGCAATTGAAATTTATAAACACAAAAATAACATAAATAGAAAAGAGGAGACCCCTTTCTTGCATAGCGCCTGGTTACCGACCTTAGAAAAAACAAAGATCAAGCCGACACGAAGCGGGAGCGATGGGCCAATCAGCATCGCGCACGTAGACGCGCCACTTTTTCCCGCCATAAACTGGCGCGCAGATGACGTTTCCGGTTCGAACGCGCCAGTGTCAGAAATTCAGCGTTCGAGGTACAACCTTAGACCGAGAATCCTCTGAAGATGCCTACCGAAGTTGTAGGCGAAACGTTAGGTGAAATTATTCCTAATAGACCACGGCCAATAAGCCCGGAAGACTCTTTTCATACCAGTATATCCGGTCGTGAAAGCCTTAAACTATTCAATACCTTTACTAGTCATTTTTTGCTCTTTCATCTTGAAGAACTTTAAAAATTCGATTGGTAACCTGTAATTGTATGAAATTTCCAGAAATTTCACGCAGCAGCTTCAGAAGATATCAAACGATGCAGGCATGCCGATCATAGGACAACCTTGCTTCTGTAAATATGCTACAGGACCAGATCAAGTTGAACCCATGTTCCGTTATCTCAAGACTACTTTCCAAGCTCTCCAGTTGGTCGTGGTTGTTTTACCTGGTAAAACACCTGTTTATGGTAATCTCGGGATTCAAAACATATTTCTGTTATTCTACAATTTTTTTTATTTTCAGCGGAAGTAAAGAGGGTGGGTGATACAGTTTTGGGAATGGCCACCCAATGTGTTCAAGCAAAAAATGTAAATAAGACTTCTCCACAAACACTGTCCAACTTATGTCTTAAAATAAATGTTAAATTGGGAGGTATCAACAGTATTCTTGTGCCATCCATCAGACCAAAGGTAAGGGAAGAAGAGAATTTTTAAGTATGGTGGTTCAACTGAAATATGCTATTACATAACAGTTTCGAGATTTGAAAGAAAGAATTGTTATTTTGATTCTCTGCTGAAACTTATATTTTTTTTATAAAATGTTATAGTTTGTTGTGAATGGATATAAAATGTTGAAATGCACTGGATTTGATCATTATCACAAGAATTATTCCAGTTTCAACTTCAGAAGAGAATTGATGAAAATTATTGATCTTATTTTTCTTGCTAAGCTTGTGTGTTTAAATCTGAGTTCTGAAAACATTTTCAAGTCATGTTTTCTACAGGAACTGAAACAATAGTACTCTCTTTGAAATACAACTAAAACATTTGAGAATCGATGAATATTCCATCTCAAATTTTGAGATTGATTGTATAGATTTTGTCTGAAATGAGGACACAAATCCAGTCTACTGTGGGAATACTGGAAGATCATTGCTATCTATACCTATTATTAGGTAAAAAAAAGGAAACTGTTGTTATTAACATTCACAGTTGCTGTAATGAAAGATTATTATCACAATAAAAACTGCTTATTTTCAAAGTTCTTGAGATTGGTATGATAGAAATCTCAGTACCCATTGCAATTCACAAAATGTATGAAACATACAATTGTGAGAATGAAGTTTGGTACTTGTCATCTGGATTGCAGATTTAAGGAAAAATTTACAGCTTAATTTGTTCATTTGCTATCAGATAATTACAATATTAATTTTTTCTCACTAAAATTTCCTGCACTGGTGAAATCATGCAGAATATCGAAGTTAACAAGATTTGTGAAATTTTCTTTACCTTTGAAGGTACATACAATTCAAAAATGCGTATTTGCTCCCTTCTTGGTTTGAAAGCAAGAAGTGATAAATTTGTTGTTTGGGGATGCAACCTTTCTAAAAAGTATTGAAACCTGACTAGTGCACAATTGGAACATTTCTTCCACAAGGTTAGCAATTATTAGGGATGCAGCGACGGGAAGTATGTAGAAAAAATAAAGAAGTAATAAACGCAAGCCTCTCTAAGAAGAAAATGTTTTACGTTGACTGTAAAAACTCACCGACCTAGGTCAGGGATGTTTGAAAATATCTAATATGACTAGTTAGCAAGCCAGAGTCTCCTTCGTTATCAGAATTAACCAGATGAATCGCTCCACAAACTAAGAACAGCCATATACCACTACTTACTGAATCAAAAAAACTCTCAATCTGTTCTTCCTTTTCTGGGCATGTTGAGGTCTTGCAATGAGAAAAACTTCAGCAACTACTAGCAAAACTGAAATAATGAGTGAATCTAAAATTATAAAAAAAATCTCAGTGAAGTTCGAAATGTATCAATATACAAGTAGAACATTATACTTTGACAGAGAATCATAGTGCACACCGGTTTTCTTATTTTATAGATCCAGAAATGAAATGAGTAAAATATAAACTACAAAATAGCATTCGATATAGATAGAGTTTTTTATGAATGTCAATAAGTTCTGAAGATCGATATACTCTTTTTTTATAAACAATGTTAGAATACTAGTTATGAAATGATTTAGACTTTTAGACAGACGATTAAATGGATAATTCATCAAAGAGCCAGTTATCATCTGGTGCTATTTCTCAATAAATTTTGCGCAAGTCTTGATTGAATGGGCCGTTATGAGGTTATTTTCTGTTTTAACTTTGATTTAAATAATTAGAATTGCTGAAAATGATTGAAGAAAGCAATGTGTATCTGTATACTGTATACTATGTTAAAATACTAGTTATGAAATGATTTAGACTTTTAGACAGACGCTTGTATACGCTTGTATTCATTATTCGTCAACTAAATTGACATTTATTTTAGACAGACAATATGTGATTCAAATTTTGATCATTATGTATTCAGGAATCAACATGAATGAAAAAAGCGCAGAAACAATTAATGAATTTGTGAAATAATTGATTTTTACTTCTAGAATGAGGATTCTGGGATGTTTTTTTTTTATGTATTATTCCGATCAATCTTGAATTTCGAAATGAAGTATTTATTCCTAAACAATTTGTCAAAATAAGAATGATATTATTATTTTTATCAACCTAGAACTAGAGAATGTTATGAATATTGTCAAAAGTTTGAATGGTTCATAACTCTGAAATGTATGCACGATCTTTTCTTTTAAAGAATTATTTTCGATAAAAAATCAATAGGTTTCCTACCATCAAATGCAAATATTTAAAAATATACTCTGTACAGGGTGGGCAACATTGGTGATACTTGAACTACAACTTTTTAACCGTGAGAGATAGAGGAAAATGAATGACACGTTACAGTGGTCTTTTTTGGAGAAACTGATAATGCCATCAACTGCATTCCTCTATCTTCTTTTGGTTTCCAATTTGGCCATTATCTCCGTTTCTGTTTGTGCTAGGATGTTGAAATGAAAACATTATACAGGCACTTTTTTCATAGCAATCCAGTAGCATTTGTTTTTTCCCAAGTGGTTTCCTTGCTGAGCTATAACATAAACTTGTGTTTTTTCTTATGGAAACAGTAGTTTGAAATGGCTTAGAAAGAATCTCCATTTTTTTCTCGTTTCAGAAATGTATCATACATCATACATCGCCTCAAATTCTTTCAGGTATCATGAAAAATATAGTTTGTATTTGAAATTTGAATTATTCAGTATTAAGTACGCTGGATCACAGAATAATATGTCTCTACGCATAGTGTCATTATTATTCTGCCATTGAATACTTGATTCAATTCTCCGTGATTTGATCTTTGTGCAGAACAACTGTCAATTATTAGAATTCCGCCGGCAATATGGAAATGTTCGAAAACTACAAGAAATATGATATGTTAAAATGTTTTATTTTAGCGGCAATAATGACTTCGAATTGACAGTTGTTCTGAACAGAGATCAAAACACGGAGAATTGAATCAAGTATTCAATCGCAAAATAATAATGAAACCATGCGTACAGACATATTATTCTGTGATTCAGCCTACTTAATACGCAATAATTCAAATTTCAAATACAAACTATATGTTTCATGATATCTGAATGAATCAGAGGGGATGTATGATGTATGATATATTTCTGAAACGGGAAAAAATGGCGATTTATTCTAAGCCATTTCGAACTATTGTTTCCATAAGAAAATACACAAGTTTATGTTATAGCTCAGCAAGGAAACCTCATGGGAAAAAACAAAGTAAGCTACTGGATTGCCATGAAAAAAGTGTATGTATAATGTTTTCATTTCAACATCCTAGCACAAACAGAAACGGAGATAATGGCCAAAGTTGAAATCGCCCAAATTTCAATTTTGGCCTATAACTCAAAACCAGAAGAAGATAGAGGAATGCAGTTGATGGCATTATCAGTTTCTCCAAAAAAGACCACCGTAACGTGTCATTCATTTTCCTGTATCTCTCATGGTTAAAAAGTTGTAGTTCAAGTATCACCAATTTTACCCACCCTGTACATAAAAGAAAATATAATCTGACTAGGTCAATGAGGTATTCCTTGAAATTTAAACTTTCAATATTAAGATATGTACCTACCTCAATTTGATGTTTTTAAGACTTCAGCATTATTGAACTATAAACATCTTAATTTAACTCTTCACTCACTGGTTTTGCACTACTCTGCGATACTATCAATTGAGGTGTGTTAAAAGACAATTTATAGTGGAAACCCGCTTATCTTTATAAAGTAATCTTAACTGTATCATTATTCAATATCAGTGTCAAAACAAATGGTCTGTTCGAAATTATATTGTTTATATGTGATATCAATATTTCAGTATCGCCAATGATTCTTCAATACATTGGTTTTGTTGAGGCTTTTTATACTACTCAACATAAATGCAGTAAATAAAAATCAGGTCGAACATAAACTGTGTGATTCAATTGAAAAATTGTATTTTTGTTGAAATATTTCCCAACGTTATTTAATAACAAGATTATTTTATTGGTCTCGCCACATAGGTCAAATTAAAAAATATTTTTTCTCCGACATTATATCTTACAGGACCTCGCAATGACAGGGCAAGGAAGAGCATTTTTCAGCGACTTCTAAAAAAACGATATTTTTGTTTCTTCTTGTTAAATATGCAAGAATACATTTCTGAAGGAATTCTGGTAGTCAGTTCAGTAGTTATTAAGTGACGAAAAGAGGCATTTGCCTTTGTATTTATTATATTACTTTTTGATTATGTTTCTCTCTGATTAGGCTTCAAAAGAAAACTTGAAAGGATGCACAAAAATGATGACGAAAATATAAATCTTCCACTAAGTCATTTTGCAAATGTTTTCTAAAAATAAGATTGGAGCTTTGATGTCTCATAAAAATTCGAATGAACTGATACATGTTGGTTTCAAGCCTCTCTAATAAAATGAGTTCAATTCCTGCAATAATTTGATTATTATTCAATTACAGATATTCAACGAGCCTGTAATTTTCTTGGGTGCCGATGTTACTCATCCTCCCGCTGGAGACAATAAAAAACCTTCAATAGCAGCTGTTGTTGGATCCATGGATGCCCATCCTTCTCGTTATGCAGCCACAGTTCGCGTTCAACAACACAGACAAGAAATCATCCAAGAACTCAGCTCAATGGTTCGGTAAGTAGATTTTATATTATAATAATATTATGGGTAGTAATGATGATAATAATCCCCCCGAACCATTTATTCAACAATCTTCTGTACAGGGTGGGTAAAATTGGTGATACTTGAACTACAACTTTTTAACTGTGAGAGATAGAGAGAGAGTATTTTTTAGAGAAACTGATTATGCCGTTAACTGCATTCCTCTATCTTCTTTTGTTTTCGAGTTATAAGCCAAAATTGAAATTTGGGCGATTTCAACTTTGGCCATTATCTCTGTTTCTGTTTGTGCTAGGATGTTGAAATGAACAGGCACTTTTTTCATAGCAATCCAGTAGCGTCCTTTATTTTTTTCCAAGAGGTGTCCTTGCTGAGCTATAACATAAAGTTGTGTTTTTTCTTATGGAAACAATAGTTTGAAATGGTTTAGAAAGAATCGTCATTTTTTTCCTGTTTCAGAAATATGTCACATCATACATTGCCCTCAGATTCATTCAGATATTGTGAAAAATATAGTTTGTATGTGAAATTTGAATTATTGAGTATTAAGTAGGCTGATTCACAGAATAATGTCTCTACGCATGGTGTCATTATTGTTTTGTGATTGAATACTTGATTTAATTCTCCGTGGCTTGAGCTCTATTCAGAACAACTGTCAATTCGAAGTCATTATTGCCGTTGAAATAAAACATTTTAACATATCATATTTTTCGTATTTTTCGAACATTTCCATATTGCCGGCAATAATGACTTCGAATTCTAATAATTGGCAGTTGTTCTGAACGGAGATCAAACCACGGAGAATTGAATAAAGTATTCAATGGCAAAATAATGATGACACCATGCGTAGAGACATATTATTTTGTGATTCAGCCTATAATACTCAATAATTCAAATCTCACATACAAACTAAATTTTCATTATATCTGAATGAATCTGAGGGCGATGTATGATGTATGATATATTTCTGAAACGGGAAAAAAATGAAAATTCTTTCTGAGCCATTTCAAACTATTGTTTCCATAAGAAAAACACAACTTTATGTTATAGCTCAGCAAGGAAACCTATTGGCAAAACACAAAGTACGGTACTGGATGCTAGGAAAAAAGTGCCTGTATAATGTTTTCATTCCAACATCCTAGCACAAACATAAACGGAGATAATGGCCAAAGTTAAAATCGCCCAAATTTCAATTTTGGCCTATAACTCGAAAACAAAAGAAGATATGCAGTTAATGGCATAATCAGTTTCTCTAAAAAAGACCACCGTAATGTGTCATTCATTTTCCTCTATCTCTCACGGTTAAAAGTTGTAGTTCATGTATCACCAATTTAGCCCACCCTGTATATGCCGATGCTTGGCCATCTATAACTATCATGCGTACCTAGATAGAATCTATGTATTCTTTTTCTTACACTACCGCTCTCTGCACCAATTCAAAGTTGAAGAGCTTATTCAAAAGAAGTACTAATTGAGAACTGTCTCAAGGATTGAATGTTATGTTATATTGGATAGAAGATAGAAGAGAAAGATAGATGTCATAGCCTATTCGAACTTAAAAATTAATTGGGTCCGCAGTAGGGAAGTTAAAAATTCGCGCTGCCACGCCCTCGTAGCTCCAGTTCTTCGGTAATCCGTTAGCTAACAAGCCTTTCAAAATTCCTAATTCAATTGCTTCCTCGAAAAGTTGTAATGAAACACTTAAAAAAATCACCCTGTACAACATATCACAATTTCGGTCGAGAATTGAATCAAAAACTGAATTAGAGGAAGTTTGATGAATCAAGAAAGATGTAATAATCAGCGAGAAATAATATCTATATTTTTTAAAACGCTTCTTCCAATTTATTGTAACAACTTCATTTGATACAAGTTTTTTCTTTTCATTGATTTTCAATGTTTTCTTTGCAGCGAACTACTCATTATGTTTTACAAATCAACCGGTGGTTACAAACCACATCGTATCATTTTATACAGAGATGGCGTTTCTGAGGGACAGTTCTTGATGCTGCTTCAGCATGAACTCACAGCTATAAGGGAGGCGTGTATCAAGCTGGAATCGGATTACAAACCAGGTATCACATTCATTGTAGTACAAAAAAGACATCACACGAGACTCTTCTGCGCCGATAAGAAAGAACAAAGTGGAAAGAGCGGTAATATTCCAGCTGGTACGACTGTCGATGTTGGCATAACTCATCCTACTGAATTCGATTTCTACCTATGCAGCCATCAAGGTATACAGGTAAGCAAAATACTGTTTTAGTATAAAATACCCCTTTAGATAAAAAAAAAAAATTGAGAAAAACGGAGCAGTCAATAGTTTTTGTTATTATTTTTCACCTACCTGTAGCAGGATGATCAAGGATAATTTTGTAGTGCTCGAAAAGTACTATGAAAAAGTCCGTGACGGCATATTTCTAACTTCTGAGGTTAACAATTTTCAACATTATCTATTCAATCTAGAATAATGTTCAATTTGAAGCGGACTCTTGACTGGCATGGAATGAAATCATATAAAAATGAAGTTTTTATTTCAGGAAGGTTGAGCGAATCATTCGAAAACTTGAATTTGTTTTTAGTTCTCTTCATACTGAGAGTTTTATATACATGCTTATTAATTTTTTACTGGTTTTTTTATTTTTATTCTCACATGACCTGATCTGTGCATCCATATTATGGCTCCAAATGGAAAAACATATAATATAGTAGCGAAATATTACGCGAGCGGAGCCGCGAGTTTAAGCCAGTTATAAATACTTCCGAAGTTTTATCAGGTATTAGTCATTATAGAACATTCATGATATATTTAATTGAAATCAGTTTATAAGGAGCCTTAAGAAATATAAAAATTTACAGGGTGTTACATTTAAAATGAAACGGATGAACTCTTCTGGATATTTTTTCATATTCAAGGAAAAAATCTTTGATGCAACTTCACTATGGGCAGAATTGGGCTTTTTCTTGTAGATGATGTTTTAAAAATTTGAGTAATTTATATATTCCTTTTTATGCAAAATTGAAAATATCTGATTCATGGGTCACGCATATGCTTTACACGATTTTTGTATCTTATGCCAGAACAATTATCATAGCATTCTTAAGAATCCGAAGAGAAATCATATTTTTGACACAAATGTAAGAAAATTTCATAAATGTTTTCTAGTCTATCAGGTCTTGTATTTCCGCAATAGCTCACTTCGAATACTAAATTTAGGTCTGGGAAAATTTTTGATAAATTAATTACATATCTTCAAATAAGTGTACTAATAGTAATTTTTTCTTAGGGAACATCAAGGCCTTCACATTATCACGTGCTTTGGGACGACTCTCATCTAGATTCAGATGAACTACAATGCCTTACTTACCAGCTTTGCCATACTTATGTTCGATGTACAAGATCTGTCTCCATTCCTGCTCCAGCCTATTATGCTCATTTGGTAGCTTTTAGGGCTCGATATCACCTAGTAGAAAAGGAACATGACAGGTAAGCATAATTTTGTCAATAATAACTATCAAATTGTTGTGAGAGATTTCGACATTCACTGTATTTTGATGATTGCACACTTGTACAATGAGAAAATACAGATATTTTAATTTGTAAATGTTCAACTAATGGAAGTTATATATTGGTTGAACCACATACATTTTTCTCTTCATAATGATTACATCTGTGATCCAAAAAGGTTGAGAAACTTGCAACAATTCTTCGGATCAAAAAGTGTCATTATAAATTACTTGGTCTTGATGAGCAAGAAAAAAAACAAGAAATTTTCATTTGGTATAGAGTTTAGGATTTGACTTGGTTTATCTTCAAAAGCTCAAGTTTCCATGTAGGGGTAAGATTTCTTTCAATTGTTCCAAAGGAACAACTGTTCAACATGTCATTCTGCAATCTGAAAATGTTTCAAATATATTATTCCTTACCATAAGTGTGACAATCTTCAAAATTCACTCTACATTGCTAAAACAAATATCACATATTCCTATTCTCTACTTTCGTTTATTTGATGTAAATATTGAAAGCTTTGTCCAAATTGGTGTAGTTTAAGTTCTGTTGGGTATTATTGGTCATGCTTTTTCTCATCAGTTTTGAAGGGGCACTAAAATTTCAATAGCACCAGTAAAAAGTACTGAAAACCTGCTCTGAACATATTTCAGTTTCGAGAGAGTACTCACAATACTGCAGAAGTTATAGCGAATTATAAAAATTGACCCAATTCCAGAATCACCCTGTAGCACCGAAACTAGACACTGTAGTAGTGACTTGCGGTATTCAGCAATTTACGTTTCTTGAAAAAGAGACGTGACATATATCTTTAAGTCTCGATCTAACTTAATTCAGAGAATTCACTGAATCATCGAAATTTTACCAACCTCTACATGTTGAAGATTTTAAACTACAGGGGATTCATTCACATGAATGACTAGCTTAAACCCTTGTAGTTATATATTTGCTCCATCACCTTTTGCAGATTTAGATTCCCAAAGAAATTTCAAATTTTTTTTTTTTTTTTTTAAGATTTGCATTCCCAATGAAGTTTCCAATTTTTTTTGGGGGTTCTGTATTATTGTAACCCCTTCCCTGGACTGTACTATTAATTTGTCACCCAATAGTACTCCTGATCAGAAAATGAATTCTCTTACCAGAAATTCGAATCTTGGACCTGTTAGTCTCAACTTAGATGCTCTGCTCTATTGTTGATTGACATATGATATTTTATGTGATATTTGGTTCTAGTGGTTAATCTATATTTTTTTCAATATATAAGGTCACCAGGTAAAAACTATTCATCTCAACTATCAAATAATTTTAAGTTCACGTTTCAGTGGCGAAGGATCTCATCAATCAGGCTCTTCAGAAGACAGAACACCAGGAGCCATGGCAAGAGCGATCACTGTACATGCCGATACAAAGAAAGTTATGTACTTTGCTTAATTTTACAAAAGCCGAATTTGTTAATGTTAAGTAATGAAGTCAAAATAGGTTATAAAGTCACACATACATTTTGTGGATGAGGCAAGTGTATGTATCTATTTAGTTATCACCAAATAATATGTATTATTTATATCAAGTGTTCAATAGTGACACGATATTAATACTTTTTGTTACTGAATGTGGTACAAATTCTAATTGCTTCATAGGACTTTCTATGGATTTTTGTTGATACTGTTGTGCACTTTATCAATTGAAGAGAATTAAGAAAAAAAGGAGTTTACTTCTGTAGCACAACTCACTCCTCACAAAATATCATATATTATTTTGATTGTTTTATGTATATTGGCAGCATGTTATGCTATGATTGAATGTTATGATGAAAATATCACTTTATTATGCTGGGACCCCTCTAAGTTGTTGCTACAAAGTATAACATTTTCAATAAGATTCAACTATATTCCTTACACAAATTTGAAATAATGGAAAAGCTAAAATTTCCCTTTCAGTTTGCTTTTTTCTGCATATTCATTTGCTTCCAGTACTTTTTTTAGGCCCTGGTAATTCCTCTAGTAATGTTGTTCAATTCCTATATCATGTGACTATCAATTCAATGACAATAAGGAAGATATGGTGTGGAATATGGTTGAAGATTTTGTATTTCAAGAGTAATTATACAAATTATTTAAACTCGTAATTGTTCTGACTCTGATTTGATAGTTTTTAATTTGTCAATTTTATATTAGATATAATTTTAGAAAACTTCGATATAAAGCTTTAATGTATGGATGTGTGGAATTGAAATCTTCATGAACTTGTATTTGGGCTGCTTTGACATATTATGAAGTTGATGCAACTCGGAGGTAAGAAATTAAGCAGCTCATATTTGTCTAGTAATTTAAGCGGGTAATATCTTAGTGAATAATTAGTTTTGGTGCTCAATATGCAGTTCATTCCTTTCTACTTTCGTAAGAACATTTTGAAATTCAACATAATTTCTTAAAATTTTTTCGAATGCCAGATTCGTACCTTTGGAACGAATTTTGATGAATCAATGCCAAATAACTCCATTAATATTATTTTTTTTATGAAATTCTGTTGGAATTGTTTTTGCGAATTTGGCATATTGAGAACATTGGTGGAGAGGTTTGAAATGCAAAATTTTGTAACGTTTTATTCTAATATTTATTTGACGCGTGTCCCTTACAAAGATTGGAGCCGCAATGCCAAGAAATGATGTCAAACTAATAATCACCCTATATAATAATTATACATTGAATCAATATAATTTGCAACTTTGATATCTTTTTTAAGATGTGTTATTTGTATATACTTGTTAAGTCAAAGTCCGCAATGCTTTTTTTTGTTCCACATTTTACTTTAAGCATTCCAGAAAAGCAAACTCTCAAGAAATGTTAATTTATTATTTAGTGCCTTTAGTTGGATCACTTAAATATTTTTCTGAAAACCTCTTCAACTTTCTTAAACTAAAAGTTCTTTCTATTGATTCAACTAATGTTTTAATACTTAATTTTTGACAATATTCATTATCTCAACTTATTCCTATTTTGGTTTTGAGGGAATTTTAAATAAGCTTTAAATTATGGATAAAATTGCACAATTCTCAATGAAGAATTTGGACAGTTTTTCGTGTCTGGCAAATAACACAGGTATCAAACTAGAAATTTTCAATTAATGTGAGATTGATTCGTTTGATGTTTGAGTTCAAAACCTTTGTCAGAAGGCGATGACAAATTACAAAAGCTTCCATCTTGTGTCTGTACTAATTTTGATCGAATAATACATTTCAATATTTATATTTTAATCATTTTTGTTTTAATTTTTTGAGCAATGTTATTTATATCCGATTTCATTAATGCTCTTAGTATGATTTACTTGAAAGAAAACTAATTAAAAAGCGGAGTATATGGGGATAAATATATCATACATGTGTAAGTTGATGTAAAGGAATCCTCTGTATTAGGTATTTACTCATCCAATCATTGAAAATTTATTGGGAAGAATATTTGCTTCAACATATGCAAATGAGCCCAAAATGTTTTGCTTTTTGGCCAAGATGAACAAGATTTCAACTGTATAGAAGTTTTTTTGTAATGATTGGTTGTATAGAAAATTTTCATGCTTTTTCATTTTCAATTGTAATTTTTTTTGCTATATTTTTTATGAATTCATAATTGTTTCTAATTTCACGTCATCTACTATGCTAGTCTTGTATTTTATAATTATTTGCCTTGCCCATGTTACACACAAAGGTATTGTATTTATTTCCTGTGATATATTTCAAGTGACCATCAACTGTAAACACTCAGTGTGCTTGATTCCGATTGTCAATTGATTTATTCATCTGTGATTAAGTCTCACATTATGTTGAATAAGGTCAAAACATGTACAAAGTTTTTTTATGTATGTATTTCAGTAGTTTGAAAAATAGACAAAAAAAAATTTGAATTCTTCAATATATGTGTACCAGTCATTTGCGAATACCAATTAAGTTTCAAGAATCAAAAAATATATTTATTGACTCTTCTCATGAATATGTTGAATATTGTGAACGATATGAGCTATTCTCGTCAGAATTCTCTTCTTTTCCAGTGAGGGTAAATATTAATGAAAGATCGATTATTCCATATTATCAGAAAGGTTTTTCGGCAATTGACACAATGTTGATTTGAGCTGATTCGAAACTTAGATTCTTAATTGTGTAGTTCAATATAAGTATTTCGAAGCAAATGCACCCAGATGAAACAAAAAGCTGAAAGTATATACCTAATATTATGATGATAAATAATATAAGAATATGACTATCAGAAGCCTCGTTCTTTAGAATCCCAAAAGGTGCCATCAAAAAATTATTATCGGGAAGTATTGAATTATTTAAATCTCTTTTCTAACTATAAAAAGATCGAGTAACTCAAGATCAATGATTATAATAGTGGAAGAAAAACGTAAGTGTTCATTTGTATTCTAATAAGATGTATACACATTTCAATGTTGTTACTGAAAATCAGTATGATTTTCTAGAGTTGATAGATGGTCTTTAAATAATATAAATTTTAGCTAAAATATTCAAAAAATATCTTAATTATGTGAAATTTTCAATTATTGAAATACATTAGCTCTCATAGGTACAATTTGATGGAATCACACTTTTCCTATTTGCTTCTGAATAATTAATTTCAATCAATTTTGAGCTAAACATTTCAGTAAGTTTGAGCAACTGCTAAAAGTCCAAAACAACAAAAACATTTATTTTTATATGGGTCAGTCATTAATGAAACTGTAACTATCTTTAAGATATGTCTCGCTCTGATGAAATCATTCTATTCTGAAGATTGAATGAGTTAGGAAAATAATGTATGGTGTTCTTAAACGATTTATCAAATTTCAATCTGTGGATTCTACGTCCCATTATCATGCACTTCATCTATTGTTATTTTGAAAAAACTACTGAATGTTCCATCCTGACAAATCCAGAATTTGAATGAAAATTCTGAGCTTCTTGTGAAATCATTTGTTCCATTTTTTGGACTAGTTATTTTTGTTCAGAGAAAAAATTTAAACTATTTGTTTCTGTCACATATCATATGTTCACTAATAATTCACATGTCACGTATTATGTTAGCTGTAGTGAATCTTTTCTGCATTTTTAACATATCTGTTGTCCATTTCTGATCCTAATTGTTTTAGTCTCGATTTAAGATTTGATGGAGAGATGTACGATATTTCAAATAAATGATGATTTATTTTGATTGGTGTATTTTGTTAACCGGACCGACAGTTTGGATTTATTGGACACCTTTATCAACTGTACAGGGCGGGCAAAATTGGTGAACTACAAATAGAGCAAAATGATTGGCACTATACGTTCGTCTTTTTTAGAGAAACTGTTAATGCCATCAACTACATTCCACTATCTTCTTTTGTAAGAATTAAATATTGGGCAAAATAGGGGTTTTCTAACGATAAATACTAATAAAAATCTTCATTAACAAAAACCTCAATAATTTCAAACTTGCATGAACCTGAATGTCATTTTAGGATTGGTAAAGAGAAAATAATAAGCAGATATAGAGTGTCCGGATTTGTCATGAATATATTTCTGAAAGTGATTTTACAAAAATCATAATATCAGGATAACTTTATATAAACTCAGGTCGTAATATGGATATGTGTAGGCGACAAATACATAAAAGACGAAACCAGAACCGTTAAGAAATAACAAATGAAAAAACTCTACCCAGGAAAAAACTTTTTATGCAAATTGAATACTGCATGACAATACTTAATTTGATTTTCAGAAGATGCCTACCGCAGATGGAGTCTGTGTGTTTTTTGGACAATTTGATTTTCTGTTTTCTTTCCTTATTAGTCGTTTATGTTGAGAAGTTCTTGTGCTTTTTTCTTCGAATAGATTATGTATTGTGTCTATTTCCTTTTTGCATTTGGCCATTTATCGATATTTCACATTATGGTGAAAAATTATGCGTTATTGCGTTTAAAATTTTCATAAATATGAAAAATACTTAACGCAACAATTAAAGGAACAGAAAAATTTTCGAAATTTTTTGGTGATTTTCAACAAGCTTTATCTCAATGAAAAATGATCGTATTAGAAATGAAAATATTTACTTTTGAATCCATGGAATCCTGGGGATAAATCAAGAAGGACAAATTTTTCAAATTATTATTTTTGCTCTACGAGCATGAAATAGTTATTTTCCCATCAAGTGCAGAAAGTTTTACTTTCCCGTACGAGATTGCAAGTAATCGAGTTTCCCGTGAAAGATATTTTCTGCAGATAGGAACAATATTATTTCTACAAGCGCCTATATAAGATCGATTTGAATTCAACACACAGATCAAATTTGATAACCTATATAAATTCCTAATTATTGTCGAACGTGATTTTACATGTCGTTAACATAGTTCTCTTATCGTTGACGTTCTGTGCATAGAGAGTTATCATAATTCAGTTTATTCTTTAATAAAAGTGTGCGCGAAAAACCCCTGCTAATCCTTTCCCGCACTGAAAAGTGTGAGGGAATGGAATAGAAGGGGTTTTTCCCGCACTGTTTAGAAATGTGACTCTTTTCGACCTGAAATGCGCGCGGAAAAAGGGTGGAAAGCGTACGCTTGTAGAAAATTTTTTTTCCAGTTAGATCGATGCAATGTTCGCATAGCCTGTTTATTCAGCTCTAATATGCTTTTCACGACCTTCGAATATGACCATTTGTCTTCGAGATATATCCAATATTGATACAAAAGGATCATTTTTTCACTCACAACTGCCGATATCTCCGTAACTTGGTCTCCTAGCAAGCCTACAGGCGGTTTCTTTTTCTACAGAAAACTTCATACAAAAATCTGTTATTCTCAATAAAAAATATTTTCGCCTGTAACGTTAACGTGAATAAATAGCAAAAAATGCCATTTTGCTATTTTTGTGTCGATGGACTAGACTGTATCTTCGTTAATATTGGGGGGAATGCTTAGGTTATAAGGAATTTATTATGAAATCTGTGAATCGATCGGTTCAGCGGTTTTTTTCGACCGATTGATTGAAATTTTGGAAAAATTAAGGATACAAATTTTTGTTCCTTAAACTTGACCTTATTTTCTATATCAATCAATAATTACATTATTTCTTCATTCTTTACTCAAATTTTTTTTTTCTCGAAGATGGAATTAAAAAAATTTTCAATATTTTTGGTAACAATTTGAAAACAAATTTTGAATTTGAAAAAATAACAAGAGACCATTTCTGCTTCACCCCCACTGAAGCTATAGACACAAACCTTAATTCAATTTCCTCGGAAAAAAAAATTCATTAATTAAATTTAAAGTTGATATCCCTAAGCTGCCCACGGTACTCGTTGACCGAAATTCTGTTCGACAGAATTTTTCCGTTTTCTGCAGAGTCACAAAAGGTATCGTTCCAAGAAAACCGCTCTACCGATTCAGGAGGGGACTTTGGGGAACATCAGGCTTTAAAGTTTCCTTATAACCTAAGCTTTTCCCCCAATAGTGTAGAAGATACAGTCCATTAACCAAAAAATATCTCGAAGAAAAATGGTCATATCCAATGGTGATAAAAGTTAATTAGATCTGAATAAAAAGGCTATGCGACCTTTGCATCGGTCCAGCCCGAAAAATTTTTTATGCTCGTAGAGCAAAAATAAAAATTAAAAAATTTTGAAAAATTTTTCTTTCTGATTTGAATCCTCTGGGTTTCAAAACCCGACAACGTGACATTTCTAACGATAGCTATTTCTGGTGGTCGTATAGATAATAGATGCTTACTTCGAGAAGTTTTGATATATTTAAAAAGTGTTTTATTCAACAGTTATTGGGGAATACGTTTTTATCATAATGGCAGAATAATATATCAGACAAACACCGAAGCAAGTTATTGATCCCGATTTAGCACGGAAACGCATTCCTCAACCAAAATAATGGAACGAGTTGCACAAAAAGAATAAGGAAGGTGAGATTTTTAAAAATATTTCTATTAGTTAAAAATTTTATTCCCAGGTACAAAGCTGAATCCCTACCTTCATATCCTACTTTCCAGCATGCTACAAAATACTACAGATGTGTAGTTACGTTGTCGATCTATGAGTTAAGAGAATTTCACCGAAATTTTTATGCACAAGATAATAAAATTGGACAGGATAATTATATAATAAAATATTGTGAAACATCTGCGATAAAACGTGGGGGACGTACAAGAAAACAAAACTATTCAAAGAGTTTTTATTCTCATTCAATATTTTTCACTACTACTTTTTTATTTCTTCACAACCCGAAAGTTACCAACTATTCCAAGTCGAAGAAGCAGAGACAAATTCTAAATTCTGATATCCTAACCTTCTCCTGGTTCTTTCCCATTTCTTATTTCCTCTCACTTTTTTCCCTTTTCATTTTCATTTACTTTTTTACTAAAATTTTTTTTCTTCATGACCCGAAATTTACTAACTTTTCCCAGTTCACGATGGCACGAGGGGGAGACTCTCCCTTCATCCCCCCATATGGCGACGGTCCTGATTTCAATAAATATCGTACAATTAACCCATTTTCCGAAAGAAGATCCACAAGATACATATTTTTAGAATAATCATATTATATTAAACTTTATTGCTATTACATTTTCAATGTTTCAAATTCCACGGCAAATTTATGTGGATCCGCACCTATTTTCTCTAATTCGTTTTGTGGAAGTTTTTCGAACCTATTTTATTCAATGTTTTGATATGAGTTTATATTATAAGATCATAATGACGAATGAGATCGATGCTGCCTGAAAGTTTGCTCCTTTGCTGGAAGAATGAGTGATAAACTTCAAGATATTGATCAAACAATTCATCTATTCTGTCAAAAACTTTGCAATTCCATTTATAATGTTCTTCTCACAAAAATTCATGTCCAGTCCTCATAGCTTTGAGCCCAAATAAATATCTTGTTCATTAGAAGAATAGTAAACAGGGAAAGCAACGGGAATTTTTTGCCAAATAATCACCGAGCTTCTCATAGTCTATTATTTGCTCTTGGAAAAATGTCAACAAGCCGTTTTTTATTTAAATGTCGATCCCCATCATTTATCGAATAGTAAATAATTGAGATCTTAGCCCTACTCTTGCCCTTATCCGAGAATTGGGTATTAGTTATTCATAGAACAAGTGAGTTAAATGAATCTTATTATTCATATAATCTAAGGTATAGGCGTGTAGCTTGAGCGTAGCGAGGTTTTTACACCATTGAAATCCGGACATTCGTATGAAAAGCAATGTGCTGAATTCAAGAAACGGTGCATGCAACAAAGCCCAATGATTTCACCAAAGAAAACGTGCTTTTGGATTGTTTTTTGGAGATGTCGAAAGGCCTCAAAGCTTCATCCTTGTGGGGTCAATATTACACCATGAAGGTCACGACGAAAAGGGGAGCAAATCAGCTCCCAAGTACAATAAACTTGCAGCATTATTTCAAATTAGTAAATCAAAGTGTTTACGAAGCTTTAACCAAATCACAAATGCGTGTGATGAATTGTTATTGTTATTAGACTATTTCACGTCGACTACGCTCATGAAATTGAGAGTCATTTCGGACAACGAACTGGTACTGGAATGACCTTCTGTTGATAGGTTATTTACACCTTTTTCATTTCTTTGTTTGAAAAGTTATTGTCGGCAATTCGTTAGATGGGTACTCTCTAGGTTAGGACTTTCTATTCCCAAATGATAAGATCATTTCATCAAGCATCCAACAGTCATGCAACTCAATTGTAAATTCAGTCGCAACATCCTGGTTCAAATGGAACCAATTGGGAGTAGGTACATCATTCGTAGTTTAGCAGCAGCAATTGGAACATTCTCAGAATCTGAATATTCAGATATAACTACGTGTTTTTTTTGTGTTCATATGAATAATTCGCTTATTTGTCCCCTTTTTAGTTATTGATTTTTTCTTAAATATTGCTGATTGAAGACTGAGCTTTTAAGTATTGTGGTGTTATGTTAATGAAATGAAGATATCAGGTTGCCTCCGTAAAGACAAAGCATTTTTTGTTTTTTCATTTGTTCTTTTTCTTGTAGTTTTTTTATTAAGGATTTAGTTTCATGAATTTCTTAGAGGTTTGCCCTGTAATTGAAGCAATTTAAGAAAAGATTTCTTGAAATATTCCTGGTCATTTGAGGGATGGCATGCTCAGGATTTATTCTTGGGGTGATGATATGCACTTGAAATTAAACATTGTATAAGGCATCAATCCTTCAATTCAATCAATTTTTATTTGAACTTAGAAGATTTAATTCTAGATTATCATTAATCCTAATAATTTAGCCTTCTACAGGGTTTATAATTTTTTTTAATCATTAATTATATTCTAATAAAATTATACATCTGATTTCAAAACAGCTTGTCTCGGACTTATTATTTCTATATGGGTATTTATAAATGTCTACTGATTACCTTGTGAGAATGATTCAAATTAATTGTTTCCTTGAACTACGTTGATGACCAATGATTGGAAGAATATGAAAAATATAAATTCACAACAACAATACATTTTAGACCCTCGCCATTTGGGCACGCCACTGCCATTGATATTCCATGTAGAAAACAACACATAATATATATCATTTTTGAAATTGAGTGATTTCCCAAAAAATACTTTAGCTGATATATAGCGTAGAAAACAGCTGAATAAGCGATTAAAATTATCATTTCTAATGAATATTTTACGACGATGAAAGACATCGACCTAAAATTATATAACGTTTGAAGATGTGTAATAGTACAAATATGCAATGGAGTATAGGAAAGGAAGTGATGAATCTAGACGTATTTTTCGAAAAATTTCCATGAATTGAGATAATCATATACAATCTCTATTGCATACAGGTGTCGAACGGTTAAATTTTTTCTTGATTATCCATTATTACAACCAACTTTGATCTCCATATATATTTACATAGTATATTAATAGTATTTAATGGTGAGATAAAATTTTGAGTTATAACAGAAAAACGATAGAAAAAATTTCAGTGTATGCCAATAAAGACTTGAACATATCATAAGGCATTATCGAGATACACAATAGGTATCCCCGAAAATCACCCTGTAACTTCCAAAGTTCAATAATATCAAAAACCTGAAAGCACCTTTGAATTTTTCATGAATAGGTACAGCATAAGTTTGTAACTATATATAGCAATTTCATATCTTCAACGGTTGCAGAAATACAACGAATTTGCTTTGGAATACACTGTACACTGAATAATATCAAAATACATAGTCATAATAGTAAGTAGTAGTAGTAAAAAACTTTATTGAAACAATGTTCCAAAGGGCTAATGACCTAGGTCTTCCTTCCCATGATATGAAATATTTCTTCTTGTTAATGAAAAATTAACTCGACACAATCATAGGAAACGTTAATTACAAAATTTCGAGTTCCAATGTTAACACAGATCTGTTCATGCTCCAAAATAAAACAATTTAGGATAAACTCTACACGTGTTCTGGTTCTGTAGTCATCTAATCATTGTTTCTACTAATTTGGACTCATTTGGTTAGTTTCGAATAGCAAGGATAATTCGTCAATTATATCAGTTGTATAAATTGTTTCTTGCAGCATTGAGTGGATAATCACCACCAGATGTTCAATACGATTGCTTTTGTTTTATTATAGACAGTAATGAAATGCTCCAATAACACGGATGCTTTGCACCTTATTATAATTTTTTTTATGTGTTATCATTCGGAATACATATCCAATATATCCAGGGTCTTTTTAAAATATACACAATTTATTAAACGATGCTCAAATTTCAATTGTAGCTTCGAAACACTTTCGTTTACTCACCTATTTTGTTCTTACCTAAGCAAATACAATGTGCCGAACGAAAATTTACTGATTTGAATGGCCAATAAAAGAAAAAGTAATTCAAATATCGTTTAATTATATTTTTATCGTATAGTAGACATTCTGAATTTTAGTTCTGAGTGATTCTCATTAGCGATACACTGATCTACCCAATTTTTCAATTTTCGCTCCACTTTCTCGAGTATATCGCCAGGAATGTTGAAGATGGTTTGGTGGATGTTCTTCGTATGATACTATAGAATCATACGATACTATCATCACTAGTATCATACGATACTATACAGCCAGGGGAAAAAACCTCAGCCGAAAAAACCTGTTTCCCCGTAAAAAAAAATAACATAAAATATTAAATATCAGGAAAATCTTTAAAGACATCAGTGTGATCATCTTCATGTTATCCGTCGATGGGATAAACAGAGTCTTCCCTCTTCCCAAAATGACTCGCAATTCTTAATCTGAAATGAAAAAAGACAAAAGCAGAAAAGAAACCGATTATTCAGAATAAATCAAATGCATTTGCTACTTTAAAAAACATCAACATTAAGATTTCTTGGCCAAATAATGTTCGGAGGTTTATAATTATTTATGACAGAAGTGTCACAAAATTTGAAAGAAATGAAAAAAAACTCCATCAATTTTCCCTTTCCGAATCTGTTGAAAATTAAGTAATTAACTGATAATTTTTTGACATAAAAAGCTAAACTTGTAAAAAATCAATTAATACATAACCTTTCAACTGTCCTCTTTCACGAGGATTTTTTTCTGAACGCCGTGTTGGTTTCTTGCAGAAGAATCACTTCGATACCTCAAATTGTTCCAGGGTACGATTTTTATTCATTGCAAAGAATTCGTTTAACTGTGCGTTCAGAATTCCCAGAGTAGCTGAGGGAGCGCAAAAACGACTGCCGTTGACCTCCTGATCCTTTTTTTGCCGGACTGCCAGTTTTCCTGGAAGAAGAAAAGTGTGGAATCAAGAATTTCAGATTACTGAGATCGCTGAAAATTTTCAGTAAGAAACATTTGTGACGAAACATCTTGTACAAAAAAAATCTTGAAACTATCTTCAATATCGTTTTCGGACTCGCAAAATTTTCTTTTATCACGAGAATATAGAAATCCAGTGACCTGAACTTTTAAATAACTGTACAAAACTTTTCTTGTCACAGAGACAAATGTGTGTGAAGTTGGCCCACCATTTTCGGATTGTTGAAAAAAATGTTGTTTTCTTTCTCAATTTCAAGTTTTTCTTGAGATATTTCAAAAAAACTGAATTTCTCGGAAAATTGAATTCTTATGACTGAAAACAATTATGCTACACATATACTGAGTTGTGTCGTTGAATTTTTTCGAGAGTCTCTCTAATTTTCTGACAAGTCGGAATTGAAAAAAAAGGATAGCCCAGCACTCGTTTTGTCTCCCCACATAAGAAAAGAAATATTTGTGCTGTCCTGTGCCGCAATCATTTCCACAATTTTTGAACAATCAAAATGTGTATTTTTGACAGGTCACCATCGCAACGGATGAAGTTCAGTGAAATTTTTTCCTCCTGCCAACAACGAATTATTCTGGAAAGTTTTTGACGTTTATAATGACAGAATAGTTTCTTGACAATCTAGTTTCATTTGTTCGCATGATTATTTTGATACATTTAAAGTGACGTTATTGGAAATCGAGAAAATAAATTTTATTTATTTAACGGTCATGAATTTTATTAGAAAATTATCCCTAGGGGGACTAGGGATGATTATCAAAATATTCATGAGGTTGAAAAAATTTATCGAAATAATTTGATTTTTATAATGGTATTACTAGTGGATATTCTTCTTTTTTTTTCGGAAAATTACGAATAAAATATAAAAGTAAATTTACCCAGAAATTTTTCCCAAAGAAAACATGTTCAAAGAATTCTGCTACTCGTTGACAAAGTTGTGTAGTTGTGATTCACGAATATTCTGCTGAAACAGCGAAAAAATGAAGAAACGCTTTTTATTTTTTTCGACAATAACAGTGTTGCAATTGTAACAACTTATGCCGGACAGATTTTCAGAAAAAATCAACAGTGTTTCACTTATACAGAGAAATTAAGAAAAAACGGTAGACTGTAGGAAAATCAGTATACTTGGAAAAAAAAATTTTACCTAAATATGGTAGGTTTGTGTTTCTTTGTGCCGTTGTGTTGTACAAGCTAGCGTAGAATTTTCTAAAAACAGCTGAAATGTTTGTATACATGTACAGGTACAGGGTTGGCAAAATTGGTAATACATGAACTATAACTTTTCAACCCGACGAGATAGAGGAAAATGGTCTGCATGTGCAATGGCACATTGCGGTCGTCTTTTTTAGGGAAACGGATATTAAAAGGTTTGTTCGCGGGTCCAATTCCGAACCGGTTCGTTACCAAGTCCAGAATCAATAAACTAGGCTATATTTCTCGACCCGCGAACAAAGCTAATGCCATCAAATGCATTCCTCCATCTTTTTTCGTTTTCGAGTTATGGGCCCAAATTGAAAGTTGGGAATTTCGGCGATTTCAACTTCTGTCATTAAGTTACGTTTCTGTTTGTGATAGAATGTTGAAATTAAAACCTCATACAGACACCTTTTTCAAAGCAATCCAGTGGCGTACTATGTTTTTACCAAGAGGTTTCCTTGATGAGCTATAACATAAAGTTGAGTTTTTTTCTTAATGAAACGATAGTTTATTATCGCCCAGAAAGAATCATCACTTTTTTTGCTGAAAAAGAACTAATTTAGCATAATTTCGAGTTCGATAATTTCACACACATTTTGTGAAATATATTGAGAACCTTATGAAATAGAAGAAAAATTTCAACGGCACAAAGCACCACGAATCATGAATTTTTTTTTCGAAAATCCGAAGGTGCTGGGCCAATTTCATGCACATTTAGTAAAACATCTTGAGAACTTCATGAAATAAAAAAACAATTTCACCGACACAAAGGGGCAAAAATCTAGCACAACAAAAAAATTTTTCGAAAATGTAAAAGTGCTGGGCCAATTTCACACACCTATGGGAAATATTTGAAAAAAATGTGCTCTACTCAAACCGAAAGGAAGAGAAAAAAAAGATATTCGCTCCATTTTTCACGTTAAATTTATACATGCGTTCTGCATTCACTGTTGGAGTATAGTTAAATAAAGAAATTAAAAGTATGAGAGACTTTCAGAAAAATCGACTAGGATTCGTTCTGTTCTTTCAAGCAATACTCAAAACTGCATGCAGCCCATATGTAGCACAATAGCAATGATTCGAAAATTTCAAATCATTTTGAAAAGTATGTAATCTTCGAGAAAATCGCTGTAAAATCATTTGAAACTCAAAAACAACTTGAATCGATCCAATAAAAATCAGTATGAGACATTTCGTCAATCTGGTCCTTTTTTTTTGAAGTTTGGTTTTTTGGCATATGCTTCATGAATGTTCATATTTGAAATGGAGTCAGTTCATCAACGGCTTCGAATTGAAACGAATTTTCTGAAAATGTCAAAACGTAAATTAACAAACGCTGAGGGCTATCAGAATGGCGTAACGCAAGTTGTTGTAGCGGAAAGGCTCCAAGTCAGCCAAAGTGTGATATCTCGACTTTGGAATAGGTTCAGGGAGACAGGTTTCGTATTGGAAGTACCAAGGCTTAGTGGGAGACCAGAAACAACTCAGAATCATTTCATCACCGTTTCGGTGAGAAGAAAGCCTACATCTACGTGTAGAATTCTACGGAATACTCTTCAAAATGCAGATGGGGTCCAAGTTTCAATCGAAACCATCAGACGACGTTTGAGAGAGGTGAATTTAGTTTCTAGACGTTCATTAAGAGGAGTTCCATTGACACGTGACCATAAGCATCAAAGACCGGAATGGGCAAGGCAACATATCAATTGGAACGATCAATGGCGTAGTGACCTCTTCAATGATGAATCCAGATATGGACGATTTTCAGATTCTCGATGAATAACGGTATGGACACGCTCGATCCCACGCATACCCCGTAATCGTCGCTATGTCCAAGAAATCCATCCATTCCGAGAGGGTAGTGTTATGGTATGGGCTGGGATATGTTTCAACGGGCACACAGATCTACACATTTGTCCTGGGAATATGACCGCTGTACACTTTAGGGAGCATGTTATTGGCAATGTTTTGCCCAACTTTCACGCTACTATTGGTGAAACTTTTCAATTTCTAGACGATAACGCTAGACCGCACCGTGCAGCCGTAGTTGAGAATGCGCGCGAGGAGCTTGGTATTCCACATTTACCAATATCTCCGCACTCACCAGATTTGAATTGCATAGAACATGCATGGGATATCATCCAAAGAAGATTAGATAATCATCAATCTAGCCCAGAATCCTTAAATGATCTGAGAGAGCATCTGCCCCGTTTATGGGACCAAATTCCTCAAGAAATGTTCAACAACCTTGTCTGTAGTATGCAAAGAAGATGTCAAGCTGTTATTGATGCCCGTGGAAGCCATACCTTGTATTGATAGTCTCAAAATGCTGGAACTGTCTGAGAATAAAATTTCGTTATTTTACTCGATTTTCCTAACCACGCTGTATACGCTGCAGACCTACAGGCTAAAATTATTTTTTTTCGTACAATTTGAAATCATATCAATATGAATTTTCATGACATTTAAACCACATTTTTTTGCAATTTAAGTCAATATCCCTAACTCATGTGGAGCAGTTTATTTTGAGAATATTATTATGGAATAATGGAAACATTTCATCGGCACGAAGCAGCACAAATCTAGCACAACCAAATTTGTGTCGATAATCCAAAAGTGCTGGGCCAATTCAAAAGTTTTATGGAGTTGTGTAAATTTGATATGCACTTGGTGCTTAGGGAGTACGCACGACGCGTGCCTGCGACCTTCAAGAACCTTGATTCTTACGCATTTTACAATTAGCCGTTCTGTTTGGTCCAGGGTCATCCGGAACTGACATACCGGTTGTATTGTATCATCTTTGCCGATACATCTGACTGCGCGACCCATCATGACCTAATTTAAATATGTCTTGACGAGAGTTCTGAGTGAAATGGAAGTGAACCGACGACACCACACAACGCCGTATTTGTAGTCGATCGAGTTCGAGTCCAGTCAGTCGTCCGCAACTGGCTGTACAGTGAGCCCATGAAGGTGACCATCGCTGTTAACTCTTCCCTCACGCATTCACACTTTTTTCTGACGTTTCCTCTTGCTCACGCTCAAAAATCCGCGGGTGACACTATACAAATGTTCGTCCTGTGGGTTTCACTTTGAGATTGGAGTTTCGGATATTATCCATTCAGGAATTTCGATTTTCAGGTAAGTGTCATTTGATATTCCGTTTAAGTGGTGCGAGTAACTGTTTTATTTCGACAATGAAGTGAAATCAGCATGCGGATTTCATCGGCTACATTGGCCAATCTGAAGATATAACTCTTCCGATTCAAATTCAAATGACTACACCGCAAGACAAACTGATATTTCTACATTGAAAATGACGATAATTGTGATTCAAATCAAGAACGAGGAGAAAATATTTAAGTTTCTCAAATATTCTAGTCACAATTTCTTCAGTAGGCGACTAACTGTATAATTTGATTGTTTTTGTTCAACCTAAATATTGCTTTTGGAAACGCTAGGGTCATTGCCGTGTCCCACTCATGTTGAGATGACATGATTCCGAAATAATTTTTTGATTCCGCGAATTAAAATCAGGTTTCAAGTTGAGCACACTGTACCGCACATGGAATGTCACTTTCTCCAAATGCAAGTACACGTTCTTATACTAATGATTATTCGCTGTTATAATTTCTGATGAATGTTTATGAGGGAGTTAAGCGACAACAACTGAAACGCTCAAAAATTTATCCCCCAATTGATACCGATATCTCATGATTATGTATTTAGTAGTTAATTCTTGGTTTTCAGAGAAATTCTTCAAAATTTGATGTACCTACATATATGAAATAAATAATAAAGTTATGAAAAATTATTCAACAAAGAATTTCAGTTCAAACCTCACGAAGAAAACTGAATATGCTCATTTTTAGTTTTTGTTCTAGTTTATGACGAAAAACAGAAACTGAAGGGTTGAATATAAATTTTTCTCTATTTCAGTATCGTATTGAGTTCATTACAGTACTAAAAGTAGTGCTGTAATGAAACTCATTACAGCATTGTTTTCAGTTATATTTTTCATTTTGTGGTTGTCAGTACTGACCTCCGATCCACTCAATTGTCGAATCAAATCAATTTAAATTCCGCAATCTGTCAAATTTCGTTAGTGACACAAACTGCCAAGATACAATACAAAAGTCACTAATCTGAATTTTTATTTGAATTTCGAGAGTTTTCCCCAAAATTTTACTGAAATAGAGAAAATATCGTCTAATACTCGTTGCAGAAGGCAATTCCAACACTCATGCTTTCGAAAACTCGCTTCTTCGTCGCTCGTTTTCGAATTTCGCATTCGTGTTGGAATAGCAGCTCATTCTGCAACTTGTGTTAGAATATACTATTACGCTCCAATTTAATACTTGGTTCTAATAAATTATATTATATGTATTAAAAATATGTGAATATTGTACGTGATATCAGACTATCTATTTCTTCTTCGAAAAGTCAGCCCTGGCGGAATATACAACAGCAACAGTTCCAGAATTTCATTTCTAGTATGCTCACAAGCTTCAATTTTCTTCTGCTGTTGGAATTTTTCTCGGAATTTTTCGTCTGATGTTGGAATTGTTCGTTACTGAAATTTTTAAATTGATGGCTTTTCATTGGTTGAAAATTTTTTATTAGGGGTTCTTTGATTCCTTAAATGTTAACACAATGATAATGCTTTAAGTAAAGTTTTTATTTTATAAACATTATGTTCTGATAATTTTGACATTGTTTAACGATACCAAGATGAATATATTCAGGGTTTATGTATATATTTCTACCGTGCTATTTTCAATACCTGAAGATTATTAGGAGAGAAAAAAACTCGTGAAATCTGAGAAATATGGATATTTTCAAGAATCCAATAAAATCGAGGATGATATAAAAATAAAACACTTGCTGTTGATGAATCTTTTCATCATTACTTACAAACAAATAAATAATTTCAATATCTCAATTGATTCCTTCTGACTCTCGACTACTTAATGCATTACACCCATCACCTCAAGAAAGTTTTAGCATTGAAGCGAAACAGAAATGTTCAAGCATGAATACGAATTGCAAAGCCTCCAATAGTTTACCCCGAGGTAGACCCCTATTGCTTCAAAATATACTGCTCCACATGAGTTAGCGATATTGACTTGAATTGCAAAAAAATATAGTTTAAACGAGATTGTATGAAAAAAATTCATATTAATATGATTTCAAGTTGCAGGAAATAAAATTAATTTTAGCCTGTAGGTCTGCAGCGTATCCAGACTGGTTAAGAAAAATCCAGTAAAATAACGAAATTTTATTCACAGGGAATTCAAGCATTTTAAGACTATCAATACAATGTATGACCGCCAATGAATGTGAAACTGGCAACAGTTCTGCCAGCAACAGATTTAGCGTTCAACCGGTGCGCCGTAACTGGTGATCCCGCGGCACGGCCGACAGACGAGTTAGTTAGCGTCTTAAAAAACATTGAAACATAGTGGAATGGTATCATATTTTGAAATGAAATGTTGTTTATGTATTAACTAGGGATAATAGTAGACTATATCCATTTCCGTAAAAGGGTGGGCGGAGGAATAAAAAAGGACTTTGAAAATACATAATTCCGATTATTTTAAGTTCTATAAAAACCAAAAAAGACGTTGTCCCATATGTTGACTTGGTTTTTCGTGTTGATTTTGATATGAAAAATCATTACTAATCGATGAAAGTCATTGTCGGGCCGTAGGAGGAGTACAGGGAGAGTCTGAAAAATACTGTACTCCTAATATTCAAAGTTCTATAAAAACCAAAAGAGACGTTGTCCCATATGTTGACTTGGTTTTTTGTGTTGATTTTGATATCAAAAATCATTACTAATCGATGAAAGTGATTGTCGGGCCGTAGGAGGAGTACAGGGGGAATCTGTACTCTTATTACTCAATGTTCTATGAAAACTAAAAAAAAAGTTGTCCCATATGTTGACTTGGTTTTTTGTGTTGGTTTTGATTTGAACAATCATTCCTAATCGATGAAAGTGATTGTCGGGCCGTAGGAGGAGTACAGGGGGAATCTGAAAAACACTGTACTCTTATTACTCAATGTTCTATGAAAACTAAAAAAAAGTTGTCCCATATGTTGACTTGGTTTTTTGTGTTGGTTTTGATATGAACAATCATTCCTAATCGATGAAAGTCATTGTCGGGCCGTAGGAGGAGTACAGGGGGAGGCTAAAAAATACTGTACTTTTAATATTCAAAGTTCTATAAAAACCAAAAAAGACGTTGTCCCATATGTTGACTTGGTTTTTTTGGGTTGATTTTGATATGAAAAATCATTACTAATCGATGAAAGTGATTGTCGGGCCGTAGGAGGAGTACAGGGGGAATCTGTACTCTTATTACTCAATGTTCTATGAAAACTAAAAAAAAAGTTGTCCCATATGTTGACTTGGTTTTTTGTGTTGGTTTTGATTTGAACAATCATTCCTAATCGATGAAAGTGATTGTCGGGCCGTAGGAGGAGTACAGGGGGAATCTGAAAATAATAATAATAATAATAATAATAATTTATTTGATCCCTTAGACATCTACAAATGTATGAGACAAGTCAGAAATTCACCAGAAAAAAAAAAAAAATTTCAGCAATTGCTAAGAAAACAAAAAACTAAACACAATCAACATCCAACGAAATCTTCATCTTCCAAATATTCATCAATACTATAATAACTCTTAGCTATTAAATAACGTTTCACAATAGTTTTGAACCTCATCTTACTCAAAGATTTAACACTTTTTGGTAGGTGGTTATACAAAGTTATCGATCTATATGTAGGTCCTGATTCGAACTTTGCAGTAAGATGTGGTGGAATGCATAAAGTGTCAATATTCCTCGTTGAATAATTGTGAAAGCTAGATAATTTTGGCATAGAGTCTACATTTTCCCTCATATGAATTAAACAACGAAAAATATAAAGACAAGGAAGTGTCAATATTTCGTTTGATTTGAAATATTGTCTACATGAATCACGTGGCTTCAAATTGAACATCAATCTGATGATCCTTTTTTGCATAATGAAAACTCTATTAGAATCAACAGAATTACCCCATATTATCACATTATAATTCAAAACGCTGTAAACTAAACTATAGTAGATCTCTTTTATTGATTGAATGGGTAATGCTCCTTTAAGTCTACTGATAGCATAATATGAACTAGCCAATCTTTTGCAAACATGTTCAACATGGTAAGTCCACTTGAATAGCCTATCCAAATGAACCCCAAGAATTTGACTGATTCTTTTGACATAATCTCATGATTCATGCATCTTATGACTAAACGATTCCTATCGACATTTTTATTATTGAAATGGATACATTGGGTTTTCTCCAAATTTAAAATTAAATTGTTCAACTTGCACCAATCTAAAAAACTCAATAATAGGGAGTTACAAATTTTTGACAATTCCCCAAAACTCTGAGCTGAGACCGCTACAGATGTATCATCTACAAATATGACCAAAATATCAGGATTTATATGAACAGGTAAATCGTTTATAAAAAGAAGGAATAGTAGTGGTCCCAGCACAGAGCCCTGCGGAACACCATGTTCGGTCTGACATCTCTTTGACCATTGGTTATCAATTCTGACATAAATATGTCGATCAGTCAGAAAACATATAATCCAATCGAGAAATACCCCGCGAAAACCAATATTGTAGAGTTTACTCTTTATGAATTCACTCGATAGAACATCGAAGGCTCTTGACAGATCAAAAAAAATACCAGCAACACACAAGCCCTCATCTCTGTACTCTCACTGTACTCTTATTACTCAATGTTCTATGAAAACTAAAAAAAAGTTGTCCCATATGTTGACTTGGTTTTTTGTGTTGGTTTTGATATGAACAATCATTCCTAATCGATGAAAGTCATTGTCGGGCCGTAGGAGGAGTACAGGGGGAGGCTAAAAAATACTGTACTTTTAATATTCAAAGTTCTATAAAAACCAAAAAAGACGTTGTCCCATATGTTGACTTAGTTTTTTTGTGTTGATTTTGATATGAAAAATCATTACTAATCGATGAAAGTGATTGTCGGGCCGTAGGAGGAGTACAGGGGGAATCTGTACTCTTATTACTCAATGTTCTATGAAAACTAAAAAAAAAGTTGTCCCATATGTTGACTTGGTTTTTTGTGTTGGTTTTGATTTGAACAATCATTCCTAATCGATGAAAGTCATTGTCGGGCCGTAGGAGGAGTACAGGGGGAGGCTAAAAAATACTGTACTTTTAATATTCAAAGTTCTATAAAAACCAAAAAAGACGTTGTCCCATATGTTGACTTGGTTTTTTGTGTTGATTTTGATATCAAAAATCATTACTAATCGATGAAAGTGATTGTCGGGCCGTAGGAGGAGTACAGGGGGAATCTGTACTCTTATTACTCAATGTTCTATGAAAACTAAAAAAAAGTTGTCCCATATGTTGACTTGGTTTTTTGTGTTGGTTTTGATATGAACAATCATTCCTAATCGATGAAAGTCATTGTCGGGCCGTAGGAGGAGTACAGGGGGAGGCTAAAAAATACTGTACTTTTAATATTCAAAGTTCTATAAAAACCAAAAAAGACGTTGTCCCATATGTTGACTTGGTTTTTTGTGTTGATTTTGATATCAAAAATCATTACTAATCGATGAAAGTGATTGTCGGGCCGTAGGAGGAGTACAGGGGGAATCTGTACTCTTATTACTCAATGTTCTATGAAAACTAAAAAAAAAGTTGTCCCATATGTTGACTTGGTTTTTTGTGTTGGTTTTGATTTGAACAATCATTCCTAATCGATGAAAGTGATTGTCGGGCCGTAGGAGGAGTACAGGGGGAATCTGAAAAACACTGTACTCTTATTACTCAATGTTCTATGAAAACTAAAAAAAAGTTGTCCCATATGTTGACTTGGTTTTTTGTGTTGGTTTTGATATGAACAATCATTCCTAATCGATGAAAGTCATTGTCGGGCCGTAGGAGGAGTACAGGGGGAGGCTAAAAAATACTGTACTTTTAATATTCAAAGTTCTATAAAAACCAAAAAAGACGTTGTCCCATATGTTGACTTGGTTTTTTTGGGTTGATTTTGATATGAAAAATCATTACTAATCGATGAAAGTCATTGTCGGGCCGTAGGAGGAGTACAGGGGGAATCTGAAAAATACTGTACTCTTATTACTCAATGTTCTATGAAAACCAAAAAAAAAGTTGTCCCATATGTTGACTTGGTTTTTTGTGTTGGTTTTGATATGAACAATCATTCCTAATCGATGAAAGTCATTGTCGGGCCGTAGGAAGAGTACAGGGGGAGGCTGAAAGATACTGTACTTCTAATATTCAAAGTTCTATAAAAACCAAAAAAGACGTTGTCCCATATGTTGACTAGGTTTTTCGTGTTGATTTTGATATGAAAAATTATTACTAATCGATGAAAGTCATTGTCGGGCCGTAGGAGGAGTACAGGGGGAATCTGAAAAATACTGTACTCTTATTACTCAATGTTCTATGAAAACCGAAAAAAAAGTTGTCCCATATGTTGACTTGGTTTTTTGTGTTGGTTTTGATATGAAAAATCATTCCTAATCGATTAAAGTGATTGTCGGGCCGTAGGAGGAGTACAGGGGGAATCTGAAAAATACTGTACTCTTATTACTCAATGTTCTATGAAAACTAAAAAAAAAGTTGTCCCATATGTTGACTTGGTTTTTTGTATTGGTTTTGATATGAACAATCATACCTAATCGATAAAAGTCATTGTCGGGCCGTAGGAGGAGTACAGGGAGAGTCTGAAAAATACTGTACTTCTAATATTCAAAGTTCTATAAAAACCAAAAAAGACGTTGTCCCATATGTTGACTTGGTTTTTTGTGTTGATTTTGATATCAAAAATCGTTACTAATCGATGAAAGTCATTGTCGGGCAGTAGGAGGAGTACAGGGGGAATCTGAAAAATACTGTACTCTTATTACTCAATGTTCTATGAGAACTAAAAAAAAAATTGTCCCATATGTTTACTTGGTTTTTTGTGTTGGTTTTGATATGAACAATCATTCCTAATCGATGAAAGTCATTGTCGGGCCGTAGGAAGAGTACAGGGGGAGGCTGAAAAATACTGTACTCTTATTACTCAATGTTCTATGAAAACTAAAAAAAAAGTTGTCCCATATGTTGACTTGGTTTTTTGTATTGGTTTTGATATGAACAATCATTCCTAATCGATAAAAGTCATTGTCGGGCCGTAGGAGGAGTACAGGGAGAGTCTGAAAAATACTGCACTTCTAAAATTCAAAGTTCTATAAAAACCACAAAAAACGTTGTCCCATATGTTGACTTGGTTTTTTGTGTTGATTTTGATATCAAAAATCATTACTAATCGATGAAAGTCATTGTCGGGCCGTAGGAGGAGTACAGGGGGAATCTGAAAAATACTGTACTTCTAATATTCAAAGTTCTATAAAAACCAAAAAAAAAGTTGTCCCATATGTTGACTTGGTTTTTTGTGTTGGTTTTGATATGAACAATCATTCCTAATCGATGAAAGTCATTGTCGGGCCGTAGGAAGAGTACAGGGGGAGGCTGAAAAATACTGTACTTCTAATATTCAAAGTTCTATAAAAACCAAAAAAGACGTTGTCCCATATGTTGACTTGGTTTTTTGTGTTGATTTTGATATCAAAAATCATTACAATGACTGAAAGTCATTGTCGGGCCGTAGGAGGAGTACAGGGGGAATCTGAAAAATACTGTACTTCTAATATTCAAAGTTCTATAAAAACCAAAAAAAAAGTTGTCCCATATGTTGACTTGGTTTTTCGTGTTGATTTTGATTTGAAAAATCATTACTAATCGATGAAAGTCATTGTCGGGCCGTAGGAGGAGTACAGGGGGAATCTGAAAAATACTGTACTCTTATTATTCAATGTTCTATGAAAACTAAAAAAAAAGTTGTCCCATATGTTGACTTGGTTTTTCGTGTTGGTTTTGATATGAACAATCATTCCTAATCGATGAAAGTGATTGTCGGGCCGTAGGAGGAGTACGGGGGAATCTGAAAAATACTGTACTTCCATTATTCAAAGTTCTATGAAAACCAAAAAAGACGTTGTCGCATATGTTGACTTGGTTTTTCGTGTTGGTTTTTATATGAACAATCATTCCTAATCGATGAAAGTCATTGTCGGGCCGTAGGAGGAGTACAGGGGGAATCTGAAAAATACTGTACTTCCATTATTCAAAGTTCTATGAAAACCAAAAAAGACGTTGTCGCATATGTTGACTTGGGTTTTAGTGTTGATTTTGATATGAACAATCATTTCTAATCGATGAAAGTCATTGTCGGGCCGTAGGAGGAGTACAGGGGGAATCTGAAAAATACTGTACTTCCATTATTCAAAGTTCTATGAAAACCAAAAAAGACGTGTCGCATATGTTGACTTGGGTTTTAGTGTTGATTTTGATATGAACAACAATGTTTTTCATCGATAAGGAATGATTGTTCATATCAAAACCAACACAAAAAAATCAAGTCAACATATGGGACAACTTTTTTTTTGGTTTTCATAGAACATTGAGTAATAAGAGTACAGTATTTTTCAGATTCCCCCTGTACTCCTCCTACGGCCCGACAATGACTTTCATCGATTAGTATTGAATTTTCATATCAAAATCAACACAAAAAACCAAGTCAACATATGGGACAACGTCTTTTTTGGTTTTTATAGAACTTTGAATATTAGAAGTACAGTATTTTTCAGCCTCCCCCTGTACTCTTCCTACGGCCCGACAATGACTTTCATCGATTAGGAATGATTGTTCATATCAAAACCAACACAAAAAACCAAGTCAACATATGGGACAACTTTTTTTTTAGTTTTCATAGAACATTGAGTAATAAGAGTACAGTATTTTTCAGATTCCCCCTGTACTCCTCCTACGGCCCGACAATCACTTTCATCGATTAGTAATGATTTTTGATATCAAAATCAACACAAAAAACCAAGTCAACATATGGGACAACGTTTTTTGTGGTTTTTATAGAACTTTGATTTTTAGAAGTGCAGTATTTTTCAGACTCTCCCTGTACTCCTCCTTCGGCCCGACAATGACTTTTATCGATTAGGAATGATTGTTCATATCAAAACCAATACAAAAAACCAAGTCAACATATGGGACAACTTTTTTTTTAGTTTTCATAGAACATTGAGTAATAAGAGTACAGTATTTTTCAGATTCCCCCTGTACTCCTCCTACGGCCCGACAATCACTTTAATCGATTAGTAATGATTTTTGATATCAAAATCAACACAAAAAACCAAGTCAACATATGGGACAACGTCTCTTTTGGTTTTTATAGAACTTTGAATATTAGAAGTACAGTATTTTTCAGACTCTCCCTGTACTCCTCCTACGGCCCGACAATGACTTTTATCGATAAGGTATGATTGTTCATATCAAAACCAACACAAAAAACCAAGTCAACATATGGGACAACGTCTTTTTTGGTTTTTATAGAACTTTGAATATTAGAAGTACAGTATTTTTCAGCCTCCCCCTGTACTCTTCCTACGGCCCGACAATGACTTTCATCGATTAGGAATGATTGTTCATAACAAAACCAACACAAAAAACCAAGTCAACATATGGGACAATTTTTTTTTTAGTTTTCATAGAACATTGAGTAATAAGAGTACAGTATTTTTCAGATTCCCCCTGTACTCCTCCTACTGCCCGACAATGACTCTCATCGATTAGTAATGATTTTTGATATCAAAATCAACACAATAAACCAAGTCAACATATGGGACAACGTCTCTTTTGGTTTTTATAGAACTTTGAATATTAGAAGTACAGTATTTTTCAGACTCTCCCTGTACTCCTCCTACGGCCCGACAATGACTTTTATCGATTAGGAATGATTGTTCATATCAAAACCAATACAAAAAACCAAGTCAACATATGGGACAACTTTTTTTTTAGTTTTCATAGAACATTGAGTAATAAGAGTACAGTATTTTTCAGATTCCATCTGTACTCCTCCTACGGCCCGACAATCACTTTCATCGATTAGGAATGATTGTTCATATCAAAACCAACACAAAAAACCAGGTCATTATATGGGACAACTTTTTTTTCGGTTTTCATAGAACATTGAGTAATAAGAGTACAGTATTTTTCAGATTCCCCCTGTACTCCTCCTACGGCCCGACAATGACTTTCATCGATCAGTAATAATTTTTCATATCAAAATCAACACGAAAAACCTAGTCAACATATGGGACAACGTCTTTTTTTGGTTTTTATAGAACTTTGAATATTAGAAGTACAGTATCTTTCAGCCTCCCCCTGTACTCTTCCTACGGCCCGACAATGACTTTCATCGATTAGGAATGATTGTTCATATCAAAACCAACACAAAAAACCAAGTCAACATATGGGACAACTTTTTTTTTGGTTTTCATAGAACATTGAGTAATAAGAGTACAGTATTTTTCAGATTCCCCCTGTACTCCTCCTACGGCCCGACAATGACTTTCATCGATTAGTAATGATTTTTCATATCAAAATCAACACAAAAAAACCAAGTCAACATATGGGACAACGTCTTTTTTGGTTTTTATAGAACTTTGAATATTAAAAGTACAGTATTTTTTAGCCTCCCCCTGTACTCCTCCTACGGCCCGACAATGACTTTCATCGATTAGGAATGATTGTTCATATCAAAACCAACACAAAAAACCAAGTCAACATATGGGACAACTTTTTTTTTAGTTTTCATAGAACATTGAGTAATAAGAGTACAGTGTTTTTCAGATTCCCCCTGTACTCCTCCTACGGCCAGACAATCACTTTCATCGATTAGGAATGATTGTTCAAATCAAAACCAACACAAAAAACCAAGTCAACATATGGGACAACTTTTTTTTTAGTTTTCATAGAACATTGAGTAATAAGAGTACAGTATTTTTCAGATTCCCCCTGTACTCCTCCTACGGCCCGACAATGACTTTCATCGATTTGTAATGATTTTTCATATCAAAATCAACACGAAAAACCAAGTCAACATATGGGACATTGTCTTTTTTGGTTTTTATAGAACTTAAAATAATCGGAATTATGTATTTTCAAAGTCCTTTTTTATTCCTCCGCCCACCCTTTTACGGAAATGGATATAGTCTACTATTATCCCTAGTTAATACATAAACAACATTTCATTTCAAAATATGATACCATTCCACTATGTTTCAATGTTTTTTAAGACGCTAACTAACTCGTCTGTCGGCCGTGCCGCGGGATCGCCAGTTACGGCGCACCGGTTGAACGCTAAATCTGTTGCTGGCAGAACTGTTGCCAGTTTCACATTCATTGACCGCCACGGGCATCAATAACAGCTTAACATCTTCTTTGCATACTACATATGAGGTTGTTGAACATTTCTTGAGGAATTTGGTTCCATAAACGGGGCAGAAGTTCTCTTAGTTCATTTAAGTATTCTGGGGTTGATGCGAGGGTTGATGATTATCTTATCATCTTTGGAATATATCCCATGCATGTTCTAGGCAATTCAAATCTGGTGAGTGCGGAGGTATTGGTAAATGTGGAATACCAAGCTCCTCGTGCTCATTCTCAACTATGACTGCACGGTGTGGTCCAGCGTTATCGTCTACAAATTGAAAAGTTTCACCAACAGCAGCTTGAAAATTTGGCAAAACATTTTCAATGACATGCTCCCTATGATATAAGGCGCTCATATTCCCAGGACGAATGTGTAGATCTGTGCGCCAATTGAAACATATCCCGGCCCATACCATAACACTACCCCCTCGGAATGGATGGACTTCTTGGACATAGTGACGATTACGAGTTATGCGTGGGATTGTCCATACCGTTATTCATCGAGAATCTGAAAATCGTCCATATCTGGATTAATCAGTGAAAAGGACACTACGCCATTGATCGTTCCAATTGATGTTGCCTTGCCCATTCCAGTCTTTGACGCTTATGGTCACGTGTTAATGGAACTCCTCTTGATGGACGTCTAGAACCTAGATTCACCTCTCTCAAACGTCGTCTGATGGTTTCGATGGAAACTTGAACCCTATCTGCATTTTGAAGAGTATTCCGTAGCATTCTACACGTAGATGTAGGCTTTTTTCTCGCCGAAACGGTGATGAAACGAACTTGAGCAGGTCTTTCCAACACGGAAGCTGTCTCCCTTAACCCATTCCAAAGTCGAGATATCACACTTTGGAGCCTTTCAGCTACAAAAACCTGATTTGGGCCATCCTGTAGAATTCCGATAGACCTATTAGCTTCAGCGTTTATTACGTCTTGTCATTTTCAGAAAACTCATTTCAAATCGAAGCTGTTGATAAACTGACTCCATTTCAAAATGAACATTTATGAAGCATATGCAAAGAACCAAACATCAGAAAAAACTCGACCAGATTGACGAAATGTCTCATACTGATTTTCATTGGATCGATTCAAGTTGTTGAGTTTTAAATGGTTTTACAGCGATCTCGAAGATTACATACTTTTCAAAACGGTTGAATACGATATCCCTAAATCTTGTTGAGCAGTATACGTCAAGGAGTGATTTAGCAGTTCCTCTCTCGGTTCCGCTTTTCTACGAAATATTATCCGAATAAATTATAATGAATATGATAAAAAACAACAAAAATTCTCTGAAAAAAAATGAACGAGCAAGAATGAAATCTCAAACACTAAAAATGATACCAAATTAATGAAACACTCTGAAAAAACGCTTCAGTTGAAAAATTGTAAAGTGAAACAAATCTATATCCACCGAACAGAAAATATGTAATGCTCTTATGAAAAGTATGAAGAGGGTTGTTCATGAAATGATTGGTTCTACTGAACTTAATTGTAAACACATCCCAGGTTCTCGAGTTCCTCTGAGGAACATTAACTTCAGCAAAGACAAATTATCCGAATTTTATAAAAAATCAGCATGATAATATCCACTTTAGTTTATATTCACTCGATAATTTGGATATGAACTCTTTAAAAAGGTGAACACGAGACAGGATGCTTCTCACATGGGCACTCCAAAATGTTTCATACCTAAGAGCATTTTGAAAGCCCTAGCAGACATATTTTCTATATGATGGATAAAGTTCGAACTCACGTCCAGCAGGACTCCTAGATCTCTTACAACATTAACTTCTTTTAAATGGGAACCAGTTAGTGAATAATAGAAACATACTGGATGATTTGTTTTTATAAAATCTCGTAAATTAACATTCATCCATATTGAGTTCCATGTAGTTTTTAGAACACCATTCAACAATATTGTCAAGATCCCTCTATAATGACAGATAATCCTGTAAGTATTTGACAACAAGAAACACATCCGCGAACAGTAGGAATGAACTTAAACTTAAACGACTATGAATGTGTTTCACGTCTGAGAATCATGTAGAAAATTGAAACTTTATGGCTTGCAGACGGAACTGAAGTCTGGAAAAATATCCCTCCCGAACAGGATTCGAACCTTCGACTTCAGAATTACTAGTTCGACGCACTACTATCGGGAGATCGATAGTTCCATCTGACCCGATTCCTGCCGATATATCGCAAAATCGCGAAAGACGCAATCGGATGAAAGGTAAAAGCGAATGAGTTTCCCTTCCAACCCTAACTCCCCGAAGAATTCTTCACGAATGCCATAGCTCGTGAAGAACTGGTACTAACACCTAACATCGAATTCTTGGGGATAATCAGATGGAATAAATAAATAAATAAATGACACGATGGCGGAAAAAATCAAACATACGTCCCCTGATTCGTATTGCTTCTATTGCGGGGAAAGGTATTGGTAGTGGGGATAATGGGTCTGAGATTTGGGGGGTTTATTCGAATGAAATTCAGGTAAAAAGGCGTTACCCCGTTTTGCCCCGGATTCCCCTATCTATACACTGCCCAATACGTCTTGGTATTGATGCAAGAAAATGGTCTATTTCTTTTTGAGGGATACTATCCCAAGGTACACTAAGATCATTAAATTGATGAAACAATAATTAAGAGGAACTGTTACTCTTTCAAAATCTTATGAGGTTTGTTCCTTGTAATGATGCCTATCAGCCAAGACAAGTTTTTGTCAAATAAATTCAATAAAAAGATTAGAAGAAGCTTGTTGATATTCTCATTGAAAAGTGTAAATATCACAACAGAACAAGCGAGAGATGATGCTGATTTTCTTATTATCGAAACTGCTATTGAAGTATACACATATGAGAAGACATAACTAAGCGTATAATAGAATAGTCTCGGGAAAAAGTTCAGAACACGAAAAATTTCAATAGGTTCATCTTCCAGATTTTTTCTAAAACATATCATTATTCAAAATAGGGGCCTTATATCGAAATTCTTGTGGAAAGGAACTTTTCTTGAAATCCTGAAATCTACTCTCTTTCACGTTTTTGTGACTTCTTCAAACCTATATTTCAAAGCATCCTTAAAGAGTCTAAAAATCTACGTCGCACCGTCAATTATTGACTCGACCACTCACATAAGTCTAATTGTTTGGGGCAATTTTCGACTCGCAATTTGAAAAAAACATTTTTTTACAATTACAAAATGATAATGTCGGTGATAACATTCTGAGTAGTTTGGAAAATTGGACTATTCATGATGAAATTAGCTGCGTCTTTCAATAAATTTTTTTAATACAGTAAACATTTTCTATTAAGTTATTTCTGTTTTTCATAAATCGTGAATTTTTCTGGAACACGTCTATTGGAGTGAATACTTTCGAGAATATCTATCCCAATTCGAATAACTCCTTCATCTCCAAATAGATTTCCTCTTCTGAAAAAATACCGAGTATAATCCTTTGCAGTAATTTCTTCTACCGATTCTTTTAGAAATTTCGATATTTCCGAGAAATCGCAGATTCATTTATATCTAGTTCACCATGATGCGATATGAGAATGTGATATCTGTTTGTAGAAGTCAAAATCAGGTCAATTAATAAAATGAAGCCAGTTATTAGGTATAACGATTTCTTTCGTTAAACCGTTATTACTCAATCCAAACATCTGAGGTCGTTTCCGTTTGAAAAAATTATGTAGGCATATCTCATTGCCGGTCGCATATTTCAATTATTTCTCCTCAGTCTCCCAGTCATTGACGTCTCAAAAACTTCGACAATGTGAATTGAACTTCTCGTAATTGATGTTTATATGGATACCGAGGTTACTCAGAAGTTTCTTATGTTCTTTAGTCGAAATAGTTATTAATTGATTATACAGGCGATAGGGTGTACATTGAATGATTAACACTTGGATAATCACTTATGTGAAATGGTAATTTGGTCAATTTATGAAAAAAGTTCTTGTGTACCGTTGATTTACTTGAACACGAGTAACAGGGTGTCAGATGTTCAATAAAAAATCTGGGTTTCCTGGAATAGATACTCTAAAATCCTTTTTCTCTGACCTGGGTTGAACTTGAGCTATGTGCTAGTAATATAGCATCAGGATTTGATAGGTTACAAAATCCAATCAAATCAAATCGAGACTATCAACAACACTAAAGTGTTGTTTAATGTGAATGTATTCAACTTGTCTTAATTTTTCTATATTCTATACGTCAGGGGGATTGGAAGTCAGGACTAAGAATGCGGTGAGTTGTCTGGACAGGAATATAACAGAGGAAGGAGTAACTTGGTTGGCTACCGTGAGAGAAAAAGTGAGGAATGCAGTCTTCGCAACATTGCTTCAAATATACAAGTTTTTTATGAATATTTTGTCCCTGAGCGATATGGGATACTGATGATGCCAAATAATTTTAAAACCGGTATATCTCTTCTTTCACTGACAAAATCCGCAATCTTTCCTCCAATCTCATGATAAAAGATCTGTGAGCCTAGAACACACCACTGGTTGCTTGACTGTTTTCCAAGACTGAACTTTCACGAGCTTTTCTGATGTTTATTATGTTATTATATTTTGTAAAATTTCATAGTTTACGTTGATCTGTTGTTCTTATTTAAGAGAATTCATACACAAGCATCAGATGACTTCTTTGAGCTCTCTCAAATTTTTGAATTTATTGTATTCTATTGGGTAAATAACTTATTATCATTTCGATGATTACTATTTCAAATTGATTTATGTTCAAGAAATTCTATACTTCTAAATGTAAACTAGTTCGGGAAGTATTTTTCATGTAATTCGAGTGTTCCGGTGATAGGATGATACAATAATACAAACTTTTATGGTAGAAGATCCGAATCTCCATCGACCTATACCGAGCGGATAATAGAATGAAACCTATTTTGTGATAAATTTTATATGTTAGATTATATACCACGAAAAGTTCGCCTAAAAAAATCCCGGATAGAATATTTTTAATAATTTTTTCAAAAATTGTTTTTCATGACTGTGAACGAGATATTCTTGATGATGGAATATTTGTTGGTCCTTCTCAGGACCAACAACACCCTGATGACGGCAGGCGAATGCTTGCCGAAACTTCGGTAAATTCCAACTGTTTTTCATGACATTTTGCAACATCATGATAATAAGAAAATTTCAAACTGGAGTTATAGTATGAAACATGCAGACATAGGGTTGCCTAGTTTTTACCTGGAGGAAGTTCTGGGTTGACAGGTTTGAACAGGTATGTCGAAATCAAGTACTTTCACTTGTGTGATAATAGAAAAATTTTTATATCAGCATAAGCGCTGTTTTATTGTGAACATGTTGATAAAGGGTTGCCTGCAAAAAAATTTTTCCTAATAGAGGTTGCCGGGTTTTGAAGATTGAAATTTCGACGCGCCAAGAAATGAGCGACAGAGATGTTCAAGTTAAGTATACCGTGTGATAATAAAGGACCGAACGCTTTACTAAAATGAACACTAGAATCTAGGCATTCCATGCCTTCGTCAGCTATTGAAGTATTGTCATGTTTCTAAAAACAAGTTTTTATGTTAAATGTTACTGTTTGAGATTTTATAGGTATGAAAAGGTTTACTCACACCAATGAAAAATTTTATCAATATTATCTTCAGGAAAATAAAAAAAATATAATAAGAACCGTGAGCTGGAAACTAAAAAACACAGAAAAAACAGGCAAGAGTTCCTTCAGGAAAATCACTTCTTGAATTCAACGAAAATTAAAGTTGTTCTACTCCGAATTCACTCTGATAATAACTGAAAGAATGATATATTATGTATTTACTGAATACATACCCTGTAAGAAACATTTTAAATTCTTGATTATATTTATTTCCTAGAACAGTTACTTTTTTGTAACACCTGGTATGGTAATCAACTAATTCGAGTACTGCTTGAGTTAGTTCATTTTCCTGATATTTGAATTTATTTTTACGAAGCTAGCTTCAACGAACAATTTTCATAAGTTTCCTCAGTATATTCACCCAAAGAATCGCCCGAGTCACAAAAAAAAAATTTTTTGCCATTATTCACACAAAAATACAGAATCAATTGCTATAGTTATTAGCCGCGGTCCTTTATCATTACACGGTATACCTACCTCGGACTTTTCTGTCCCTCATTTCCTGGCGCGTCGAAATTTCAATCTTCAAAACTCAGCGACCAATTTTTTTTTCAGGCAACCCTATATCAACGTGTCCACAATTAAACAGCGTTTATGCTGATATAAAATTTTTGCTATTATCACACAAGTGGAAGTGCCTGATTTCGACATACCTGTTTAAATCTGGCAACCCAGTACTTCGTCCAGGTAAATAATTGTCAACCCTATGTCTGCATGTTTCTTACTATAACTCCAGTATAAAATTTTCTTAAAATCATGATGTTGCAAAATTTCATGAAAAATTATTTTTCATGAAATAATTTAAAATATTCTGTCTAGAATTTTTTAGGCAACCTATTTTTAATATATTTCCTAACACTGGAAATTTTTATTAAAATAGATTTTTTTCTATTACAGCTCGGGAAGGTCGATGTAGATTCGGATCTCAGACTATTACTGTTGTTATATTGTTTTTCAGGAAACCTTTACGGAGTTTAGGTACACAGTCTGATTTAGGGTGAAACTTCGGTTTGATACAACTTGCACTTAATTCCCTAAAATCCGTTAAAACCTTATCGGATACACCATGTTTAACGGATATTTTTCCAGATATATCAATCTCACTCCAGCTCATATAACAATTACATATTATGATACTTCATAATTCTATATTGCCAATAAAAATTCGCTTGATAACGGAATAATTAAATCTATGCATGGATAAATTTTCGAGATCAATGTGCTGAATATATAGAAAATCCGCAACCTTATACCTAGGTAATGAAATTGAGTAATTTTATGCATATTCACTTTCCCGAGTGAGAAATGCTTGATATCATATTTCTGAAAAAAATTCAACTCATCCCCGAAGAGAAAAGAATGTTTCTGACAATAAATTCTTATGACTCCCTATTAGAAATGAATCTACCTATGTGCTAATGATAGTATTTCGATGGATTTTCGTTATAAATTTTACAAGGTAATTTCTGATTGAATTTAATCGATTTATTCATGATTTTGAAAGTTCATTAGAATCAGTATCGGCTCAATTTCAAGGTTTATTTTGTCCTGTAGGAACTTTGAGCGCATTTACCTCACCAAACTGAACTCAACCCTTCGCGTGGTGTTTTTTAATGAGGACTATAAAAAATTTCGAGATCAGTTTCTTTACATATCCCATTGAGAACAACCCCATGCCAAGATTCTTTATTTTTCCATAATTTACAAATGCTGGCTTCTTATTTTGTGTTGATGTACTCTCAACGTTTTGCAAAAATTTGTTGAATAAGAATAGATAAACCGGGTGATTCTTTTCATTTTACTCAATAGCTATCTCAGTTAAAGTTAGTTGTACAAAAACGTTTAAATGGACTAATTTTTAGTATTTTTTGTGGGCTATACTCAAGAAGAAAAATATGACATTCGAATGCGGAGTTCAAGTACGTCTGAAATTTATGCGAAAGTTATACCAATAAGAGAGTCGTAGAATTAAAACCAGATTCCTAAGTAACTTATGTTGATTATTGAAGAAAAGATATATTTAGGCAATTTCTCAAAGCCACCCGAGATGACAGTAATAACCTTGGGACTTGGGTTGAGACTTTGGGACACAGTAATAAAGCTTTCACAGATACAGAGTACATCCATCCTTTTAACTCGTACAAGCTTAAGGAGCTTCTGAGTGATTTCACAGAAACCTAGAAGGCGTCGTCATATCAATATTAATCAAAGACTGACTTCAAAACGACTCATTTTCATTAAATCTCAATTAAATCAGAAAAATTGTTTGGCGCTTTTTTCTGAACTTTCAAACGTTACTTGTTCTGATAGTTCGAAATTCTACTATTATTATTCATTGCTAGAACTGCAAGAATGCAAATTTTTAAGTACCTACCTAAGAGCACTAAGTTTGTTTTAAAGGCTGAGAGTGAAAACCTAAGAAAGTTTCGCAAAATGTGAAAATAGAGTTCGAAAGTTTCTTCTATGATTCGTTCTTAATATGAAAAGTAAAAATCGAAAGGGTGGGAACGTCTATGCACGCAATAATTTGACAGTTCACTGCACATAAAATAATTTCACTTCTGGGGAAAGTTTGCATTGCTGGAGAACATTTGAATGGTCTCGGTAGATTTTTCCTTGGGTTTTTTTTGTTTCTTCTGGAAAAAATGTTCACAAGTTGCGAAAAATCACATTTTAACTAGACAATTTGATATAGATTCTGTGTTTTCATTTATAAAATTCTCGATTCCATAAAATGCCATTATACATTTTGACCTAGACGACTTGAACTTGCAATCACTTTTAATTTAGTATGGTTCATTAATGAGATAACATGGAAAAATTAGAGATAAAATTCCATTTATAATTACATAAAGGAGAAGAAATTACTAAATAATTTCGTTTGCATTCAGAATTCTGAGTGTTTGTCATTCACAAGCTTCTGTAGGTAATAACTTATCAGAATTACCTTATTTAGCCCTGATTTGGTTGTGGTTAGAGACGGTACCAACAAAGCAGTTCTTGACAGAACTGCCATCCTGAAAACGGCCTGGATGACAGCCCAATCAATTTTCCAAGAAATTCTCTATTATCACGGATGTCACGTTCACGCACAGTTGCAGAAGCTAGAAGAAACCACTTGTGGGCATTTTCTGACTTGAATTGTGAAACCAAATTTGGCATCATCCTTATGACAATCAATTTGGTCCCAATCATGTTTCTTACTCGAAAATTCATCCGGTTCCAAAGTGTCATTTTCCAAATTAAGAGCGCAACTCACAACAAAACATGGTTCTTTAATCATTTCAAAGTGAGTTGTTCTTCATCAGTATCAATTCAACCAGTTCTGAAATGATGCAATCATATACTGTCCGGATATTAGGTGATAACCGTTCCCCCTGGCCCTCCCTAATCGCCGCCATGGGTGTGTATTGCAGCGAACCATGCCAGAAAGTCGCAGGAGGGGCTCATTTGGGGCATTTACTGAACACAATCATGAATGTTGACGCATTTCCAATATATCGTCGAAGAGATACAATTAGGTACAACGATTTTAATTTTACAACGCAGACACTCGCATTTACAATGTAATGATTGGGTGCAGTGTTGAATCCAGACAATTTTTTTCCTGTATTTCAACAGCTAGAGCCGTAATTTTTTTTTTGCTCGGCATTAGGAAAGTTGGTTCGGGTGAATAGCTACTAGGAACACAACGTTGGGGTATACCAATACTCTTATAAATCACACCTATAAGAATAGAAGTGTTTTCAATATGTTTCGTAATTTCTACATTACATTCGACTAATGGAATTCAAAGGCAAAATTGAATCTATTGTGAAATTTTCGTATGAACTTTGTAGTTTCAACTTTGATTTTTACGTATGTGTTACGTTATGTTTAAGTTACGTCTGTTGTGAATCAAGCATCGAGCGAGAGAATGAGTGTTTATCAGACAATAACATCATGAAGTTAGGTATATCACAAGGAATTATACTTGAGCTCATCATCTTCATGAATGACCTTTACACCATCTTAGAACAAAACAATAGAATCAAAAGTCTCAATTTTGCTGACGATAAAAATATATTCTTAAAAATGACCATCATGGCAGAAACAGTTGTTAATAGAATAGAAAGTTGGTTTACCTAAAACAAATTAAGCAAGTGTAGACAAGATGAGCATCACCCTTTTCAAACCTAATCGTTCTGGCCGGATTGTCTTAAATGGTCAAATTCTGAGATACAATTCGATAAAACAAAAAAATTTCTTGGTCGGCGAATGAATAAATGAAAATTTAAGCTAGAGGAAGTTATCAAAAATCTTTCCATGCATTGGCATTTTCTGAGTGTAATAAAACAGTATTTCGACATAACATTCTCAAAAATTATGTTATATAAGTTATATTTTCCAGATAGAAAAAAGGGCACTACGAATCATCCTTGGCACGAAGTCGAAGGTTTCTTGCTGAGGTGAATTCAAGCAGAACGGCTTTTTAGAAACAACTGCTATCCATATACAGGTGGATCTACTTTTACTTTTCAATAATACACAATAATATTTTTGAGGGTTTACCCTCCCTGTCCCTGAACCAGAAATCAATTAGAATTTTATTTCTGAGGGGCCATAAAATCGTTGCCTAACAATGAAAAAAAACAACAACACTTCGAACTTTTGAGCTTGGTAACGTTTCTATATCAGACTCCTTCGTTAGACAAATTCTCCACTTCATGAAACTTTTCAGAATCGCAAGAATTTTTTATTTTTTTCTAATTGATTTTTGTTGCAGATACTGGGAGAGGAAACCCTAAAAAAACTTTCAAAAATATGCAAAGACCTCCCATAAAATATTTCAATAGATATCTAGACAATATTACACCAAAAACAGAACTTCAGCACTACAATACAAGAACACCACATATTATCCACCCAGCACACAGGCTTAAAATGATGGAATATCAATTAATAAATTATTACAACCACTGCGCAATAGAAATTCCTTGATTATTTTCAATTTGAATGAAATATTTTTGATTCGTTCTGAAAGCTGTTAAAATATCACTCAGTACTATGTGTTACTGTCCCATATTTGTGCATTTGTCAATTATATTCCAAGGAGTAATTCATTTCGTACCATGCAAATTCTGGTATTCTTCACTTCAGACAGTGAATAAGGAAGAAGAGCTCGTTATGTTTTCATCTTCAATTCCATCCAATATACTCACTACCAGAACAATTTGCGTAGGCCATTAAAATCTCATTCGAATCAACCTGCCGCACACATCTGTTTCGGTAACAAAATCAGCATAGTAACCTCATTCCACCATTAAAAACATCCGCAAAGAAACGTTAACTTGGCAACTCGTAAACAAAATGATCAATAATTCAAATCTGCGGCCACCGCAACATCACTGCACGAAATAATTCGTGTTCTTTCTTCGATGGATAGTGAAGGTGATGAAATACCAGAAATCAGTGAACCCCCCAGCCAAGATCAGGATGAGTCTGAGGATTATTCGAGTTTTTTCCTCCAGCCAGCGTCTTGTCCCTACAACATCGCCCAAAGGGTCGAGGAAGCCAATGTTGCCCTTCAAAACATGTCCATCAAGTCTGAGAGAGCAGCTAAAGTTCGCTTCAAAGAAGATTTGATCAGTTTTGACGCTCAGTTAACAGACGACGATGTGGTAAGCATAGAAAGTGACCATGCGGAATTACCCTTCATGGAACAACAGACAATCGTCCTCGAATACAAAACCAACAACTCCAACATGTTCAGCATTGATGAAGACGTCGAGGATGAGATAATCGAAGATATTGAGTGTGAACTGGAGGGTGTTAAGAAGATGAAATTGAAAGAGGTCGAAGCCAACACTGAATTGATGCCTCATGAAGAAAAACAAATTCGCGAAAATGAGTCATCGGACACCAACACATTAGTAGATTCGAAACAGAAAAAGAAATGTGGAAAAAAATCGCCAAAATCCATAAACTGTAAGTACCATTGCATCGAACGAATAGAAACTGAATTATCAGATGCAATCAGAAAATTATCATTTTACGAGAAACCCCCCATGTGCCCTCCCCTAAAACTTACAGACCGTAAATGTTGCACCAGGAATCACAAGAGAAACCCTACAACCCTACCGAATTATCAAGGGTTGCATTCGGAATACGGACTGACTGTAGAACAAATAACCCGAAGACAGAAAATAAAAGAAATGATCCGTTCCAGAGAAGAAAAACGACAAGAACTCATGAAAGAATATAAAAAGAAAAGGGAAGAAGTTAACGAACAAGTATTCTGTGACTGGTTGAGAAAAATTTCAGAGAGGAAACATCGTATTGGGTTCAAGGAATATAGGGAAAGCTTGAAATCTGCCTCCCAAATAAGACCAATATCTTCGTCCAAAGCATCGACAAGAGCCATCGGTAGTTCGAAAACTACTTCAGAGTCTGGATATTCTTCTGGTGATAAGAGTGCTAGGTCAAGAAGTGGTGGAAGTGGGCAAAGTGTGTATGTTGAAGTGCCTCGGAATATTTTGCAGAGAGGCATAACTGTTGAAAATCTTCTGAATAGTTTCGGTCATTCGAAAAAACTTTATATAACAACAATCTCGTGATCTCGAAGAACAGACTATTTTTATTTAAGAAACTGTTCCTTTGTATTATTTATTTATGATTGTTATTCTTGGCGTTTTGTGTAGGTGTATGTTGTTATCAGTTTTTTCGATACTGAATAGGAATGTTTGTAATGACATGACTTCGTTAACTTTATAACTCGTACATACAGTAAATCTGTTCAAATAATATACCGTTTTGAGGAAAAAATCTCCAAGCATTTTTTGCGGAAATCGTAAGAAGAGAATTCTAAAAGATTAACTCGAAAATAGGGGCGTCGAAAACGTACCGGTTTAAAAAAAAACTCAAGAGTGTATTGGTTTTCATTTATCTCGTTAACGGTAAGTTTTTGGAGGAATATTTTCGGACAAGAATTGTTTGGTACGTTATCTTCTACATCTTTTCGATTTGAGTCGACTTGCTGTTATGCAAAGTACAACAACTAGATGGAGCCAAAGTACCCAAAAAAGTTTTTGTTTTTGAGCTAGAAATTTTTTATAGCAATAGTTTCAATGACTTAATCATTTGTCTCATAAAAACCTCCAAAAGTCATCTGTTCTTCAGTTATATACACAATTTCTTCAAATGTTCTGCCATATTCACAATAAGAGAAATAAGCGATAATTTAAAAATAAGAAATAATAATGAGAAAAAAATATTTAATGAATATTAGAAAATATAATTCTAATGAAGATTCATTTCATTAGTGAAAATGGATAATATGTATGTGCAAAAAAAATGTAGTTATATAAAATTTTTAATGAATTATTTTTCATATTATCTCAAGAATATTCCTCGTTATAAAAAACCGATGAAAGTCGTTGATTTCATGATAATCTTCTTGAAATGTTCTGCAGATATATTAATTCTCATTTTGTCAGCCTGACATTGTCACGATGAAGAAGTTTTTCAGCGCAAAAATTGACGAAACACTCTTTTGGGTACTTTCTCGTTTCTCGGGTATTTTGGGTTAAAAAGTTAAAGTTTAGGAATCACCAATTTTGTCCACCCTCTGCAGAATGTGAGATCGAGGATTCATGTTAGCTGAAATTTCTATTTCTTCCTCTTTTGCGCGAAACATGATCGGGAGCACCCTTATATGCTTATAATATTATATTATATTCAGTACATACGAAACTTTTACATTTCTAGCTACTCAGTTCGTATTGATCGAAAATCATTTCATTACTTTCATCGAATCTCTAACCTCTGGTTGTTCATTATTTTATAATATTTTATCATTCTTCTTTCTCACCAATACCTTGCAATATTGTTTCGGGAGATCCCACACTATTACATCATTTAGGATAATAATTATAAATGATTATGTATTTCAAAACGGATATAGAAAAGTATCTTCAAGAACAGATCTTATCTATCTTATTTCCATAAATTAATATCTGATTCTTGACGCTGGTTAACCAAGATAAAATTTGAAGCTTACAGATGATATTAATCAATTCTATTTTACATTTATTCACATTCATTCTACATTTGTAGAGTACCAATGAAAAAAAATTGCTATAATCAGGTTGGTGTTAGTGCTTCCTTGTACCTTATGACATTTTAGAAAATCATAGGATCTGTTAAAAGTGAGTTATTCAACATGAAAAAATGATTAAAAAATTTTACACACAACTGAAGGATGTCATTTACTCGTTATAATTGGAGACTCTGAGCTAAGATACCTTACTACGCACTCGTTACTTGAGGAATCTTTACTGGCGGCGCCGCAAAGTCGTAGTTGTCATTTACTTATAAATTCCGTTGATGAATCTGATTGTTGTTCGAAAAGAAGAACTGTCCAGGAGCAGTTTTCTTCAGATCTCGAAGAACGTTTCTAAAATTCATTGATTCATCTTTTCAAAACGAAAGTGTAGCAAAGTTAGAGCCTTTCCTATTAATATTATAAGTTCTAAAGGAATGACCCGACCACAAAAATGTTGGTGAAAGGACAAGGAGCTGTCCATTCTACATCGGAACTCATTTTCATATGAAATATCACTAAAGTTTCAGTTTCAATACATGTAGAATACTTAATCATTTCATTCCTAGGTCGAAGATACTGATAAATTACTTTGAAAATAACCATTCAGCATTGTTTCATTTTCAACCTTGTCATAAATCATATTAAAACGCAATTTTCTGCAGGAATTCAACAGTTTCTTCAAACTACTCAGAATTTCATGAAGAATCAATTTTTATAATTAAAAAATATGTACCTACTTATCGGCATACACACGGAAATTGATTTCTGGAAAAAAGGGCCCACCCCAAGCAGGACTCCAACCTACGACCTACGGATAACCGGTCTGGTATGCTAACCTTTATACTACCTGGAACTACACTTTTAACCGGGGTGTAAACAACACCTCCGATTCGAACACGTCATTGTCAGAAATTCAGCGTTCGAGGTACAATCTCAGACCAAGAATCCTCTGAAGATTCCTACCGAAGATGTAGACGAAACGTGAGGTGAAATAATTCCTAATGGACCACGGCCAATAAGCCCGGAAGACTCTCTCAATGCCAGTATATCCGGTCGTGAAAGCCTCAAACTATTTATCCCCAATTTTTTTAGTGTTGATGCGTTGATGCCGTTGATGGTCTCCCCCTGAGGTAAATATTCAATCAATTTTATGCCTTTCTGGTCCCAAAACACTGATGCCATGTTTTTTTGACTGAAATGGTGGTTTTGAACTTTTTAGTTGACTGTCTCTTGGTTTCAGGCGTATAATGTGCAACCCAAGTAAAGCGACTTCAGTAAATTGTCACCGTCCAGTTCATAGCGTTCAAAAAAACTCTTAGGAAGTTCGCACTCGATTCAACGTGCATCGTTCTGTAAGATCTTTTGGGACATCTTGCGCACAATCCATGAAATCAATGTGTTTCCGCAATCGTGTAGAAGCGACTTTGACAATTGCTGAAACTTTGCAGAAAGTTCATTCAGAGTCAATCTGAGATCGTCACAGACCGCATTCTTTACTTTTTTCACAATCGTCATTCAAAATCGACGGTCTCCCACTCCTCAAATCGTCCACTCTCGTAAGATTTGTATGTCCTTCACCATAAACGTTACGTACCTCATTAAAAAAAGTCTCATATGAAAATGTTTGCTTCGCAACGGGGTTACGGATAACGACGCGGCTTTCGCACTTGGCAGCAGATTCGATCGACAGATTTAACAAGAAGAGTTAGTGATGGACGCCTCTGACCATGATTCCAAAATGTTGTTAGACCCCTCAAACTACAGGAAACTTAAAAGAGATCCTACCTCGTCCAGGCTCAGACAAGCAAAGGCCTCCTATAAAAGTTTCTTCTCTCGATGAAGAACTTAAAAAGAGGATTTGTAAGAGTGAAGCAAGGGCTCCGCGTATATACGCGCTTCCAAAAATTCACAAGGATAATGTCCCATTGAGACCTATTGTTAGTACCATCGATTCACCAACATACGACTCAGCCAGAGTTTTAACGACTATGTTGAGACCTTATGTGGGAAATACGGCACTTTCGTCAAGGACTCTACTCAGTTGGTAGAAAAACTGCAAATTCAGTTGGGACCGAATGACCGACTCGTTAGTTTTGATGTTGTGTCTTTGTTCACACTAGGTCCCATCAGGGAATCGCTCAACTACGTGTCTGAGTTATTCCCGAATGACATAACAAAGCTCTTCGAAATTTACCTATCATCAAGCTATTTTCAGTGGAAAGGCGAATTCTATGAGCAAATAGACGGTTGCGCCCTCTAAGTCCTGCAATTGCAAATTTCTTCATGGAAAAATTCGAACAAAGTGCAATTGAAGCGGCAACAAAGAAACCATCCACATGGCTGCGTTATGAAGATGATACTTTGGTCGTTTGGAGTCATGGACTTCAAGAATTGGATGCTTTCCTACCCCATCTTAACAGTTGGCACCCAAATATTCAATTTACTTTGGAAATTGAAAAGAATGGTGCTCTACCCTTTCCAGACGTCTAGGCTACTAGAAAGCCTAATAGGAAGCTAGGACACAGGATTTATAGAAAACCAACACACACTGACAGGTATCTACACAAGCAGTCCAATCATCAGTTATAAAAACAATCGTAGACAGAGCCCGACGATTGTGCGAGCCGGAATTTCTGGAGGATGAACTTCACATCTACAGCATGCATTCGTCGCTAAGGAAATTCAGGGGGCAATAAGACCAAAAGTTTCCACTCCCAATGGAAGAGCTATCTTACCATATATCCCCAAGGTCACCGATAGAATTGGTAGAATACTAAAGAGGCACAATATAGAGACTGTCTATAAGCCAACTCAAAAACTTGGCGAAATGATCAGAACTACCAAAAACAAAGTCGACCCATTCTCTCAACCCTGTATTTACAGGATACCTTGTGACTGCGGCAAAGTCTACATTGGTACAACGAAGCGAAGTATCAATACGAGAATTAAGGAGCATGACAATGCTGTCGACTCAATCAGACAGAAAAATCCGCACTAGCGGAACATGCTCAAACAGATGCAAATATATTGTGTTCTCAAAGGCAGAGGCTATTTCGAACATCAAAAGTTTCTATTCTAGGATGAACATGAAAGCCATTGAGATATACAAACATAAGAACAACATGAACAGAAGGGAAGAAACTCCTTTGGTACATAGCGCATGGTTGCCGGTGTTGGAAGTTGGAAAAGACCAAAATCAAGCTAATACGAAGTGGGAGAGATGGACCAATCAACAACGCGCGCGTAAACCCACTACCTTCTCCCGTCAATGATCAGGGTATAAGTTGGGCCAACGGATCGAATCCAGCATCACTTTCTGAAATTCAGCTGTCGAGTTACAACCTCTGACGATCAATCCTCTGAAGATGCCTACCGCAGTTGTGGGCGAAACGTTAGGTGAAAGAACAATTCGTTCCACCACAGTTTTCAACGTACCGATCTCGTTCTTATCTCGTTTTAAAGTTAAGGAGTAAGGCTATACGACAGAGTAGCCAACATAGTAAAATATTCCCTACCGTCAGGGTGCCAGTACACATACATACTTTCTAGACACGCCTCGTATTAAGGAAAAATGTAAAATCAGTGAATGGATCTCTGTGTGAAATTTACAACGACGCGAAATTTCGTGGCAATAATAAAATCGCTTCAGTAAATTGGTCTTTGTGAAGTGTGAAAATCTGAATTTATCAGCATTCGCGATACAAACCAGATAAAAGCTTTTTCCCTAATTTGGGACTTCCTCTTCTGATCGAACATTAATTGAGTGAATTTCCTTGATAACATTTTGACGGAAATCATTGATACTGCTTATTTTGACGGTTGTTCCTTCGATATAAAACTGTAAGGTTTATCTCTTCGTATTTCATAATATATCGAATCCTCTCACACGCTTAGAAAATAAATATAGATACAGACGACTCGTTACTTAAGACACAAAGAACGTTGATAATTCTGTTGATTTTGAAAAATGACGTTGATTCCCACTAACCTTTGGGATTGAGAACACAACAGAAGTGAAATTCAATATTCTTTCTTTATTTCTAGGTCACTATGGTAGAGACGATTTATTCCATATTACTCATAACATCATGTTTAGCATCATTCATTAATGGTAAGTTAAAGTTATTTTTTCTTATTTATTGTAACGAGAAAATTTCCCCATGTTCGTTGAAAGTAATCAAAGTTTTTTCAACTACCTACAGAGATCTAATCCATTCAAAATTTTTCTTAAAATGAGATCAATTTTTTGAGTTATTTCATTTTTTTCATGGGAACCTACCGAGAAAACGTTTAAATCTTTCAATTATGGTTTACATTATCCGTGACTTTTTCCTCTTCAGTTAGGAATTTCTTACCACAAATTCGAATGAATCGTATTCAATAACCAATCGATGTATTATAGTAACCACAAAGTGATGAATTTTAATGTATTCATTCAGAAAATTACATATTATGGTACATATCCTCCTGTAATTCAATGCATACCTATTTGAACTTTTCATAATCGAAGGTCATTCTTTTCTTCATTTTTCTCAATTTAGATGTAACCTTTGAAAACATGAAATTGTGGTATGACTAATTCTCACACACCTTCGTAACTCAAGCTGGTTTGGAACAAAGGTATGTAATAGGTCATTATGATAGAAAGTGTAAAAATTCCATAGAAATGATGATGATCCTGAACATACAGGGTACCTGAGGAAATTCGGTATGTTTCCTTCTGCCCATTAGCCGTTAGTATTCATTCGGCATTGTTCCGAGTCACCATAAAAAAAAAATAAAATAACTAAATGAGATCCCTGTTGCCGTTTGATTTGCAAACAACAAGATATCATGACATTTCTTATATCCCACGTATCCATGAGAAAAATGTTGCATATCCAAATAGTGAAACGTATGTACTTATAGGGCACAAGAAAGTATGAGGGGCATAAAAAAACATGCTTTCACTTACCTGAACTCGTTAATTTTTTCCGTCAAATCAAACGCTTTGGTCACGACAAGGTCAATAGGAATTAATTGTTGAACAAATCGAAAAGGAACTACATCATTTTATAAATTTGTCCTCTCAATCATACATGGCAAGAAAGAAAAAATATGCCACACTGATCATTGTCTCATGTCATCTGACTGTCCGAAGTCACTCGAATCTACCGGTAACGTTTTTATTCCTCGTTTTTATACTAAACGAAGTATTTGCGCATTCCGAATCAAAAGCTTCTTCAACATCTGGAGAGATATACAGGAGGTCTCATATAAATTGGAAAAGTAAGGGGTATTTTCGGTTCAACATCAGATGTATTTTGCGCCATTGCACTTACCTGCAAAATTTCATAAACATTGGTCACATTCACCGGACGAAGATTCCGCTACCGCTACCTAGCATAAATTGAAAGCGCTCCCAAAATGCCCACTGCTCCAGAACGTGTTGAGTTTGCAGCGCATGTGCCACCGGACGATTCCGCAACAGTTGCACAACTGTTACTTGGGGTGAATGCGACCATTGTCCGTTTTCAGTTTTAGAAAATCCTATAATTTACTTGATTTACGTAGATCAACATTTTCGATGGCAATAGATCGTCCGAATCTCGAAAATTTTCATAACTTCATAATTCGTTCCCTGAAATTTTAATTAAGTACTTGCAGCCAAAGAATAATATGTCGAATATAAAATATAAATATTTTTCATTCAGCACATCTTATTTAGTTATCCTTAAAACTTTTTTCAGGTGGGCCACTTATGACAGGTTTCGGACATCATATGAAAGGCAAATATACAGATAATTGGGACTATAGAGTGAAGCAGAGCAATGTACCTGTCTTGAACAAAACGGGACAGATGCATCAGATACCTCCTAAAAACTACGATACTGTAAGTAAGGGTTTACAGCGAAGCTGCTAAATTGGTGAAAAATAAAAAATCAACCATCCTACTGTACGACGATAAACATGGAACTGCTTTCTCTTGACTGCTTTATTGAAACAAGAAACAACAAAAGATATTATTGATGTTTGTCCCCGACGTATTCATTCATCGATTGAATGAAACACCCACAGCGCAACTGATATACAATATATGGTGTACCATTAGATACTCATTGTTCACCTCGTTTTTTCCTATGCACTATTTGACATATTGGATATTGGGTAACTGCCATTAATAATAATTATAATAATAAATTCATTCAAGCTTATAAGAAAATACTATGTACATTGTTGTGAACGAGATATTCTTGATAATGGAATATTTGTTGGTTCTTCTCAGGACCAACAACACCCTGATGACGGCAGGCGAATGCTTGCCGAAACGTCGGTAAATACCAACAATATAGATAATGGAAATAGCCCAAATAATGTCCCAACAATGTACATTGTCATAATTTACACTATTATTGTATGTGCCCAAATTAATTTCATACTTCTAACGATTTCGTCCGCTGAATGCGACCAATGATAATATTCTTTCAATACAAAACATAATATCTTACAGAACAATATCAAAATAATGATATGAGGTGAATGCTCAGCAAAAAAGCTGTCTCCCATTAGCCCCATTGAATGCATTGAGTAAGGTGTAATATTGACGGGACATTTCCTTTCGTTGAACAAATCATCATAACATTGTAAAAAATGTAACATCTAACCGAAATGTCAACAATTCCTATTCATCTGTGACCGCCCGGTCTAATCGCGATACACATGAACTACCTCAAGATGTTCCGAAGAAATCCGCCGTACCATATGCAGCGAATGTATCTGTCAGCGGTCGAAAAATTAATAAATGTGATAATATTCCTAACCCCAACATGGTAAACAACACGTCAACCGGCAATGAAAAATCCGATTATTCGGTAATTCCTACCCGAAAAGGTTCAGAACTTCTGAATGATGCTGATGATGGAATTTCAGTCCTTGATTCTCAGAATTCGAACAAAATTAACACTGAATGGCAAACTACAAGGAAACGAAACAGACCGAAAAAAAGAAAATTCGTTGTGGGTTGTGGTGGATCTAATTTGGAAGTTAAGACAATCCCTAAATATACTCATCTTCATGTGTCAAGACTTCACCCTAGTACTAAACCAGAAAATCTGCAGAAGTTATTGATTGCGACATTCCCTGAAGTGCAATGCGAATTATTGAAATCTAAACACCCACTTATATATTCATCTATCAAGGTTTCCATCTATCAGGAAAATTTCGAGAAGGCATGGTGCAAGGATATATGGCCGGATGGTGCTCTGGTTTCTAAATATTTTTTATTCAAAAAGGACACTCTCCAGTTGGATGGTGTCCAAAACAAAGAGGATCTGGATGTAGAGATGACAAGAAAGTAATCAACATTCTCCATATAAACCTGCAGAGTATTTCTACATCATTCAACGGTCTACAACAACTAGCTGCCGATGAGGATTTTCACTTTCTGGCTTTTACCGAACATTGGCAAAGCAAAGAACAATTATTGTGTTATTCTATTCCTAATTATTGTCAAGTAACTCACTTTTGTCGTCCGATTAATAGACATGGAGGTTGTGTACTGTATGCCCAAAAAAATATTGAAAATTGTAATATTAGAACAGATATTAACAACTTAAGTGTTCAATATACTTTCGAATGCTGTGCTGTCCAATACCCTCTTGATAAAAAGATCAAATTGAATTTAATTTGTATATACAGGTCAAATAATCCAAATTTGAGTGATATAGACTTATTTTTTGAGAAACTATCAGCTTTGCTTGATCTCCTCACCAAAGAGAAAATAAATAAATATATTATTATTGGTGACTTTAATATCGATTTTTTGAAAGCTGAAAATAAGATCTGTCAAAACTTAATAAATATCTTACATGGATTCGGAGCTGAGGTCATGTTACATGAACCAACTCGAGAAACTTATAATTCTTCCTCATGTTTAGATAATGTTTTTACTAATATCGTTAATGGTAGAGTAAACATTTTTCAACCCCATTTATCTGATCACAGTGCAATATCGTTTAGCTTTGACGCACATGACTCCATCAGTAATACTACAGAAAATCTACTCAAGTACCGAAATTTCAGTCAAAGTAACATTAATGAATTTATTGCTACACTTGCCGAAATAAATTGGTCTACACTTTACTCCATTGACAAAGAAGAGGTAAATAATATTTGGAATTGTTTTTTCAATACGTTTGAAACACTATTCAAGAGTGCTTTTCCTAAAGTTCGAAACAAATATCGTAAAAATCTCCGTGATATTTGGTGTGACCCACAACTATTAAAGCTAAAAAATGAACTTGATATTATGTATATATTGTCTAGAGCTGATTCACAATACTTGTCCCTATATAAGTTTAAAAAACGTGAATATGACAAACTAATTACTAATTTGAAGCAATCCCATTATGGGAATTTAATCTTGAACTCTTCAAATAAATCGAAGGCCACTTGGTCTTTGATAAAAAATCTCAGGGACAACGGAGGAGCTAAGGTATCGAAATTACCAACTGGAAATCCCAAATTGCTGTGTAACAAATTCAATGAATACTTTGTTAACGCTGCTGGTAGCTATTCTCTGACACCAAATAGTGAGGGTATAAGTGATAATTCTAGCAGATGCCCAAAATCATTTTTCATGTTTGAACTAACTCCTTCTGAATTGTTGACAATTATCTCAAAACTTAATAATTCATTATCTCACGGATATGATGAAATGCCTATGAAGATCTTGAAAAAGTGTATTAAGGTGATTGCTGAACCCTTATGTTTCATAATAAATAATTCTCTTACTGAAGGCATATTTCCCGATTCGTTGAAAATATCTATTGTAAAACCTATTCATAAAAAAGGATCTATAGAAGAATTGGAAAACTACCGACCAATCAGCTTATTGACGTCTTTTTCAAAAATTTTCGAGAAGGTTCTGTCTGTCAGACTGATATCATTCTTTTCTAGATTCAGAATCTTCAATAAATACCAACATGGATTCGTTCCACATAAATCCACCGAGACTGCCATATTCGATGCGATAACTGAGATCTTATTCGCTTTGGAAAACGGCAAGATTCCCCTAGGAATGTTCCTCGACCTATCGAAGGCCTTTGACAGCATCGATCACAGTATATTGTTGTCAAAATTGGAGGCCAGTGGTATTCGAAATAATCAGCTAAAACTTATTCGGAGCTACTTGAGTGGTCGCAAACAGAGAGTGGAAATACTGAAGGATGGTGAGGTTTTCACCTCTGATGATGTCACAATTTTGATGGGAGTACCGCAGGGCAGCATTTTGGGTCCTCTCCTATTTTTGATTTATATAAATGACTTGCCTCATTTGATCGATACCCTTATTAGGGTTATCCTCTTTGCGGATGATACCACTGCTATTATAACCGACTCTGACATGACATCACTTGTCAAAAAGACTACACATGCTTTTGACACCATTACCTCCTGGTGCGAAGACAACCACCTCAGGTTGAATGTGAGCAAGACGGATCTAGTTTTTTTCCACACAAATCGATCACGCCTCACCTTTCCAGAGTCAATCCATGTTGGTAACACAGACCTCCCTATAAGCGAATCAACAAAGTTTTTGGGAATTCACCTTGATGCATCTTTGACGTGGGAACTTCAGGTTGAGAATTTGAACAAGAAATTACTCTCTGTGCTTTATGCTATAAATGTCCTAAGGCGTCACTTGACAATTGACGTGTTGAAGGTCATCTACTTTTCCAATTTCGAATCATTGGTTTCCTATGGGATTATCTTTTGGGGTAACAGTCCACACGCTCGACGTTTATTCATAGTCCAGAAAATGACTATAAGATCTATCCTACGACTACCCTACAGAGAGTCTTGTAGAGGAGTGTTCAGAAATAACAACATTTTGACGCTCCCAGGTTTGTTCGTATTTAGGTCGGTGTGTTTTCTTCGAAAACATCCTGAACTATTTTCTCGCTATTTGAATGCTAATGATACAAGAAGGATGATACCTTATCTCCTCCCCAAATGCTCCCTATCCCTAACTCAGCAAAGTAGTCAATACAGTTGCATGAGATTTTATAATGCTCTTCCGAGATCCCTTCAACAAACCAACAACCTGAGATTATTTAAAATGAATGTACGTAAGTTTATACTGAATTTGGAACCATACACCGCAGAAGAATTCTATAATTATTGTCGATCAGCTTGATTAAAAAACCTGTATGACCTGTTTCAATTTCATCACTGTATTAAAATTTAATTATGTGATAATTTTTGAAATAAATGTGTGTTATTATTATTATTATTATTATTATTATAATACAGGGAAGCTTCTCCTACGTACCTGAAACATCAGTTTATTATCTTGATAATCTTGAGTTTTCTCTTCAAACAAAAAACAGATCTCATTCAAGGACACAAAATTAAAATCTGAAAATGATACACACAAGAGATGATTTACCGAAACTTATTCGATATTTGGTTGCTCTATATAATCTCCCAAAGCAGTATTTTTTAATTTTCAATTATCATGACTGATTTTTCAGTTGTGAAGTTGATAACACCTCAATTCATCAAAATTAATTAGATGCTTAAGTTGATATTAATGCATTCTTATTTCAGAGCAGGCTTCTATGGGAACTTGAAAATGACAAGAAAACTAATTTGCCAATGTTTGTGGACAAAGCCTTGAAATTGCTCAACTTGAAGCAGGTGGCCTTTGAGATTGAAAATTCAGTATTATCTAAAGTATCCTGTTCGGCATGTAAAGCAGGTAAGAAGTTGATATAAAAATGAAAGCGAATGGTTACTTCACAACAGTTTATTATGCGGGGACTTTATTCTCGAATGTCTATTGGTAATTTGGAAATCTCTCATAATGATGGCAATAACGATATTAGGCAACCCTGTATTCTAAAAAGAAGATTTAGAACTTCGATAAAAATAATGTTCCACCAATTGTGTGTAACTGTTCATGAATTATTACTAAACACATTGATCATGTAGGTATCAGATAGATTCTGATGTACTGAAAATGAATGTGAATTTAAAAAAATTTACAGGGAATCATCTCTCCAGTCAAAGCTCAACTCCGAAATTGCGAACGAGATTTTCAATTGCTTCCCAAAAATATTCCAACGAATAGTATTCATTTCCTATTCATTTCTAGAAATCCAAATATTGTCACATCTTCTACAAAAGGTCTGAATGGAAGAGTAATTTTGGTTAGTGAAATTTAAGTGAAGTTTTCAATCTACTTTTCTTGTGTATATTTTTTCCAGGTGGCAAACTCTTTATCGATTCCGTTCATTAAGAAATATTTTCAAGCATACTCTATTTCAGTATCGTAATGAGTTCATTACAGTACTAAAAGTAGTGCTATAATGAACTCAATACAGCATTGTTTTCAGGTATATTTTTCGTTTGGTGGTTATCAATACTGACCTCCGATTAGTCCAAGAGCTAGTGAACCTTTTGAGTAACGGTGTGTCTGTCTGTAAGGCTAGAAATTTTTATAGCGATGGTTCCTAGTATGCTGAGGACGAAAACCATGACCTGGCACCCCTCATCCCTGCACATCATCAATCCCTATATCTTTGAAAGTGTTTCATAAGATATTGTTCATTCATTGTCATTCATTGACAGGCGATTTCGACGAGCACAAGCACCTGCCAGGCGACTCGAAAAGGGTGTGAAATATGAACAAAAATGAACTTTTTCTGTAAGGCTGAAATTTATATATGTGTTCGTCTGAGGGAATGAAAAAATAAGTTATATTATTAATCTTTATCATCATCTGATATGTTATCATTAATTTCTTCATCATATAGTACAGTCGTTTCGAGCGTAATACACTGTGTATGAAAGTTTCAACCTTACAGCGACAAGTTTTTTTTAATTTTTTTTTACACTTTCAAAGATATAGGGATTGATGATGTGCAGGGATGAGGGGTGCCAGGTCATGGTTTCGTCCTCAGCATGCTAGGAACTATCGCTATAAAAATTTCTAGCCTTACAGACAAACCGTTACTCAAAAGGTTCACTAGCTCTCGTACTAGATACAATGAATTATCAAATCAATTCAAATTCAGTAATCTGTCAAATTTAATTAGTCACACCACCTGTCAAGATACAATACAAAATTCACTAATCTGAATTATTCTTTGATTCTCGAGAGTATTTCACAAAACTTTACTGAAAGAGAGAAAATATCGTCTAATACTCCGTGGCAGAAGGCAATTCCAACACTCATGCTTTCGAAAACTCGCTCTTTCGTCGCTCATTTTCGAGTTACGCATTCGTGTTGGAATAGGAGATCATTCTGCAGCTTGTTTTGGAATATACTATTGAACGATGATTTCTTGCGTAATACCACTCGTTGCAAGGCGACATTCGATTCCAAATTATCAAATAAATTCATAACAGTTTACACATTTCTGTTTACAATCGATATGTGGAAACTTGATAAGAAATATTTGTTTCACGTAAAAGATTCCCACGGTGCTGAAGATATTAAACAGGCTAATTCATGGTCTATGGTACGTTTACTTTGTTCACAAAGAATAGGGCCCTAGCATAGTTTGGAAAATTTCGGTTCTCTAAAAAGGCTGATCTAAATTTGCCTAACATCAGCTTGTCAGGGAGTAACCATAACTCTGAAGACATCCAATTAGATGATTACTTTAATGAGTAATTTCCGGTAATATTGCACTCCATAGGCCTTATATCACTTCTTTGAATTTAAATTAAAAGTACCGAACAGTAACGAACTACAGGTCAGTAAATATAACATAAAACTTAGATGATCCTTCATTTCGAACTTGAACATTCATTTGACTTTGAAAAAGGTAGCTTAATTAGGCAGGCCAGATTGGCTGGTAATGTGAGTTGCCTTCCTAGTTTGACGTAAATCGCTTTCTGGGCTGGTAGATCTACTTTAGCTCTCAAACCTCTCAAAGATGTTCGAAGTAAAGTTTATAGTTCGTAAGCTTTTAATGAACACATTTTTGTTGCACACATCTGCGATCGCCATTCCCATGTCAGCCGAGACTCCTGGCTTTATGATTCCAGTGACCTCAGCGTGGCTTCGAATTTATTTCTATTTCTCTTGAGAATTCCAAAGATGCTTCCAGTTTTCTGATATATGATAAACTTTGGAAGGTACTGGGTGCTTCTGAAATTATTTTGTTTTCGGGGATACTGCGCATCTCGATAACCTCTGATGATATTTTAAAGATGAAAACTGTCTTTGATAGATATTCTTACGTAGAAGTCATTAGCGTACACTGAAAATTTTTCTGGGTTATCGTTTTCTAGTTATAACTCTAACTAATATTTTTTTTCTTAATGGGACACCCTATTATTGTATCAAATTGCATATTTGTTTCTGATTAAAATTACAAATAACCGTTTTCTTTACAGGTGCTGGACTTCTGCAACATTATACAAGAACTGGGAAATCGGAGAAAGAAATCAAAAAAACGATCTACCAATTTTGTGTCAACCTTAAAATTCAAACTCCAAGAGTTTGCGAAGGCATCACACAAATGTTCGCGGGTGAAGTGCTATATGTGCTTGGAAGGGTTACCATTGGTATGTCTCGAATATTGAATTTAATTTATCTTGCGCACTTTGAATTTTTGATCAACCAAAATGACTTTTTTATAATTTCCTGCTTGTGTTTTTCTTATTAGTGCGTCCACTGCGTTGTGCATAAGCTGTGCTTGTACGAACACGTTTGGAATAAGAAACTGTATGCTTTACGGCCTCTCGCGACGAAGTGAAACTATTTGAAAGCTTTTCCTTACATTATAGGCCAGTCAAAATCGACACACAAAATCGCTAAATTGGAAAAACATGATGTATAGGGTGATTCACTTATCTTGGTAACCCCCCAATTTTCTCAGAAACGTCCGAATATTTTTTTCATTCTGTGAATGGCGTTTTGAACAAGTCAATGTTGACTTGAGATGCGCTTAAAAATCTGCGGAATAAATTAAGACGCCAGGCGTCACGGCGCTATCAAAAATTTTTTCTCCAGAGACATACCTTTTTTATCATTTCATTCGAAAGATAATTTCATTCTGAACTTTTTTTTCGAATACAATTTTTATCCATTTCTAATCGTCAGCGATCTGCAGCGTGTTTTATGTTAATTCTTTTCCATTTATTTTTTTTCTGTATTGTGGTAGAATGCCTTTATTTGGAGGCATACATATGATTTTGTGCCTTGAAATTAAGAAGGCTAGTTTTGTTAATAATCTGCCTTCTCGAATGAGATTAAATATGTGGATACAGCAAGATGGGGCTCCATGTCACAATGCTGCCCTTATATTTTGACCAAAGTAACTTATAATGATGTGAGAAAATGATATAACTTATGTATCGATCATAATGGCTAGATGACCTAGATATGATTTCGTTTCGTAAAATGACGGAGGTTCTGTAACAACCTATTTCTCTTTTATTATATTCATTGAATATTATATCTTATAACAATGAACATTTTTTTTTAATAACAAACGAAACATTTCGAATCATATGTTCTATATACCGACCATTATGATCCATATATAAGTTATATCATTCCCCTTTTTCATTATAAGTTACTTTGGTCAGAATTTAAGGGTCTACTTGGGCACATGCGTTTCTTATCTTCATTTTCGAATGTTCCAAGTTATTAGAATCAGTTTCGTATACCATATTTTTGAGGGTACCCCTCAGAAAGTAATCCATGAGCTTTAGGTCTGGCGATACCTGATGGGTCCATTGGTTCCTAACCATTTATTTTCGAATTCTTGATGTAAATATCTCTTCACGATGGCAGCGTTGTGACATACTTGCTATAGCCACATATTTCATCCCATTTGGAGAGGCACATTGACTAGAAAACCATATCTACGTCTCCAAATAAAGTCATACTACCACAATACAAAAAAAAAATAAATGGAAAATGAATTAACATAAAACAAGCTGCAGATCGCTGACGGTTAGAAATGGATAAAAATTGTATTCGAAAAAAAGTTCAGAATGAAATAATCTTTCGAATGACATAATAAAAAAGGGAATGTCCTTGGGAAAAATTTTTGATAGCGCCGCAACGCCTGGAGTCTTAATTTATTCTGCAGATTTTTTTGCGCATCTCAAGTCGACATTGACTTTTTCAAAACGCTATATCAAAATTAAAAAATAATGAAGTATCGTGAAACGGTTTTCACTAATGGCATTTTCACGAAAATCGAATTTTTTACCTATCTAGTCCAGAAGTACCTGAAATAGTCAAAATCAAGCAATGAACCCTAACAACATACTAAATCAGAGATACAACATGTTTCTTGAATTAATTGTCGATTCTGCCTGGCTTATTTGATATTTGCCTTTTTTCTCAAAAAACGAAGAGATTCGAATAAATTCAAATAAACGAGTCGTGTTTTCATAGAAAATGTTTCAGGGTAGCACTTTCTCTTTTGTTTCTATCTATTTTTTTAAAGATTACATTCTTTTAATTTTTTCACTTCTTTCATTTTACATTCTTTTGATTTATTTTCAGGACCAGACGAAATATGCAGTTTCGTTATTGGGGACGCTTGTGGGGATGTTTACAATCCCGTTCACGAGTGGAATGTAATGTTTCCTCCTGTACCGAAGCCGGAAGTTGTTGAACCTAAAATACCAGAGGTCAGTACAATTTCATCTTTTTCTCATTTCCTTATCCATAATTGTCGTTAGAGAAGTCGTTTATGATATCAGAATGTTAAGCGACCTGATGAGACTTCAGTTATTCATCTTTATCTCGACGAATGATAATCATTTTTCGAATATTATTGAGGCTCACGGGCATTGAAATTAGAAAAATAAGTATTTATACGAAAATAAAGGAGCACGAACGATGCTGTCGATTCAAACACAAAGAAACATCTGTACCAGCAGAATATGCTCTAACGGAAGAACACAATATTGTTTTCTCAATGGCAGAGGTTATTTCAAACAGCAGAAGTTGCTATTCTGCGATGAACATGGAAGCCATTGAGATTCTTGAACATAAGAACAACATGAACAGAAAAGATGAAACTCCCCTGGTACATGGTTGCCAGTCTTGGACAGGACCTGAATCAAGCTGAAACATACTAGGAGGGAAGGACCAATCAACTTCGAGTACGTCATCAACATTCGCCTTTCCTCCTTTATCAGCGGAGATATAAATAACGGCCCAAGATTGAACTTTGCAACTCTAAGTCCTCTGAAAATGCTTACCTCCGATGTAAACAAAACGTTAGGTAAAATTATTCTTAATGAGCCCGAAAGACTCTCTAACACTTCGTGGCAGCAACGTCAATTAAAATTCTATGCAATTTCAATTTGAATTCGTCATTAAATCGGATATTACATAGACGATAGCCATGGATGTTTTTTTTACATGAGGATTGAACTTTTTAAGGACCTTCGAACTTCAGTCGACGTTGCTCCAACTCAGGTTCAATGTCGTTTTATCTGGTCGTGAAAGCCTGACCCTTTTTTTAACTATTATAGTGTGAGGGCAATGTATATTGGCAATATTTTGTTCTGTGTGATGGACGTTATTATAGATTCATGATTTTTAATTGAATAATTTATTAGGGAAACAACATAAGTTTCATCAGCGTAGAAATGTCACTACATTGAACCTTTTTTCAGGCCAATGCTCCTTCCTTCAAAGTTTTACATCTATCAGACACCCATTTCGACCCATACTATATGGAAGGTAGCAATGCCAATTGTGCAGAACCATTATGTTGTAGACTTACTAATGGCATGGCACCTTCCAAAGAGGAAGCAGCAGGAAAGTGAGTATATTTTATGTTCAGGAGTTTTAATTTATTGAAGTTAAAGAAAACTGCCATGATTGATTAGGTAAACTCTTCTTATTTTTTCTATTTCTTCGAAATAATTTAATTATTTTTTTCTCATTTTTTTCATTTCAGGTGGGGAGATTATAGAAAGTGCGATACACCGAAAATTACAGTCGACAATATGTTACAACATATTCAAGAAACACATCCAGTAAGTGAAAATCAAATATCGTTTCCTATAAATACCAGTTATGTAATATGAAATGAATCATTTCAACTATACAGTATATTCTGACGAAAAATAATATATTTAGTTTGATCAGGAAAAACAATCATCATATACAAGATTTATTCCCGCGCAGATAACTGAAGAGCTTTCATTTTCATCTTTCTTACTTGGATCGTTTGATGCATTCGGGTTTTCAAAAACTTGAACCAGTGCTAGAGCAGTCCCAGATATCGATCCTAGGACTGTTCTGAAAATTGCAACTCGAATAAATCTTACGTACAAGGCTCCACAATCGTCTTCAGACGAATCAAACTTGTTTGATAATACTGTAACGTTTTCAGGTTGAAAAAAATTGTATTTGTGTCAAAAGTTTAATTTATTTACACAATTATTTATTTTCACCACTTCGACAGTTCATAAAGGTGCGCTATTCTTTTCGAATTCTCATTGCCCGTCATCGCTAGACTTCCGCTTCTACATTTCGTAGGCCACGCGTCAGGCTTGGTGTGAGCACAGCCGTCTATAGAGATAGCCTGGAACTAAATCTGGCATCGCCGTATACGAACGCGAAGTGTAGGTATACTCGTCCGATGCGTTAACGCGGGATATCATGTTATTTCGAATTCGAATCATTTGCAAATTCATCAAATGAATTTTTTGCTTTAAGAAAAAAGAATATAAGACCCTACTTAGTCAAAAAATTGAATATCTTAATTACTCCTTGGCAAAAATCTCACGATTGTGTTTAAATCTTGGTTGGAATTGAAAGGTAATTATCTGAATTATAAGTTAGGAAAAGAATTAGATATTCAATTCATTGTTCATCAAGAACCACGGGAAGGTGTAGGGCAAAAAAAATTAAATGAAATTCTCTACGTGAACAAAACAAGATTCCTCAACAATTATAAACTCAATATATGTAGAAATCGAAGTGAATGTGGAAATGAATAGATATAAGATGTTAACACAACAAATATTGAAATTTTCAACAAAAAATTGATATGCAATCTCAACGGAAATGCATATTTTCATGAAAAGTTGGACGATTTCATTCTAAGGAAGGTGACTTTCTATCTTTGGGTAATGCAAACTTTTTCCTTTCTCCCAAGTGTTTTCTCCGTTTGCTCGACATTAATCATATTATTCTTATTATTTACGAGATTGTTTAGGAGTAAATTTGCAAAAACCGAACAAAGTAAATTTAAAATTGATTTCGCATTCGTACCTCAACTGAAAGTCCCAGCTGCTGCTCGAAGGAGCAGCATATTCTGAAACATAAATTTTGGCGGAGTTATCCATGTCGCTATTTTGCAAATAATATTAATCTAAAATGGACAAACTTTTGAAATTAGTTTCCTATGATTATCGGAACTATTTTCATCGCTATTGAAATTCTAACCTAACCTCCAACCTATCCAGTACATGATCTCAAGTTAGAAAAGAAAATCAGACGAAACCTTCATTGCACTTCACTAAAAAACAGGTTTTCAGTTCCCTTATTTCCAGCCATTTATTCACTGAAACACTACGATTTTTCAACAAAATTCAAACACACGTACCTACACTATCAACAAAACTCGCCCTACTGAAAATCTATTCTTCACCACGCATCACGAGTTTCGTGGGTCTCTGGTAGGCCTACGCGCGAAGTTGCCGAATTTCCTTGTTCCGGGCTTGTACTTTAGGAGGCTGTGGTGTGAGTAGACCTCTCGAGGATAAGGCAGAGGTGTACTCAGGGAGCGATGAGATTTCAAGCGAATCGGTCGTTACAATAAACTTCCAGATTTGAAGATCGGACTTCACTATTACCCATATATGTCTTTCGGAATGTGGAAAAAGCAGATGTTTTTTCCCGAGTAGGTCGAGGACATTCATTGAAATGATATTTCTTTCTTACGCTAGGATATCGATTACATTTTATGGACTGGAGATCTTCCTCCTCATGACATATGGAACCAAACCAAGGAAGAAAACCTGAATATCATTAAGGAAACTATCAAGCAGATGTACGCGACATTCCCAAATATTCCAATTTTTCCGGCACTTGGAAATCACGAATCTGCTCCTGTGAACAGGTAACACTTGAACACTTTCATAAAGAAAATTTACAGAAATATTAAGACAGTTTTTTTTTCAAAATTGATTGCACAAAACTAACCACTTCGTCTCATTTTCTTGAGTTTATCGCTCAATCCACCATCAAGGAATATCATCGGAAGAAGTTCAAAGATGTAGTAAATCTTGGACAATTTATAAATTTCTTAGTTAAAGTTATTAAAAAAGATCAAGTTCATGTCTCTTCTATTGATTCATTTAATTCAATATAACAAAAAACGTGCCTGAATCTGGGAATTCCGAGAGGGGCTTAATTTGTTTCATCAAATGATTTTATTGCTTACATAAGCAGTTTTCTCATTAGATACATAATTTCAATGTTTTTGACGACTGATACATTGCTACAAAATTCTTTATTTCTTCCAGTTTTCCACCCCCATTTATAAATGCCCCAAATATTTCAATAGCATGGCTGTACGATGAATTAGACGTGCAGTGGCGTAAATGGTTACCGAGCTCAGTCAGCAATACAGTCAGAAGGGGGGCGTTTTACTCAGTTTTAGTGAGACCTGGATTCAGACTTATCTCATTGAATATGAACTATTGCAACAACAAAGATTGGTAAGTAAATATTATACCTAATCAAGCAAAAGTATAGTCCTCATTCAAATTCACAAAATTATTTGCACTAAGACGGTCATGTATGACCGTTTCAAATGGTCTTTCTAAATCGAAAATTATCCGATGGTTTTGTTGAAAGGTTGATTCAATATCCTCAACTATCCGAAACTCAGTTTTGGGTAGAAGCTTCCCGTTAAGGGATATTGTCATTGCTTCCAGCAGACTTTCCACTTTCCTCAGATGTAGATGCAAGGGAGTCAGATCATGCACTTAAGCACTGTTGTGAACGAACATACGCTAGCCAGTTGCGTTTGCTAATCTCTTGGATTTTTGTCCATCATGCTAAAGATGAGTAGATGATACTGGGGCGTATTACCGATGTGTACAGCCACAGTATGATTTTTCGGTTTCTAAATAGAATACTGTTGATGAATTTGTTTCGATTGAGTCCTGGATAACCACTATACAAGGTGTTCTACAAGCTTTATGACAAACTTTGACAGATGGTAGCTGTACTTATTCTCAACATTTTTTTTCGTATGAACATATATCCGATTCGTTTTTGTAGAAAATACAAGCATCTGAAAATCTATATTTTTTTGTTCAAATCATAATGATATGGAAATTTTAAGGCTATAAAAATTGTTCAAAATGTCCACCTCCGGCTTGAATGCGCTTGACCATGGCCTACTAAATCTAAGAGGCCGGAAAGTTAGACGTTGCCGTTGTTACCAGCCACGGACCTAGTGGCATGCGTAGATATAGAAAGTATACGGATTTCTTGGGCAATTCGCACTGTTTTCGATATTATTTCGATTTTTTTTCAATTCAAAATTAAATAAAGAACTGTAGGGAGGAAAATAAAACAGCATTTCTTTTATCTGCGAATAATTTCTTAATATTTTATCGCAAATAATCCAGAACTCACCTTGATGAGGTAGCTGTTGTATTGAGTTCCACAAGATCACAATCAGAATGAAAATTATTTATCTTTCTGAGTCTAATAAAGTAGGTGAATGAACATGAAAAGAGAAAAAAAAGTATTATTTCGCTGTCGAAAACGATTACATTCTGACTGCTGATCTTTAAACTAGTGTTGGGTAACTCTTGTAAGAGGCGATTCATGTGTCCCGGACACGACGCAGAAATGTAAGAGCGGCTCACTTTACAAAACTGTATCACCTCAATTCGAGTGTCCCACTAAGCGTCTACGCATCGATGAGCCGAAAGACGCGAGAGACACCCAGGACCCAAGTAGTCACGGCAAACACATCGGATCGATAGGCCGAAGACTGTCGCCATTCTCAACTCTCGACCACTCAACCATCATGTCACTCAATTCAGATTTAGGGACTAGAACGGAACTGCAGCACTTATGTTGTGAAGCCCCATCTAATCTGGGCCGGAGCGAGAGCGCAATCCGAGCGATCTAATAATCAGATATGTTTTGCCAAACGCCCCAACTGAAGTAATAAAAGTGCAGTGACCCTATAAATCACCGGATTTGTGGTTATTCCTCATAACAAAATTAGGATTGTTTTTTAGAGGTCGCTTCTTTGACCGTTCTCACCGACCGAAAATGCAGGAAGTTTGTTCTACAATGAGCGCTTCAACTCTAACGTCTAACGTAACGCCATTATCCCCCTTTTTATCGGTCCAGCTGCGCGCGACACAGTATGTAGTGGAACAAATTTTGTCTCGACTGCCTATCGCGTCATGAACGCCCGGAATGCCTCGCCTCATTGAAAGTGGTACACTGTACCGCTTAAATACAAAAGTAAGGCTCCTCTTACAAACTTAATATTAAAACGTGTACTACCCAACACTACTTTAAACTTAAAATAAATCCTATAAAACAGAAATTCAACATGAATAAACTCTGCTTGAATAAAAACTCTTAATTCAAATTTAAAATAGGTTATATAAAACTAAAAATAAACTCTGAATAAACAAAAACCATTGTGATATCTAACGGCTAAAAGTAAGTTATTTCCTATCGGAAAGAGCAGTTCTTGGAATTCTATCACTAACCCGTTTAGAATAATTGTTAAGGAAAATATTACTTAAAATTTGTTCCTCAGCATCAGTTCTTTTCGAAGTACCTAACTGAAGGCGTCATGTAACTCAGTTGATTTGGAAAAATTGAAGGAAATGCATCATCAGTTAATTTAGGAATTTTTTGGGGTAAATAACTGAACCTTCCGTGGTTGGATAAGAGTTATTTCTCAAAATATGGGAATCTACAAAATGTTTTATACAAACTGCACTGTTATCGTTGACTTTAAAACTACTTTCTCTATGAATTGCGTTAAGCCATTTTTTTCTCCTCGCGGGATTTACGGAAATCTAAATACCGACGCTTTCTCATTAGTAGATTTATAATTGCTTTTGCAACCAGGCACTACACAAGTGAGAGGCATAGTGCTCAAAACGAAGATTTCCAAATGAAATTTCAATAAATATTACAATGAAAAACCTTATTGCTGAATATCCTTCCAGCTATGAACACTGAACGAAAAATTCAATCACAAACACGAGTCTTGTAACTGCAACACTTATTTTCACTTTATTTATTAATTGAAAAACCGATCACACGAACACGAAAAAAACACACACCTTTTCACACGTTTCCCGGTCGAATTTCTCATGCGGAACTATATCACATATTACGCTTAAAACCGAACTGCAAGTGCAAGGTCGTACCACTCTGAGCCTAGTACAACCCATTGCGGGGGTTCCGGCAACGTTGCATTTTAAAGCAATATTCTGGCCTGTTAAATATCGTAGGCCGCGGCGTGACATCAATAAAACTAAAGATGCCGTTAGTTACTCTTCGGATCAGATTTGGGTCGTTTCGCATTTGGTTCGTTGCATCGTGAATTCTATCAAGTTATTGTTGATGAAATTGAATTTCAACATGACAACAAGCTTTTGCAAATGTCCTCATTAATAAAATTCTAGGGGATTTAGATCAGGCGAACGAGGTGGCCGTTGTATTGGTTCTCCTTGACTTTCCATTTATTCTAGAAATGTTCATTCAGCAATCTGAATACTTGTCTCCCCCATGTGGTGGTGCATTATGAAATGCTTGTAACTCCGAAACGAAAACGAATGGGACCTATGTTCATAGGAACATAAATATTCAAAAGAAGCACAGCTACCTTCTGTCAGAGTTTGTCATAGAGCTCGTAGAATACCCTAGATATTTGCATTCTCTAGAGAGGTTCAGAATTTGGCCATTTAGGTCCGAGCTCTTAGGTCAAGGTTCGTGGCCTTTTGAAAGATGTGTGTACTTATGATTCAATAAAAAAATTACAATCAAAAGACTGAAAAATTTGTTTTCTATTCAGTTCAAATCTTGCGTTAATTTTGGAACACCTTTGTTAATGGAAGTACTTACCTTAAAAACATTCATAATTTTTGCTCAAGTTATATGGATTTTGAACACGATTTTATTAGGTGTACAACTTTACATCGGCCATTTCTTCTAGAAATTCGAAGCTTCATTGTAAAAAACTGGTTATACATTTATGATTCAAAGTGTTATTGTCGTGATTTGTCAGTACCGCTTTCAGAGTGCACTTCGGCACGGAAGCTGAGCAAATGGCGTGCTCTAGTACTATTCGAAATGAAATTTGAGGCCAGCATGGAATTCGACGTCGGTGAAACTTCTTGCAAGCTTCCACTTCAGCACGAAATCGTACCTGCTTTAGTTCATGCGCAGTGCTTTCAATCACCTGTTTCACAGTTTAACCGTTGCTTTATTGTGGTCGCAATTTGTCGTTACCGCTTTCGCGGAAACCAATCTTTACAGTCACCACTATGTCATCGACATATGCCTGGGTATTAAAACCACCTGTCATGAGCCTCTCCAGAAAACCATCCAAGACCAGTCTCCACAGCCAGCAAGGGTGATAGTACCCCACCTTGTATGGTTCCAAATTACGATAACCTTTTTGATAATGGGCGCATTCACCGAACGTAACAGTTGTGCAACTGTTGCGGAATAGTCTGGTGGCACATACACTACAAACTCAACACGTTCTGGAGCAGTATGCATTTTTGGGAGCGCTTTCAATTTATGCTAGGTAGCGGTAGCGAAATCTTCGTTCGGTGAATGCGACCATTGATGACTGTTTTATCCTTGCACTGTCTTCCCCATATTATCTTCACAATAAGAGCTGAAATTTAATGATCCTTGGGCTGTTTTTGCTCTACAAAATACCGCAACAATACAACTTCAAAATCGATTGATTAATAAAGAAATTGACGAAATAATAAATACTCTGACGGGTGAATTATAACAGGAGTTGAGGGTATTTCGTCATTCATAAAACAATGTCTTCACAAACTCGCACACAAGTGAATCCTGAAGAAGTTACACACTATTCTGTAGCTCCCGTGTAATAAATGTTGAATATCAAAAATGGATAGTTGTGATAACTTTATAATTTTAATAACATTTTTAATTACCATCGGATTGTGTCATTCGAATTAGGATTTCTCTTCATTTGAGCTTTCTTCAAGGTGGCTCTTACTAAATAGCACGGACCCAGCAACTGAGCTCCAATGGTTCATTTATGAGCTCCAATCTGCCGAATTCAACGGGGAAAAAGTTCATGTCATAGGACACATTCCACCAGGCCACTCTGATTGCCTGAAGGTGTGGTCAAGGAATTATTATTCTATAATAAGCAGATACGAATCTACTATTACTGCCCAGTTCTTCGGTCATACACATTATGACGAATTCGAAGTTTTTTATGACCATAAGGATTTAAGTGAGTATAGTGAGACATACACACCAACATTTTTCTTTGTATCACTATCAGTTCACTCTCATGATGAAGGTCTTAATTTCAGGTAGACCCTCGAGCATTGGTTATGTTGGCCCTTCGGTGACGCCATATTATGATCTAAATCCGGGATACAGGATATATTACGTTGATGGGGATCATGATCATACAACTAGGGTAAATATCTTTTGAATTTTTAATTGGCGCAAACAACTTTTCATGCAACAATAATTATTTCTTTTGAATCAAGATGAATATTCTCTGCAGAAATAAGTGGAAATTAAACTCTGGAAACTATTCATTTCATTCACTTTTGTTGTGAGTGAGTTGTGAGCTGAATAAGCTCTTGCGTGCTGAGTTTCAACAATACACAAAAGTTTACTTGGTATTTGAAATTTGTCTTACCTCTCGTTATTTCGAAGGGTGTTATCGATCACGAGACGTGGACTATGAATCTGAGGGAGGCCAATCTTTATGGTTATCCCATATGGTTCAAGCTGTACAGTGCAAGACAAGCCTTCGGAATGGATAGCTTAAGGCCTCAAGACTGGGATGACTTGGTTGTGAGAATGAGCAACGATCCCAAACTTTTCGAATTATTTTACAAGTGAGTATCAGAAAAGTAATTGCCATACGAGATTTCAAAAAAATTTTCTTGGTGTCCGTCTATATTTAAATTACAATAATTCTATTCAAACATTGCAGTTTACTCACGAGAAGTTACTGAGAAAATATAAATTGAGCGAATGTTTTTTTAAAGGAAAGTTATTTTGTTAATTTCGTGGTTGAAATAAGTCAAAAGCAATGTCAATTCCAACAAATTCTTATGGTTTAGATCAAAAGAATGAGCGCGAGAAGCAAATGATTTGCAATTTCCATTTTTCACCTGAAATTGTTTGTCATTTCATCATTTCTTTCTCCAATAAATTCCATAGATACTATTACAAAGCCAGTCCTGTCAGACCCACTTGTGACACGTCTTGTAAGAAAAAGATTTTGTGCGATCTGAAATCTGGTAGATCACACGATAAGAAGAATCTATGCGAAGGCATAGAATCGAGAATAGATGCCACATCAAATGTTAGCTGGAAGGAGTGGATATACAACACTATATCTGTTTCGTAAGTTTTATTTACACCCTTTTGACATTTTTGGTTGAGGCAATAATGATTTACATTGATAACCAACCTTAGTAGATGATGATACAGGACTTTTCAGCCGTGGTCTTTCACTTATTTCACCTAAGGTTTCCCATAATTCTGGTAGATATCTTCAAGAGAATATGGCTAAAGGTTCCTTGCCAGATAATTGCTACATTTTACGAGCATCTGCTGGGGTTCTTATATCCATTCCAACTGTATTTGTTTAACTCTTGTCTTGTTGAGCACTAGTAACCAGGTGATATATGTATCTTTCTCTATTTCAGTATCGTAATGAGTTCATTACAGTACTGAAAGTAGTGCTGTAATGAAACTCATTACAGCATTGTTTTCAGTTATATTTTTCGTTTCATGGTTGTCACTACTGATCTCCGATCGAATCAAGTTTCGAATCAAATCAATTCAAATTCCGTGATCTGTCAAATTTCGTATGTCACACCAACTGCCAAGATACAAAACAAAAGTCACTTATCTGAATTTTCATTTGAATTTCGAGAGTATTTCACTAAAATTGACTGAAATAGAGAAAATACCGTCTAATACTCGTTGCAGAAGGCAATTCCAACACTCATGCTATCGAAAACTCGCGCCTTCGTCGCTCGTTTTTGAACTTCGCATTCGTGTTGAAATAGGAGCTCATTCTGCAACTTGTTTTAGAATATACTATTATATGGTAGATCTCTCGTGTTGATGATATTTTTGTTATATGAATTTCAATGGCTTCGTTATTCATTCGTCTATGGTTGTTCCCTATGTCCGAGAAGCAAGGCAAGGCATGCTTTCTGAATGCTGATTTAGTTGAGTCTACAACCTCATTCTTGTTTTTTTGTTCTGGTAGAAACAGAACACTTCGCTTCGTATGTACTTCTCCATAATAACAAGATATCCGCTTTACTCTTGCCTGTGAAATTGTACTGGCACTTTCTGAAGGATCCTTCAGTTTTCCTTGCCAATGATACACAGAGGGAGTTGGATAGACCAATAAACGACCAGCACATGACCAGATTTCTTCATGGTCAAAGTATAAATTTCTCAGCAGGTTCACGTCAAATTTGAGTAAAAGTGTGGCAAGGGACATCTTTATGTAAAAATTCCTTTGAAGATGTCTACTGTAGTTCTAAGCGATAGACAACGGCTAGTCCTGAAGTATTATTCTCTACCATTATAATATCTGGCCGTGAAAGTTCATCGTCTGATGTTTATGGTCCTTCAGATCAAAAGTGCAAAATACTGTCTACCCTTTTGTTGAATACGAAGTTATTCAAATTAATTTTTTCTCAAAAAATATCAATATTCAAGAGATCCCAATTTATTATTCAAAAACATTCTTTAACGACTCTATAGGCGATTTCGAATGGCTGTTTTGGTTGGTTAACGGTTGACCGCTCGGTTCATAAATGACAACGTCAAACCAACCGCGCTTTCGAATACGGTTCAAATTTCGGCGAAACAGCTGATTCGAGACGTTACCAATATGTCATTCGAATGCGGTTGGTCCGAAACTGACGGACCAATCTATGAACCAACCAAGAACCAACGTCAATCGAAATCGCCTTATGTAAAATTTGTAATTTTTTTACTGACCATAAATATCTTTTTTACTACTTTCCACGTGCAATCATTTTCTCGATGTTTGAATAATCATTTGTTTTTCTTCAGCGTGGTGTGAGGACTTTTTTGTACATCAAATCTTCAAAAGCTTAGGTAAGGTGAATGGAACTAACATTTTATTTTCTCATTTCATATGGTCACATGCTTCTTTTAATTAATTTGGTTGCTGTAAATTATATTTCGTTATATTCGTATTAATTATAATATCACATTCCTGGATGTGCTTATACTCGTTCCTTTTGTAAATAAATTCAACATTCATCATAATCTATAATATATTCACACGTCCATCAGCAATATTAATTCTTCATTGCACAATATGATTAATCTTCATTGCATAATATGATTTAAGGGTTCTTTCTGTATATGCATACCTACATTAAAAATTTTTATAAATTCTCTGAGAACATCCTGATTTTACCAACTTAATCATTTCGGCAAACATTGGTGGCAGGTCTCAGAACAAAGATCCTAATAATTTGATAAATTCGTGTTTTCTTCAGTATATTCAGTTTTGAATTAAACCGTACTGAAGAACTACGTCAACGCTTTTTTCTTTCTTCTGAACATCTTCTTTTGGTATTTTTACTTTTCTACCCGAATCATATCTTTTTTAATTTCACTGGTTGTTGATTGAGGAACATGCAGTTTAAATGAAAAAAACCCTGCTTTTTTATACGATTTTTGTTGGTAGATATTGAAAAGTTTGGGCAATATTTTAAAATTCTTTATCGGACAGAATGAGAGGAAAAACATCATGTTTATGGTTTAGACTAACAATCCTTTCTGTTCTTGAATTTGTTAGAATTTTTATGTGTCAATCAATTCTTTTGTCCTAATTGACAAGAAAAACAAAGATCGTTTACTATCACTTCTCATGACAAGTATAACTTTTCTAAGCTTTTAGAACACATTTAATTGCTGTAAAGAAAAAAGGATATACACTTATTATTTTCAATTTATAAACTCGCGCAACCTGCATCAGGCAGACTGAGAAGATAAACCAGATGTTCTAACTGAGAGAGGAGACCGGTTTCGGCCTCATCATGGCCTCGTCAGTATCCCATATTTCCCAGAAACAACATCCTGATAAAAAACACATTATTTCAAATCAACTTGTTAGGAGGGACTACAATTAGCGACATCTAAAAGCGTCAAATGAGAAGTTGTTTTTTCGCAGCCTGAATAAACCTCTCAAGTCAAACTATGTGATGTCAAAAAAACATCCTTATGCTGACATTATGTAAACATCACAGAGATGTTTTTGTTTTCTGCTTTTAAATTGAGTATAAATTCTTAATTAGGAGTTTCGAATAGACATTTTGCTCCTGAAATCGTCGCCCAATATTATTCGAATATTTTGATGTGATTTTGACATTTGATTATGGTCGAAAATAGTCTGGTCAAAAATACCAGAAATCATTTTCTTTTTTAATTAAAAATCAATTTTTGCGTTTTTCTAAAATATTGCTTCAGTTGCTGAGAATAGGGTTGTTTCATTTTCATTTCATATAGATTATTCAGGTACGAAGAAGCTTATATAACAAGTGTGCTTAGTTTTTCGAACTGAAACTTTTTTACATATGAGTGAGATATCCTACAAAATTGCCAGACCAATTAGTATGAATTTGCCTGATTACACGCTTCGACCTGTTGCCCTTTTTTTCACCAGTATTCTAAGAATATATTTGGGAAGGAATCGAAAAGCTCATTTGCAATTCTTGCAATGGCTCGGACGCAATGCTTCCAAATCCTTCATAATATAAATAACATATACAACATCGCAAATTAACAACAATAGGTAAATAGTTAGTACTCAATTACCTTTTTTCAAATTCTTTACGCATTATCGATATTTCAAGATGTTTTCAAGAATTAATATGTGTGTAGAACATTGACCGATATGGAATAAAAAATTAGAAATAACATCTTTATTCAATTTTACATGTTGAATTAATAGATATACAGAGTAACTCACGAATATGGCTCTGTAGAATATTTTTGGGGAAGACACAAGGTTCAGGATTGAAATTCTAAAGGTGTGCTTCGAGTAAGAAGTTGACTTCTCGGATATTGAATAGATTCTCCATTGAATTCTGAGTCTTTCTGATTCCAAAAGTTTGAATTTTCCCGAGAAATTTCTCTTTAAATGAGGAAATACGAGAAAAAAAAACTTAAAAAAACTCTGTTGAAATACAGACAACTTCGAGATTTTTTCATTGAAAATTCTCCCTAGAAAGTATTTTATCGATAACAGAAATTTCCAAAAATTTCACTTGACCGCTAATTATTTTCCAGTAAAAAAATACATTCGGAATCAGATTGAAAATTGAAGACAAAATCGTTTTTCCTGAATATCTCGAAAAATATTCATTTTGGCATAAAAGTCTTGGACGTATGCTCCTATTATTTTTTGACGAAGATTTCGAAAATGCTTCGAAAAATAGGGTTCAAATTTGAAAAAAACGATTTTTTGATGTTTCGTCACTTCTAACTTTGACAAAGAATTTGTGACCTCCTGTTCATATTCTAAAAATAACCCTATCGGAAAAGAAGCATCAGCCATTCTTCTCAGATATTCTCAAAAATGAGAATTTTTAATGAAAAAACCTCGAAGTTGTCTGTATTTCAACAGAGTTCAATTTTGAGTTTTTTTTTCGTATTTCCTCATTTGAAGAGAATTTTCTCTAGGAAATTCAAACTCTTGGATTCAAAAAGACTCAGAATTCAATGGAGAATCTATTTTTGCAATGAAAAATGGGTCTTCCCATTTGAAAAACGAAAGTTTTTCCGGAAAAACCGGAAGTCCTAGAACCTTTAAAAAATATACGAGAAGTCTTCTTCTTACTTGAAGCTCACCTTTAAAATTTCAATCCTGAATCTTGTGTCTTTCCTAAAAATATTCTATAAAGTCATATTCGCGAATAACCCTGTATACGCAGACTGCATTGTGGCTATAACAAAAAAAGGAACCTAATTTGAAAAAATTGAGTCTTCACGTTTTCGAGGTTGCCAACTTTGACAACGATTTTGTGACCTCCTGTATCTTGATTTGTAATTTTGATTATTTTAATAAATACATATTCTGATTTCCCACCCTAAACACGAAAATTTTCCAATGAAAAATCTTGCAATCATCCATGTTTCGCCATAGCTATCAATTTTAAGATTTTCTGCTGGTAAAAAAATGGTGAAAGATTGAAAACTTTAAGGAGTTTCCTTTCAAGTCAGAATTCAACTTCAAAATCGCAAATGTCCATATCGATTTCTTTCCAAAAATTGCAGTGTCAAATTAACTCTGTATTTCAGACTACTGGAAATCATGAGTACTTAAATTAATGCTTCTACCAGACTATCAGATTCATTTAGAAGTTTCAGATAAACTCATTTTCTATGAGATGAAATTGATAGTGGATAAGAATTTTTCGAGTAGTTCTGGACTATTTCAGGAAAAGTGGTGAAAGAATCTTTTAACTAAATATCAGAAATTTTTCAGCCGATTCGTACCTAATTCCCTTAAGAGAGTTCTTTTGGGGAAATGAATCTGATGGATGTTTGAAGAAGAGTTCTGCTCATTTCACAAGACTTATGTTTTTAATCGTCTCGGTTCCACAGTTTTCAAAAATTTTTGATTCCTTCGAAGAATTGTGTATTAATGATAAGTATAAATAAGATGTATTATAGTGTAAATATTTCATTTTGTAAAAACAAGCTTGCTGATCTTGAAATTGTGCTTCTTTGGCTATATTTTGATTCTTCGTTTATGACATTCATGTAAAGATTTTTATCAGATAGATTTGTGAATTTACAGAGTTTGTAGATAAACTAAACAATCGAACTTCTATTATATGACAAATAGATTCAATTCGCATGCTATTCTCATAGTGGCCCACTCAAAATTTTTGATGAATGTCATACAATTCGAAGAAAACTCTCTGCAGATAAACAATAGCTGAGAAAAATATGTGTATTTTAATTCTGTTTGATGGAGAGTCTATTTGAACTTGATGTATCCCAAACTAAACTGATTAAACATATTTTAGGATGTCTGTCCTATGGTCTATTCCTCGATATACTATACAACTGCCTAAATACGTTCTGGGATTGGGATAGAAGAAGTAAGCGCCAGAATGAGCTTCTTACATCCTCAACGTATTTTGTGATTACACTTGATGAATTAGTTTGTGATAACAATTTTAGAAATGTTTAAGTATTTATAATTTTTATTGAGGAAAATTATCACAAGAGAAGTGTGATGAAGTTTTGAGGTCATTCAAATAACATTTGAGTAAAATTACGTTAGTTTCATTTGAAACCGCTTTCACTCAGTTAGACGTAATTCAATGAAAACACGTGGTAATTTTTTTTTATAAATTCTAAATTTATTGAGTGAGAACCATTGAAAGAGAAATTACACGATATTTGTCAATAGAAAAATTCTTTGCACGTGTATCAATTTAGAAACTTCAACATAATGTAATCAAAGATTATCTTTGGTTTACATGAGCTCGATGCAAAAAACGAGAATAAATCCTTTTCTTCTCGTCAGCATTCCACATTTTTGTGGTATTTTTCGAATTATGTGATCGTCATGTAAGAATTCATATTCTATACCTATATTTATATTCGAACACCAAATGCAACCTACTTCTGAAACAAGATTGAATGCCTTCTAAATAATATTCGAAGTAGTTTACTAGTAGTGCTATTATATCTGAAGATTACCTTTTGTAAATGAACTCCAATTTGGAAAATTCCACTGAGCAATTGTGAACTTCATTATTTTTTTTTAAGTTTTATTTATTTATTGGAAATTTTACCGATCAAACCATTTTCTGTTGTACATATTGAATATCAATAAAATATAAAGTTGTTTTTTCTAGTCACTTGCATTATTTATTCAAACGTCCCAATTCACCGATCGAAAACAAGTTATCGACCATCAGATTTAATTTAGATAGATATAATATCCATAAATAATTTTTTTTATTTCAGATGCAATTTATGTAATATATTTTCGGTCAATGTTATTGCGGAAATGGATGCTGAATATTTTGACGGTTGCCATTAACATGCTCTTATGTATGTAGGTAATTTATTATTATTATTTCTCTGAACAGGTGTCGTTATAGCTAGGTTCAGCCACGGGGATCTTTTGTCCTTCACCCAACTTGTTCATTCAAATTCCAAAAGGAGGTCGCCAATCCAACGACACTCCTAGGAGCTTTAAATATTATTTCATGAGTATCCAGAACCGACTTCCCCATGTGAATGTTCATTAGTTAAGCCAGCTCTGGTCACTGTCACACCATGTGTTCAGATACTTCTTCTGATGATCCACATACCCTGCAATTTCATCTACTTAATACTTTCTTATGGTCAAAACAAAACCAGGAATTCTGATGGAAGGATTCGTAATAAGTTTTTTTTTAATTGCATGCGTTCCATTCAGATTGCCAAATATCCTTGTCGCTCCAATTCATATCGATTAGAAAATTTGACCTAAATGGTTAACGCGACTTCAATCTGGAGACATTATATTATCTGGAAAGGAATTAATAAAATTTAATTCCTTTCCGAATTCCCATACTCTCCTATATTCCAGATAATACAGGGTGTCCGGGGAATAACTGTACATACTCCTACCAGAGATAGAGTTGGACTAGGTGATTACTGATTGACTATAAAAATTTAATTTCTGGATTTCCCTAGAAAGCTACAGGGTGACTTTCCAACTTAATGTAAATACTTAGACCATCATGAAACCCAAACTCATTGACGGATATTATTGAAACTTGGGAGGCTATTGGCACATGCTAAGGTCGAGTCAGAAAGATATCAATTATTTCATTATTCCAGGGCTGGACTCATTAATCTTCATTTGAAGTGTTCAGGGTTAAACAAACACTTTGTATTTCGAATTACAAATAATTTATTCGATTTTTAGGAAGAAGCTAAATTATGCTTCAATTTGTGATATCGCTCAAAGTTGTCACATCAACAATTATTTTTTTATGAATTTTTGAATTTGGATGAAGTTCGAAAAATAGAATTAATTTACCTGAACAAGACTTAGTCATCTTGTGGAGGTCGAAAATAAAAAATAAATTCTCTTTAAAAAGTTACTAGAGGTGAGGAAGACTATAATTATTTGTTGATATACTGGGTAGCCACCCCCAGACTCGGATCTCATTTTGATGGAGTAAATGAGGGTAGATAAAAAAAAAAATTTTTTAAGTGTATAGGGTAAACATAAGCATATTTCAAAATTATTCGTATGTATACCGGGTGTTCGACAACAAAGATATAATCCAAAGTGACAGTTCATCCAATGTAAAAACCTCTAATTGAATTTGTAAATCGGCAAGAGAAATGTATACAAGCTAATGGTTGTCATTTCGAGCCACTTCTGAAATAACGTTGATTCAGCAATTCATTCGTTCCTTTTTTCATTTTTATTAGGTACTCTTTACTGTATTTTAGTTTCTTTCATTTGTTTTTGTTTCGTTATGGAATGTGCTTATTGAAGCTCTGAACTTTTCTGAAAATTTTCTACTAATATTTTCGCATTTTGTATTCAAACATGAGATTTTCATTTCTCTTCATGGTGAAAATTTCAATTTTTCGAACTTTATCCAAATTCAAAAATTCATAAAAAAATAATTGTTGATGTGACAACTTTAAGCGATATCACAAATTGAAGCATAATTCAGCTTCTTTCTAAAAAGCGAATCAATTATTTGTAATTCAAAATACAAAGTGTTTGTTTTACCCCCGACACTTCAAATGAAGATTAATGAGTCCGGCCCTGAAATAATAAAATAATTGATATCTTTCTGTCTCGACCTTAGCATGTGCTAATAACCTCCCAAGTTCCAATAATATCCGTCAATAAGTTTGGATTTTATGATGGTCTAAGTATTTCGATGAAGTTGGAAAATCACCCTGTAGCTTTCTAGGGAAATCCAGAAATTAACTTTTTATAGTCAATCAGTAATCACCTAGTCCAACTCTATCTCTGGTAAGAGTATGTACAGTTATTCCCCGGACACCCTGTATAATGTCTCCAGATTGAAGTCGCGTTAACCATTTAGGTCAACTTTTGTAGGTGAAGATCTGTTAGTACCAGGGATAATCCTCATAGAAAAATTTAGTTGGGCATCGTTTTTTTTTCATGAACACTGTTCAACCAAATAGGGCAACAATTTTCAGCAGCAGAAAATACCTTTGCATATTCCTGAAAATTGTATATGGGTTTGCTCTCCCAGTCTCTAAAAAAGAAACAATTAGAAAATTTTTTTAAATAATAGAAGAAAGGCCCCTGCATAAAACCTGCTGAGCACTAATTTGTCAGGGGCCGAAATATACAAGAAAAAATTGTTGCCTAACAATGAACAAAAAGAAAACTCTTTGAACTCTGAAGCGTAATAATATAATCATTTTAAATGATTATAGGAGTTTATAAATTAATCCATCTTTCCATACTGTATAACGTATACTGCGGATAAATGAACGATATTATAAAAAGTAACAAAAGATTTAAACATTCAAAGTTGAACATACAACAAACATATCCGACAAATCCTAGGTATTCACACTGGTATTCTGAAAGAAATTTCATACGAAAATCAGATTTTTTTCACCTGTAACGTGAAAAAAATGTCATTTTGCCTTTTTTTATTTAATGGACAGTATCTTCGTCAATATTGAGGGGAATGCTTAGATTATAGGAAAATTTCACAGCCTGATGTTCACCAAAGTCCCTCCTAAATCGGGAATCAGCGGTTTTGTTGTTCCGTTGTTTGAAATTTTGAAAACATTAAGGGAACAAGAATTTTTTTTCTTAACCTTGCCCTTATCTTGACGAACCACAGGGTCTCATTTCTGAAGAATCATGAACACACGTGCTTGAGCTAAAATGAAGCGTAAATCCGACCGTGCAACCTCCACGTGGTATGCTTTGGGTAACGCTGATGCCAGCGGTAAACCAATCAATAAAACTTTAGCCAGAAAACGAGGAAATAGTTCTTCATTCAAATTTTCCATATTTTTTTTCGGAATAAAATTTTTTTTTTAATTTTTTTTTCCATCTTCAGAAAATACAAAATTAACTCATAACTGAAAAAAATTAAATTAATAATTTTCAAAAAGATTCGCTCAAGTTCAAGGAACAAAAACCTTGTTCTTTCAAAGTTTTAATCGATTGGTCCAGGAAAACCGCTGAATCGATCGATCTACCGATTTTAAGAGTCTTTGGGATACATTAGGCTGTAAAATTTTCTTTTAACCTTAGCTTTCCCTCCAATATTGATGACGATACAGTCCGTTAACTAACAAATGGCAAAATGGCATTTTCTTGTTCTTTTTTCACATTGGCGAAAAAAATTTGTTCTTGATTAAACATAAACGATTTTCGTAGGAAATTTTCTGCAGAAAAAGAAACAGGCTGTCGGTTTGATAGGCCTCCAGTAGTTCCGGAGATATCGGCAGTTGAGTGAAAAAGCGTCCTTTTGCATACAAAATGGGATATCTCGAAGACAAATGGTCATTTCCGAGGGTGGTGAAAAACAAATAAGACCTGATTAAACAGGCTATGCGGGCTTTGCATCGGTCTAGCTCAAAAAAATTTTTCCATGCGCGTAGAGCAAAAATGAAAATTTGAAAAATTTCAAAAAATTTTTCTTTGTGCTGTATCCGAAGATTGCATGGCTGCCAGTGCTTTAAAAAATGTTTGACCAATAAATTCAGAAACCAGAGTCTTCAAGCATCAAAAGTTGATTTTTTTATTTCTCATACGACCATTTTTCACTGAGATACAGCATACAGCCTGTTGAAAAACCACAAAAAATTTGGAAAATTTTTCTGTTCCTTTAATTCAGGGGTTCCCAACCTTTTGTTGATCAGGGACCATTTTTATATTACTCTTGTTAGCAGGGACCACTGTGTCGGTATAATGAAAATAAACTCTCATAATCAAACTCGACCTTCAATGAGAAAATATGATTAAATTTCATTAAAAAAATATTTCTAGTATAAACTTCGAGAATTTTGCATACTTCTTAATGTGATATCTGAGCTTGCATCTGCTTCAAGTTCGGAGTTCACACATTTAAGTCATTGAAAAAATCATAAAATAGCGCAAAGCGATATCTCGAAGTTGGGTATAAGAAATTGCTTTTTTTCACGAAAACGACTCGAGTAAATTTGATTCAAAAGCATCCTTGCAGTTTCTATAATTCTGAAATTCACTGAATTCTTAATGAATTTCTTCCGTTACTTCTCCAGCGTCTGTGCTAAAAAGGTTAAGAAGCAGTTTTTGATAAACTTCAGCATCTGTGGTATATTCTGAAAATTAATGATTAATTCATCATTCAGCATTTGTATATGTGTCTTCATGATTTTCTTCGAATTTGCCATCATATTTTGGGTCTTCTACAAGTACTTTCAATGTCTGAAATTAATTATTTTCTTCAATTTTACGCATCCACATCTGAAGTTTGCTCAAAGTTCATCTTCAAAAATGAATATATTGGCGACGATTTCTAATCTTTCATTTCCGGAACCTTGCAGTTTGCAGTTGCATATTCAATTTATTTGAATGTGTGCAAATATCTACAAGATACGCCGAATTCATCTGACATGTTTCAATAAATCATTGATATTAATTTTTTTGTCAGCCAAAAAAATCCCAACCTGTATCATTGAGGTACACAAGAAGAGTTTTAGAAGCAAGTGCCTGGCGATGTATGATAGGTACAGTGTGTTGTTATCATCTTCGGATTTTTCATTATATTAACCTCCCAGCCCGCAAGGTGATCCCAACATTGCCGGAGCACCATCAGTACAGAGGCCAACGAGTTCATCCCAAATAAACTTATGCTTCTCAAAATATTCTGAACAGTTTAGTCTGATAACAAGCGGTATTCGTTAGTGGTGTACAAGGGAAGTAGATGGCGTAGCGGATATTAAATGAAAAACTGTGAACTATTCGCGGACCATATTTTGGCTTCTGTGGACCACTGGTTGGGAACCCATGCTTTGATTGTTGCGAGAAGTGTATATAAATATATAAAATATATAATAAATTAAATTTTCAAAAATTTCTGTAATTTGAAAAAAAAATTTTGAATTTAAATAATTAGAATAATACCCATTGCCCCCCAACTCCACTGAAATTATGTAAGTCAGGTAAACTTTCATTTTCCTCAGAAAAAAATTCATTGAATAAATTTAAAGTTGATAGCCCACGGTACTCGTTGAGCGAAATTCTGAGAGCCAGAATTTTTCCGTTTTCTGCAGAGCCACAATATATTGTTAAACAGTTTACTTTCTCGGTGAAAAAACCGATTTAAAAAGATGAGTTTAGGGGACAAATTCCTTGTTCCCTTAATTGTTTCAAAATTTCAATCAATCGGTCAAAGAAAACTGCTGAACCGATAGATCTGCTGATTCCAGCGAAGAGAACTTTGCGTAACATCAGGCTGTAAAATTTCCCTATAACCTAAGCTTTTCCCCCAATATTGACGAAGATACAGTCCATTAACCAAAAAATGGCAAAATGGCATTTTTTGCTCTTTATTCATTTTAACGTTACCTACTGGCAAAAAAAAAATTTTTAATTAAGCATAACAGATTTTTGTATCAATTTTATGCGGAAAAGGAAACCCCTTGTCGGTTCGCTAGGCGATCAGTAGTTCTGGAGATATCGGCAGTTGAGTGAAAAAGGATCTTTTTGCATTCAAAATTGAATAACTCGAAGACAAATGGTCATATCGAAGGATCGTAAAAGCAAATTAGAGCTGAATGAAATTTTCGTATGCTCGTAGAACAAAAATTAAAATTTGAAAAATTTTTTGTTTCTGATTTATCCGAAGATTGCATTGCTACCAGTTATTCGAAAAGTTGTAAACAATAAGTAAAAAAACTAGCTTCAAAAGTAAGTTCTGTCATTTCCCAAACGACCAATTTTCACTGAGATACAGTCTGTTAAAAATCACCAAAAAAGTTTTCTGTTCCTTTAATTGTTGCTCGAAGTGTATTTCCATATACCTACCCCGTATATTCATTCTTTCATTACAAAAGTGTAATGTAATCATTTCATACTTCATGTAATTGATTGTCTCAATATTTTTTTCTTTATCTAAATCTGAAATTCTCGGATATATTTGACCCCCGAATAATATGTCTAATCTATCCAGTGCCGCAGGCAGCCGACTGACAAAGTACAAGTTGCTGCAGCTAGCATGGATTAATACGCAGATTCATGAAAAAAATTGGTAACGTTCTCCTCGTATCATACAACATACAGAAACTCGTTAATAAAACAGTTTTGAAGATTGCTCTGCTCAACGGGCAGCAACTATTGTCAAAAATAGAATCCTGGGATCGAAATATGAAGATTTTACCCAAATCTTCTATAATATGTTCTCAAAATATGAAGATTTAACCCATAATATGTCCTATGAAATGTGTCTCCTTTCCGATAAACTGATTTGAAAATTTTCAAACTTTTTTGCCCATTACTTCGTGAGTGGTATACTTCATATTAAGATACAATTGCAAGTGAAATATGAATATGCACAATTATTATGATTAAATGTGGTACTGATTCGATTGCAATTTTTACGCAAATGAAACTGAAGAACAAAAAGTCAGAATCATACTCAAAACAATGAGCACTTTTTGAATAAAAAATTTTTCAATAAAATAGTTTCTCGTATAGAGAGACCATTAGTTGGCCCCCCTAGAAGTCAGGATTTGGGTTTGCTTGATTATTTTTTTTAGGGATAACTAAAAAGGGGTTTCAAAAATCCAGGCCGTGGAATTTGGCAATTTTACAATTTGAAGTCCTCACCAGTCATCTACCAAATATAAATAATATTTTTTCTGTTCTATTCAAAATAGAGATAACCCGACTCTTTGCGACTCCATTTATGAAACAGAAATAAGTAGTGAATCTCTGATTTTTGTTAAATACCAACATCAATAAAAACAGTCATCGTCAAGGTTACCATTTCATAGGCAATAATATATGGTTATTAGCAATGAATATGCATTCCAGAAAATTTCTTTATGCGTGATAAAGTTGATTGAGATTCTAGAAAAAATACTATGTGTACCTCATACTTAGAGTACAATTTAATCGTTATTTCATCAAATATCGGAATGAAAAAATGTATATATTTTTTTTGAAAGCACCAAAAAATGAAGCATACTTCTTTTGGAATATTATTCATGGTATAGTAAAGCTTTCCAATTTCAACATTGAAGACAATGTTCCCAAAGAGTATAATTTGCCTGTACAGGGCATTCCTTGATTTTGCCTGTTTCTGGTACATCTAGACTAGATAGGTAAAAACGTTGATAGGAGTCCTGGGCTCGATTTACGTGAAAACACCAGTAGTGAGAACGGTTTCACGATATCTTCATTTGTTTTGAAGATATAACAAAATTTTGAAATGTTTTCGATTTAGAAGATGTGCCATAACTTTTTCATTTTCGAGAATATCTGAAAAAGATAAAATCTTTCAACAAGCAATTTTTCACTCGGAATAAGACATTATTTTATATTTTTTTTATCTTTGAACTTTTTTTATGATATAAGATGAAGAAAAATGCGTTCGTATTTAAAATGAAAAAATGTTTTTTTTTCCATGAGAAAAAAAAATTTAATAAAGTTTCTTATTAATTTCCGGTGAAAAAGCGCTTCTAGAAAGTTTAAATCGTTCTCAAATATTTTCATAAATAAAAAAGTTATGGCACATTTTCGAAATCGATAATTTTTCAAAATGAAAAAAAATTAAGATATCCTGAAACGGTTTTCACTAATGGTGTTCTCACGAAAATCGAACCCAAGACAACTCTCGGAGTTTTCACCTATCTTGTCCAGAAGTCTAAAACAGTCAAAATCAAGCTATTTGGGATACCCTGTACATTGATACGTTTCATCAAAGAAATCATACAATACTAATAATAATAATATTTTCCTAAATACCGAATATTCTGAATAGTATATTCTAAAACAAGTTGCAGAATGAGCTGCTAATGAGTTTCATTACAGCACTATTTTCAGTACTGTAATGAACTCATTACGATACTGAAATAGAGAAAAGCCTTTTTTATTTTTGAGATATAATCCTCAGACAATTTTGTCTGGTATGTGTATGGTATCGTTTTTATAGTAGTAACTAGGTATAACTATAGATTCTTAATTTTAATTCGATCGGAGGGGTATTTTCTGAATTGTTGAGAAACATACTGAAATTAAATTTTTTTTTATTCTTCTCGTGATACGACTCCCGTTTCAATCGATCCAGGATCCGGACATGTATTTTCAGAAATATTCGGATAAAAAGAATTTTGCCTGCTACTGTGAACCCTTCACAATAGATGAAGTCAAAACCTGTGAGCGTTGATTGAAGTATACTTCAAGTATACTGTGTGTCAAACCTTATAATAATCTTTTGGCGTTATTCTCTGCTCAAAATTCGAAAATGATATATATTTGAACGAAATAGAGCACCCCTTCATAACTGAAAGTGTATTACTACAACAATTTTCAGGTCCAGTTCTCCGAAATTTTTAGCTATTTTTGAGTTCAGTTATTGTGAAATATCTCCGCCTATGACTAATTATGATACATTGTGAATCTGTGATTGATAATTATCTTGCCAATTTAACTCCTCCATAAAGTTATTTACATCGACCTTTTGGTCGCTTCTAATCGGATTTTCGATGACTTTGTCAAACGAAAAGAAAAATAGATTTCTTATCCTTTTTGCATGCGGATTTGAATAGATCAGCAGCGAGAAAGAATGTTTCCAACAACGAGAAACTTGCTTTTTCGAACATCATGGAGGAAATTTTCAACAGTGGGCGAAAAACTTGTAGATGTCGTTGTAGATAGTCAGAGCGGAATAGCATCAGTTGTCCTACAAAGACCACCAGTTAATAGTTTGAATTTGGAACTTCTGACGGAATTGTCTGATGCACTTGGTGACCTGGAGAAGAAAAAATGTAAGGGGGTGATCCTTAAATCGGTAAGCAAAGATTCCTTTCTGGGCGGTCAGATAAAAAATATCTGTGAAGAATCCAATTGAAGTAGACAAAGGGCAGTTATAAAATAGCTCTTGAAGCAATTTCTACGCTCTATACGTAGATAGTGTGACACTGACTCAGTACTATCCTTTTTCTTTTTTGTTTTCCAAGTTTTAGGTATTTCTTAAATTTGGAAACTTGAATATGTTCACTTCATGGCACTTTTTTACAAATTAGAAGAAAATCTCAACGTTTCGCCGCACATGAATTTCTGTTTCTTTGATGGGACATGGGACACCTGTCTACCAGGTGATTCACGAAGACCATTCGTGAGGATACCATAGAAATATGTATATTCTCACGAAGACTAGATTTAAACAATTGAAATTTTCTAGTTAAGCTTTGCTAGGAGAGATGAATTCTCTAAAAAACATTCAAATTCGTTCAACCTAATACTTTCAATTTTTGAATGTAATACCTAGTTTCTTGATTGATAATCGGATTAGGTACCCATTGAATTCTACATTCTTTCTATGTGACACTTGTACATTATTCTTAGAACATTTGTCTGAAATCTGAAAAAACCCTTTAAATTTTCTCATAGTGCTTCATTTCAATTTTAATAACATTGAAAATCACTTCCGGTTCGACCGGAAGTGATTCTGTCAACTCTAACTTTTTTATTTTGAAATTTTTCATTTTTGATTTCTACTGATGTATTCAACTTTATTTTTTACATTTGATTTGATTGAGAAAACGACAATTGAAATTTCAATTTGAAAGAATTGCAATCAAAGATTATAATAGAGTTTTACTCTATAATCTTGGCTTACAATGGGCTACGATATTAATTTTGTGTAACCTTGATTTTGACTTCAATAATACTTCATGAATACGATAAGATGGCCTGCAAGATCTCCAGATTCAACATCGCTGGATTTCTTCCTTTGGGCGTATTTGAAGGATCGTGTGTACCAGATTCCTCCTATTGATTTGGAAGTTCTAAAAAACAAAATAAGGAATGAATATAGAACTCTTAATACTGTGGTATTGTGAAGTGTTACATCGCGAGAACTACTTCATCGTGCTGAAAGATGAGTAGAAGCATTTCGAACATAATATATATGATTTAGTTATGATATTCTTGTGCCCCTTTTATTTGTAATTTTTTGTTTCTCTTACTGTTCATTCTTGGTTGATTTCAAGTTGATCTAGTGTTTTCTTATTGATGACGATTATTTAATAGGTCAGAAATATTTCATTTTCTGCGTTCATGCAAAATACAAAACTGGTTTTTCATAGCACTTAATGCAATAAAGAATTCCTAAGAGTAATGTATAAATTATTATCAATTATAATTGAAATCAAGATTACACAAAATACCGTAGCCTTCTGCAATTTTTTAAATTTGAAATTTCAATTGACATTTTCTCCATCAAATCAAATATGTAAAATACAAAGTGTGATACATCGATTGAAAGATAATTTTGAGCAGAAATCAAAAATTGCATAAAATATACTGGGTGCGGTCTGAAATAAAAAAGTCAGAGTCACTTCTGGTCAAACCGGAAGTGACTTTCAATTTTATTTTTTCTCAGTTGAAGATTCCTTGTACAAATTGGACAATATGAAATTTTCAAATTTGTATCTTTCTAAATAGCTTAGATAGTCGATTGGAACTGGTGTACAGGGACACACGGTATAGAGAGTTTCTATTTCAATGGCAAATGTCACAATCAGTCATGACAAAAACACAAAACTATTTTTTTCAAATGAGAACCCATTTTGTTGTTGCACAACTATTATTGATAGATAATATTCACATTGACACAATGCACATATAGGTTTTGCCTGATTAAATTGCGTGCGGATAATATTGAAAAGTTATATTTTTTTAATCTGGTTTCCTAATTGGTTATTTCGAAAAATCGGCTAATATTATCTATCATTTATTTCTCATCAACTAATAAATACTAGAATAGGGTATATTCTTCTCATACCGGATCTCGCACTTAATAAGATGAGTTATCAGACCATTAGACTCAATAATAATAATAATAATAATAATAATAATAATGTAGTTTTCAAATATGTGAAAGAGCAAGGATCTGATATTCAGAATTTCGTGTCGCATTTTCAGAAAAATCAGTTGAATTTTGCTCCAAATGATTCTTATTCCTGAAAACTTTATTTGGGTTTTCTCTCCCAGTTTCTGAAACAAAAAACAATTAGAACAAAAATTTTAAATAACAGAAGAATGACCCCTGCGTAAAAATTCGAGCACTAATTTGTCAGGGGTCAAAACTTTACAAGAAGAAATTGTTACCTAACTATGAACAGAAAGAAAACACCTGAACTCTGAAGCGTAATGTTTCAGAGTCTAAATCAGACTCCTTCGCCTTCGTCAGACAAAACTTTCCTTCATACAACTTCGCAGAATCGTGACTGGAAGAGAAATCCCATATAAAGTTTTCAGGAATATGCAAAGACCCCCCAGAAAATATTTCAATAGATATTCAAATGATGCTGTCTAGTGAACAAATTCAAAATCAATGTCACTTTTTTTCGAGCATTTCGGCCACCGTCGTAGATTAATTCTCGACGTTTCGCCAGTTCGAGTGTCTGGCATGTTCAGGAGAAATACTTTCCGCACTGTCAATTCATAAAGGACATCTCCTGAAAGATACTAGAACTAGCGAAACGTCTAGAATTAATCTACGACGACGGTCGAAATGCACGAAAAACCAAATGACATTGGACGATGGCCGCGAAAGCCTTGACCAGTTAATTCAATATCGATTGAGAACCCAAACAGTGTTCTGAATGTCAGGAATAAATCTTGAGAAACAAAGGAGCAAAGCCTTTGTCAACAGTGTATTGAATTGGGTTATTTGCTCTTGGCTCATCTTAATTTAATCCCTTCTTTTTCCCTGAAACCTTCTTACAAGTTCAAAAACAAATTCTGCAGTGTGTTGATCTCGATAAAATTATTAAATTCGAATATTTATCTAGTCATTAGAGAAAATCTTCTCGGCTGGTCTTGACTTCAATGAACTACATAAACCCAAAGAAGACAGGGCAAAAAAATTTTGGACAACGTTTCAAGATATATGGATAAAGCTTTATGGACACAGTGCACCAACTGTTGCTTGTTTACATGTGAGTATAGTTCTTGAATGACTTGCTTTTTTTCTTTATTTGAATGTCAGTTTCAAACCCTGTTTCCTATGTGTAAACCATGATTCATTTCAGAAAATATATCTCTCAATATTCAATTACCTCCTCCCCAATTTCATCTTGTATACAGGGTGAGTCTTTGACTTCTACATATACCTATTTTTACGGGGAGTTCCTGAGGTCAAAAGAAACACTCTTTATCTTTACCAATGTAATTTTCGAATATACCAGAAGAATTTGATGATATTAACAAAGCAACATTGGGTTTTCTATACCTAGACCTAAAGTTGAAATTTTTTTTAGGATTATAGTTTGTTCATATTTTTCTTCTTTTAAGTAACGTATGTCTTTATTTTTCAGGGTATGACCCCAGCAGGTGCGTGCATTTTAGCCTTGGGTTGCGAATACAGAGTTATGGTAAAAAATGGTACAATTGGACTCAATGAGACACAAATGGGTTACAGTCCACCACCGTGGTTCATTGAGACCATGGAAGACGTAATAGGACGTAGAAGAAGCGAAATAGCTTTAACCACTGGAAAAATGTTCACAGCCGAAGAGGCACTCAGTATTGGGCTAATAGATGAAATAGCTGAAAACAAAGAAGAAGCATTCACAAAAAGTGTGGCCTTCTGCCAATTGTTCAAAAATATTCCGCCAGTAGCGAGAGCAGGCACCAAGAATTTGATAAGGAAACGGAGATTGGAAGTGAGAGAAACGATTTGAATTCGAATATGAAATGAATGTACAATTGAAATTTTTTACAGGCTTTCATCAAGAATAGGGAACAAGATCTCAAAGATTGTTATGAAGACGCCATATCAGAGGTGGCGGAAGAAGGTTTAGAATCCTTCATGGATTCCGTGAAGAAAAATAAATGAATTTGATTTAAAATAAATTCAATAATTGTATTGTATTCAACACTTTCGTTATGTTTGTCTATTTATGATTAATATACCTGAACATGAACAGATTTATTCATGTAAGAGGACTTGCTAAGTCAATAAAATTATATTTTAATTTCTCAATAGGTACCTATATACTTACCTATTCGTTTCAATAGACAGAAAAGCCTCCTATCAGCCTGATGTTCATAATCTGGGTTATGCCAAATTATGATGATTTTTCTCAAGATCATGTGTACACAAATTTTTTTTTTTGCAGATATTGATTGAGATTTATTCTAGGAAGATTCTGCTGTCTTTTACAAAACAATTTCAAAATGACTTTTTTCTCCAAATGACAACAGCAGCTTTTCAGTAACATCTACGTAGAAAAGTCCCTCTGCGCAACGAATTTTGGTATAATTCCATTTATCAGGATGATAACGCTCCACTAAGCCTTCACAAAGGGTTCAAAACATTCTTCAGGAGAACAATATTTCCAGAGAATGAACTGGCCACCAAACTCATCGGACATGAATCCACTTGAGCACGTATGAGATTACTTATGGGGAGCAATATCCAATCACCAAAACCCACCTTAACTTTTCAGGATTTGAGTTTGGCCCTTCAGGAAGAATGGAACGATATGCCTTAAAATTTCATCAATGACTTGATTCGTGGGATGCCTAGTCCTGTATTACGGACAATTGAATTTGGATTCAGTTGTAGAATAACTATAATTAATAATCGGTATATACAGGGTGAGTCTTTGACTTGTATATATACACTGCGCAAAAAAATTAACGCACATTATTGAAATCTCAAATTTATTCTACAACTGAAGGTGTTCTCAATGATAATTATTTTTATCAGAATTATGCATGTATATGTTATCCACTTTCAACGTTTTTCTTCAATACAAATGTTGTTTCCCAGCAGGAATAAAAAAAGATGATATTATCAGATTTTGAATGTATTGGCTCCATTCTAAAATCAGTTGTTCTCGATCAATTCTGGTGATCAATAGTTTTTCTTTCGTTTGATTTTCTACACTCGATCGCTATGCAACGCGAAACACGCAATTTGACCCAAGAGGAATGTGCCTAAGCGGTAGTTTTGCGAGAAGAAGGGTGGACATACACAAGAATTGCAGAAAGGTTTGGAGTTTCCCATACGAGTGTATCCAGAATGTTGCAGCGATTCAGGGAGACAGGTATGAATGTCCGAAGACCAGGACAGGGTAGACCACGGGTAACAACTGCCATTCAAGAACGTTACTTGAGAGTTTCTTCGTTGAGACAACGGCTTGCAACCGCTCGCCTCCTTCAAAATCAGCTTGAGCAAATTTATGGGGTGCAAATTAGCACTCAGACAATAAGAAATCGCCTCAGAAAATATGATTTAAGCCCGTGTCGCGACAAGAGGCCCAGCTCTTACCCCAGCCCATCGAAGGGCGCGTTGGGATTTTGCGAGAGAGCGTATCAATTGGGAAGAGGCCGATTGGAAAAGAATTATCTTCACAGATGAGTCTAGATTCTGCCTCTACCATTGTGATCGACGTTCCCTTGTATACAGACATCCACATGAAAGATGAAAGATATGCTCAGTGCAATTTCCTGAATACTACTGGTTTCGGGGGAGGATCGATATTGGTATGGGGTGGAATATCCTTGACTGCTCGCACAGACTTAGTGGTCGTTGATAATGGAGCTATGAATGCTGATGAGTATATAAGGAATATTCTTGAAGAGCATGTAGTGCCATTTGCCCCATACATTGGTGAAAATTTCATTTTTATGGACGATAATGCCAGACCCCATCGTGCGCGCATCGTTCAGGAGTACCTTGAAGAGGTTGAAGTCTCTCGAATGGAATGGCCAGCAAGAAGTCCAGATCTCAATCCGATTGAGCAGGTTTGGGACAACCTCAATAAAAGGCTGAGAAGTTCAGAAAATCATCCAGCTGCTCTTAATGACTAAGGAATCCAACTCGGAGAAATCTGGGAGGATTCCTCAACATCAATCGGGATTTCGAAAGGGTCATAGTTGTGTCACAGCTTTAACTAAAATCACCGATGACATATTTCGTGCCTGTGACAGCAATAAAACTACTGCTTTGATTCTGCTGGATTACTCCAGAGCATTCGACAGTTTGAGTCATGAGCTATTGGACGCTGTTCTTGATTTCATTGGAGTTTCACAAAAGAGTAGAGCTCTTATAGCTAATTTTCTGGATGGCAGGTATCAGGCGGTCGTTGTTGGACATTCTATTTCTTCCTTTTGCAGGATGGATATGGGAGTTCCCCAGGGATCCATTCTGGGCCCATTATTATATTTAATATATGTGAGCCAATTCTACCGCTGTTTTCTCTCGTGTTCTCAACATTATTATGCTGACGATACCCAAATGTATCTTTCTTTCCTGCCTTCTGAGTCAGATCAGGCAGTCGCAGCCATAAATTTTGATCTTCATAATGTTTCTGAGTTCTCTAGGAAGCACTGCCTTCAAATAAATACCTCAAAGTCTGCAGTCGTTGTGTTCGGTGGTGGGCGTCATGGATTTGAAGATAAATACAAGAACTGTATTGGTATTGACGGGGATGTTATCAAATTCTGTGGTGAAGTTAAGAGCTTGGGACTGACTATAGACCAGGACTTGCGCTTTACGGAGCATATTAGTAGAAAATTGCAATCTGCCTATATAAGTCTCGAACTCATTTATCAAAATAGACTATCCCTGCCTGCACTGCTGAAGTCTGAGTTGTGTGAGGCCCTAGTCCTTTCACAGCTTAACTATTGTGACTCGATATACGGCCCATGTCTGCGGAAAAGTGATTCTGATCGTTTGCAGAGACTGCAGAACTCATGTCTGAGGCTGATTTTTGGGATCAGAAAATATGATCATATAAGTCATTGTCTCGGATTGAATGGTTGGCTTTGCATGGGCGACCGCAGAATACTGCACATGGCTTGTTTCTTCCATAATATTCTTAAAAATAAAATTCCAGATTACCTGTACAGAAAAATTTCATTTCGATCGGACGTCCATCATGTTAACATACGATCCAGAGGTAGGCTCACGGTGCCGAAGCACTCTATGGAAATATTCAAGCGCTCTTTTTCATACCAAATCGCGTTCATTTTGAATCGTTTGCCACCCAGTATACTGGAGATTGAATCGCGTCGGCGATTCAGAGCGGAGGTAATTCGTAGTTTGCCCTTGTTTCATTGACGTTGTGCCTGTTTGTGATAATGTGGTAAACCATGGGAATTATTGAATATTGTCGTTTCACATAGTTGAGAATGAACGTAAATACAATGTTGCTCACGGGATTATCAGAGAGCTGTTATTCGATCCTCAATGACTTAGACGTCTGGAGATAAACGAATAATTTCCTTTCGCAGTCTGTGAAATGAAATATTCACCAGACCTTTTATCAGTTATTATAAATATCCGTACAAACTGGGGTCCACTTTGGGATCTCAGCAGAAAAATCGTGAGAAGGAAAATCTTTGCTGAATTGCAAAATTGAGTATTCAGTCATTACCAAGGCACGCCTAATTTGGAGAAGGAGAGGAAATTTTTTTTTGATAACTGATTGGTAATACTAAAAAAGGTTAGGTGAGGGGGAACCACCCACCAGAGATGGAGGCACATTAGTTTCCAAAGGGAGAAGTCAGTAGACCTGGGGAAGACGGTTCCGTGAGGTTTTCCAGGTTGCTCCGCGGAAGATCGGAAAGAGTGCATCTAGGGACTCCGGTCGCGAAAGATATCCTTAGATTACTCGGAAGACGGAGAAGACGTCGGGAATCGGTGAAGTTAAAATTTCGGTACTTTAGAAATATTAGGTCGTTTCGAAGGGTGAAACGGTTTGAGTAGGTACGTTAAGGGAATAAGGTACAGGTATTTCGTAGTTGACGGGAATACTAGGTAGCTTCGAGAAAGGGAAACCGAAGTAGTAGTTGTTTGAAAAAAAAGGGAATTTTACGTTTTATTCAGTTAGGATATTCGAGTCGGGGAAGTTAGGTTAAAGTTTTGCGAAAACGGAAGTGAATCGGACCGGGAGTGATTTATTTCAGGAAACTTGGATTTCATACCAGCGCGGGAGATAAAAAGGTCAGAAATTTCTAATTTTATTTGATGAGAATAGTCGAGTCCAAAAGTCTTGCCATCTTCCATCTCCTATCAGCTCACAGTGTAATTTCTTAGTAATATGTTATGTTGAAATCTGGGTAATTAAGTAACTTAGAGTATAGGAAAACTTAAATTTTTTTGAGAATTTTACTTATATAGTCTGAGGTGCAGACATAGGAATTAAATTGTTACTTCAGTAAATTTTTGTAGGTATTTTGGGGAAATAGATGTTTTTGTTAAGTTAATTCAGTGGTTTTAATAATTCCTAATACTCAGAATTCTCTCTAAGAAGAAAAATAACACCAAGACCTTCTCGTTTCTGCAGAAGGCCGGACCCACCCTCTCTCCGAAGTGGAGAGAGTCTAAATTTTGTTGTTAGGTTGACAATGAAGCCGCTCTCATTCGTCAACCCTCTTAACATCTAGACACTCCCTTATGAACAAAGTCACTTTTACACAAAAAGGACAAATGATCATATAGGGGTGTGTATTACAATAATATATATGTATATATATATATATATATATATATATATATATATATATTTGTATTTATGTTCTTTGCTGATTCTTCTCTGCATTTAGCTTGGATTAATTATATAATCTTGTTGGGCCAAGGTATTTTTGTATTTTTGTTTTTGTTATTTATTATTTCGAGTTATTTTTCATTTTTTGGGTTAGGTGGAAGAGCAGTTGCTTTAAGTCAACTGAATCTCGCCCTTATATTTATTATCTACAGAATATGATCCCATAATTTTTCAATAAAGACATTATTATTATTATTATTATTATTATTATATTAGATCAGAACATTTTAAGATCACTCATTTTGAGTATGAATCGTCGTTGCCGAGCTGTAATTAACGCACGGGGTGAAAATACCAAGTATTAAATCACTTATCAGCATTTCAGTATTTTGAAAATTGTTCATTTCTCTTCCTTCAAATGAGATTCGGTGATATCTTGAATTTTTCTTCCATTTAATGTGTCTTGTTTCGTTCAAAATCTTCCCGAGAGAACATAAAAAATAAGTTATAAAGTCATTAAAATTGAGATTTTCAGAATGTGCTTTAATTTTTATGCGCAGTGTATTTTAAGTGGAAATTCCTGAGGTCCAAAGAAGCACTTTTTGTCTCTACCATTTTTCCAATTCGGATCGGTTGGAAAGACACAGGCTGTTGAAAATCCATAAGAAAAAATGAAATTTTCGAATATATCTCGTGAATGATTTCATTGAATTAAATGATTTTCAGAATTTAGGTTTTAATTAATATAGCAAGTCTTCTACAAACACAAAAGTTCACTCACATGTTTTATTTTTTTCATTATGGCCAATATATACAATGACATGGCATAATTATATCAGAAACTCTAAGGTCCCATCTTCTGAAAAAAAGTTGAATGCTAATTAATGAATATTTGGTCATTTTGGAAAATATAAGTATTCTTCGTGAAATCTCTTGAAATGCGCATTTTTCGAGTGAATTATGATTTAAACAAATTTATATTAAAGAAGTTAGAACAATTGGTTACTTTGGCTGAATCTGACTCTGTTCAAAGGATTCGCAGAATTGAATTCCTTCTACATTTTCTCGAAGGTATAGGTGGTAGATCTAATGCTCGACAAAACTTTAGTACATATTTTTAAGGTTTGGAATAGCCCATTATGAAAGTTTAAAACGGCCATATCCTCTTATTGAGGCTGAATCGGAAAGAAAGATATACGAATAAATTATTTCTCTTGACCTCTAGAATCTTTGGTTTCAATATATGTACAAGTCGAAGACTCACCCTGTATATTTTTTCCCTTTTTTTTTCTATTTTGTTTTATTCTGCATAAAGCAAAGAGTAACGAACAAAGATTTTCTAGCAAATACAGGGTGGCCATTTGAAAACGAAACAGACGAGATTACAGACGAAATAAATTTTTTCGATAGAAATGCTCGGACAGGTCGATTTCTGTTTCGAGGGGGACAACTTAAGATGTAGGTTACGGACGCATAGCGCTTCAACCCTTGCTACTACAACCCTCACCCCCAATTTTTGAATAGGGAAGATGGGGTGAGTGATACCTCATTTGAACGGTATTTTTATACTGATTTCAGCACAGTAATTGTTTTTTCATTTTATGCATTAGTTCTCGAAATACAGGGTGGCCATTTGAAAACGAAACAGACGAGATTACAGACGAAATAAATTTTTTCGATAGAAATGCTCGGACAGGTCGATTTCTGTTTCGAGGGGGACAACTTAGGATGTAGGTTACGGACGCATAGCGCTTCAACCCTTGCTACTACAACCCTCACTCCCAATTTTTGAATAGGGAAGATGGGGTGAGTGATACCTCATTTGAAAGGTATTTTTATACTGATTTCAGCACAGTAATTGTTTTTTCATTTTATGCATTAGTTCTCGAAATACAGGGTGGCCATTTGAAAACGAAACAGACGAGATTACAGACGAAATAAATTTTTTCGATAGAAATGCTCGGACAGATCGATTTCTGTTTCGAGGGGGACAAATTAAAGATGTAGGTTACGGACGCATAGCGCTTCAACCCTTGCTACTACAACCCTCACCCCAAATTTTTGAATAGGGAAGATGGGGTGAGTGATACCTCATTTGAAAGGTATTTTTATACTGATTTCAGCACAGTAATTGTTTTTTCATTTTATGCATTAGTTCTCGAAATACAGGGTGGCCTTTTGAAAACGAAACAGACGAGATTACAGACGAAATAAATTTTTTCGATAGAAATGCTCGGACAGGTCGATTTCTGTTTCGAGGGGGACAACTTAGGATGTAGGTTACGGACGCATAGCGCTTCAACCCTTGCTACTACAACCCTCACCCCCAATTTTTGAATAGGGAAGATGGAGTGAGTGATACATCATTTGAAAGGTTTTTCACAAAAAAACACTACAAGTGCCATGAAAACACCACTTCATGTTCAAATGCTTAGTCAAGAATATTTCGAGAGCTAATGCATATAATGAAAAAACAATTACTGTGCTGAAATCAGTATAAAAATACCTTTCAAATGAGGTATCACTCACCCCATCTTCCCTATTCAAAAATTGGGGGTGAGGGTTGTAGTAGCAAGGGTTGAAGCGCTATGCGTCCGTAACCTACATCTTTAATTTGTCCCCCTCGAAACAGAAATCGACCTGTCCGAGCATTTCTATCGAAAAAATTTATTTCGTCTGTAATCTCGTCTGTTTCGTTTTCAAATGGCCACCCTGTATATCGCAGTTGGAACAGACCAGAACATAGATTGTTTGTTTCTTAAGAAACCTAGGAGATCAAGGTTTGCCATTTAGTTTATAATGGAGCGTTGGACAGGTGAGCAAAGCAGTTGGAGCCAATTTGCAAAATAGTGACAGTTTTAAAAACAAACGCATCCTGGACTTCGGCGCCATACATAACATACTGCTCAAGCAATCCTTTGAATAAATAAAATCATAGTTTCTAATCCATGTTAGTGCTGTAACATCAGCCGTCGTTAGGCTGTTAGTTGTTCAGATCAAATGTTCAAACCTCATTTTTGCTTCCATTGGGTTCAAGTCGTCACATTTTATGTGAGAGCACAGGGAGGCTAGATCTTCTGTGAAAGTTGTCTCCTCCTGGCCAAGATCTCTGGCTCTGTAGGATGTAGGATGGAGCAAAATTTTCCCGACCTAATTTCAGTGAGGTCGGAGATATACAAGTTGAATAAGAGGGGAACCAAGACCGAGCTTTGTGGTAGGCCATTATTCAATGTTCTCGACGTACTTATAATACTTCAGCTAATGGAATCATTGATCCATAGTTTTTTTTTTAGGAATGGGGCTGAAAATACCGTTACCGTGTTTTCTGCACTCTACAAGAATTTCGATGAAGGCTGTAAATTGCGTTTCTTTTCTCAAAACGAGGATAACAGTTGGCCCCTTCTGTTTCCCGACCCCACGGCTTTGGACTTTATTCTTTGAAAACTCCTAATAAGAGTACGAATGTGCGTTTTTGTAAATGGTCCACATATAGGACTCTAGAACAATTCCATCTATCAAAAACAGGATTGAGATTGTTGATATTCTGGGTGGAGTTTATATTTTTATGTTTTGTTATGCAAACTTTCAAGCACAACTCAAAGAAAGCATAAATTGTAACGGAGGACATATTTGGCGGATGTAGTACATTCGAAAATTATTGTTTTTTATATTGGAAGGTGAGCCAAATGACTGCTCCCTTGTTCCACTTTCAGGTATTCAAAATTTTTAAGAAAATATACATCTTTACCAATATCATTCACGGAATCATTTGTTTTCAGAGCCTTTTTACTTTTTCTGTGCATGTGTATATAATCAAATCTTTTAAATTGATCCACCACTGATCCATCGATTTTAAATTGGTGTGAGTATATATATATATATATACTATTTCACATATCGCTTCAATTCTTTTTTTATCATAGTATGGATGAAAACTTTCCCATGAACCCCATTTTCACAGCTATTATATGACTAGCCTTTTATTAGGCTACGCATCTTTTCGTAAGTACACAAGTGCATCAAAATTAACTATATTTTTGCATGACAACGTGTGAACTCATTGTCAAAAACTATCTGAGCTGAGTAGAGATTGCAGTTCAGAGACAATCTCTGTTACAGATTGATATGTGTCTCAGTGGCGTAGCACAAACAAAATGTTATTTTTGATTTTTAAACAAATCACAGAGATTCTGATATAAAAATAACTCGAAAGAAATCAATGTGATGAAAAACTTGAAAAATCACTCAACAAAAATGCATTTATCTTTTTTAATTTTTTTGTTCAAACATATCTATCAACTTGTCGATACTTCTTGTTCAAAGCTGGCGTAGGCTCAAAGGTTTGATAGACATTGAATTCCTAGGAAAATTCTTGATTATCTTGAGCCCAATAAAACGATAATTTGCGATGTTTAAAGAAAGTCCCGAAAAGATTGACGGTATAATTATACAACAGTTGAAAACAGGGTAGCACAGGGAGTAATCGAGTGATAATTCGAATTGCGAATGGAATTATTGGAAACCATAAATGTTTTTTATACCATTTAGGTATTTTCCTCTATTTTTCCGGAGTGATGATTGTATCTTCTTTTTCATTAATTTTGTTCATTATGTCATCAGAAAAATATAGCGAATCTGCAAGTTAAATAGAATGAAATTATTGGGGCCCCCATTTGAAGCCTGATACGCCATTGTGCTGAATAATTGATTGAGACTCAGGTATTGGCTTATTAAAATATTGAAGAACCTTTCGTTGTTCAGAAAATGTTTCTTCTTTTTCTCTCTGGAGTTTTCTTTTGAAAGCTCCACTCAAATTTTTTTTTCCGCTGTGACATTTTTTCTAATATCTGAAAAATTATAAGATATTCAAATTACCGTTTCTGATTTGCTGACTCAATAACTTTTTTTTTTGTAATATTGAAAATAAAGAATACGAGAGACGTATCTTAGCGGTCAAATAAGCTACGCAATTAATCCTCGAACACACCTTCAATAAAATTGTAATCCTGAAACCAAAGGCACTCAAAAAGTCAGAATATTGAAAACTTTGCCTTTGATTGTAAACAAACTGACAACTTGGTTTCGTATTCGAACACTTGTTTCTCTCACTAGGTACTAGAACGGAAATGGAAATAAAAAGATTTCATAATATTTTCCCCTTCTTCATAAAAATATCCTGATGGGAGAATTGACAATAATTTCTGCAATAACAGATAAGCCGAGCCGTTCAAAGAGATATGCCGAAAAGCTTGACGCTATATAAAAAACTCTTAAAAATTAGGTAGCACAGGGTGTGATATAGTGATATGTCGAATCGAATTACTGTGAACCTCATATGTTTCTTGAATATAATTCAGGAATATTTCTCTATTCTTCGAGAATAATAAATGTACCTTCATTGCGAATCGGCAAGTTCAATAGTTATTGGGGCCCCATTCGAAGCTTTTCGATTGGCCCGGCGGCCCCCTTAGTGCCGGGGCCCTCTGCTACGCCACTCATGTATCTGCAATCTCAGCAATCTGTGCTGTGTGAGTTCATTTTCGTTTTTGGAGAAAGAGGAAAAGAGCCAGCATCGCCAATACAACATCTGATTTTGACGTAATATCGAGTTTGGAGACTGGAATCAAAATTGAAATGATAATAGTACACAGTAGCGCAACCTAGGGAGGGAGTCATGGGGCCGCTGTAGCCCCATGACATTCTATAATACGTTTAAGATGCAGTACTTTTAGTACTGTAATGAACTCATCAACTCATTACGATACAGAAATGAAGAAATATAAACACCAGTATTCATTTTTAAATTTTTTCAAATAAAGGTATTCCGGAACCGGGAATGAATTGGGTACTGAGTTGAGAATTTTATCCAGTGTAGCTATACCAAGAAAATCTGGTCATCTGTTGAAATCATACCTACCCCAATTCATTTTCTGCTCTACACGTCTTAAATCGTTAGCATTTTAGTTCAGTTATATCTGAATTAAATTTGTGGTGCATTAGGTATATCAACCAAATAAACATATTTTCTTTGTTTAAAGTTTTATTTGAATAGTATATGTATCGAAAGGTGTATTAAGTCAATAAAAAATGTTATCACATTTTTATTAATTTGGCACTTGAACAAATAATATTATGATTTTGATCAATTTTAAACGTTACAATTGAAAATGAAACTTGGAAATTTTATCATGGTCTTTTGATATTAGGTTTTTGTCAAACTGAAGTACAATGGATTTCAGATAATTAAAAACACATGTTTATTATTAATCTGCGTTGCATATAAACTGTGCAATTATCGGTATACGATGTAATTTACACACGCTTTTTATTTTTCTATTTTCTACAATGCAATTATAGTTATAATTTTGGGGTAATTGCACTCCATTTACATGGGATTTTTGGAGGGAGGGAAATATTCAGATTAATACCGGACCGGAAGCCGGAGCCGTTAAACTTTATGAAAGTTTTGCTTTCTGTTCTTACGCGATTATAGAGTTATAATGCATTATAATATGTTTGGTCGTTCAGTATTGTCCATACATTCGTAATTTATTTTACTGCGTGGCGTGAGATTTGTCACGCACGGAGTAGGCCTAACGTATAGAATAAGAACTCCATAGAGAATCCTCTCAGTATCGAAATCAGTGTGCCGGTTGAAAGTCACCTTGACTCGAACAATTTGCTTTGATTTAACAACATTTCTGAAACTTATCGGTAAATCGATGAATTTGTTTACATTTAATAAAATTCAAATTCATGTGACAAATTGAAGCCTAACCACCTTTTAAAACCAGAGTTTCGAAAAATTGAATAAATATGACCGGACATAAATTCATTCAGAGAGGAGCCTATAAAGGCAAGGGTATTGCTGTTTTCACCAGTGGAGGTGATTCCCAGGTGGGTGATTTTTCTACAACTCTTTTTTTTTCTTCCATTAATTGTGTTGGAAAATGTTCTATAAATTCGAATATTCATTTTAGGGTATGAATGCTGCTGTACGGGCAGTGGTACGAACAGGAATTTATTTAGGATGCAAAGTTTATTTCATAAGGGAAGGTTATCAAGGTACATATTATATAATATAGTAAATATTCTTCCTTTGAATTTGTCATATTGAAATTGAAATATTTGACGAGACTCAAAATCTCTCACTTTATATATCAACTTCCTTCTGTACCATAATTGTTTCACATGACATTACCTCCTCTTTTATGCAACTCCTTTGATTAACATTTAATCTTTGTAAACAAACATAAACAATTAAAAGCTGTCATTTGACCAATTCCAAACATCGTTTTGTTCATAGTTTCAGATTTAAATGAATTATTTTCCTACTGCAATGAAAATACTCACTTTTTCTATGTAATTTGAAAACCCATCACATTATTTCGTTTAATTTCATTTTATTTCAACATATTTTGTTTTTACTTAATTACAAAATATTTCACAATGTTCACTTTGGATGATCTTGAAAGTAGCTCAACTTGTGAATCGACCTAATAATTCTTTTGTGAAATATTCACAATTATTACCTTGTGCTTATTTTAGGAATGGTTGATGGAGGAGACAATATTATCGAAGCAGATTGGTCTTCTGTCAGTAGTATCATTCATATGGGTGGCACAGTAATTGGCTCTGCAAGATGTATGGATTTCAAGTGAGTACTGAAGAGGTAGAAATTTGAATGGCCCTTTTTTATACTTTTCTTTTGAAAGCAATATAAACAATGAAAAATTGAAAAAAGACAAGGATTCAAAATACGGGTACCAGAATAACAAAATCAGAATCTAATTTTTCCACAGTATCATATTTTGTACTTGATATGTTATGAACAACATTGGTGTCTGAATATAAAAACTAGGTTACTAATTACAACATATTTTTTTTGTTTGATGTGGGATCGACTGTCATGGTCACTTGCTAGTTGTGTTTTTTGTAGAAGTTTTTACTGGGTCCTTACTCTACCTAGGGGCAGCATTGTTATTTATCTAACCAACAGGTTCTAGATAATAAAATGATACAAATATCAATGTCTACTCTTCCATGTTAATTTAGTTCTTGGTTGAAACTAACTTGTTCAATTATATTGAAGCTTATTCAGAAAATCTATAAACAAATAGTTCAGAAATTAATGTTCAATTTGGACCTTAAAGAAAAATTTGAAGGAACATGAAATTTAAAAAAAGAACATGGATATCTTATATCCATTAAAGGTTCATATAATTCAAAAAAAAATTATTTTCCTGAATGAAAAATAATTTAATTTTTTCACAGAGAAAGGTGGGGTCGTTTGCAAGCAGCAGAAAACTTGGTGAAAAGAGGAATTACTAATATCGTCGCAATCGGTGGAGATGGTACATTGACTGGAGCTGATACCTTCAGAGCAGAGTATTCTGATCTTCTGAAAGAGCTGGAATCAACTGGTTTGTTAGAATTGCATAATGAATCGAAGTCCATAATTGTCATATTATTTATGCAGGAAGAATAACGAAAGAAGAGAAAGAAAAATACAAATTTCTTAACGTTTGCGGCTTAGTAGGATCTATAGATAATGATTTTTGTGGCACAGATATGACAATTGGCACTGCTAGTGCACTTCGTCGGTGAGTTTCGTATTTAGAATCCATTGTTATTGATTTCTTGAACATTTGATTGTTTAATTAAAAAATGTCAAATAAACACAAACTATATTGAAATTTTGTAATAGTCTTTATTAGTTTTATAATTTTCCTTTTTATTTTTTACTTATGGATTATTGTTATTATAGAATAATTGAAGCCCTGGATGCTATTTCAAGTACTGCATATTCTCACCAAAGGACATTTATTATGGAAGTTATGGGCAGACATTGTGGGTGAGTTTTTTTTTTTCATTTTATACTCTAAAATTCATTTAATTGTTAATTGACCTGGGATGACATACTGAATATGTCAATTTATGTTTGCTTTACATTTTGTGATAAACACTACTTTCTTCTCTTTAGTGAACTGTTCTTCAAACCTTTTTACTCTAAAAACCTCTTGGAAGCTTTTTTAAATATAATCTATTTTGGAAGGGAGTTCAAATATATCCCTGGGAAAAAAAATTATCAGATTCTGATAAATTTACTGTGTTATAAAAAGAATTCCTGATTTTCTGATTTCTCACTTAGAATAATATCAGTGATAGAGTTATGACATATTATACTCATACCTCAACTTTGTGTTATGTTTATCTTACATTATAGTCTGGATGCAGTACTTATTTTCCGATTTGAATCTTTTCATCTGTTTTATTATTGACAAAACAATTTTCAGTCTGAAATCAGCTGAAATTTTTGAATAGATTCAAGAAATAAAACAGGTTCTCCAATCTCTGAGTCATAAAAATATCATATTCTCTTTTCAACCACTGCCATCCAGGCGATGATTTCTCTGAACTTCAGATGTTTCATTCTTATTACCACATGGGGGTGTTCCACATTAGCCAGATTTTCTTTCAAAATGTTATATTAAAGGCCAGCATTTCATTTATTTTCATGACTTCGAAAAAGGGAGAAATTTTTAAGGTGAAAATAAAAAAAAATTTGGAAGTATTTTTTGCCTTAACCCATTGGAAGACCCACTCCTAAATTTTTGTCAACTTTGCTCAGAATTACTAACTGAACAACTCTGTCCATGTTTGCTGACTGAGAAAATAAGTGCTGAACATTTTCACTACCCTCTGTACTATTACTTTTTTCTGTATATCCACTTCCACTGCTTTATGGGTCCACCTTCATGAAACAAAGTGATATAATGGCATCTTTCCCAGAAGGGCAACTTTCAGTGCCTGAATATAAAAAGTCATTGCAATTATAATCTTTCAGATATTTAGCAATTGTTTCTGGGTTGTCCTCAGAGGCAGATTTCATATTTATACCTGAACACCCTCCTCCCCTACACTGGCCTGACATACTCTGTAGAAAACTCAATGAGGTATTTGCTTTATTATTAACGATATTTTAATGATTATAAGCATTCTCAATTACGTAGTTATATAAATATGTACTTATATTGAAATATCACTTTATCATTATGCAGACTGTAGAAAAAGTTAGAGGTTTATAATACTAAGTAAATTCAAGGAAATATGCTGAGAAATTTTGTTATACAGGTGTTCACAAAAGTGACGCCCAAAGATAAAAATTGAGAGTCCAGAACACCCAGGTATGTTCATCATTCAGTACCTCTATTAGCCAAACAAATGATAAACTAAGTAATAAATAATTTTGTTGGGATAAATTAATTTCTTGTCAATTTTTCATTCAATTATTCATAATTTAAAATTCAAGTCCAACTTGCTAATTTGGAAAGTTCCACCATTGCTCAAAATTTTCATTACTCCATTGATGTTATGAGTTTCCGAATTTTATACTTTTAAGTTAAACTCATGTAGATTGAATATTATATTGAGAATACTCCAGTAGACAAATAAAAAAAATCCTATCAATAGGAGGTTGTAAGATAATAATAATAATATCGACTTTATTTTACTAAACTGGTACAAAAGGCGATATTTAGCTTAAAGCTATTCTTACATATAACCTTAAAGATGACTATAGAATTATGAAAAATAGCCTTGAATACCTTCATGTATCTTTTCGGATACCCCTGAGTATAAATCTACTGAATTTGGTCCCTAGACCTCACTTTCCTGGACACCCTGTATTATTCAACGGACGAAAAATATTTTGAGAGCAAAAACTGAAGGGAGGTCTTTCATAACGATTTGTGTCTTCAACAACAAGGGAAAATCTATTGTCAAATTGATAAAACAAAAACTATCCCATCCTCAATTATTTTCAAAATAAATAGTAACCTACTAGTTCAATTTTTACTATGTTGAGAAAATCAAAATATCTAAGTTCATAATATTAAAATTTTTGTCCGGTGGTGTGTGCTGAATAGTATTTACCACATCATTTCAGTGTTAGATATTTAATTTGAAATCTTGTAAATTCGTGCGTTTGCAGCTATTTAGCCTTATTATCTGCAATGGCATCTGAAGCAGATTACGTATTTATTCCTGAAGACCCACCAAACCAAAATTGGCCAGAAAAAATGTGTAAGAAATTGAAACAGGTATTTCATAATTTTGTGAAATGGAATGCTTCGAGATAACACTAGATTAGTTGTTGAGCCGTTGTGAGTGTCTAATTGCTTAGGATTGTAACTAACGCTTGATGATGTGGAAAAGTTGATCAATAGTAATATATAGATGTGAATTATATGTTTCAAACAATTTTGAATGAATACAACATTCCCTACTTTTTGTTGCAAGATCATATTATTTTTGTTACTTAGCACTGTGGTCGTTATATGAAATAAAAAACAGCATGGACCCAGTATTTTATATCTTCTTTTTTCAGGTATTAAACCTGAAAAAAGCAGATTTCAGCTTTGGCCTATCTAGAACTGTCAATTACCATTATATTATGAGTGTTGGTTTCTACTTTTCATTTTAATATTTCTGGGAGATTCCACAAGTTTTCTTGACCTTGAAACAAGAGAGGCATTTTTTTGGGACTGTCAAGGCCTTCATAATTTTTTTTCATTATACTGTAGAATCTACAGTGTAGATGTAGGTATTTTATGTGCTTTGAACTAGTGTTTATGACATGCCGAGAATCATCTTGTGTTCTTTCTTGTAAAGTAAAATGTTGCAGACAAAAATCAATAACTGTTTGATTCAGGTTTTGGATGAGGTTGCTGCTTCTATGTATATAATTTTTGATAATAATACTAAACATTTACTAACTTGCTTTTGATTGTGAATGTTTTGCCTGTTTATGTATCACTATCATAACACTCATCTCATCTTAAATCTATGAAATTGTTTTGGACTGAGGTTTTATGAGTTCCTATGGAAACTTTAATAAGCACAATTTTTTTCAAGAAAGAAAAAAATAATACTGTGTATGTAAACAGGATGAGTTGTTCATGTACTCTAGATTTTTCAAGGGTAAAGAAAGAAGTTTTCATCTGATGTTTGATTGATGATTCGAAAGAATAATTCCTGCAATTTCATTCTTGTTCTGGAAAGTTTGAAAGTATGTATATACCTACCAAACAATGTATGTACATCAGCGGCGCTAATTGGTAGATAACAAAATGAAAAGTAGAAGAATGTAGAACATGAATGCTTTCACAGCTTCTTGTTAATATTCAATCAATATTAATATTTCGTAACCTTTCTGCCAATAATAGAAACAAAGTGATTTTTTTTCTTCACAAAAATCAAAGTTCTGATGCATTTGTTTAGTTTAATGAAATTCCATTAAAAATTTCTGAGTCAAGGATTGCCAATTATAAGCACCAATATTTGTGCATTGAAATGTTATATCAATTATATATGATCAGTCTCAACAGTTTCATATAGCAAAGGTTACCCTGCCTTGCCGGTAACTTTGTACACCATTTATCATTCATTTTGGGAGAATCATGAATTTATGATATTTCCATGTTGTAAAATACCCAATTTTTTTTTTATAAAGAGCTCATCATTTCGTTCGCCTTAACTGTGATCTTTATCCAATCTCTAAATAATTTGTTTGCAAAACTTCTAGGAGAGAGAAATGGGCAAACGTTTGAATATAATAATTTTGGCTGAAGGTGCCATCGATGTAGAGGGAAAACCTATTACTGCCGATCAAATTAAAAAAGTGGTAGTAGATAATTTACATCAAGATACAAGAATAACAATTTTAGGCCATGTCCAGAGAGGTGGCAACTCTGTAGCTTTTGATAGAGTTTTGGTGAGTATTTAAATTAATTGATAGTAATGCTCAAGACTGATTTTTTTTCTACTAAAGGGATCTAGAATGGGAGCTGAAGCTGTAATGGCTCTGATGGAAGCTGAAGAAGGTTCAACACCATGTCTCATATCGTTGGAAGGCAACCAAGCAATACGGTTGCCACTCATGGAGTGTGTGAAACAAACAAAAGCAGTTGCTCAAGTAACCACACATAATAATATTAAAATCTTAATACACTATTACCTTTTTTTTGCAGGCCATGAAAGACAAGGATTGGGCTAAAGCTATTGAATTGAGAGGAAGATCTTTCGCACGAAATTTGGAGACATATAAGATGTTGACAAGATTGAAGCCATCTTTGGATCCTAATGTGGTATGTGCTAAAAATTGTATTTTCATGGGATGATGAAAATGCAGGGTGATATAAATAGTTACGAGCTATTTTGTGTCAATAAACCAATGAAACTATAATGAAGAATTAAAAACACATTCAATTCATGTTCTCAGCATCCAGTAACAGTAGCTGTTATGCATGTTGGAGCTCCAGCATGTGGCATGAATGCTGCAGTGAGATCATTCGTGAGAAACATTGCTTGGCACGCTGGTACTGTCCTAGGGATCCAGAATGGAATCGAAGGTCTTATCGAGGGAAACTATAAAAAACTTTGTGAGTGTTCTTCTATCTATTTAGTGTCACAAGTCATTTCATTTAATTTTTTGTTAGCTTGGAGAGACGTGACTGGTTGGGTATCAGTTGGAGGTTGTTTCCTGGGAACAAAAAGAACTTTACCAGGAACTCATCTGCCTGAAATAGCTGCCAAAATCAAGGAGCTGAATATTCAAGGAATGCTGATAATTGGAGGTTTTGAGGTGAGAATAAAATCTTGAGTGAGGAAATAAATTTCTTGAATTGAATAAATTTGTTTAGTTTATTTATAAAATCATTTCGATCTTGAGAAGCTAGCGTTCATGCAGTAAATGCAAAAATAATCAGTTTTGATCAATGAAATTGAATGGAATGTTGTTCGTTGAATTAAAGTGAAAAAATGGGATATTTTACTCAAAATTGATAAGTAACCTATGGATTTCTAAACTTCAGAACAGTCAAGAAGCGCATTACAAACTACATGTGCTTGCCTGGATAGCAAATGTCACTTTGTCAGCTAGCAAGTGTCATATTCCCTGCACAATCACATATCATATCTATCATTCACCACACCAGTGAATATAAGCTTTCCCTTCCCCTGCTTTCCACAATTCGAAGTGTGGATTCAAATTCACAGTCGTACACTTTTCATTGGTATTATCGAAAATTAGATTGTAAATAATGAATTGTCAGATCCAGATAATGTTTGAATCAACAAACTTTTATGAGTCGGTAGTTGGGTCCAAATTGTTACAATGTGGTACCAAGAATCCTCTGGAAATGCTTATTGCAGATTTAAGCGGATTGTTAGGTAAAATCATTCCTAATAGACCACAGTCAATATGCTCCAAAAACCCTTAATGTCGTATTATTAAATATTAGATATCATACTATTAAATGTTTTCTTAGGCGTTCCACACATGCCTGCAGTTTTATGAAGGACGGCCCAAACATCCTGAACTTATGATACCAATAGTTGTGATTCCAAGTACAATTAGTAATAACGTACCTGGAACGGAGCTTTCAATTGGTTGTGATACTGCACTGAACGAAATTACAGAAATTTGTGACAGAATAAGATTGTCAGCTCAGGGAACAAAAAGAAGAGTGTTCATTGTTGAAGTCATGGGTGGCCATTGTGGATACCTAGCCACTTTAGCAGGTATGGAATATCTTTTTATATTGACAACAATCTATTACTTTCATATTATTTCATATCCTAGGTCTTGCTGGAGGGGCAGATGCTACGTACATCCATGAGGAATCATTCAACGTTCATGATTTGCAGCAGGACTGTTATCAGTTAGCTGTAAAAATGGCGGAAGGTGTTCAGAGAGGTTTAGTTTTGCGTAATGAAAGAGCATCTACAAACTATTCAACTGATTTTATTCATCGTCTGTACTCAGAGGAAGGCAAAGGGGTGTTCAGCACTAGAATGAACGTTTTGGGTAAGATTATGAAATAGAAGATTAATCTGATGGCATATTCAATTTCATAGCATTGGCATCCCTGAATATCTGTCGTTAGTGTCAGAAGATGTAGAATTTTATTTCATATCTTCTTGAGTTAACGTATCTTAATCAGGTGGGGTGTGAACTAGATATATAATTACAATCTTCTTGGGTTAACTAACACTAATGGCAACTTTGAACCTGATATTAACATATGCCAACACAGAATTTAAACATATTACCAAATTGTTTCTTACCTAATATTGGTATAAATACCCTCCAAGATGATTTAATAATAATAGCAACCTTCTAAACCTTTCTAAATTTATTACTAAAAATTCATTTCTATAATTCATTAGAAAATAATATCTATTTTTCTTCCCTCATGCTATACCTTTTCAACTTCACATTGAGACTAATCACATTCAAATTGGGATAAAACAATTTCAAAATGAGAATAAGCAACTTCAAAATGGTAAACACAATCGATTTGGGAATGAACACATTCAAAATAGGACTAAACAATTTCAAAATGAATTGGTTAAGGCTTTCGCGGCCATCGTTCAATGTAACCTGTTCTTTCCAGTATTTCGGCCGTCGTCGTGAATTAGTTCTCGACGTTTCGCCAGTTCGAGTGTCTGGCATCTTCAACTAATTCACGACGACGGCCGCTCTTTCGAGCATTTCGGCCGTCGTCGTGAATTAGTTGAAGATGCCAGACACTCGAACTGGCGAAACGTCGAGAACTAATTCACGACGACGGCCGAAATGCTCGAAAGAACATCTCACCTTCAATTTCAAAATGGTTATCACAATAAAATTGGAATTAAACAAATTCATATTGACAGTAAACTATTCCTTATTGCAAAAAGTCGTTTTATTTCATATTTCGAGAGAATTGTTCTGAAATAACTAAGAACCGAAATGAAAACAAAATTCAGAGGTGTATATGAATTTATGAATAATTTCGTTGAAAAATGTGAGAATCACTAATCTGCAATATTTTGAATTTCAGTTAAGGTATTCTCTTCCAGTCACTGGATCAAAAATCAATCAGAAAAATTTTTGATACATAATAGAAGAAAGACCACTGTGTAAAAATTGTGCACAAATTGTTCAAAGACCAAATCCATTCAAAAACTTGTTACCTCAAACTTTCAAAGATTTCAGCAAACTTTATTCATGAAAGTCTTCAGAATCGTGACTCCCAATATGAGATTGTTTAGTTCCATTTTGAATGTGTTTATTGCCAATTTTTTTATGTTTACCAATTTGAAGTTGCTTATTCTCATTTTGAAATTGTTTAATCCCCATTTGAATGTCATTTGTCTCAGTTTGAAGTTGAAAAGGTATAGAATAGCTTGCAAAGACTACTTCAAGTATGAGGAGAATATAGATCAAAACAGTACAACTGAAGTGATTATCTTTAATTCAATGAAGGTGAAATTGCTAATTTTCCATGAATTCTTCTCTTATTTGTCAATATTTTTTCAACTTAAAGGACACCGTTCTTCATAATGTCTGATGTGTATATTTGAAACCCTTCATTTATCGTTTTTTTTTATTTTTTTAGGTCATATGCAACAAGGCAGTACACCAACACCTTTTGATAGAACATTCGCAACAAAAATGGCCGCCAAAGCTTCTGACTTCCTTTTGAAACATATAAAAAATCCCACCACGTGTGCCAGTAATAAGGCAAATTTCGAACCACACACTGCATGCCTCTTGGGAATGTTGAAACGGCAATACCAATTCACGCCAATCATTGAGCTGAAGACTCAGTGTAACTTTGAGTAAGTAGTATCTTCTAGCCTGGATAATATTTTTCTTCTGCTTGTATTTTTTTTACTGGTACAGATAAATTATAAGAGAACCTTAACTTTCAAGTGTTATTGATGACCACATCTCTTACATAAGTACCTTCGAGTAGTCTGTTAGAGCATCCTACTTCATCATGAAAATAATACTTATTTCTTCTACTTCTTTCTACTTGATACAAAAAAATTTCGCATCTCATCAGAATTCGTGGGGCCTCTTCAACTAATATTCCATATGATCGAGAATTTCTGATATTTTTTATAGCATAAAAATCCCAACGGAAAATTGGTGGTTGAGGTTGAGACCCCTTTTGAGGATTTTAAGCAAACCAGCTGGAGTACCTGGAGATGAAGCTATAGAATTGACAATTGAAGATCGGAAAACAGAATGGGGTCACCAAGATTGAGAAATAATCATAAAATTGTCGAATTGTAAATGTCACATGTCCCAATTTATTATTCAACGGAATAGTAATAAATTCTTTTTGAAATTTTTATAACTTATTGAAGACTAAAAGAGATTTAAATTAAGAAAACAAATTTGAAAGGTAACCATTCACATCAATTCCTGTGTATAACGACCCTCAAAATATCTTGGTTTTATTTATTTTTATTAACTAAATGTTATGTTGGTTTTATAGATTGAGAATACCGAAGGAACAATGGTGGTTGAGTTTGAGACCATTACTTCGTATTCTAGCCAAGCATGAGAGTGCCTATGAAGAGGAAGGTATATACATGACTGTGGAAGACCGCAAACTCTGATCTTCCCAATAATATGGTATTAGTATTTTTTTAGAAATTTGTGATTTCACATTAAGATATTATTTAATCCGAATTGAATTATTTATTAGCTAGATTGTGATTCTGTATCCTATTGATAGTTGAATTTTATTTGAAGTAATTATATATAATTTTTTTGTTATATAACTTTTGGATTTGTAAAAATTCTTTGAGGCTAAAAATGAAAGTCATAATTATTTATTTTAAATAAATAGCTTTTCTAAATTGTGGAATATTTTGTTTTTGTTCATATCCTCATCTAACCAGTTCTGGATGATATTTTATTCTGTTTCCATATGTCAGGCTCTCAGCAAATGTGTTAGGGCCTCTTACCATTACACTAAATTCGGAATAACATTGAGTACTGAGTGGCAAATCAGATGCGTGTGCATAATGATATCTCGCATTTATTATTCTTGTGCATCTGATTAGGACTCAGAGCTTGAATTAGTTCCGAATTTAGCGTGGTGGCAAGCGGCCCTTAAACTCTTTTTCCTTCATTAGAATAGCTTAAAGCATAAAATGTTAATTTTTTTCAAATGATAGGTGAGCTCATGTCAAATTGAATTTTCTTAAATTGGGGAAAGCAAAAGGAATATATTTTAATTACTAAGCAAAATTGCTTGAGGAGATGACTGCTATAGGTTATTGATTAAAGAGTGTACAGCTGAATAATTTACTAATCTGAATTCAGTGCCCTACAGTGATTATTACTGAGAAAAGGCGTCGAGAAGAGATTGGATTGCAAAATTTCAATTAGAAGATATAAGAAAACTTCATGATTTAGTTGTAGCTTCTATTCAATAAGAATTATAAGAAATATTTTCACGAATAAGAAAAAAAATTGATTTTTGACTAATCTATAAGTGGATAATGAAAGAATACAGATGAACTACAAACGAATGAGATACATCCAAAGCGAGTTACGAATGAATATTTTGAAACTTGAAATTTGAATTCGGCGTCATATGAATCGCCGACCCATAGAACTGCAGTGAGTGACCATAGACGTACTACACAAATAGTAGGTCTATGTGAGTATTGTGTTGTGAGTGACACATACATAACCTATGAACTACATAACCTGTGCCTGAGTGCCTGTGAATTTTGGAATCAACAGACTTCGATCTCTTTATCTGAAATCTTATCAGAATATTATTCCTCAAACATGCCGAAGCTATCGGAATTTCAGTGATCACCTCATTTCAGATGAAGTTTTATTCCATTTGAACCGCCTGAACCACCAGCAGTATTATGTCATCAAGGAAATTTTCTGAATTGGGCCCCTTGGTTGGAGCTATAGATGAAGGCACTTCAAGTGCAAGATTCATCTTATTTAAAGCTGGAACTGTTGAGGAAGTAGCATCTTACCAGGAAGAACTATCATCCATATATCCTCAAGAAGGATGGGTCGAGCAAGATCCAATGAAGATCTTAGATATAGTCCATAAATGTATCACTAAAACCGTCGAACAACTAATATCAAAAGGAGGGGAAGTAACAGATATTGTCGCTGTTGGTATTACAAATCAGAGGGAATCTACGGTTATGTGGGATAGAATAACTGGCAAACCTTTCCACAACTCAATAGTATGGCTAGATGTGAGAACAGCGTCAATAATAGAACACCTCTTAGATCAGGTGCCTAATAATTCGAGAAATAAAAACTATTTGAAAGTGCTTTGTGGATTGCCTTTGAACCCATATTTTAGTGGTGTTAAAGCAAGGTGGTTGAAGGATAATATCCCTGCTATAAAGAAAGCATTGCAGAAAGGTAACCGAAAATCTAGTGTGCTTAGTATTACTATTTATATTCTTATGTTCTTCATTCTGTCTGCAGGCAATTGTATGTTTGGAACAATTGACTCTTGGCTCATATGGAATCTAACAGGTGGTATAAATGGTGGAAAACATGTCACAGATTGTACAAATGCGTCTCGAACAATGCTCATGAATATAGATACTTTGAAATGGGATCCTGTTCTGTTAAACTTTTTTGATCTGCCTGAATCTATGCTGCCAACAATTAAGTCAAGTTCTGAAATCTATGGAGAAATTTCAGATGGACCCTTAGCAGGAATACCTATTTCAGGATGCTTGGGTGACCAACAGGCAGCTTTAGTAGGTCAAATGTGCCTAGGAAGAGGAGAAGTAAGCAATAGTGTTGTTAATCAGTCAAGTTAATTATTATCTTATGAAGCAGCCTTTTTTATCTGAGTGCACTTACACAGGCAAAGGCTACATATGGAACAGGCTGCTTTCTGTTGTACAACACAGGTCCTACAAAAGTAGAAAGCTCACATGGTTTACTGACTACTGTTGGCTATAAGTTAGGTGCAAATAAGCCCACAGTTTATGCTCTAGAAGGATCAGTTGCAATTGCTGGAGCAGCCCTGAATTGGCTCAGGGACAATTTAAACATTCTTAGTGAATTCAAGGATGCTGAACGGATTGGAAAATTAGCTGAGACTGTTCAGTCAGGGGAAGTTTATTTTGTACCAGCATTCAGTGGTTTATATGCACCATATTGGCAAGCGGATGCAAGAGGGCAAGTTTTTAATCTTATAGTTTTTTAAAAAATTTCCTCTTTTTTAAGTCTGTCATAATAAATAAGTTATTAATATTTCAGAATTATAGCAGGTATAACTGAAGACACTACATCGCACCATATCATAAGAGCCACGTTAGAAGCTGTTTGCTTTCAAGTGAGGGATATTTTGGATGCAATGTGTAAAGATTGCAGAATACCTTTGAAAAGATTGAAGGTATGTGAAATATAAAAATTTAGAAATATTGAAATCTGAATGCATATTTTATATTATATTAGTTTATTCACATTCTACAATATTTTATGAATTTTTATGCACTGTATCTCTATTTATTTAAATGCAATATTAACAAAGGTCAGAAGCGGCAAAACGATTTCGAAAAAATAAAAATTTGACGGAGTTTTTGTTTTGATAAAATTGATTCAAAGAAAACAAAATGATCAAGAAAAATTTTAAGACTGAAACTGATACAGCATAGACAAGCTGGAACTAAAGAATTCAGAGGTGATCGTCCACGAGGAAGATTTTTAGGGAAATTTTGAGATGTTATGAAATTTATTGTACTTTATTCAAATTTTTTTTTTTATGGCAAAATGACAATTTGTTCAACTTTTGAGAGAAAATCTGAAAACCTCGCTGCAAAAATAAGTATTTTGTGAATTGGAGACATTAGGGAGTGCCTTCTTTACTTGAGTAACGTATTGGAAATAGATATGAAAAAGAAACATTCAAATGACCAGATTGATGAAAACATTTTGATATCGAAAACCTTTTTCAACATTACTAACACAGGAAATACTCCTATGCAGTAGCGAAAAACAATAAATCTTTTTGATAAAAAATTATTTATTGTAAATTGCATCTATCGTATTCGTTTAACAGAAAAACTGTTCAAATTGTATGAATTCTGGTTGTGACACACTTTATTGTATAGAAATTCGAAACAGAAACTGCACCATAAATATTAAACAAAAAAAAACAAAAAAATATATCTCCTTCCTGTTATTTGTAGAATAATTTATGACAGTACGATATTAGAATTAATAATGAATCTATATTGATTGAATATTAGAATTGTTTAATTCACTAATAATTTATAAAAAGTCCAAAAACACAGTGTTTACTATACTTGTGCAACAATGATTTGCAGTATGTAAAAACTAATTGAAAAGCTCAGTCGCTCGGTGCACTCTTCTCTGTGAGTAAACTACATCTGGCAAAAACCAACCACTTGTGGCATTTTGATTCTAGCCGATGAAAAAAATTCTGGTGTAAAAAATTCATAGCATCAAAGGAATATGCAATCGTAAACAAGGGAAAACAGAAATGTATTATCATCGAAAGCTCCCCCGCCCTTTATAATACTGGTAAACTACCTTACGGTAGTGGACATTTTCTTACAATATAAGCGTTACCCCATTATTCATCTTTGTTTGGTTTCAGGGCGGTTTCGCTCTTACATATTTCAGAAATAATTTTTACTTTCAATTCTCCAATCCAAACACATTGTTATTTCTGAAAAAAGACACAACAATCTTTTCATATTGTTATTGTTTCTTAGGCTTTCTTCAGGTAAACGTAAATAACAATCAGTGACATTAGAAAAGAAATAAAGAGAATACAAAAATGACAATCGTGGGACTATAAAAAGAATCAAACTTTATATATGACAATACAATATTTATAACACAGAAAATAGTTTCGATATGTGTAGAAATTAACGAAAAATCACTCTTCTATTCAGAACCGAAAGAAGAGAATTAAGTCAGTGTCTTTAGATTGTTCAAGCAAAAACATAATGGCGTTTAGATGAGATGAACATCTCGTTCCTTTTTTTTCTCAAAACTGCCCAAAAACTAACTTTTGATACTAATTATCAATATATATATATATATATATATATATATTCTTATGAAAAAGAGAGTTAAAATAATACAATAAATGTTGAAACAAAAAGTACCTAAGCTGAGGTAAAAAAAGAACGGGGTATTATAACATTCTTTGTATGATACTATAGAATCATACGATACTATCAACACTAGTATCATACGATACTATACAGCCAGGGGAAAAAACCTCAGCCGAAAAAACCTGCCTCCCCTTAAATAAAATAACATAAAATATCAAATATCAGGAAAATCTTGAAAGACATCAGTGTGATCATCTTCATGTTATACGTTGATGGGCTCGGATAAACAGATTCTTCCCAAAGGACTCGTAATTCTTAATCTGAAATGAAAAAAGACAAAAGCAGAAAAGAAACCGATTATTCAGAATAAATCAAATGCATTTTGGAAATGCATTTGCTACTTTAAAAAACATCAACATTAAGATTTCTTGGCCAAATAATGTTCGGAGGTTTATAAATATTTATGACAGAAATGTCACAAAATTTGAAAGAAATGAAAAAAAAACTCCATCAATTTCCCCTTTCCGAATCTGTTGAAAGTTACGAAACTGATAATTTTTCAACATAACAAGCTGAACTTGTAAAAAATCAATTAATACATAACCTTTCTACTGTCCTCTTTCACGAGGATTTTTTTCTGTTGCCGTGTGGGTTTCTTGCAGAAGAATCACTTTGATACCATGTTCATCAGCTAATTTGGAGACGTAATCACACTTGTCTTTCGACATTCCTTCGATATTCAAATTCAAATTCCACAAATTGTTGCTCTCTGGTCGTGAGGGTTTTTTCAAACCGGATACGACCCTCCAGGTGATGATTTTTCGGCACTTCAGATGTTTGACTGCTACGGGACCCCAATGAAAGGCAATCATCTCCCATAGATAAACCAAACATGTTATAACACAAGAAAAACAGAATATTTTTCAGGACCAAAAACTAAGACATATTACTAATTATCAATGTAAACTATTAACAACACACACATTACCAGAATATAAAAAAAATGTATTTGTTTTAAAATTGATTTTATCGTAGGTAGATGGCGGTATGACTGCTAATTCTCTGTTGATGCAACTTCAGGCAGACCTAGCTGGAATAACAGTGGTAAAATCTGCGGTTCTACAGAGCACAGCACTTGGAGCAGCAATGGCAGCTGGTGCTGCTGTTGGTTTTTGGAATGTCCAAGCGGGAACTATTAACGTACCCTCTAGAACTTGGTATCCAATATTCTCAGATGATGAGCGAGATGTTAAATATAGTAAATGGAAAATGGCCATTGAGAGGTCTTTAGGTTGGGACATTTGAACGAACTATGATATTAGTATATTTTATTATGTGCGATTGTGACTATGAATTTGTTGATGAATCGATGTTATGTGTATATTTTGTTTAGTTGGAAAAAATAAAAATCCTATATTTTAAAAGGTTATCATTTTCATCAGAATCGAATTAAAGAGGAAAAATATTAATCTTCTGTGGGGAGATAGAACTTCTCTTTTAACACTGCTAGATATCGCCATTTTTATTAACCTACTGAAAACAAAATTATTGGCAGGCTTAGAGGTAGAAGTTTTTTATGGAGAATTGGTCTCTAAGAGATGTGGGATAATGATGAGGCCAAAAAGGGCCGAAACCGGTCTATCTCTTTTCTCAGTGACAACATCTGATTTAATCTCTTCAGTCATCCTCATTATGAAAGATTCAATGATTGAAAATCTCTAAGAAAATTGAGTGAGATAGGTTTTAAGGGAGTTGGGGTCTATTTGGGTGCTAATGATGGGATTTCCAGGTAAATAAAATAAAAAAACCTACACCTGGTTAGGGAAGGTTCAAACAAATTACTAAACCAAGCCAGTCCTCAACTATAATTCAGAGTGGACATGCGCACATATGAATTCGAATAGTGCTTTAGGGTAGACTATAAAATTCATGCTAGAACAAACCTCAAACCTAATAACTTCTATCGATCTATTATAAAGGTGTTCTAAACTCGATGGCTTATCAGACGTTTCTTGATAATTCATTTGGTTTTCCCGGTAATAAGTCTATCGATTTGAAATATTTTCATCGCTGCGCGTTGCCACTTCTATTAAAAATATATATTCGATCATTCAAATGGGCCAATCAAAAACTGTTTGTTATTGTGTTGCTCTCTTCGGTATATTTTTTCCATATATAAAATACCTTTATGGAAATCATTCAATATATTCAAATTCCTTCAAGTTTGAGTAGAAGATTGAAAGCTGTCAAAACAAAAAATAAATAGTTTAGGGCTTTCACGACCGCATAGGTATCCTGATTTTAAAAGGGTCATCCGGGCTTATTGGTCGTGGTCTATTAGGAATAATTTCACCTAACGTTTCGCCTACAACTGAGGTAGGCATCTTCGAAGGCAATAGACCAAATATTTCCACACGTGATGATGAATTGATAACACATCACAAATCCCCCCTAATGGAAGAGCCATCTTACCATACATCCCCAAGGTCACAGATCGAATTGGTAGAATACTGAAAAGGCACAACATCGAGACCGTTTATAAGCCGACACATAAACGGGAAATGATCAGAATTACCAAAGATAAAGTCTACCCACTGACACTAGCCGATATTTACAGGATACCTTGTGTCTGCGACGAACTCTATATTGTTACAACAAAGTATCAATACGAGAATTAAGGAGCACGAACGATGCTTTCGACTGAATCAGACAGAAACATCCGCAATGGCAGAACATCCTCAAACAGATGGACACAATATAGATTTCTCAAAGACGTAGGTTATTTCCAATATCAAACGTTATTATCCCAGGCTGAACATGGAAGCCATCTTAATTTGTTTTGTTTTTTTTTAATCTTTTATTACAGTTGAAATGTTCGTTTTCAAACCTACTTTTTTATGGCGAAATTACAAGAAGAAAATTTTCAGTCGGAAGGCATTATTATGATAATGAACCTATATACTATAAATTGATTCGAAACTCTTCAATTTTTTTTCTATTCGAAAAATAAAATGGTCTTTCCGACCTGATAGACTCTTCAAGTTGAGTTATAGTAAAAACCCCTTAGTGAATCTTTGGACTCTAGACTAGTTTTTTTTCTCAATGTGAAATAATCGCTGAAACACTATAGCGACTAGATATATATTTTCTTCAATATGAAACGGGGATTCATGATTATTTAATTCTTATTATGTGTCTCTCATTTATTCCTTTTTCGTCTTATTTTTCTTACAGATTATCATCTTGTATAACTTGATGATGGTTTTTATAATTATATAAATAATGAGTAAAAATAAGATCAACACTGTAGATATCACAGCCATGACATCTAGAAGTAAATATTGGTACCATGGTATGTCCAATGCAGGACTTCTAAGATGCTTTGCTCCCTTATGTCTTATAACATATTCTATCCACCAAATAGCTTTGTCTAAACCTTTCATTGGTACATCGTTCATTAGTTTTTCTGTTTGAATAACATTCTCCTTGTAGCTGAAAAAAAATGCGTTTAATAGGTATATTTATCCATGGTGGGTTGAATCTGATTGATTATAGATATTTCAGATATTGTATAATTTTTGCTGTAGTGAAAATTATATGTAATAAATAATTACCTGTTGTTAGTCATTATCTCAAGAATGGCTGCCTTCAAATTTTCCACTGTCAAATCGTCGAAATCTATAGCGATTCCAAAACCATATTTGACAGCAGTATCAACATTCATAGTTTGATCTGAATGTGAGGGCATCCCAATAATTGGTACATGATTGTTGATGGTTTCTTCCATTGACTGAAGTCCGCCTTGGGTCATGAACAACTTCACATTTGGATGAGCTGAAAAGTGAAAGTCATTATTAAATTTCCCATTTTCATTACCCCTGGAAACCTGCCTCACATTTCCTAAAGATCGAGCCTATTCCATTATGAGCCTATATTTTCCTGTGAATTTTCTATTGCTCGAAAAATTTCGAATTTGTCGAGTCAGCCAGTAGAATAAGTGTTGTAATATCTACTTTACTAATTGTCACGACCTTATAGAGAGTCTTTCAAAAAAAGGTGATCCTGTCTCTAGGATAAATGGAAAATTAAAAAATAATTGGGGTTTGTTCAGGAACAAAATTCGTAACACTAAAAAATTATACACATTTTTACAATTTTGCCGAAACTATTGGCAACATTGTACTGAAATTTTATAGAATATGTTTTGGAAGCTGATGCATCCAATAATTTTTTTAAGTCTGTCTCTCATGGGGGGCGCTAGTTACACGGTTCGTACCAAGTAGTATTAACATAAATTTTTCAATACTAGATTTATTGAGCAAAATTTTAAGCGAACTCAAACATAATTCTAATTTTCACCCAGAAAGTACTCTTAATAAAGCTCGATACTCTGTACCGTTTTCTGAATATTTTTATTTGAAGAATTATGAAGTTATAACTGATGATGGTAATGAAGTAATGAAAAATGTAAACATTAAATCAGAAGTCAAAAGATGAAAATTTGAAAAAGGCTAATAATATGAAATAGAATTCATGAATAAAAATGGCATGAAAATAAATTCATTGGATGTTGCTAGTATTTTCAGCAGAATCGTAAAAAAATGTGAATAATTTTTTTTAACGCGCTTCATCTTGAATACGTTACGAATATTCTTTACTAAGCAAACTCCAATTACTTTTCAGTTTTCTTCCTTCTTCTGTCCTAGAGACGAAATCACTTTTTTTTTTAAATACCTTGTATATACATACCAACATATGTTTATGTTTTTTTAAAGAACTAAAATATGCCCATGGCATAGCGAGTTTCTAAGAAGGTGTAGATGCGCGGGGATATTAGCTTGTTCGGATTACAGAGGTGTTCCGACCAGCTTGGGTACGGATTATCGAGGCACTGCTGTATAATACGTGATTATTATAAATATAAACTTTTTCTTTGCTTCTGAAAAATAACAGTTAACTTGATGAACTCGTTGGAATTAAAAATCAACCGTTTTTTGACTCATTATATACTAAAAGAAAGATTTTGAGTAAGTGATGATGATAAACACACAACAAAAAATAATTGATTTGACTCACATAAAACTGAAGGCTGTGGTACCCATTTATGTATGAAAACATTTTTTGGCTGCCTTGGAAGAGCATCAGTTTCCCATTTCCACAGGACGTTGTACGGTATTTGTTCAAATACTGTGATGTACTTCTCTATCAGATCTTCTGGCAGATTAGAACTGAGGACGTTGGATCCCAAGCTGAAGTATATTACACCATTTTTGGAGTTGTCCAAGAATTTTTTGAGATTCTGAAAAAGACTCTAGTGACTTTTCTATTGACCTGAATTAACATGTGTGTAATTTATCCTTTATCAACCAGTATAATTAACATGCATCGTTAATAAAACATAATAATAATATTTTTCAGTGCTGTCTCATTAATTCCCCTAACTACTGTATTTCGCAGTTAGTCGTTCAAAAAATATGTAGGGGGAGTCCGAGAGAGCTTACCATGGGGGAGACTATAGCCACAGCTCATAAAAATTTTTGTTACTATGTATTAAGACGAGGCCCGATTTTTTGGAAGCCATACGCTCACCCCTTCCCACTCTCGCGATACCATTGCATTCGCCAATTAGATTTAAGATATCATTCCTTTTTTTTATTGTATTTATACAAACAACAAAGAAACTTATTCAAAAAGCTAGTGTAAATATTCAAATAACTTAACACTAACAGAGTGAAGCTTTTATGAATGTGACCTCAGATGAATGAAAACTGTGAATTCCGTTCAAGTATTCAAAGAAAGATTCAACAACGATCAAAACGAAGAAAAATAGTTGAGATAGAAATGCTCTATACTCTGTTCAAACCTAAGCGAGAGCAATAAAACAAGGTTCGCTCAGCCTTCGGATAGTTATTTTCCGTCCAGAGTCGAATCGAGGAGATTTGAAACAATCTTTCAGTTTTAACTGAATGGAAAGGTACCAAATCTGGTGTTCCGAAATTACTTTGTCGGAATCTTGCAAGATTCCGACCCAAATCTTTAAAACTCTGGTGTTTCCTGGAATTACCTTACCGCAATCTCGAGCATAGTTCCAAGTACGACTCTGGCAATCTTTTAGGGCGGTCGAAGGGAGCGTTGTTATGACCGTTCGACCAATACGAGCTTTATTGTGCGCAAACCAGACGATTCTGTTTGTATTTATTGCTCTCGCTTTAATCTCCTGACGAAGAACCCAAGTATGATGATAGCTCTGATGTTCCATATGACGTAGATAATTGGTTTTGTTTTATATGTGAGAGATACGAGAAGAAAGCCATGCGACTGTGAGCTGATTGGAAAATATGTCCATGAAATGTTTGTCAGGCTGACAAAATTTGGCAAGAGTAAATCAGACCCCATTTCTCCAATTAAGGGAAGGGGCACTTGAATTTTCGAGAATTATTAATGTGCATTCTCCTTTTTATGTTTTGTTTTTCATATTTTGATATTTTATATTTTTAAATTATTATTTTGATGAATAGCAACATCAAGTCTGTAAAATATTTATACAGAAGACTTAGGTCTATTCTTATCCTTCATTTATGATAAGAAAGTTCCTATTTTTCATGTGATACTGAGTACTGAGTGCCTTGACATAAATATTATTCTTTCCCAGAAAGTCACCAATTTGAATAATCATTTTACCAATTTTTGAATTCGGATAATGCCTCCCTATATAGAAGGTAAGGTCCCCCACCCAGGCGAGAGAAATTAGCCAAAATTTCATTTGTGAGGATTCTTATATATGTAACTGACAAATTATTCGAGGTACACAAGTCGTTCCAGAGACAGAATGTAGCTTAATAGTGCAGTTTGAAATGAGATCAACAAAAAATAACTATATGTTACCCTGACAAGAAATACAGGTTTCTGAAACGATGGACAAAATGCGCAACTAGTGGGGGAACTACCTGGAAACACTGTGAATTTTTGTAAATTTTTCGAATTGTAAAATAATTAATGTTGTCAGAGCTTTTGTCTAGATCATATTTGAACTACCACCGTACATTCCACGATCAACTTCAATGTTCCAAGTCGACCAAGAGATCCCTAGATCTGTTCTTGTATTCGGGTCTGATAGAGTTCGAATGAACATATAGCAAAAAGCACCAGTTGGAAGAATCTGTGAAGAGTTCAATTTGTTCGGAATATTTTTGAAAACAGAAGATTACTGACTTCTGTCAGTGTCATGATTTTAATAATTGCCGAAGAATCTTTTTTTTTGATCAATTAATCGACTTCAATGTATGAAATTCAAATTTTAATTATCAAAATTATTTTTTGATGCCAATTGTTATATATTATTTTAATCACAAAAAATATGCAATTTAAAGCTCATTGAACAAACTATAATTTTGAGTTATAACCTTAAAACAATAAATATGATGAGAGGTTATCGAGATACATAGTATCTCCGATATCGAAATAATTTCAAAATCACCCTGTAACTCCCAGAGTGTAGCATATATCAAAAAAGGTGATTTCCTCTCTAGGATATAAACGAAGCTGAAAAATAATAGGGGTTGGTTCAGTAAAAAAATTTTGGTAGCAACAATCGTATTCAATGGGAGAAGAAAAAAATATACACATTTTTTACGATTTTGCCGAAACTGCTGTCAACATTGTAATGAAATTTTATACGAATATGTTTTCGGAGCTGATACATCTAATGTTTTTTCTTATGTCTGACTCTCACAGATCTCATAGAGGGCGATAGTTACACGATTCATACCAAGTTTTTTGAACGTAACTAATGTGATATTGCATTTATTAGGCTAAATTTAGAGCGAGCTTTAACATCATTCAATTTTACACCAAAAAGGTACTCTTGATGAGAGTCGATAGTGTGTACCATTTTCGGAATATGTACTTTGATTGGAAAATTATGAAGTGATAACCGATGTTGGTATACAGTATTGATAAAGTTATTAATTATTATTATTATCATTATAAATTAGTAAACACGATGGATCTCCACCACACATTGATTGTCACATTGGTGTCATGATCGATCATTTTCCGAATCGATGGATTGGTAGAAGTGTAGAAGCTCCGATTCATTGGCCTCCTCAGTCATGCGATTACAATCCCATGGATTACACATTTTGGTCGTGACTTGTACTTTAAAGAAAAAATGTATGCAACAGAAGTAAATTCATCTCAAGAATTGAAGGACAGAATTCAAAATCATTTCAATTTCCTCATAGCTGACTCCCAAGTGTTAAGAAGATTAGTATAGATTTTTCAGAAAAAAAGGTAGAATGACTGTGTATTTGTGAAAATCGAGGATATTTTGAACACCTTCTTTAATTGAATTTTTTTTGTTATTAGCCTTTTTTAAATTTTTTTTGAGTTTTTGGTCAATTAATACATTTATCATTATTTATACCAGCATCGATTATTACTTCACAATTTTCAAACCAAATATTCAAAAAACGGTGCACATTATCTAGTTTCATTAAGAGTATCTTTTTGGTGTAAAATAGAATGATATTCAAGTTCGCTCGAAATTTAGCATAATAAATCTAATATCAAAACAGTTGTGTCCAATACTTCTTGGGACAAACCGCGTAATTAGCGCCCTCTATGAGAGTCAGACATAAAAACAAATTCATCGGATGAATCCATGGTGGAAGAATACAAGGTGTGATCGTAACGATGTAATATCCACCCTTGTTTCCAGTCAATCGAAGAGCGGCTTTCAGTTGACCAAGGGGGTAAAACTTGCAGCTCGAAAAAAATTAGAAAAAATATACCCTTTCTCTAACTAGAAGAAAGTTCGCGATCCTATTGCACTAGGAATAGGTCTTTTTGGTTTGATTTTTCTTTACAAAAAAAGTTTTTGTTTGAATGTGAGAAAGTAAACTATCGAAGTTGGAATTTTAACACGTATAATGAAAAAAATAACACAAAAATATACAATTTAAAGCCGTGCGCCTATGCACGTCGAATATTCCATCAGATCAACTCGAATAATGAAAACAATATAATTCATTCACGCCGGAATGAATGGTTCAATCAACCACACCATAAAAAATGATCAAGATATCAAAGTATTCAAGTTCAAAATATATTTAATGAAAAGTGATTTCTGGACCGTGGAGCCAACCTTAACTGTTGTAAATGGAAAACTCTGACCTTTTTTGTTTCCCTCGATGATAATTTATCCTTATTAGACAAACAACTGGCACAACACCCGAACTTTAATTCCGAAACACCGCGCGAGACGAAACAACTTTTCAATTTTTTTAAAATCCGGACACAACTCTTCAACGGACCTTAACCGTTTCCCAATTACCAGAATTTACCGTCACCCGAGTTATCTAAGGATGTCTTTTTCCGCCCGTGATCCCCAGATACCACTCCTCACTCTCATTCTATGAACACAAATTTAAAATATTTTTTCCACCACTTTGGGGTGGTACCTCAAACACATTTTTTTTCCAATGACGGTCCTAGAGTTAAATCATATGCATCTTCCTACTTTATTCATACCGATAATACAAAAATGGAATAAGATGCATACAATTTCAAGTTAATACTATCTCTTCAGTCTAGGACCGCCTTTATTCCTCTACCAAAATCTTTTTGTCTCATGACCTATATCTATCAATTCGAATTTCTCATGGGTGGTCTCCTGAGCTTAGCTCTTTGAATTAATTAATCTTCGAAGTATCCCAATTAACGATACGGCACTAAATCAATCTTCGAATAATTCGAATCTGCATGGATAATGATTTCATCGAAATGCTTCATTGGAATTATTCAAATTCAAAACATCATATATCTAACTTTCAGCGAACCTCTATCAAGTCTCTTAAAGTCCCTAAGAGCATAATTGCTTCGAAAACTTCAAGAGCCACTTATTTCTCATAATTCGTTACGTGAATTGATTGTCCCGCTGAAATAACCTAATTGATTTGTCACGATCGCAATCAATTTTCACGCGTCTCATAATTATTCGGATTGGTTGCATTAATTCATGATTTTTTGATATCCCGGTCTATTACAACGAATCTTATTTTCGTTCATGTTCGCGGATGACGTCTCTCTGGACAAATTATTTGAAATGGTCTACCTCTGTTTCTTAAAAATTATCGTTCATACCTCTTTACCGGAATTTTTTGGAATATTCTTGTTTTAAGGTGAAAATTAGGATTACGTGTATCTGTTTGTTGGATATTTAAAGGAATGATTATTGAGAATTCAGAAAACTAGCTGATGCAGTTAAGTATAATCCTCTGTTCATTAATTTGAATTTTTGCTTTTCGAATGAAATATTTCTGACAGAATCTCATACTGGGACGAATATATGATAGAAATATACGTTTATACCTATATAAAAAAACCTATTTGAAATTTGTGAAAAAAATTCGGATTATAAACTCATCTCTTGAAAATGAATTTTTCGATTTATTTCAGCAGACATTTCTTTTTTTTTACATATATATTTTTAAGACTCCTCGAATGCAATCTTTCGAATTCATCTGAATTTTTGATGAACTAGTTCAATAAACAATTTGAGGTGAAAATGATTATTTTTGAAATTGTCATATTCATCTTCTTTTGAAATATTCTTTCCTTTCCATGAAAACTAATGAAATCCAAGTAGAGATTTCGTTATTATCTCGTTTGAGAAAGATGTACGAAATATTTGTACGAGCTCTCAAATAATAGCTCTTTCTTTGGAGATCGTTCAAGCCAAAGCACACCATAGTTTTTTTTCTGAGTTTAATCAATTTCCCTCCAGAGTAGAGAAATTTTCACAATGAAGGAAAATTGCCTAGTTCCAATTTATTGTATTTGAGAAATAATATGAAGAACATTCATCAAAAATTAGTTAAAGATCCTTCGAACGACTCAAAAGATATCATTCATAAGTTCGTTATTTTTAGCACAAAAGTCAAAAATATTGATTCTTCTGGTTTCTATACGTATTTCACACGAGAAATTCAAATAAATAAAACCACCAACATTTTAAATCGATAATACAAAATTCATTGATAGCGTTCTGGAGAATTCAAATCCGTGACCGCACTGAAGTCATAGTGTGCAACAAGATGCGCATGAACACACCTTGTATTTTTCCACCATGGGATGAATCAGCTTTCAAAACAAATTCGTAAAAAATTTCATTACAATGTTGCCAGTAGTTTCGGCAGAATCGTGAAAAATGTGTATATTTTTTTCTTTTTCAACGCCCTGTATCTTGAATACGGATGGCGTTACGAAAATTTTATACGGAACAAACCCCTATTATTTTTCAGTTTTCTATCTATCCTAGGGAGGAGATCACCTTTTTTTGAAACAGCCTGGCATAATTAATAATCAGGATAAATAAGGGGCAAGTCATTCATGGAGAGGAAAGATGAGTCGACACAAATATGGAATGTTTGATAACACACTTGTAAGTATGTTATGATTATAATAGGTACTCAAAATGTATTATTTCGACTGGAAGTAAGGCATCTAGTTCTGAAGAATGTTAAATGAAAAATTTTTAATATTTCTCAAGGTATCGAAACTACAGAATTATGCAGAGTGCTTCATAAAGGACCCAAAATCCAAATTCTGATAACAATGGTAATACCATAATAATATCGGCTATATCGAAGAATCTTGCACACCAGAATCTATGAAAATCGTCCAAACCGTTAACTCAAAACTCACTCTGTATAACTTTTGGTTATCCGAAATTTTATCATACCCGATTCAGTGAAAGTGGCCTCTTAACAGTCTACAATATTCTATCACTCCTCCAATTCTCTAACATGTTCAGGTATCATCACAAAAAACAGTCTATCCTCATCTTCTACAGAAAACAGAATCTGCATTTTTCAAATGGTATGGGTTACTCATTTGTTCTAGCTTTTTCTGGCCCTCGCAAACCCCACTTTCGTGAATAATAATAATCGATATGTACTCATATTGCATAATATACTATTTTTACTTACATCATCTAGTGGTTTCTTGACTTTAGGGGTTCTGACACTACCAAGCTCGACGACATTCGGAAGTGTGGGCATAATTTTATGGAACACCGTATTTCTGTTCAGTAACAACAAGCTGATGTTTCGTTCGATATCTCCAATGTAGGGCATGTGTTCACCGAATATTTCCTTGACTGTTCTGTCTTCTCTAGGGAGTACAACGAGATGGTAATACGCCCGAACATACACGGAATACAATGTTGAAAATATCCTGTCTCTGAACGACAGATCTCTTCCAATGGGTAGGTTATGGTCTGGTGATAATATCGGATGAGATGGATTTCCAATAGCATCCAATGAGACAATAGGTGCTCCTAAAGACGCGACTCCAATCAACGGACAATTGAACCGAACAGAAAAAGCAGACAAAGTCGGAAATAGGAATTCAGCTATCACCAGATCAAATTTCTGGTTTCCCTTTATGATCTCCTGAACTTTTTCGTATTCTAAAATATGTTTGATCGATATCGAGAATATCTTGGTGGCCATCATGTCATTCAGGAATGACTTGATTATGCTGGGCTTATGAATCATGGATTTCACGAAATTCTTTGATACTGATTTCAAGAGGTCCTTGTACATATGGCTCATATCTATTTCGGTGAGATTCGTCAAGGATTTATCCTTCAGAGGATGAGAACCAATAACCGTTACTTTGTGCCCTCGTAGAGAGAGTTCCTTCCAGATAGGCTGAAATGCCGATTGATGGCTCACCGATGGAAATTGTGTCACGAAGAGAATATTCGCGTTCTCTACTTGCCCCATTATTAAGAAAATCAACAAGGCGGAGGAAAAAAATTTGGACCACATATTGAATAAACACACACACATACACACACTATAATAGAATGTACAATGATACAACAATTTTATGTAGAAGTTCATATAGAAAATGAAAATCTTGATACCTGTAGATATACTGATTATATTGATAAGTTAACGTTATTTCGAATCATCTTTAAGAATTAATTTCCAAAAATCATTGTTATGAAACTGAAGTTTATCATATTCATTATAGCGATATTTTATATTCTGGGACATGAAATACACGACGAGGTCATTGGAATAGTGTAGTATGCCCACAAGATTACTTAGAAACCAGAGTAAATTCCAAGTAGTCAAGAATCCCAAGATATGTTTATAGTAGAAATAAATATTTAATATTAACATGTTAGAGTCTTATCAAGAAACAAATAAATCTGTGTTGAGAATTTCATTGGAGAAACGTAGTAGTTTCACGATGAAAATTATATTATTCGCTGAGGTGAATACAATATTCCATAATTTCACCAGGTAACAATAATAATTATAATAATAATAATAACCATTTATTCACCAAAAATCATTACACATTCAATACAACAAAATTGGGAACCGTCAAAATAAGGAAAAAGAAACAGTACGAAAACTCATCAGCTTAATCTTGTGAAGAACTCTGATTTATCCTAAGGTTCTTGATGAAGCAATAACCTGTAGATCTCTTTGCGAAACAATTTGAAATCACTTATTTCTCTTATGTATGCTGGTAAGGAATTAAAAAATTTAATACACATATATGTAGGAGATTTTTCAGTAGATGACAGGTGGTGCCGAGGATAAAAAAAAAATTATGTCTTGTGTTGTGGGAACCTGTCTTTTTGAAGTTCCTGAAGTATTCCGGTTGCTTGAATATGAACTGCAGGCACTTGTAGATGTACATAGCTGGTAGTGTAAGAATGCTGTTTTCACTGAATTTGCCTCGACAAGATTGTCGAAACTTCAAGTTGAAAGTACATCTCACGGCGAGTTTTTGGATTCGAAACACACAAATGGATTCCTGACTACTGCCCCAGATCAGCAGTCCAGGTATGATGCAATGAAGTGTATTACCCAATAGTTTGGTGTTCAACCCTTTCTAGGAATAACTTTCTATCAATCTATGTCCGAAGTTTATGCTTCCATTATCTTTGTAGCCTCATCAATTTTGATCACACATCCCCTAACAGTATTCAATTTGTTACAAGCTTTGAATTCCTGTGTGCCAAAGAAATTGAATTGAGGGCATGGTTAGGAATGTGAAGTAAACAAGAGCAGTCACATTTATTTATGATTTAAGGGATGTGAAAACGATAAAATGAGTTTCATATAAACTTTTATAATAAACTCTGTTCAAATTTAAGCGAGAGCAATAATAACAAGTTTGGCGCAGCGGTAGGAAGGCCTTCGGATAATTACTTTCCTTCCAGAGTCGAATCGAGGAGATTTCACACAATCGTTCAGTTTTAACTGAATGGAAAGGACCGAAATGTTTGGTGTTTCCCGGAATTACTTTTTCGGAATCTTGCATGTTTCCGACCCAAATTTCTATAACTCTGGTGTTTCCTGGAATAACCTTGCCGCAATCTCGAGCATAGTTCCGAGTACGATCCTGGCAATTTCTTAGGGCGGTCGAAGGGAGCGTTGATATGACCGTTTGACCAATACGAGCTTGTTGTTATTGCTCTCGCTTAAATTTGAACAGTGTAGAGCTGCTTAATTACAGCTTTAATATTGGCTTACACGATGAAAACGAAAAAGACGAATATATTCAAATTTAATGTAGCCTTATCTTGAAGCTTTGTGATTGAATATAAAAATAATTCTCATGAAATTATGAATTTGTCTGCCTGAAAAAAATATCCCAAAAAACAGGGCTATCGCTAGCCAAACTGTAGCCCTAGGCAGAGACTCATTTTACCGCCTTAAAACAAGTGAAAAGTCACCTCTGAAGAATGCAAAAATTGAATAAGCGATAATCCAGAATTTCAACCTTGTGTTGAAAGACTTTTTTTGACAAATTTTTTTCGAACAACAAAGGTAATATTAATTAACAATGAGTTGAATAATCTCAAACTTGAACAAAAATTAAAATGCATTACGTTATCACTAATGGAATAATTAATATAAAAAACAAAACAAAAATATTATGGAATAGATTACGATCGAAAAAAGGCAAAAACTCCAGTTTTTCAAGAAATTTGTTCCTCCCAAAGCTAAATTCTGTATATTTTATTCTTGAGATTGGGTAACGTTTTATCTCTCTCCGCTTTCTTCTTTCGGTACAGCACTTTATTAACGATTCATAATAAAAAAAGGGAGAATGATCGTTGATCGGTCTATTTTATTTTATCAGCCGACGCTTCAACTGTAGGTATCTCCCAGTGCCGAAGAATACTTGAAAAATACCGAAAGTCAAAACTTAACTTCAGAAATTTTCTTTCACTCCAGGGAAACACTCACTTTGTACTTGAGTATACATTAATAATATGAAAGTAAGTACATACATATATTGATTGTGGTATCTATAAGATTTGAAAAAAAGTTCTTATAAATTCCCTGGTCCTAGAATTCTACTATCGAAATGAAATTGACTTTTTCTCCAGTATTTTGCATTCCTCGAACAAAAATAATGCCTGAGATATGAAGAAAGCCGCTTCTAAAACGGGTTAAAATTTGGCCGCATATATCAAAAAGTATGTGGACAAGGTTGATTGATTTACAGCGTCAATAAAAAAAAGGGCGAGTAGTTAGAGGATTAGGCGAAAAATGGGATGTTTATGGGTGTATTGCGTTATACGGTACCTCTGAATTGCATTCCCATTCGATGACTTTGATATTTTTCATTGGACTGGCTTGAAATGCCGCCCCTTGAATCTCGGCGCCCTAGGCGACCGCCTACCCAGCCTACCCCCTAGAGGATTTTGATAATATTCTCTTTCGAGCTGTTCCAAACAAAATCTGAAGGTTTAAGGTCGAAGAAGTCCTTTGATGGTCATCTAACAGGGATATTACCTTTTCCGAGTATTAAAATTAAATATCAGTTTGAAGGCCATTTTCCTTATTAAAAAGCACTACCTGGCCCGTGCAATATCGTCTAACCGTTAATAACGAGATATTTGACGTGTTCCTTAATCCAAACTCACTCTGTATAACTTTTGCCTATCCGAAAATGTATCATACCCGATTCAGTGTAAGTGGCCTCTTAATAGTCCATCTACATCTAGGTATCATCACAAAAAATAGTCTGCCTCAGACTCAGCATCTACGGAAAACAGATTCTGCATTTCTCAAATGATATGAGTTACTTATTTTTTTCTGGCCCTGGCCTTGCGGCTCATATCGCAACCTTAACCTTGTGAAATAATAGTAATTATGTACTAATCTTAATATATAGAACTAAGTCGGCCATATTGTTGGTTACACCATTTATAACTCAAGTTTGGATGAACTGTTTATCAATAAAGATTTTTTGTTGGATTCTTCTACGGCGGGGTTAACATAAAATACCATAAAACCGCGGAAAACTTGATGAAATGGAAAAAAAGATAGGAAATAATTTCCTTTCTTGAGAATAACGCCAGTAGATGTCGCTACGGTAATTAGCGTTTTCGGGAAAGTTTTATATTTGATACAAGCTCATACCCGCGGCTTCGCTCGCGTTATGTTTCAATTTAAAATGGTTTTGATAGGTCCGCCACCCCACATTCATAACCTCGTATCGAAGGAGAGACAGCACGTGTATACATGACAAAACGATGTCGCGTATAGATTCAATAATTTCTTGCTCAAATTCACACTCGTTCAACCTACTGTAACTTTCTAAGTATCCATTAGAAAACTATATTGTATAAAGCATTTTTCATCAGGAATGAATGCCGCAGATAACAGTCATTCCATGCCAGTCGAAAGACCTCTTCAAATTGACCATTATTTCGATTTCGGATTGTATTAAAAATGTTAAAAATGGCTATCGTGGGTTAGACATATGCCGTCGCAGACTTTTTCATAGGACTTCTCGAGCACTACAAAATTGTCTTTTACCATGTTTCTCTATCTCTTATAGTTTACGCAGCGCCCCCTTGAAAGCCGGAAAGTACCGGGATTTTTCATGAAAAATCGATATTTTTTCTTATTTCTTCGTTATATAGGGATGAACCCTACATGAAAATCTCAAAAAAAAATTCTATACAATATAGTGAAAGTTTCATCAAAATCGGTCATCGGGTTCCTGAGTCCTTAGAGGATTATTAGTATTTAAGTATTTATTAGTATTTCAAATATTAGTATATGGATTAATTCGGTAAACTACATTTTCTAATAATATTAACGCATCTGAGTCCATGTGTTATTACACCTATCTTTCATCCTAACACTATGGAAAATTTTATGATGAAATGTGTTAAACGAATCTCAAATCTACTATTATCTGCAATTTAAATAATTACTGTGTATTTTGAGTTGCCTATACGTGCCGATTCACAATGGACAATCAGCAATCTGCCCTATTTATTCTCGCATTCTCGGGAAAAAAAAGTCTTAAAATGTTGTTCATCATAAGGAACTACAATGAAGGAATTGTAAAATATAAAGAAAGTTACCTCTTTACCCCTTAAATAAAGAGAATTTTTTTGATGTTTGAATAACAATGTAAGTGATTGTTTATATTTCACTCAATAGCAGCTAATATTGGTCGTACAGAAACGTCTGAATGTGCAAATTTGAAGTATTTTTCAAAGGCATTCAGAATTCAGTAGGCATCGAAAACCTGAAAATTTGTTGTGAACTATTGTTTTTTAAATGGTACACCCTGCATTTTATTCTTCTAATCGGCAGAGCTCTTTCTTCTGATTTTATGAATTTTATGAATTTCTTAGTACTGAATTCTGAATGCCCATTAAATTGCCAACATTAAAAAATATAACAACTTCCAGACGACATCGTTCGGCGCAATACATATTGTACAGGACAAGTCAATGCCCTCTTTCAAGGTATTATATCATAATAGTTTATTATAATATTAAAGTTGCTTTTTTATTTATCGATTGAGGCAGTACGAAGTCTTCAGGGTCAGCTAGTATTGAATAATATACTATTCTTACTTACATCATCCAGTGGTTTTTTGACTTTAGGGGCTCTGACACTACCAAGCTCGATGACATTCGGAAGTGTGGGCATAATTTTATGGAAAACCGTATTTCTGTTCAGTAATATCAAGCTGACATTTCGTTCGATATCTCCGATGTAGGGCATGTGTTCTCCGAATATTTCCTTGACTGTTCTGTCTTCTCTAGGGAGTACAACCAGATGGTAATACACCCGAACATACACGGAATACAACGTTGACAATATCCTGTCTCTAAAGGACAGCTCTCTTCCAATGGGTAGGTTATGGTCTGGTGATAATATCGGATGAGATGGATTTCCAATAGCATCCAATGCGACAATAGGTGCACCTAAAGACGTGACTCCAATCAACGGACAATTGAAACGAACAGCAAAAGCAGACACAGTCGGAAATAGAAATTCAGCTATCACCAGATCAAATTTCTGGTTTCCCTTTATGATCTTCTGGACTTCTTCGTACTCCAAAATTCTTTTATTCGATTCCGAGAATAACTTGGTGGCCATCATGTCCTTGAGAAACGTCAGGAGAAAACTGGGTTTCTGAATTACGTATTTTATCAAATCCTTTGGGATTTCCTTCATAGATTTCTTGAAGAACTCGCTCATATCTATTTCGGTTAGATTCGTTAAGGATTTATCCTTCAGAGGATGAGAGGCAATAACAGTTACTTTGTGTCCTCGTAGAGAGAGTTCCTTCCAGATAGGTTGAAAAGCCGATTGATGGCTCACCGATGGAAATGTTGTCACAAAGAGAATATTCGCGTTCTCTACTTGCCCCATGATTAAGAAAATCAACAAGGCGGAGGAAAAAATTTTGGACCACATATTGAGTAACACACATGCACTCACACAACAGACGATTGCACTATGATACATCTGTATCTCAAGGACAAAATAAATATTGACAACTTTGGATTATACGTACTGATAAGATATCGATAGAATTCTGAATAAAATTCTTGTAATTTTAAAAAACTTTACTACGAAAATCTATTCTTTTGGATTGAAATTCTACATCGAACCATATCTCGATTACTTCTATGAAATATACTATGTCCAAAGGATTACTTAGTTAGAATCCAGATTCAATCCGAGTAGTCAATGACCCCAAGACATGTTTCAAGGAGAAAGGAATTATTCAGAATAATCGTGTTATATTTTGTTCTGTGTCTGTGTTCATAAAATCATTAAATATAAATTTACTTAGTGTTGAAATCATTTCATCGTTGTGGGTTTGCGATTAGAACATTTTTCAAATTTTGTCATGTAAAGTAAAGTTTTTAGAACTGATGGGCGTCTTGAAACGTCTTACTTTGTGGAATTATTATACCTTGCAACTTCAAATGAGATTAATCACATTCAAATTGGGATCAAATAAATTCAAAATGAAAATAAGCAATTTCAAAATGGACATCACAATCGTATTGGGAATGAACACATTCATATTGCCACTAAACAATTCCATATTGACAAGTTTTATTTCATATTTCATTCAAGAGAATTGTTCTGAATTAACTACATGAATGAGAAACCAAATGAGGAAAAAAGTGTTTTACATCTCAGCGGTGTATATGAACATAAACTAAAGCTATTTTGTGAACAATTCACTTGAAAGATGATGTGAACATTAGCCCCCTGGTTACTTTCTTGGATCGTGCTTGTCGTGATATAAAAAAGAAAAAACACGTGTGGCACTCGAGGACTGCCACTTTAAAGCTATTGCATAGCATCGATTCAAAAATAAGAAGAAAATATTGTTGATTCAAAATATTTTTTTCATTTACAATACATGTAGGTTATTCAGTAATGTTTATCATTGAAACTGTAGGTTTATGGTTACTGAAATGAGAAACATAAGTTTGAGACTAAATGTCTTCTAAATATCTGGTAAATACCGCGTCAATAGTGGTCCCATATTTTGTTGTGGATTCTTGTAGATCCATTATTCATTTTTAAATTCAATTTTTCCGAAAGAGTCAATAGCTCTGATTTTTTATCAGCGAAGTTAATGTTGAAATCTCCAGCCAAGATAAGTGGAAATTTTATTACCATGTGTACCAAGTATTTTCGACCATTCTTCAGTGTACTCCAGTAAAGTGCGATGAATAAAATGCTCTACCTGGTCCAATTTTGGATTCGGACACATGACTATGTGTAGGCCTTTTCTAAATTTGCATGAGCATGAACAAATATTTCCAAAAAATGAGCGTCTAACATTAACATCGCTAACGTCATCAATATTTATTTCAATATTCGGAGTCATAATATTAGTAACATTATTACTATTTTCGTAAATAGCTACACCACCTTTTTGAACAGTATCTGGTTTGAATTGGACAATATAATTGAAATTAGGTATATCAATCGGATTATCACGCGTCATGCATGTTTCGGTAAGAAGTAACACATTGGTTTGTCTCGTAACTGAATCTTGTAAATGGTATTTGTGACTATGAAGACAGTTCTATTACTAATGAAATCTAAGACACTTTGAGCTATCGTCTGAACACTATTTAAAGACAGTCTTTTGAATTCTTGCAACAAAGATGCAGTCGATGCAGCTTGCCTTCGATTTTGATAAACCTTAAATGCAGAATTTTCATTTTTTGTCGTAATATGCAATTTTTAATATGAGTCACCCGCAACATAGACTCATATACTATTTCGTCAAAAGTTCCACCTTGCGTCTTATGTATAGTTAGAGCAAGAGCTGAAGTTAATGGAAAATGTTTGTGTTAGCTTCTCCTAGTTTTACCAAATCAACCCTAGAACTCTTACAGGAATGTGTAAAATTCGTGTTAGAAACTAGATATTTTTATTTTCATATTATATTCCAATATGATTTTTTACTATGTACGAAAGTGTAACAATATAAATTTTTTTCACTTACAGCATCCAATGCCTTGTCGGCTTTTATGCACCTGACACTCCCAAGTTCTATAATTGCTGGTACTACAGGCATTACTTTATGAAACACAGGATTTCTGTTCAACAGCAACATGTCCACATTTCTTTCTATATCCCCAATGTAGGGCATATCTTCACCAAAATATTTCTTCACAGTTTTATCTTCTCTAGGAAGGACTATGATTTGATAAAATAGTCTCACATACACCGCGAATAATGACGATAATATTCTTTCTCGAAAAGTAAGTTCCCTTCCTATTGGTAGATTGTGATCAGGAGAATATACAGGGTGAGAAGGGTTTCCCACACTGTCCAGGGCTGGGATGGGAGCTCCAAGTGATGAAATACCAATTAAAGGACAGTTGAACTTCGCCGCAAAAGCCCCAAGAGTTGGGAATAACCATTCTGATATGACCACGTCGTATTTTTCTTTCGTATTAACGAGATTCTGAATTTCTGGGTTCCTGAATAAGTTCTCATGCAACTTGGAGAATATGTCGTTAATGAAGATGTCTTTTCGAAATACATTGAAGAAATTGGGTTTGTGAAGCATGAATCTAGTGGTCTCTTTCGGGAAACTTTTAATCATGTGGTATAGATATCCAAGATCTATTTCAGTCAGGTTGGTCAGCGTTTTGTCTTTCAATGGGTTCGGTGATACTGCGGTTACTTTATGACCCCTCAGTGATAGTTCCTTCCATATTGGTTGGAATATCACCTGATGGCTAACTGAAGGAATTGTTGAGACAAACAAGATATTAGCGTTTTGCACAGGTAGCACATGACAACATAAGAAAATTAACCACAGCATGATTAAATGATGAAACTACTCATCGAGACTCGTCGGACGGTGTGAACAACTGAATTAAATATAACAATTTGATGAAGATAAGTTGATAACGTTCATTCGAAATGTTTATTGTAAGAATACTTCGTCGGGTACATGACCCCAAAGCACAATAGTAACGTTTGCACTGTATTAACATTGAACTGCTTCTCTGACATTCGGCGATTTTCTCCGTAATTGAATGAGAGATGAGTGTGGAAGAGAAATGCACGGTCGGGGTCATCTAAAAATACATCGGATGTAGCAGCTTCATCGTGGAAAATGAAGAACTAGGTATCTTTGAATAATCTTGTAATATAGATACCTGAGAAGAATTGAGAACTAAAAATCCTCACATTGCAAATAGTATTTTCATGAAGAGTTCCTTTTCTATGAACAGGAATAACAGCAACAACAATCTACATGCAGTCCAGCCTAAAATCGATTATAGATAAAAAAGACACGAATATCTCATACCAGGTTGACACATGGATATTTTACTTTATGTCATCAGAAGAACAACCTTCATGTATGTGCTTAATGTCAAGATACTCTTAACTGTTGGACTTTATGATGAAATCCGCCATCGATGAGCATTAAAAAAGTAAAAGTAAACTAACAAACTTTCTCGAAGATAGCGGTTATAGACATACATATAATCAATGCATCTATAGTACATTTCAATTTGCGTAACTTCTCATACCTTGTGCATAACTGCTCATCTCTATTTGGGAAACATAAAAGAATTGAACATTGAAAACTAGGCGATGTGTAAATAACCTAGTGTTAATTCAAATAAATGAAAACTTTGAACACGAAATATGAATTTTAAACAAGTGGTAGTCGTAAACTTTTCAGTCATCGAGTGCGGAGGTTTTCATTGGAAATAATAAACATTATTTCAATAATATCTGGCATAGTATTCCAGTCAATGAGGATATTTGTAACGAATTCTATCATTATGCATCAATTTACTTGGTAGAAAATAGCTCAAGAAACAAAGTCTACCCTATGCCAAAGTATGCTTTAATCTTAGGGGTGGTTCCCAATTCTTTTGGACATTTTTTTGTTCGAAAGAAACCCGGAAGTCGATGAAGAACTTAATTATAAGCAAAAAAAATGACATTTTCATTGAAACACTTTTTGGGACGGATATTTCGTAGCTTATAGAAAAACAAAGGGATTATTATTTTAAGAATTATTACAGGGGATAATACTGGAAAAAAATTTTGTAGTGCTTCGAAAGAGCTTAGAAATGGACAGTTTTAAAAGTCGATTGCATATGAACTCAGCGGAATGAAATGCAAAAAACATTGACGACTCATGATATCTATGAAAAAATAGGTAATAAAACTAACCCCACATCCACCATTCGAAAAGTTCAACTGGTTCGAAATGCATAATTTGTGAAGAAAATAAGATCAAAGCAGAAAGGGCACTTTTCAATTTTCTTGAATATATGCCCTTTTTTGAGTGTAAGTTAAAATGATAAGGGCTACGAAATAATTATTCAAAACAAAAATGTAGGGTTTTTTCAACAAAAATTTCATTGGTTTTTTTATTTCAGTACCATGAAAATTGACAGAGATATCTCTGTTGATAGCGCGAGTATAATTTTGCTTGCGCCCTTAACCATTTACCTTTTGAAAACTAAAGATTTTGAATTGATGTGATCAATATGGTTTGTAGTGCTTCAAATTTCATCTGGAATCATTTTTGAATGGATACGGTATTTTCAAAAGGAAGGAAGTTGTTGTGAAAGAACCAAACAATTTTTTTTCAATTTTGGAGCAAATATGAATTTTGGCGCAGATGTGATTGAAATCTATCGTCAATTTGTCTCTTTCTCTTTCTTAATGTATGTTAAGTTTGAAAAAAAATTCAAAATAAATAAACAAAGCTTAAAAATTCAAATTTGGCTAGGTAATAAAACACCCAATTCAATTGATTGGGGATGGAATAATACAAATAGATATTGGCAGCTCACGAAAATTTCAAAATTACTTGCCACAAGAATTGCTAAATATGATTTTTTGCACTTGCAAAAAAGTCTTTTTCGTAACGCTTCATGTGCAGGAGATAACTGCCAAAACAGTGGGCCAATCTTTGGCAAAGATGATGAAGAAACGATGGACAGTGGCGACAGTGACTTAGAATTGAATTGAATAATTGACGAAAAAAATATCAATTTCACCTAAATAAAATGATGAATAAACGAAATGTTTGAATGTAATTTTTATTTCATAAGGATAGGGGTTGCTTTTAGGGAAATAACGTTTATTCAAAATACTCTGATAAAATTGGTTTAGATTGATTGAAACTATTAACAAAGCCCCATTTTTATACATTTTATGCTGAGAGGGGGTGGTTTATACGTCTCAAAGTATATGAAGACGTTTAAAAAACTTCATAAAACGCTACTAAAGCCCAAAAATTACTTTTATTTACGTTACAAGAAATTTTATTCAATTTTTGTAATAAGGGGCAGTTTTCACACCTGAAAAATAATAAGCATGTGTCGGCATAGGGTAGACTTTGAAGTTAGAGGTAAGTATGGCTTATTCCCAGAATTTCATCAAAATTGAAGCATTTTGTTAGAATTCAGAGGTAATGCCTTATTTTTGCTCTCATCGACTGGACTATGGATTACGATACTCCATGCTGTGCTGTAGGCATGCCCGCTAACTTCGAATGGTTTATAGAAAATATTCAATTCTGTTGAAATATTTTACATGAATTGTTTACTTACATAATTCAATTGTGTTTTGCTTTCCCTTTGTATCAAACCACCAAGCTCTTGGATATTCGGCGAAACAGGTATTACTTTATGAAAAACAGGATTCCTGTTAACAAGTAATAAACTAACATTTCTTTCTATCTCTCCAAGATATGGCATATCTGCCCCAAAAAGATTCTTCACTGTCCGGTCTTCCCTAGGTAGAATAACGAAATTATAGTAGAATCTGACGTAAACGGCAAAGATTGTGGACAGCAATCTTTCTCTGAGCGACATCTCTTTTTTCAAGGGCAAGTTATGATCAGGTGCTACAAGAGGATGTGAAGGATTTCCAATAGCGTCGAAAGAAGGAATCGGGACGCCAAAAGAGGACACTCCGATGAGAGGACACTTGAACTTTGCTGCGAAAGCTGCAGCTGTTGGGTATAACCATTCCACAATCACAACATCGAATCTAGCATCTCCTCTTATCAAGTTCTGGACTTCAGTGTTTTCAAGTGCAATCTTATGAATCACTGATAATATTTCGTATATATACATGTCCTTGAAGAACACCCCTAGGAAGTTTGGCTTGTGGAAAATGAATCTGATGGAGTCTTTGGGCATATTTTTCTTGAAATCGTAAAGAACCTTCAAATCAATTTCTGTTAAGTTAGTCAAGGTTTTGTCCTTAAGAACATTCACTGCCACTGTCGTTACGTTATGGCCCCTCAGCGAAAGTTCTTTCCAAATTGGCTGAAACATAACTTGATGGCTGAACGAAGGAATTGGTGCAAAGAAAAGAATGTTTGCATTTTCGGTTGGTCGCATTGAACTGAAAATCAACAGAATCACGAGAAGCATTATGGTAGGTATCACTTAAAAACACTTTCGAAAATCGTTTCACGAACTGCAAATATGAAGAATTAAGAATACGAACTCATTTAGCGAAAATTTCGGCAAATGTCCACTAGAATAGTTCGCGGAACGTCTTGTTATTTAAGGTCAACCTTTATTCGAATGATGAAGATACTAGAAATAAAGCATCAAGATATTTTGTTTATTGTATATCATTAAAGAGCAGACTATTGTTATTCGATGAAATGTTGATTTTTCGTCTCGGAGGCGCCGAAAGATTAAAGGTAATTAACTTGATCATGATAATATACCAACATTGGCAAAGTTTTTGTATCATTCATGATTTCAGTCTGATTTATAAATATGCCGTAGATATCACTGAATGGGTGCTTCGTCGGAATTTTTTCTCATGTCAATGAATTTTTATCAGACGTAAACGAAGGTACTTACCTCAAGAAATTCCAGGTGAGATGTTGACAAAGCGAAATATCAATTAAAGAGAATATTCATCATTCTGCCAGCTTGTGTACAAATATCTTGATTCTAACAACAAAAGCGTGCAATTTCATTCAAACATCTTCGAATTCTGAATCAAAAATGATCTCAAACCATATGGTTTCACTCACTGATAATTATGTTAACAAAGCTGAGAGTGTTCTTCATCTGCTTAATAAATGCCTTTCAACTGCGATGCGAAAATCTGTAAAATTCTCTTTACCATTTATGTGAGCCCAATTCTGGAATATGTCGTTCCAAACCGAAAATAGGCTGTTGATTACTTGTACAAGAAGACATTAACAAGGAGAAGAAATTGGGTATTCGAATAAAAAAAAATTTCTCTATTCGAACTAAACAATTTCCCTTACCTGAAACTGTGGCTGAGGAAGCGATGACTGAAGCCTCACGTATTATAAGAAAAGCTAAACCACCAAAATAGTCTATTAAGTATAGAGAACGGTAATAGTTTGGAGGAGGAGCGCAGAGACGACTCCAATTATTGTCTGAGATCGGTAGTCCTTAACGTTCGAGATACTTATAGCGTTTTTTTGCACTATAGACACAATTTTTACTCAATGTACAAAATAATTATCTGTCAAATTCATTTAGTCGTGGATTTATCAATGCTGTGTAGGAATATAATATAAGCCGCAAAGATTATACGGTTAGAAAGATAGGAAACGCCCTTACATCTGTGGTACTAAAATCCGACTATGATTTTTGGCTAGTTTCTTACTTTTGACACCTAGATGGCGCTGAAAACATAATTCAGCACAGAAAACTATTTTGATAGGCGCGAAATTCGAATTATACTTTTCATAAATTTCCATTAAAATGAGTATTCTTTGTCGAGATTTTAGAGAAACATCCTGATCGACAAAACAAAAGCAGAGCTCCGTTTTTTGATCAGGATTATATTTTCCATCTACACGTTGTTTTGAATCAAATGAAATACGTTTTGGATTCTTTATATTTTTATTTGAAATGATGTGTAAAATCAACTACAATACAATAATTATGAAATTGAGAACATTTCAAAAATTTGTTCACATATTAGAGAATTATTATAACAATTCCAAGAACTTATTCATACAGTGAACTCTCGATAAATCGAACATCGATAAATCAAACAGTTGTTCTGGACCCGATTCATACATATCTTACCCAGAGTATTTTAACCTCAATGAGCTCAGAGGGTCTAGTAGATGAGTCGAACTGCTTGAAGGGGCGTCAAGAGAACCACAACATCTATAAGTCGTTCTTCTGACCACCATTGCCTCTATGAGTAGAACTTCTTGATCTAATGAATGAGACCGAAGAAAATTCGGTTCGCAAACAAATTATCCAGAACAATATATTTTTGCCCCGAAACCTCTATCCATTTGACAACACTGAAAATAAAAAACAATGAACAAGACAATTACATGATACGAGTTTCAAAACATACATTTCCATTCTTTTCGGTAATGAAAAGAATGCACATTCAAGATTATTCTTTCTATTATTTCTGCAATTAATCACCATGCATTTCGAATGTCGGCCAGTTTCTAACACAAAATTTATAACAGAAGAACTCACAAACCAAGATTATGGAGTGAGCTAGGTGCTACTCTTGTAGATTTCGAGTTATTTCAGTTAGAAATACGCAAGAAAATAAATACAATCATCATTCAGCAATAGTATATTATTTTATAAGGAGGAGAAGTGTCACTTTTCATGGCGAGCTTGAGTTTACCCGCCGAACGTAGTGAGGCGGGTAATTGAAAGCGAGCCATGAAAAGTCACTTCTACTCCGAATGAAATATGTTATTTTATTTTCAAACGTTTTGAAATTCATGAAAATCTGAATATCCACTTTTGGATTGATTCACATTTGGGTACATGATTCTATCCACTTACGATCGTTATAATTGAATGAATTATGGGACATTTGCCTAGTTACGGTTGCCACGCACAATTGATTCTGACAGATATGAAGCAAAATAATCATTTGCAAGCTGGTGAGAAGTGGTTGAAAGTGAAAATGTCTTCAGAAATTGAGGTTTTGGCCATTGAAGCAGTCTTTTCCCTCGAACCATCGAAGTCAATTGAAAAATATTCTGCAGCATACCTATGATCACTTCGTGAATTGGTGCAATTCGAAAAATGTGACAGTTTACCAAGAGAATGTGCTTCTAGCATATTTTAACTTAATGGCTAGTGGAATAAAATGGAAATCCTCTGCTTTGTGAGACCAATATTCAATGATAAAGTCGCAACTAGCGATCACACATGAAATAGTTATTGGTAAATACCTGAAGTTGGGCGTATTTTTGCAGGGTAACACTTTTCCTGCCGCCGGCCGGAAAAGTGTTGCATAGCAACACTTCTCCTCCTAGGCGGAGAAATAGAACTTTTCGATGATCCTGTCGATCGAGAAATGACGTTATTATTGTACGTTTGAAAATAATAGTATATTATTTTATAAGGAGGAGAAGTGTCACTTTTCATGGCGAGCTTGAGTTTACCCGCCGAACGTAGTGAGGCGGGTAATTGAAAGCGAGCCATGAAAAGTCACTTCTACTCCGAATGAAATATGTTATTTTATTTTCAAACGTTTTGAAATTCATGAAAATCTGAATATCCACTTTTGGATTGATTCACATTTGGGTACATGATTCTATCCACTTACGATCGTTATAATTGAATGAATTATGGGACATTTGCCTAGTTACGGTTGCCACGCACAATTGATTCTGACAGATATGAAGCAAAATAATCATTTGCAAGCTGGTGAGAAGTGGTTGAAAGTGAAAATGTCTTCAGAAATTGAGGTTTTGGCCATTGAAGCAGTCTTTTCCCTCGAACCATCGAAGTCAATTGAAAAATATTCTGCAGCATACCTATGATCACTTCGTGAATTGGTGCAATTTGAAAAATGTGACAGTTTACCAAGAGAATGTGCTTCTAGCATATTTTAACTTAATGGCTAGTGGAATAAAATGGAAATCCTCTGCTTTGTGAGTCCAATATTCAATGATAAAGTCGTAACTAGCGATCACATAATATGAAATAGATGTTGGTAAATTCCTGAAGTTGCGCGTATTTTTGCGTAGTAACACTTTTCCTGCCGCCGGCCGGAAAAGTGTTGCATAGCAACACTTCTCCTCCTAGGCGGAGAAATAAAACTTTTCGACGATCCTGTCAATCGAGAAATGACGTTATTATTGTACGTTTGAAAATAAAAATATTTATTTTCAAACGTACAATAATAACGTCATTTCTCGATCGACAGGATCATCGAAAAGTTCTATTTCTCCGCCTAGGAGGAGAAGTGTTGCTATGCAACACTTTTCCGGCCGGCGGCAGGAAAAGTGTTACCCTGCAAAAATACGCCCAACTTCAGGTATTTACCAATAACTATTTCATGTGTGATCGCTAGTTGCGACTTTATCATTGAATATTGGTCTCACAAAGCAGAGGATTTCCATTTTATTCCACTAGCCATTAAGTTAAAATATGCTAGAAGCACATTCTCTTGGTAAACTGTCACATTTTTCAAATTGCACCAATTCACGAAGTGATCATAGGTATGCTGCAGAATATTTTTCAATTGACTTCGATGGTTCGAGGGAAAAGACTGCTTCAATGGCCAAAACCTCAATTTCTGAAGACATTTTCACTTTCAACCACTTCTCACCAGCTTGCAAATGATTATTTTGCTTCATATCTGTCAGAATCAATTGTGCGTGGCAACCGTAACTAGGCAAATGTCCCATAATTCATTCAATTATAACGATCGTAAGTGGATAGAATCATGTACCCAAATGTGAATCAATCCAAAAGTGGATATTCAGATTTTCATGAATTTCAAAACGTTTGAAAATAAAATAACATATTTCATTCGGAGTAGAAGTGACTTTTCATGGCTCGCTTTCAATTACCCGCCTCACTACGTTCGGCGGGTAAACTCAAGCTCGCCATGAAAAGTGACACTTCTCCTCCTTATAAAATAATATACTATTATTCAAGTATTTCTTTCAGAATTGACAACAGCCTACTAATAATCTCTGTTTAATCTATGTCAAATGGCCCCTAATTAAATATTTTAACCATAACCCGATTACTTTTGAAAAACAGATGTCGCTGACATCACTGTAGTCGCTTCGTTTCCCATCTTTATACTCTATTATTTGATAAGGCGTTGTCTTGGTGATGAAAACTTAGTAAATTGTCAAAGTGACAATAATCAATTGAATTCACTAGCGTTGAAAAATGAGCGATAGAATCTTCGGAAGATAATGAAATTCAAACAGCTTGGCAAATCGGCTGTTCTTCAGTTATTCCTGAGAAATCTAAAATCCGCTAAGAAATTACATACAATACTTTCAAGGAATGGATTCAGAGTAAAGACAGCCAAATCAATGAAAAAGTGTTACTGGCCTATTTTGTTCGAAGAATAGAAGAGCAGAGATCGCCTGGAAGTCTTTGGGCGGAATATTCCATCGACACATGGAGACCAATGGTTAGTACACTCGTCTCACCAACATACATCTTAGCCAATGGTTTGACGACTAGGTTGAGACCTTATGTGCGAAATACGGAAACTTTCGTATGTAACGCTATGTAATAAATACGACGAAGGCAGTTGATGATCGATGGAACGGTACAACCTCGATATTCGGTCGCTTCTTGATACCTACCCGACTCGAGATTATTTTTTTATCGGTGTCAGAACGTCCTTCGACGTCTACCGATGCCTACTCTCCAAGCTTCCCTATCCATCCACAGATCTTCACCCAACTCTCTTTCCTGTATCTCCCTGTCCACTCCTTCTCTCCAGCTCTTTCTTGGGCGTCCTTTTCTTCTTCTTCCCTGCGGTGTCCAATCAAGAATTTGTTTTGGTAGGCGTTCGTTCTCCATTCTTCGCACATGTCCATACCATCTGAGCTGATTAACCTTGATGTCCTGTGTTATTGTATGAGTTACCCCCATAAATTCCCTTATTCTGTTATTCGTAAATCTCTTACCTTGATATTCCTGATGTCTCCAAAATTCCATTTCTGTTGCTTCGAGGGTTCTTTCTGTTGACGCTTTTAGTTGCCATACCTCATTCCCGTAAGTTATAATACTCTTTATTATTGTATTGTATATTCTTCGCTTGTTCGACTTCGAAATGTGTTGGTCCCATAATATACTATTGAGGCGTATGATGGCTCTTCTTCCCAGTCCCAGTGTATTCCTCTTCCTGATAGCTTGGTCTAATTTACCATCATCTGTGATTTCTAATCCTAAATACTTATAATTTTCGCTGTATTTTATCCGTTGCCCATTATTCAATAACAGATCTTGCCGGGTACCTCCGATGTTCATATATCGTGTTTTCTCTATGTTTACTTCCAGACCCCATTTCTCATATTCTTCGATTAATTTGCGAGCCATGTACTCCAAGTCCTCATAATCTTGGGCTATGACTATCTGATCATCAGCAAAGCACAGTGTAAATAAGTGGTTATTTTCTGAAGGAATACCTATGTCTCTGCATTTTCGTTTCCAGATTTTCAACGTCTGCTCTAAATATACTTTGAATAGGGTGGAAGAAAGGCAGCATCCTTGTTTTAGTCCTTTAGTTATCCGGAAGCCTTTAGATGCTGATCTTTTTATTTTTACTTTAGAGTAAGAGCACTGATACAGTTTTCTCACGGCTGATATGAGATTAGCAATGATGTTGGTTTCATGAAGAGCTTTCCATAGTAATTTTTGGGGGATGCTATCGTAAGCTTTTTTTAAGTCAACATATAAAATGTGCAGCTCTTGTCCTACTGCCTACTTTCTTTTCTATGATCTGAGTTAAACAGAAGAGGTGATCTGTAGTGGATCTCCCAGCTCTAAAACCTGCCTGTTCTTAGGCTTCCATATCACTGTATTCTGTTTCGATTCTATTTATCAGTATCCTTCCATATATTCTACTAATCGTGCTCATGACCGCTAATTATCACAGTCGGTTTTGTTTCCTGATTTGTAAATTGTAGAAATGAAGGATGTTCCGAATTCTTTTGGGATGTCTTTTCCGTTAATACAGTTCTGAAATAATTTCCGGAGTTCTTCAAATAGTTTTTCCGTGCCGTTTTTTATGAGTTCTGCTGGGATGCCCCCTGATCCTGGTGCTTTACCATTCTTCAACGAGAGACAGATATCCTTCACTTCTTTTGTTGATATTCTTATGGGAGAGGCTACGACTCGCATATAAGATGATGGATCTTCGTTTTCGAATTCAGTTCGTTTTTCTTTCAGGAGTTCGCTGAAATATATATCCCAATTGTCTAGTGTAATTGGTGTTATTAGATCTTTTTTTCTTTTCGTATTTATTGATTTTATTATTCTCCAGCTTTCAGTTGCCCGTTTTCCTCCAATGTAGTTATTTATTCTTAGACATTTCTGTTCCCAGGATTCGTTTTACTTATTTGTTATCATTTTTCTAACTCTTGCTTGCTGACTTCTGTAACCTGCCCAACTACTCTCTGTTTTTGTGCTCAAGTAGTGTTGATATTTTTCGTACGTTAAGTTAGTCTGTCCGGCTTGTCTTTGTGTAGGCTTTTTAACAATAGTTTGTTTTCCGAGTAACGGGGAGTCAACCCGATGCCTCAACCCCCAACCTGGAGGACCAGGGTTTATTTTTAGAGTTCCTTCTCTTAGATGGATTGCTTTCTCTACAGCTAAGGAGTTCCATCCACCCCACCTGTTGGTCCGCGAGTGGTATTTTATTTCCCACTTACCAGTCGGTTAAAACCGGTTAGGGCTTTCCCTATCCGCCACCTTGGGGACGCGCTCTCTAGAGGTTACAAGTTCCCCCGATTCGAGATACGGCAATAATATAACAAGTTCGGCTAGAGAGGATAGGGCCGACCGTGCTAGGACGGTAATCCTGCGATGTTAAAGGTTGGACAAATCATAGGATGTTATCTCTATTTCAGGAAAGAGCATTTTATACCGTTTCAAAGTAGATTTTCTCGTCATAAAAATATAATATATAACCAACTCTTAGTAAATAAGCGCGATAGGCCAGTAGGTACCTCTATCTAGTAGGTGTTGGTTAGCCTCGGCCGGCCGATCCTGGCTCAGCTGGGCCAGTCAAGCCAATGTGTGTCACCTTAGCGCAGAAGTGGGAATATTAGAATTGTATCCCAGATTGAAATTGAATAGGGTGAGTCGGATGTGTTAAAAAAAAAGAGACTGTACAGGCTATCCTAAATTGCTTGATTTTGGCTGTTTCTGGTACTTCTACACTAGATAGGTAAAAACGTTGAAAGGAGTCCTGGGCTCGATTTCCGTGGAAATACCAGAAGTGAAAACCATTTCAAGATATCTTCATTTGTTTAGAAGATATAAAAAATTTTTGAAATTTTTTCGATTTAGAAGATGTGCCATAATTTTTCATTTTCGAAAATATCTTTCAACAACAATATTCGTAGCGGAGGCGGTACAGTGTAAACATTGGCTCTCTGTTCTTTGTTATTCTTGCCAAGTTTTCGACAAATTCAAGTTTGTATTTTCAGTCAGCAGTGAATGTGATTGTTCTTCATTTGTGAGAATCTGCAGGGGGTGGTAAATAAATTCAAAACTTTTTAAATTTCTTGCCTAATTTAGGTTACCTCTCATATTGCTAATCAGGTTTCGTTGCGCATCTTCGAATCCCCACTTGCTCGTTCTTCAGACACACGTGAAACCAGGGACGGGCCCAAGGGGGGGGATGGGGGGGGATGATCCCCCCCCAATGTTGAACGAAGTTGGCAAATTTTCAAAGCAGTCGAAAGATTTTCAAGGGAGTTGGAAAAATTTCAATGCAGTTGGAAAAATTTCAAAGCAGTTGGAAAAAATTTCAAAAGGGTTTGGAAAAAGTCCAAAGCAGTTGGTAAAATTTCAAAGCAGTTGAAATACATAATTCAAAGAGAGTTATGAAATACGAAGGAATCTGAATCAGAAAAAACAAGTTTGCAATCAGTACTTGACAATATATGTAGGTATAGCCGGCAATAAATGGTATTCAACCCAATATTTTTACTATCAAGTGTTGAAAGAGATGCTGCCTCGAGAAGTAGGTACCCAGTTGTAAATTTTTCAGTTACGTCGCATGGACTGTGTCATAAAAAAACCATCTGGTATCATAAATTTAAGCTGTTACTTTCAGATAAGCAGAATCATCATTAGAAACGCTCTTCGTACCTTGTTTTGCGAATAAACAATATTTTGTGTACAGGGTATCCCAAATTGCTTGATTTTGGCTGGTTCTGGTACTTCTAGACTAGATAGGTAAAAACGTTGAAAGGGCTCAATTTCCGTGAAAATACCAGTACTGAAAACAGTTTCTCGATATCTTCATTTGTTTCGAAGATTTTGAAATTTTTTCTATTTAGAAATTTTCATTTTCGAAATTATCTGAGAAAGATAAAAACTTTCAACAAGCACTTTTTCGTCCGGAATAAGACATTATTTTAAATTTTCTTTATCTTTGAATTTTTTTATGATAAAAGATGAAAAAGAAAATGCGTTCGTATTCCAAATAAAAAAATGTTTTTTTTTTCCACGAGAAGAAAGAACTGAATATAGTTTCTTATTTCCGGCGGAAAAGCGCTTCTAGAAATTTCAGATCGTTTTCAGATATTTTCGTGAAAAGAAAAATTCGAAATCGATAATTTTTTGTTAAATAAAAAAATTAAGATGTGAAACGGTTTTCACTAATGGTGTTTTCACGAAAATCGAGCCCAGGACACCTTTCTAAGATTTTATCTATCTGGTCCAGAAGTACCTGAAACAGTCAAAATAAAGCAATTTGGGATACTCTGTATATAAATTTAAATAATGAACCAAAAGAGATTCAAAGTGAAGTTTGAGTTATGTGGTTCCTTATAAAAAATTTTTAAAAAGTTTATGAACAGAAAATTCACGAAGGAAAACAAGTGTGAGCGGAAATTTTGGGTAGTGACCACAGAATATCGGAAGTCACAACAACAATCTTTCAAAACACGAAATATATCCTCAATTCTAAACACTAATTGCAATAAACGCTGCAAAAGAGTTCGAAATCGCCAACTCAAATTAGGAAATTTTGTTCAAAATTGTTTCTTCAATATGAGTGATTTAGGTCAAAACCATTTCCCTACCAAATCAGGAATCTGTTTTTTTTTTAAGAAGTATCTTGATTTATGAGACACACTTTGACACACTTTTTCTGTGTAAACTAGGGAGTTTTTTGCTTTTCTTCATTTCATAAAAGTAAGGCTTATTTTTCATCAAACGAAATATATTTTCTGAGAATTTTGTTCCTTTTATTCTGTGAAATGGACCCATGTTAGGGATGAGCAGTTTTAATATTTTGAATCTCATCAAAGTGATAAGTAATTAACTTTGATTTTTTATCTACCTAACATTCAATCATGTATATTTCTTTATTTGATGGAATCTACTTTTTTGTGAAAAATATTCTGTTTTATGATGCTTGAAATTTTGAGATACACCAAATAATGAAACTAAATTAAAGAATGAAACAAAAATTATGTCTCAAAGTTTCGAATATACTTCAAGGTAGTCTTCACAAAAAAACGATTCCATAAAATAAAGAATCAACATTAATTTCTCATCAATTTGATTCCTAATATATACTGCTTCCATGGCATGAAAAGAATAGATTTTTCAGAAAAAATATTTTCTCTGATGAAAATGAGCCGTGCCTCCGCTTCAAGATTCCACGAAATGAAGTCAAAGCTACAAAACTGAAGAAACAAACAAGTGGTGTTTCTCAAAGTTTCAAGCAGCATAGTCTTTATGAAAAAACAAACTCCATAAAATCTACTTAATTGAATGTTCGGTAGATGAAAAAAAAATTAATTACTCCTCACTCTGTTGAAATTCATAATTTTGAGTTTTTTTTACCGAAACAAATATTATACCAAAATATATATAAAACGAATTCCTGTCAATTCAATGTCAAGTTGGAAAATTTTCGATGGATTTCCCCCCCCAAATATTTGGTTTCGGCCCGTCCCTGCGTGAAACCAGTTTCGCGACGTGCAGATTAACGCTGTTCTTGTTGTTTAGTACCAGAATAAAAGAGGGATACGTTCTGATAATATTCACCGTTAGGAGCTACGGAAACTGCGTATAATTAGTAAATCAATTTTCCTCTGTTACTTCACCCAATTCACCTTTTTTCCTTCTAATCCGCGGTCTACCTGTCTTCGTTATTTGAAAGTCTCTCATATAGACCCGTGAGAGTGAAGCGAGTCACCTTTGTCCTTGTTCTTTGTTTAATTTCTTTCCGAATTTAATATTTCTCGGCGCACATTTTGTTATCCGAAATGCCTGTCTACTGTTCATGCTCCGGCTCTGTAAGCAATACGGAGTCGTTGAAATGCTGTGTTTGTAAGAAAGTTTTTCATGCGATGTGTAGTAATTTGACAGAAAATGATCTGGCATACTTAAAAACCTCCCAAAACAATTGGAAATGTCAGTCTTGCGTGGCGAAGGGTAGACTTCGTAGTCATTCTTCTACCAGTCAGAGTTCCGGCTCTGCTCAAACACTAGATCTGCCAATTACAATGAAACATTTTCAGGATCTCATGCAGGCTATTTCTGCAATATCATCTGATTTGAATGCGCTGAAAGTATCTCAATCTAACATAACCGCTGATATTGGTGAAATTAAGATAGCCCAGAATGCACTTCAAACTAAATTCGACTCAATCAATGAAACGCTCGAGCTACATTCAAACTCATTATCGAAGCACAAGGATTTGATCGAGGAAAATGCGACTAAAATTCAGAACCTTGCTTCTTTTTGAGACACAGTTGATTCTAGGATCGCAGTTTTGTCTGAAGACTTGAATAAGTTTGCGCAGTCGTCCGATCCTACCTCTGGTAATAGTGCTGTGTCAACATCTGAGATATTGGAGAGGATGAAGCGCTCCCACAATATTATCATCCGCGGCATTGCTCCCTCCGGTGATGGAGATGTGGATTGCGGCCTTCTTGCTCGATGTGTTGATTCGGTGGCGCGTGACTCTTCCAGATTCATCGTTGATACCACAAGTCTTGGTGCTGATTCCTGGAAGTTGGGATTTTCTAACCCACAAGTTGTCACATCTTTTTTGTTCGGCTAGTATGGGAAATCGTTATAGATACTCTAGCAAACTTAACCTGTTCAACAGTATATTATTAATAATAGCCGTGCCAGTAGTTTGAAACTTTCAAGACTAATCATATATGAGGAGCGAGTTTGAGTGAGTCGACACAGTGTTATGTGTAAAAAATTAATTCCAACTCGACAATTAATAACATTAAGGATGGAAGATTCTCAGGAATAAAAAGATCTTGGTGGGGCACCGTGATTTCAGGAGAGTGAGGATTTCAGATGATATAACACCGCTTCAGAGAAGCCAGTTGAAGAGTTTGCGGGATGAACTGCGAACAAGACAGGAGAAGGGGGAAATGGACATCACCATAAAGTACATACGTGGCGAGCCTACCATTGTTAAGACTCCACCATCTTCTAACGGTCAAAAAAACTAGAAAGTGGAAAATGTCCTTCACTCAATGAGTGGAGTATTCTTTACTCGAACATCCAATCACTTCATCCGAAGTTCGGCGAGTTATTAACTTTCGTCAAAATTAATAGGCCCCTTCTAATATTTCTCAAGGAGACTTGGCTCCGTCCTACCACTCCTGACTCCCTATACGATATTCCCGAGTATTCCATCTACAGATGTGATTGTGTCACTACGGTGGGTCACGGTGGAGTTTGTATTTACATCCATATACTCTAATTTCACGACCGCAATAAATTCTCTGCCTACACCAGGACTACACAATCTTTTTGTCACTATTTCTAGTCCAACTTTCTCGCTGAAGTTTGGTTGCATCTATAGACCCCGTCCATCTCAATACGACAACTACGTATTTGATTATATAAGGACATTATCAAATGCCTCGTCCCCTTTACTCATCGTCGGGGACTTCAACTCCCAGATGTGAATTGGCCATTGTTGGCTTCAAATTTGCCTTCTTCCAGCTCGCGTTCTTATAACTTTTGTACCATGCTGTTGGACTCTTACTTACAACAGCTGGTGGATAGACCAACTCGCTACACGGTCAGAATCCTTCGCTTCTGGATCTTGTTTTGGTCAACGATGAGAGTCTCCTCTCTGAAATATCGTATCACCCTCCTTTTGGACTATCCGACCATGTAACATTAGTTTCTACACTTCAGTTTACACCACCTGTTCCTACTCGCAGACAAACGAAAATAAAAAACATCATAAATTTTCCTGAGCTTAATCGAGACCTCCAAGGAGTCGACTGGGACTCGGTGTTCAAGACCAGTCGGTTGACAGTATGTGGAAGACCTTTTCCAAAGTATTACAATTCTTCATATCTAGACACACTCGTGTTGTTGAGAACACTGTATTTCCCTCAAAACCATGGATTACTCCTGATCTTCAAAGAATGATCCGATTGAAGAGGACCCTCTGGCAACGATACAGACGCAGTAGAACTGACAGCGACTATGATAACCACAGAAGGTACTCTATAGATCTTAGATCCAGGCTCTCACAGGCAAAGCAGGAATAAGAATCATCACTCTTGAATACACCGAATGGCAAAAAAAACTTTTATAAGTATGTTCGCAACACCCTTAAAACAAAAATCTCAATCCCAATAGTGCACGATGGTGCAGGAGAATTGTGCGCGGAGAACCGACACTCTGCCGAGCTTTTGGCAGATGCATTCGCATCATCGTTCACCGAGGAACCTCCGGGACCACTTCCGCCCATATCATTGCCCAGGTCTGTAGAAAGTTTAGAGGAAATACATTTTTCTGAAGATGATGTGGAAAAACATTTGATGAATTTGAATGTCTCATCTGCTTCTGGTGCCGACGGAATATCGCCATTTGTTTTGAGGAACTGTGCTCGAGTCCTCGCTCTGCCCCTCTCTTCAGTCTATAATCGCTCCTTTACCACATCTACTTTACCAAGAGAGTGGCTCAGCGCATCTGTCACACCGATTTTTAAGAAAGGTTGTAAAACATCTGCATCAAATTATAGATCGATAAGCCTAGTATCTGTTGCGGCCAAGGTATGTGAAAGAATAATAACATCCAAGATTCTCAGTTTTGCTATGGAGAACAACATCATTCCGGAAAACCAACATGGATTTCTACCTGCCAGATCGGTCATCACAAATCTTCTCAAGTGTCTGGAAGATTGGACGAAGGCGTTGGATTCCCGTACACCCATAGATGTCATTTACCTGGACTTCGCCCGAGCTTTTGATAAGGTTCCACGAAGACGTTTGCTCACCAAGTTGGAGCATCTCGGGGTTCGAGAGAACCTCCTCTCATGCGTGTCGGCAAATCTTTCTCCAGTTCAAGAGCCGTTTTGAGTGGCGTACCCCAGGGATCGGTATTGGGACCCCTCTTGTTTCTTCTATATACATCCGACTTACCTAGTTTGCTCAAATCCTGCGTCTCCATGTTCGCCGATGACGCAAAGATATATGCTGCGCCTGGAACTGATGATGATTTCCTGCAAGAAGATTTGTCCACAATCGAACAACGGTGCAATGATTGGCTAATTCCCCTGAACATCGAAAAATGTACTGTCTTACATGTGGGCGGGAGGAACCCCAGACATCAGTACATCATTGATGGTGTTGCATTGCTCGAGTCATGTTGATCTGGGCGTCACCATAACAGAGGATCTCAGTTGGTCGGACTATATACAGTCTACATGCTCCAAGGCCTCCAGAATTTGCTATTTGTTGGAGAGAGTGTTTGGCAAATGTTCCATCAATACATGCCGCACCTTATACATGACTTATGTACGACCTATACTGGAGTACGCTGGACCTGTCGGGGATACAAGATTGGTGGGAGATAGAACTTCCTTGGAGAATATCCAGAGGCGGGTTACAAGAATGGCATTTGGCACTGAATGCCCTAGTTACGAAGATCGGCTTCGAATGATGGATCTACCCCGTTTTGAAGATCGTCGCATGCGTGGTGACCTCATCACAACATATAGAGCAATGATGGGACTACTTGGTGTTGATCTAACAACTTTATACCAACTCAATTCCGATCAACGTCTACGAGGGCATCAGTTTAAATTGTATCGCGAAAATTTCCACTGTGCAGCGAGAGAAAATTTCCTGCCAAATCGGATTTTTCATGCCTGGAACCGGCTTCCTGCAGTGGTTGTGAACAGTGCTAGTGTAAATTCCTTCAAGAACAATTTGGACCATTTTATGCCCCTTTAAATGGATAGTTTTTCACTGTATTGTTTCCATATATGTCATGTTTACTGAGTCATATAGATTTATATCTTGACTCTTATTCTTAATAAATAATAATAATAATAAAAACACTTTCACTGGGAATAAGACATTATTTTGAAATTCAATTCTTTTTTTGTAATTCGTATTCAAAATATAAAAAATGGTTTTTTTTTCCATGAGAAACAAAAATTTAATATAGTTTCTTAATTCCGGTGAAAAAGCGCTTCTACAAAGTCTAAATCGTTTCAGATATTTTCGTCAATGAAAAAGTTATGGCACATTTTCGAAAGCGACCATTTTTCAAAATTAAAAAAAAAATTAAGATATCGTGAAATGGTTTTCACTAATGGCGTTTTCACTCAGGACACCTTTCGAAGTTTTTACCTATCTGGTCCAGAGGTACCTAAAACAGTCAAAATCAAGCAATTTGGGATACCCTGTACACGTGTTCTTCAGTTTTCTTTTGCTAAATCCGTTATTTTGCTAATAGAATTAGGTAATTTATTAGATTGTTGAATTTTAATAATTTGAGAGATGGCAAATATAAGGGGTGTAATATTAAAAAGCGGCAATTGGCTACTTTTTTACTATAGATTAATTTTCCACATTTTCATACGACGACAAAAAATTCAAAAAATTGTCAATTGCAAAACCCTCTAGGCATGCAAATCTGTTTTGGCGCAAAACAATTAGACCTTTTCAAAAACTATTTATGAAACATCTTCTTGGTGAACCAGTAGCGAAACTCGAAATCATTTTTTTTTTGTTAATGCCTGCCATTTTCCCATCAAAAGGGCCCTTTCTGTTCGTCTGAATACGATAACATGAAGGAAATTCATCGAGCTTCGAGTAAACATGACATTTCCAGTATATTCATTCGTCTCTTAAATTAAAGTTGTTTGGGAAACAATACATATTGAATAGTTTGGACAGAGCTCATCGCAAATTTTCAAAGAGTTTCACAGATAAGATCAGGGAAATTGGAAAAGGATGAATGAAGCATTTTTGAACATGATCGGGAAACGATGAAAGTGTTGATTCCGACAATCAAAGAGTTTGATAAATTCGCCGCGACGTTAGAAGAAAATTTCAAAAAATTTATTGATGATTTCCGTGACCTTCGTTTTTTGTGGTTTATCAAACACAATACAAAACGATTTGAATTTTGAGAGAAAAAATTCATGACGAAATAAACAGTGTAGTGTGGTGCTTTTTTGGGAAATACACGGGAAATATAGATGTTTTTCCCAGATGTCATTACTATTCACGTACTTTTATGCACATAAATTGAATTTTGTTTTTCGAGATACGACTAACGGAATCAGTTAACTTCGCGTGTTTTTTTCGAAGCTTTCGGAATTTTCATTGATTTTCACTGAACCAACTAATATGAATTTCGCCGACCCACACTTAAAGGACACAAGCCGTCACTGCTAGAAGGCCTAATAGGAAACTAGGATAGAGGGTTTACCGCAAACCACCTCACACTGAAAGATATGTATATAGATAAAATTTCCAATCATCCCCCACAACAAAAAGAAGGAGCAATCAAAACAATCGTAGAGAAAGCCCGAACTTCCTACGAGCAAGATTTTCTAGAGGATAAACTTGAACTTTCACAGCATTCTATTAAGAAGAGCACATAACCACTCCATTTTTTTTCAATGAATATTTTTTAAGCCTCTAAAAATTCAGTACACTTATTTTCTGTACACTCCTTGTACAAGGGATGTGAGTAAATTTACTAGTCCAGAACTTCATTGTCATCCCTAGCTATCGCTCAGGTTTAAAATCATTCTCGATTAGTAAATGTTACTTACATTGTTCATGGTATAAATAGCAGCCAAAATGAACTCGCAGGATAAAGATTATACATCCATTACGCTACATCCTGTATTTGAGGGGTGTAAAAATAATGAATACTCAGAAATTCATTCTTTCTTAAGTTTGGCATGTACAAAAAGTTTTTTTATAGACCAAATCGCAAATTTCGTGGCCTTTACTGACACGTATATCGTAATACATAATACAAGTCCAATAAAGCCGATCACATCCAAGAGTAAATATTGATACCAGGGTATATCCAACGAAGGACTACGAAGATGTCTTGCACCTTTATGCCTTATTACGTATTCTATCCACCAAATTGCTTTGTCGAGTCCTTCCATAGGAAAATCATTCATGAGCTTCTCCATTTTGGCAGTGTTCTCTTTGTAACTGCAAATAAAACTCATTTTTAGATATTAAAAATATAAAAATTTTGAATTCCATTCTCCTGTGATTTTCCTCAATTGTACATTCTAGGCTACCTACAGAAAAATGCCGACTATTGTGAAGAAGTAAAAGAGGTACTTGTAATACATAATTCAAATGTGTAGCCAATTTCGAAGATGTTATAGTAAGAAGTTGAGGTTTCATTGATGTCTATGAGTGCCTACATAATTCAAGTGAGGACGTTGTACTCTATTTGAAGTAAATGAATTTGTATTAAAACCTCTATCTTTTCAGAAAACCTATGGTCAATCTTTTCACGTTTATCGAAACCATCGGTTAGATCACAAATATTTTGTTACCTGGGGCTCGTAACATAAACCCTACAAGTGTAGGAAGTCTACAAGTTACAAGTGATCAGCCTCTAGCTACAAGTCCAATTTAATTCGGTATGACAATGCGAATGACTACAATTGTGCAAATCATTTTCTACATTATGTAGCGACATATACATATGTATACTGTAATAGTTGTTTATAATTCATTGATATTCTTTCGCATGTTTAAAATTCAAAACTGAACCACGAAGTGGTAAGTTTTTGAATGAACAAGTGTTACAATGATCGTAATGTACGAGTATCATACAATCTCTTCTCCACACTGAATTTCTTCTAGTAATACCACAAGAGGTCAAATTCTTTCCGGAAAGTCGAAGTATTTACCTAGGTTAGAAGGTAGGTAAAATATTAACTACACTTGTTGAAAATTCAGTGGCACAATTTATACAAGTGTAAACTTTGTGTTGGAGAAAACGTTTACATATGTAGAGATCCTTAATTACTGGATCCGCACGGGTCACTTTAGATTACACTTGTAGCTACAGGCAAATCACTTGTAACTTTTAGACTTGTTACATTTGTAGGGTTTGTGTTACGGGCCCCTGGATGAGTGAATGTTATCCTCAGCGGAGAGGCCGGAGTCTGATTGCATTAGAAGTCAAACATGAATCGAATATCTTCTGTTAATTATCGTATTTGGTTGCACTAGTACAAGTAGTATTTTAAAAACCGGAAAACCGGGGCTTTGTACTCATTTTGAGGTCTAAAATAAGCTTCCAAAATATTGAAACTCTGTTTTTAACACCCGGTATTGAATATATAGCAATCGTACCTCTGGTTCGTCATTATCTCATGTATAGCTGATTTCAATCCTTCGACACTCAAGTCCTCGAATTCTATCCTGAGACCAAAGCCGTATTTAACTGCGGTGTCCACATTCATAGTTTGGTCCGAATGGAATGGTATTCCAATAACTGGAACATGGTTGTTTATTGTCTCTTCCATTGACTGCAGACCCCCTTGAGTAATGAACAGTTTAACGTTCGGATGAGCTGAAAGATGAAAATCCTTTCGTATTGTTACAAACAAAAAAAATTGAAGCATATTAGAGAAATTTCCAATGTTTCGATGAGAAGAAATATTCTTATGAAGTGAAAGCTGCCAGTTTCATGTTTCATGGACGTGCAAATTTAAAGCTTCATTGACTTTCAATCCTCCATTAAAGAATGTATCCGCAGCTTCCCTTAATAGAATATTCTATTTGAAAGAGGATGATAATTTTAATGAATCTGAACGACCTCAAAAAATAGCATCAAAAATGGCGACTAAACATCAATGCAACAAAGTCTGTGCAGGTCACCTTTATAACTAAACAAACAACATATCCATCAGTTCGAATTATTGGGAGGAATATACCAGTTGATACAAAAGCTAAATATCTCGGTTGGCGCCTAGACCAGCGTCTCACTTGGAAACATCACCTCCACACCAAGAAATCTCAAATAAATATAAAGATCCGAAAAATTGTACTGGAAGGGAAAATCTAAACTGACTCTTCAAAACAAGCTGACCACATACAAAGCTATAATCGAACCAATATGGACATATGGAATCCATTTTGGGGATGTGCCAAGATATCGAATATTCAGATCATCTAGAGACTTCAGTCAAACTCCAACTTCACCATCCACAAGGACCTAGGTATACCATACATCACAGAGGAAGTCGAACAAAAACTCAAAAAACTATCACCAGAAATTGGAAGGACACACAAACCAACTGATTGATCAACTTGCAGAAAATCCACTACAAATCCGAAGACTACAACGAACTTGGCCGAACGATTTGATTTGATATTAATGTAAAATGAAGCATTGAAATGTTTAGTATCTTCTCATTGTCCAAACCGTCATCATATTTACCGAATACTTCTGTGAAAAGTAGATTATAAATTTCAATAAAGGGAAAAAAATAATGTTAACTAACCTAGAAGCGAGGACTGAGAAATCCAATTCTGAGCGAACACATTCTTTGGCTTTCCTGGTAGTTCATCCGTTTCCCATTTCCAGACCACGTTGTAGGGAAGTTGCTCGAATACTTTAATCAGCATTTCTCTCACTTCGTCTGGTAACTCACAACTCAAGGTGTTGGATCCCAAACTGAAGTAAACAACACCGTTCTTGCTCTCGTTCAAGAATTTCTCCAATTCCTAAAAATATCGAAAGCATGAAAATTAATCAGCTAGTTATTTTTCCAGGTTATTTTCCATTTGATTAAATGCGTGAGAAGTTCGTGAGAAATTCACAACTAAGCCTACTTTCTAGGACTCTTGATAAGAAAAACCGTTGATATGACATATTCATCTTCAAATTCATACTCCTTCATGTCAATACCATAGAAATATCAAAATGAGTTGAAATAACCAAGACAAATTGTTTAAGCACGTCATAAGAGACCAAACAAAAATAGAAAAATAAAATAGGCCAAGCAAATAAGACTTTTGCCTGGAAATAATTGGTAGAGTTCTGGAAACAGTTTTAATCATTCTTTAGGCCTCTAATATGAGTAGTTTGAGCTTTGCCCCAATTTCCCAGTGGAGAGGATGTCGTGACGTTCGAAAAACCTCGAAATTTTCGGACTGTTTTAGGTTTTTCTCGAATAGCTCCTAAACTAAGCACTTTATCAAAAATTTTTTGATATTCGAAAGTGTTGAGCATTAAATTCTGCTACTACGACAGTGTATGTTGAACAAGAAGTTTTATAGAAATCAAACGTCGAAATATGGCAAATTTTTACACTTTTCAATAAAACATATTTTTTTACTATAAAACGTAAAATACCCATGAAACTACGAACTTTAGAACGAAATGTCATAGTCTCTTCTCCCTTGTACTATATGTTTGAATCATGCTTTCAATGGCTGCGACACTACGTCATCATTATTCGGTAAAGGAAAAATGAAATTCGTAAAAACGTTTGAACAGTGGCGTAGCGAGCTGAATTTGCGCCCGGGACTCAAAACCTTTTTAGCGCCCTCCTTCTAAATTCATAATGGCATATAATATTATATGTGAAATACACTCGCAAATTGCAGAATGAATGAAGTAAGATAAATAAAGTCATAGCCTCAAGCAAGGTCTTAAGTTTTGTACAAAAAAAGAAGAAAAGGAAAAAAGAATAGATTTTGAAATGTATATACGATCATCTAGAATTACTTCAAGATATACGTCTTTCATTTATTCGTTTTATATACTTATGAAGAAATATTGATAGAAACGCAGTTTTAAAAAAGTTAATATTCATTATCTTCAAAGAGATAAAAATTTAATAATAATAAGAATATACGAGTAGTACTCATTAATATAACTTATTACTATGTATGAATTTTCCTCATTTTTGATGAATCAAATTTATCAATAATGTCATCAAAGTTCATCTTTTCGAAATTTTCTCTTTCCACACTTAAAAATGTCAAGTTCTCAGGCTATCTCGTCCCATCGTTGATCGTAGATATGTCAGAAGTAATTTTAATTGATCGTTGCTGCTAGCAATTGAAGCTGAGAGGTTTAGAAAAATATCTTCTCCATGCGAGCTTATAAAATTCAGAAATTTCAAAGGAGATCAAGATTTAATTTTTTTTCAAGTGCGGAGTTACATTTTGCCATCACCTAATTCGTTGAAGAATTCTATTCCGTTGAAACAGTATTATATAAAATTCACCCAAATTTTTACAATTTTCTTCAAGATTGTTGTCAACATTCTCCTTTTTATAAATTTTCAATATCTAGTGAAAATCAAAATTTGATATCAGGGTCACTTAATCGTGAACAAATTTCTTAAATGAGATGATCAAGCAAGGGCGGATATAGCTTTTTTTCTTGGGAGGGGTAATAACCATTGAGAACGAATAACTAGAGAATTCCGGTTTTTTGAACTTGAAAGGTATTTGCTTACCACATATTTAGGAAATTTTCATTGCTAATACACTTCGCGAAACAATTGAAGGAACAAAAAAAGTTTCAAAGTTTTTTTTTAAAACAGTTTGTATTTCAGTGACGAGTGGTCGAATAAAAAACTTCTGAAGCTTAAAGAAGTATCTGAAATCATTGATCAACCATTTTTCAGAGTACCGGTGGCCATGCAATCATCGGATAAAGCACGAAGAAAAATTTTTCGAATTTTAATTTTTTGGTCTACGCTCACGGAGAATTTTTTCTAGCTAGACCAATGCAAATGTCGCATAACCTGTTCATTCAGCTCTAATTTGCTTTTTACTACTCTCGAGATATTCACTCAACAGCCGATATCTCCGGAAATACTGCTCACCTAGCGAGGCGAAAGGCGATTTCTTTTTCTAAAGAAAATTTTCCACAAAAATCTGTTTTGTTCAATCACATAAACGCTTTTGCCACGCTTAGGATATAAAAAAATTTGGCCGCCTGATGTTCCCCAAAGTCCCCCCTCAAATCGGTAGATCGATCGGTTTTCTTGATCCGATTGATTGAACATTTGAAAAAATTGGGAGAACAAGGTTTTTTTCCTTAAACTTGACCTAATTTTTTCAAATCGGTTTTTTTTACCTAATGAGTCGAGAGGTTTTCAAGAAAACTGTTTTTTGAAAGTGGTGTCAGGTGTCGGAAAACGGAAAAAGTTAAGGGTTTCAATTTAAAATTCCATTATTTTTTTCTGAGAAAAATTAAGGTTTTGATGTATCCAAGGTCCATAGCTCCAGTGGAGGTGAGTCAGAAATGGTTTCTTGTATTTTTTTTTTCAAATTAAAACATGTTTTTATTCTAATTTTACTTTAAGAACAAAATTTAACGAAATTCTCGAATGTTAATTTTTTTTTCAAATTACGAAAATTTTTTAGAAATGAATTTTTTCATTTAAACAAAATTTGAGTGAAAAATGAAGAAATAATGTAATTATTGATTGATTAAGAAAATAAGGTCAAATTTAAGGAACAAAAACCTTGTTACCTTAATTTTTTCAAAATTTCAATCAATCGGTTTAAGAGAACTGCTGAACAGATCGATCTACCGATTTGAGGAGAACTTCGGGGAACATCAGGCTGTAAAATTTTTTCATAACCTAAGCTTTTCCGCCAATATTGATGATGAAACAGTCCATTAAACAAAAAATGGTAAAATGGCATTTTTTTGCTCCTTTTCCACGTTTATGTGATAGGTGAAAAAAATATTTCTTCTTAATTGAACAAAACAGACTTTTGCAGAAAGATTTCTGTACTCACTAGGCGATCAGAAGTTTGGGAGATATTGGCAGTTGAGTGAAAGAGGATCATTTTTCATTCAAATTAGGATATCTCGAAGACAAATGGTTATTTCTGAAAGTTTCTAAAATGAAATTAGAACTGAATAAATAGGTTATGTGACATTTGCATAGGTCAAGCTCGAGAAAATTATTCCATGCGCGTAATAAAAAATATTCGAAAAATTTTGACAATTTTTTTTCTTGCTTTATCCGATGATTGTATGACTACCGGTACTCCGAGAAATTGTGAACCAATAAATTCAGAAACCTAAGTTTTCAAGCTTCAAAACTAAGTTCTTTTATTTCCTATAAGACCATTATTCACTGAGATACAGCCTGTTAAAAATCACCAAAAAATTTTGAATATTTTCCTGTTCCTTTAATTATTGTTGCTCGAAGTTTAATATATTAACAAAATTTGAAAAATTACGAATTTGAAATTATTGTATGAAATTTTTTGTGCATCACGTTGCGTAGGTACCCTTTTTTCAGATTTTCGATACTCATGGGGGGGGTAATTACCCCCTTAACCCCCCCCGTAAATCCGCCCTTGTGATCAAGAATGCCCCACATAATGCGAGAAATTTCACTTTCGGATGAAAAACCAACATCTCTAACTAATTTACTGGATATTTTCTGCGTCTTATCACACGTTGTATCAATGTCCCATTTTTCGTAGATTGACCTTTTTACAGAGCTTGTCCCGAATTTCGGCTAGTTTAATCGCTAATGATTCAAGATCATGAAACGCTTATCTAAAATTCAATCCAGATCCTGGACCCCAGGACCTTGTAATCTGAGCTGTACACGATCAATTCTCCTCAAGATTTCAAATCAGAAATGAACTAAAATTATGAAATTGAAAGTAAGTCTATTTTATGATGGAATTGTAGCTTCACTTCTGTTGTCACTTGTATTGGTGTGCCAGTTTTTCTAATAGTTCTCTTATCTTCCCTAGCTCATCAACAATATCCCTATCCGCTTATATTCTGGCGCCCCATTGTGTTTCAGATTCACGTTTGACAGTTTTTTTCACGGCAATTTTTTATTTTTCCATCGTGACGAAAACAAACATATGTTTTCAATTATTCCAAAGTATGTCACAACGATTGAGTCTTGTTTAGCCGCAGCAAATCCCACTCAATCCAGCAATTTTTTTGTTTTGCTAACCATTTGGCGCCCCTGTATGAGTGGCGCCCGGGGCATGATGCCCCCTCTTGCCCCCCCTCGCTACGCCACTGCGTTTGAAATCAACAAAAACTTGCTGAAAGCAGCAGAATTGTATAGCAAATCTAATGCTTCTGCCGATAAGGTCGACGAGGAAGGGAAGAAATGCATGACAGCCTTTTATAAAAATTATTTCAAGCAATTGCATATATTGTGGTACGAGATATTTGAAGAATTGTTAACCAAAACCTCATTTAATCATCCCTCTGTTCCTCCAACTGAAGCAGCACCTCGAAAACACTCGCTAGGGACATATTTACAGGTAATAACAAGATTAGCTTAAGGCTCCCACGTTTGTAATTATAATTGATTTAGTTGATTTTCAACGTCTTCAGGAATTTCAGTTGTCCTTCACCAAGTCACTAAAAACATGAAGGAATAATATGTTGTTTTTCGAAACAGAGAAGAACTTGTAGTGCAAGGGATACTAGACAATTTATCGTCTTGCTTCCCTTTGCAAGGCTCTTGTAAAACTAATGTTGGTGCACATACTGGCTGGAGCAGTCAAAATTACAAGAAAGTCAGTGTCCTCCCCAACAATAACCAGACTTTCATGGGAGTGCTGAGCAACTTCAACAGCACTAGCTACGATTAAATGATCAGCATCCTCAGCAGGATGAGCTACATCGCTATTTTGCATTGTGGTTGGGAAATGGGGTTACCGGTTTACCAAAATATGATGGTCATCAACTCTCATTTTATGACATTTCGTTCTAAAGATCGTAGTTCCATACATATTTTACGTTTTATAGTAAAAAATGTGTTTTTTCAGAAAGTGAAAAAATTGGCCATATTTCGACGTATGATTTCTATACTACTTCTTCAAAATACGATGTTGTTGTACCTTTTAGAAGCAAAATTTAATACTTTTGAATATGTTAAAGTTTTTGATAAAGTGCCTAGTTCAGAAGCTATTCGAGAAAAACCTAAAATAGTCTGAAAATTTTAAGGATTTTCGAACGTCACGACATACGCACCACAGAGAAAATGGGGCAGAACTCAAACTACTAATATTAGAGGCTTAAATAAATGATCGAAACAGTTTCCCGATCACCACCAATTATTTCCAGAGGCACCGTTTTTTTTAAGCTAATTTGCTTGGTTTTGCATGATTAAGGATCATGAATTAATATTTCATACAATCTCGGATTGAAAAAACATTCACGAATATCTCCAGATAATCTGGGTTCGAGATAATATGACAAAACTCCAAACAGAATTTCAAATCATCGATGAATATATAAGAAACAATAATGGAACTAAGGTGGGACCCCAGATGTCACAGCGAATAGAAGAACTTTCACTGTCTACCTATGTCTCAAGATATTTTCAGGAAATCATAATCATAAACTTTATCAAAAACTAATAATATCTATTTTATATTTCAGACGTAAACTTCTATACTCACTTTATTCAACGGCTTGACTTTGTGGAAAGATCTCACTCTTCCCAATTCGACAGCGGCGGGCACAACAGGCATTATTTTATGAAAAACTGGGTTTCTATTCAGTAGTAAAACACTGATATTCCGCGCAATATCCGTTATATAAGGCATCTCTTCACCGAAGAACTTCCTCATGCTAGCATCAATCTTTGGTGCTCCTACCCAATAATATAAACCCCTGGCGAAAACTGAATATAAAGTAGAAAGTATCCGGTCATACATAGACAAATCCCGGCCAATAGGAAGGTTATGATCAGGTGCATATATCGGATGGGATGGATTCCCAACAGTGTCTAACAGAGTCACAGGTGCTCCAAGAGAGGTCATGCCAACTAACGGGCAGTTGAATCTTGTGGCAAAAGCACCTGCAATCGGATAGATCCATTCTGCTACCACCACATCGAACTTGTAATCTTCGTTGATGAGTTTCAACACTGAATGCTGGCTCAAAATATTCTCATGCAACCTGATGACGAAGTCGACCCCAAGGATCTCCCTGATGAACACCATGAGAAATGTTGGTTTTTGGAAAACATATTTGAGATACTCCTTAGGGACCCTCTTTCGTAATTTGTAAATATAGCTCAGATCTATCTCAGTGAGGTTGGTTAAGGACTTGTCGTTCAAAGGGTTCAACGCCAAAGCAGTCACATTGTGACCTCGTAAAGACAGCTCCCTCCAAACTGGCTGGAATACCATCTGATGACTGTATGAAGGAATGGTGGTCACGAACAAGATATTCGCGTTTTCCACAGTATACAATATTGAAGAAAGCAAGAGTATTTTACACCAAAACATTTTCATATTTATACTTCATATACGAACTAACATTGAACGATACTGAATACTTCATTGAATTATCTGATCGAAACAGGTATAGAAGAAAAAATGATAAGATTACGATAAGGTATCTAGTTCGATTGTTTCAAGTGTCAAGAGGAAATGTATCCGGTTCAACAAAAGAAGAAAATATTTGTTCTTCTATTTCTAATGAAAAATATGGTAATATTTTCGGGTGATCTGCTGTTCATTATTTCCTCATTGGTATTCCTCTCAAATTTTTTTCTAATATGAAATACATATACATAATATACAATTCGAGATCACTGAGTAGATAGCTAGAATTGCTAACTTGCTCAGAATATTTTTCTTCTTCACTGTGAAAAAAAAGTTGGAACCGAAAAAACTATCCACCAATTCGAAAAATCTGCTCCATTGATATTATGAATGAATGCTACTGCCAGTCGAAGAAAAAAATTATGAATTCATATCAATGTAGACGAAAACCACTGATATTTCAGGAAATGAGCCTTTCTCTTTGAATATATCCAAAAACTTGAATCTTCAAAAGGACACCTTCACAAAATATTATTCTTCGTAAATCGTCACCTTCTTGTAATTTCCGCACTTTCATGTGATTGAAAGGATGATACTTATTGTTTGTAAAAATTCTCTGGACCTAAATCGGAAAAAGCGGCTCTGGTTGATGCCCTAAAAAGGGCCTTAAAATATGCCATAGCATTTACCAAGTTCACCTCATTTTCAGTAACATTTTGTTTTTTCTATATGGTTATTTGGCTTGACGATATTCAAAATAGTTCCTCTTTATTCTGTTGAATTCCTTTTTTGTCATGATAGGCAAATCAGTATATTTATTGTTGAAGCTTCTGCATGTTCTATCAACTATTCTTCCATTTTCACCATAAATTATGAATAAATCAATAATATTTTCCAGTAAAAAAACACATTAGGAATGAGATTGAAAATTGAAGACAAAATCGTTTTTCCTGAATATCTCGAAAAATATTCATTTTGGGATGAAAGTCTTGGACGTGTATACTCCTATTATTTTTTGACGAAAATTTCGAAAATGCTTCTAAAAAATGGGGTACATTTTGAAACAAAAGATTTTTCGGTATTTCGTCACTTCTAACTTTGACAAAGAATTTGTGATCTCTTGTATCATATTCTGAAAATCACGCTATCAGAAAAGAAGCATCAGCCTTTCTCCTCGGAGATTCTCAAAAATGAGAAATGAAAGAGTTTAATTTTGAGATATTGAATATTCTATGGAACCATATTCGTGAATAACCCTGTATACTTTTTGTGAGACAAATTAATTTGGACAAAGAGTTCGACAGTTAACAAGATATAAGAGTGATCTGAATTAAGAACGATTCAACGCCAATTCAGCGTACGTAGAGGAGACATCGTTGATGACTATGATTTGCGTTTCATCTTATAGCCCCAGTAGTCGAGATTCTTGACGTTAAATGTATGTATACTCGTTTGTATCTTACATTATACTGAAATATACTAATATACTAGGCACATTTATAGGTACCTTGTTGAATAAACAAAAGAGGTCTAGTACTGCTTTTGAGATTGACAGTACAAGATTCTATAATTTTTAGGATTATGTGTGTCTTTCAAATTTGAACGATATTTGAAATGAGGGGATTTTTCAGGTGTTTATTGAAACTGTGAAATATTAATCGATTTGTACTGCCATATTCTAACAAGTTCCTGGGAAGGATTCAATTAAAAAATGTTAGTATAGTATATCAATTAGAAAAAAATACATCTACATATGTGGCGGAATAAAGTTTCTTATCATTTGTAGAAAAATTGATTTACTGAACAATTCATCTAACAAAAAAAAGCCCATTCTTGAACTCTTTCCTAATCAGTTCCGAAATACCTTGATATATCGAAATGACGTTTATTCACTAATATAATTATAATAAACGATAACGTGTGCTAATTTCAGTACCTAAATACATTCAGGTATTTCCATGTAATGCATTTTTTCATAATTATAAGAACATTGCAAAAATCAAAACAGATAACTGCAGAAGTTAGTGCTCAATGTTGCTATAACTTTATTACTCAGTAGATATAACTGAGTACCGTCGAAAGCAAAACCATTGGGTTCAAAGATTGTTGTTTTGTTCTGGTCCAGTATTCTGGAGTGGTTGAAGGGTTTTCTGAAATTCCAGAAGCCGACTGCGTTTAGCGGAACCAGGGAGTAGAACATATCGCCGTTTTTATTGAAAATCATTCCATCACTTTGCGATTGTCTCCTTCCTATCCAAGTGACATTTTTTCGCCACTGGTCACCTTGGCACACCACCTCGTCCTTCAAGATATCTGTGCTGATTGCGTAAAAATTGAAGGAAGTGACTGCAGAATAGAAGACCATTTTCTCATTGCTGTAAATCAATAATAAGTTGAAGATAATACAATCTCTGATGAAAGCTTCCTAAAATTTTCCTCATAGTTGGATGATATTCTCTAGGGAAAGGCTATAAATTTTTAATTTTGTCCTTATATTGAGACTCCTTTGAACCATAGGGATGAACTCACTGATAACGAGTATTACCTCTATGAAAACCCTTCTTTTATTGGAAGTAAATTTTTTGAATAATTATAAGGATTAATCAATGTTCAAATTGAAATAAAATATAATAGGTTGAAATGCATTAGGAAAAAAAGAGAATATAAAAAAACTGAAAGAAAAAATAAATTATGGGCTTACTGAGATCAGGATGTTATTGAGAGCGTAGAAAAAAAGTTTATCTCGATTTCTGGAAAATTTACAAAAGGTTGAATGGCAAAGTGGTAGTAAAAAGATCTTCCACTTTCTTCACATATGTCCTAACTGTATTTTTTCAATTCAGAATTTATTTTGGCATGATATCAAAAAAGCAATATTTGCTGTGTTAGAAAAACCGATGTAATAATATGCAAAGAACAGGGACGGGCCGGAGCCAAATTTTTGGGGAGGGAAATTCATCGAAAATTTTCCAACTAGACATTGAATTAACAGGAAGCCGTTATAAATATTATGGTATAATATTTGTTTCGGTAAAAAAAAATTTAAAATGGCGAATTTCAACACAATTTTGGTGCATTCCAACATTTTTCCATCTACCGAACATGTAATTAAGTAGATTTTATGGAGTTTGTTTTTTTCATGAAAAGTATCTTGAAGTTGCTTGGAATTTCGTTTCTTCAGTTTTGTTGCTTTTCTTTATTTCATGGAATCTGGGAGCGAAGGGACGGCCCATTTTCATCAAAGAAAATATATTTTCTGAAAAATGTATTCTTTTTATCATGTGAAAGGATTAAATTCTAGGAATCAAAGTGATAAGAAATTAACGTTGATTTCCCAATTACCCAATATTCAATAATGTGAGCTTCTTTTTTTTATGGAATCGTTTTTTTTTATTGAGGACTACCTTGAAGTTTATTTGAAACTTTGAGACACACTTTTTGTTTCATTCCGAGTTTCATTCTTTAATTTAGTTCAGTTTCATTCTTTGGTGTACCTATCTCAAAATTTCAAGCATCAGAAAACAAGATATTTTCCACAGAAAAAGCAGATTCCATAGAATAAAGAAATATACATGATTGAATGTTGGGTAGATGAAAAAGCGAAGTTAATTACTTATGAGATTGGCAGAATAATAGGAACAACATTTTCAGAAAATAAATTTCGTTTGTTAAAAAAATGAGCCTTACTTTTGTTTACAAATTCCATGAAATATAACAAAGGAATAAAACAGAGAATGTGTGTCAAAGTGTGTGTCATAAATCAAGTTACTTCTTAAAGAATAAACAGATTCCCATTTAGTAGGGAAACGGTTTTGACCTAAATCAGTCAAAACGAAAAAAAAAATTTGAACAAATTTCCTAATTTGTGTTGGCGATTTCGAACTCTTTGCAACGTTTATTGCAATAAGTGTTTGGAATTGAGGATATATTTAGTGTTTTGAACGATTTTTGTTGTGACATTTCTTTCATACTTTTTGTCCTTCGTGCATTTCCTGTTCATAATTTTTTTTTTTAATTTTTTAAGGCACCACCTAACTAAAACATCACTTCGAATCTTTTTTGGTTCATTATTCATATACACCTATTGTTTATTCGCAGAACTATAACACAATGTACGAAGAGCGTACCTAATGATGATTCTGCTTATCTGAAAGTTACAGCTTAAATTTATGATACCAGATGGTTTTTTATGACACAGTCCATGCGACGTAACTGAAGAATTTACAACTAGGTACCTACTTCTTGAGACCGCATCTCTTCCAATACTTGATGGTTAAAATATTGGATCAAATACCATTTATTGCCGACTATACATATATTGTCAAGTACCTATTGCAAACTTGTTTTTTCTAATTCAGATTCCTTCGTATTTCATAACTTTCTCGGAATTATGTTTTTCAACTGCTTTGAAATTTTACCAACTGCTTTGAACTTTTTCCAACTGCTTTAGAATTTTTTCCAACTGTTTTGAAATTTTGCCAACTGCTTTGAAATTTTTTCAACCCTTTTGAAATTTTTTCCAACTGCTTTAAAATTTTTCCAACCGCTTTGAAATTTTTCCAACTGCTCTGAAATTTTTTCAACTCCTTTGAAAATCTTCCGACTGCTTTGAAAATTTGCCAACTCCGTCCAACATTGGGGGGGGATCATCCCCCCCCATCCCCCCCTTAGGCCCGTCCCTGGCAAAGAACTTTGATGCAGCTGTGAAACAGTATGTAACAGTTTGGAATTTGCTTTCCGAAATCATGGTATAAAATTTCCAAATCCATGCTAAAATTTTCGTGATTCTAAAAAAATGCTCCAATGTGGAAGGAAGAACCTAAGAGAAAGTAAATGATTCAGAGGAAATTGTGGACTAGGAACCAATGATGACTTGAGTGTAATCGGAATTCAATGAATCCACACAGTCACAATTTTCAGATGATATCCCTTCTAATCTTAAGTTTATTATTTAGAACAACCATTTCCGTAATCTCTATGTTTCATGGATTTCTTTATTATTTTATTGTTGTTACATAAAAATCTTACGTTTTTTGAGCAATTAAAATGTAGATTCGTGCATTTTAAACCATTTTGAACCACATTCAGTTTCACAGCTTCAAGTAACAACGTTCTTTGCAATTTTTTAGAACATTTGCCATAATTATTATAACTTATTTATTGTTCCACCTGTAAGGTACAATGTTATTTACTATGTGGCTACCAAAGGCAAAAAAGTGTCAGATTTCCCTGTCAAGACAGAAAATCAGAAGAAACAAACAATTCTTTATTCCTCGAACTATTTAATCCTTTATTCGTTGCGTAACCGAATTATTTGTTGTCTTTTGAATGCGTGATCGGTGAAGGTCCTCAAGCTGAATGTGTATGTAAATGTATATTCATGTGTATATTTTTTAATAATATCAGAAAGTAGAGATCTCAACGAACCTAGCGATTGGGATTGGACTGCTTTTCCGATGATAAATAAAAATAAAGTGAATACATAAATATTTTGAATCAAAAAAATTTCAGTGTTTTTGGGGCATGAAAAGTTATTTTTCACCGTTTTTCATGAAAAAAATTTACAACAGTTACAAATAAAAGATAAAGAACTATATTACAAGAATTCGTCACAAATATATTTTGACGTTATATAAAGAAAAAGTAATACAAAAGTCAGAAATCTTTTATTACCTAAAACTTCGACATTTTTCTATAAGGACTTTTATCGGAAATCGAGATAAACCGTTTTTTTTCCAAAAAAGAACCATGATCACCTCACACTTCCGAGCTCATATCGCTTTTTATTCATTTCTCCTTTAATTTTTTTATATTCTCCTCTTTTCCAATGGGTTTCATCCTACTACTATGTTTTTAGGTTTAAAAAATCATCGATCCTGATCTGAACTATTTACAGTTCAATACATAAATATTAATAGACCTATTTTTTTTTAATTTCGGAGAAATAATATTCTATGAAATCCTCCCATTTAAAAACTAAAGTTTGATTTCGATCGGAATTATAAGTCATAGAATTCGAAGTATTTATACAATTAAAACTATGCTTCGATCCGAAATATTATCAACGACCAATTTCACGAAATTAATGATTCATTAAAATTGTAACACTGATGTACTGAATACGTATCCATGACTAACGTCAATGGAATTTTCACTTTAATTGAAGATTAAAATTTTAATGAATCATTAAATTTCAATGGACGTTCGTGAAACTGACCCCACCACGATAAAATGGCAATGCTTCCCGGCTATATGAAAGAATGATCTTTTCCTTAATAGAGGAAGAAACACGTAGAATTCAATTTACCTCTGTGGACGAATTTTCGGTGACAAAGAAATTCCATCGATAGGTTCTAGTTTACTCATCAAAACACCGTTGAGTGACCAATCTGACGCCTCCAAGTCAGAGTACATACTCTTGTCTCTTATTTTCCATGATTTGTTGAATTTCCTAGAAAAAACTATTATTCCTGGATCGATCACACTGGAATCTGATATGTAAGCGAAAGTCCCGTCAGTCTCATCTATGACAATATCGTTCAGGAAAGCACCTCTTGGGAGACATACTTCATTAGGGAATATATGAGTGTGCAACCTTCTTCCTGAAATATGAAATCGAATTGATTTATGATTTATTTTTCTTGCCTCATTTTCCAGTTTTTAAAAAAGATTGGAATTGAAATTAATTAAGATATAAATATTGGTTACTGATCTCTCTTTTTTCCTTCTCATAAATATAATTGAATGAATGAAAAATGACGAAATGATATGTCTCATGATGAACCGTAACAATCGCGAAGAATCGATGAGGAAAATTTTCGTGAAATTCTCAATGGGTTGTGGAGAACTGTTGATTATGTGTTTAAAGGTGGCTCATTTGAGCTAAAAAAATTGATTTTTGGAGAATATATGTCAAACGATGTCCCGCAAACAAAATTTTTCGGGAAATTCTTGCAATCACTATGGGATGAGAAATATACGGTGTGGCTGGTATGAAATGAAACACCGTGTATATGTTTTGAACATTTGGACCTTCGAGCCGGATAGTTGCGTTGGAATTTCAGTACCATTCACAATCATATTTCTCAGTACCTGATCATAGTTCTCATACTTCTCAAATATTTCATATTTCTCATAACTCTCAGGTTTCTCATATCTTTCAACTTTCTCTACTCCTCAAATTTCTCATACCTCTTTACTTTCTCATTCCTCTTGAATTTCTTATACTCCTCAAATTTCTCATAACTCTTAGATTTCTCATTCATCTCATTTCTCAACTATTCACTTCTCATAACACTTGCTAAGTATTGTTCTCGAGTTTCAGATGAATGAAAATCCTCAAACGCAAAGGTGAATCATGGATTCAGTCTTCTCTCTCAATAAAACCAAGTGAACTTCTCTGAAGTATTTGAACGATCAAGTAGCTCAAACATTGAACCTGATGGACAGTCTCAATACCTGCTTAACCTTGAGCGGCCTCCTCAAATATTGATAAAACCATTGAACTGGTATGATCTCCTCATTATACATGAGAAATTCTCAATTTCATTCATCTGTAACACTTAGCAAGTAAGATCTCAAGCCTTCTGCTTGGGTTAGTGATTCTAATCATATTACTCTACTCATATTATAATTCTCATAATTGTCAATTGTAATAATAATAAAGCCTTTATTTCTTTCTTTAACAGAAATCTCAAGGGGAAGTTCACCCATGGGTGTTCTACCACTCAACCCTTGTTGTGACATAAGAAAAATTTTTTTTTATAATAATGAACACACTGCGTGCAATCTAACTTAAACAATAACAAAGTATAGAACTTACAACATATTCTTGCCTTTTCTTACTCTCCCGGAGATTAAAGAGAACTTAGCAAGAATTCTCTCATTTTATTTTTGAATTTGCAATCTCTGAGTTGTTTTATTTCATCGGGGATCACATTGTACAATTTACAGATGTTGTATCTGAAACTTCTCTCAAAGGTTGAGGTTCTATGATGCGGGCATGTAAGTATATTTCTATATCTAATATTAACATTTTGAAAATCAGCTCTGAGTTGCAACTTATTGAAGAGATAAGGTGGTCTTCTCTTCACTATCATTTTATGGAATGCACAGAGAGCATGATAATTAAAAAGAAGTCTCATAGGAAGCCAACCCAACTCCACCAGCTTATGACATACATGTTCAAATTTTCTAATTGCGAAGATAAACCTTATACAGTTGTTCTGTACACGTTGAATCCGATTTAGAGGGTCCTGATCCAGGCAAAAGCTATACACAGGAGAGCAGCAGTTGAATTTAGACAAAATTAGAATTTCGCACAAGAGTTTTTTAGTGCAGATGGGTAAGTAAGATCTATGCGGATATAACACTCTCAAAGCACCATAAGCTCTTCCAACAGTATTCTCCACATGCTGGCGAAACCTCAGCGAATCATGTAGCCTCTATTTTTCTGATGAACACTAACCCTGCTTACTAAAAGCAGTTTGTTACTGTAAATGTCGTCTCAATTGATTAATTAGCCTTCTCTTTACAGACCAACGTTATAGATCATAAATATTGATTTCTCAATCATGATATTCTCACATTTGTAATAATCTCAATGAAGACCCGACTTAGACTACTGAGTTTTCAATACACGTATCTCCTCTAAGGCCTGATCTCTACAGCAATCTGTTAGTGGAATATTTTCAAACAGGCTATTGCGAAAAAGATAAAATCAAATCGAAACGCCACGGTTTTTGAGGTTTTGACCTATTTTTCTTACTTCGGTTTAGCATTAATGATATGTGTACCTACTCATGCAGGAGTTCTTCTTATTTCAGGGGCGTTTATGCCAAAACTAAGGTGGTGCTCTGCCCCTAAATGATTTTTTTAATTAGAGGATTTGTTTGTCAGCGCTAGAGGTCCCTTAAGATCTTACACCTGTGTAGTTAACGCCTCTGTCTGCGAGAGTATCATACGAAATTGGAAAGTAGGTATTTATCAATCTGAGGAGTATTCTTACCAACCTTTCTGATTCAAGTCCAGCAACACGAGTTTACATGGACAATCTGTAAAATTCCTTTCTCTTTCTCCATCGATAACCCACATTATTCCCTTATTGTCAATTTCAATTTGTTGGACACTTTGAAACGTTGAACAGTTTTGTGGATCCACGTTCTCATCCCAATTAGGAAAAGGTCGAACGGTGGCGTTTTTCCAGTTGTTCTTTTTCGCTGTTGCCAATGTAACTGGTATTCCCGGTTTGTATAGAGGTATGGCAAAATACATGTCATCTTTGAAAATTTTCAAACCCTTTATTTCTGAATTTTCTGGTATATATCTTCTGGAATTCAACGCTTGCTCGAGAACCGTTCTATTTGGCCATGTGAAATTTAAAATATTCCATTTATATTTCAGGATGAAAGTCTCATTTTTAGCAGATAAAACACTCGAAAATGGCAGAGATAACAACACAAGTACTCGTAACATAGCTGACACAACTGGACTTGAATCAGATCTGCGAGAACTATGTGCAATTTATGGAGATATTCTGGAAATTTGAAATGCGGCTTTACCCGATAGAAAATATTTCGAACGTTTTTCATGCGTCAACTGTTATTCGAAAATAATCACAGTATTGTTGACCTTCACATAAAAAATTTGTTAGCAAATAATTTTTTTCCTCTATTTCAGTATCGTAATGAGTTCATTACCCACAGTTGGTACTGAAACTGGTGCTGTAATGAACTCATCACAGCATTGTTTTCAGTAATTTTTTTCGTCTTGTGGTTGTCAATACTGACCTCCGATCCCATCAATTTTCAAATCAAATCAATTTAAATTCAGTAATCTGTCAATTTTCATAAGTCACACCAACTGCCAAGATACAATACAAAAGTCACTAGGATATACGATAATCTGAATATTCATTAGAATAATAGTCCTGGCAGAAGGCAATTCTAACATTCATGCTTTCTGAAACTCGATCCTTCGTCGCTCGTTTTCGAATTTCGCATTCGTGTTGGAATAGGAGCCCATTCTGCAACTTGTTTCAGAATCTACTCTTCTTCAGAATATGACTGTACTGACATTTTATATTTTTTTCTCTCATCTTTGTGGTATTTCGTTTACCAACACAGTGTATGTATACTATTTTTTGTGTTGAGAGAGCTTATTGATAATGAAGTTTGAAAAATTAAAATTTTTTTCCCTCATAAAAAAAAAAGATTTTGAAGTCATTTCTGACTTCATTTACGGCCAATATACAGGCTGTCCCATAACTAGTGAATCAAACGATACACCTTGATAGAGTAGGCCATATACTATCGAATGACACCAACCGTTGATTGAAGTATTCTTGAATATTTCAATCAACGCACCAACATAGTTCAGCGAAAATGTACCGTTTCCGAACTTATTAGAATTTTATACCTACAAAATTGCCGCTTTGGAACATTTTTCTCAATTGCAAGGCCAGTATGTAATAAAGGATAGAGGTTTTAACCCATGATAATCCCAAATTATTCTTTTATCACATCATATTAAAATTATTGTAAATAGTTAATCGAAAACCTCAATAAACGTGAATTAGAAGAATTCTTCTTTCTAGAAAATTTTTATTACTTTGTTGCAAATTGTTTCAAAAACTTCCCCATTTTCAGAAGATTCAAAATTGGTAAATAACAATAACAAAATTATGTGAGAATATTTCATTCTAGCATAGTTATGATAGGTAATATTGAAATATATTGATGGCACGTTGGCCTCCTGCCACGGATTTATTTAATCTGTCAAATTTATGGGAAGAAAAGAGTTCTGCCAATCAATATTTTCCAATGCAAAAATCTTTAAACAAAATTTATGGAAATATTTCATTAATTTCGAAAAAAATTCAACGAATTATAGAAAATAAATGTATGATACTCGTACAGAAGGCTCATTCTAACAATCGTTCATTCAAATACTCGCCAATTCGTGGCTCGCTTTTGAATTTTGTAAAAATAACAATGCCTTCTGCTGTTCTTTCATAAATAACTATTTTGCATTTGTTGTCTTACGACTTACCTAGAAACCAATGCAATTTACACTCTTCATATGAACATTTTTGATGTATATCGTGGAAAAATTAAAAAAAGTTCCTGATAAAACAATGAGGATGATTTTTGTGCTAATGGTCTCCAACAATCATTTGGGATCGATAACTTCAAAGTTTCACTAATGAAAATGTCAGATATTTCAAACGTTTCAGAGGTGGGTTTTAAAACTTCCAAAGATTCCAAGAATCTTAAATTTTGTAGGGAACTCAAAGAAATCAAAAATTTCAAAAATGTCTGAACTCTCAAATGAGCATCGAAAAATTTTTCACAATAACAATTTATTCTTACAAAATTCCAGTGAATTTTGATAATTCATATACTTACCTGAACGTAAAAAGGTGATTTGGAAATGATGAGATTTCTTGCAATATTGATAATATATTTAATATTGAATTTAATTTCTCCGATGAGTTACTATAGAAAATTAAATTTATTTCGACAATTTTCGAAAATTGTTGAAAATATTGTAGTCTTTTCGAACATTTATATGAAAAGATGCCTATAATATCAAGAGGGTTCTTCGGAATATGAAAAGTAAACGAATGAAAAGAATTCCAGGGAATCGATTCAGAAAGGAATCCGAATTACAATTCTGGTACTATACAAAGATTTTATACTTTCCTACCTGAATTACAATGTGTAGGATTTTCCTAACGTTGTATTTATGGTGGATGCGTTAATGTGGAAGGGAAACAGAAGAAAGGTAATATTTATTGATAATTTTTCTAAGGAACATTGAGAAGTTCCTGGTAAGTAATAAATTGAAAATTTGATCACTATCATCTCAATTCATGTCGAATGAAAATAAATAAAACTATAAACTACGACATTAGAACGTTAAAAACGGTGCTTCTATGAATTAACTGCAAATCAGAAATCTCAAATTGTGTCGATGGTGACCAACCAAGCACATTGTAAAAGAGTGAAGAAGAAGAAGAAATCTCAAATATCTTCCACTATTCAGAGAATCAGACTTTTCCTCATTCGTACGGAAAAATTACAAGAGCTTCTATTCAACCTTTTCCATCTCGAATATTTTCAATACATGTAGCTCTTAGTTCCAGTGAAATACCTGAAGATTCTAAACTTAATTTCACCAGTTATCGTCACTCGGATATTTGGGTCGATGAACTGATTGATATTGTTCGAGATTACGTACAAATATCCCTCTTCATCCATAGCAAAGGTGTCAGGCCAAACCATAGTCGCAGTATTCTTGTAAACAATCTCGGAGGTAGCTATCGGCTTCTGGATATTCCATCGTCCTATGCCGTACAAAGGAAGAAGGGTGTAGTATAGATTACCGGTGTGGTCCATCATTAAACCGTCACTTTGAGCTTCTTTTTGTCCGATTAGAGTTATACTCCTACGCCACTGATCAGTTCTGGATAGGGATTCGTTTTTCAAGATGCTCGTGCTGATGGAGTATAGATTCAGAGAGGTGAGAGCAGAGAAGAAGAGTTGTTTGGGTTTATTGGGCAAGTAGGGAGATAAGGCAATGCCATCAATGGGTGATAAATTTCTGGTTGGGATACCATTAACTATGAAATCGGCAGCTTGGAGCTCAGCAAACATTCTTGGATCCCTCAGCTTCCAGGACCTATCTTTCTTCAGGGAGTACACGATAAGGCCTGGATCTATTGCGCTGTTGTCTGTGATATATGCGTAACCACCTCCAACATCGTCTAGAACCAAGTCATTCAGGAATCCTCCTCTGGCCAACGCAATCTCGTTTGGAAATGTATACCTGTGCACCATTCTTCCATTATCCTTGAGATCTAGGATGACCAGTTTAGCTGGACATTCAGTTTCGTCGTTTATTCTGACACCATCGATCACCCACATGTATCCTTGCCTGTCGATCTCCATGCTTTGGACGCTCTGTAAGCCTTCGCAGTTTCTGTTGATGTTCAGCTCCCAGTTGGGGTAAGGCTGCAGTAACTCATTGCTCCTCGTTCCTCCATCGATCATGGGAACGTAGGCCAAGGTCGCGGGTATCCCTGGTCGAAATCTCGGGATAGAAAGAAAGATTTTACCGCCGTAGATCTTGATGCCTGTAGGTGCGTTGTTTTCAGGGATGTACTGGAAGTCGTTTAGGGCGTACTTGTAGGTCCAGAAGGTCGGCCATGTGAAATTCAAGAACTGCCACTGGTGGATAACTTCGAAATTTCTTTTCTCGGGCGTTTTGTTGACTAGGACGCGGTCGCCGTCTGGGAATGCACAATAGTTGAGCAGTAGGAAGCTGAAGTAGTTGCAGACCTTTTTCATCGTTACGTGTTTGACGGAATGCCGGAGACTGAGTTTAAAGCCCTTGGACGTAATCAGGGAGAAAGTAGTAATCGCGATCTCGCCTCCCAATTGGCGTAATAGCAGTTTATAATAACCGGCTCAGGCGATTTGCGGAAGATTAGAAGGAAATCTTATGCATCTACGGGTCTCCTAATAGGTATCCACGCGCGTAACAAGTTTCCTCTCTTTTAATTTATTGATGTTTTGATAGAAATAAGTGAAGTAGGTAATGACAACCAGAATTTCGATGAACTCGCCAAATTCATTCGTTTCTCAATACTCAATATGTCGAGAAATAGAGATTATTAGCTTTAAAAGTTTTTATTCTTTTCTTTGGTAATATGAGAGAGAATAGTAGAAAGTTTATGTTCCACCAGGATCAAAGTGGTGAAATTGGGATTGCACCTGTGTTTTTTTTTTAAATTTTATCAATAAGAAACCGAGATCGGGAATAGTTTACTAGCTATTGTTTGTGAAATTATCTCCTTTTCAATTCAGTTAATTCGTATTTCTTATATGTCACTGGTGAGAGCTTGTAAAGCCCATTTCATAACTTTCACTTTCATGAAACCGGACACATTAACTTCTCTATATACAGAGCATTTTCTGAAGAAGTTGATTTTATGAAAAAACATGTCAGAAAACATATAAATGGTAACGTTTTTTGTTTATATGCCGTTTTACCCTTTCACCATATGGTCGTCTCACCTATTTCTACAAATAAAACACTTTATACATTATGGCATTGTTGAAATCTCCTCTATCACAGGATTTCAAATATGTACGAATCATTAGTGACAAAAAATATGTATTTATGATGGTAGTGTTGGAAGTCATGTTTCATTTTGTGAGTGAAAAAGTTTGTGAAATGAGAGGAGCGAATTGAACAATTTTATGAATACAATAAAAATCACACATTTCAACACAAATATTACAATGTTTTTTGTATAACTAGCCTATTCTGATAATAAAATAGTCGAATTTGGTATAGCGTTTACCTTCAAATACCATTTTAATATTCAAATAATTAATCACGAGAGGCAAATTTTGACGCTGTAACCTCAACTAACAAGAGTTAAATAAAAAAATATATAGGGTGACGTCATAGTTATTTTTGACATTTGTTGGGATGAGACAGAGAATTATTTTCACTTTTGTTATCAGTTGCTTCTTACTAGAATAATATTTTTCATCTATTTTATAAACCTCTTGCATTTGATTAGTAGGTATTCAATTAGGGATGGATCCACCAGTTTCAGAAGAATTGGAAATGTCGCTGTTTTCTGCTAGTGGGGAACTTTTTTCAGAATCCATCAACAGATATTCAAGAATTGAAATTGTATTTTACATTTAAGATTTCGAAAATATCTAATAGGTCAATTCCCCACTATTTAATTCGCGAATATTTTTTCCTAAATTAATACTATTCATCATCATGCATCATCAGTCATCGAAAATACAAAATTCTACAATATATTAAGTATTTTATCAAAAATTTAAAATCTGCAACTTTTGAACGCCCTCATGGATTTTTCATAAAAATTTTGAGAAATGAGTACCTATTAAGACAATGACTAATATTTAATGACTTGTAAATAGCGCAGTTCCACACTGGGAAAATTATATTTTTTATTTTGCATCTTGTCATTGGCGTGACTAGACTATTCATGGGAGGGGGTTAACCCACACCAGTAGAGACAAATTTTCAATTTAACTTTTTTTTCAAATTGTAACCTATAGCTATTCGAAATTCTTCTGATCGAAGGGGGGGGAGCATATTTTCAGAATTTACATTAACCCTTTCAACCAAGCCTATTGGCAAAACAGCCTCGTTTTGAACTTAGGCAATGCTTTTTTCTAAAATCTCCAGTCAATTTTATAAGCAGAACTCTTAATTACAAAAATGTCTTTTTTATAGTCTTTAGAATGATTAAATAACTAGATCGTTTATCGACCGTGAGTTCATTTTTGCCACCCAATATTTTCATTTGTCTACCCCCAAAACGTAAACAGGTCATTCAAAATTTGGGAAAATTTTCGATGAAAACACTCTGGGATGAAATTTTTTCCAGCTCCACACTTACCAAAATTTTAAATGATTAATTTTTTGTTTCTAGGTGTAAATAAAAAAAAAATAATTGGGTGAACAAGAGCGGATCATTTTTGGACAATTTATGCCTCATAAGGACATTTTTACAATTCGTTCAGAAAATGGACTGAAAGGATTTCTTTTCAAATATTTCCTAAGCGGGTCCTGAACAAATGAAAAAAAAAGGATGGACAAACGATCCTGAAATTTTTCGTCAAAATCAAATTTCAGTGAAGCATTGTACGGTAATGTAATGTTCAGATGCAGATATCTAGAAATATAGTAATTCTGTTGAAAACTTTGATAATCGAAATTGAATTTAGAATAAAATACATATAATGTAAAACCGAGTGTAAAACCTATAGGTGTAGGTACAACTCTGCTTCCGCCATTTTTTCCGAAATTTGAGGCTCAGTTGTAAAAAACTGGTTCTACACCTATTTTTTGAAGTATTGTCTATCGCTGGCCACTAATACTTTCTTCCATCTTTTGGGCAGCATACGAATCCCGAGTAGAAAAAAAATGGTCATCTTTGAATCGATTCAAGAATCGATCCAATTTTTTACTTCTGCATGAGACCGGAAGTGCTGGTCAGCCAGGCCGTGTGCCATTGATCGAAACAAGTGATAGTCCGAGGGAGCAACGTCTGGAGAATACGACGGGTGCGGTAGGATATTCCATTTTAAAGTTTCTAAGCATGTCTTGACCACTTTCGAATAATGGGGTAGAACATTGTCATGGGTAAAATCACTTTATCATGTCTCTCGTTGTATTGTGACCGTTTGTTTATTAATGCTTGGCTCAAACGCATTAATTGCGTTCGATAACGATCGCCTGTAATTGTCTTGAACAAGTAATGTCTCCAATTCTGCATCTTCTCTCGGCTTGTTCTTTCACTAATAGCAGCCTCGCCAGGTATATGGGAGCATTCGATTTGCCTCAGCCGCAGATTTTTTTATATTGAAGCAGGAAATTATGACCTCCCGCAAATGACGAGAATTCGGATAGTAAACTGACATGATTAATCGAGAAAAACTTTGTGATTCAGACCCACATCGACTAATATTTCGATGGCGTTTTGTTAACGAATACCTAAACTTATTGTATGACATCTAAGATCTATTTATTTCAACCACCACTTACCGCTACAGCCAGCTATTGCAAAACGGTGAAAGCCAAAGTAAAATTACGGCAGGTCAGTCTTTTCTCTTTGGCCACCCCACCCCTCATCCCACTGACCTAAACAGAAATCAACTTTTCCATCTGGGGCACCCACTAAATGACATGGGTTTCTCCTTTTTCTGGCAAATAGAATTGAAAAAAATTATTATTTTCTTCGGTCCCCACAGATTAAGGTTCAGGAACTTTTTCCTTAAGTTCGCCTTTGAGTATTACCCCCCTGCCTTCAAAATGGTTCTGTATGTTACATTAACTTGCAATCAACGAAAAAACTACCTAATGTAATGAATAGCTTATATTTTTTTAGTGTTCATCTTATAAATTTTCCCCAAGCCCCTTTGAATCAACCGTTTCGTAAATTCTCAGGACACTTCTGTTTTAATCAACTCGTCCAGAACGCAAATTCGTCTGCTGCTTTAATCAATAGAATCAGCGGTGAGGTTGAATTAACACACGAAGACAGAAGACAGTTCAAGCAAGTCTGTACTTCTTTCAAAGTTCAACATTGATAAATCCAACAATTCATTCATCTGTAACAGGTCTGCAGAGGTGGCTAAGGGACCGTCTTCACTCTCGAAGTCTCAAAGTAATCTTCATCCCCTCTTTTTGCCCTTTATCGTCTCCAAATTAGTTTCATGGGGATGACCTACCCTTGTGGAACTTCCAAGATGCAGAACCCCTATTACGGTAGGGCGGAGTCTGATTTCGAACACGCCCTTCTCTTGGCGTAGTGTAACTAGGCGTGTACTTGGGGGAAACTCCGCTAGAGGTCCTCAGTGGACCGTTGGCTTTTCCTTCGACGATTTGGTCGATCTATATGTTTGTGTATCTTTCCACCAGGAAGATTTTATACTGTTATATTTATATTAATTGTGATTCGAATTATTTGGTGGATGTTCTATAGTTTGGTTTGGTGCTAGGTATTTGGAACCGTATAAAATTATATGAATGGAATTATTTCTGTTTAATCAAGACGAGCTCCTGGAATCACAACAATAGATAGATAAATCAACTTTATCATTTACGTTCTCTATTTCAGATTTGAAGGTTTCATAGTCACCTGAACTACCAAAAAAATGCAATATGAAAATTGTTTTACAATTACATTAAATAATTTCCCAGACCTTAGGGTTCAAAAATTTCTTTGTATCGGCTTTGAATATTTTATAGTATAGTTTTTCATCATTTTGTTTCCATTTTATTATATTACTAACATAGGCGGAAATAGAAGGTTCGGACAAATTTTTAAATTCAGTGATTTTTACAGAAATTTTGAGGCCTTCTGAAATTTATTGTAGTTTAACTCAATTCTTCTCCATTGGCAGCAAAATGACAATTCCACGTTTCTTCGATAATTGAGGTTACTTTTTTTTAATTTAGTAAAATGTAACATAATTTAAGAAGATATGAAAAAAACATTCAAGTAACTAAATTGAATGAAAACATATTGTCAGCGAAAGGAATTTTCATCACTTCTAATACAAATGAAATATTCTGATATGAATGGTAAAAAACAATTATTCTTCTCGATAAAAAATTATTTATTGTAAAATACATCCACCGTATTCGTTTACCCAAAAAACCGTTTAAATTGTATGAATTTTGGTTATGACACACTGAATTGTATACTAGAAATTCGAAGCTGGAACTGCACCATAAATAATAAAAAAAGAACAAAACACCCTTTTGTTATCTGCAGAATCATTTATGACAGCAAAATATCAGAATGAATCATGTCTAACTCACCTTCATTGAATATTAGAACTAATTTATTGATCTAAAAACACAATGTATACTATACCTGTACAACAACGATTTGCAGTAGGTATGTAAAATCTAATTGGGAAGCTCAGTCGCCCGGTGCATTCTTTTTCGTGAGTAAACTCTACACTGAGAGAAGTATTCACTCGATGTTATCGATCATGCGTTAAAGTTAATAAATCATTTATTGGCCAAATGGACAAATAAATATTTCTTTCATGGAAATAAAGAATTTATTTAAGTTTTCGCAAATCACCTTCACTCAATATTATATCACATTTATTTATGAATAATAACATTCAATGATACCGAATAAAGACGCATTACACTGAAATAAATATATTTAGTAATAATTAACAAACTGCATGAATTATAAATAAATGTTAACGTCTGATAGCAAAATTGAAAATTATTAATGGCTTTGCAGACGGAGTTGAATTCTGGAATAATGACCAGTCCGTGCAGGATTTGAACCTGCGACCCACGATTTACTAGTCCAATGTGCTAACTAACTGTGCCATTGGCGACTCTCCCAGATTTCGATGTTAGTTTGTTAGTTTTAATTCTTCATGAACTATGACGCTCGTGAAGAATTCTTTGGGGAGTTAGGGTTGGAAGGGGAACTCATTCGCTATCGGTGGTCATCGATGATTCGATTTTTACCTTTCATCCGATTGCGTCATTTGCGATTTATCGGCAGGAGTCGGGTAGTTGAATCTACCGACCACCGAACAATGTTAACTAGCCAAGAATGCCAAGATGACTGAAACATGTCAAATGTGGTTTGTTCATTGTTAATAAATCCTGTATTTTGAGTAAACATATCGTGGAGTGGTGGAAGTTTAGAATCATTTAGTAATAGAAACCAAACGTTCGTTTATTACCAAATGAATATATGTTTTCAATTAATAGGTATATCTTATATTTGAAGAGAACTGCAGTTTAAATGAAATACATCATACCCAAATATATTAAATATTAACAAATACCGTGTAAATAAATATTTCGTTATATATGAATGAATTCTTTCAGAGGCAAGGTCTGTTAGTTAATAAATAAATTAAAGATTAATAAGTGGATTTTTCTGTTAATGAATAATCTCGAAATAAATACTTTATTGATAAAAACAAATTTATTTCTCTCAGTGTATCTGGCAAAAAAACAATCACTTATGGCATTCTAGGTCGACGAAAAAAAATTCCGGTGTAAAAAATTCATAGCATCAAAGAAAATTATTTCCATACGTTTTCATCACAGATGACTGTTGAAGGTTTCACCTCAAAAATTCTTCTTTTATGATCCTGAAAAAATGGCAAACTGAACACCTATAGTATGCCAGTTACTATCTCTGTGTTTATTTCGAATAACTTGCTCTAAATCATCAAATTGGTTGGGTCAATGTTGATAGAAAAATTATTTTCCTTAAACCTATACCTAACGCAACTATATAGGTGTCACATTTTCATTTCAGCAAATTAACATGTTTCCCTTTTATCAAGAGACAAGCTCATACCCGAGCCTTCGCTCGCGTTATATTTTAATTCAAAACGGTACACTGAGAGAAATAAATTTGTTTTTATCAATAAAGTATTTATTTCGAGATTATTCATTAACAGACAAATCCACTTATTAATCTTTAATTTATTTATTAACTAACAGATCTTGCCTCTGAAAGAATTCATTCATATATAACGAAATATTTATTTACACGGTATTTGTTAATATTTAATATATTTGGGTATGATGTATTTCATTTAAACTGCAGTTCTCTTCAAATAAAAGATATATTAATTGAAAACATATGTTCATTTGGTATAAACGAACGTTTGGTTTCTATTACTAAATGATTCTAAACTTCCACCACTCCACGATATGTTTACTCAAAATACAGGATTTATTAACAATGAACAAACCGCATTTGACATGTTTCAGTCATCTTGGCATTCTTGGCTAGTTAACATTGTTCGGTGGTCGGTAGATTCAACTACCCGACTCCTGCCGATAAATCGCGAATGACGCAATCGGATTGAAAGGTAAAAATCGAATCATCGATGACCACCGATAGCGAATATCTCTCCAAAGAATTCTTCACGAGCGTCATAGTTCATGAAGAATTAAAACTAACATCGAATTCTGGGAGAGTCGCCAACCGAAGATCAGATGGAACCTTCAACCTTCCCAATGGCACGTGGTTAGCGCATTGGTCTAGTAATTCGAGGGTCGCAGGTTTCATATCCTGCACGGACTGGTCATTATTCCAGAATTCACTTTCGTCTGCAAAGCCATTAATTTTCAATTTTGCTATCAGACGTTAACATTCATTCATAATTCATGCAGTTTGTTAATTATTACTAAATATATTTATTTCAGTGTAATGCGTCTTTATTCGGTATTATTGAATGTTATTATTCATAAATAAATGTGATATAATATTGAGTGAAGGTGATTTGCGAAAACTTAAATAAATTCTTTATTTCCATGAAAGAAATATTTATTTGTCCATTTGGCCAATAATTGATTTATTAACTATAACGCATGATCGATAATATCAAGTGAATACTTCTCTCACTGTACTGATAGGTCCGCAACCCCACATTCATACCTCGTATCGAAGGAGAGACTGCACGTGTATACATGACAAAACGATGTCGCGTATAGATTCAATAATTTCTTGCTCAAATTCACACTCGTTCAACCTACTGTAACTTTCAAAGTATCCATTAGAAAACTATACTGTAAAAAGCATTTCTCTATTTCAGTATCGTAATGAGTTCATTACAGTACTGAAAGTAGTGCTGTAATGAAACTCATTACAGCATTGTTTTCAGTTATATTTTTCGTTTTGTGGTTGTCAGTACTGACCTCCGATCCACTCAATTTTCGAATCAAATCAATTCAAATTCCGCAATCTGTCAAATTTTGTTAGTGACACCAACTGCCAAGATACAATACAAAAGTCACTAATCTGATTTTTATTTGAATTTCGAGAGTTTTCCACAAAACTTGACTGAAATAGAGAAAATATCGTCTAATACTCGTTGCAGAAGGGCAATTCCACACTCATGCTTTCGAAAACTCGCTCCTTCGTCGCTCGTTTTCGAATTTCGCATTCGTGTTGGAATAGGAGCTCAT